>OX422208.1:510594613-512016488 GCA_949130495.1 Sambucus nigra
GGTGGGCTTAGTAGCAAACGTTAGGTGCGAACTATAGATGGGAGGTGAGGAACTCAAGGGAGTTCTCGCAACCTAACATGTATATATAATAACTGTTAATTTAAACTTTAATTTAAATGATTGATAAATATTTTCAAATGATTTTTACTTGGGCTCTAACCTGTACTTTCAAAACCATTTCCAAAACCTTTTAGGTGTCCAGCCACAGGGATAGGATGACCTGTTCCAGGGATGTGTAGCTGCAACACTTGTGGATGCTTGAAGGATTTGGACTTATTCGCTTCAGTTACTTCATTCCTAGTGTAGGTTGTAGTTCAATATTTCTTTCAGACATATAGCCCTCAGTTATTTCTTTTATGTCAGTCAGACTTTAAATTCAGATTTTTATTCATGTCGGACTTTTATATTGGATTTGGGAACCGATGGTTTATTCGGTATTATGTTATTTCAGCTATTTATCTGGTGATTATTCACATTATTTATTATTGCATGGGATGTTGATTATTGTAATTATTAAATGCTCGTTGTTGTTGTTTAAATAAAAAGATAAAATTTGGCACCGACTTTTTGAATATTAGGTGGTTAGTAAATGTTTTCGACAGTGGTGTTAAAATGAACCAAATGGGAATCATGTTTTAATTTAATAAATGCCTGATCACCCGGTATTTAACTAGGAGGGGTGTCACACATATCTTATAAGGGTGTTTTCAATTTTGAAGGTGTCGGAATTCAGTTTGATGAGCCGATTTGCAATAAGATTCACCAAAAACTAAGTAAAGACTAAGCTATAAGCATTTATAAATATTTACTCTTACAAATCTCCCCCTTTGGCTATTTCGGTACAAAACAAAACTGAAAACTAAATTATAATAAAATCTCTCTAAGACAATGATTCCTAATGCCCCCCCAAACCTTAGAAACAGAATGACATATATGAAACTTTGTCTTCAAATTGAACTTGTTCTTCCCTTGTTCAACTTTGTCTTCATCTCGTGTAGTCCATGTATTCATGATCAAGGCGGAAGGGGACTACACACAAGAAACAAAGAGATACCGTAACACATACGAGTTCTAAATAGAAAATAAAACTCCCCCTCAAATTGTTCTCCCCATTTTTATCCGTAATAGACAAAGGAGTTAAAACTTAACATGATACATAATCATCTCATAAAGAAGTAAGATGTCATCCCCATGATATGTAAATAACGCACGTGTAATGATAAACTCAAAAGGCAATTTTTCTCCACAAACTATTTTTTGAAAATTTTCAATTTTTTCAAATATAAAGTATAAAGTGTAAAAATACAACAAACCATGGAATAACACTAAAATATCCGAATCGTGAATGTGGAATGTAATCGTGTGAACATTTTTCATAGGCAAATTAATATAAACATTCATAACAAGTGTGCAGGAGTCATGAGACACTTCTAAAGAAATAACTCAAAGTCTACTCATATGAAATCGACTCAACTTAATCAAAATATCACGAGCTTAAATAATTCTCACACCAATAGTGAAGCACCTTATACCTTTGACTTACTTAAGTCTACATTGTATAAGTGCTCAACTAATTTGGAAATATTGACAAAATTGGTTGTCTATCCTAGAATCCAAAAAGCCTCAGAACCTAACTCTCTAATCCTCTTCAAAGATCAATGATGGTACAAAATGAATCACACTACACACATTTAGAAGTGCATACATGTGTTCATATTGCTTAAAATTTAGTGTGTGTTTAATTCCCCTTGAATTGGAGCTTTAATATTTTTTGGGAATTTTTTAATATTTTTGAAACCTTTTTAAACATTTTTTAAAACATTTTTGAATAAATGTTTTTATTAATAAAATGGGTTTATAAAATGTGTGGGGTTAATATACTATATTGGAAACTTCATTTTTCACTAAAATGTTTGATTGGGTACGATCTCAAAGCGCTAGAGACTTCATGGTGATGTTTTGTAATTAGTTTGATGCGCGTGTGAGAGCCACTTACCAGCCAACACTTGTCATCCTCTTGGTGCGTTAGTTTGTGTTTGTTATGTGAGAGGATAGCCAGGTGCATTGGTGATCGTTGGATCTTTCCTTATCAAGGGTTTGCATGCGTTCTTAGTTAATCCCAGTGCAAACCTTTTGAACTAATCAGAACCATCTTAATCCACCGCTGTTTTATAACCATAGGATCAAGTCAAAACCTGCAAGACTTCACCACAGCCATTGATTTTCCTCGATTATCCAGAACCTTCCCCAGGCACTATATATACCCTTCACTTCTCAGCCTTAGAAAACTTTTGGTCATTCGTCTTTCTGAGAGAAAAAAATAAGAGAGAAGAGAGAAGTGAGAGAGAAGAGAGAAAAGAAAAGAGAGAAGAGAGAGGAAGAAAAACCTGTTAGCCAAACCCTAACCCTAACCCTAACCCTAAACAGTTCACCTTCTCTGAAACAAACCTTCGTATATTCAAACCCAAACACAACCTGAGTGTTTGAGAGAGAGAGAGAGAGAGAGAGAGAGAGAGAGAGTGGTTTGTTCATATCGTTGCTGTAACCTCTTGATCTTTAGATCTTGTAGACAACTTAAACATTTGTGTGAAGATCTAGTTTCTTTTTCATAGAAATGTTAGATCTACATACTATATGTTACATTTTCACTAGATCTGTATTTTTAAACTTGATTTAAGAAAATCTTACTGATTTGGTCTTGAAAATGTTTTCTAGTTTCTTTTCTTACGAAACTTAATCCTGACCTAGTTGGATTCACACTTGGAGGGTTTTCAATCTCATAAATATTTTCAAAAGAGATTGAGAAAGGTCTTGACTGATTTCTGAAGCAAGATCTCCGTAGAATCTGGGTTATCTTTAAAGGTCAAAAGGATTTGAGTTCTGTGAGAAAGAAATAAATTAAAATCACTGCATATAGACTTTATATGTAATTTTACTAGGAGTGTTTGTAAATCTAAGTGTGTGTGAGTTCATGCATGTGTATAGGAATCACTTCACAACAATTAACACACTACTACACTGGAAGTGTTGTGTTTAAGATCTGAAATCTTTGAGTCGACGTAAGGAAGCTAAAGCAAAGGAATTTAGCAAATTAGAGAAACATCAACAACAAATCAGATCTATCAGAAGTTAGAAGGACACCCTGTGGGGTATATTCCTAAACTTAGAATAGGTTGATTTGTGTGCTTGCATATTGTATAGTTTGTAACTAATTTTTGTTATTAGTGGATTTTTGCTTTTGTGACTTAGAAGTCACCGTGGATGTTTCCTCTGTTGGGAGAGGTTTTACCACGTTAAAATCATTGTGTTGATTATCTTCATCTACTCACCTCATTCTTTACGTGTGCTGAATTTTTGAAACTGCCTTGGTTTTAATAACTGATTACATAATCTTAATTACTCTTGTACATAAGTTTCTTTGTAAACCCATCTTGTTTATAATTTTTATTTTCAAAAGAAAAGGGTTTCTGCAACAAACATTCGGAGTTGCTTATATAGTTTAACCTTGTGTTAAATGGCATTAGCGACGTTTTTTAATTGGTATCAGAGCCCTGTTAACTTTACTTCAAAAGATCTTGTGTTTCTGAAACCGTTTTCTGAAAAACCTAACTATGGACGAGAAGAATGAAAGGTTTGGTAATCTGTCCAGACCTCCACTCTTTGATGGAAACAACTTTGCTTACTGGAAAGTAAGAATGGTTGCCTTCATCCAAGGGACTCTAGGAGATGATGTCTGGGACATTATCGAAAATGGATACACTTATCCTACAAAACCAGCCACTGAAGGAAGTGATGAGAGGGTAAAGAAAATCTTAAGTGAATTTACCCAAGAAGAAAAAACTATTTCTCGTAATAATGATAATAAAGGCAAGAATGCTATTTTTATGTCTATTAATGAGTATGAGTTCAAACGAATCTCATCTTGTGCCACTTCTAAGGAAGCTTGGGACACATTAATCACTGCCCATGAAGGAGACTCAAGAGTTAAAGCTACTAAAACCCAAATGCTTATCCAGCAGTACAACTCATTGATCATGTCTGATTCTGAGTCTTTTGATGATTTTTACATGAACTTAACTGATATAGTCACTAAGTTGCATGCTAATGGTATTACTTATGATAGAAATGAAATTGTCTCTAAAATTCTAAGGTCATTACCATAAAAGTTTGACAGTAAGAGGTATGCTATTGAGGAAATGAATGATCAAAACCTTACCCCTGAGTTACTCAGTAGCAAACTTAGGACTGTGGAAATGGAATTAGACTTTAAGAAACAATTGAATCATTCTCAAAGAAAACAACCTAACTCTAACTTGAGTTTTTCCTCTAAGATACCCAAACTTGAGTCCAATTTGACCAACTCTGACTCTGATGAGGAGTGTGATATAGACAAACTAGATAATCAGATTGCCTTAATGTCTAAACAATTTAAGAAAATTGTCAAATTTCGAAACAAACAGGCTACTAAACAAGGCAAGCCTAATTATCCTACTCTGTCTAATCACAAACCTCATGAGAGAGGACTTGACAAACATCCTAAGGACAATAATTCCAGACCCACTAGAGACCTTAAAAAGATTGAATGTTTTAGATGTGGAAAACTAGGTCACATTGCACACGACTACAGAGTTAATCTGAATAAAGCCAACACACATAATAGAGCCAATGTCTGTAAAACTTGGAATGATTCAAGTGACTCTGATGAAGAGGAACTTGAGTCATCTAATGTACTTGACCTTTGCATGTATTTTTATGCTAAGATAATTTACAATGGTGATACTTATGTGTGTGATAATGATGCTCCTACTTCTGCTTGTGTGAATACTGCTTTGATTGGCCTAGATGCTTTATTGTCTGAAAATGTTGCTAGTTCTAGTTCCGTGTGTGTGAGTCAAAGTGGTCTCGATAATGACGATGTAAATGGGTGCGTGAGTACTAAAACTGAATCGTTAGGGGTCACTACACACACTTCACTTAGCGACTCAGACACAAATGACCTCCCTGATATCCATACCTTGTATGCTAAAACTCTTAAAAAAGGCACTAGACTGGAGAAGACTGTTAGAGACCTGACTAAGAAATTAGACGATCTAAGTCTTATAGTGAAGTTGAATGCTGAAGAGTACACTAACCAGTGTCTGACTCATCAATCTGAAATTGAAACTTTTGATCAAAAATTAAAAGAGTTGACTAAAACTAATGAAATGCTGGAAATGAAATATAAGGGAACATTATTAGAATTGGAGGAAGCAAAAACAAAGACAGCTACTGTTTTCAAAAAGTTTTCTAAGTTTGAAAACAATTAAAATTTCTTTACTGACTTTGTTGTTGACTCCAAGACCAATTCTGATGATAGAACCGGTATTGGATTTTGCCCTAAGAACAAACCACAAACTACTAAACTTGAACCTATTAAGTTTGTGTCTGGGGGCAAAAGACCAATTGAAACATGTCCAGACTTTCATTTGATTAAAAATGAATTTGATCAAAAACAACAACAGAAAGACATTGGAGAGTCTAGTACTTCTAAGGATGACACTGCACTTAAGACTAAATACGTCTGTCCTTTGATCATAAAGGCTGATTCTACCTATAAGACCATACCTCCTAGGAATAACACTTCTGAATAGAATGCTGTCAAACCTATCTTTAGAAGTTTTCCTAAGGAAATTCATCCCTCAAGCAATCAATATTGCTCCTACTGTGACATTTATGGTCACTCCTTTGAAGGTTGTTATGCTAGGCGTCTAAATACCCCTGTTTACAACACTTCTGTCTACAAGAACTTTAACTATTCTAGGCAAAGTCGTAACAATTATGTCCTTCCAAGACAACCTGATAAGAACTCTAACTACAGAAATAGAAAGACCAAAACTAAGAGTTCATTTAAGAGGAAGGCTCCCAGAAACTTTCCTAAATCAAAAGCTCAACTTTTTCACAACAATCAGTTTGCTGCTCCAAATGTTTTTCGACAAAAAACTGTGTCTCGAAAATTTTATCAAATGAGGGCAAACTTGCGCAAAATTAAAACTAGAGCTATTTGGGTTAGAAAAGATGATCTTTTACCCCAAATGAAGTGTAACATTGTTATCACTGCCTTAAAAGCTGAACACACTTCATCTGGTTGGTATTTAGATTTAGGATGCTCCAAACATATGACAGGAGATAAAACCAAACTTTTAAACAAAACCAGATTTGCTGGTGGGAAAGTAGTTTTTGGTGATGGTGTTTCATCTCAGATCATAGGTAAAGGAACCCTAAAAGAAGATGAAATGCCTGTTCTAAAAAATGTTCTGTTAGTTAAAGGCCTTAAAGCCAACCTCCTAAGTATATCACAATTTTGTGACTCTGACCATACAGTCACCTTTTCAAAGAACAATTGTAAAATTCTAAATGATAAAGGTGAATGCATTATTACAGGATTTAGAACACCTGACAATTGCTATACTGTCAAAACTAGTTCTGAAACCTGTAACATTGTCAGAATGGATGACAATGAAATCTGGCATAATCGTATGGGTCACTTAAGTTATGATATCCTTGGTAGATTGTCTAGTCAAGAGATAGTTAGAGGTATTCCTAAAATTAAACCTATTTCAAGTGTTGTCTGTGGTCATTGCCAGGAAGGAAAAATAGTTAAGACTTCGCATAAAAAGGTTAAAGACATTCTCACCTCTAGACCTTTAGATCTCATCCATATGGACCTTATTGGTCCCTCTAGAACTGTTAGTCTTTGTGGACACAGTTATATCCTTGTCATGGTTGATGATTTCACACGATTCACTTGGGTTGCCTTCTTAAAACATAAATCTGACACGTTTCAGAATTTTTTGAAAATTCTTCTAAGAATTGAAAATGAGAAGGACACACAAGTCAATCGCATTCATAGTGATAGAGGGGGAGAGTTCATAGACACAGGAATAGTTGAATATTGTGACTACAACGGTTACAAACATGAATTTAGTGCCCCTAAAACTCCTCAGCAGAATGGCATTGCTGAAAGGAAAAACCGAACTCTTCAAGAGATGGCACGTGTCATGTTGCATGCCAAATCCCTACCTAAATACTTTTGGGTAGAATCCATTAGAACTGCCTGTCACATCACTAATAGGGTATATCTTAGGAAAATTTCTAAACAAACCCCTTACGAGTTGTGGTACGGTAAGAAGCCTAATCTGAAATACCTAAGAACCTTTGGAAGTCAGTGTTATGTCTGTAAAGATAGAGAACATCTGTCTAAATTCGAAACTCGTGGTGATAAAGCCATCTTCTTAGGATACTCTCCAAACAGTCGTGCTTATCGTATATACAATCTGCGTACTAAGGCTCTTATGGAATCGATAAATGTAATTGTAAGTGACACTATTATCGAAAATAAGATATCTGAATCACCTATTGTGGTTGAATCTGAAAATGATTTCAAAACTGATTCACCAGAAATAGATGACTCATTACCTATTGAGAATCCAGAAGTACCTGGCTGGGTATCTAAAGATCATCCCATTGACAACGTGGTCGGTAATATTAATGAGCCAGTTCGTACTAGATCCCAGTTAAGAAATTATGCTAATTACGCATGTTTCGTCTCCCTTGTGGAACCGAAAAATGTTAATGAAGCATTGAATGAAACACACTGGATTTCTGCTATGCAGGAAGAACTTTTACAATTTGTCATTCACGATGTCTGGTATCTTGTACCTCGGCCTCAAAATAAAAATGTTATTGGAACACGTTGGATTCTTAAGAACAAATCTGATGAAAATGGGGTAATCCTTAGAAACAAAGCTAGACTAGTTGCTCAAGGCTACTCTCAAATAGAAGGAATAGATTTCAGCGAGACATTTGCCCCTGTCACTCGTCTTGAATCTGTTCGACTTCTTTTCGCCATAGCATGTCACTTAAAATTCACACTTTATCAAATGGATGTCAAATTTGCCTTCTTAAATGGGATTCTGTCCGAAGAGACATATGTAGAACAACCCAAAGGGTTCATTGATCCTAAATACCCTAACCATGTCTTTCGCCTGAAAAGGCTTTGTATGGCTTAAAACAAGCTCCTAGAGCTTGGTATGAATGCCTTTCCAACTTTTTGTTGGATAAGGGTTTTAAGAGAGTAGGAAATGATCAGACTCTCTTTGTCAAACATTTTGACAAAAACATTATTATAGCCCAAGTTTATGTAGACAACATCATTTTCGGGTCAACTTCAAACTCTGAAGTTAAATCCTTTTCTGCTAGTATGCATAAGGAATTCCACATGTACCTTATGGGGGAGCTACAACTTTTCTTAGGATTTCAAGTGAAACAGAATTCTGATGGTCTTTTTGTATCTCAAACCAAGTATGCCTTAGACCTTGTTAAGAAATTTGGCTTAGAAAATGCTAAAGTCGCCAAAACGCCTATGAGTACTACTGTTAAATTATGTAAAGATGAAACTGGAAAGTCAGTTGATTCCACGCTCTATCGTAGTATGATTGGTAGCCTACTCTACCTAACTGCCTCACGACCAGACATAATGTATGCTGTATGTCTATGTGCTCGTTACCAGAGTAACCCTAAAGAGAGACATTTATTGAGTGTAAAACGTATAATAAAATACATAAAAGGCACTCTTAACCTTGGATTTAGGTACACTAAAGATACCTGTAGCTCCATCATAGGGTATACTGATGCTGACTGGGCCGGTTGTACTGATGATAGTAAAAGTACATCAGGTGCCTGTTATTATGTCGGCAATAATTTAGTTGGTTGGAGTAGCAAAAAACAGAATTCCACATCATTATCTACGGCTGAGTCCGAATATATAGCAGCAGGAAGTTGCTGTGCTCAATTGTTATGGATAAAACAGATGTTAAGTGATTATGGGATTAAGAAGAACAACTACAATTGTATTGTGACAATCAAAGCGCCATTAACATATCTAAAAACCCGGTTCAACACTCGCAAACTAAACATATTAAAATAAGGCATCATTTTATTCGCGAACTTGTTGAAACTAAGGAATTAGAAATTCATTACCTGCCTACTGATCTGCAACTTGTAGACATGTTCACTAAACCTTTAGACTATAACATATTTCTGTATTTGCGAAATTCTATAGGCATGGTATGCGCTGATTAAATTCTTAAAACCTTAAGTTTTACCCTTTGTCCATTTGAGACAAAATGGGGGAGAAATTTGAGTTTTATGAGTTCATTTTTGTTCACATTTCATCTAAACTGCTTGATCTTAGTGTGTATATTTGCAGGAAGCTCTTCTTCTGATTATCTACCGTTTCTAGTGTACAAATTTGTAAATAGTTGAGTTATGTAATTTTTGACTTTCTAGGAAATGGGTAGATTGAATCTTTTGTATAGGATTAGGTTTTATATTTTTTTTGGTTCCCTACGAGTTTTAAGCTAACTCAAAGGAGATTTTGTCTCATATTTCCAAAGGGGGAGATTGAAGCACCTTATACCTTTGACTTACTTAAGTCTACATTGTATAAGTGCTCAACTAATTTGGAAATATTAACAAAATTGGTTGTCTATCCTAGAATCCAAAAAGCCTCAGAACCTAACTCTCTAATCCTCTTCAAAGATCAATGATGGTACAAAATGAATCATACTACACACATTTAGAAGTGTTTACATGTGTTCATATTGCTTAAAATTGAGTGTGTGTTTAATTCCCCTTGAATTGGAGCTTTAATATTTTTTGGGAATTTTTTTAATATTTTTAAACCTTTTTAAACATTTTTTTAAACATTTTTGAATAAATGTTTTTATTAATAAAATGGGTTTATAAAATGTGTGGGGTTAATATACTATATTGGAAACTTCATTTTTCACTAAAATGTTTGATTGGGTACGATCTCAAAGCGCTAGAGACTTCAGGATGATGTTTTGTAATTAGTTTGATGCGCGTGTGAGAGCCACTTACCAGCCAACACTTGTCATCCTCTTGGTGCGTTAGTTTGTGTTTGTAATGTGAGAGGATTGCCAGGTGCATTGGTGATCGTTGGATATTTCCTTATCAAGGGTCTGCATGCGTTCTTAGTTAATCCCAGTGCAAACCTTTTGAACCAATCAGAACCATCTTAATCCACCGCTGTTTTATAACCATAGGATCAAGTCAAACCCTGCAAGACTTCATCACAGCCATTGATTTGCCTCGATCATCCAGAACCTTCCCCAGGCACTAAATATACCCTTCACTTCTCAGCCTTAGAAAACTTTTGGTCATTCGTCTTTCTGAGAGAAAAAAATAAGAGAGAAGAGAGAAGTGAGAGAGAAGAGAGAAAAGAAAAGAGAGAAGAGAGAGAAAGAAAAACCTGTTAGCCAAACCCTAACCCTAAACAGTTCACCTTCTCTGAAACAAACCTTCGTATATTCAAACCCAAACACAACCTGAGTGTTTGAGAGAGAGAGAGAGAGAGAGAGAGAGAGAGAGTGGTTTGTTCATATCGTTGCTGTAACCTCTTGATCTTTAGATCTTGTACACAACTTAAACATTTGTGTGAAGATCTAGTTTCTTTTTCATAGAAACGTTAGATCTACATACTATATGTTACATTTTCACTAGATCTGCATTTTTAAACTTGATTTAAGAAAATCTTACTGATTTGGTCTTGAAAATGTTTTCTGGTTTCTTTTCTTACGAAACTTAATCCTGACCTAGTTGGATTCACACTTGGAGGGTTTTCAATCTCATAAATATTTTCAAAAGAGATTGAGAAAGGTCTTGACTGATTTCTGAAGCAAGATCTCCGTGGAATCTGGGTTATCTTTAAAGGTCAAAAGGATATGAGTTCTGTGAGAAAGAAATAAAATCACTGCATATAGACTTTATATGTAATTTTACTAGGACTGTTTGTAAATCTAAGTGTGTGTGAGTTCATGCATGTGTATAGGAATCACTTCACAACACTTAACACACTACTACACTGGAAGTGTTGTGTTTAAGATCAGAAATCTTTGAGTCGACGTAAGGAAGCTAAAGCAAAGGAATTTAGCAAACTGGAGAAACATCAACAACAAATCAGATCTATCAGAAGTTAGAAGGACACCAAGTGGGGTATATTCCTAAACTTAGAATAGGTTGATTTTTGTGCTTGCATGTTGTATAGTTTGTAACTAATTTTTGTTATTAGTGGATTTTTGCTTTTGTGACTTAGAAGTCACCGTGGATGTTTCCTCTGTTGGGAGAGGTTTTACCACGTTAAAATCATTGTGTTGATTATCTTCATCTACTCACCTCATTCTTTAAGTGTGCTGAATTTTTGAAACTGCCTTGGTTTTAAAAACTGATTACATAATCTTAATTACTCTCGTACATAAGTTTCTTTGTAAACACATCTTGTTTATAATTTTTATTTTCAAAAGAAAAGGGTTTCTCCAACAAACATTCGGAGTTGCTTATATAGTTTAACCTTGTGTTAAACGGCATTAGCGACGTTTTTCATGCTAAACTATTTAATGTTTTTCAAAAAAGTTCAATCTGCAAACCCATTGCTCTTCGACTTTAACTCCATCAAAATATCTCATATATTCTGAATTCACTCTCAATTTTTTTAAAGAAATTATAGTGCTCATATGTAGTGAAGCATCAATGAAAATAAACATAATTGGCCTGGCACTTCTATTTTTATGTGCATATAATATTTTTAGACTCTTTTATGCAAATGGCATCTTTTAACGCAAATAACATTTTGATCTTTCATAGCCCCTTTCCATTGTTTAACATATAACAATATATTTCGGAAAATAAATGTTACTCAGGCAATGATTTTTACATGCACAACTTATATCTTTTTACATTTGGTTCTTTAATAAGAAAAATTGAGATGATAACATCCTATTCAACAAATGACAAGTAAGAAAAATGTTCAAACAAATTCCTACACGTGTGCATTAAAGGTAAGAAGGAGTATAACATGTCGATAATAGTAATTAATGATCAACGAAATGAACGTACACATTATTAAGAAAACTAACAAAATAACGACATGTCTCAAAGCACTAAGAAAATCCACGTGAATGGATGAAATGACAGGGTGATCCGAAAATGTTAAATATTTATCCATATACAATGAAAAATTGAAATACAAAACTCCTTTTGCCTTTTTCAAAAATTTTATCAAAAATAAAATCTTTTCACTTTTTCTTAAAAAAAGAAAATTGTTTTGTATTTTCAAATTTTTTCCAGAAAAACAAAACTCTTTTTGGAATTTTTCAAAATATATAAAAAAGAAAACCATATAAATGCAATGATAAGACAATCTATAAATAGCAACATAAGATGTGATCTTGAGAAACATCCTACACTAGATAAAGTACCCAAACTCAATCAACTTTGTAAATACCCAAAGATTTCCTAAGATCCTCAAATCTAATTACATCTAAAGGTTTTGTGAAAATATCGGCTAATTGATGTTCGGTGCTCACAATGCTCAAGGACATGAACTTCTCCTTAACTAAATCACGTATAAAATGTTCGTGTATCCTAATGTGCTATGTGCATGAATGTTGGACCACATTATGAGAAATATAGATTGCACTCGTACTATCATACAAAATAGTAATCGTTCCTTATGTACGCCCATAATCTTCTAATATTTACTTTATCCATAAGAATTGCATGCAATAAGTCCGGAAAATAATATAATCAACCTCCATCGTGGACAAAGTATGGATTTTTTTTCTTGCTCATCCAAGAGATAAGATCACTCCCAGAGTAAAAATACCCACCTGAGGTGATCCTATAACTATCAACATCCCCAACCCAATCGACACCTGAATGGGCAGACTAAATGTCAACGGTATCAAAGGAATACCAAATATCGTAAGAAAGAGTTCCATTCATGTATTTGATGATACATTTAAGTGCAAGTAAGGGAGACTCCTTCAGGGACACCTGGTATCGTGCACAGACTCTAATGCTAAAGGAAATATCGGGAAGACTAGAAGTCAAATGGAGGAGACTAATTATCATACTCCAATAAAGGGTTTGCTTTACATCCTTGCCTAAAGTGTCTTTGCTAAGATCTATCGATGTACTCATAAGGGTGCGTGAGTGCTTAGCGAAGTCAAGACTAAACTTCTTCACTAGGTCCATTGCATATTTGGATTGAGATATGAATATCCCATCCTCAAACTGACGAACCTGGAGATCTAGGAAGAATGTAAGCTCACCAATCATGCCCATCTCAAACTCACTCTTTAACTCCTCCTCAAAAGTGTGAGAATTGCAAGACCATATGGAACCAAATACTATGTCATCCACATAGACTTGGGCAACTAAAAGAGCACCATTCTCTCTCTCTCTCTCTCTCTCTCTCTCTTTCTCTTCACAAATAACATTTTATCCACTCTCCATCTCTTGAAGCCACTAGCTAAGAGATAGAAAGTGATCCTCTCTTACCAATCACGGGGTGATTTCTTCAAACCATACAAGGCCTTATTACGATAATAGACGTGTACCGAGAGTATAGGGTCTTCAAACCCTTTTTATTGCTCCATGTAAACTTCCTCCTGTAGAATGCCATTCAGAAATGCATTATTAACATCAATCTGATATAACTTGAAGTGCATATGACATGCTATGGAGAGTATTAAGTGGATGGACTCAAGCCTAGCAACATGAGATAATATAATGTCAAGGTATACACCCTCAATCTATGTGTAGCCTTGAGTGACCAACTTAGACTTATTGAAAACTATGGTACCATTCATATCCATCTTATTCTTGAAAATCCACTTGGTACCTATCACATTAGTCGCGCTAGGTCAGGGTACTAACTCCTAGATATTGTTCTTACGAAACTTAAATAACTCACCTTTTATGACAAATATCCAATGCTTGTCCTTGAGTGCTTCTTTCACATTCTTGGGCTCGACTAAATAGGTGTAGCACAAATATCTAACCATATTCTCGAGTTGAGCACGATTCTTAACACCTAGTGTGGGATCACCAAGTTAGCAGAAGGGTCATGACTCTTTCGAACCCAAGTGGGTGAATCCTCTAAATCATGAATGGTTCCACTGAGGTATTATGAGTAATGACGGGATCGTAACCAGGGTTACATCATCCTCACACTAGGGGCTAGGAGCAATAAATGCCGGTGTCTCGTCATCTAATCATCTCGTTTATAGACTCCATAAACTTAGAGCTTGTAAGATTAAACACCCTATAAGTCCTAATCGTTGATGAATATCCTAAAATATCCCCTCATAGCTTTGGGAGTTGAACTTTTCTAAGTTCTCTCTATCTCTCAAGATGTATAAAGTATTCCCAAAGACACGAAAATATGATAGGTTTTTCTTCTTTCCTGTCCATAGATCATAAGACGGGTGTAGCATGTGCGTACAAAGATATACACTATTCATCGCATGGCATGCAATACTCACCGCCTCTTCCCAAAAATGTCTAGGCACATTTTTCTTAAGAAGCACTGATTTTTTCCATTTCTTATATCGTTCGGTTTGTCCTCTCAATAATACCATTTTGTTATGGAGTACAAACGGTCAAAAACTCATGTTTGATTCATATTCCATCATAATTTATGTCCACTTTAACTTTTTGAAATTCAGTATCGTTGTCACTATGCATTCGATTAATAGTGACATCGTGTTGGTTTTGTAGGACACGACACTTGGTTGTAAGGAACTCAACCGCATCGAACTTTTTTTAAGGAATACCACTATAGAGTTTGTATAAAAATCATCGACCATCACGAGAATTTATCTCTTTCGACCTAAGATCTCCGAGTGAGTAGGACCCGTAAGATCCATATGAGTCAACTCCAATACACGGGTGGTGTTAATGGTATTCAAATTATGACGGGGACTTTAAATTTGTCTTCCTTGTTATCAACATCCACAAACAGAGGAAGTTAATTTTCCAAGTGATGGTAAGCCACAAACTAGGCCCTTTTTCACCAATCTCTCAATATCTCTAAAGTTCACATGACCTAGCCATTCATGCCAAGGGTCCATATAGGATACCTTGACATTGTTTCACGCAAAGTAGGACTTGAGAATGATCCTATATGAATTATCTTCGGTCCTCACTCCTCATATCAATTATCTTCGATCCTCACTCCTCATAGACACAGTTTGGTCATATGACCAAACTCTAATGATAACCTAATATGAACAAACTAGACACAAAGTTTACTATATGACCAAACTCTCATTTACGTTACATTTGGACTGGTCAAACATTACTGCAATATTTGCATTGCACATTTGGCTTATGCTAATTAGGTTTTCTTTCAACCCTTTCACATACAACACATTGTCTAATTTGGGGAATCTACGTATCTCAACACATCCTCTTCCTAAAATACTATACCTACTCTTATCTCCAAAAGTGACTTTGCCTTCCTTATGATACTCATGGTGGGTAAAAAATGATATGTCAACAGTCATATGCCTAGAGCACCCACTATTAAAATACCATTGGGATGTGAGAGCAACATGCACAATAAGGTCTTTAACATCTTGCATAGGTACCTAAGTGGAGGTAACCTTTTGTTTGCCCTTGTCATTTTTGGCTCTAGTCGGAGCATTAGAAGAATTCTCAAATGACAAATACATCCATTGAAATTATTCCATTAAGCTTTGCAAAGTAGCGAATAGAAACTCAACTTTCTCTCTAAGACTAGAAAAGTCGCTAGAGCGGTGCACAGGAGTATGTATATGCCTAGTTCTACCTAAATTTTAGTAAAGATCTTTAAGGTGACTCTCCTTTTGCAAAAAGTGCAAGCATAGACTTGTTTGGGTTTATCTTGGTTCACTTTCTTAGGCTAAACTCTCTTTTGTTGTTTAGGTTGAGGCCCATAAGGATTAACCATAAATTTAGAAACCAACTCCGGTGCGGCATGAGAAGTGAATGCAACATCATAACTTATTCCTCACCTCTCACTAAAACCTAAAGTAAAATCGAGGGACATCTTTCCTACCTTTTTTGATGTATCCTCTATGGTAACCTTGACCTCTCGAACACGTTCGAGATCTTTCTCGAGTTGGGATACAAGGGCTTAAAGTTTCTCACAAGTCTCCATGGATGTTTGAATATCTCTCGTAAAACTAGCCACCTTGTTGGTAAAGTCACCATTTTCCCTCTCAACTAAAATGATGCTCTCTCCCAAAACTTCTCTCACTGAGGACTCACTCTGTCTCGCCTCTCTAAACTCCTTCTCTAAGGAAAAAACTCTAATTGCTAAAAGTTTGTTTTGTTTCTTCATTTTAAAGGACTTAGAGTAAAGATAGGTGTAGGCGCATTGAAGGTCACTCTTAATCTCACTTAAAACATCCTCTTCCTCGCTCTCAGCAGAATGACTAGACTTACTGTCTAGGTCATCATGTTTAGTTGCTTCCTCATTGACATGAGGTTCACTAGGTGTACTAACATGAATAGTCATAAATGCGATGAAGTTAGATCCATGCGATGATTCATCCTCGGAATCCACTAACTCGAAATCTCTCTCGCTAAGCATGACATTAAAGGAATCTTTGCCTTTGCCTTATATCTATAAACTTGTCGGACAATCGTGAGCTTTGCCCTTTATCCTCACACTCATAAATATCCCTACATCTTTCCTAGGTTGATCTTTTTATTTTTTTTCTTTTTCAAAATTTTTCTTTCCCGATTTATGTTTTTATCTTTCTCAAAACTTTTCTTTTCTTTGGAAGTGTTTTGTTTTTTAGGATTGAGAATTTTTTAAATTTTTTTACAACCATGGCTAAATCATCCAAGTCAAAGTCATACTCGGAATCAAACGTCACTTCCTCTTTCTTTTTAGATTGAACTTTTAATGCAATTACCTTTTCCTTGGGTTTAACTATTTTGGAAAACATATCTACCTCATACATTTGAAGATCTCCTATAAGTTATCTAAGCTAAGAATATCTAGTATACCTAACGAATTTAGCACGACAACCTTAGGAATAAAGCAGGTCGAAAGTGATCTCAAAATTTTCTTAACTACAAGCGTCTCAGGGATTTTCTCACCTAAATTGAAACTTGAGTTTACTATATTAAACAGACAAGAGTAAAACTCAATATGAGATTCATACTCAATCATAGTGATCGTTTCAAATTGTGTGGTGAGATTTTGCAACTAAGAAGCTTTTACAACATTGTTACCCTCGTGAGTGAGTTGGAGGGAATCCCAAGATTCTTTAGACGTGGTACATGTTATAATGAGACAGGAATCGTCAAGGGTGACAACTCCAGAGATGGAACTCAGACTGTGCGAGTTAAAATTGATCCATTCAAAATCGCCCCTTATCGATGTAGAAATAAGTTTTGGACTTATGACATTATCAACTGTCACTATGGGTGGTGTTCACCCTCTTTCACACACTAGCCAGGAACGTTCATCAATAGATTTTAAAGTGGACCTCATTCCAACTTTTTAGTACGCATAGTTTGAACTATAAAAAATAGGCCTCCTATTATACAAATTATCCATTAAATCCAAATTTTTAATGAACAACAATTTTTTAAAAAAATTTGATATAAAAAAATTTGTAAAAAGATCACACAGTGTGTAACCGGATCTGATACAAATTTGAGAACGCTAGTGATTCAATGGATTGAATAGTATCTTAGGCTCCCACACACAAATCCAATTTTTTACCAAATTTTATTTTTGATTAAATTTGGTGTGCATGAGAGATGTTGTCCAATTTTAAATTAACAAATCAAGCATGAAATCAACACATGGATGAGGAAAAATCTCTAAAAAAGGCAAAACCTATATTCATCACTACAAAGTGATTTCATAGACAAACGACTTACAAATAACATTCAAAGACTAAGTATGATGCGTAAAATCTTTTAATCTCTCTATAGAATACGACCTAGTCTAGAGCCGTCCACATGTAGCGATTTACCCTCGGTATCCTAGGATTAGACTTTGAATCTAGGGTTTCATAAATTTCACTAATCATATAAGGGGATGATAGATATGTGAAATGAAAAGTTCTTTTATGAATTTAAAATCGAAAGACTTTGGATAAAATATGAATAAATAATTTTTGCCAAAGTCCCTTGAAAAAACTGCTCAAAATAGATATTTGTAAGGATTTCAAGAATTTTGAGGCGGTGCAGTCGTTTGAACGAAAGTGGGCTTCATTCGAACAAAAATTACTTTTTTTGTTCGAACGAGATTCAAACTCGTTCTAATGACATGACTTTTTCATTTTAACTCCTTTGTCACTTACTTCAAATGATAATTCTTTGCCGAGCAGAACTAACCTTGTTTGAAAGACGTTAGAAGTACGTTCTAATGAGATCTTAGTTCTCATTCGAATGAGACTACTTCTCAATTGAACGATGCTAAAAAATAATTTTTATTTTAAAATCCTTTTTACAGAAAGCCTTAATTTTTCTAAAAAAAACTTCCCAACATTTGATTTATAAAATTCTATGAACACCCATGTTTTGTACCTTTATATCTTGTAGGGTGTCTTCGATCTTAGAGATGTCTGAGTTCAATTAAATGAGCCGATTTATAACAGGATACACCAAAAACTAAGTAAAGCCTAAGCTATGTGCAATTATAAATATTTCCTCTTACAAAATTATTCACCTTTCACATCATGTCTCATATAGAGTAGCTATACCAATTTCTAGTCTTCTTGAATGACCAATAATATGGGTTAAGAGAATTGCAAATGTTTAAACCTTGATATAGTATAAGATCAATCCTTGCTCACTACTTTTGACATTTTTCCAATACATGCCATGTCCAGTGATAATTTTATTTTAAATTTTGTTTTATTGAACCCCTAACCCAATTAATATACTAAATATTCACTTTCAAAATATCCTTAAAGAACTTTAATTTTGTAAAGTCACATATAATTTTTCATAAACATGAAGCACCTGTATTCACTTGTTCTTTTTTTAGGCTTAAATAACTATAGGCATTTACATATACCAACTTTTCAAAAAAAGATAATATTTTCTATGTAAAGCCCATTGAAAAATTTTCATATCATAAACTTTAAATGCTAATAATAGTTAGGAAAATTCTTTTTGTACCAATTATTTTTACCAAATTTTGTATCCCAAATCCCAAGTCCATTATATAGTTGTACTCAAAGTGTATGCAAAACCATTTAATGCACCTGAGATACAAATTTGGTAAAAAAATTTTAGTACTTGTAGAATTACTCTAATAGTTATGGCATAAATGAGAGTACCATCATTGGATTATCAGTTGTACCCCACAATCATTAAATGAAAATTGAAAGTTAATGCTTCCTCTTTGTAGGGTAAAACCCCCATTATAAACTGATGCAACTTTCTAGTAAGATTGATGGCATCGTATCAATTTTTGTTTTCAAATCTCCTCTGTACCTTTGTTAGACTTGATACTCAGTTTAGTTAAGTTCTTATTCCAATATTATGCTACTGTAGAACTTTCCTTACTCTACTTCTTCAGTTATAGTGGGTGCCAAATAAATACTAATGTCAAATAATTATAGTAATAATCTATAAATAAATAAATAAAACATTCCGTTCAATGGTATGTTACACACAGATTTACAGCTAAAAAATGAAAAACAATGAGGTTGATAGTGGCTACCTTTAATTAAAACTTAGAAATTATGCAACTATATACATGAAGAAGAAATTGTAACTTTGATGTTATAACAGAACGATGGATAATTATTTATGATAATGCATAATGATCCGAAAAAGTTATGCAATAAAAAAAGAAAGTTAGAGGTAAAAAAGTAGAATAGGGAAGCAAGTAAGGTGGAAAAAATAAGAATAATATAAATAAATTGAAATTTGTCTATGTAGTAGGGGCTTAAATAAATTAACCCCGAACAATCGATAAAATGAGTCTAAGTGATTTATAAAAGTCCTACTGATATCCGGACAGTACACTGACTGCAATATTATTGCGCATGACTAATATATCGCGTATATCACGAGTCTGATGGATTAAACTAGACAATACTCTAGTAGTGATTTAAATCAATTATTTGAGATACCACGCCATATATTGTGATAAGTGGCACCATAAATATTGGACATTTGGCTCCGCATAACAGATGACACGTGTTAAACCCCACTTAGGGTATTTTGGTTATAAAAAGAGGGTCTCCCCTCATTTTAGAGGGATGATGTCTTGGGGGTAAGGTCAGGAGAGCAAATCTAACTCTTCTCCTCCACGAATCTCTTGAGCTTCATCACAAGTTTGATAATGATGAGCGGATTTTCATGGTTTCATCACGAGTTTTACATATTTTACACAGTATATGGGTGTTTGGAGGCGATTAGACGAATTTGGCACCCCCACGCACCAAAACACTAAAACCTTCCAAGAACCGAGTTTTCTGGCGTATCGTACCGACTCTCGAACTACGTAGACTTTGATTTCCCGAAGAGACGAATACGTAGGTGCAATAATATTGCTCAAGTTTAAAACACGCTAAATGCGACGCTTCCCCAAATCTGGACTACTCTCTTACATTTGGCGACTCCGCTGGGGAGGTATTCTCGATTCTGATTGCGTAACTCCTCGTGCGCATACGGAGAGCTCGGTGAAAATGAAACATTTTTCTACAAAGATAAGTATTATTGCTTACATTATCTCATTTGTGCTATTGAATATTCCATAATATCTTTTTTGTTTATGAATCATGTTTATTTATATGCATATAAAATACGCTAACATTTCTTTTAAATGAAAGTGTCTTGATTATTTAAATAGAAAAAATTAAAAAAATATGCATGACCAATTATGTGATAAACAATGTTACTGCTATTCTTTTGTTATTCTAGTTTTAGTTAACAAAGAGTGATTAATAAAAAAGAAAGAGGCTTATGTTGTATGCTTATTTTCGAAATTATGAGCCATAATATTCATCACAGAAATTTCAAAAAGTACTATTATTTACTATTTATTTATTAAATACCCCAAAATTATAAGCTAGATTTTAATCATACGTGCTATTTATTTGCGCTTGTCAGTAATAATTGACAACATTTCGCTGAAATTTTGTACTATTTATCACAGTCGAAAGTAAAAAGTAAATAAATAAGAATCCCAGATAAAATGATTTTATCATTACTAAGCTTGAGATATAGGCCTGGCTGTTGTCGTGTTCAACCCATTATGGCTTCAGACATTTATTAGACTACAATAATATTTTTTCCACTTTATCAAGTACACGGTGAAAAGAAAAAAGCACAATTGGATTTCAAATTATGGACATAGTATTTTCATTTATTATATTACGCTAGATTGTGTGCTTTACTAGAGCCACACAAAATGTCAGAAAATACATATACTCATACATGTACCGTAATATGAGTAACATCAGTAAGGCCTTTTTACTATTTACTTTCGGCTATCAGATAAAGATATAACATAAAGCTCATGCTTTGTATTCCCAAACCTTAAAAATTTGCTGATAGGACCACACGTATATATCAATATGTGCATATATACCTATTACATTATTTAGTATTTTGTTATCTTGATGAGACCGCTAATATATTTTAACCTCCCGTGTGTATAACGTTGATAGGCCCTTTAGACCGTAACTCTAAAAACCATTGTTACCACTGACAGCCCCTCGTGACTGTAGTGAACAACCCTCTTTCTGTCTCAAAAATTAAAAAATATACAACTAATGAACCGTTTGTATGGAGCTTAATAGGAACAAAAAAAAAATAGAAGATAAAATTATTCAAGAATGAACTTGTACATGGGTACAAAGACTGAATAACCATTTACAAAGTCACCCGACGTGGAAAACCAGTTAGACCCACCATTGATGTGTCCAAAAACATACCAAACTTGCGAAATCTTCATGGTCCACCTTTATTGACCCTATCGCGACTTACAACCACCATGAATTTGAGAACTGATCCGATCGAATAAATGATACAACATGATTCGTACCTATAAACCAAAAAAAGAAGCACTACAACAACTCATCCAAAGTTTAACAATCTCAAATTTGGAATTTGTCAAAACCTACCATTATTTTTACATTTGGGGTAGAAATTCACCCCTGTTTATTAAAATCAGACCAAAATAAATAATCGATTCAACTTAGAAATTATACCCTGATAGATCCACCATGGTTATACAAAATCAAAAGAACCATTTACAAAATACGATTCAATTGGGATGTCGCCCCGACATACCTTAGTCTGCCAGATTTCTTCACCTAAACATCCGAGGGTTGAAATTTGTTCGATATTGTTCTAATAAACTTAAAATATTAGTGGGGATACTAAACTCCAAAACATGATATCGTGGAAACGAGAAGAAGCTACGCGACTAAGATTCTACCTTGGAACCTCTGATTCACCATGGCTGTGCCAAACCAAAAACAATGGACTTTGAGAAATTTACTGGACTCAAAAGAAAAGGTTGAATCCCGACCAACCTCGTTTGAATTTTCAATCACCCTCATATGAACCTCCGACCAACCTCATGACTCTTTGAGCAGCCTTAGTCGGGGTATTTAGAGTAGGCTCATCCATGGTACGTCGACCAGTCTCATCCATAGTACCTCAAGCATCCTTCAAGGTTGCTCGGAGCAACCTTCTGTGCAACCTCTTTCATGGTCATTCTGAGATATGGTTTATTCGCACTGTGATATTAATTACGTGAAAATTCAAAATTGATATTTATTATTCACCTCAAGGTGACTCAGCATACTTATTCACTGCATTATCCTATATATGATTTAATAGACCGCTTCTAAAGTTTTCTCAGCTTTGATAATATAACGTGGGCATGAGATCAAGATCTCACCACATGATATATCTACACTCTATCATTTTATTCTATAAAAATGAGAGAGAAAAAGTATGAACTGCTTATTGTATCATATTAAACTTGCATTATGAAATTGCACAGAACAATATGTTTTATGATTCCTCGAGGCATGATTTTGAGTTTATTTTACTCTATTGACATAAAATAAAATAAAGGGGGTAAGATATACCCCACATTATTATATATGGAATTATAATATGCCTCACAAGTTACTAATGTTTTTGTACTAGAATTAAAGACGATTTTTTTATCCTTATAGATATTGAACACACGTGATCAAATCAAGCTTAAGAAATTACATCAGGCCTTACAGATGTCAAAGCCAAACGCTCAAAAGATTTTTTTGAAATTTAGGGGATACCACCCAGTGAAATGTATTTAATTGTATTCATATGGTGTTGTAACTGATGTATGATTTTTTCTTTACTTTGCTTTGTCTTGAGATAAAAGATAAAACAAAGTAAAGAGGGGGACAAGTACTGTTTGATGTAATATTCACGTACATAGGAGCCCGAGTGATAAGCGTGCTTAGATCTGGTTGCAAAATGGCCATCATTGGCGAGGTCTCACCAAAATATACTCTAGACTTGTTCAACATAGCCACTAGTTTGCTCACATATAACACTGACTACATGACATTATTTCTAGCAAAGTGACAAGGGGAAAGGAAATTGCCATGAAAACCTGGAGCCTTGATACAGAGTTTTTCATACAAACCTTACCAGTATTGGGTTAAGTCACCCACAGAGGTGCATTATAGTTCTCACAAATCTTAGAAGTATTGGGGTATGTAAGGACATGATTTTATAAATGTCCAAGTTCGAATATAGGAATTTTCTGTTTGTCTTAGATCACAGTTAGTATGTCTAATATCTCGCTACATTCGACACATCAACACGATCATCCACGATGGCGTTGATCCGAACCCACACATCTATCAACATTATACATACATCATGCAACATACTTTTCAATTGTTCCCACTACTCCACTCACGGTTATGGTAAAATAATTTATTTGGAGTATTTATTATTTACATAAATATTTGGGAAATTTTTGTAAAATATTTTCAAAGATCTGAAACGTTTTTACTTGAGAAGAAGAAACTTTTCTAAGTGCAGAGGTGAAGGGAAAAAATCTCGCTGACGTCGTTCGAGTGAGATTGACTAGTTGTTCGGGGGACATAGCCATCTTGAGCAAAGTCATTCGAGCGACGTGGCGTTATGTTCGATCGACACTTGTACTTCGTTCGAGCGACGCTCTGCCTCAATTTTTGTATTTAAAGAAGTTCCCATTCTACATGAAATTCAAGTCTTTTGGAACTGACATTTCTTCAATTATTCTGCCCAGAAACAAACTTCATTTTTCAAGGTTTAATGCCTTTTTTATTCATAAATCTTTCCCAAATATTTGTGTGAATCTTTAAACCCTAAATACAATTGTTCTACTCATCTTGGAGTAATCTTGTGGAGAAGAAGGGTCTTTATCCACTGCTAAAATTGGAGTTCTTACGGGACCTCTTGCTGATAAACACCGCCGACGACGAACCGACACCTGCTGGTTTTCGTGCGTCAAAATTATAATTTACTGTGATTGTAAGTCGTTACATATTATAGTGAAATAAATGGTTTTGCCCCTTTGGGGAATTTTTCCTCATATTGTGATTGACTTTGCATGCTTGGTTTGATTTATTTAGTCTATCACAATTTGGTTGGAAGAGTTAGAATTTTTGGGATCAAAAAATGGAATTTAATTAAACAAGTTGATCATTGATTACTGGCTCACTCTCAGGGTAAGTCGCTCACAGAGGTGTATTATATTTCTCACAAACCTGACCAGTATTGGGGTAAGTCGCCCACAGAGGTGCATTACAGTTCTTACAAACCTTACCGATATTGGGGTAAATTATCTAAAGCGGTGTATTATAGCTTTGATATTGGGGTAAGTCGCCCAAAGCGGTGCATTATAGCTTAGAGAAATCTTACACATATTGTGGTAAGTCGCCCAAAGTGGTGCATTATAGCTTTGAGAAACCTTACCGATATAGTGGTAAGTCGCACAAAGTGGTGCATTATAGTTATGAGAGACCTCGACCTATTTGGCAGTCCCAGTTTTACTTAAAGTATCTTTATGGTTCCTCAACTAAGTAAACAGGGCATTCTCGAAGCCTCAGTTTTCCTAAAGCACCTTTATGGTCTCTCGACTAGGTAAATTGTTGTCGCTTAAAAGTCACAATTTAGTTAAAGGGCCTATATAGAACCTCGACTAAGTAAATTGGTCATTCTCGAAGTCCTAGTTTGCCTAAAGCACCTTTATGGTCGCTCGACTAGGTAAATTGTCGTCGCTTAAAAGTCTCAGTTTACTTAAAGGGCCTATATGGAACCTCGACTAAGTAAATTGGGCATTCTCGAAGCCCCAGTTTGCCTAAAGCACCTTTATAGTCGCTTGACTAGGCAAATTGTTGTCGCTTAAAATTCCGAGTTTACTTAAAGGGCCTATATGGAACCTCGACTAAGTAAATTGGGCATTCTCGAAGCCCTAGTTTTCCTAAAGAACCTTTATGGTTGCTTGACTAGGTATATTGAGGAAGCTTAAAAAAATATTAACAAGTGGTTTTCACTGTTAAGTCACATATTTTGGTGGAGTTTGCGAAAATCTTAACAAGTGTTTTTCATTGTTAAGTCACATATTTTGGTGGAGTTTGCAAAAAATCTTAGCAAGAAGTTTTCATTGTTAAGGTCACATATTTGGGTGGAATTTACCAAAAAATCTTAACAAATAGTTTTCATTGTTAAGTCACATATTTAGGTGGAGTTTGCGAAAAATCTTAATAAGCGGTTTTCAGTGTTAAGGTCACATATTTTTGGTGGAGTTTGCAAAAATCTTAACAAGTGTGTTTTCATTGATAAAGTCACTTCGTAGGTGTGAATCTGTGAAAAAGCCTTAATAAGTGGTTTTCATTATTAAGGATTTATATTTTCCTTCTTATTCTTTGTTTTAATTCATAGCGTTTCAATCGCATAAAAAGAATGATCACGAGGTCATTCGAAAATAACCCATGAGACTAAAGCCTAAAATGTGAGATATGAGATAGAAGTATATCATCAAACTGAAATGAGATAAGATATTATTACCCACGATCCACAGGTTGATCGAACATATCAAAATCGACTAAAGGAATGGGGGAAACCCCCAAAATACTCCTCCAAAGTGAAAAACAGAGGCGACAATGATTGCACTCAAAATTATATGCACATATACGCATGGTATATATCGAACGTGATCACATAATGGATTAAACAATACATCGTGAAAGATATTTCGTACACGTAGTTGATATGTCTCAACCAAAGCATTACCACACCAACTATGCATATGAGGGGGCCAATGTAGTAGGCGCTTAAATAAATTAACCCCGAATAATCGATAAAATGAGGCTAAGTGATTTATAAAAGCCCTATTGATTTTCGGGCACTACACTGACTGCAATATTATTGTGCGTGACTAATATATCACGTATATCGCGGGTCTGACGGATTAAACTAGACAGTACTCTAGTAGTGATTTAAATCAATTATTTGAGATAACACCACATATATTGTGACAAGTGGCACCATAAATATTGGACATTTGGCTCCACATAAGAGATCACATGTGTTAAACCCCACTTGGGGTATTTTGGCTATAAAAAGAGGGTTTCCCCTTATTTTAGGGGGATGTTGGTCTTGGGGGCAAGGTAAGTAGAGCAAATCTAACTCTTCTCCTCCGCGAACAACCTCTTGAGCTCCATCATGGGTTTGATAGCGATGAGCGGATTTTCATGGTTTCATCATGAGTTTTACCTATTTTATATTGTATATGAGCATTTGGAGGCGGCTAGCCAGATTTAGTACCCCCGTGCACCAAAAACACAAAAACAATTTGAGAACTGAGTTTTTCAGCATATCGTACGGACCCTCGAACTACACAGACTTTGATTCCATAAAAAGACAGATACATAGGCGCAACAACGTTGCTCAAATATAAAATACACTAAATGCATTGCTTCCACAAATCTTAACTACTCTCTTACAGTCTCAAATCTCATACTACAAACTCCATCTTCAAGTCACGTAACTTGGGCAAGGAATGGGCAACATAAAAATTGATCACTACGATAAGTTAAAAGAATGAAAGGCAATGTGATTTTTTCAATTTAATCATCATTCTATAAGAATAAAATATTAGAGACCATCAAGGACATATAAAATCCACAATTAGATAGCATGACAATTAAGACACATGTCTGCCCATTTTATCTTCAATATGGTAACAAAAATTTCTACCATGTTTACAAATATAGAGCAATATATAAAATCTAATTACAAAAAGGAACACAAATACAAATTACTGTAAAGCCATGTAGAAAATATATCAATTCCACATCTTATTCATTTGCGGTAGCTGCTCTAGCGGAGGTTTTACGGTATGTGCCTCAGAAAATTAGTTCACATATATCCAACAACCGTACATTCATGTTCATATTATTAGAACATTTGTTATAGACATAATAATAGTCTTGTTACCTGCAACATTTTTTCTCCTTGAATTAATTAGGATAAGTTTGAACAAATAGAAAAAAATGTCTGGCAGAACTTTGAAATCCTAATTAGTTGTAATGGCTTTCCACTTGATAATGTTTGATAGGGGTATAAGGACCTAGGTTTTGACGTCAAAAAATGATATCTTACTGTTTCCCAATGATTCTTCATTTGTAGAATGACATGAAATTGTGCATGGGCTTATTTATGGAGAAGCTTTTCCACCAAGACTACAGGAGATAAATATGAAACTAACACAAACAAAAATATAAGAGAGGAGACCCAGGACAACTCTTCAAATTTCAAATCGATGATAAGATGTGGGTAGTTTTGAAGTGAATCTTTATGGTGTGAAATTTTTTCAAATTGTGTTGAAGAGATTAATAGTAGAGGTTGTTATATAATCCAAAATGGCTTTAACTCCATGAAACCAACTCCACATCAGGACTTAGTACACCTCCTCTACGTCGACCTCCGCTACAACACCAACACCTTAACTTGTTACACAAGAGAAACTCCTCTCCCCCACCCCCAAAAATTACCCACTGACTCATATTCTGTTATAACTGAGAGAATACACACCAACATATACAAACATTTTTTCTTCATATTTTGTTGAATAACTTCTTTTACATAATAATAATTTTAATTAATATCACAACATTTTTGTTATGCCTAACCACCACATTAAAATCTATTTGTTGTATAAACAATACTAATAAGGTATAACTACAAAATATTATGGTCTCTTGGTAAACATAACATACACAATGAAGCTTGAGATGAACAACATTCAACAGCACCATCAAGTTTGCATGAAATAGTTCTCTTCCAGGGTTCTATCAGTATTTTCCTTCCTGTAAGCTTTGTTATGTATACTAAATTGATAATACAAAAGTACAGAATAATATTATAATTACAAAAATAAAAATAAATTATAGAAATAAAAATTGAATTACAAAAAATTCAATAACTTACTTGAATTTGTAAGAAAATAATATGACTAGAAAAGAATCCGAGCCCTGTGTAACATAGTGTCCTTAAAACAATTTATTCCCTCCAATGTTCTCTGAGGTTGATGAATATTGTGTCCCAAGATAAAACGTATTTTACAATTTAATTATGTAGCACGACAATAATTAATTTCGATGAACACAATTTCTGTGTTTTTACTCAACCAAACATTATGATAAATGATTATCAAATGAATGCAGAAGGGCCGAAAAATGTTTCTAGAACTGATAGCATTTTGGGTTAGAAGAAAATAGGAGAGGGAATTTTTCATTAGTTTTAAAAATGGAGGGAAGCATTTGTATTTATAGTAAAGTAAGTGACTGTTCAAAATAACTGTTAAATAGTTAAACGAATTTAACTGTTGACTTTTGGCAATAACTACTAACAGTTTATTAATTAATTAATTAATTTCATAATTAATTAATAATTAAAGCCCAGAAAGTTAATTTAAAACGGACCAAAAATTTAAGAGATTATATGCCCAAGCCCAAGCCCGAACCGAGCAGAGCCGACCGGCCAAACGGATGGCGCGCATGCACGTGTGGGCTTTTGGGCCAAGCCCAATACATGCATAGTGTAGGCCATCTCCCCTTCAAAGAGTTGGGATACCCTAAGGCATCCAAGCCTTAGTCCATACTCGGGGTGTTATTAACTCACCAATTTTTCACTACTCTTCCAATGTGGGACAAGAGTTAAAACATACTCAATTCATTAACCTTCATTGCTTTGTGAGTCACTTTGGGGACATATTTATCATTCATAACTTAAAGAAATTGGACATGTGAATATACTACGTTAATCTCCTTGCGGAGGAGAAAGAGTTCGTATATGGTCCCATAATTATCGTAGTGTGGTCCCCACCTAAATTTGAGCTCAAAATTGCTCATAATTCTCTCCCAAAAAATTCTGGACAGCTTTTTAATTCCAACTTTAAGTCCAATTTTCCAACAATCCCCCACATGAATGATATATCACTATAAATAAAAACAGAGCAGATGCTAATCCAGATGCAGACACAGGTTAAGTAAAACTGAAGATTTATTGCATCGGAAGAAGTTACCTAGTGGCCTTGAACTTTCCTTAGTGATATACTATCGGATTTACTTGGTTAATCAGTAGACTTCACGTCCGTGAATCATCAACCATTTTTGTAAACCTAGATAACAGTATTCACATAACAATTCTTCAACACAGTTGGTTCTCATGTTTGTGTTCATTTTGGCCATGATCACCACTTAGTTCCATGAGTATTTTAAAGAATTTGCCTTTCATTATTCTCACAGAAGTGGTCCCTTCTTACTCACGTTGGTGATTTCCATAAAGAGTATCCTGCAATACCCCATTTAGACATACTAAAATATAGATGTCATTAAAATCATAACTCATCCTAATTTCATGGCATATGTGCACTGTCTCATCTTTGGAATGGATATGATTAAATATCCCCCAGTTCTTATTGAATACAATGTATTTCGATTTTCCCATTAAACCTAGATCTTGGAATCTTCAGTCAGCTGGGTTGGGTTTCAACTATATTGATTCTTATTTATTTATAGGCTTTAGACCGATTCCTATCGATGATTTTTCAAATTTTTCTCGATTTAAACCTTTCGTTTGTGGATCCGCTATATTATTTTGTGATGTTACATAGTCAATTGAGATAATTCCATTTAAGAGAAGTTGTCTAATGGTATTGTGTTGACGACGAAGATGTCGTGACTTTTCATTATACATGTGATTCTATGCCCTTCTAATCGCCAATTTACTATTGCAATGTATACATATTGCGGGCATAGATGTTGACCAATTTGGAACATCCCTTAAGAAATTTTGAAGCCATTCAGTTTCTTCTCCAGCTTTGTCTAGTGCAATGAATTCGGATTCTATTTTCGACCTAGCAATGAACGTTTATTTTGAGGATTTCCAAGATACGGCTTCACCTCCAAGGGTAAACACATACCTACTCATAGACTTGGAGTCTTTTGTAACGGATATCCAATTTGCATCGCAATATCCTTCAAGAACAACTGGATATTTTGAGTAGTACAGTCCATTGCTTTGAGTATATTTTAAATAACCCAAAACTCTCAATATTGCCTTCCAGTGATCTCTTATTGGATTACTCGTAAATCGACTTAGCTTAGTTATTGAGTATGATATGTCCGGTCGCGTACAGTTCACGATATACATTAAACTGTCGATAATACGAGAATACTCTAGTTGAGATATGCTTTCACCATTATTTCTTGCTAGATATAAATTTACATCTACAGGTGTCTTAATAGGACTAATATCATACTTCTTGAATTTTTCAAGTACTTTATCTATGTAATGAGATTGGGGTAATATAAGTCCATCCGACGTTTTAGAAATTTTAATTCCTAATATAACATCGGCGATTCCCAAATCTTTTATGTCAAATCGACTACTCAACATTTGTTTTGTAGTTTTTGACAGTTTCCAAATTACTACCTATGATAAGCATAGCATCAACATAGAAGAATACAATGACATATCCACTTAGAATGTATTTAAAGTAAACACATTTATCACATTCATTAATTTTGAAACCATTTGATAACATTGCATTATAAAAATTTTCATTCCATTACTTAGGTGCTTGTTTTAATCCATAAAGTGATTTAACAAGCTTACATACTTTTCCTTCTTGTCCGGGAGCCATGAACCCTTTAAGTTGCTCCATATAAATTTCCTTGTCTAGTTCACCATTTAAGAATGCAGTTTTTACATCCATTTGATGTATTTCAAGTCCATTAATAGCAGCTATTGCTATTAACATTCGAATGGACATTATTCTTGTTACCGGTGAATATGTGTCGAAGTAATCCAACCCTTCCTTTTTCCTATAGCCTTTAGCTACAAGTCTAGCTTTATATTTATCAATTAATCCATCGTCCTTCAACTTTTTTTTGAAGATCCATTTATAACCTAACGGTTTTGAACCTGGTGGAAGATCCACTAGTTCCCATGTGTGATTTTGTAATATGGATTCAATTTCACTATTAATTACTTCTTTCCAATTAGAAGTATCGGGTAAGGATATGGCTTCTTTGTACGAATGGGGTTCATTTTCTAACAAATATGTTAGAAAATCCAACCGAAAGAAGTCGAGGTTCTTGCTCTTTTACTACGTCCTCTATTGGTTCAATAGGTTGATGAGTCCCACTTGTAGTAGCTTGATTTTTACTTTTAGAATGACCAGATTCTCGGGTCATGTTATACGAAAATTCATTTTCAAAAAATGAAGCGTCCCTCGATTCAATAACCGTATTAACATGAATATCCGATATCTCAGATTTACAAACTAGAAATCAATATGAACTACTATTAGTAGCATAGCCGATGAACACACAATCCACGATTTTTGACCCTATTCTTACATTTTTAGGTTTAGGAACCATCACTTTGGCTAAGCACCCCCACACTCGTAAATATTTATAGGAAGGTCTTTGACCTTTCCATAATTCATAAGGTGTTTTGTGAGTCTTCTTGTGATGTACTTTATTGAGAATGTAATTAGCAAATAGTAAGGCTTCCCCCCACAAGTTCTGGGGAGCTCGTGAACTTAATAATATTGAGTTCATCATCTCCTTCAATGTACGTTTTTTGCGTTCAGCAACACCATTTGATTGAGGAGAATAAGGAGCGATTGTTTGATGGATTATACCATTCTCAGAACAAAATTCCTCAAAAGGAGATTCATATTCTCCTCCTCTATAACTCTTTATTGCCTTTATCTTTTTACATAATTGATTCTCAATTTCATTTTTATATTTCTTAAATGCACTAATAGCTTCATCTTTACTGTGTAACAAATATATATAGCAATATTTTGTGCAATTGTCAATAAAAGTAATAAAATACTTTTTTCCACCTCTAGTTTGAACAAATTTTAAATCACAAATATTAGTGTGAATTAAATCTAAAGGTTCAGTTATTCTTTCAATAGAATGGAAAGGTAATCTGGCTAATTTAGATTCTACACAAACTTCACATTTATGATTTTTATCAATATTAAATTTGGCAAAAAATTCAAGTTGATTAATCTACGAAATGTATCAAAATTAACACGTCCTAATCTAGCATGCCAAATATTAGATGACTCAATCAAGTAAGAAGAACTAGCAAATTCATTCATTGAAACATATATTTTTGGGGTTACAGTAAGAACATTGATTTTAAAGAGCCCCTCATTTAGGTAGCCCTTACATACATACATGTCATTCTTTGACAACACAAAACGATCAGACACAAACACAAGATTGAACCTATTTTTAGTCCGGAGAGATCCAGAAATCAGATTCTTTCGGATATCAGGCACGTGAAGAACATCATTGAGAGTAAGTTCCTTTTCAGAAGTCATTTTTAGAGCAATCTTTCCTTGTCCCACCACATTATAAGTGGAAGAATTCCCCATAAAGATGGTCTCCTCATTTTCCAAAGGCTTATAGGTTGAAAACATCCATTTGTTTGCACAAATGTGTCGTGTGTCTCCAGTGTCCGCCCACCATTCCTTGGTATTTCCAACCAAGTTACATTTAGAGACCAACAGAAAGATTCATATTCTCTAAGTCATTGGTGATGTTTTCGCCCTCAGTTACATTTGCTTGAGGATTATTTCGATTTTGCTTCTTAGGCTTATAACACTCACTTGAGCGGTGTCCAGGTTTACCACAGTTGTAGCATTTTCCTTTGAACTTCTTCTTTTTCTATTTAGAAGTGCCTTCCCCATCATTCTTTCGCTTGTTCTTCTTAGGACCTTCAACAACATGGACTTTCGTTTCCATTGGATTCTTCTCACCTTTCTTTTGAGACTCACGATTATCTTCTTCAATTCCCAGCCTGACCACCAACTCCTCCACATTCATCTCCTTTAGCTTGTGCTTGAGATAATTTTTGAATAAATTCCAAGATGGTGGTAATTTTTCAACAATTGCAGCAAGTTGGACGTTTTGACTAAGGGATATTCCTTCAGTATGAATGTCGTGGAGGATCACTTGGAGTTCTTGCACCTGCGAGATCACTGGCTTAGAGTCAATCATTTTGAAGTCCAGAAAATGCCCAATGATAAATTTTTTCATCCCAATATCTTTTGTTTTGTACTTATTTTCCAAAGAAATCCACAATTCCTTGGATGTCTTGATCGTGCAGTAGACATGATACAATGTTTTGTCCAAGTAGGCCAGAATATAATTTCGGCACAGATAGTCAGAGTGCTTCTAAGCATCAACATCAACAACCTTTTTGGAGTCATCTCCCTTTTGAATAGAGGGACAATCTTCATATACAAACCTAACCAGTTGGCAGGTAGTGAGATAGAAATACATTTGTCCTTGTCAACGTTTGAAGTCAGCCCCATTTAACTTTTTTGGTTTCTCCCCGTGTGGCATAGATACGGGTACAGTCACATTTGTGTTAGTGACAGTCACATTTGCAGGAATAGTGTTCGTACTATACGATTCCATTTTTGTTACAAAAACATAATTTTTATCAACGATAATATTCATATATAAATGAATTAATCAAAACAGAATACACAATTCTGTTATACTAATTTCCTCAATTATAATTAATAATAAATAAATTCCAAAAGAATTCTAAGTAATGTTCAGAATTAAACTAAAATATAAACACGAGTTTTTACTAGTCTAAGAAAAACAAGTCCGTGTCACACTGTTTTTAATAAGAAAAAATTCCACACAAAACATAATTATAAATCTAAAGTAAAATCTTATATAACCAGGTTTAACAAAACAAAAAAAATATTACAAATAAATTTTTATTTTCTAACCAGTATATATAAATGGTGTAGAAATTAATTTTCTGTAACACTAACTGTTTTATTAAATTTATGTAATAAAACAATAGTTTAATTCAAAATTTTCGGTCAAAACAGATTTATTCTATACAAATAAAATTATGTAATTAAAAATTTATGTACACTATACAAGCAGTAGAGCAAAAATAAATTGTCTTAAGAATGTTATGTCTACTAAATTGATAATACAAAAGTACCGAATAATATTATAATTACAAAAATAAAAATAAATTATAGAAATAAAAATTGAATTACAGAAAATTCAATAAAAACTTGAATTTGTAGGAAAATAATATAACTAGAAAAGAATCCGAGCCCTGTGTAACACAGTGTCTTTAAGATAATTTGTTCCCTCTAATATGCTCTGAGGTTAATGAATATTGTTTCCCAAGATAGAACGGATTTTACAAATTAATTATGTAGCACGACAATAATTAATTTCGATGAACACAATTTCTGTGTTTTTACTCAAACAAACATTGTAATAAATGATTATCAAATGAATGCAGAGGGGCAAAAAATATTTCTGGAACTCACAGCATTTTGGGTTGAAAGAAAATAGGAGAGGGAATTTTTCATTAGTTTTAAAAACGGAGGGAAGCATTTGTATTTATAGTAAAGTAAGTGACTGTTCGAAATAAATGTCAAAACAGTTAACTGCCAACATTTTATTAATTAATTAATTTCGCAATTAATTAATAATTAAAGCCTAGAAAGTTAATTTAAAACGAACCAAAAATTTAAGAGATTATAAGCCCAAGCCCAAGCCGAATCGAGCCGGCCGACCGACTGGAGGGACGACGCACGTGGGATTTTGGGCCAAGCCCAACACATACATAGTGTAGGCCATCTCCCCTTCAATGAGTTGGGATACCCCAAGGCATCCAAGCCTTAGTCCATACTTTACCAATTTTCCACTACTCTTCCAATGTGGGACAAGAGTTAAAACATGCCCAATTCATTAACTTTCAATTGCTTTGTGAGTCACTTTGGGGACATATTTATCATTCATAACTTAATGAAATTGAACATGTGAATATACTACGTTAATCTCCTTGCGGAGGATAAAACGTTCGTATATGGTCCCATAATTATCGTAGTGTAGGTCCCACCTAAATTTGAGCTCAAAGTTATTCATAATTCTGTCCCAAAAAAATTTGGATAATTTTTTAATTCCAACTTTAAGTCCAATTTTCTAACACTTCAATTTCTTACTCTCTTCAAACTTTGCTTTTGTTTCAATGCTTTTTCCTACCGAAAGTAACAATCAAGATTTATTTTAAGATCTGTGCGTTAACCAAATAATTTCCCGTAATGATGATCTATATGACACTTTTGGAACTGCCCAATAATTTCAACACACATTGGGTGCCAGTACGACATTAAAGGAGGATGAATTCCACCCCCCCCCCCCCCCCCCCCCAAGAAAACTCAAGTTGCGTAATGCAACATATTTATTTCTAACGAAGAGAAAAAATAAAACGTCCTTTTATTTGTATTATAGGCCCATGTCAAATGAGGGATGTTGAGATGGAGAGACAAAGCGATCGGAAGATGGTATTGCGAAAGGGTCCCGTTAGAGATTGAAGTGATATTTGTTCCAAAATCTTCAAATAATGGTTGGAAGGGAGTTTAGTGGTGTCGGGTCTATGAATTGGGTTGAGATTTTCGATCAAGTTAACAGGGAATGGAGTAACTTGGAGAGTCTGGTAAAGGTTAGGGATAAGGGAAATATTGGTGGAGAGGAAAACGATATGGAAAAGAAAGATGCGTAAGGTGAAGTTGAGAGAAAGAGGAATATATGGGTTGTTCTAACCCCAAGGTTTCTCCAAGTTGGTAGAGCCAGGATGAGCCAGGACGTAGTTGTAAAGCTAGGCCCCTAGCTTCAAAACATGACAACTGCATCTTGGGGCCACGAACCGTAGGAATTAAACTCCTGTTATAGAAAGCCTTGTTCGTGGAGGAGAGATTAGTCCGAAGTGCGTGTAAGCTGGCCTGAAATTACCCTTCTATACCAAAAAAATAAATAAAAAATGGGTTGTTCTTTGCGGAAATTTTTGAGTAGTGGATAGTTACAAACTCTTTAAAAAATTTAAAGCAACGTGGAAACACATAGACATTACATGTATATTTTGTTGAGTTAAAGAAATAAAAATTCTCAGAATTTAGAATTTTGGTTTTCCATCATTTTGAGACAACCAATTATATCCATATACACACACACACACACACACACAGATATATATATATATATATATATATATATAGAGAGAGAGAGAGAGAGAGAGAGAGAGAGAGAGAGAGAGAGACTTCTGTAAGGGACACTATTTAAGGGTCAATTCACGAGAATGTTTTTAAAAAATAGTAAAAAATATTTTTTTAAGCTAATTATTTATATGATGTTTAAACATATCAGGGACACCCCCACAAAAAAAAAAATAAACTCAAAATATATTTTTTTTGTTATTATAATAAAATTGGGTGAAAATATGTCAATTTTAAGCCGACACAATTTGACTGATTTATGTAAAATAGCAAAAAAAAATCATTTTGAGTTGAATTTTTTTTAGGAGTCTATTGAAATGTTTAAAACTAATAAAAAAATTAGCTCAAAAAAATTATTTTTGGGCATAGGGTCTTAAATTTCCCTTAAACAATATCCCTTACATGAGACTTTCCATATATATATATATATATATATATATAAACTATAATTTTTTTTATTTAGAGAGAATAACCCTCTCTAGATGGCTTTACAGGCTAGATAGAGAACATGAACATACCTAGCAACATACCCATTTTTTAAAATAGTAAAAAAAATAATTTTGATATGATATTTTTTATATGGCTTCATGATATTTCAATGTGCCCAATAAAAAAATAAAATAAAAATAATATTTTTTGTTATTTTTAAAAAATAGGTAAAAAAACTGACTGTTTTTACCCTATAAATCTGTTAGATTTTTTTTACCTATTTTTAAAAAATAACAAAAAATATTATTTTGAGCTGAATATTTTTACAGGGGCACATTGAAATATCACGAACCCATATAAAAAATATCAACTCAAAATTAATTTTTTTACTATTTTAAAAAAATATGTATGTTCGTAGGTATGTTTAATGAGATATGTTGGAGAGCCTGCTCTCTCTCTCTCTATATAAATATATAAATAAACTATAATTTTTTTTATTTAGAGAGAACAACCCTCTCTAGATGGCTTTACAGGCTAGATAGAGAACTTGAAAAAAAACTGACTAATCTAGTGCACGTATCTAATATAAGGCATATTGGATCTACCTAACTTTATGCACCTTGAATCTTTCTAGGGAGATCTAACATATAATCAAATGATTGTCTTTGTTAAGAAGAATTTCCACGATTTACTAAGAGATCTGTAACCTTATTTGCTTCTCTAAAGTAGTGGGAGAAGAAAATTTGAGAATCTTTAGTCAACATAGATATTTCTATGATAATAGACTTTATCTTCCAAGGAGGAGATTTCACATTTTGGTTGATGCAATTGGTGATGAGTAGAGAATCTGAATCCACATCCACCGTGGATAAGTTATGATCTTTGCAATACTTAAAGCCTTATCTAATGGCAAATTATTTTTTCCATCAATTTCATAGTCAACTAAGGCCCAAACTGGAGATCCAATTTCATCCCTTATGACAACTCCAATTCCCATTAAACCCCTAGAAGAACATGATCCATCTGTATTCAATTTGAGTCTGCCTCTTATAGGTCTAAGCCAATAAGTGAAAGTCCAAGAACTAGAATTGTAGTGAGGCTTCTTAATATCAAATAGACCTATAGCATATTTTAACGAAGCAAGCATATTATAATTGAAAGAAACATTATTTGAAAGATCCCTCACCTTTGAAGAAATGTTTGAAATAATTCTAGTAGCACATATGCCCGTGTCTTCATAAACATTTTTGTTCACACTCATCTATACCTCCCAAATTATACACACAGATATTGAAGCACCCTATATCTTTGACTCACTTGAGTCTATATTATATAGGTGCTCATATTGTTTGGAACGAGTGACAAAATTGAGTCATAGCCTAGTTTGTCCAAAAATCCTTCAGACTTTTCATTTTGAATTCCTCAAATTATTCCTAGAGGTAGAACACGAACACCTCACCTAGGATTGTTTTCATGTGTTTCATTATTCATAATATGGGTGTATGTGAGTTAAATCCCATTAAAATAATTTTCCCATAATTTTTGGGATATTTTAAATAAGTTATAAGATTTTTTAAATAATTTTTTGGAAATTTAAAATTGGCTTTGACTAATGTTATGGGCTGTTTTGTAATTAATAAAAGTTGTTAAAACTTGGCTTGGGTAAAAATCGAAAGCGCTAGATAATATTGTGGGTAAAATTTGTATTTCTGTAAGATAAAAAACACGCATTTCTTAAGTCATCACAACCTTACACGTGTTGCACTTATATCGATAGTATCTGTGTTTCTTTAGACTCACATTCCTGAGAGTGATTGAGAACCCTTGGATCTTTTTAATCTATGGCCTTCATGTGTTCTTACCTGATCCTTGTGTCTATATTTAAACCAGTCAGAGCTTTTATAATCGCGGTGCGTTGGTAGCCATTAGATTTCCTTCGATCAAATCCCGTTAATTCATTTGCCTGAGATCTTTCAGAGACTTCTCTTCCTTGTATAAAATGAGACTTCATCCTTTCAATTCTAACTTTTGGTTCACCTCATTTTTGAGAGAAAGAAAGAGAGAAGAGAGGAAAGAAAAAGAGAGAGAAAATAAAAACCCTAACCTAACTCCTGCCAAATCTCACCTGAAAATAGTACTGAGAGTTAGGTTAGTTCTAGATTTGAGAAGATCCATCCTCTCTTGTTCTTAACCTCTTGTGCAACGAGTCACGTTTTCCAAATCTTATTTTCTTTCATAAAAATCTCACATTTGTGAGTCTGTGATACACTTCACGTTTATATTACTTGTTTTGATTTTTTCTTTCGATAAATCTCAATTTTGTTGGTTGTTTTAAACTGTTATGTTTTGTTCAAACCCTAAACCAACAAAATCATTTCTGATTTTAGTTTTTAAGAATACTTGGACTTAGATCTAGTTAATATCTTGATTGGGGATTTACACTTTCAATTATTTCACATTTTGTGAAATATTTGTAAATATTTTCGAAAATGTTTAGGATCTTGGCTCTTTTGTATAACAAGATTCCCTCTTAATCTGTGGATAAATTGAAAGGCCCAAAGTCTTGAGTTTCGATCAAACTGATTTTAGAAATCTTCATTCCATTTTAGAATCTGTTAGTAATTTGATAATCATTTGGTCTGTAATAAGTGGGTGTGGGTTGCATGCATGTGATTTAGAGCACATCACCACTTACACTTTCACACTACAACACTAAACAGTGTTGGTAAAGAGATTCTGAACATTTTAGTGGACGTAAAGATAAAAGGAGTGGAGTTACAAAGCTGAGAGAACATCAACAACAATAGAGCCTTGGGGGAAGTCAGAAAATGCCACAGGAGTTAGTATAATTTCTAAACTTAGTTTTGGCTTGATTGTGTGTCTTAATTGTTATTTAGTTTGTAACCTGTTACTCTATTTTAGTGGATTTTTACTTTTGAGGTGTAGAGACCTTCGTGGATGTTTTCCCAATTGGGTTGGGTTTTACCACGTTAAAAATTTTACTTGTATACTTCCTCTTCCTCTCATCCCTTTCTTCAGGTTGTGTTGATTTGGTTTCTTTATAAGTTTTTTTTTTCAAAACTGGTAAACCTATACCTTAATTAACTCGTTTATACTGTTTTACAAATCTCGTGTTAAGAAATTTGTTTTAAGAAAAGAGTTTCTTTAACAAACTGTTCAGAGCTATTTAGATAGTTTAATCTTGAATTAAACGACTTACGTGGTACTTTTTCAATTGGTATCAGATCTTTGGTTTTTCAAAATTCTTTAGATCTTGTGTTTTTAAAATTGTTTTCTCAAAACAAATTATGGACGAGAAATTTGAGAGACTAGGTAACTTATCCAGGCCCCCTCTTTTTGATGGAACCAATTTTCCTTACTGGAAGGTAAGGATGGTTGATTTCATCCAAAGGACATTGGGAGATGATGTCTGAGATGCTATTGAAAATGGTTGTACTTTTCCTATTAAACTAGCCATTAAAGGAAATACTGTGAGGATTACAAAGTTACTAAGTGAATTCACTAAAGAAGAGTAACATACTTCCCTTAACAATAAGAAATTCAAAAATTCCATATTCATGTCTATCAATGAAAATGAATTTAAGATGATATCATTCTTTACTACCTCTAAGGAAGCATGTGACACCCTAGTGACTGCACATGAGGGTGATACCTGAGTTAAAACTGCTAAAACACAAATGTTAATCCAGCAGTACAACTCCTTGATGTTGACTGAGACTGAGTCATTTGATGACTTCTATATTAGATTGACAGACATTGTGACCAAATCGCATTCCAATGGGATTGCCTATGATAGAAAGGAAGTTGTCTTTAAAATACGAAGATCGCTTCCACAAAAATTTGATAATAAAAGATATGCAATTGAGGAGATGGATGATCAAAATATCACACCTGAACTCCTCAGTAGCAAATTGAGAACTGTGGAAATGGAATTAGAATTCAAGCAATAATTAACCCAGTCCCAAAAGAGACAGTCTAGTTCTAATCTTGTTTTTTCATCTAAGTTGATGTAATACCCCATATTTTTATGCTATATTAATTTGGGGATTTATTAAATTTAATGTGAATTAATTATTTAATATAAATCCGAAAATTAATTATGTTATAATTATTAACGTGATGAGAGTTAGTAATTATGGGAAATTTGTTGAATATTACAAATGAGCAAACTAATATATAATATTGTTTATATTAAATGTCATGAGTGAATAAAATGATAATTATGAAAATTTGAGTCGGAACGCGCCCGTGTCGCGTTGGGACTAAATAATTATGAATAAAAAGTGAATATATTATAAGTTGCTCATATGGTCGTTTTGAGTGCGCCAAAGTGTCCGGAAGGGTCGAGATAGTAAGAAAAGTGTACCCGGGGGCTTAGTTTGGGTCTCGGGGCGTTTTTAGGCTTAGTTAGTACCCCGAGAGGGCATTTTGGACATTTTGCATTTTTGGGTAATTAAACCCACGAAAATTCAAGGGATATATCAGATGTCTAAGGTTTTCTTCTAGGGTTAAAACAACCAAAGACAAGTGACGACCATAGGAGAGGGAAGGAGAGGCTTTTCCAAGCAATCCAAGGCCAATGATTCACCCGGTTGCACCGCCACCACCACCAACGCGTAGATCACGCGACGGGGAACGCAACCACACCAAATTTGTCATCAAACCAGAACTCTGAAAATCCCAGGCAAGTGTTTATCTTGATTATTTTCGTTAATGCATCACTCATGTTAGTCTAGGGATGATTAGGATGAGTTCTATGGAAGAAAACCCAAATTTGAGATAGGAAATCGCATGTAGTAATGACTGGAATGTTGATCTGGAAACCCCTTAACATGTAGAGAATTAAACCATGAAATTTTGAAGTTTTAGAAGAAGAAAATTATGGAAAGGACTGATTAGAACCATGTTAAAAAAAATTCTAGGGTTCTTGAAATTTACATGAATTTTGGCCTGTTAATCCATGATTATAAATGTAAATTTGCATGCTTTACGTAAAAGATGTATGGAATGGATTTATACTATTAGTAGTACAAATTTCTGGACGATTGGGAATGAAAAGTTTGGATTTCGATGGAGTTATGTGAGAAAACCCGTAACTGGTAACTGCTTGATCGAGCCAAGAGCTTCGATCGATCGAACCCTTCTGGCAGGCTCATATTTCCCCTTTTTAAAATAATTGAATTGAATTTAATGAGAAATAATTCTTGGACACCCATATTAAAATGTTTTGGGAGATAAAGAAGACCAGTAGGACATGTGAATGATTTTGGGACCTTCAATGTAAGAAAAGAGTTGTATTTTTGGGATATTTACATATAAGGGACGATGAAATTATGTATTAAGGGGAGAGACGCATAAGATGGTTACGTTGGAAATTAGATGAGTATCTACTGAATTCTACACTTGGGAGAATAAAGTCTATGAGTGTTACGTAATAAGTTGAAATGATCCCTCAAATCAAAGTAAGAAATGAACGGTTATACGTGAGAACTAAATAATGAGATATGAGGACAAATGTCGTAATTATGGGAATTGAGATGTACCTAAATTGATATGGTAATATCAGTATAGTTATATGACTGTGTTTATGCATATACTATCTATGTGTGAAAATCTTGCCCGCGCTACTTACTATCCTTGAGGTTTCCGCGCTGGGACAGTCTTATCTCGATGGGACCTTTATGGGGGATATTGACTTGTACCCTAGAAAATAGATATCCTTGGTACAGGCTATCGAATCGATAGTTCAGACGGTCCTAAGAGACGTGGGGGCATGTGCTATCCTCTTAGAGACTTGGAATCTATGCTTCGCCTCAATATTGTTTGTATATGTGTTAAATACAGTTCGAGAGTGATTTCGAACTTGTATTTCCCTTAGTACGAGAGATACGGGGATTGGATAGCAAAGTATGCATGCACCATAATTTTTATGTGGGGTGCTGATAGAATATATATATTATACGAGCATTTAATATATATATATATATATATATACAAAGTTCTGAAATTTGGAAACTGGCTATTGTGTTATGGTAAGTAAGACATGTATAATGACTCAAATTGGAAATACTTGTTTTGAAAAGTATAATATGACACTAGGAAACTTTATTAATAAATAAAGTTAAAATGAGAGCTTTGTTACTAAATGACACTTTCCTTTTAAACAATTATATTGTTCAAGTTTTAAACCTTACGAGTAACCCAAGATAAGTTAAACCATTGGGAAGTTTAGTGCGATATAAGATAAGATAAACCGTTGGGGAGGTTAGTGCGATAGGTGTGCACATTAGAAGAGAGGTGAGAATTTCTCAAGAGAGTGTGGCACTAATATGTTGTTGCATTGGCCTGTAAACATTTTAAATACTTGCTAAACAAATTTTAAATTAATTACACTATCGGGCTCTGACCCGTTTCGATTTCTCTTTCTCTCTTGTATATATATGTATATATTACAGGTGCCCAGCCACAGGCGCGTCTTGCGTAGGATCCCTTGGAAGGAACGCGATGCAGCTTAGATGGGAGTTGCAGGCCACTTGATAGATGACTTCATTTATTTGACTCCACTCCTAGCATACCCATTTAGTGGGGCATGTGTCGCCCTTTCCAGTATTTAGTTATTTATTTGGACATTGTGATTCAGTTATTTCTAGTATTGTCACTTTGGGATTTATTACTGTCTGGATGTTTTACTTTAAGTTTTTTTTATGTTGGGATTTAGTTGTTGAATGTTTAAAGTATTTGGATTATATGTTCCAGGATTATTGTAGTGTGATTCTTTAATATTGAATTGTTGTAAATAATTAAATCTTTGTTTTTAAAATAAAAAAAATTTGGGAAGTAATGTTCAAAAATGGTTTTGACACTTAGCTTAATTAATTAGGGTGTTTAAATTGGAAAAGTTATTTTTACGACAGTGATGCTAAGAATGAACCAACTGTTCACCTTGATTTTAATTTAATAAAGGAATGATCTCCTGGTATTTAATTAGGCGGGGTGTCACAGGTGGTATCAGAGCATCAGGTTCTAGTGTCCTTAGGATCTGTACGGCTTATTTCGCTTTGCGCTTAACATTTTTTTGCTATAGAGCCCTATTTTAGGATTGTTGTATTCCTGCTTTTACGTTTACGTCTTCAGCTATTTGAGATTTGATAATAACTATAGACTAATGAATTTCTTCACGTTTCAGATGCCTCTGAGATGTGCACCAAAGGATAGGCGTGCCCAAGCCGAGCAGCCAGCAGCTCCGGCACAGGGTATAATGAATGCTAATGAGGTAGCCGCTATTGTTGCTCAGGCGGTGAATGCCGCGCTAGCGGTGGTACAGCAGGCTCCATCCCAGATTTAGGCAGTGGCGCCAGTACATGTACAGCTTCCATCTGCATGGGAGCGAGTTAGGGATGCTTTTCAGAAGGCACATCCCCCTGAGTTCTCTGGTAGTTCAGATATCATCATCGTCAGCCAATGGAAGAAAGATATCCAGCGGCATCTTCGTATGTATGAGTGCACAGACGGGCAGAAACAGTTGTTGGCTTCCTTTAAGCTGGTGGGGCCCGCTTTGCAGTGGTGGGAGTCCACCACCACCTTGGAGGAGAGGGACACGATCCCAGTTCAGTCATTCTGGGAGCGATTTGAACGCAAGTACTTTCCACCCGCCGTGCAGACTGAGATGAGGCGGAAATTACTGAACTTGAAATAGGAAAATTCTACCGTTGCTGAGTATGAGGAGGAGTTCACGAGACTTCTCACCATGGTGCCTGATGAGGCACCCACTGAGGGTAAGAAGATAATGCTGTTTGTGGATGGGTTAGCTTGGAGGATCCGTCAGCACCTTATAGGGAATCTGTCTCTGAGTACTTTCACTGATGTACTCAATGCTGCGTTACTACATTGCCAGGATCACCGCTTCCATTTACAGGGAAGCAAGCGAGCAGGGGAGTCTGGCCAGCAGGGCAGGACAGGGGGTAGTAGTGCTAGTGGAGCACCATCTCAAGGACAGACTCGTCAGCACGAGCAGAGTTCCCATCAGGGGGACCCTGCTAAGCGATTCCATTCAGGTGATTCCAGATAGGGATTTGGGGGTTATAGGCAGGGCCAGCCTAATCAGCAGGGCCAACACCGACAGCAGCAGGGCCAACAGTGTTTTCACCGGGCCAACAGGGCCAGTGGTGGGGTGGTAACGGCCAGCAGGGCCGTGGTCAACAGGGTCAGAGGGGAGGTAATTTCAAAGGCCGATGTTTTGGGTGAGGCAAGCATGGCCATAGGCGTTAGGATTTTCCAGAGGGAGAGAGGGCCCCACAGCAGCAGGGTGCCCGCAATGAGCCACAGAGGCCACTTTTTCCAGCTGCCCTCGCAGCACCAGCCCAGGTACTAGCCCTACCAGCAGATCTAGTGCAACAGGGGCAGTTACAGTATGGACGTGTCTATAACGTCCACCAGGCAACAGCTCCATAGGCACCACTCGTGATTGAAGGTATGTTTCCTATCCATGGTACTATGGGTCGAGTTTTGTTTGATACTGGGGCGACGCACTGTTTTATAGCTACGCATTTTGCGAAGGCCTTAGGGTTGTTAGCCACAATAGAGAGCACTGTGACGTGTGTAGACTCACCACTGGGGAATGGTTCGCTTATTTTCTTTATATGCTGGGGAGTGGGGGTAGAGATTTGTAGCTTGGTATTACCTGCAGACATGTTAGTCTTAGATATGCATGAGCATGAAGTTATTATCAATATGGATTGGCTCGCTGCTTACAGATCCATGATTGATTATTTCGGTGGGAGTATTGTTTTTGCCATTCCGGGACAAGAGATGTTTGTAGTGGTGATGCCTCGCCTAGAGGGAGGCTCGATCGCTCATTTGTATTACATAGAGGAGGATACCTCTAAGGAGGTTGTGATTCCCTTAGACTTGATTCCAGTTGTTCGTGAGTATTTCGATGTGTTTCAGGAGATACCAGGCCTACCCCCCAGTCGAGAGATAGACTTTGTCATAGATTTATTACCGGATACTAGATCGATAGCACGCGCTCCATACCGTATGGCTCCGACAGAGATGCGAGAGTTACGAGATCAGATAGAGCAGCTGTTAGGTCAGGGCTTCATTCGCAGGAGTACTTCACCTTGGGGCACTCCAGTTATGTTTGTGAAAAAGAGAGATGGTTCACTGAGGTTATGTGTGGACTACCAGGAATTGAACAAGGTCACGATATGGAATAAGTATCCGTTGCCTCGAATCGATGATATGTTCGACCAACTGAGGGGAGCAACTTTCTTCTCGAAGATAGATCTGAGGTTGGGGTACCATCAGCTATGTATTAGGGAGCAGGATGTTTCAAAGACTGCCTTGTTGACGAGATATGGGTCCTATGAGTTCAGGGTGATGCCATTTGGCCTCACAAATGCTCCAACCGTGTTCATGGACTTAATGAATCGTGTGTTCAGAGAGTTCTTGGATCAGTTTGTCATCGTCTTCATAGATGACATTTTGATATATTCACACTCCGAGGAGGAACATGGCGAGCACTTGAGACAGGTTCTTCAGACTCTACGAGATCATCAGTTGTATGTTAAGTACGAGAAGTGTGGGTTATGGTTGCGAGAAGTACAATTCTTGGGGCATGTTGTTTCTGAGCAGGGGATAGCAGTTGACCCGAGTAAAGTGTCAGCGGTGAAGGAGTGGGGACAACCCATGACACCGACGGAAGTGCGTAGTTTCTTGTGGTTAACTGGATACTACAGGAGATTCATTCGGGGATTCTCCAAAATAGCGGGTCCATTGACGAACCTGACTCGCAAAGGGGTACCATATGTTTGGGATGATGCTTGTCAATTGGCTTTCGACGAGATGAAAGACAAGCTTACTTCAACACCAGTCCTTGCTTTACCGAAGCCGGGTGTGGAGTACCTGGTTTACACCGATGCCTATTTACGGGGACTTGGGAGAGTACTTCAGCAGGAGGAGAAGGCTATAGCTTTTGCCTTCAGCAAGCTTAATCCGCAAGAGAAGAATTACCCCACCCATGACCTGGAGTTAGCAGCGGTCGTTTTTGCATTGAGAATATGGAGGCACTATTTATTGGGGGAGAAATTCCGCTTGTTCACAGACCACAAGTCACTGCAGTACCTGTTCACTCAGCGAGAGCTGAATATGCGTCAGCGCAGATGGTTAGAGTTTGTGAAGGACTATCAGTTCGACATACAGTACCATCCGGGGAAGGCCAACATAGTTGCTGATGCGTTGAGCCGTAGATCAGTAGACGAGGTAGCGGACTTCTAGAAAGTGAAGTGGAAGGAGTTAGGTCACCAGGACGCAGTAGCCCATTTCTTCATATCTGTTATGACAGTGACACCCGAGATTGTTACGAGGGTGATACAGGCATAGACCGCAGACCCGTTTTGCCAGGAGCAGATTGTACGACTCTTAGCTGAGGGTGCTGAGTCCTATTCTGTTAGTTCTGATGGGGGTTTGAGGTTTAATGGGAAATTGGTGGTTCCAGAAGGAGCAGAATTACGTCATGCAGTGATGACCCAGTCTCACGGGTCCCGAATTTTGGTACATCCTGGAGGAGATAAGATGTACCTGGATATGAGGAAACAATACTAGTGGAGTGGGATGAAGAAGGACATCGCTGAGTTTGTGTCCAAGTGTTCTACCTGCCAGCTGGTAAAGGTGAACCATAAAAAACCGTCAGGGTTGCTTCAGCCATTGGAAGTACCCGCGTGGAAGTGGGAGATTATTTCCATGGATTTTATTATAGGGTTGCCTACATCATAGCGGGGCCACAACTCTATCTGGGTGATTGTAGACCGTTTGATCAAGGTGGCTCATTTTCTGCCGGTGCGGACAGAGTATACCACGGGTCAGTATGCTCAGTTGTTCATTGCTGAGATTGTCAGATTACATGGGGTGCCCCTGAATATTGTGTCAGATAGAGACAAGATTTTCGTGTCACGTTTCTGGGAGAGCTTTCAGGAGGCTATGGGTACTGAGTTGAGGTTGAGTTCAGCTTATCACCCACAGACAGATGGACAGACAGAGCGTACAAATCAGATGTTGGAGGATATGCTACGCATGTGTGTTCTTGATTTTGGATGAGGTTGGGAGCCACACCTTCCAGTGGTAGAGTTTGCTTATAATAACTCTTATCAGTTCACGATTGGCATGGCCCCATTTGAGGCTTTGTATGGCAGGCCTTGTCGTTCCCCAACTTGTTGGCTCGAGGTGGGGGATAACAAGTTGCTAGGACCAGAGGTGATTCAGGAAACCTCCGCGAGGATTGAGATGATCAGGAGTCGCATTCGAGTAGCCCAAGACAGGCAGAAGAGCTACGCCGATGCGAAACGGTTCTTCCGAGATTTTAATGTGGGGGACCAGGTGTTACTACATGTATCTCCTATGAAAGGAGTAATGAGGTTCGGGAAGAAAGGGAAATTGGCCCCGAGGTACGTGGGACCATTTCCCATCATCGAGAGGATTGGGCCGGTAGCATACAGATTGGGACTGCCAGAGCATTTACACCGTATTCACGATGTATTCCACATCTCGTCGTTGAGATGATATCTTCGGGATGATATGGCCCATACCCACATTGCGATAGATGAGATAGACTTACAGCCTGAAAGCTCTTATGAGGAGAGACCGATGGCTATCCTAGACCATATCAAGAGTAGATTGAGGTCGAAGATAGTTCCACTTGTACGGGTCCAGTGGGAGCATCATAATGTGGAGGAATCCACTTGGGAGCGCGAGGCAGATATGCGCGAGAGATACCCAAATTTATTCTTACCAGGTACGCCTTATTTTTCGAATTTCGGGACAAAATTCCGTTATTAGGGAGGGGAGTATGTAATACCCCGTATTTTTATGCTATATTAATTTGGGGATTTATTAAATTTAATGTGAATTAATTATTTAATATAAATCCAGAAATTAATTATGTTATAATTATTAACGTGATGAGAGTTAGTAATTATGGGAATTTTTTTGAATATTACTAATGATCAAAGTAATATATAATATTGGTTATATTAAATGTCACGAGTGAATAAAATGACAATTTTGGAAATTTGAGTCGGGACGCGCCTGTGTCGCGTCGGGACTAAATAATTATGAATAAAAAGTGAATATATTATAAGTTTCTCATATGGTCGTTTTGAGTGCGCCAAAGTGTCCGGAAGGGTCGAGATAGTCAGAAAAGTGTACCTGGGGGCTTAGTTTGGGTCTCGGGGCGTTTTTAGGCTTAATTAGTACCCCGGGAGGGCATTTTGGACATTTTGCATTTTTGGGTAATTAAACCCACGAAAATTCAAGGGATATATCAGATGTCTAAGGTTGTCTTCTAGGGTTAAAACAACCAAAGACAAGTGACGGACATAGGAGAGGGAAGGAGAGGCTTTTCCAAGCAATCCAAGGCCAATGATTCACCCGGTTGCACCGCCACCACCACCAACGCGTAGATCGCGCGACGGGGAACGCAACCACACCAAATTCGTCATCAAACCAGAACTCTGAAAATCCCAGGCAAGTGTTTATCTTTCTTATTTTCATTAATGCATCACTCATGTTAGTCTATGGATGATTAGGATGAGTTCTATGGAAGAAAACCCAAATTTGAGATAGGAAATCGCATGTAGTAATGACTGTAATGTTAATCTGGAAACCCCTTAACATGTAGAGGATTAAACCACAAAATTTTGATGTTTTAGAAGAAGAAAATTCTAGAAAGGACTGATTAGAACCATGTTAAAAAAAATTCTAGGGTTTTTGAAATTTACATGAATTTTGGCCTATTAATCCATGATTTTAAATGGAAATTTGCATGCTTTACGTAAAAGATGTATGGAATGGATTTATACTATTAGTAGTACAAATTTCTGGACGATTGGGAATGAAAAGTTTGGATTTCGATGGAGTTATGTGAGAAAACCCGTAACTGGTAGCTTCAGAATTCGCCATACCTGCTTGATCGATCGATCGAGCCCCAGACCTCGATCGATAGACCCCTTCTAGCAGGCTCATATTTCCCCTTTTTAAATTAATTGAATTCAATTTAATGAGAAATAATTCTTGTACACCCTTATTAAATTGTTTTGGGAGATAAAGAAGACCAGTAGGACATGTGAATGATTTTGGGACCTTCAATGTAAGACAAGAGTTGTATTTTTGGGATATTTACATATAAGGGATGATGAAATTATGTATTAAGGGGAGAGATGCGTAAGATGGTTACGTTGGAAATTAGATGAGTACCTACTGAATTCTACACTTGGGAGAATAAAGTCTATGAGTGTTACGTAATAAGTTGAAATGATCCCTAAAATCTAAGTAAGAAAGGAACGGTTATACGTGAGAACTAAATAATGAGATATGAGGACAAATGTCGTAATTATGGGAATTGAGATGTACCTAAATTGATATGGTAATATCAGTATAGTTATATGACTGTGTTTATGCATATACTATCTATGTGTGAAAATCGTGCCCGCGCTACTTGCTATCCCCGAGGTTTCCGCGCTGGGACAGTCTTATCTCGATGGAACCTTTATGGGGGATATTGACTTGTACCCTAGAAGATAGATATCCTTGGTACAGGCTATCGAATCGATAGTTCAGACGGTCCTAAGAGACGTGGGGGCATGTGCTATCCTCTTAGAGACTTGGAATCTATGCTTCGCCTCAATATTATTTGTATTTGTGTTAATACAGTTCGAGAGTGATTCCAAACTTGTATTTTCCTTAGTACGAGAGATATGGGGATTGGATAGAAGAGTATGCCCGCACCATAATTTTTATGTGGGGTGCTAATAGAATATATATATTATACGAGCATTTAATATATATATATATATATATATATATATATATATATAAAGTTCTGAAATTTGGAAACTGACTATTGTGTTATGGTAAGTAAGACATGTATAATGACTCAAATTGGAAATACTTGTTTTGAAAAGTATAATATGACACTGGTAAACTTTATTAATAAATAAAGTTAAAATGAGAGCTTTGTTACTAAATGACACTTTCCTTTTAAACAATTATATTGTTCAAGTTTTAAACCTTACGAGTAACCCAAGATAAGTTAAACCATTGGGAAGTTTAGTGCGATATGAGATAAGATAAACCGTTGGGGAGGTTAGTGCGATAGGTGTGCACATTAGAAGAGAGGTGAGAATTTCTCAAGAGAGTGTCGCACTAATATGTTGTTGCATTGGCCTGTAAACATTTTAAATACTTGCTAAACAAATTTTAAATTAATTACACTATCGGGCTTTGACCCGTTTCTATTTCTCTTTCTCTCTTGTATATATATGTATATATTACAGGTGCCCAACCACAGGGGCGTCTTGCGTAGGATCCCTTGAAAGGAACGCGCTGCAGCTTAGGTGGGAGTTGCAGGCCACTTGCTTAGACAACTTCATTTATTTGACTCCACTCCTAGCATACCCATTTAGTGGGGCATGTGTCGCCCTTTCCATTATTCAGTTATTTATTTCGACATTGTGATTCAGTTATTTCTAGTATTGTCACTTTGGGATTTATTACTGTCTGGATGTTTTACTTTAAGTTTTTTTTATGTTGGGATTTAGTTGTTGAATGTTTAAAGTATTTGGATTATATGTTCCAGGATTATTGTAGTGTAATTCTTTAATATTGAATTGTTGTAAATAATTAAATCTTTGTTTTTAAAATAAAAAAAATTTGGGAAGTAATGTTCAAAAATGGTTTTGGCAGTTAGCTTAATTAATTAGGGTGTTTAAATTGGAAAAGTTATTTTTACAACAGTGATGATAAGAATGAACCAACTATTCACCTTGATTTTAATTTAATAAAGGAGTGATCGCCCGGTATTTAATTAGGCGGGGTGTCACAGTTGACCACACCTAAACTTAGTAAACCTGATATTGACTTAGACTCTGACGAGGACTGTAATTTAAATAATCTAGATAATCATCTTGCTTTAATGTCCTAACTCTAAGACCCAAACTGATAACAGAACTGGAATAGGGTTTTGTCCCAACTCTAAGACTCAAACTAAAAACATTGAAACAATAAAGTTTGTGTCTAGTGGAAAAAGAACTATTGAAACTTATCCATACTTTCAAGGTTTGAAAAATGAGTTTGATATAAAACAACAAGAGTTAGACATCGGTGAATCAAGTAACTCTAAGCATAATGTTGAACATAAGGCAAAATATGTCTGGCCCCTTTTCGATAAGCTGATTCGACATTTCATCCCGTGCCAACTAGTAGCAAGACTAGAGCTCAAAACCTAGACAAGCCTTCGAATAACACTTTTCCTAAGGTTATGAGTTCTACGTGCCATCTTTTTTCTCCTATTGTGATGTCTATGGAAATTTCCTTGATGGTTGTTATTCCAAACGTCTATGTAATCTAGCCTATAACTCTCTTATTTACCATAACTTCAACTATTCTAGGAGCAGCCAAAAAAACTATGTCCTTTCTAGACAGCCGAACAAGAATTCTAACTATAAAAATAGAAAGAGAAGGACTAATACTAAAACACCATCAACAAGAAGGAATCCTAGATTCTTTTCCAAACCAATTGCTCAAACTGTCTATAATACTAATAAATCTGCGCAAAAATCTTTTAGACAAAAAGATGAAGCTCGCAAGTTTTATCAAATACGAGTTAATAAGTGAAAATTGAAAACTAGAGCAATTTGGGTCAGAAAAGATGTTCTATTACCCCAGTTGAAATGCAATATTGTGATCAGTGCTTTTAAAGATGAACACACGACATCTGGATGGTATTTAGACTCTGGATGTTCCAAAAATATGACAAGGGATGATTCCAAACTTTCAAACAAAACTACCTTCTTTGGAGGAAAAGTCTTGTTTGGAGATCGCATATCAACTCAGATCATTGGTAAAGGAACACTCCATGAAGACGAATTACTCATTCTTAAGGATGTTCTCTTGGTAAAAGGTCTTAAAGCCAATTTACTAAGTATATCACAGTTTTGTGATTCCAACCATACTGTTATATTTTCAAAGAACAATTGTAAAATTGTAAATAAAAAAGGTGATTGCATTCTTACGTGACTCCGTACTCCAGATAACTGCTACATAGTCAATCGAAGCACAGAGGTCTGTAACATTGCCAGAATGGATGACAATGAGATATGACATAATATGTTGGGTCATATTAATTATGACAGTCTTAGAAAATTATGCTCCCAGGAGATAGTTAAAGGTCTTCCTAAGACCAAACCAATTTCAAACATCATATGTGGTCCCTATCAAGAAGAAAAATGATTAAGGCCCCTCATAAGAAAGTTAAAGAAGTTCTATCCATTAAACCTCTAGAACTCATCCATATGGACCTAATGGGTCCTTCTCGTATTGTTAGCCTTTGTGGCAACAGTTATATCTTAGTTATGGTTGATGACTTCACTAAATTTACCTGGGTTGCCTTTTTATAACACAAGTTAGAATTTTTTTGTAAGTTTTTGAAAATCTTAGTTTGTATAGAAAATGAAAAGGATTCCCAAGTAGATAGAATTCATAGTGATAGAGGAGGAGAATTCATAGATTCAGGTGTCATCGAATACTGTGACTATAATGGTTACAAACATGAATTTAGTGCCCCTAAGACACCTCAATAAAATGAAATTCCCGAGCCTATAAATCGCACTATTCAAGCAATGGCCCGTGTGATGATTCATGCTAAGTACTTGCGTAAATATATTTGGGTAGAATCCATTCGTACAGCCTATCATATAATCAATCGAGTTTACTTAAGGAAAAATACCAAACAAACATCCTATGAGCTTTGGTATGGGAATAAACCTAACCTAAAATACTTTAGAACCTTTGGTAGCACCTGTTATGTCTGTAAGGACATAGAACATCTGTCTAAATTCGAAACCAGAGGAGATAAAGACATTTTCTTAGGATATTCTACAAATAATTGAGCCTACCGTGTCTACAATCTTCCTACCAAAACCATGATTGAGTCCATTAATGTGGTTGTACGTGACACTAACATAAAAAGTAAGATCAAAGAACCAACTATTGTGGATGAGTCCGAAAATATTTTAAATTATGACTCTCTAGAAATAGTTGAGTCCTTACCAACTGAGACCCCTGAAGTACCTAACTAGGTTTCCAAAGATCATCATTTAGATAGTGTAGTTGGTAATCTTACTGAGCCAATTCGTACAAGATCTTAACTTCATAACATGACTCATTTTGCATGCTTTGTGTCTCCTATTGAGCCAAAGACTATAAATGAAGCCTTGAATGACACTTTATGGATAAGTGCTATGCATGAGGAACTTTTTAATTTGTCATTCATGATGTATGGTATCTTGTACCCCAGCCTAGAAATAAAAGGGTTATCGGCACACGTTGGGTTTAAAAAAATAAAACAGATGAATCTGTGATGATTATTCAGAATAAAGATAGATTAGTTGCCCAGGGCTACTCTCAAATTGATGGAATAGACTTCGAGGAAACTTTTGCGCCTGTCACTCGCCTCGAGTCTGTTTGCTTACTTTTTACAATAGCTTGTCATTTGCATTTCACACTATATAAAATGGATGTTAAATCTACTTTCCTTAATGGAATCTTGACTGAGGAGACCTACGTAGAACAAACCAAAGGGTTCATTGACCCTCACCATCCAAATTATATCTATCATATTAAAAAAACTCTTTATGGGTTAAATAAGATCCTAGAGTTTGGTATGAACGTCTATCCACCTTTCTTTTAGACAACGGTTTTAGGAGAGGAGGGAATGACCAAACCTTATTTGTCAAATATTTTGATAACAATATTACTATAACCCAAGTTTATGTTGACGATATTGTTTTTGGATCGACCTCCCCTTTAGAAGTTAAGATCTTCTCGGACATTATGCACAAAGAATTTCAAATGTCACTTATGGGGGAGTTACAATTCTTCTTAGGGATCCAAGTTAAACAAATTTAGATGGCTTATTTGTATCACGATCTAAATACCCTTTAGATATTGTCAATAATTTTGTCCTAGAAATAGCAAAAGAAGTTAGGACTCCTATGAGTACTTCTGTCAAACTTTCTAAAGATGAGAATGGTAAATAAATTGATTTTACCTTATACCATAGTATGATAGGAAGCTTACTTTACCATAATTCCTCCTGCCCGGATATCATGTACTCTATTTGCATGTGTGTTCGATATCAAAACAATCCTAAAGAGAGTCATCTATTATGCGTTAAAAGAATTATCAAATACATTAAAAACACTCTAAGCTAAGGACTTTGGTACACTAAAGATACTTATAATACTATAGTAGGTTACACCGATGTTGATTGGGCCAGTTGTTCCGATAATAGTAAGAGTACTTCAGGAGCTTGTTACTACATTGGTAATAATTTGGTAGGATGGAGTAGTAATAAACAAAATTGCACTTCCTTGTTTGCTGTCGAATCTGAATATATTGCCGCAGGAAGTTACTATGTGCTCAATTATTTTGGCTAAAACAAATGGTGAAAGATTATGGTATAACTGAAGATAAGTTACATCTCTATTGATATAATCAAAGCGCGAATAATATTTCTAAAAATCTAGTTCATCACTCTCGTACAAAACATATTAAAATCAGATATCATTTCATACGCGAGTTAGTTGAATCTAAGGAGTTAGAAATTAATTACCTACCTACTGAATTGCAATTAGTTGACTTTTTTACTAAACCATTGGATTATCTTTGATTTGAATCTTTTGCGCAAATCTGTTGGTATGGTTATGGCAGAATAATGATTTATTGTTTTGTACTTGTTTTCTTTGCCCTTTGTCCATTTGAGACAAAATGGGGGAGAAATTTGAGTCTTCTTGGAAATTCTTGCTATATTCTCAACTAAAAAGCTTGATCTTAGTTATCTCATTTTCAGGAATCAATATCTTCATTTACATCAGAATTTTGATAGGGTATTGGTCTGGAATTAGTTGGGTTATGTAATTTTCCTTTTTCTTGGATATTGGGTGGATAGAACTTTTATATAGGAATAGGTTTTTCTTTTTTTTTATGTCCCTACGAGTCCTCGATGACTCAAAGGATATTTTGTCTCATATTTTCAAAGGGGGAGATTGAAGAACCCTATATCTTTGACTCACTTGAGTCTATATTATATAGGTGCTCATCTTGTTTGGAAATAGTGACAAAATTGAGTCATATCCTAGTTTATCCAAAAAGCCTTCAGATTTTTCATTTTGAATTCCTCAAATTATTCCTAAAGGTTGAACACCAACACCTCACCTAGGATTGCATTCCTGTGTTGCGTTATTCATAATATGGGTGTGTGTGAGTTAAATCCCATTAAAATAATTTTCCCATAATTTTTGGGATATTTTAAATAAGTTATAAGATTTTTTAAACAATTATTAGAAATTTAAAATTGGCTTTGACAAATGTTGTGGGCTGTTTTGTAATTAATAAAAGCTTTTAAAACTTGGCTTGGGTAAAAAACGAAAGCACTAGATAATATTGTGGGTAAAATTTGTATTTCTGTAAGACAAAAAACACACATTTCTTAAGTCATCACAACCTTACACGTGTTGCACTTATATAGGTAGGATTTGTGTTTCTTTAGACTCACATTCCTGAGAGTGATTGAGAACCCTTGGATTGTTTTAATATATGGCATGCATGTGTTCTTACCTGATCCTTGTGTCTATATTTAAACCAATCAGAGCTTTTATAATTTCTGTGCGTTGGTAGCCATTAGATTTCCTACGATCAAATCCCGTTCATTCATTTACCTGAGATCTTTCAGAGACTTATCTTCCTTGTATAAAATGAGACTTCATCCTTTCAATTCTAACTTTTGGTTCACCTCATTTTTGAGAGAAAAAAAGAGAGAAGAGAGAGAGAGAGGAAAGAAAAAGAGAGAGAAAATAAAAACCCTAACCTAACTCCTGCCAAATCTCCCCTGAAAATAGTTCTGAGAGTTAGGTTAGTTCTAGATTTGTGAAGATCCATCCTCTCTTGTTCTTAACCTCTTGTCCAACGAGTCACGTTTTCTAAATCTTATTTTCTTTCATAAAAATCTCACATTTGTGAGTCTGTGATACACTTCACGTTTATATTACTTGTTTTGATTTTTTCTTTCGATAAATCTCAATTTTGTTGGTTGTTTTAAATTGTTATGTTTATTTCAAACCCTAAACCAACAAAATTATTTTTGATTTAAGTTTTTAAGAATACTTGGACTTAGATCTAGTTAATATCTTGATTGGGGATTTACACTTTCAATTATTTCACATTTTGTGAAATATTTGTAAATATTTTCAAAAGTGTTTAGGATCTTGGATCTTTTGTATAACAAGATTCCCTATTAATCTGTGGATAAATTGAAAGGCCCAAAGTCTTGAATTTCGATCAAACTGATTTTAGAAATCTTCATTCCATTTTAGAATCTGTTAGTAATTTGATAATCATTTGGTCTATAATAAGTGTGTGTGGGTTGCATGCATATGACTTAGAGCACATCACCACTTACACTTTCACACTACAACACTAAACAGTGTTGGTAAAGAGATTTTGAACATTTGAGTCGACGTAAAGCTAAAAGGGGTGGATTTACAAAGCTAGGAGAACATCAATAGTATCAGAGCCTTTGGAGAAGTCATAAAATGCCAGAGGAGTTGGTATAATTTCTAAACTTAGTTTAGGCTTGATTGTGTGTGTTGATTGTTATATAGTTTGTAACCTATTACTTTATTTAGTGGATTTTTACTTTTGACGTGTAAAGACCTCCGTGGATGTTTCCCCAATTGGGTGGGATTTTACCACGTTAAAAATTGTACTTGTATACTTCCTCTTCCTCTCATCCCTTTCTTGAGGCTGTGTTGATTTGATATCTTTATAAGTTTTGTTTTTCAAAACTGGTAAACCTATACAATAAATAACTCGTTCATACTGTTTTACAAATCTTGTGTTAATAAAAGAGTTTCTTTAACACACTGTTCAGAGCCATTTAAATAGTTTAATCTTGAATTGAAAGAATTTAGTGGTATTTTTTTAGATATCACTTTATGCAACCATTTAGAAATTTGATTTGGTCTTTCTTGTAACCACTAAGAAGTAATTGAGGCATGAACATTTTAAGCTTAGCCATTGATTCCAATTATAGAATTGAAGAATTTCCACACATCTTAAGCTATAGTACCCGTAAGGAATAAATGAGTAGTTAATTCTTCAGCTTTATTTCATCACCTGCAAACAGATGCAAGGTGAAAGCCTAAATGCTTAATGTTACTTTCCAGAGGCAGACAATCACATAGTTACTTCCAAGCCAATATGGATATATTTGGAGGGATATGAGAATCCCATATATGAGAGTGGGCATGGGAGTGATCAACTCAAAAGCAGAGGATAAACTAAACTTTCCATTTTCATACTTAGACAACAAAATCCCCTCTTCTATTTGAATAGAATTTTCCTATGCTATATTCCACACACTACTAATTCTTATGATTGCCATAGATATAATGTTGATAGAACCTCTTCTATATTTTATCCTTATGAATCTTTCCTAAAGAGAATCTTCTTTCTTGAATTTCCAAGTAAGTTTAATATTAATAGCCTTAGCCACTGACTTTAGACTTCTAAAAGATAAACGTCCTTCAATTTTAGGGTAGCATAAAGAATTCCAAGATGTTCATTAGTGTCTCTTGCCATACTTTTTAGTAGAACCCCATAAAAGTCTCTTGCCATACTCTTTAGTAGAACCCCCTAAAAAGGAACTAAAATGTTTCTCAATTAAAGAAATTGTCTTTTTGAGGGGATTAAGAACAAACAAAGAATTTAGAGGCATAGAGGATAAAACTGACTCGATCAAGGTTATTCTACCACTAAAAGAAAGAAAAATTGTTTTCCAACCCTTAATTTTAGCTAAAATTGATTGGATTATCTGGTAAAAATAGATATCTTTTATTATACCTCTGAACAAAGGGCATACCAAGTACTGAATTAGGAGAGGAGAATTTTTAAAAGAAGTTGCCTCTGCTATAGTTGAAATTCTTCTTGGATGGACTTTGGAGATAATAGAGTAACTGCTTTTCTTTTTGTTTATTAGTTGACCAAATTCATCTTCAAACTCATTCAACAAGGACATAAGTTTTTTAAAGATTCTTTTGTTTCCATCGGTAAAGATTATAATATCATCTGCATAGCTTAAATGGCTGATAATAGAGGATTCTCTTGGGTGAGAGAAAGAAATGATTGAATATAATTCCATAAGAGCCTGCAAATTCATGCTAAGAGCTTCAGCTGATAAAAGGAATAAAGTGGGAGAAAGAAGGTCCCCTTCCCCGATTCCTCTAGAAGGATGGAATAAACCTTTGTGAATACCATTTATGAATACTAAATGCTAAGGAGAGGATATATATCTCCATATAAGATCCACCATATCTTCCCCAAATCCAAAAGCCCTGAGGTACTAGATAAGGAACAAGCAAGAAACCTTGTCATAAGACTTTGCCATGTCTAAATTCAAAACTATATTATCACCATGATATTTTTTATCAATAGATTGAACCATTTCCTGAGTAAGTAAGATATTATTCCAGATATTTCTACATTTAATAAATCCTGATTTACAAGGATAAATAAAATTTTGTAATATGGGCCTTAACCTATTGTTAATGCTTTTAGAAATAATATTGTAACTAAAGTTACAAAGACTTATAGGTTTAAAATCTTTACAATATGAAGGTTTTTTGGATTTTGGAATAAGGCAAATGTGGGTAGCTCCCCAAGACTTTGGAAGATCATCTCCAAAGAAAAAAGCACTAGATAGATTCAATTAGGTCTTTTTTGATGATTGACCAGGAAGAAATATAATAATGTCCCGAGAATCCATCAACACCCATATCACTATTGGCATTAAGCTCTTTAATAGTCTTAAGAATATCTTCTTCATCAGAAATCTTTGTTAAACCTGCATTCATTTGATTAGTGACTTTCTTAGGAATAGATTAAATCATCCCAGGCTCCTTAATATCACATGCAGAGAACAAACCTCATCTCTTACTAGAACACTATCTTCATCCTTGATATTATGGATCATGAGGTTGGTCCTTGTCTACTTTATTATAGAGTGATAAAACTTGGAATTCATATCACCATCTTTGATCCATTTTGATATATATTTTTTATACGAAAAGCTCTCCTCATTATCTAATGCACTCATCAAGTTAGCCTTAATCTTTGAACAATTCTCTCTATTATCACTAATGGAGGAAGATTCCAAATTAAATTCTTCTTTTAGAACCCGATCTTCAACATCTTTTATATTTTGGAAAAATGTTTTTGAAAACCTCCTTACTCCATCTACTCAACTCAGATCTTAGTCTTTTGATTTTAAAAGCAAAGGCCTATAACTTCCTTCCAGAGGCTGGAACAGGCAAAGAATTATGCATAATTTGGAGAAAATCAGGATGGTAACACCATATGTTTTGGTATTTGAATGGTTTGATATGGTTATTAGGATGAGATTTGATGGTGATGAGTAGAGGACTATGATCTGAATAACTTCTATTAAAATGGTTAAGATTGGTTAGAGGGAAGCACTCAAACCATTTTTGGTTAATTAAACCTTTATGTAATTTTTCCCAAACCATATCACCTCTATTTGATCTTTCCCAAGTAAATTTAGAACCAGATTAACCTTGGTCTTGTAAGGAAGTAGAGGATATGCAATCATTAAAATCTGAAGTTGCACCTAATTCAATATCATTTCCACCAACTTTTTCTGAACTATCACAAATAATATTGAAATCCCCCACGTCTATATAAGGCATTTCCTTATAAGACAAGGTTTGTTGGGAGATGGATCTCCATAAATCCTTTCTCTCCTTCCAACTACTTTTGGCATATATCACATTGATTCCCATTTCCACAAGAGCCTTTACATGATCTATCTTAAGGAATAAGTGTTTTTCTCCATCACTTGATTACAACTGATAAATGTCTCCAAAAACACCATATTTTGTTAGCAGCCAAATAACCCTCAAATTGAAGGATTCTTCTAAGATTATCAATTTTATTACTACTTATCATTGGCTATAAAATAACACTAAAAGAAAAATTATTTGACTTACAAAGAAACTTGTGTCTCCTTCTTGTGGGCTTATTCCTTACTCCTTTAACATTCCAAATTATGGAGTTGATTATTTGGACACTTTTAAGGTAGGCCTTTTAGTAGCTTTGATGGAAGATCTGGTATGCATTCTGAATTGAAAAATAGGTGATTTCTTCATCTACTCTGAGGTAGAGGATGAAAGTTTGAGTTTTTGACCAAACACTAGTGTTTCTTTCATTATAGGAACATTCTTTCATATATGTTTTCTTTTTTGAGCCTCCATTTTCTTTTTTAGTTTGGAAGAGAATCATTGAAGATCTTCTAAACTTGGCAATTGCTTAATTTCTCCTTTTTCTAAGTCTGAGTTGTACCCTTTATTTTCTACTTGAACCCCCTTTTTGGAAAATGAATTTTATCTGAAGGCTGGCCCTTTTGAATTTTCTTCTTCTCCTTCGGAGGGACTTTGTTAATAACTCGAGTTTATTGGAGGAATTGAATCCATCAATTCTATATATTGGTAGTCTTCAACTACTCCTATTTGTAAATCTTCTAGATAGAGCTACTTTAAATTATTTTCTTTATTTCCAGAACTTTTGGGAATTTCTTGATCTGATTCTTCATCCACTTCATCTTCTATTTGAGGAACTTTTGTGATGGAATTGATATTTCCCATCTCTTTGACCTCTTGGGCTTTGGGGATAGGCCGTTCTAAAGTTGCAGTCTTCTTCTTGTATACCTGCTTTGGGGCCACCATATTAGTAAAATCTGCATTACTTGTTTTTGGGGGATCAACTTTGTTGATAATTTAGGAAGGGAATAAAAGACATCGAGACTCCTTATGCCCTATTTTGTAACACTTAGAGAAATATGAGGGCATATGATCATATGTGATTGGATGCAAGAAGACAATTTCTCCATAACCAATCCAATTAGGTTTTTCCTTTAAAAGGTCTAACTCCACAAAAAATCGAGCAACACTTGGTCTTGTTAGATTCTCAGTTGCATTATCTAACTTTAGAGGATTACCCATAGCATGGGCTATTGAGCAAAGGATATCCATTGCAAATAAATGAATTTGCAGGCCAGGAAGGTTTATCCATATTGGGACAATAGGGCTCTCTTGATCTAACATAAAAGAAGGAGACCATTTAAAAGTTCTCATTGGTAATTTCCCCACATACCACTACTCTTTAATCCACAACCTTATAAATTCTTATTCACAGTTAAATTTAATAAAGATGCGTTTATGACCCAACCATCCTATTTGAAACGCAAATTTTAATCCAAATGATTAAAAATTCTTTCGAATAAATTCCATAGAAGACTTACCATGTGAAAAATTTCCTGCAATGGCATGTTTAAAAGGTTTCGATAGGTTTATTGTAACACCTCGTATTTCTGAGGATGTAGAATTTAATTATTTTGGTGAAATAGGATTTAATTTATTCGGTGAATTAAGATTTAATTAATTCGGGTTATTTTAAAATTTACATATGTCATAATTTGAGGATAAGGTTGGAGATTTTAGTAAAGTAACTCGAATGACGATTCTAAGTGGACGGTTGACTCCGAATAGGTTGGGATAGTCGAAAAAGAGTACCCGAGGGTAGTAATTGGGTCTCGGGACATTTTTAGACATAATCGGGCTCACATGGGGGTGTTTGGCTCATTTTAATTTGGCCCATAAGCTTAATTTTAGGATTTGTGATATAAAACCTACATTAGGGAGTTTGTGGAAGACACAACTCAATAAGAAAACCCTAGTTTTACAGAGGAGAAAATCGGGAAAAATTAGGAGAGCTTTTAGGAGCCAAACCAAGAGAATAGGGACGTGTTCTTCGTCAAATCTTCGTCTACATTAAAGGAAATCTGACCCTACGAATTTATTCAGGTAAATAATTAAATTTTCTTTCATTTAATTTGCACTATTTCTATTTATATCATAGTGGGTGTAAATTAATAATCTTTTTTGGGTGGGTTCTCACATGAAAAACGAGTATTTTTGAATTGAACCATTTATGTAGATTAGAGGTTCGATTGATGTTGGAATATAATTCAAACTCATAAGAAAGTGATTTAGATGAGGAACCCAGTGGTTGAGGTTGGTTCGTTCTAATGGTAAGACTTAAGTTACGAGAAATAATCGTATGAAAATGTGAAACCCAACTCAAAAATTTGCACACGTTTGATGATAATCCAATATGTTTTAGGCTATTATGATGGATAAAATCATATTGAAAGTAAGTTGGAGAATAACTTCGGTTCGATTGAATCTGGGAAGAAACCCAAAAACTTAATTGTGTATTAATGGAAGAAATCCAAAGCCGTTAGGAAGAAGATGGCTCCACGTTGAGTCAAACGACGATGAAAGTCGTTTGAGTGAAGTTTCAAGTCGTTCGAACGATGTTGCAAGTCGCTCAAATGATAGTGATAGATATTTGGCATTTTTGTTCTTGTTTCCTTATTTCTTTCGTGGACTCTTAGGAGGATTTAATTTGGAGAAATTTAATGAAGGCAATTACCTAGGATGGCGAGAAATGGGTATTAAGAAATAATTTCATTAATAAAGTGTGGCAAACTTATTAGTGGTACTTTGTGTACGAAATTCTAAAAGGTTAAATTACGGACCAAGTGAGGGATTCCGGGCATTTTTTTTAGTGTCACTACATTGATAAAATTTATGAAGGTGGAATTAATTTAATTAAGGGTCAGAGGTTTGACTCGAATTATCTTTAGGCCGAGTGCTGTGGGAGTTAGGCACGGGGTAGTCGGTTCAATTTATTTTAGAGTTATATAATACATTATTGAATATTAAATTTAACGAGAGGTGTTAAACTAAATAGTAAGATTTTGTGTAACAAATTCTAAGAGATGAAGTTACAGACCGAATGAGCGAGTCTGGGTATTGTAGTTGGGTGACACAATTGGAATGAAAAATAATTAATGCGTGATTAATTAAATTACAAGTCGGGATATAGACTTGGGTATTTTTGGGCTAGTGCTAAGGGTGTTACGCACGGGTTAACCGGACCTTATTAAATATATGTATACGGTTAGTGTGATAGTATATATATATATATATATATATATTGATATCGGTGTGAATGATATTTATAAGAATACATACCCCTCTAGTGCTATCATAGGATGTTGCACGATGTGGGTGAATCCCCTGTCTTGAGGAGTAGGGAGAGTGTAATCCCCAGGTCTTAGTATTCAGTATTTATATGTTATGATTCTTTTTGAGGGTCAGACATCTTGGGTATGAATCTGTCTCACACTCAGGGAACTATGACTGCCTCCGCTACGCTTATTATTATTCTTTGTCAGCATTTTAGAGAAAGCATTTGGTGAGTTATTACTTGGGAATGGATGGTTATTATACTTGATATGTGTGTGGATGTTGTAGTATACTAGTACAAATATAATATGAGTAGATAATTATATACAGGATTAATACATAAGTGTGAATGTATTTCTTACATAACTAGTTGTAACAACCCAAAGATTTGAGCGACTATTTTATACTATTTGGCCTAATAGGCTAATTTTATAAAATGGGAATGTTGGAGTAAATATTATTTCCCGTGAGACTTAGGGATTATATTTACTATGTTCTGACTATTTACCGTTATGAGAAGGTAAATAGTGTTATATTGTGTATTTTGCGTCGTTATATGTAAAACGACGGTTATGACCTATATTTAAATCGGGTATCATTACTGAATTTAAAATAAAATTAGGAACGTAAAAATAGTTCACACTTTCCCGAATGCCAAATAGGGGGTGCGGTCGTTTTTAGAACAGTCGAGATAGTCGAAATAAGTGTCACGTTATATTTTTGGGTTTCGGGCATTTTTCAGGGGTTATGACTCAATTAAGTGGTTACGAGTCATTTTAGTGGTGTGTTAGCATTTAGGAGTGGGGGTTTATGTTTTAAGACCCGTATAAGTCCCCCACCCCTTTTCTTTTCTTCATTTGTGTTAGAAGCCAAAGGAGAGAGAGAGAGAAGAGAGAGTTGGGAGAAATGGGAGAAAAAGAGAGAGAAGGAAGATTTGGGCCGGAATCCGTCGCTACCGGAGGTGTTCCGAGACTACGAACCTCGAGGCAAGTTTCTTACTTGCTAGATATTGATTTAATGTGATAAATTGCATGTATAGTTAGGTTTTGGAGATTTAAACCATAAATGGGTTTTTGTAGATTTTGGTGTTTAATCCTTAAATCTTAGTTTTAATTTGATTTGAGGATAGATTATTAGTTATAAATGGTGTAGGATTGATTTAGGTCGAATTTTTGTTGTTGAAGTTGGGAGAAATCAAGTTTTGGGGTTTTTGGGATTTTAGGGTTTATGTAACCCGTCGCCCAAACTGGGCAAAATTTCAGGACCGAATCGATTCGGCCCCTAGGGCGAATCGATTCGGATAAGGAGAGGGTTACAGGTCTTGCAGACCGAATCGATTCGGATTTAAAGCGAATCGATTCGGCAATTGCAGAAGGTCAGTTTTTGCTCACCGAATCGATTCGTCTGTCTAGCGAATCGATTCGCAAGGGCGAATCGATTCGGCCCAAGGGGCGAATCGATTCGGTTCCCCTGTTTTGTGAGATTTTCTTGTTTTGATTTTTATCCCCTTTTCTTTTAGGTCCAAGGTTTAGGAACCTTCCTTTGGGAAGTAATTAAGAGTCCTAGAGGGTGGTTTTGGGTAGACTAATGCCCTAAGATGATAATGGGATATTTAGGCTTACCGAGGGCTAAGTTGCGTAGGTTGATATCCGAATGATCTAGGAGATTAACCTAGAAGTGAAATTGGAAATTAAAATATAAATGTTGCGATTTTGAGAGACACTCCATTATGGAGACTCACTTTGAGGGCTTATGAATTATATAAACTATTTGAGGCTATTTTGAGGTTAGTGGCACTTTGAGGTCTTAGGTCATTAATAAAATATGACTAAATAAGAATATATTGCACCTTCTAAAACTTGGTGCTTAAAGGCTAAGTGAATGATTTTTGGAAATATAAAATATGAGTTCTCAAAAATGGAAAAAGTAATGTTTTTCATAAATGTTAATTTATGGATACACACCTCTCTAAATCGCTATCATAAGGGAAGTCGCGCGCGTTGTGGTGAAGCCCCCTGGCTGATGATGCAGGGTGGATATAGTCCCTAGGCCATGGGAGCGCTTATGGTTGTATATTTTTCTGCGGGGGTAGGGAGATTTCGGGTGTGGTCTTGGCTACCACGCAGGCTCAAGGCCGCTTCCCGACGTTTCGATAGGATCCCAAGTTGTCTTGGAGGCCCTGGAAGATGATAGCCATTTAGGGGCGCGCACAGTGGGGAAACCCGGATGGGCGGTCTTAGAATCGTTATATATATATATGAATATAACTATTCTAAATCAAGTTGGACTTGATGTATGTAAATGCCACATAGAGCATGATGAAAGCGCCATAAAGAGCACGATGTAAGGCCATAAAGAGCCTATGATGATGATCATATTCCTGATAAGGAAGATATTTTTTACAAAGTGAACAATTGTGATAAATGCCTATAGAGCATGAAAAGTATGATTATATTTCCTAATAAGGAACAAATTCATGAAATGAATTAGTTTACGATGAAATTAATTTGGTAAACACTTGATAAAGTGTTGTACCATTTATATGTATATTCCTAAAGATAGAATTAGGAATTGTGCCAATAGACGATGGATGGGTTTTACTCTTATATTTTTCTTTGTGTAGCTGTAGATGTGATTTCCCACACTTATGCACACACATGTATTTATTTATTAATTTCGTGCTTAGGGTCTAATGTATCTCGACGATCAACCTTGCCTAAATAGTAGTGTATCGGGGGGGTTCCTTGTTTGGATTTCGCTTTGCGAGACACCCCACGCACGAATAGGGCATAGTGTTGAGACTAGGGAGAAGTTAACCTTTAGTACTTAAATGAACTAGGACAGGGTCTAATGTATCTCGACGATCAACCTTGCCTAAATAGTAGTGTATCGGGGGGGTTCCTTGTTTGGATTTCGCTTTGCGAGACACCCCACACACGAATAGGGCATAGTGTTGAGACTGGGGAGAAGTTAGCCTTCTGTTCTTTCTATAACCTGAGCATCATTTATATTGCGCTAGGTTACTGCTAGATTGAGAGGTGAGGAATATTATTGTTATCTGCGAGAGATTTACGCCTTACCTGCCATGCATTTTAGTCACATGGTAATCATATCAAACCCGGCCCTGACCGGTTTCTATATTTCCTTGTATCTGCAATTCTTTGCCGTTACAGGTGCGCTTCCGCATGGACATCTGTATTTACATATTCCATTCCAGTTGTCATGGGGCTACAGCATGTTGTGGATGTTGTAGGATACTTGTAGTAGACGCTCCTTTCTTCTATACTCTAGTTATGTTCAGTATAGTTATTCAGGCGTGTTTGCCCAAGGTTTTGCACTAATTTATTATATTGTAAATATTGGATTGTAATATTTAATATATCATTTGTATTGGTCTGTGCACCGACAGCTTATTCGGTGATTATTTATGGTGTTGTCATACTATATTCATCGATTTTTGATACCCACCATTTTCACAAATGGGATCGTCTAAGTGTTTCTCTTTACTTTTAAATTTTTTGTATATGACAATCCGTTTTCTAAAATGATTGGTGGTTATCTCATACTATTATGTTAATCGACAGTGATGCTGAGAATGGACCATCTATGATTCCTGTAATTGTTGGAGTATTGGGTTGGCCACCTATTATTTTAGTAGGCGGGTTGTCACACTAGTGTGAAAGTTATATGATTAAAAAGGAGTTTCCTATATAACTAGTGTGAACGTTATATGATTTAATATAATTAAATCAATTAATAAGTTAGTGAGTGGATAACTTAATAATCAATAGTAAGAGTACTCGGGCTAGAGTAGTGTGGTAGAAAGAGGTGTGATACAGCTAGTTAGAGGGGTAGCTTAACTCGTAAGGGTATGAGGCAGGTGCTAGGTGATGAGGCGTGAGTTATACCTCAAGGGAGTGCGACACTTATTTAAATATGAAAAGTGTGCATGCATATTTAATTATTGCAATTTAACTACTCGCTAAATATTTTCACAATATTTTACTTGGGCTCTGACCTGTGTCAAATTTTTTTCCAAAACCTTTTTGTTGTCCAGCCACAGGGACGCCTAGGTTGAGGATTCTATCCAGGGATGCATAGTTGCAGCTCATGTGGAAGTTGCAGGTTTTTGCTAGACACGCTTCATTCATTCATTCCTAGTGAAGCGACTTTACTTCAGTACTAATTTGGGCATGTTTCCCTCAGATTTGGTATTCAATTTATTTATTTGACCTTGTGGATCTAGGTTATTATTTTAGTTTATTGTTGGATTTTATTGTTGAACCGATAGTTGATTTAGTCATCTTTAATTATTATATTCATTTGTGTTGGATTCAAATATCAGTTTGCGTTGATGGTTTAATTATTATTTTCTTTCGCATATTGATTAATTAGTGAAAGATAAAACTTGGCATCGATCAAATTAAATTACTAGGTGGTTCGTATTTTTAAAAAGGTTTTTGATAGTGATGCTAAGAATGAGCCATATGAGACCAACGTTATATTTTGATCACGGGCTGACCAACCGAAATTTAAGTAGGCGGGGTGTCACATTTATGACATCTTCTTGGGTTAACAAAATGGTTGGTTCTCCATGAAAGTTTGAGAGAGGTTTGATTCCAATTCCATGGGAAGAAGATGAACCTTTCACAACATTGAAAAATGAAACTTTCCAAGGATTGGGGGGGTCTGGAGGTTTTTGAGGTTGAGGCTGCCATACAGCGGTAGGGTTTTTGGAAGGAGAGGAAATGTACTACTATACATATATATATGTATATACCTTTTAACATTACATATATAAATGTTGCATGTATACACCTTTTTACACACACATCCCACTTTATCTATATAAAACACTACATACTAAATATATATACACATGTTATGTATATATATCAATGCATACGGATGAAAAAAACTAGAAGGGAACTCACCCGAGGGAAAACCAACTTCTTAAGTTCATGAGTTTAAGGCAGAGGGGAATGAAATCGGTGGGATGTTTTGTTTTTTAACAGTTTTTTATTTTTTATACAGGGAGAAAGCGGTTTGTACCAAGAAATTTTAGATATTTTTTCAACTTTTGTTACTTTGATTTCGATCCCATAAATTTCAAAATGAAGAATCAAACTTTATACCAGTTAAATTTTAATGTAAATATTAACACATAAAAAACTCTTTTGGGTTGAGACTAAATTCATGATGTAATTTCAAAGTAAATTGGTGTATAATAATAAAAAAATATTTTGGAGCATAAATTATAATTATGCTTGTAATGAATGTTTAAAAAAAATATTTTTGGTACTTAACGATTTAATGAGGTTTGACATAAAAAAATGCTTTTAATTTTTTTGACTTGGTTTTAGTAATAAAATAAAAAATATTATTCCTAATAATAAGTAACTCAGATTTAAATTTAAATTTATAAAAAAATGTGGGTTGTTACAACTATGGAATGGATCCAAGTTTGGAGTATCAAGCTATTTCGAAATCTCCAAAGTTTATGTATTATATAAGATTTCATTTAGTATATGTAGTAAGCCATAAGACCCCCCGGTTACCCTAGTGAATTTTTTTTGTCGTGGGGGTTTTGAAGGATGGTACCCACAAACATAATTTTCCTCAAAATAATTGTCTGAAAATCAAACACAAACTTAAAATCATTAAAATACTTTATTTTATTAAAACATTAGCATATAGAGTTCTTAAATTAGTAGCATTGTAAAAAATACTTCATATTTTAAATTATGAAAGTGTGCAGTGTGGGGTACAACTATAAGTTTTGATTTTATTAAAACTCTTATAATATGGATAAAAGTTCAAACACATTTCAACTCAATTCTCACATGGGATTATAGTACGCAAATGAAACAATATAAAATGGTGTAACACACGTGGTAATAATTTTTTTTTAATTAAAGCCAAGGTCTCACACATGACAATGATGAAAAATGTAAATTTGAATAGAAAAAAATCTAATGAAATATACCATTCATTAAAATATGCGAAATAAACCCTAGTGTTTTATTTCAATCACATTGATCGTATTTACCCAAGGATCATGTATGACTTTCATAGGTACGTAACATAGGCTACATGAGGTTTATGAAAAAAAAGGAATTTGGGATTCAAAATGTTTGGAGATAAAACTTCAGATAATGGTAAAGTGTGGAGTAAAACAAAGTTAACATAACTTCTTCAATTCTGAGATATTCAATTAACAATAAAATAAAGTGTGACTTTTTATTTCTTTCCAAAAACATGGGATTCTCACTTTTTTAAATATTTTTTTTCTCTCTTAATAATACACAAAAACAATCTAACTCACATGATCATGCCACACACCACCACCATCAAATTGTACTAAGTACATTTCCAAACACAGGTAAGGAAGGTGTATACAGGGTTTAAAAATTTCAACGTGGATTTGGTTATGAGATTTGATGTAACATCTCGCAATTTTGAATTTATTTAATTCTAGTATGTTTAAATTACACTTGTGTAGTAATTTAATTAAAATAAAATATTGTGTGATTATTAAATACTGGTCGGAAGAAATTATGATTAATATGTATGGAATAAATTTACTAATTGTGTAGTAAATAAAATGTGTTAAATTATTTTACGTCGTAGTGAGTAATATCGATGGGACTATGTTATATCTCAATCGGGGGTCGTGTGTAGGCTATATTAAGGTCGAGAGAGGAATTTTTTTGTAGATTGATCAATTGGCGATTTCGAGATCACGATTGATTTCGAATGGGTTGAAATAGGCAGAATAGAGTACCTGGGTGTATTATTTGGGTTCCAGGGGAGTTTTAGATTATACCGAGCTTTTACGGGGGTATATGGGACAAGTGGGCTTGGCCCATTCGGCTAATTTCGGTATTAGAGAGTTTATAACCTAAGATTAGAGGTGTTGGTAGTTATTATCATTAGAGGTAAATCCTAAGAGAGAAAGAAAAAGAGGGAAATGATAGGAGAAAGCTAGAAAGGTCAAATTGGGAGATAATTCAAGGGGGATTCGAGCATTCAACATCTAAAATGAATTTTTTGACTCTACGAACAATTTAAGGCAAGTATTGAATTGAAATAATCACATATTTAGGGATTTTTGATTCATATCACATTAGGTGTAGATCTAAAGGTTTTTGGCAGGAATCCCAGATGTAAAAAGGGTTTTGGATGAATTAATCCTTTAAATTGAACTTAGACGATGAATATAATGAAATTGAATCATAAATAGAGGTATAGATAATATAATCTTGGTGGAAACTTAGATTTATGTAAATAGGTAGAGATTTAATATGATTATTGGGAATTTTAAAATATAAAATTGGGATTGGTAATTAATATCCTTGCTTTGAACCCAATTTATGAATTTAAGTGAGGTTTATTAATGATTTATCGACATTGAATGATTGGTTGCTGTTAAGATTAGTTTAGAAACCATTCCTAAAATTTACGTATATGTTAATGGAGGATTGGGATCATATGAATGGGTTTGGGGTAGAAATTTGGAGAAGAAACTCGAAGTGCCACTATCAGGTACATCGAACTAGTTCAGCGGTATATCCGAACCGGTTCGAATGTCTGGGAAATCTAAGTTGGGCAATATTTATGTATGGGTTTAATTCATGAGATCTTAATTAGATATTATAATTTCGTAAAGAGGGAGAAATATTTATTTGGGTAATGCAGCGTGTGTTGATACGAGAAATCGGAGACATGTTGTTCTCATATCAGCATATCAAGTATATAATAGATATAAAGCTGGTAAAGATAGACAAAACACAAGTTATAGAGTGGTTCAACTATTAAAATGAGCCTAAATCCACGTTTTTGTCATACTCTCATTATATATGCATTGTAGTACAAGTTTACAATGCCGTAATAGGCGTATAATGTAGATGATAGAGAAGAGTACATGTTTGAAGTGATTCCTGGTGAGTTGGAGAAATGATTACGAGATAGATGAGTAGCCCCCAAGCTGTATTGGGGCTATGTAGAGAACTTAATAGTGCCTCGACAAGTATAGTAGTCTCATATTTAGGGATCAACAACATAATTAGATACCAAACCCCCTATCTCGAGGTGTGGACCTCTATTTATATAGGAGGTGTATGTGCTGTGCAACGTTCCCTGAGCACGTGATATAGTATGGAGTAGTAGTGAAGGAGAGGGATGCGACCAACTAGGTAGATAAGCTGGGTGCCACACCCCGTGTTGAGCAAGGTTGCGATCCATATTAGAAGAAACCTTTTACATGCTGCGGTGTGAGGACTTTGGTGCATGTACTTCACAACTTCCACGACAGGGGTACTATATTTGTCATATCAATAAGCCCCCAAGTCATAGTGCTAAAGGGTGACTTGGTGATGCGTCTTGATGCTTGACTGCCGCGGTGTATTATCTCTGTGATGGCTATTTCAAAAATGGTGTTTCATCTTCCCGCGCGCTCTTATGTAAATGGATATGTCCGTGGCCTTTATTTCATTTTCTAATTCCTTGAGAGAAAATCGAGAGCAAATTCTAGCCAATTCATCCTTTAAATTTTCCGGCGAGCATCAGGCGGTGCCCAACGGCTGTAAGAGGCTGAGCAGCCGATTCCCATTAATTTTTAGACCAAAACTTCCTCAATAGCTCTATAATTCTAGCTTTGTTGACTGTTCTTGGTTTCTGCTTATGAAATGAACTATTCGAATCCATCAATTTTGCTGGATCATATTTAAGTAACTAATTCTGAGTTGGATCGACTTCAACAAATGAAATGAATCGCTAAATCCATACGGAAATGCGCTCATTTGAATCCATTCATTTATTTGGATAAAATAGATAAATGGTTTTCAATTGAATCAATCTTCAATCAATGAAATAAAATGTTAATATCCATGATGACTCAATAAATGAAACTTGTTGGCTTTTTAGATTTTTAGGCTTTTTGAATCCCTTGTACTCGTGTTGGATCTAGGGTTTAAACCAAATTTGTTGGCTTAGGATTTCGTAGGTTGAAAACATACCAACTCTGTTCTTGACATTCTCTATGTTCTTGAGCAAACCCTTCAAATTCTATGTTTTTTATCTTTAGACTAAATAATTCCCATTATTAAGCTATTTATGAATCCGTCCACGACAGGTAGCATAATCTTGTGCTATTTTTCTACGGCAACACGTCAATAATTTAATGATAAGTCCCTTTGGCTTTGGGGCTTAGCTTTAAACTAGTTGTTCGGAGACCTTTTTCCACTAAATTGCAAGACTGCAGCATACAAGAACATGCCTAATGTTTCCTTTCCCTGTAAAATAACATGTCGCGGCATGGAGCTTGATCTTTAGGATTCCAAGGCTGAAACTTAGTGTAGTTGGCTATTATCCTTGAAACTTCCATTTTAGATTTCAAACTTCTGTTGTTGTTATGTTGTTCCTGCCGTAGCCTTTAAGAGGCTTCTCTAACCATATTGGCTGCGGCACCTAACATCGAATTCTTTCTACTTTTCAAGTCTTGCTGCAACCATATGAGTTGGAATCCTGATATATTTCTGAAGGACTTTGGGAACACACATTTTGGGGTTTCTCCTCCTGATATACCATTAGTGCGTCCACTAAAGACATTTGGACCTTTCCTACTAAAAGATTGCCCAAATTGCGTCGTTCTAGACTTTAACTTTACAGACTCTACTTGTAGGGAGAGAATTGAGGCTACGACAATGGAAGAAGAAACTAACCCCAATTACCATCCAATTGATCATGAGGCTTCGACAGTTGGGACTTTTGAGGCCAGGGATGCACTGCATGCCCATCTAATAGAGTAAAGAGACCCCCTGCAGCCTTAAATGTTCTCAACATCATGACTGAGGAATAGGTCAGCCAAGTTGCTGTGGCGTTTGAGTTTTCAGACAATGTAATTTTCTCAACACCTTTCTCAAAGCAAAGGCCACATGTTTCCCCTCCATGATTTCATCTACCGGTTACGGCTGCATGTGCCAGTCCCAATTAGGAATTTTTTAAGTGCAATGAAATTAGCCCTAGACCAATTAGATCCCAACAGTTGGAGGGAAATTCTTGCATTTGTAGTGCTTTGGAAGAATAAGTTCAAAAGGGATATAACTCCAGTGGAGTTCTTCCATTTTTACAGACCAAAGGAGAACTCCGTAAAGTTTGCTTGGTATTACTACTCTGCCCTCCGTAACAATGAAGAGACCCTGTATACTGGAAGACCTTCCAATGTAAATAACTAGAAGGGAAAATATTTTTACATTTTTGGAGAAGGGTGGGAGGTCCACCCAGAAGAGTCAGAGAGAGATAAATCACATAGGATGCCGCAGTAGTGGGAACGACCATCCAAGCTAGGTATATAACGCTGCAGCCTTTGAAAACATGGCGCGTTTTGTTTTGAAGTTTGCATTTTCCTTATTTATTTTATTGTGTTACACTAATATTGACCTCTTATGAAACTCTTGATAATTTACACCTCGATGAGAGGAAGGAGAGAAGAGTAGGAAGGGTTGCGGTCATAAGTGCTAAGGATAAAAAACTTCAGCACTTTAGTGACTTCTGCATCAATTTTTGAGGGAGGCTACTTCCACAACAAATCCTTACCAAAAGTGATGGTTGCGAAAGTTAATAATCCCCTCTCTTTATTCAAGCCACGACAGTTACCTTTGAATCTTCAATTTTGGATTTTACTTTATTGCTTTTTTAGGTGAGGAGATAGACAGAGATCTCTTCACAGTTCAATTAGCTGAGATGGATGAGGATGTGGATGCCCTCAATAATGCAGCTAGACAAGGAAAAAAGAGAAAAAGGACCAACTTTAAGCATCCTGCTACAGCTAATGTGGAAACCCAAACAACTCCTATCGCGCCAATTATGCACGTTGAGGAGTTTGCAACAAGGGGCTATTATGATGATGAAATCGGCAACCACTTGGGCCTAGTTGTCTTAATACCAACTGAATCTAAGCTGCAACATATCCGTGGAGTCTCTCAAGCTACCACCTCTAATACTCCCCCTCCTCCAGTAATAATGACCGTTAATGCCAACTTGGCACCTCCCTAAAGTTGTATCAGTGTTGGCCCTGATGGACATCCATGGCCTCAATTATGCAGACATCCTGGGACACAACTGCCAGGGTGATCCACATGATGTGGAAGGTTGCTGACAACATGGACCTGGACCATCTGGTGGAGGAGGATCATGAGCACCTGGAAGAATATACCCTCCACAACCTACTGAGGGTAAGGGCAATTTTGCTTTTTCAATATTCTTTTTGTACATCATATTTTGTTTATAATATTCAATTTCTTTACAGGCCGTGGACGTTGTGATGTCCCAGAGGCTAAGGTACGAGGGGCTGTACAAGATAAAGAGGTCACGAAGAGGGTACATGCAAGTGACCTGAAGACTCCCAAGAATTTATCTTTTGAGGCTGGAAAGTAATCTGCTGCCACGACACTCGAGGCTGCCCAAATAGACCTTGATATTGCTATTAAGGCCAAGAATGACACTAAATAAACGTTGACAACTGCTACAGCATCTCTTAAAACTGAATAAGCTAAATCTGCGGATGCCATCAAACATGCCTTTAGTCTTGAGACCCAACTGAAGGAATTTCAGGAGAAATATAGCCAAAGGGAGACTGAGCATGCCGCAGCCATCAAGCAGATGGAGGAGTCTCACTCCTCAACCCTCAATCAGGTTGCAGAAGCTATTGTGGCTGCATACAAAAACTTCAGGAACTTATTCCTCACAAAAAATAAGGCATATATCCGCGAATACCAGGAATTAAGATATAAGGTCACCAAGAACTTTCCAGATGCCAAGGACCAAATCATGTCCTGGAGGTGTTGGTGATGCCGAAGATAATTCCTATGTAGCCGAGATGAGGGTTATGGCAGAAGAGAGGTCAAGGAGGCAGTTAGAGGAGGGGCGCGACTAAGAATGAGGAAACGAAGATAGCTATGGAGGGTGAAGATAAAGATGATGAAGATAATGCTGTCTCCTAGACTTTAAGAGTTTTTTTGTTTCCTTTTTGTAATGTACACAGGGATGTGACCCTTTAACATTTATGAAACTCCTTACTTAAGGCCACGAACTCTTATGATTATCTGACTGACTATTTTGACATCCATTAATCAAGGTTGTGGCCTTTATCTGTAAGTTGAATTATTTTTGCTTTCTTAATTGCTCTACTTTGTTTATTCCTCTTGTGGAAATAAGGCTCCAGTAGCACCTTATAAAGGACTCCTTGAAATAGGTTGCGGCTTGTTATTTTTCATATTTTTCATTCCATGTTTGTTCCTATCATCCCCCAAGCCGCGGTGCCAAAGGAAAATGGCTTTAGGGTTGCGACTTAACTTCTTTGCCTTTGTTTTTTAATTTTTCAAGTCTTGATGAATAGCGATTGAGCTGCGACTGGGTTGCTATGCTGCCGCGATATTTGAGCAATCATTTATTTGGAATTTATGCTGTGCTACAGCCATATATTACTTGTAGCCTTCACATTCTTTTGTATACTAGTACCACACCACCTTTAGTCACTTTCATTGCATGGGACATCATTCATGGCCTCATTTAGTTGCTTTATCGTGAAATGACTTTTGTAGCTTCTCTTAGTAGCTTTGATCGGGTTATTATCAGGCTTTCCCAGGCTAGGTATTATAAATCTTCCACAGGATAAATTTGGATATATATAAAGTCTTCCCAGGCTAGTTATTATGGGGCTTACCCAAGACAAATTAGATATATATAAAGCCTTCCCAGGATGGGTATTATGGGGCTTCCCCAAGTCAAATTAGATATATATAAATCCTTCCCAGGATGGGTATTATGGGTCTTCCCCAAGTCAAATTAGATACACATATAAAGCCTTCCCCAAGCCAATATATATATATATAAAGCCTTCCCAAGTTAGGTATTATGGGGCTTCCCCAAGATAATTCCCGCATCTCGGGTGACATGAATGATCATCAATAGCCCCCGTGGCTAATAGGAGCTCTTTGAATCCTCGAATACTTCCGATGTTCCCTTTACAATTGTAAATACCATGTGCTCAGGCATTATGAGAAATGTCATGAGCCAATTAATATAATTATTCTCGATATAATATGTTGTCTCCTTTCAGAATATCACTGTTTAAGACAACATGTCTTTTATGAGACAACAATTAATGAAATCAAGAAACCAAGATATGGAAAAGTAAGCCTAATTTCATATATTCATGACTTTGTTAAGAAAATACGAAGTCAAAAGGAAATATTTCAATAGAGATTTTCAAAGATAAAACAGGTACATAGTGGAAATTAAGGTATATATGAAGCATACGGCCTGTCAGGCTTGGCAGTGTCCCTTATGCATCCTTCAGGAATCGCTGCAGCATTCCCTACCTCACAAGTCTTTCGATGTCATCTTTCAGCGCAAAACATTTATCAGTGCTATTGTTACAACCCGAATATAATTATGATAAATTATGTTTAAATCATGATTAGATTATGTGATATGGATAATATGTTATTAGTATATATAATGTTAAGTCATCATGTTTAGTCTAATCCTACCTTCATAAAGCATGAAATATTGAATTAGTTACAAATATAAAATTTTGATGTTTTCGGTAGGAATGTTCATATTTAAGACTAGTTTTGACCTCTATCAAATATCAATTGACTTGAGGTGAAAACTAGATAGTTGTAGACAGGTGAGTTAGGGTTGTAAATCAACAAACGGTGTGTGAAAGGAGGTCCGAGTAAGAAGTTATATAGAAATTACTAACCAAGGGCAAATCTGTCCATCCGTTTAAGTGGTAATTTGTCCTTTATACCCAACAAGTGTCTTAAAGTGATTGGTTGGAGATGTAGACTGGTTTGTCCGAACTTATACCTTTGAAATAACCTTATCCTTCAGCCAAATGAAGCCATGAAAGAGTTTTACCTTGAGGAAGGAGAATTAGGGAGTTTAGGAAGAAAAAGTGTAGAAAAATCCGTCGAAATTACGTAAAAGTCCCGAAGGTAGTCCTAATCGCAAATCTTGTTATTTTTATTATATTAATTATTTATATGATAGAAATCATCAGTTGTTTACTAAAATTTCTGCCCTTTATATAAATGTATGGTTAGATGCAAGTATTAGTTAAGTTGAATGCAAAAACTCTTAAAATTGCTTTGTATTGAAACCCCTTGCATTCAATCTTGCATATCTTTTTGTGTGCTAACTGTAATTGTGAAATTAAAATTGGATATGAAAGTATACTCATATATTAATATCATATCCTAAAATTAGAATTTATCTCCCTGTGGTTAGGCCTTAATGATGATTTCAAGTTGGTACATAATTGTTGTTTGTATATTTGTGCCCTGAGTTTGGTCCAGCTTTTGACATAGCAAATGAAGTCAAAAAATTATAAAAGTTTGATTATGTACTATTAAGTATGTTTAATAAAAATGGGTTGAAAATCATGTAAATTTATAATGGAGAAAAATTATGAAAATTCTTGGAAGTTGAAGGAACAATAGAGGAGCTTGTAGGGCAGATTTATTGTGTTGTAAAGAAATGGTCATAACTTGCTCTAAGAAGATTGAAAAATTACACCGTCACTTGTAATGCAAAGTATATTTATATATGTTTTCATATTGATAAGGTTGGACACCTGTATTTATACAATTTATGAATATAGGATGGTTGAGTATATAAGATAATAATTTGAGGCCATACTGGATACCCCCTGAAAGAATATTGTTATCTCCTCTTACCAAAGAGTATTTTGAGTACATATTTCATGTGTATATACATTGTGAAGTATACTTTCATGTTACTTGGTTTTGGTTATGAATTCCTTACGAGGTATTTCTTATGATTGAATGTTCATAACTTTATTAACATGTATACTATTGTTTTGTCTTTACTCATGTTTTATGGAATGTGAGTTAAGTGGAATTATATTGTTGTTGTATAGTCATTGAAAGTTACATAATTATGTTAGGATAATACTTATGATTGAGATTCAGTACTGATTTAGTTGGATTGATAGGTGTAAGGTCTAATCAACCCAGTTCATCTCCTCCTGAAGGAAACGTGAATACATAGTTGAGAAGCCAAGGTGAGTGTACTCACTGGAAAGAGATATTTGTATCATGTTATTGATATGATCAAAATATAATTAACATGAAATTGTTCATTTCGTTTTACCGAAATGTGAGGTTACTCCCCGACCCGAAATGGGGGAGATTTGTCTATTAATGACAAGGGGTTACTCCTCGACCAGGAGTGGGGGGAATTATCTATTACAGACAAGATACGTGAATCATGATTCAAAAAGTTAGGTCATTCATTATGAATGATCCGGATAAGTTAATACGTAATTATGTGGACATGATTTATTGCATTTAAATTCATGCAGTAGTACAGTAGTGATGCATTTACTGATCTATTTTGCTCACGATTCCTATGTTCACATTTTTTTAGGTAACGCGATGTCACTGCCAAATCTAAAAGGTCAGGTTGGGTTAGCCAGGAATGGGTGAAACAATGATTTTGTGTAAATGTAAATTATGTAATTAAGTTAACTTATCCTTTAAGAAGTTTGCAAATATATAACTACTTAATGTTGTAAAAAGTTTTTAGTTGTATGGATTTACGTTGATGAGTTTAAAATTAAAATGTATGTTTATGGTTTGGTTAAATTAATTATGGTTAGACTCACCTTGACTTTAAAACTTAATTATTAGTAACTGGGTTGGGGTTTGTCAGCTATGGACACGGTCTTGGTGAAATTTGCACCACTAGGTCCAGTTCCTTTTGTGGGAAGGAGCCTTCATCTTCTCAGGCCACCTAAGCAACTTGTCTTCTTTGATGCACTCAAAAATATCTTCGATTTCACTGGTCAGTGGGGTGTAGGCCTCAAAGATTTTTTTCTTCCTTCTCCACCTTCCTCTTTTGGTTCTTGTCTGCTATCGCTGGGGCTGTAGCTTCAGCCATGATGGTTGGAGCGAAAACCTTTAGTGTTGCATCCTCCAACATAAGAACCCTTTGGGTTAAAAGGTTGACCTGTGTCTGGAGTGAGGCATGGCTATCATATAGGTGGTTAAGATAGTTGTACAGCTAAGTAATCTAATCCTTCATCTCTGCACTTTAACTGGATTCTCCATCCATTTTTTCTTTGTTAGTCTTTAATATATATATATATATATATATATTCAGAGATAAAACTAGAAAGAGTGACTGATGAAAGAGATGCAGAGGAAATAACCAAGTATAATAACAAGTAGGGGTGGCCATAGGCCCGAGGCCTGCCAAGCCCGCCCAATAAAAAAATAGGTCTTGGGTAAGGTGAATAGGCCCACAATGCGATCTTGGCAAAATTTGATGGGCCCAATTTTTTTTTCGGTGGGCTTGTGCATGAATTATTAAGCCCGATGAGGCCCGACCCGGCCCGAGGCTCGATCATTATATATATAATATTAATATATATGTGTGTGTATTTTAATTTATTATTAAAGTTTAAGACTACGAAGTTATAAATAAGTATATAAAGTGGGTAACTTTTATAAATATAAAAACATATACTAAGTCTTTTTATGTAGAGTGGGGAACTTTATATATAGACTCTATAATATATAAAGTTTAAAACATGTTTTTAATTAAAAAAAATAGGTTTTTGATTAACAAAAAATAGATTTTTTTATTTAAAAAAAAATAGTAATCGGGCTTGGCTAACGGGCCTGGGTAAAGAGCTTTCAAATATGGGCGGGCTTGGGATTACATAATAAGGCCCGATCTAGGCCCGAGCGAGCTTGGTATAGCTCATAATTTTATAAGCCCAACCCAAGCCCGACCAGGCCTACCCAGACCCAGCCCATGGCCACCCCTAGTAACAAGGATGTAGACTGTGGCAATCTGCCAAGCTACACTGCTGTGGTCGCGACATGCTGAACATGTGAAGTCACTAATATGGCCTCTCCAAGGGAGCACCGGAATTGAATCCGAGGACACGTTTACCATGTCCTCCCAGGTGATGAAACGAAGCTATGCAACATCTCCATAAGGGCTACGACACTCAAGCAATTTACTTTCCAGGCCGCATCCTCTTTCCTGCAGCGTGGTGCGATTCCAAGGACCCACAAGCTGGGTTCAACCCATACAGAGATATGAAAAAAAATAAGCCTACTATGGGTTTACCAGGGATATATTAGTCCTCAAGTACCCCAAAATGGCACATTTATGGTAGAAAATCCTAGATAATAGGATGAGAAAGTAGCAGATGAGAAAATAAAACTCATCCCTAGTTACTCACCTTTGCAAGGCAATTGCCTTTTGCATTTTTCAGCGCTATCTAGGTGAGGTAACATCATTGAGGTATGTAAAATACATCTAAGGTCATAAAAAGGAGACCCATGGACGGATCAGAATATATGCGATACCCATTTAAGGATGTATATACAAAATACGAGCTCAAGAACCAAAATTCACCCATGAGATGATGACCCAAAGGATCCCCACGAATGAAATAAGGTGTTAAGAAACCAAAATATAGAGAAAAAAGATTGAAATACCTCGTTTCCCACCGATGACGCCAGAATATTGATACGAGCAATCGAACACATGCCATTCTCATATCAACATAGGAAGTATATAATAGATATAAAGCAAGTAAAGAGAGACAGAACACAAGATATAGAGTGGTTCGGCTATTTAGATGAGCCTATGTCCACTTTGTTTCCATACTCTCATTATATATGCGTTGTAGTACAAGTTTACAATGTTGTAGTAGGCGTATAATGTAGATGATAGAGAAGAGTACATGTTTGTAGTGATTATGGGTGAACCGGAGAAATGATTACGAGATAGATGAGTAGCTCCCAAGCTGTATTAGGGATATGTAGAGAACTTGGTAATGCCTCGATAAGTGTAGTAGTCTCGGATCTAGGGATCAACACCAGAATTAGAACCTGCCCCCCTTATCTCGAGGTGTGGACTTATATTTATAGGAGGTGTATGTGATGTTCCACGTGCCCTAAGCATGTGATATAGTGTGGAAAAACTGTGAAGGAGAGGGATGCGGCCAACTAGGTAGACAGGCTGGGTGCCGTACCCCTTGTTGATCAAGGTCACGACCCATATTAGAAGCAACCTTTTACATGCTGCGGCGTGAGGACTTTGGTGCATGCCCTTCACAACTTCCGCGATAGGGGTACTATGTTTGTCATATCAATGTAGTTATATTATCTAGGACAAGAAAGAAATTAAATTTAGGTTTATTAACTTAATTAGAGAATTAATTGGCGAGTGTTTTTCATTAACAAATAACTGGGATGAATTCGAGAATATTTGATAAGGGGTTGATTGGGAAGTCCGAGCATATTAGCGGAGCAATGAAATTTTATTTAAATTATAGTTTAGAAATAAAATAAATTTACGAACCGAAAGTGTGGACTTGGAATAGTAGGCGGGTGCTTTGGGCGATAGACAAAGTTTAGCTGGATTTGTGCTTATATATATATATATACATTAATATATGTGTATTTTATAGATATCGTTGTGTATGATATTTATGTGAAGCATACAACTCTAGTGCTATCATGGTAGGTTGGGCGATGTGGGATGGCTAGTGAATGTTAGGTGAGTATAGTCCCCAGGTCATAGCGTCGCGCATTTTATTGTATGATTTATTTTCGAGGTGAGGCGATTATGGTATGGCTCGATCTCACTATCGAAGGACTATGACCGCCTCCACTACGTTTGAGATTTTTTTATCAAGTTCAGTGTGAGCTAGGCTGACTTATGGTAACCGAATGAGAGTGAGCTTACGTGGGATATAGTAGCATTTTAGAGAAAAACATCCAACGATTTATTACTCTGAAGGATGGTTATTATACGCGACATATGTATGATTGTTATAAGATACTATTATGTATATAATGGAGTAAATAATTATATACGGGTTAAATACATAAAGTGTGAATGTATTACATGTAATTGGAGTGGGGGTTATATAATTAACTAATGTTGAATTAATTAGTTAAGCTAATGAGTAGAATAGCTTATGAATCAATGATATAAAGTAATCGGGTTAGAGTAGAGTGATAGAATGAATTGCAACATGGCTAGTTAGACGGGATAACATTACTAAGCGGGTTAAGATGAAAGCGCTAGGTGTGCACAATAGTTGTGAAGTGATGAGTATCTCATGAGAGTGCGACACCAACTTAAATATGAATAGTGTTCATGCATATTTAATTACTGCATTTTAATTACTTGCAAATATTTTTCAAAATTTTGGGCATTAACCCGTGTCAAAAATATTTTCCAAAACCTTTTAGCCTTCTAGCCGCAGGGACGCCAAGAATGATGATTCATTCCAGTAATGTGCAATTGTAATACTTATGGAGGCATGCCGGACTTAAGTAGACACTTCAATCATTTCATTCCTAGTCTAGGATTCATATTAAGTTGTTTTAGTTGGGCATATTGCCCGTTCTGTTCAGACTTTTAGTTGAATTTATATCTTTCAGTTTCAGATTTTGTATTTAGATTTATTTCATTTCCATTGGATTTATGACTTGATTGTGGATTGGGAGTCGATAGTTTATTCTACATTTATTTATTTATTTCGTCATGTGATGTTTTAGACTTCAGTTATTGTGTGAATAGTTTATATTATTTTAGTTTTGCTAATTGTTATGGGTGTTGTTGTTTAATAAAATGATAAAATTTGGCACTGGATTATTTAAGTTAGGTAGTTATTAATTTAAAAATATTTGACAGTGATGCTAAGAATGAACCAAATGACATTCTTGTTTATTTTAGTAAAGGACTTATCACCCGTGAGTATAATAGGCGGGGTGTCACATTTGAGTTACGAAACAAAGGGTTATATTACAGTCTCAAATGGAGTTGAATAGGAAAAATATATAATATATGAGGTCAAGGCTAATGTGGGTTTAATATCAAAGCTGTCCTTTTATCGTTTTCAAGGATTAACATATTTCTTCGGCCTCCAAAATATCAACAAACATCCTATAGTTTTAGTTTCACAATGATTCTTATAAAAGATGATCAAAATAAGAATAATGAGATTACCAACAACATGCATACATTTATCAAATGATATAATAGTTAGTTTATGCACACTCAAGAGGAAGAAGAAGAGTAAAAGCTCACAAAGTAAAAGTTTCCATTATGGTTGTTATGCTTACCAAATTATATTTTCTTTAAACAAATCATAAACAATATTTGTGGAATGTGCTTGATTATTGAAGATTTATTTAAACGTGAAGTTTTCCATGATAAAGATAGTATGATAACTCCAAGACAATAATGAAGAATAACCTATCAACATCCATTACCATTCACACAAAAATGTCGGAATAATATAAAAAAATCATCGGAAACAAATGGAAAAAAGGCCCAAATTAAGGGGAAAAGAGAAAATAATTGTATAAAAATTATTTTTTCAGTAAAAGCATCCTTGTGAAGAAGAAAATGGATGGAAAATGATACTGAAAAAGAAATGGAAATCATATCCCACACCGCCTAACTTTAATATTTTCATTGTAGTACTGAATGGACAACACACTTTAATAAGAGGGAAGGAAAAATGTTACTCACCATTGAGAGGTCCCCAAATTACACAAATTTGTTTATTCTACAAAACATGTTAGAACCAACAATACCAAAAATGAATACAAAAAAACTAACTAATCACACTAGTCAAACCAAAAAGAAAAAAATAAGTATATAGAATTAACATTTTAACCATTAATTTACCATAAAGTAGAAGTTAAAAAACTAAGGGTCCACCCATTCAATATGGTAATCTTGAGTGATGAATGGGGTATTCTTATTAGATATCATGCCCTTTGGAAAATTAGTTTATGTTACGGGGGCATATTTTCGGCAGAGAAGAGGAACCACCACCATATTTTTAAAATATTTGATGGGTAATGGGTGATTTGGATTAAGCCGTGGACAAGTACAATTGGATCCCAAGAAAGTTCAAATTTCAAGTAAATATTTTTTTAATGACGCTAATGTTTACAATGATTATTAGATATTATATTATAACTTATTAAAATTAAATATGTACTTGCAATTAATTTATTATTATTACTTTTAAGTTACTGGTTAAATGTCAGGAATTAATTAAATTTATATATACGAGAATGTAAGGAAATATTTTACTTTTGATTGGTACCTTATCTCATCATTTTTATATTCTTCCATAACCATCTATCCACGAGGACACACCTCACATTAGAATTACAACAGAAGTCCTAAACAATTCACTATAATTGTGTAAGTCTAGGTTAATTGGGAGGCTAATCCTTACAAAGGGACACAAACCCATCTCCTCAGAGTAACTCAAAAGAATCCTTAGTGCCACTGGAAGGTTAAAAAATAATGCATAATTACTCCAAAAGGTAATCGTTTTATAGGCTTTACTTCGATTCAATAGAAGACATGAAGAGGGCATGGATTATTGAACCTCTTGCTATAAAGGTTGCTTTTTTAAAAAACATTTAAATAGCGCCAAAATTTCTCCCCAAAAAGTTTTGTTTCATCAAAGCCACATAGATTGGTTCGATTTATGACCAATTTAAATAGTGAAGTTAGGATGGTCATAGTCCATAATCGTGACCAATTCTGAAGATTTTTCTATTGGTCACCTATGAGGTCACGATCGAAAATTGTGACCAGTTTTAACTCATTAAAGGGTCACATAATGGGTCATGAATTTGGATCGTGACCCCATTTAAGGTATAAATGAAGTCAAAATCTTACATTTTATTTCACCATTGACCTAAAAATCAGAACTCTCTCTCTCTCTCTCCCTCCCTCCCTCTTTCTCTCTCTCGATAAAACCCTTACCCCAAAAATCTCCGGGAACCTCTTTCTCTATCTCCTTTAATTTTTCAACAAGTTCTCTCTCCCGTACTTAAGGCACTCCTTTAATTTTTTCATATATTGTGTTCAGTGTGTGTGTGTACTTAGCGCGGGCATATGTGTGTACGCATGTGTTCTTTGTGTGCGTGTTCAACATGTGTGTGTTTAGCGCATGTGTGTGTTTAGTGTGAATAACAAATGTGTACATTATATTTATATGTATCTCACATGTTCTATATTAAAATATAATCCTATTTATTGTTTGAATTTGTATATGAAACCCTTGATATAGAATTGTATATGAAAAATCATGTTCTATAACTATGTTCTTGGCAATTGAGAAAGTAGATGATTTAGAAGGATTACGAGTTAATATTGTGTTGGATTGTTGGGTTGATGGTTTAATACGGATGATAGATACATAAAACACGCACTCTATTAATTGTTTATAATATACCTTTAACTAATTATTTGTCTTTGTACTGACCCTATTATAACAACTAAATGTTTTTAATAGAGTCATTTGGTAAAGTTTTTGTGGCTGCGTTCACCCCTTCCTTAGGATTAAATTCAAATAAAGTTAATTGGACTTGTCGTGTCTTATTAATTAAATGAAAAACCATAATTTGTTTAGGATCAATTAGAGCCATAATTTGTTATGTTTTCACCCTAAGACTCATATATATATATATATATATGGAAAATTGAGTTACAATAGTAATTACCAAAACAAGTGTGTGAGAGGGTGCAATTTGACCACACTAAAACATCTTTCATTAGTGCGTGCCATATAGAGGGAAAGTCGATTTGCAAGTATGGTAATACGAAAATTGAACAATTTAACTACATTACAAATCGTGGAGTTCATCTCTTGAAAGTCTACATGTTTGATCGTATTAACATAGCACCTAGTAACTGACCGCGTAAACCTACCAGCTAGAAGCTATGCATTTGAAGAAAAAAATGACAAATTAACCACATTTTAACATTTGACACAATCGAACAAAATAAATGAAAGAAAAATCAATATATAATCTATTGGATGAAGATAAACTATGGAACATGATGAACAATTGTTTGAAGAACAAACATGTTCAATTTTTAGCAATGGCCTCCAATTTGAATTTTTAGAGGAAGTATTTTTGTTAATTCATAGATATGCTAGATATGACCAAGGAGAATAATACATGAGATCTTTATATGACTTGTCAAATTTTTAAATAGCGAGTATCCCATATGAAGCTGATGGAAGTAATAAAATTTCATTGGTTGCAATAATGGCTGAGAAAGATATTGGCACTCACCATGTCTTGAAACCTATCGAAAACGGTAGCAGTAGGTTCGCATCTAAGATAGTAAGATGTCAGATCAGGAGGAGTGCACTTTCAAGTGAAAGGATGAAATTATTTAAGAAAGATCGAGTGTACAAGGGTGAATTATAATTTTTTAGGAATTATTACATAGATAGAGCTAGATAAAATTAGTGGGTGTGAGCAGGGTTTAGGTTGCCTTCAAAAGATGATAACCTTTTTTTTTGATAAAATAATACTTTTATTAGAATTAGAGAGAATAGCCCTATCTAGGAGGCTTACAATAGAAGAATTATTCTAATTACTTTTGATATTCCTTAAGTAAGGAATATTAAGTATATCTAGATTTATAGAACCTTTTACAGATACATGAAGCTATGAAAATCTATTGAATAAGGATAACTTTTGAGAGTTCAATCCATATTTAGATAGAAGATCAGATACATGGTTTGAATCTCTGAAAATGTGAGAAATTTGAATATGATAATCTTCCATCTGTTTTTGAATGACTAACACATCTTATTTAATATTCCAAGGCACCTTACCTTTAAAAGATAATCCCTTGACTACTACTTCTGAGTCTGATTCCACTTCCAACATATTACAATTTCTCCCTAAATTAAGAGCTAATATTTCTTTAATTGCAAAAATTTCTGATTTTATGCCCGATCCTCCTGATTTAAAATTAGAGAAAGCCCAAATAAACTTCCCTTTATCATCTCTAAGCACTGCTCCATAACCCATGGTACCATGAATATCACAAGATCCATTTGTGTTTAGTTTAAGGTTAAAAGGAAAAGGTTTTGAACAAGATATTGGGATCAATTTGTGGAGGATTTTTAGAGTGGGATCTATTTTAAAAAACTGGGTAGCATACAATAAAGAATTATTCGTGCCTTCAAAAGGTGATAAAGTCTTTAAAGTGGTGAAAAATTAACATGTCATATAATTTGATTTTTCCACGCTTAATGCAGTCAATATTTCTTGCATGATGGAAACAGGCAGTCGATCTTTCTTTGAGTTGCCAAAAATATTTCCATCAATTTCATTTAGAAAGCTTAGCACGGAGAAAAAATTATATACACACACCTACTCTTAATACCTATCTATAACGAAATGTGTTTTAAATGCATTGTATATTGTGTGACTCACATAATAGTATAATACATTAAAATACATTCAGTAGTTCATGCTAAGAGTGGGTGTTTTTAGCACTACTTATACATAAAACTACAATTGGGTTGATGTGAATTATCCTTGAAACGATTCTTTTAAATAACACTCATCAATTGTTTCTAGTTTGACAAGGTCATGTTGTCCGTAATCCATTATAAGGATCTTTGAGAGAGGGAGAGAGAGAGTGTGTGGTTGTTTTGAGGAATGAGTATGGAAATATAGGGTGTTTAAATTGTTATTCTTCGAACCATTATTCATCATGTTCCATAGTTTATCTTCGCCTAATAGATTTTGTGTTGATTTTTCTATCATTTGTTTTATTGGATTGTGTTAAATGTTAATATATGATTAATTTATCATTTTGTCTTCAATTGACCATGTTACAAATATGGTATGAGGCATAAACGCCTTGCACAGGACCAATGTAACACAATAACAACTTACTACGTAATCACGAGATTCTCGGTTTGAAAACATGATCTAAACTTGCAAATAGTTAGACTTAGGCTTGAAAACATGCCATTGAGGTGAAAAATACAAAAAAGTCTCCAAATGACCCCGTAAGAGGCACAAACACCTTGCACATGACCAATGTAACATGTAGCAACTAACTGCATAATCATAGGATGCCAAGTTCGAGAACATGGCCAAAATTTGCAAACAATTGGACTTAGGCTTGAAAACATGTTGTTGAAGGTCAAAAACATAAAACAACCCCTAAACGACCCTGCAAGAGGCACGAACACCTCGCATGGGATCAACGTAACACGATGCAACTGACCACGTAGTCATAGGACTCTTAATTCGAGAAAATGATCAAAATTGGTAAATACTTAGACTTAGGCCTGAAAACATGCCGTTGAAGGGAAAAATACAAAACATTCCCCAAATGGCTCCGTAAGAGACAAAAACCTCATACGGGGCCAATGTAACACGTAGAAACTGACCGCATAGTCACGGGACATCCGGTTGGAGAACATGCCCAAAATTTTCAAATAGTTAGACTTAGGCTTGAAAACATGTCTTTAAAGTTCCAATTTAGATTTTTCTCACAATTATGCCTTCACATATATTTTCATAAATAAAAAACCAAGAAAATGGGGCCTATACCACAATTTCCAATTTAGAGTGCTCTCACATTTTTCACACTTTCAATATATTTGACATAAATTTTCATAAATTAAAAGAGGCAACCTAAATTCGAATTATCGGTTAGTTCCCAACCTTGTTTATCTACGAACTACGTGGACTTTGATGCCATTTTTAGCTATTTAGTGTGCCAAAGTTCTTTTTGGGATTCAATTCCTTTGTTACTTTCCACTTGGGATATTTTTAAATTTTTGTTTGCAAGCCTCAACGGAGAAGGAACATTTGGAACATATTGACGAAAGAATTCATTGTATTTTTATTTCTATTGTACATATTCATGCAAACGTGCATCGTATTTTATTTTGTGTTGTATATATTCGTGCAAACACGAGTTGTATTTTATTACATATTCATGCAAACATGCGTTAGTTAACTTGTATTGTATTACATATTCAAGCAAGCATGCATTTGTTAACTTTTATTACATATTGGTGAAATATTTATTTTTGGAAATGTAAACATGTTTAAAAAGTGTATAGGTTTTTTTGGGATGCTAAAAAATAAATTTAATTGTTTAATATGGTTACAGTACAAAACCGTAGCCATATATATATATATTTTTTAAATTAAAATAAATATGTTGTTAAGGTCAAGAACCACGACCATATATTTATTTTAATTTAAAAAAATATATATGGTAATGGCTTTGGACTGTGATTAATTATTTTTGTGAAATAAAAAAATACAGAGTCACATTTTTATACCATAACCAATCGTGACCCTCATCGTATAGTGGTCATGGCTTAGGACCGTGACCCACATTCTCCCCCATTTGGGCCACGGTCTTGGATCATGACCCACTATTGTATAATGGTCACGGGTTTGGATCGTGATCAAGGTTCTCCCCTATGGGTCACAAGTACTGATCGTGACCACTAATTTTGTCATGCTTAATATTTTCATGGGTGCAAACTGTAACCCATAGTGTTGGCCACTAGTAAAAAGTGAGACCATTATCGATATATGGTTTAGTGACAACCCCATATTCTAATTATAATTTGGGTGTGTCTATTAGTTCAACTTAAGCTCGTTCTTTTCTTGAAGACTCAATAGGTAAAAAATATGGAAAAAAATTATTTTCAAATATACAATACACATGTTAGACATTCCTTTGAAACTTTAAGGAAACATTGAAGATGCAACAAATTTCAGTCAAAATTTGGAGGTTCGAGAAGCTCAAAAACCCAAGGGTACAACTTAAAAGGCCAATGAATCATCAACTCACATTTCTTTTGACTCTTTTTTTACCTTAAGTTATGAAGAGAAATCGACCCTTAAATATAATTTAAGTTCTTCTTCTTCTAGATCAAGACCTTGCAAATTTTAGTAATCCCAAGATAACTTTCTATCATTGCAACAGGGATATCTATAAATTACCTTTTTTTAGGTTTTTAGTTTTCTCTCATTTTCTACCTGAATTTTCTTTGGCCATTGTAAAAGCCCGAGAGGGGAGTCAATTTCTCCTATTTGTTTATAAATAAATAATAACTTACCCTGCAAAAAAATCTTTAATAAATCTTTTAGTCATAATATATTTGTATCGAGTCTATTGAGTTGTAATGCTAAATCATATGTAGGAAAAAAGATAAAGCGGTGTGACTGAAATTACCGAATCGAAACAAATAACTTCATTCCATATCCAAGATGTGGTAAAGGTAATGGTTTTATAAGGTTTTGTAATTCCTTGTAGTTTATTTTATTTATAGGAAGTGATAAGACCTGACTTTAATGAAAACAAGTTTGGAAAAAGTTATTTAAAAAAATAGTTATTACAAAAAAAATTCAAGGGTCAACTTTGGAAAACCTCATTTGAAAGAGGCAACCCTCATCGAAGAGATCTTCAATCGAGAACTTATTTTTTATGAGGTGGACCTCGATCGAAAGAAAAATTCAAAGGAGGATCCCTTGATCTAATTTTATTTTTAACATGGCCCATTAACTTCCAAAAATGTCTCTCGGCCAAAAGAATTATTAATCTAGAGTCCTTTGATCTAATGCTCCTGCTCGAACGATGGATCCCTAATTTTAATAAAAACCTTCATCTTGGAAAACATGTTTACCTGGATCCATTTCACAAAAAACATTTAAACACCTTTATACATGTATTCCAATTAATGATGCCCAGGTTTTTCAAAACCCCAATTATTTTTCTAAAGTCGTTCTATTTGTAAGAACCCGTCAACTCCATGTATATAAAGTAACGTTTAGGTTTATAACCCAATCTTCTACATTGAAGAGGATAGAATGTTATGTGTGGGATCGATCACCAATTGAGACCAGTGGATACAAAAACCTTTAAGGCAGTGTGCCTATTTGTTTTAGATTGGAGAGGATATTGCTAGAACGGGCAGAGGTCGAGGAGCTAAATGCAATGGAGAGACTTCGTGGCACATATAGTTTTCATATATGTAAGCCACATATGAGTCCTTGTTAATTCATGTAAAAATATTTATTATTAGTGGAATTATTTTAGGTTAGGTGCGATGGTATTTTTCCTATAACGTTTCCACTCCAAAATCTTAGTGTTCTCTTCATGATTGATTTATTTGCTTCCATTGTTAATCACCAACTACATAAAATTTGAAATAAATAATGTCATTAGATAAAATTGACATTTTGTTCAACATTAAAAATAATTTTAATTTGTATATACACCCTATCCTGGTACCCCCTAATACCTTCTTAGGTCCCTAACACTTCTCCAACCCGAGAAAAGCTCAATTAAACATCATAGGGCACTAAATCCCTTTTCCAATAGTCCATAACATGTGTGAATTGGCCTTACGTTTTGTGCACCCTCACCTTTACACTCCGAAACTTAACCTAGAAGCCATCGGACGCTTTTTGGCCCCTTTTGACCTTGATTAACTCTTCAAACTAAGTGAATCTTAATGAAACCTCTTAGGACTCTAAATTCCCTATCCAACGGTTCATACTATGCATGAATTGTCCTAACGATTCACGTGTACTCACCTTTTTAATTTGATACATGATCTGGAAGCCACCGGGTGCTTCCAAGTCCTGTTTGACCTTGGTTAACTCTTTAACATGAGAGAAGCTCATTTAAACCTCACAGGTCTCTGAATCCCCTTTTTAATGATCCATATCATGTGAAATTCATCCTCACAGTTCGCATTTACTTACCTTTTTACTCTGAGACCCCCATCAAGAGACCACTAGATGCTTACAAGCCCCGTTTGACTTTTTCCAACTCTCGAAACTGGGAGTGGCTTATGGAATATTGTAGGACACTGAATACCCTATCCAACTATCCCAACAGTGTGCAATTCAAATTTATGTTTTGCATTTTATTCCCATTTTCCCGAAAAAGTCCATTCCGGACTGCCTTTAGGCACCCTAGACCCCCTCATATCGACAAGGTGTACTTTCCTTGGCCAACAAGGTGGGAAGTATGCGAATAAGCACACCATGGGCCATGCCGATCGTCACCCCATATAACCCTAATTTTTACTATTTAAGGAGACCATGACCTTATTCTCAAGAGTTCCCACTCTAAAGTCAAAATATTCCCCTCAAAATCAGTGCGCCAAAATTCTAGTATTACAGACATTCTTTCCATTTCCTTACATCATCCTACTCCATGTTCCATCCTACTTTACATCCTTACCTCACCACTATGCAATCATACAAATATCAGTCTCCTACCATTGTAAAATCAGAATTAAAGTTCTCTAGAAGGTATACCCTTATCCATTTACAACTCACTCAATTAATAGTGGTTGTTTACTTTCCTTTTCACATTTAATATATCTTTTATTTCATTCTCTCACATCAAAACTAACCTCACTTTTTTATTATTTATAACACATAAATCTTATTTTCATAAAATCTAAAAATCCAAAAAAAGGGTTTTCTTATAAACCCTAAATTAGGATTTCTTGATTTTTCATACTTTCTACACTAGCGCATAATTTTTATAAAATAAACTAAATGCCCTTTGGGCTACGTAGGCATCCCCATCCAATCTTGGGATTCGAATACTGTTTCTTCTTTTATTCATTTTATGTTTTCTTGTATTGCAAGTCCACGTACGCTTACATATTTGTGTCCCTCTCGATATACACAATCACTTATTCATAGTGTTTTGTGATTCGGCGAACACTCACATTACATTTTTTATGTTATTTATTTTACACACTCGTTAGGATGATTCCTCTCTGTCTTTACCATAATGTGAGTCAGATGATTTCTTTTATCTTGTCATTCACGCTGTACACATGTACATGTGTATCACATTTTGGAGAAAAGGAGAATATTATCATAGACCATGAGAGACTGAAAGGGCGGGATGGATGCCTAACAGCTTCCCATTCTGCAACTTAGTCCTTGGACCCTTGATTCATTTGGTTTCATACTCATCAGTATGTGTTTTAATGTCGATCTCTTGGGAAGGCTACATTTCTTTTGCCTATTTTGAGTAAAATAGGCCGGCGACTCCATTTCTTTGTGATTATCCCTTTTGACGATGGTCTATTGATATTCGAGGTAGTCCATGAAGATCAGTGTGAGTGGCCGAAAGAGGCTCCCATATCCTCGAATCCCCATATGGGCCAAAAGGGGGATTTCTCTTATTTTCCCTCCTCTCCGATTTTGGGGCCGACTCGCACCAGAGTAATCCAACCAGGATGGCCACAATGTCAACTTCACTGGGGATATTTCTAGAGGACTAGACTCTATTTTCATATGGGTGTTATTTCTTTCTCTCTCTTAATTTTATTATATGTGTACATGTGCCTCCACTTTTATGTCCTCCTTACTGTTATACTTACATTTTGTATATATGTCTTATTCTTATCATGATGTTTATCTCTACCATGCTCTTTTCTCACCACTTGTATATATATCACCTCCTTGACATATTTTTCACCCTCTACTTACTTGTATGTATTCACTATGTTTCACCCTCTACTTATTTGTATAGATTCACCATGTTCACTTCACACACTCACACTCGTATATAGTCTCACTCTACTTACATATTTCACACACCACTTGTAGATATCCATTTCAAGCTTCACTAGCACACACTCTCACATTCCACTTACTTGTATATATCTTCATGCTCATTTACAAACATTTCACACACCACTTGTAGATTATCCATTGTTAGTATCACTAGCACACATTTCCAAATTTCTCTCACTTGTATTTATTCACATGCTTTCTTCACTCACACTATTCACATGTCGCTCTCTCTCTTTGCACATATTTCTCACTCACTTGTATATTGACATGCCTCACACTTTGCATCTATCACCATGCTTTGTAAAGTCTCTATGTTCCATGTAAATATTTGTAGGTTTATTTTCCATGATTATCCTCATATCTCATGCTACTTGTATATTCTCCCTCATGGTGGTAGTATTCCCTTTATTTAGCATACATAAAATTCTCCTTATGATACGAATCAATACTCACGCATTCTTTCACACCACATCGCATGAGTATGGAAATATTTATAAAAACTTTATCCCTTACTTGGGTCACTTCGCGATGGGTGTTGTTCCTGTAGGGTGCGATTAACCTAAGAGATATGATTCCCACCTTCCATTGGCCTTATACATTCGACGTATATCGAATGGTTCCCCCCACATCATACCTCTAGACCGAACACATGATGAGAGGTAAATATAAGGGAATTCATTCACCTACATTGGGTATATTGAATTCTCTCTCACATGTACCGTCTCCACAAGGTATACCGTGAGGCACTTCATGTACACTCAGGTATATTAAATGGCTTGTCCACACATACAGATGAATGATTTTCCTTACACGTAAGAGGTATATCGTGGAAGTCATGCCAAAGGGGGAGCCCTTACACTAACCCACCAAATTCATCAACCTCATATAGGCGTCTACCCTAGGACACTCATACATAGTTTGTCGATTATAATGCAAATCGTTTTCAAAATTTTGAGTCACCTTACCAACGATTTTTTCATCCTATTTCACCTATTTTTGAAATATGACCCTATACCCGAGTCTATAAATAAGTCAATCCATGCCTTACATCATGTACCCTATGTTTCCCTAGACTCGGGTCCTTTCCGACATTTTTCTTCCATCCTAGGAAAACATAATACAAGTGGAACCTAATAATAATAAATATGATGAGGATTTTTCGTTCTCCCTCCTTTAAAAAAAATAACAAAAATATTTTCCCCTGTAAAAAAAAACAAATATAATAAATATTCCTCTTTCCCTCAAAATAAACCAAAATCATTTTTTACTCGCAGGTGAAATCATGTACCATAATTTTTAGTCTGGCTCCGATTTTCAAGCAAACCACCCAGAAGCTTCACTGCTTCCTCTATTGCTTTTACCGAGTTTGAGTTATTCCTCTGAAAGATATTCATGGAGAACATAGACCAGTTTACGAATGCTCAACCTGAACTAATGATTATCCTATCCCATCTTAGTGCTAAGATTGACAATCTCCAGGCAGAAGTGCAGGAGATGTAATGACACTGGGTCCAGACTCCTAAGGCCTCTGAGCCTGAAATCCTATTCCCCCTGTAATGACCCACTTGCTCCCGAACCAGTTTGGATGCCAGACGAATATCAACATGACCCGTGTTCCCCACCTGCAAATGGGTTGCCACCAGCTTAACTACTGATCCCAAATCTTACCCAACCAAGGGCTAATCTACTAGTGCTGGTGGATCCTAAAGAGTAAGAAATGAACAAAATCAAGGGGAGCTTACGCTACTGTCAAAGAGGTTCGAACAAGTCAAGATCTCAGGGAACTACATGGACTATACTCACATGTCTCCCTATCCAAAGTCCAGATTACTGTAGATATGCAATATGCCGCACATTGGAAAGTTCAAGGGTGTAATACCCCGTACTTTTGGCTATATTTATTTTTGGGATTAATTAATTAAATGCGTATTAATTGGAAATTAATCCGGGTTATAAATACTGATGTGATGCGAATTGGTATTTGATTATGTGCATATATGATTATATATGTATTTGGTATTATAAAATTTGTCGTGGGATTTATATACGGCATTTTAGAAATTTTGTTGAGACGCGTGGGACCGCCGCGTCACGGTATAATATTTTGATATTAAAAGTAAATTTAAAATCGATAATCCATATGGTCATTTTGAGCGCGCCAACGCGTCCGGAAGGGTCGAGATAGTCAGAAAACACTAGCCGGGGGTATAGTTTGGATCCCGGGGTAATTTTAGACCGTACCGGTAACTTAAAGGGTATTTTAGTAATTTGGTATTTTTGGGTAATTAAAAGTGACGAAAATTGAGAGTTGTAATCTGATAAGGATTGACCCCAACCAACCCTTATTAACCCAACAAGCTACGGAGGTTTATTGAAATTAGGTTTCATAAGTTTCCCCAAAGCAAACCCTAGCCACCATAGCCTTTTGGAGAAGAAAGCTTGGAGAAGGAGAGAGAGAGAGAGATTCTGCAGAAATTCTACACCGAATCCACACCAAATTCAGAAATCAAACCAAGGCAAGTGACTTTATTTCCATTTAATTACTGAGAATGTCTTTTCCATGTTAGAAATTGAAGAATCTTAATTGTTCTTGAAAGATTAAAAGAAAACCCATGAATTTGAAGTTATTATTGAATGTTGGGATAGGTTTGCATGTAGAAACATTGTTGGGAGATTTAATTTCGGATATTTCATATCTAGGTGATGTATAAACGAATTAAAATTCTGGGAATTTATGATGAGAAAAAGTTAGGGTTTATGTTCTTGAAGAAAATTGGGAATTAATGTAGAAATTGTGATTTAATGATGTTTAGATGATGTCAAACCCTTTAATGATGTTAGTATAGCCCCTTAACATGTTTGAGGATGATGAGAGAACTCAATATATTGTTGGAACGAATTTTATAAAAGGTTTGAGGAATAAAAATGGTGAAAAACGAATTGGGGAGAAATCTGGGCCGAAACTGGCATCTCGTTAGAAGCAGCCCCAGGTCGTTCGAACGAGCTCGTTCGAACGAGCTTCTAACGAGTTGACCAGTCATTATTAACGAGTAGGATTTTCGTTCGATATCTCGTTCGAACGAGATATCGTTAGAAGGGTCAGTTCGTTCGAACGAACTGGGATCTCGTTCGAACAGCCTCGTTCGAACGAGACTTCTAACGACCTGACAGTCCAAACTCGTTCGAAGCCTCGTTCGAACGAGACTTCAAACGAGTTGACAGTTTGCCCCTTTTTGGACTGTTTTGACTTTTGGAGTTCCGGGAGATGGTTCAAGGGTAGAGTTAGCATCCCTTTGATGATATGGTGATTGATTTGGGACTTTTGGGTTGCTGGGATGAGTAAAGCATATACGAGAATTATATTCAACGAATTATTTGGGTTGAGACGTGAGTGACCACTACGATGTGAGGATGAATTATAGCGCGTATAATTATGAACCGGAATAAAATAAGTTGTGATAATTAGTTAGTACGAGAATGCGATATGTACTACGATTATAATACGGTATTACTAAGATGTGTGTTTACTTAGTATTGATATATGGATTGTATGTATGACATACCTACCATACTTGCTATCACGGGAGGTTTACGTTCGCTTAGGACCCTCTAATCCTTGTGTGCCTACGGGGGGGATATAGACTGGTACCTTGATGAACATAGGTCATAGAAAGACTTATTGTGACATTAATAAGTCCGCTGACCATGGGAGCGTAGGTATGTGCGTGACCCATGTGATGGTGACTATGTTCGCCTCCACTATTTGTGATTTGTGTTATCTGAACTATTCCTGAGAGATTCGGAATATGTGATCCTTATGTACGTGATGTACCGGGATGGATAGCAGAGTATGTGTGCACTACAGCTTAGATTGCGGGGTGCTTGTATCGTATATTTATGTTGTGAATAATATACATTTAATTAATGGGAATCCTCATGTTAATGTTGTAAAAATATTACGGTATTGTTTCGAGATATATAATGAGTTAGCTGTTAGTTATATCAATGGCATATTTAGTAACTGAGTTTACGTTAAACCTCTATTTAATTACGAACATTGTTATGTTAATTGGAACCGAGTAATATGGGTAGAACCTTTGGCAGTCTAGCTAGTTATGTTGTCAGTTAGCTAGTAGTATGGGTCGATATAGATGGGTACTTACGTTAGGAGTGCACAGTTAGACGAGAGGTGAGAATATCATGCGAGTGTACGTCCTAACATGTACTTTGCATTTAATGTTTTAAATGTTTTTAAAGCACTTGCAGGTTTTAAAATGATTTCCACTTTCGGGCTCTGACCCATTTGCTTTCAAATATATTTTCTTGTAAAACCATTTTAGGTGCCCAGCCACAAGGACACCAAGCATAGGATTCTCATTCAGGTGACGTGCTGTAGCTGGATGTGGAAGCTACAGGGATTTGCTCATAGACGCTTCTATCTTTTGGATTCCAGAGTCACTATCTATCAGTTGTAGGGCATGTTGCCCATTCCTATTTAGAGCATTTTTACATTTCAGTTTTCAGACTCTAGCATGTATTGCTCAGTATTCAGTTTTAGTTATTTATTTCAGTTTACTTATCAGTTGTGGGATTTGTATTGAGGAGTTTTTCCTCCAGGTTTTATTTACTTATTGTGATGGTTATTCATTCTATTTCAGTATAGTGAATGGTGTTATTTAGTTATTCATTACTATTGTTGCATGTTAATCAGATTTAATAAAATTTGGCACTTACTTTTTAAATACTAGGTGGTTAGTAATAATAAAACGTTTTCGACAGTGATGCTATTAACTGAGCCAACTTGGCATTTTGAATTAATTTTATAAAGGAGTAGCTACCCGGTGTTTAATTAGTCGGGGTGTCACAAAGGGTAGCGGTCCTCCCATTGTGCACCTATGTAGCTATCATTACGCCATGACTCTCCTTGGGTCATCAGAGGAAGTAATGGATAAAATATTCTAGCAAACCCTTAAAGAAGGTGCCCTCAGTTGGTTCCTATCCCACGATAAGTTCATAATCCACAGTTAGTAGGATGTGCCCTTAGAGTTCATGTCATAGTATATATAACGAGGAGTTGGAAGTCACATGTAGAGACTTAGAACTACTCAAGCAGAAATAAGGGGATTCAATCAACAACTTCTGCGGAAGATAGAGATAGAAAGAAACTACCATTACCAATAGACCATCATAAGAAGAATAAGTAAGTATAGTAAAGATTTTTTTTTGCCCCATATCTGAGCTTCAATGGGAGTATAGTATACCCTCACTTCAGAGACCTCTGAGAGGATGGGGTAAAAATCGAAGAAGGGGTTTATATCAATAAAAAAGAATTTGAGCCAAAGAGGTTGACTGGGTTGTTTACGCTATGAAATTATGACAAGTCGACTAACAACTCAGTGTTAACCATTTATCCCAACATGCCACTTTTTAAAAACCTAAAAGCCATCCCAAACTTGGGAAAAAGGAGTATAATAAACTCCATGATCCTCTATTAAAAGTTTATCAAACCATTCTTGACCAAAATCTCATTGAACTGTTACAACCCCAACCGTTACCAGATCCTCTGCCCAGAAATTTCAAACATTATTCCCACAATGATTTTCACTAGATTGATGGGCAAACTAGTGATCAATGCTTATATCTTAAGAATATGATCCATAGTCTCATAGACAGGGTTATCATTGCCCCACCACCCAATCCTAAACCCAATGCCGCTCATGATCCTCTCCCAGCACACAAAGGTGGGGTAAATTCCATCCTTTAAAAAAGAGATACAAAATTTGACTCCTTAATCAGAATCAAACCCATCGAAACACCCCAAATTCCTACAGTCTCACCAAACCCCTCAATTTATGCCCACCCTTTCTCTAGCATCTTATAAGCTTTATCGATCAAAATTTGTCACTCCTCACCTGAGCCTGTATTTCCATTCATACCCGCTCAGAAGGGGCGGCATGGGATTATCAATAGTCCTAGACCAACTTAGTAAGTTCGGGATGAAATTTCCCTCAGAAATGACTATTAACTGTGAGGGGTTCAGCGATTTGTTCATGGAAACCTGAAGGTGGGTCTAAGAGTTAGATGAACGGGTGGTACCTGTGGATGAATTCTACTTAGATGACATTGTGCATGTCATGTAAGACGCGTGCTTTAATAAATAAGAGATTCTCAGTGTCTAAGAATTGCTTATGATCTAGAAATTCCAAGGGTGTCTGGTCGCTTGGTTCCACCACTTCCCCCCTGAGTGGGAATATTTATATAATTAAGCTGTAAAAGTTATTGAGTGCATTAATTTTTCATGGAAAGATGACATCGCTGCCACCAGGTGGGGTTATGATTTTAATAGCTAAAATGATGAATTAGTGGGTGAGTATTTCTTCTTTTGCGGGTTCCTTAAACCATGGCATGACCTTACCGACAAAAGGATGAAACTAGGACTAGAAATATTCTTTGAGGATAACATCGCCTGGGATAAAGGGAAGAAATATGAGTTAGAGTTTCCAATAAACAAATCCAAGGAAAGCAATAAAAATTATGCGGATTGTGATATCGATGAGTCAATAGACTGTAATACCCCGCATTTTTATCGATATTTATTTATGGGATTTATTGAAGTAAATGTGAATTAATTGAGAATTAATCCGGATAAAATATTAACGAGATGTGAGTTAGTATTTGATTATAATGTGTATATATGGCAATATACGAATATTGTAACTATTGAAATTATCACGAGATTGAATTACGGCAATTTGGAAAATTTTGTTGAGACGCGTGTGACAGTCGCGTCAGGAAAGTAATTATTTAATTAAAAAGTCAATTTTATTTCTATTAACTGTATGGTCATTTTGAGTGAGCCAACGTGTCCGGAAGGGTCGAAATAGTCAGAAAACACTAGCCGGGGGTTAAGTTTGGGTCCCGGGGCATTATTAGGCCATACCGGTAACTTAAAAAGGCAATTTGGTAATTTCGGAAATTTGGGAATTAAAACCCACGAAAATTAGAAATAAAAAATTTGACTTATTCTTTATCCACTAAACCCACTAACTACACTAAGGGACTTAATGGGCTACAGGAGAAGTTAAGAAATAGTTCTAACTTTCCAAAAACCAACCCCCACCTCCATTGTCATCATCCTTAGAGAAGAACTTGTAGAGAAAGAGAGAGAAGAGAATTCTGCAGAGAGAGAGAGAGAGAACAACTCAACCTTCAAGATTAACCATAAAATTCAGAGAAAGATTAGAGCCAAGTGGTTTAATTATAATTGATTCAATGCTATGCTTTTCCATGTTTAGGATAATCATCAAATTTATCTTGGAAGATTGATTAGACCCATGAATTTGAGGATTTAAAACTATGAACTATGGTAGGGATTGCATGTAGAAACATTCTGGACGAATTATGTATTCAAAATAGAACCATTGATGATCAAAAAACGCATTTTAGAAGAAGTTTATTAATGTTCTTGAAAAAAATAGAAATCTGGAATTCTTAATGAAGTTTTGATCTAAACAAAGCCCTTGAATGATGAATTATTGGTTTTAGAACGTTAATACTGTTGTAGGATGATTGCATGATGATATTATAACGTTATCTTAGAGTTTCATGCTTGTTAATGGTGTTTTGAGATGATTTGAAAATTGCAAATCGAAGCAGTCTGTAGCCTACCTGGTGCGTTCGATCGATCGACATTCATCAGTCGATCGATCGACCATTATCGATCGATCGAAGGTCAAGGTAGATCGATCGACCTTCCCAGAAAGAGTAAAATTTCCCCTAGTTAAATTTTAATGATGTTAACCTTTGGAAAATATTATTGGAGACCTTATGAATATCCTTAGACTTAAGGAAGACCAGTAGGTATGGTTATAAAGTTTGGACCTTAATTAGAATTTAATTTGAGGAATTATTCTAAAAGTTAATGAAGCTCGATGAGTGAGAAAATATTAGGGTTAAAAGAGTAATTTTGAATAAATTGATGAATTGAGGTTTGGGGCAGAAGTAAGGACCTTAAGAATAATGATGTAATATGTGGGAATAATAGGAAACTTAATAACCCCTTTGATATAGGTTTTAAGTATAAGAATCTATGACGTGAGATGTGTCGACAGTCTACATTATATATTATCGGAAGACTAAAAATGTATACAATTGGAATAATGGTATAAGGATGTAGAAAATACCTTTATTAATATTGAGATATCTAAGATGTGTGCATGCTTAGTATATGATCTTATGTGTATGACATACCTACCATACTTGCTATCACGGGAGGTTTACGTTCGCTTAGGGCCTTCTAATCCTTGTGTGCCCGGATTTAGTTTGGTACCTAGAGGACATAGTTCAAGGGAATGACTTAATTGTGAGCTATTAAGCCAGCTGACTATGGAGCGTAGGTATGTACGTGACCATGGATATGTTGAATTATGTTCGCCTCCATTTTTGTGTGTTGTGCTTATTCTAACAATTCCCGAGAGATTCGGAATTTGTAATCCTTATGTACGTGATGTACCGGGATGGATAGCAGAGTATGTGTGCACCGCAGCTTAGCCTCAGGGTGCTTATATTGTATATTTATGTTGTGAATACTATACGGTGGAATGAAAAGGAATTGTGATGTTTATTTATGAGAATCATTTATAGTAACTCCTTGAGAAGATAAATAAGGGGATAACCTCCAGTAAACGGTAATGCTAACAATTGAGAATTCGAGTTCAAGTAAAGCTATTTATTTAAGTAATAACATTGGGAATTCATATTGTGAATCGAGTAGTTGGGTTAGAACTTATGATGGTTTAGTTAGATAAATAACACATGAATGGGTACAGGAACGTTAGGAGTGCACTGTTAGACGAGAGGTGAGTATTTCATGTGAGAGCACGTCCTAACATGTATCTTGCATTCATTGTTTTAATTGTTTTTAAAGCACTTGCTGTTTTTAAAATACTCTCCACATTCGTGCTCTGACCCGTTTGCTTTCAAATCTATCTTTTTGTAGAAACCATTTTTAGGTGCCCAGCCACAAGGACACCATGCATAGTATTTCCAGTCAGGTGACGAGCTGTAGCTGTTGTGAAAGTTACAGGGCCTTGCTAGTAGACACTTTATTTGCCTTGACTCTATATTCAGATTTCATCAGTTGTAGGGCATGTCGCCCATTTCTTTTAGAGACATTTCATTTTATATTTCAGTTATTCAGACTTTGGTTTGTAATTAATTCAGGATGCAGACTTGTTTTATTTCATTTCATATTGGGATTGTTGTGAGGAGTATTTCCTCGAGACTCATCTTTAATTGTTGATTCATTATAGTTGGACTTTATCGTGAATGGTTGTGTTACATTTCTATCTTTCATTTATTGCATGTTAATCGGATTTAATTTAAAATTTGACAACTCACTTTTTAAATACTAGGTTGTTAGTAATCATTAAAAAAAATGTTTTCGACAGTGATGCTATTAACTGGACCAACTTGGCATTTTATATTGATTTAATAAAGGAGTAGCTACCCGGTATTTAATTAGTCGGGGTGTCACAGGTGGTATCAGAGCATCAGGTTCTAGTGTCCTTTAGGATCTGTACGGCTTATTATGTTTCCGCTGAGCTTTCTTTGATATAGAGCCCTATATTTTAGGACTGTTGTATTCTTTTATGTATGCTTCGCTCTTCAGCTATTTTAAGTTTATAACTGCGAACTTATAAACTTTATTCTCATTTCAGATGCCTCCATGACGTGCGCAGTGAGTTCCTAGGGATGCACAGCCCGAGCCACAGCCAGCTCCGGTACAGGGCACCATGAATCCCGCCGAGGTTGCACCCATTGTAGCCCAAGCGGTAAATACCGCTCTCGCCGTTGTACAACAGGCACCACCCCAGGTGCCGGTAGCCGCGCCAGTTCAGTCATATGCATTCCCGTCTTCTTGGGAATGAGTTCGAGATGCTTTTCAGAAAGCACACCCTCCGGAGTTCGCAGGTAGCTCCGATGTTGTGGTATCTAGTCAGTGGAGGAAGAATATTCAGAGGCACTTGAGGATGTATGAGTGCACCGATGTTTAGAGGCAGATACTAGCTACTTTTAAGCTAGTGGGAGCTGCATTGTAGTGGTGGGAGTCTATTACCACCGCAGAGGAGAGATATACTCTCACTATACAGGAGTTCTAGGTGCGGTTCGACATCAAATATTTTCCGTCAGCTGTTCACACGGAAATGAGGAGGAAGTTGATGAGCCTTAGACAGGAGGGTAAGACTGTGGTTGAGTATGAGGCCGAATTCACAAATTTGCTGAACATTGTACCGGATGAGATACCGACGGAAGAGAAGAAGATTCAGAAATTCATAGATGGATGGACTTGGAGGATCCGTCAGCATTTATTGGGGAACCTCTCGTTGGCCACTTATTCTGACGTGGTTAACGATGCATTGCTCCATTGCCAGGACCACCGATTTCACTTGACAGAGGGGAAGCGATCAGGAGAGTCCAGCCATCAGGGCAGGATAGGGGGAAATGGTGCCAGCGGGGCACAATCAGCTCACGGTTAGTATAGGCAGAGTGATCAGGGTTCCCAGCAGGGGGATCATAAGAGATTTCGATCAGGAGGTTTTAGGAACGGTCAGGGAGGATTCCGGAATGGCTAGCAGGGTCATAACGGCCATCAGAGCCAACAGGGTCAAAATGGTCAACAACAGCAGTTTCACCAGGGCCAGCAAGGCCAGGGCAGAAATGGTAACGGTCACCAGGGCCGAGGACAACAGGGACAACGAGGGGGAAACTTCCCGGGGAAGTGTTTCATTTGTGGTAAGATTGGCCACAAACGTCAGGATTGTCCTGATAAGGGCAGGGCCCCACAGCAGCAGCAGCAGGGTGCTCGACATGAGCCACAGAGGCCTATGTTTCCCGCCTCCCTCCCAGCACCACTGCAGATGGCAGCATTACCACCCATTCCAGCGGTCCCAGTTCAGTAGGGACAACTTCAGTATGGGAGAGTGTATCAACTTCAGCAGGCCGCAGCCCCACAGAATCCGCCAGCTATTGAGGGTATGTTCTCTATTCAGGGGACTCTGGGGCGCATTTTATTTGACACGGGGGCTACACACTATTTTATTGCTATGAGATTTGCACGCACCATTGGGTTATTAGACACCGCAGAGAGCAACGCTACTTATATAGACTCACCGTTGAGTAGGGGTTCCATGATTTCTCTTATGTGTAGAGGTGTGGGTATAGAGATCGGGAGGTTTACTTTACCCGCTGATATGTTAGTGTTAGAGATGACCGAGTATGATGCCATTATTGGTATGGATTGGCTAGTAGCGTACCAAGCCATGATTGACTATTTTAGTAGGAGTATTATCTTTGCCATTCCCGGGCAGGAGATGTTTTTAGTGGCGATGCCTTGTCCTGAGGGAGGATCGTCCACTCACTTGTACTATATAGAGGAGGAGACCTCTAAGGAAGTGGTGATACCACTTGATTCGATACCCGTTGTTAGTGAGTTCGCCGATGTATTTCAGGATATACCTAGATTACCTCCGAGTAGAGAGATAGATTTTATGATTGATTTGACGGCGGGCACTCTGCCTATTACCCGCGCACCTTACCGTATGGCTCCAGCTAAGATGAGAGAGTTACGGGATCAGATTGAGCAGTTGTTGGGTCAAGGGTTTATCCGGAGGAGTACTTCACCGTGGGGTGCCCCTGTGTTGTTCGTAAAGAAGAGGGATGGATCCTTGAGGTTGTGTGTGGATTACCGAGAGTTGAATAGGTAACGATACGGAATAAGTATCCGTTGCCCCGAATCGATGACTTATTCGACCAGTTGAGAGGAGCTTCTTTCTTCTCAAAGATTGATTTGCGATCTGGTTACCATCAGTTGTGTATCAGGGAAGAGGACGTCTCAAAGACTGCTTTCTTAACGAGATATGGTTCCTACGAGTTTCGGGTTATGCCTTTCGGTTTGACCAACGCTCCAACCGTGTTTATGGACTTGATGAATAGGGTGTTCAGAGAGTTCCTAGATCAGTTCGTCATTGTCTTCACTGATGATATTCTGGTTTACTCCCAGACAGAGGAGGAGCACGCTGAGCATTTGAGGCAGGTTTTACAGACGCTACGTCAGAACGAGCTGTATGCAAAGTATGAGAAGTGCGGGTTTTGGCTGAAAGAGGTTCAGTTTTTGGGGCATATTATTTCCGACCGAGGGATATCTATTGATCCGGGGAAGGTATCCGCGGTGAGGGAGTGGGGATAGCCCACGACATCGACTGAGATCCGTAGTTTCTTGGGCTTAGCAGGATACTACAGGAGGTTTATTTGGGGTTTCCCCAAGATAGCGGGTCCCATGACACATCTGACTCGTAAAGGTGTGCCGTTCATTTGGAGTGATGCCTGTCAGTTGGCATTCGATGAGTTGAAGGACAAGTTAACCTCAGCACCTGTGTTAGCATTGCCGAGATCGGGAGTTGAGTATCTTGTTTACACCGATGCATCCTTACAAGGACTTGGAGGTGTACTATAGCAGGAGAGTCAGGCCATAGCTTATGCTTCCCGTAAGCTCAAGCCTCACGAGAAGAATTACCCTAACCATGACTTGGAGTTAGCGGCAGTGGTATTTGCCTTTTGGATTTGGAGACATTATCTTTTGGGGGAGAAGTTTCGATTGTTCACAGACCACAAGTCCCTACAGTACCTATTCACGCAGAAGGAGCTGAATATGAGGCAGCGAAGGTGGCTTGTGTTTGTGAAGGACTATCAGTTTGATATCCAATATCACCCGGGGAAGGCTAACGTGGTAGTAGACGCGTTGAGCCGTAGGCCAGTAGATGAGGTGGCAGGGGTGTGGAAGGCAAAGTGGAAGGAGTTGGGACACCAGGATACAGTGGCCCGATCATTCATGTCAGTGATGACTGTTACACCGCAGATTGTCATGAAAGTAGTAAAGGCATAAGCAGATGACTCGTTCTGTCAGGAGCAGATAGTTCGATTATTAACAGGAGCCGAGTCCTATACCGTTAGCTCAGAGGGGGGATTACGCTTCAATGGGAGACTGGTGGTTCCGGAAGGGGAGGAATTACGACACGAGGTGATGGCAGAGTCGCACGGCTCACGGTTCGTGGTATATCCCGGTGGGGACAAAATGTACCAGGACATGAGACGTCTGTATTGGTGGAGCGGGATGAAAAGAGATATTGTCGTGTTTGTTTCTAAATGCGCCACTTGTCAGCTGGTAAAAGTGGACCATCAGAGACCGACAGGACTTCTACAGCCATTAGAGGTCCCGATGTGGATGTAGGAGAGCATCTCCATAGACTTTATCACGGGGTTGCCTACGTCACAGAGAGGTCACGACTCCATTTGGGTAATTGTGGACAGGTTGACCAAAGTCGCTCATTTTTTACCCGTAAAGACAGACTACACTACGGGACAGTATGCCCAGCTCTTTATTGCATAGATAGTGAGACTTCACGGTGTGCCCCTAAATATCGTGTCTGATCGAGACAAGATATTTATTTCACGGTTTTGGGAAATTTTTCAGGAGGCCATGGGCACGGAATTGCGGTTGAGTACGGCTTATCATCCGCAGATCGATGGGCAAATCGAGTGTACGAATCAGATGTTGGAAGACATGTTGCGGATATGCATCATTGACTTCGGGGGTGGATGGGAGCAGTATCTTCCACTGGTGGAGTTTGCTTACAACAACTCCTATCAGTTCACCATTGGTATGGATCCATTTGAGGCGTTGTACGGTCGACCTTGTCATTCCCCAGCATGTTGGTTGGAGGTGGGGGACAACAAACTACTTGGGCCGGAAGTGATTCAGGATACTTCGGCGAGAATAGAATTGATACGGAGTCGCATTCGGGTAGCTCAAGATCGACAGAAGAGATATGCTGATGCGAAGAGGTTCTTCAGGGAGTTCCAAGTGGGGGACCAGGTTTTACTCAAAGTATCTCCTATGAAGGAGATTATGCGATTTGGGAAGAAGGGAAAGCTGGCATCGAGCGGATTGGGTCTGTTGCGTATAGACTTGGGTTACCGGAGCATTTGCATTGGATTCATGATGTGTTTCATATTTCCTCGCTAAGGAAATATCTTAGAGATGATTTGGCTCATTCTCACATTGCTTTGGAGGACATCGATCTCCAGCCCGATAGCTCCTACGAGGAGGGGCCGATTGCTATTTTGGACCGAAGTGAGCGGAAACTGCGGTCAAAGATAGTCCCGTTAGTGCGTGTTCAGTGGCGACATCATAATGTCGAGGAGTCCACATGGGAGCGCGAGGATGAGATGCGCGAACGTTATCCAGAGTTGTTTCTACCAGGTACTTCTTAGTTCCGAATTTCGGGACGAAATTCTGTTATTAGGGGGGAAGTATGTAATACCCCGCATTTTTATCGATATTTATTTATGGGATTTATTGAAGTAAATGTGAATTAATTGAGAATTAATCCGGATAAAATATTAACAAGATTTGAGTTAGTATTTGATTATAATGTGTATATATGGCAATATACGAATATTGTAACTATTGAAATTGTCGCGAGATTGAATTACGGCAATTTGGGAAATTTTGTTGAGACGTGTGTGACAGTCGCGTCAGGAAAGTAATTATTTAATTAAAAATTCAATTTTATTTCTATTAACCGTATGGTCATTTTGAGTGTGCCAACGTGTCCGGAAGGGTCGAAATAGTCAGAAAACACTAGCCGGGGGTTAAGTTTGGGTCCCGGGGCATTATTGGGCCATACCGGTAACTTAAAAAGGCAATTTGGTAATTTCGGAAATTTGGGAATTAAAACCCATGAAAATTAGAAATAAAAAATATGACTTATTCTTTATCCACTAAACCCACTAACTACACTAAGGGACTTAATGGGCTACGGGAGAAGTTAAGAAATAGTTATAACTTGCCAAAAACCAACCCCCACCTCCATTGTCATCATCCTTAGAGAAGAACTTGTAGAGAAAGAGAGAGAAGAGAATTCTACAGAGAGAGAGAGAGAGAGAACAACTCAACCTTCAAGATACAACATCAAATTCAGAGAAAGATTGGAGGCAAGTGGTTTAATTATAATTGATTCAATGCTATGCTTTTCCATGTTTAGGATAATCATCAAATTTATCTTGGAAGATTGATTAGACCCATGAATTTGAGGATTTAAAACTATGAACTATGGTAGGAATTGCATGTAGAAACATTCTGGACGAATTATGTATTCAAAACAGAACCATTGATGATCTAAAAATGGATTTTAGAAGAAGTTTATTAATGTTCTTGAAAGAAATAGAAATCTGGAATTCTTGATGAAGTTTTGATCTAAACAAAGCCCTTGAATGATGAATTATTGGTTTTAGAAAGTTAATACTGTTGTAGGATGATTGCATGATGATATTATAACGTTATCTTAGAGTTTCATGCTTGTTAATGGTGTTTTGAGATGATTTGAAAACTGCAAATCGAAGCAGTCCGTAGCCTACCTGGTGCGTTCGATCGATCGACATTCATCAGTCGATCGATCGACCACTATCGATCAATCGAAGGTTAAGGTAGATCGATCGACCTTCCTAGAAAGTGTAAAATTTCCCCTAGTTAAATTTTAATGATGTTAACCCTTGGAAAATATTATTGGAGACCTTATGAATATCCTTAGACTTAAGGAAGACCAGTAGGTATGGTTATAATGTTTGGACCTTAATTAGAATTTAATTTGAGGAATTATTCTAAAAGCTAATGAAGCTCGATGAGTGAGAAAATATTAGGGTTAAAAGAGTAATTTTGAATAAATTGATGAATTGAGGTTTGGGGCAGAAGTAAGGACCTTAATAATAATGATGTAATATGTGGGAATAATAAGAAACTTAATAACCACTTTGAGATAGGTTTTAAGTATAAGAATCTATGACGTGAGATGTGTCGACAGTCTACATTATATATTATCGGAAGACTAAAAATGTATACAATTGGAATAATGGTATAAGGATGTAGAAAATACCTTTATTAATATTGAGATATCTAAGATGTGTGCATGCTTAGTATATGATCTTATGTGTATGGCATACCTACCATACTTGCTATCACGTGAGGTTTACGTTCGCTTAGGGCCTTCTAATCCTTGTGTGCCCGGATTTAGTTTGGTACCTAGAGGACATAGTTCAAGGGAATGACTTAATTGTGAGCTATTAAGCCAGCTGACTATGGAGCGTAGGTATGTACGTGACCATGGATATGTTGAATTATGTTCGCCTCCATTTTTGTGTGTTGTGCTTATTCTAACAATTCCTGAGAGATTCGGAATTTGTAATCCTTATGTACGTGATGTACCGGGATGGATAGCAGAGTATGTGTGCACCGCAGCTTAGCCTCGGGGTGCTTATATTGTATATTTATGTTGTGAATAATATACGGTGGAATGAAAAGGAATTGTGATGTTTATTTATGAGAATCATTTATAGTAACTCCTTGAGAAGATAAATAAGGGGATAACCTCTAGTAAACGGTAATGATAACAATTGAGAATCGGAGTTCAAGTAAAGCTATTTATTTAAGTAATAACATTGGGAATTCATATTGTGAATCGAGTAGTTGGGTTAGAACTTATGACGGTTTAGCTAGATAAATAACACATGAATGGGTACAGGAACGTTAGGAGTGCACTGTTAGACGAGAGGTGAGTACTTCATGTGAGAGCACGTCCTAACATGTATCTTGCATTCATTGTTTTAATTGTTATTAAAGCACTTGTTGTTTTCAAAATACTCTCCACATTTCGGCTCTGACCCGTTTGCTTTCAAATCTATCTTTTTGTAAAAACCACTTTTAGGTTCCCAGCCATAAGGACACCATGCATAGCATTTCCAGTCAGGTGACGAGCTGTAGCTGTTGTGGAAGTTACAGGGCCTTGCTAGTAGACACTTCATTTGCCTTGACTCTATATTCAGATTTCATCAGTTGTAGGGCATGTTGCCCATTTCTTTTAGAGACATTTCATTTTATATTTCAGTTATTCAGACTTTGGTTTGTAATTAATTCAGGATGCAGACTTGTTTTATTTCATTTCATATTGGGATTGTTGTGAGGAGTATTTCCTCGAGACTCATCTTTAATTGTTGATTCATTATAGTTGGACTTTATCGTGAATGGTTGTGTTACATTTCTATCTTTCATTTATTGCATGTTAATCAGATTTAATTTAAAATTTGACAACTCACTTTTTAAATACTAGGTGGTTAGTAATCATTAAAAAAAATGTTTTCGACAGTGATGCTATTAACTAGACCAACTTGGCATTTTGTATTGATTTAATAAAGGAGTATCTACCCGGTATTTAATTAGTCGGGGTGTCACATAGACCTACAAACTCTGTGGCCAGACCTCTTCATCATCCACCAGGAAGTCCTGTTGTCTTACTTATTTGATAAGATCATCACTAATGAAGCACCCCTCCTCGACTGGAATGCCATTGATATTCAACCCTTCTAAATATTTTATACCCTTCAATCCATTCTCTCCAAGAGATGCCCGAGCCTACTATTTTTTCTCTTATTTCTGATGTAAAAAATGAAGCCTCCTTTGATGAGGTCCTCATTAATGTATTCCCTACAAACTTTTTTAATGAAATAATTGAGGAGTTTGAGTATCGTGTTGTGACTTACATTAATCATCTTAATTCTAATCAAACTTTGATGAAGATGACTTATTAAATGAATAATTCTTAACTGATCTCAATAAGGGAAAAAATAACCAACATGACTGCATTCAAACTAATGATGATAAAACTATTGTTATTAATATTGATTATTATAGTCATCTGCACGAGATTAGGATATGATTCACCCTCAATGAGCATGAGCTGTCGTAATTTGAAGAGATTCTGAAAGAGTTCATGTATGTATTTATTTGGTCCTACGATGAGATGCTCGGTATTGACCTAAAGATAACCAAACATGCGATCCCTACCTTTACAGAGAGAAAAATTTTCAAGAAGAAACTGAGAAAGCTTCGAACATAATGGTCGCTCAAGGTCAAATATGAAGTGGTGAAATAGTTAAACATATGCTTTATTCATGGTCTAATACCCTACGTGGCTTAAAATATCGTCTCCTTATCGAAATTGGGAGGGAAAGTCCTTGTGTGCATTGACTATCGATATCTGAACAAGGAATCCCCAAAGGATTATTACCTTTTTCACAATATCGACATTATCATAGACAACACTTCCAGTCACGCTCTCAAGTCGCTCATCGATGGTCTTACCGGGTATAATTGGAATAAGATGCATCTCGATCACCATGAAAATATTGCCTTCATCACTCCATGACGAATCTTTTATTACATAGTCATGCCATTCAGTCTCAAGAACATCGAGGCTACCTGTCAGAGGGGCGCTACAACCATCTTTCATGACCTTATCCATATAGAAGTCTAAGTCTCTGCCGACAACATGATTATCAAATCCAATACTTGGGAAGGTCACATTCGTACTCTGAGGAAATTCTTCGAGCGACTATAACAATACCAAATGTGACTCAACCTACAAAAATGTGTATTCGGTGTCACCAAACAGAAAATCCTTGGATTCATGGTTAATGGAAAATATATTGAGGTAGACCTAGAAAAACTAAAAGACATACTCAAGATTCCATCGCATTGGATAAAGAAATAAGTTCATGGATTCCTGGGTAAACAACAATACATTATTCGGTTCATCAACCAACTGACCTCTATCTTTAAGAACATTCTCAAATTTATTTGGAAGGATTCAACCAAAGTTTGGAACTAGGCATGTTACGAAGCTTTCAATCAGATCAAATGATATGTCACTTGACCTTCAGTGCTCATGCCTTCGTAGTAAGGTCTCCTCTTCCTCCTTTACTTGACTATCATCGACACTGCAACAGAGGCTATACTGGCCTAATACATAGGGGAATCTCATAAGGAGAGAGCTTTCTACTATATTAGTCAAAAGCTAGCTGAGTATGGTGTGAACTATATGACATTAGAAAAGGTCCGTGTTTCCTTGGGTTGGGTTACACAGAAGCTCCAGTACTATATGCTTAATTTCCTTATCAAACTGTTGTTTGGAATGGATCCAATAAATTCCTATTAGAGAAGACCGCTCTATCTAATCGCATGGCCCACTAGCTAATGTTACTGGCTGAGTTCGACATCATTTATGTCACGCTAAAAGCTATGAAAGGGAGAGCCATCTTCGATTACCTTATTAACAATCCCATGGAAGGAACCGAGGTTTGGATATTTAAATTCCCAGATGAAAACATCCTCTGCACCTCTCATGAGGACCTTAGGTGGCAGATGTTCTTCATTGGAGCTGCCAAAAAAAGGGTATGGCATTGGGATGCGTTTGATTGTTCCTGATAACTCTCACACTCCCATTGTCATTAAGTTGGATTTACCCTGCACCAATAACAGGACATAATATGAGGCATGCACCCTAGGGATTAAGATCACCTTTGAAAAAGGAGCCAAATGCATAAACATCTATGGAGACTCGAACCTTATTGTGGGGCAAATCCTTAATAAATGTAAAGTCAAAGATGAGAAGATCATACCCTTTCATATTCATTTAGAGGAGCTCACCTCCCAATTCAACGATGTCACTTTCCATTTCTTTCCTCTCTCAAAGAAAACCCTATCCAACATATTATAAACTTTGTACTTTATGATCAACATGCTCGAGGGAATAACAATAGCCCCCTTTTTGGGTAAAAAACAAACTGCATCCACCAACTGCTCCATATTGAGCTCATTACATAAGAAGATTTGAATATGGCAGGATTGTGGTACTATGACATTTAAAAGCTCCTCAAATATGGTAGGTATCCTCAACATGCTAATAAAAAAACCGTATGACCCTTCGCAAGCTGGCTGCCTAGTACATCATCTGTGATAAATCACTCGTTAAGAAAAACTTTGATGGAATCCATTTGCATTGCATAAAAGGGGTTGGGATTGAAGAAATGATGCAGAAAATCCACGATGAGGAATGTGGGCCCCATATGAACGGTCACATGCTTTTCAAAAAGATCTCATGTCAAGGGTAACATTGGACTACAATGGTTCAAGACTGTCCTACTTATGTTCAAAGATTCCTAAAATGCCAAAAGTTTTCTAACCTTCAACACTTACCTCCTAAGGAATTATATAATATGACCTCTCCCTAATCCTGCTACAATTAGGGCATAGACATCATCGAGATGGTCACTCCCAAATCTTCAAATGGGTATGAATTCATCCTGGTTGCCATTGACTAGTTCACAAAATGGGTCGAAGCTGAGTCAAATACACTACTAAATACAAACGAAGTGTCCAAGTTCATAAAAAAAGAACATCACCTGTCACTACGAAGTTACCTAAGAGTTGGTTTAGATAATAGGATCCATTTCGAGGCTAAGTTCACAAAACTATTTAATGGATATGTAGTTCAAAGGCACAAGCCCTCTCCTTACCAACTGCAATCCAATGTCACTGTCAAAGCTACTAACAAAAGCCTTAATACCATCATCAACAAGATGAATGGAAGATGTAGAGACTGGGCCGACCAGATTCTATATGCCCTCTGGGGCTATTGTACTTCCATCAAAACACTCACTAGGGCTAATATATATTATCTAGTATACATCATGGAAGCGGTTCTAACTATTGAATTGGAAAGACCTTTTCTATGGGTTATTCTCAAAAGTAAGTTCAGTGACAAAGATTGGCATCAAAGTTGCTACGACAAACTTTTGCCCCTAGATAAAAAGAGATTAAAAGCTTTATACCATATATAAGGTACTACTATCATATTGTGCAATCATTCAATAGAGAGATCAAGGACCACTATATCGAAGAAGAAGATATTCCCCTCAAGAAAATATTATAACCCATCTAGGATTCGATAGGAAAGTTGAAACCCAATTAGAGTGGCCCCTACATTGTGAAGAAAATCTTGTCTAGTGGAACATCTATGCTCACAGACCTCGATGGAGAAGAAATTGCATCCAAACAAATTGGACTATCTCAAAAGGTTTACCCTTAGTCTGAGCTCTCATCTTGCTACGATCCTTCTCATCCCCTTTCTATTCTTAAAAAAATCTCTATTTTTACTCTCTACTCAGAACTAAGTAGGACCCGATCCTCTTATAAACCCCTTTTCAAAAAATGATAATCTCACAAACTTTTAATTCCATAGAGGTACATAAGAAGCCCATAATACATACATGGGAGTAATGTTATTCTTTTCTCTCTTCGAGAATTATGGTCTCCTTCATCATTTAAACGAACTAAAGGATTATGTATGACTTAACGGTTGGTATAAATAGTTTAAATAAAAAATTCATCAAAAACACACAAAATATGGTAAAACCATCATTCCTTTATTTAAAATGAGGAATAAAAATATTACATGACATATCAGCGATAGGAAAAAAACAACCCGCAAACCCCTATAAAAAATCAAAATCCAAAACTCGCATCATTAACAGCTTCAGAAAAAAATGAAAACCTACCAAATCAAACACAACCTTCTCACAAACCTCTCAAAACCTATACAAACTTCTCATACACTAATACCTTGCCTTAAACTACTTGATGGACCCATTTCATCGTCATTTCTTATCCTTAGATGACCCCAAGAATCCCACTCCTGGTTACGATTTCGAATCCACTCAATGTGATGACAGGCCTTTGTAAGTTTGGATGAAACCACAAAACCTTCTTCCAATGTGTCGAACATTATGAGCCATACCTTCCCAGTCCCCGAATATAGAATCTTCAAAATCATCCACTTCCATAACCACTTTAGGTAATCCCCTCGTTACAAAATAGGCTATAAGTTTCCCCCCCACAAAACAAACCAATAAAGACATTGGGATCCATGATCTAAGAGCCATTTTACCTAGTTCTCTACCGATGAGACAAAGTTGAAGAAAGACCTAGAAAAGAAGTTAGGAACACCAGACATAGGGTATTCAAGAGGGGACACCAGGCGCAGTTTCTTGGATAACCACATAAACAAAATGATAGTGCTCCCTCATAAGAAGTCATCCCGACCCTCCTTACTAGATTCCACACCATTCAAAGTCTCTACCAGTATCTGTAATGACCTGCCCTTGAAATACATGTTTTGATAATAAATTGGATGATTTACTCGAATAATTATTTGGAGAAAATCGATGCACAAGTGAATATGTTACTATTGCACATAAATGATGCACTGCTCATAATATATATATATATATATATATACTGGCTTACATGTCTTTCATAGGCATGCATGGGGATGCACAACATCCATTTTAGGTTGATATAATTGAAGTAGTGACATGAGAGGTAAAGAACCATGAATGAAATGGAGTTACGTACATAGATATTGGAGATTAGCTGGCATGCGACACGTCAATTGGTATTTTTGTGCGTTTTTAAAAAAATTAATCGATAAGGGTAAAAATGGTCCAACCTAATATTCGGGGTTCTAAAATAGGGATCTTGAGGGTCAAGGGGTCAAAAATGAAACTTAAGGAGTTTTTGGAAATTATTTGATCAATAGATGAAGATTAACCCTTGGGACTCGATAGATCGATCCATCGATCGATCGATGGATTTTGTACGATCGATCGACAACGTAGGCCCACGAAAGGTCCCTTATTTCTTTTATCCTATCATAATAGAAACCCTAGGATTAATGAGGTGTTGATTTATAGGAAACCTAAGACCTGATATGGAAACATATGGGAATATTAATCCTTCCATTTATGCCTTAGAAGTATATAGTCTGGTTAAGAGAGAGAGAATCATAAGGGGTACCATACACACAAACTAAAAAGATTTCTAAGTCCCTCTCTATCTTAGTCTCCCATGGGGGAAGACCTTTTTCCCTACATTGTTCCCACCCATTCCAACCACTCCCATTCTCTTTTTCCCCCATTAAAGTCCACACCCAAGCTCCCAAACATTGTAGGAACCCTATAACAACTTGTTATGTGAAGAACATGATGTTCTTGGTGTGTTTTATTGGTGTTTGAAGGGGTTATTCTTGATGATGAGGAGGGTTTTTGATGAATATGAGTTATAGCTTCTTTGGAGCACCATTGGAGTAAGTTAGAGGAAAATTTTGGTAACCCCTTGAGGCCATCTTTGGAGGTGGGGGTTGCTCCTCATATACCACCATTTTCACTACTATTTTGGAGACTTACGAGGTGAGAATATTAACCTTGGTTTAGGTTTAAATATGTGTATATTTTTAGCTAGTTTATTTACATATATTAGACTTAATATATGTAGGACATATGTTAGTTTACATCCACAGGATAACTAGTTGCATTCTATGATTTTTATGAGTAAATGGGTTTCAAAGAGATGATTTGAAATGGGTTTTGAAAATAAATAAATTTCCAAATGTATATCTTCAACATTTTATGAAATAAAATGTGTTAGAATGATGTTTTAAAGATAAATATTGTAATTTTATGGAAAGAAATGCACTAGGCTTGTTTAAGCCATTTTATGAAATTAAAATGTGATTTTCTACTTGGATAATGAAGATAAATGTCGAAAAGGAAATTTTCACTTTGATGGATATCTGAATTGTGTAAAACTCTTGTAGAAATTATAATGGGTTTAATGTGTAGATATGTGAAAAGTATGAATTTTTCATAAGTTGTGGGTTAAAAATTAATATATGAAATTAAAGATTTCAAATGTGTAAATAATAGCAACGTGGGTGTTAAGATGTAAAATTCCATAAATAGAGTGTGTATTTCAAATGTCCAGAAAATGGGACTTTAATATGTTAAAGGGTGTTATTTTATATATTAAAGGTGTTAAAGTAGCAAGTATGAATGTTGGATTAATTGTGATATTGAATAAGTGTTGAAAATTGCTAAAAGTGTTTAAGTGTTATGTTGGAAACTTAATACTATTTTTTGGAAAATAACACTTGTTAAAGGACTAAAATGCATGTTTAGCAATAAAAGGGTAAATTGGTAAATTTACTTATAATGGAACATTTTTATGAAGTAAAAATGTGTTAAGGAATGGTGTTACACCAAAACGAATGAAACTGGTATAAGTCCTTGAACATAAATGGTTTTGGTCTAAAATCAATGATTAAGTGTGAAAGAAAAGGACTTAAAGGAAAAAAAATAATATTCAAAGTGTGACTGACACGGGTAAAGGGGGCGGTAAAGTCCCTAGTTTTGGCTTCAGACGGTAATATGTGAAAAATGGTAAAGTAATGTGGACATTTGTAAAATGTTAAAACACATAAAAGGAACTCGAATGAAACTAGGATAATTAAGGAGCGCTCGAAGCCCTCGAGTGAAGACCCAAAACCATTGGTCAGAGCATAGTTAAAGTAGGCGGTTATTGGAATATTATGAAAAAAAGATAAAGGAATAAGGAACATGTTAATAAATGAGTTGCGTGGTCAAAATGTGTTAAGACAACCTAACTTGAATGAATGAATTAATGTTTCGGTAAAGGTAAAATGGATGTGTAAATGTAAAATTGATTAATGCCCATAAGGTTAAGAAAGAGGGTAAAGTAAGTGAGTAAATGGGTGGTCTAGCAACCTAAGAGGTTTAACTCATAATTAGACAAAGGGTGTGTTGTTAAAGGTTTTCAAAGGCTAAATAATTATTTTCTAATACAGTGTTCGCGTGCGTTGAAAGGGTGATTTTCAATAAAAATACTAATGTGGATTGGTTAGAACAAAAAGGGTAATTTTTGTAAAGAAATGGTTTTCGGTTAAACCAAGCATAGTTGTTTCAAGTATTTAACTAGGTATGTTAAATAAAGGGATGAATGTCAAATGAGAAAAGGTAGTCTTTTACGAGATTAAGGTGAATTATTCTAGATAAATAAGACTTTCGGAAGTAAAAATATTTTATGCATCAAGTATATGTATATGTAAGTTATATATGTATACATGGTAGTTTCATGTGCATGTAGGCATAATGTGTTAGAATCTTCTTTCTGCCGTTCAATTCTATACTAAATTTTTATATTTCCCACAGAGCATTCGGCTCACTCCCTCATTTTTTACGGTAGGTTGGGTGCGATCTTGTACTTTGAGAGCGTTATAGATGTGAGTACTTTATTTTATATTACGTTAGTAGCTCTGAATGCTTGGACTTTGGGGTGATCCCCATGGGTCCCTCACGCAATTCGATTTGAAATTGGAATCTCATGATAAGCAATTGAAACACTAATTAAAAAATAAAACTGGAGTAGCAACATTATATAGGTTGTTCATTGCAATTCACACCTAATGCTCGACCCAGACCGAGTTGACTATGGGTAACCCACATATTCGGGTCGGGGTTTAGAGTGTCACCGAAGCCGGAATGTAGTGGTAAGACCTCCATATCACTATTTTGGCTACTTAAGGGTCAACTATCAAATTGCCTGTCTCCAAAATAAGCCTGGCAGTCAATCCCGAGGCTATAGCACTAACAAATCCATTATTAGTACAGTCTCTTCATCAAATTCAGCACAATCCAACAAAGGTGACTAGCTCCACTTAACATCAAGTTTTCTATTTCCTTATCCATAATATAACCAAAACAGTAATAGTTTTGAACAATCTGAATATCAATAATTCAAGAAGGGTGCCACAAAAGACTAAAATGCACTATACCAGAATTAACAAGCCGATGAGTAGGCCAGTGATATGTTAGTCACACCCTAATTTGGGAAATCCTCATTTTTCACTTTTAACCCTTTTTATTTTGAAATAAGTCCCTTTTAAGGAAAGTTATTTGTAACCACACATACAAGGCCTCCCTCTATTCAAATATGACAAAAACATATTCAAAAATTAGAAAAAGCACATTTTCCTATTTTTTTCTTAAAATAAAACATAAAAAAAAATTGAAGCACATGCAGAGTAAGACGCTAAATCAAGTTAATCAAACAAAAGAGGCATATTTTTTGCGCTTTGAACTTTCTTTACAGGTACAAAGAAAATGCGCTAAATCAAACATACAACATAGTGAATGCCAACCTCTTATAATCACGATGATAAATCTATAAAAAAATCCAAAAAGGAAAGAACCATAAATGGATGTCACTGAGCCCTCCATTATCTTCTTCAAAACCCTCTCTCCCAAGTAACAAACATACCTGAGCTTCTGCATCAACATCCTCCTTATCTATGCGTGCATGCCCGTAACCCCCAAGGCCCTCGAAGATAAATGCCAACGATAGAATGTCATTTGTTTCCCCACCAAGAGTCAGTAATCAACCAAGTACAAATAGAGTATTAAAACCATTGAAAAGATGGAAGCCGACAGTAACCCTTAATCTCACCCGACAAGCCCAAGAGTCCGTCCCCTATGCTGTTAGGCACCTCCCCAGCTATACTTATCGACAGCTCCTTCAAAATTTTGTTACAAAAATTCTATAAAAGCCAAAAATTTCTTGAAAATTTCATGAAAGTTCTCAAAAAGTCTCCGTAAGGTCAATTGCATTATAACTTTGAGAAAACTCGTTAAAGAGCATAATCCCCAACAAGATCAGAAGCAAAACACACCAGTGCTCACAAAACTCTCATCACTAGCATACTCCCTAGAGGAACCAAAATTCAAGTGTACCCGCTGTAGATACCACATTATAGGATCTCACAAGTCTCTCCTTAGGTCCCTAACACATCCCCAATTCATTACAAACCCTAGGTCATACTCTAAGTACCGATCTAGAGACCATCGGATGCTTCTGGGTCCCATTTGACTCCGGTCACCTCTATCGTCAGAGAGAAAAATTAATTAATCTCCGAAGGGCTCTGAATCTCTTTTCAGACGGTCTGCCTCGTGCATGAATCAGCATAAAGGTTCAGATTAACATACCATTTTACTATTGATAATCAATCTAAAGGCCATCGGGCACTCTCGAGTCCAAATTTTAACCCAATCAACTCCATCATCATAGAAAAATATCGATGAATCCTAGAAGGGCACTAAAACCTATTTCCAATGGTCTACCCTATGTGCAAAACAATATAACCATTCGGATGAAAGGTCCATTTTCCACCCAAAATGATCTAGAGCCCATCGGGTGCTCCTAAGCTCCGTTTAACTAGGACAATTCTTCATCTTAATCGAGATTGAATGATTCTTATAAGGGAACTAAATAATCTTTCTAAAGGTCTGTCCCTTGCGCGAATTAACCTTATAGTACGAATGAACGACCTGTTTTACTCCGAAAGGTCACTGGACGCTTCTGGGCCCCATTTGACCAAAGTCAAATCTCCGAACCGAGAAAAGCTCTCTGAAACTTCTAACTTCCTCACGTAACCTTTCCAATGGTCCACCCCGTGCATGATTCTAACTTATAATTTGGACGAATGATCCATTACCGTCCTACGATTTCCTATCCAAAGGATCGATGGGTGCTTCCGATCCTTATTTGACCCAAAGTCCACCCCCAGACCCGAGTTTGGTCCAAAGGACTCTCGAAGGTCTCTGAATTACCTTTCTAAAGGTATTCCCCGTGCACTATTTGGATTAATGAATTGTAATCTATAATCATTTTTTTGAAAAAATATGCACGGGACTACTGATTGGCAGGTTCATTTCCTTGCCAATTAGTAGTGTATCTAGGGTAACCTGTCGATTGGCATGATTAGGGGTATGCCGATTGGCAATCCCCTACCCTATAAAAGGAGTTCATGATCTTACTCTCAGGACACACCTCAGATCCATCAATATCTTTGATCTCAAGAACCTTCTCTTGCAATCAACGAAGTTTCCATGTGTGAAATTCCTTTCCATCTTTCATTCCCATCATTTTCATATCAAATTTAGCAAAATCTCCTTCTCTCTCATCCAACATTGATCCTAACATCTAAGGGATCCCATTAAGGATCAATATCAGGACATAATACTCCAAACAAGGTCTGGTCCAAATATCCTCCTCTCTCTTTAAATTCCATATTTTCGCATTAGTTACATAAATTCTTAATCTAGCCTTTACTTTAGTTCATACACATTAACATATCATCCTTTATTAGTTATATTACACATACTTTATTTTCTATAAAAAAAACTCAAAACAAAGAGAAAGAGGGTTACACCTATGAATTTCGATGGGATTATCCACCACAATTTCTCAAAACTAAAATATCTTTTCTACACACACGCATATAATAAACTCCCATTTGAATCTATGGGATAAATCCCACCCTTGTGCCGCATGCAAACTACGTGGACTTTGCCTTTATAGGATATGTAGGAATTTCGGGATAAAACCCGATACTCGAGTCCAAATTTTTAATTTTCCATTTTTCCAATTTCCCTTTTTTCATCTCATCTGTATATATCATACTCGTGATTCATACCTGCATGCCTTATCTAACAAATATTATCGTTTCATTATAGCGATCAATATCTCAATGAGCGCATACAATATATAATCTAATTATCAATTTAGGAATATTCCTTTGGATGACCTCACTCTATCTTTTTCATGATATGAGTCCACTGATTCCGATCTCCATGTATATATACACGCACACATGCTTCACGAAAAAATTAAGAAAAATAGTAACATAAGCCCATGAGAGATCGAAAGGGCGGGATGGGTGCCTAATTCCTTCCCATTTCGTAACTTATCCCCCTAACCTCTAAACTATTGGGTTCGTAAGCATCAATTTGTCTTTGATTACGCTCTCTCTAGGCAACAACATATTCTTTTTCATGTTTTGTGAAAAATAATATGGAGACTACATCTATTTACATTCACCCCTCATCGGCGACGATCGAAACGCTCTTAGGCAAGGGCACGAGACCTTCTCTCCCTCTCCGATTACGCACACGCGAGCACTAAAAACCTCGAGACGGGAGGGAAAAGCCAAGGAAGGATGGACACACCCACACTCACAGTAATCATCACCCTCCCTAGCAGATACATAATTAGAAAATACTCCCCATGAATAAATCTTTAAGTTTTTAGAATTGACCTAGGTTTGCAGAACTAGCCTTGGCCCTGTCAATCGGTTACCTCAACTCTTTAAGTCTGCAAAATTGACCTAGTTTTGCAGAACCAATCTCTACCCTATAAATCAATCACCTCAACTCTTTAGGTTTGCAAAATAGACCTCGACCCTCTGAATTGGTCATTTCAAAATATTTAGGTTTCTAGAATTAACATAGGTCCATAAAATCAACCTCAACCCTATGAATTGTTCATCTTAACTCCTTAGGTCCATAAAATCAACCTCAACTCGTTGAATCAGTCATCTTAACTCCATAGGTCAACATAATCGACCTTGATCCCTCAATCGGTCATCTTAACTCATTACGTTCATAGAATTGACCTTCATTTGCTTAATCGATCATCTCAACTCTTTAGGTTCACATAATTGACCTCGACCTCTTGAATTAGTCGTCTCAACTCCTTCGGTATGCATAATTGACCTCAACCCCCTTGAATTGATCAGCTCCACTATTTAGGTCCTCAAGATCAACCTCAACCCTTTCACCAACAATCTTCTAAACCCTAGTAGGGTCGTCAATCCTTGAACATCAATGAGGTGTCTATCGTTTGATGAAATGCACTTATTTTAAAATCTCTCGTTAAGAAGATCAATAGAAATACCATCTTTTCTCACCCTAATACATCCTTATATCCCTAACACTTCTCCTCCCACTATAAGACCCTAGGTCCTAGTTCGAAGCATAATCCAAAGGTTGTCAGTTACTTTCGGGCTCCGCTTGACCCCATTAATCTTTCCAACCCAAGAGAAGCTCAATGAAACCTCATAAAGAATTAAATCCCGTTTCTAACGGTCCATGCCACATGTGAATCGGCTTTATGGTTCGCGTGTACTAACATTTTTAATCCGAAAAAGTTCATTTCGTACTACCTATAGGCACCCCCAGACCCCTGCCTACTGGTAGGGTGTACTTTCCTTGGCTAACAAGGTAGGAGATGTGACGCTAGGCACGCCAAGGGCCATGCTGATTATCACCCCCTGAAACCCAAATTTTTACTATTTAAGGAAACCATGACCTTATTCTCAAAAGGTCCCTTTATGAAGTCATAATATTCCCCTCGAAATCAGTGCACCTTTTCAAACATTCTCTCCATTTCCTTACATCATCATACTCCATATTCCACCCAACTTTCCATCCCTACCTCACCACCAACCATACTGAAATTATCCTCCTACAATTGCAAAATCATAATTAAAGTCCTCTAGAAAGTCTACCCTTATCCATTACAACTCACTAATTAGTAGTAGTTGTCTACTTTCCTTTTTACATTTGATACATCTATTATTTCATTCTCTCACATCGAAACTAATCTCACTTTTTATTATTTAGTACACATAAATCTTATTTTCATAAAATCTAAAAAGAGGGTTTTCTTATAAACCCTAGATTAGGAATTCCTCAATTTTGATACTTTCTACAATAGTGCACAATTTGTATAAAATAAACTAACGGCTACGTAGGCATCTTGATACAATCTTGGGATTCGAGTCCTATTTCTTCTTTTATTCATTTTATGTTTTCTTGTATTGCAAGTCCATGTACTCCTACATATTTGTGTCCCTCTCGACATACACAATCACTTCTTTATGGTGATTTGTGATTCGGTTAATTCTCACATTATGTGTTTTTATGTTATTTATTTTATACACTCCTTAGGATGATTTCGATCCGACTTTTCGATAATGTGAGTCGAATGATTTATTTTATCTTGTTATTCTCTCCGCACACATATACACATGTATCACATTTTAGAGAAAATGAGAATATTATCATTACCTAAGAAAAATCTAAGGGGCGGGATGTGTGCCTAAGACCTTCCCCTTCCCTAACTCAGTCCCCAGACCCTTGATTTATTTGGTTTGATACGCATTAATATGACTTTTGATTTCATTACCTTGGGGCGACTACATTTCTTTTGACTATGTTGAGCAAAATAGGTCGACGACTCCATTTCTTTATGATTATCCACTTTTGACAACGCCGAATTTATTTGTGAGGCAGCTCGCGAAGAGCAACACGAGTGGTGGAAAGAGGAATCCCATATCCTCAAATCTTTACGTGTGTGAGAGAGGGATTTCTCCGATTTTCCCTCCACTCCCATTTTGGGGCTGGTCCCCACTAAAGGAGTCCGACCTGAATGGATACAATTTTCTTTACTATTAATTAATTGAAAAATAAATTAATTAAATGTGGACCTTTAGACACATCCCAATTTTCAGATAATATTGCGTAAAATATTAAAACGTTAGTTTAAGGGTTATTTAATAGTTTAAGGGTTATTTAAATTGGTTTTATAATTAGGACAAGTTAACAAGAATTGTATAATAAAAAACATGGAGTGCATTTTGAACCCACAAGAGTGACTTTTATGAGCCCATAATAAAAAAAGGAATTTAGAGAGAGAGAGAGATGGGGACAATTTATGTGGAGCATAAATTTAGTGACCCAAATCAAATGAGGGTTAACATGACACTGCAATATGATTGGTTGAAACATCAATGACTCACTAGTGGGCCTTACAATTTTTAATGAGTTGCCCATATTTTAACCAATCATATTCAATGGTCATGTTAACCCTCCTTAAGGAAGATCAACAAATTTGGACGCATTTGTGTGTGTGTGTACGAGTGCAAGGCATAATTTTAAGAGAAGGAAATATTCAAACAAAGTGGAGAAAGTGTGTGGCTCCCTAAAAAAATAGGAGAACAAAACTTAAGGGATAAATTTAATAAAGAAAGAGAAGACAAAAAAATTAAAAAATAAAAAGAATAAAGAAAAATAAGGAATAAAGAGAAGAAAACAAAGAACAACCGAAAAAGAAGAAGAAAGAGGAGGAAATAGGAAGAAGGTTCCAATAGAAACCCTAGTTGTATTAAATAACCTTCAAGCTTAAAAGAGGTGGGTCAAGATACTAACTTTTCTCTATAAATAAATAAGAACACTCTTAGAAATTAAATAATTATTATTTAAGTTATTTTGTGATAAATATCTAGGATTTTTACTCATCTTTGATGATATGTGTATGAAGATATGAGCATGCATGTGAATGGGAAGAAATATGTTATAAATACCTTGCTAGCTTTGTTCATACACATTTTATATAATTTTACCATTCTATTACATGTAATTGTAAACATTCTTGATAGGTATGGATTGATAGTTTTTTTTTTATCTTAATGTATATGTTATGTTTAAGTTCAACTCTCGTAGGAAAAATAAGGGTAAATATTAAGTATATAAATTGTTCTTGAATAGTATGCGGACATTATATGAATTTAACGCAAAACATTTTAAAATTCATAAGGTGTTGTTGCTGGATTTTTGTATAGAGATTCATGATGATGACATTAGGATAAAATTAAAATCACTAATTTAAAGTTAGAGACAAATAGGATGATAACGAGCAACGCTAATGTGTGTAAAATATTGGTGGACAAATTGACGTCTGAGGAGTACATTAATGAAATACATGTAATATAACTTAATAGTGATAAAGATTATGCTTCTTGATAAAAAAGTTATTTCTTGATTATATACCTTAAGAAGTGCGTAAATTATAATAAACATCATTAAAAGATTTCATTGAGTGAAATTGTTATTGTGCTTGCTTTAATATTTTTTTTCTCAAACGTGATAGGATTTTTTTGGATAAAAGAAACTATACCAACCCTAAAAAATTCCTTGGCAATTCACCAATTCCACAATTATTAATTAAGGACTTTATTTAAAATGTAAGCGAAATAAGCCCGTTGTGTTTGTATTTTAGAAAGAAAAGTTTTGGTGAATGAACACATGGTAATTTATTTTAAATGACCATTTTAGACTTATGCTCGAGTAATGATTATTATCTTGGCATGTGTTCAATGATCATTGTCCCGCCTGAATTGAAAGGCGTTGGACTATAATGTGCATTTTCCATTTAGAATGACCTTTAGGATACAAATCCAAACTGAAGTCTGATGATCTGGATGCAAGTTTGGTTTTGGAGAGATATTTTTTCATATAGATGACACATGGGAGTCATATGTGTTAGCTAGACCAGGAGTAGGGTGTCCAAGGTGGGGAACATAGGGTACACACACCAACACGCTCATATGAAGGTTTCAAGATAGATTTTTGATGCATTTCATTTATGTTTAGGATTTTTTAAAAATATGTAGAAGGGTTATAAAATTATAAAAAATTACATTAGTGTAGGAAATTTCATTAGTTACAACTTTTTTGTTTTTTATTTTCTGATAATGGCTGGAAAATAATTTTCCCCTCGTCCTATATGACGAATCGGTTAAAATTTAACTTAGGATAAAATGTGGCATTCGTATTATTCTGTACTTGAACTAGGCAAAATTGTAGGACATTCATAATTTATACGATTTTGTGCAATAAAATTTAGTGTTTCATTTTTGTGATTAAAGGACAACACTAGTGGTTAATAATTTTTAAGGCAGATTTAAAAGGAAATTTTTAAAAAAATTTGAAGTAGATTTTTGTGATGCTTTCTCAAGATCCCCTGGGAAATTTAATTTTTCATGCACTTTGTCCTTTATATTTTGGCTAATTCAAAAAGTTTTGAACATGTAATAACACAATTTAATTTTCTCTCATCATTATTTGTCTATTTCATTTATGCTCATATTTTCAAGCAGACATGAGTCATACTAAATATTTTGTAGGATCGATCGTCTTTTTGGTTATATTACGTAATTAATTTAAGGTTGTTTATATAGAAACGACAAGAAACTCTTTGCTCTATAACATGCGGGAAACTACCACTTTGTCCCGTAGTGTGGTAGGGACCAATTTTTCTTGTCCTTTTACAATCTTAATCGAAAGTATTAATGGAAATAATTCTGATGGATAATAATAAAATAATAATATTAGTAAATATTATTAGGGCTTTATTCTTAAAACGATGTATGGAATTTACATTTCATTAAAGGTGTATTAGTTAAATTTGAAAAAAGAATCATAGTTATGAAAAATACTATATTTATGATTAAATTATTGTATATATGTCGGCCAATTTAACTTAGTTAGAATTCCACTAAGTTAGGTTCGACTTGATCACACAAGATCGAAATTCTAATTCTATTTCAATTGAGTTAGTTCACAACCTAAATAGGAAATGACAACCTATCAGTATAGATGTTGTGCAGTCCTAGTAGTTTCTCTCAAAATACGAGGACCTATATAATTGTTCGAGAACATTTATGGTAGTTCAAAAGAGTATTTTGACCGATATATTCAGGATTGTATTAAATAAAACCACCTATCATATCTAAGTCTAAGGGATGTCTAGATTAGAGTTGAATTGTGTTACTCCCTTGATAGACTTATATGTTTTGTTTCTACTAGTTAAAATCGATCGGTGGTTTATTTGTAATGCAATAATGTAGAAAATAAGTTAAGTATAAGAATCGTGGAATTGATTAGATGTTTGTCAAAATTGATTAGTGGAAAATTAATTTGACCAAGTGGGTATTAGACACTTCACATTGAATAACATTATTTACCATAATGAACTTTATAAATAAGACCTCTTTATCCTAGTAATTTTGAGATAATTAAATTGGAGTGCATCCGTGCTTATTTAGTAGAATAAATTATACTTCGATAAATAAAGGAAATAAATTACGAAGTTTTAATTTTATATGTATGAGTATTTATTTGGAATTTAATTTAATTTTTGTCTTGTGTCCCTACTATAGTCCATTGCCCAAGTAGTTGGCGTGAAACTCTTTTGAATCTTAGTTTAGCTAGATACCATGACTTATAACTATATATATGGGTGTAAGCTAGGTTAATGATTCATTTTAGAAGGATAGAGATGGAGAGAAAAATACTATTCACATTTTTATGTAGGGAATGGGAGAAAGAAAATAATTTCTCTAATATTACACAAAGTTTTCATCTCCAAGAGTAACCACACACAATGCTTACTTTGGGTAGATCATATACTGAAACATTCGAGACATTCATAGCATGTTAGCATGATTTTTGGAGACTTTGATTGGGTAACAATATCATCATTTTCATCAATATATTTCTCCTCTTGCGGATCAAAAAAAGACCCGCAATGGTATTGCATCTTAAAACCCTTAGTTTATACTTTAAACCTAGTTCTTGATTTTAATTTCCATTACATGATCAATCTAACTTCTTTGGGATGAATTTTTCAACGTTTATATAAATCTCACCTTCCCAATAATTGGTATGATAGCCCTCGGTTATAAATTAATCAAGTTTTGGAAAGTTCCCTATAGTCCAACCTTAAAAATTATAGTTTTGCATGTTGTATGATTATGCATCTTTGTGTGGTATCATACTAATATGGTTTTTTAACACATTTTATGATTATATCTAAAGAGGACCTTTTTGTGTGTCCTTTAGGTGAAAATAATTTTTTTAAAACTTTTTCCAATATTAATATGCACTAATTTTGTGAACCAATTTTACTTAATCCAATTTTTCTTGCTAATCCTAAACATGGATGTAGTGTGATTAAGCAAGTAAAATAAAGTAAAGTTTACAAAACACGCCGACGTACGAGGAAACCACTATGGAAAAAAATCTCTGATGACCCAAGCCAGATAATCACTATGATACTGTTTTACAAAGTACAGATAGTAGACTTACTCAATGACTCGATCCCCTCAAGTCTTGACGTTCTTTTATGCTTCAACCGTTCCTCCACAGTGCAATGTAGGAGTTCACCTATGCCAGGTCCACAACACACAAATCCACGTGTGCCCAAGTATCCACCAATACATCTTCGGTAACCGTCTATGATTTAGAACATGGAGTATACCGATTTTTCATCGCAATCAGCACATACGGAGTCCATCGCACAAAAATAGTTCTTTAATGACGGAAGGATGAAACCGTGGTGCAAACACAAGATCTCTATAACATATGATATGTAAACTCGGATCTTGTAAACACAATGGATGTTTTTAACTTTTAAAACCTTTGTAAATAAGTGGAGAAAAATGTAGGGTATCTGTTTTTTATTTTATGTTCTACACACTTCGAAATTCTGAGCAAAAGATGCCGTAAATAAAAAATTTAAGTCGACGTGTCACGAGAACGAAATGTATATGTCATTCGAAGGATATAGCCATCTCGTTAGAATGAGATGTCCATGTCGTTTAAATGACAGTCACATGTCGTTTGAACGACTATAGACTTCGTTTGATCCTTCAAAACTTAGGGGAAAGTAACATATGACTCTAAACAGGATTCATCTAAGAATAAATGAAATAAAAACATTTTAAAATTCGTTTTAAATAAAAAAACATTCTTAGAAAATATTTCTAAGTGTTCATAAACCAATATGCAGCCATACCTGAGAGTTTATCGGAAAACCATGTGAAGACATGAACTATGTGCCATTAAACACGACATGATTTATCTTTGAAGCTTGGCTCCTATGTCTTTAAGACAATATCTTAGACTTATGGAAATCATGACAAGTAAAAATATATCTATGGATCAAATTAGTTTTTGTCTGGAATAATGCCAGTACATACAAATTGACACTACTTGGAAATTTGTCCTTACAAATATCCCCCTTTGGCTATTCTAGGGAAAAACCAAAATAATGGAATGCCTAAGATGAGCCATCAAGTCGAAAGACCTAAATCCCATCCCATAAAACCCAAAAAGAAAATGCAGGACACGATCTAGTAAACAAATGTCGGACCGACAACATGAACTATCTCCATGTGATCTAGTCACAAAATCTCGAATCTCTGACGAATACCTAGACACACAAATACCAAGTGAAGTATGGAGGTACAAATGACATATAACATCAATATGATACTAATATAAAATACAAGCAAAACAAATCTTCCCCTACATCACATATAAATATTTCCCCCTTTTGTCTCGAATAGACAACTAATGAGAAAAATAAACATATAAACTAATATCTAGCATAAAATAATCATATGAAGCATATCTAAATAAACATGGTGTAGCCAACTAATATGAATCAGAATATATCAAATTGTAGCTAGCAAATAGTCATAAATATAAATCATTAATATCAAGAATGATGTGACAAAACAAATCAATGCAGTGTATGTATTAAACAAGAACAATCACATCGACTGCATGTAAACTGTCCAAAATAACCTAGAAGTACAAACCAGTGTAATATCATCATATATAGGAAGCATGTATAAAATCAAAAGGAAGACTAAAAATCCTCTTTGGGTCATTTGAACGACTATGTCATGTCATTTGAACGATTCTGCCATGTCATTTGAACGACATAGGCATCTCGTTCGAACCAGGAAAGAAATGACCTAAAATAGTGCTGTGTCACACGAAGCATCTAAGAAATGACCATACCTGACACTTAATATTCCCCCTTTCTTATATTGTGCTAACCATTCTTTGAATGACTTCGACTTATCATTTGAAAGACATGGACAAGTCATTTGAATGACTTGAAAACATGTTATTCCAGCTCTAAAAATATGCAGGATTTGCCTAGTGAATTTTTTTCTCAAACAACAACAGGAAATACGAAACAGTGGCAAAATAGACTTAAAACAAAAAATAAAAAATATGAGTTACATGCAAACATAGTATCAATGTGCATGAACATGGATATGGAATGAGTGGGCGTGAACTACAAAAAATGAATCACAACTTAGACATGTCGAAACGATCAAGAAGCTTTAATTGATAGCTAAATATAATCAAACTGAGTTTTAGCCATACGTGACAATCAATATATTTAGCTTAATGAACTAAACAAACATCATGCACTCAAATTCGAAATCTTGATGATTCTACCAGATAAATAGTGTGATAATATAATTTTTCAACATTAGGATTCGTGGTGCAAACCCATTGTACTTTTCCATCCAAACTCCTTCAAAAATATAATATTTCTTTTATTTTTGAATGAACATATCAAACTAAACTAATTGGCCCCTTTTTGGAATATTATTCTTTTTATATCCATAATTTTTTATCCGGCTCTATTAAACAGAGGCTTTCACAAAGAGTTATTGTACTCTCATAACCCCATCCCATGCGCACACATCATTTTTTTAATTTAAACAATACCTATCCTCATAGGCAATGGTTCTTACTTGCACATCTCCTCTAAAGTCTAATTTCACACAGATGAAAAAATTGAGAGGAGAACGTCACACTCAAATACGCATGTGAAGTCTAACATTCATGTAAGCTCATGTATGTGTGTGCGATGGCATATATACAAAGTCGAATCCAAATGAAAATCAACTTCATAACAACCCCATTAATTAATGGTTAAGATCATTCTAAGCATCAATAATTATGACCAAATGTCCTTGCCACATGAATAATGAAATGATAGGGGTCCAAGAACACCAATATGACACATCAAACATGTATACGCATAGCACAAAAAATAAACTAAAAATCTATTGGTGTTTTTCAAAAATTATTTTTGACCCAAAAATAAAATCTTTCTGTATTTTCTCAAAAATATATGAAACCAAAAATCTTTTTGTATTTTTGTCATAAGACTCAATAAAAGAAAAGTATAATATAAAGAGACAAACATGTCATAACACTAGCAAGATATATATCATGAAGCAAAAACTAGCGTATGACAAACATGGTAACACAATCATCCTTTAGATTTAGCATGAGAAGAATCAAGTGCAACAAAACTAGAATCATGAAGTTTAATTCCTAAAGCCTATAATTCCAATTTCCTAACCTAAGTTGGTGTGTAACGAAGCAGCAGGTTTTTGGGAATCGAAATGAATTTATTTTTAAACTTCCTAGGAGCATTTTTAAGGTCATAATAATAACGTCTAAGGTGACCTTTCTTACAACAATAAGTGCAAGTTTAAACACGACGAAGAATGTGACCCAAATCTGGACCACTCCTAACATTCCTAGTTGAATCTCTCACACGATAGATACTAGCATTGGTAATGGGAGAAACACAATCATTAAAGCCTATACCACACCTGTCATCCTTGATTTGGACGGTGCCTAAAATTCTATCCAACTTTTTTGACCTAGCCGCCAAATCAAACTTCACCTTACTTGAGTCTCCCAATCTTTCATTAAGATCACTAATCCTAGACTTAAGAAAATGCCTATAATCTCGAAACTCTAGAATCTCCTTCTTCATAACCTCTATAAAACCATGAAGACTATCTTTCTCCCCCTTTACGTACTCTAGCTTCTCTCAAAGAGTCTTCTCCCTTTCCCTAAGATCCTCAATCAATGCATTGTTATTTTCTATGGTACACTCTTTCAACCAAGATTAAAACTTCAAGTTAGCCTTCTTCACCTTCATTGTTTCCTCATACAAATCATTGAAGGCAACTTGAAACTCGCTCATATTTATTTCCTCATCCTCACTTACTTCACCCTCACTCTCTTGGTGTTCACATTCAACAACCTTGTAAGTGTCATTCACATGAATATGTTCATGAGAAGATTTATCATCATCGCTCACATGACAAACTGTAAATACGGTGTAGTTGCACTCAATAGGGGATTTTCCTCCCTCTTCAAGTTCACTATCACTTAAGGTGGCATTATATGCAATCGGTTTCTTTCCCTCCTTATTAAGTCTACCAGGACACTCTGCAACCCTATGGCCATAATAATTACAACCAAAGCACCTATCCAACTCATCCCTCTTATCATTCTCACTTTTATTCTTAGGGACGTGATCGGTCTTGTTGTTCTTAAATTTATCAAGTCTTTCGGCATCTTTCGATTGCTTTTGGAACTTAAGAAACTTTTTGAACTTCTTTGCCAACGAGTTATATCTTCGAAATCAGTTTCAAATTCATCATCCTTCAAAACATTTACTTCCTCCTTCTGGGTTTTCAAGACAATGCCCTGGTACTTGCTTCAAGGTAAATATGTCAAGCTCATAAGTTTTTAGGTCACCTATAAGCTCTTCTAGTTTCATGTGTTATATATTATATTGATGTTATATATTATTTGTACCTCCATATTTCACTTGGTAATTGTCTGTTTCGTGTTTTTAAGTATTCATCAAAGATTCGAGATTTTGCAGTTTAGATGCCCTAACTGTGCTATTTCCCAAATGAGTAAGTGCAAGGACATCCCATGCCTTTTTCGACATTTCACACATCATAATACAATTATACTCTTTCAGTGTTACAAATGAAGAAATAACATGTAAACCTTTATAATTATAAAGTGTAAGTCTGTGTTTGGCTTCAGTCCATGACACGACAAGTTTTAAGTGTGTGGCCTCACCCTCTCTCATGATTGGTGGTGTCCACCCTTTTTTTACTGCTAACCCAACAAGCTCATCTATGACCTTAAGTTCACTCTTCATTCGCATCTTCCAATAATCATAATTTGACCCATTAAAAACCGGTGTTCTAAAACCTTCATAAATACGAAATTCATACCTAAAGACACTTGGGATCGCTCACACAGAAAAAATGTGTTTTTAACTCTAATACCAATTTGTAAAGGCCATTTTTGTTTGTCCTTTAGGTGAAAACACTTTTTCAAAAGATTTTTCCAACATTAATATGCACCAATTTTACTTAACCCAATTTAATCTTATTAATCCTAAGCATGCATTTAGTGTGATTAAGCAAGTAAAATAAAGTAAAGTCCACAAAATACACTGATGTACGAGAAAACCACCAAGGGGAAAAACTTCGGTCAACCCAAGCCACACAATCACTGTGATACGATTTTATAAAGTATAAATAATAGACTTACTCAACAAATCGATACCCATAAGTCTTGATGCTCTTCTATGCTTCAACTGCACCTCTACAGTGCAACACAGAGGTCCACCTATGATAGGTCTATAACACATGGGTCCACGTGTGCCTCGATATCCACCAATGCATCTTTGACAACCGTCTATGATTCAAAACACAGAGTACACTACTTCCTTATCGCAATCAGCACGTACGTAGTCCATCGCATGAAAATAGTTCTTCAATTATGGAAGAATAAATCCGTGGTGTAAAAATAAGATCTATATAACATATGGCATGTAAACTCGGATCTTGTAAACATAAAGGATGTTTTTAACTTTGAAAACCTTTGTAAAAAAGTGGATAAAAATGTAAGGCATCTGTTATGTATTTTATGTTTTGCACACTATTAAATTTTAAGCGAAAGACACCATAAATAGAAACTTTAAGTTGGCACGTTGTTAGAACGAAATATGTATGTAGTTAGAACGAAATATGTATATCGTTCGAACAAAATAGACATCTCGTTAGAATGATATGTCCATGTCATTTGAACGACAGTCATATGTCATTTGACCGACTGTAGATGTCATTTGATCCTTCAAAACTTAGTGGAAAGAATCGTACAACTATAGACAAGATATATCTCAGAATAAACTTATTAAAAACAATTTGAGAATCATTTTAAACAAAATAACATCCTTAGAAAATATTTTTGAGTGTTCATAAAGCGATATGCATCCATACTTGAGAGTACCTCGAAAATCAATTGAAATCATGAAACATGAACGATTGAACACATCATGATTTATCTTTGAAGCTTGGACACTACGTCTTCAAAACAATGTCATAGACTTAATGGGAATCATGACAAGTAAAATATATCTACGCCTCAAATATGTTTTTTTCCGGAATAATGCCAATACATACAAATTGACACTACTTGGAAATTTTTCCTTACAATATCTCTTCCATCATGGTCACATATGTGTATTTTGTGTGAATAGATCCTAAGGTGGTTTGTTCGTAGTTATTTTTTGCTCCACATTTGATATAGTTGTAATAGTATTTTATAAATATTACTTTTATTGATGTATTGAAAGGTGAATGATAGGGTATGTAAGAGTTTTTTATATTTTAAATCATGCATTTACATGGGTTATATAAAAGGACAAAGTTTCATGAAGTTTTCTGAAGATCTGAGGAAGTTATGGTCATTTTTGCATGTCAAGTGCGAACCCAAAATGATGAATATGGGTTATGGAATCGGATTGATCCGAGGGATCATTGGATTTATATAAAGGGGAATTGAATCGATCCACCCCAGATCAAATCGATATGACCCTAGCAGTATGCTGGGAATGTTTTTAATTAGTGTTGTTTTGGATTAGTTTTCACAACAGATATTCTTCTCAACTCTTGCATGACTATAATGAGTTATTTCTAGAGGATTAACACATAAAGAGTTCAAATATACATTGATGTTTTCTTTGAGGTGGATTTTTAACTAGAATGAAGACTACTTCAAATGGGTTTACTATTTCTGAAAACTTGTACCTCAAGAAGAACTTAAGGTCATTATGGGATGTGAATTTTATTCGTAATTGCATTGTGATTGCATGTTATTGTGTTTGAATATGATTCTACCATAACTTTCATGTTGATAATTTCGATGCACTAATAAATTAATTAATTAGGTTTCCACGCTATTATGGATAACATGGGCTATTATTGTTGAGATCGTCATCGATCATGTTCCTTTTGGAAAACCCATTTTATTTATTATTTTCTAAATTGAATAATTGGGTAATTAACATAAAGGTGTACATTAAAGTTTGATCTCCAATTTTTATTTTAATTTAAAAATGGTTTTATTTTAGGAAATAAAAAATATTAAGGTTAGAAAATTTAATTTATACAAGTAAATTAGGAATTATCAAGGATTTAGTTAAAGCATTTAGAATTGAACGAACTATTTTTTAAAATGTCCTCAACATTAAAATATTAAGTGGAAGAGAGGGTTTCCAATAAACCCGTGATCACAATTGGTGTTTAAGAATGTGATGTTATTACTTCTTCAGCCAACGTGATTCCCCCCATTAAATGGATTTATTCATGATGTCCAGTATTCTCGAGACTCTTAAGTGATAGTTCATTAAAATTGAATATGAGTGAGTTAGGTCCTCCTATCGAGGAAGTTCAACATGAATGCGTTTGATTTCAACGGATGAACCAATGTTAGACACTTAAAGATAACTAATGATATCATCCCCATTGGAGTCACTGTTATTAGACATGGAACTAAAAGACACCAATTATTTATTATGCTGAATAAAAGTTTCTTTAACTTTCTTGATAACAGAATGAAAGATGAAAATATGTCTAGTTCAAGGTGTTGTGATTTAATCTCCCATAAAGAAATATCACTTGATAAGGGAACTAATATGTCCAATTGAATTAGTTTTAATTAGTGGTAGAGGGATTCCACTTTAAAATTTAATCGAATTAATTCTTGCATTTTAATTAGAAATTTATTTTTTTTCAATAATGATTATATGATTTAAAAAATGAATTCAACTTTCACTCATTGGTCTTATGTATTAAAGTTTTTATTGGAATAAAGTACAAGGACCAAAAAAAAAAGATTGGATATTGTAATTTAAGGGGATAAGAAAATAGGTTAACCCATGATTCTCATACACTTTTTAGAATTGTGATGTGATTGATTCTGTGTCTTGGTATTTGTCTTTCCTCCCCATTCGAAAGAATTCATCAAGGAATCATGATATTTTTAAATTATATTACAATTATTTAAATTAAGTGTTATATATGGTCGGTCCCCCATTGGGGAAATTTTGTACGAACATGATTGATTTTAAAGAATTGACCGATGGGAGTTTGTAAAAACTGATGTTAGTTGATGATGCTCAAGTAATATTATTGTTCTTAAAGTGTTCATTTCTTGGACAAAGTAATCTTTGTATTTAATATGGTGGGGAAACTCGAATCAATTTCATAATTTGATAGTGAGCATCATCGATAGCAAAGAGATTGTGTTAATTATTTGGAAAAGCTTTAATTCTTTCCCGAAACGGAGGTAAAATGATAATTCTAAGTCTTGGGTACAATGGTTTGGGGTTAATAATGTTTATATTCCTCATTAGTAGTGAAAAAGTCAAAATCCAAGTGTTTTTACTGAAATCAGTTAGAACTTTTATGGCAACGTGTCCGATTTTCCTAGTTCCATAAGAAAAATAAAATGGTAATGATTTTTGTGTTAAAAATAAATTCATGTTTTATGGTTTGATTTACGTGAACCTAGTTTGTAGACCCTGGGAAAAAAAATTGGACTGCAACTTGTGCAGATGTTCTAGGTAGCATGGATGTTACTTAAAATAGGGATGTTCCAATATTGGGTAATAAGAATATGTAAACACTATTATTCGTATGATATTATTTTAAATTTTTGTGAACACACAAAGATAATGTAGGTAAATTATGTAATGTACCTGGTTTTAGGAAAGTTGGTTTCAGTTTCTAACATATATTTGATTATTTTAATAAAATTATTTTATCACAATTGGATATCTTTTATTTATTCTTGTACACAAAAAATACATTATAAGTTTTGTCTAACCAATACTACTAAACACTGATATGAATAATGTTAATGGACAAATCATTAAAGAGAAAGTTTTCTATTAGAATTAAACACAGTTTTGGCACTTATGCTCAGCTTACGTTATTCTGAAAGGAATTTAAAAACTGGTTTAAAATGGAAAATTGAGTTCATTGGAAGTGGAGGTACTTCCAGTCTTTGTATCCCGTTTAGAAGGTAAAATAACCAAGGGACTTCCTGGGCCAAAAGCTATAGATACAAAGAGGTGTTTGAAATGGTTATTTCAATTTGTGTAGTTGTATAACTATTCAGTCAATAGGTGTTCTTGAGTTCTTCATCGATTTCATTGATAATTACTTAAGGTATGGATGTGTTTACCTTATATATAACAAGTTTGAAACCTTTTGATTAGTTCAAAGTCTGAAAGGATAAGGTAGAGCATAAGTGAGGTAAAGTAATTCAAACTCTACGATATGATCGTCGGGGTGTATACCTTTTTAAAAAGTTAAAGAATCATTTATTGAATATTAGGCTTACATCCATGTCGTTTGCATCAGGTACTCAACTTTGTAACGGTGTAAAGGAGAAAAAGAAGACGCCTTTTTAGACATGATAAGGTCCATGGTTAGAAGTTCAGGGATGCAACATTCATATTCATATTTTACATAAGCGACAATTATATACACTATGAATTTAGTTTCTTCTTAATCAATATTTTCAACTCCCATTGAACATTGGAGTGGACACAAGATTATTATATGACATGTTTGGATTGTATAATGTGATTGGGAAATAATGGGGGATATTCAAGAAGAAGAACGAGAGTGTTGGGTTGATGAGGAAATATAGAGAGGAGATAATATGCGCGATTTTTATTATAAACTCATATAAAATTTTCCCATTTCCTTAAATTCCAGTGGACCTTTTTTCCCTTTTTTATCCCAATCACCTTTTATCGCAGAGGCAAATCCCCTTTAACTCCCAATTCCCAATTATTTCTCCATATACCATACCCTAAATTCTGACAAGCTCATTAAGTAGCCTATTCTCCTTTTTTGATGATTTAGTTAATTACCCTATCCACCCAAACTTTCATATATAACACAAACTTACCCCAAAAATTTTAACAATTAGACTAATTGGCATTAAAACAAATTTTACTTCCATTAACTTCATAAACTCGTCAAATTAAATCCTTTGAATATGTTAAAACATAATTAATCTTAATCTCTCATAATTAAATTTGAGAGTTATTTAAATTAATTTAATCAGTAATCATTAATTAATCCTTTGAAAATAATGGGGTATTACATGATCAGAACATATCGACCTCCATGGAGTCCGGTGTCATCATTTAGGAGTGTGGTACCCAATCCCAAACCACAAGTCAAACACGACATGTCCTTAATTCACACACAATGCATATATACACACACACACACACACACACATAGAGAGAGAGAGAGAGAGAGAGAGAGAGAGAGAGGTTCTTCTACATCACACTATATACATCACCCCTAATTCTAGACTATACGAAACCCTTTTTTCAATTTTAATTTTAATTTTTTAACCTTTCAATCAATCCACATTTTCCAAACACACGCGAATGGTACAGAAATACTAATGCAAATCTTCACCCTAAAATTCACCAATGGTCACCTCCTGATTTTCCAAACACATCCATGATTTTTACAATAGCAAAAACCCAACATTTTTTACATTTGAAAGTGCAGGATATACGAAATGGTTTAAACAAAAGAATTTTTTTAATTTTTTGAAATTAAATATTAAAATTAAACAATTTAAACGAAAGTAAAATGTTGCATTAGTTTTCAACATGTTGTGATTAAACAAGTAAATAAATTTTATCATATCCTAAACATGTATCTTAGTGAGTACATGATAAAATAAGGAAATTAACCACAATGCCTGATGTATAAGGGAAAACCATAACGGGCTAAATCTTAGACAACACAGCCATGAACAATCCACTTAGTATGGAAATACAAATGATCGATAGAACTTACAATACAGACTCGATGACCTTGCAAAACTTTATGCTTTTCACTACTCAACCTCTACCTAGTGTCGCGCAAGATTCCACTCGCGCACTACCACAAACTCTCAGTTCACACATGCCTTGGTATTCACATAATAGCTCAACAACTGTCTATGGATAAGAACACGGGATCCACCGCTTCTTCACTGCAACATATCCCTATTGAGGACACCATGTGTAAACAACAAATAAGTAAGAATTGCACCGCATAAAAAAAATTCTCAATAAGATGAAGAGAAACTATACTAATGGTTCCCAAAATATAATTTCAAAGAAAAATATGATGAACCCCTAGATCCTCAACAACTTGGGTGTAAACTAGGGTTTTCGATAACTTTTTGATAGAGTTTTGGAACTTAAGATATAAGTTTTGTCTCAAATAAAACTTCTGCTCAGTAATCCTTTTTATAAGAGGTTTTCCAGAAATGAGATTAGGAGGAAACACTTTGAAGAAAATTTTAAAATATTGAAAAATGCATTAGGTCATTTAAATTACTTTGAACCTCGTTCAAACGAAGAATATGATCGCATTTGAACTAGTATCTAGCGAGCTATTAAATGACTCCAATGAAGGCCAAAGTTAGTTCATTCAAAGTTCGATGGAACCTTTTATAATGAGGTACCTTATATTGTTCGAACTTCATTGCCATCATCGTTTTAATGACCTTACGGAAAAAATATTTTTCTTTTAAAAAATATTTAAAATAAGATATAATCATTTTAAAAAATTTAAAGAATAATTTTATAAATTTATAACACCCAATATAAATATCTCCAATGATAAAAATATTTAAGCATTTATACCTGATGGATCCTTCAAATGTGAAGATGAAAACAAGCATGAAGCATGACACGATGATATAAATCTTTTAACTTGGCTGCTACATCTTTAAGAAACCACGTTACAGGCTTGAAAGTTCAACACATTCGATTCCTAACCTATGACTAAAAGAATTTTTTTCCAAACACATAACAATCCAAAACATACAACCTAATTCTATTCGAAAATTTTTCCTTACAAATTTCCCTTTTTGGATACTCCATGACAAAACAAAAAATAAAAACTCATATGGTCTATAAAGATTATCTAAGACTCAATCCCCATGCCTAAAAAGAAAAAAAGTACAACTTGGATGTCTCATAAGCCTTTAGTAGCTTTGGATGCTTGGAACTTTACCGTATATTGCAAACCCTGCATACTTAAACACACCTTCAAATGCAAAGGCAATATAATAATATTTAAAATATACATAAGAATAAACTCCCCCTATATTTAATGATCCCCACCTGGGTAATATGTTTCCTCCTACGATACATATCTCCTCCTAAAACTAAAGAGAAAGATTCCATTTTACCCCTTATATTCAGGAAGAAACAATAACAAAATTCATAATAAAGCATTTCTACTCCCATAAACTATTTCTCCCCAAAAATATGAGAACATGTGATACAAATTAGAATTATATAATATCATGCAATGGTGTAAAGTATAGGAAACACAACATGGAATTAACATGTACTACAAAAATGATCAATAAATATCAATTTTGATGTAAAAATGATACCAAGATGAATATAAAATGATGCATGAGATCTCAATATAAATAACCAATAGGAGATACCAATATGAGCAGATAGGATGCCCATTTGATTCAAAGATAAAGAATATGGAAAACATGGATTAAATACAAATGCAAATACTCAAAACAAAATGATACCATATATATAAATATGCAAATGACAACAATAAAATATAAGCACATATATATAGTTATAAACACCACAAACAAGACACAAAACAAAATAATCTTTGCACACTAGCATAATATTGATGTGTTTAAACATGTGGGATGGAGTGAACTAGAAATAAATGAATTATGACCCGATCACTCAAAAATATCTAAGGAGTTCAATTTGACTACACTACAAATAAAGTGAACTCATGATGTAGAAATAAGCACAATGAACACTAGCCTAGAAATTTTAATGATTCTCAAATTAATAGTGCCAAACATTATTTAAGTAGGAATCATTGTGCAAAACATTAATCTTCAACTTATAAAACCCTCGAACTTATAGGTATATTAGTTTTTCAAGCTCATTTTGAAGATACTGTAGAATTGCTACATCAAAAATATTGTGACTTCGCAAATAAAATCCAATTTTAATTGTTATCGAATTTTAGTTAAACCCTAAGACATGGATCTAGATGATTTATCAAATAAAATAAAGCATGCAGGATAAAACAAACAATTCCAGAAAAAATCCCACAAAGGGGCAAAACCTTTTTATTTTCAATATAATCTATAAAGAACGGTTTACACAGATTATACTAAAAATAAGAGTGACATACGAAATACCCTTAGGTGTCGGTTCCGATGTCGTCTTCTGGAATCTCCCGCAAGAACTCCAGGTGGTCAGCAATGAAGAAAAAAATGGCTTCTCCACAAGTTAACTTCATAAGGACTCCCTCCATAATAGCACGCAACTCTCCATTTGTAGACTTCTCCCCACAAGTTACTCCAAATGAGTAAACAATCCTCTGAAGGTATGAAGATTCACACTAATATATGGGAATGGATTTGTGAATCAAAAAGACATGAAACCTTAAAAAAACTTGAAGTTTATTTTCTGGGTTGTAAAATGCAGAAATCACATGCAAAAAGACTTGGAAAACGTGTAGAATGAAACGAGATATTTATACGCAAATCGAGGCGGCGGCGGCGTTCGAACGAGATAAACACGTCGCTCGAACGAAGGACACGTGTCGCTCGAACGAGATCGTGCGACATGTCTATGTCGCTCGAACGACAATGCTATGTCGTTTGAATGTGCTCGTCGACCGAGGAAGTCCGCTTCTACACTTAGAAAAATTTCTGCTTTTGTATTAAAAAATAATCAGACTTCGAAAAATATTTTCTAAAAAATTACCAAATATTTATGCAAACATAAACAACTCCAATAAATAATTTTACCAATAATTCGTTGTGGAGTAGTGGGAACGATTGAGCAGCTCGTCGCATGTAGCATGATGCACGTGTGAAGATGATGGATACATGGATTCGGATCAAGGCCGTCGTGGATGATCGTGTTGACGTGCCGAATGTAGTGGTATCAGACATACAAACCGTGATCTAGGACAAACAAAAAAATCCTAGACTATACCTCAGGCATTTATAAAATTATGTCCTTACAAATATCCCCCTATGTCTATGCCGGTACATAAATAAAAAATCCTAATTATGTTATCTCCATAAAACAAATGCCATATAAGATAATATCCCCATTAAACCCTAAACTGAGAATACTAAATGACATGTCGTCAATCAAACTTCAACATCTTCAAGTCTATGTGTTTTTAGAAATTCTCTAAGATTTTCTCATCAGGGTGTGCAACATAATGATCATCAATCTTTGTACCTAGACACATGAGAAAAAGAAAAAACCTTCATGACGCATCGAGTTTGAAATTATATAAGAATAAATCATTAAAAAATCAAATCTCCCCCATAATGCAAAAACTCCCCCAGAACATGATAATTCTTTCCCCCCTTTTTATGATGTCCCCAAATAGACAAATAAGAAGAAAAAAAAATCAAAACATGGAGTGCCACGATAAAATGCATAGCTAACATGGATCAAACTACGCGCATGCAAAGGTATGTCACAAAAACTTTCACAAACTTATTTTTGGTTTTTCAAAATTTTCACACAAAAATAAGATACCAAAAATCACACCATGGATTTAAACTAAAACAACCAAGTTATGGAAATCGAATGTATGGGTGTGAACACACTCGATAGGTAAATAAACTCAATCAATCATATGTGCACGATGCATACATGTACCCCTAACGAATGAACATCAAAAGTATCCTTAGGTGTAAAAATTGTTGAATTTAGATGACATCGACTTAATCAAATCAACAAATCAAAGTCTAAATGATTTCCACACCAATAACGTCCAAAACTATTTAGGGACGTTTTGAGAACTTTTCAAAGGATGTGCAAACCCATTTAATTATTTCCATCCCAAACTCATATAAAATAATGCAATTTTTTATATCTAAAGAGGTACCAAATTCTTAACTTAGAAAAAATCTATTAGCCCAAATTTTTGGCATATTTCATCTTTATATTGCCTTAATTTTTTGTGGGGGCTCTTTTCAAACGGTGGCTTTCACGACGTGATTATTATTCACTCGCAGCCCTTTCTCGTGTTCACTCATCATTTTTTCAAATTAAACAAATTCCTCACGGGCAAATGGTTTTTACATGCACTACTTTTATTACTCTCGTATTACTGCACTTGGTTCGTTTTAAGGACATGATTGTGATGAAAACACCCAACCAACATGTGATACGACAAGCACAATAATCAAACAAATTCGTGCAGGTGTGCAATAAAGGAAATCATGAGTCAAACATGTAGGAAGTATCACTTAATTACATCTTAATGACTCCAAACATTATAAAGCACAAAGATGACATGATGTATTGTCTCAAAACACTATCAAATAGTCACATGGATAAATGGAATGAAATTATGACCCGGTCATCCTAAGTGTTGATCCATAAAAGGTGTAAACAAAATACAAAACTCCTTTTTGGATTTTTCAAAAATTTTATTAACATAAAATATTTTTGTATTTTTTCAAAATTTTATCATAATAAATTCTTTTTGTATCTTTCAAACTTTTCAAAAAATTTATACAAAGAGTACACATGTCATAAAACTAGTAAACATATATATCATGAAACAAAAAACTAGTGTATGACAAACATGCAAACACAATCATCTATATGATATGGCAAGAGAATAATCATGTGTAAACAAACGGGAATCATGAACAAATATACCATAAGCCTCTAAATCTGATTTCCTGACCCAAATTGATGTGTAACGGAGTGTGGGGGTTTTGGGAACCGGTGTGACTCTCTTTTTATGTTTTCTAGGTCCATTCAAAAGCTTATAGCATAAATGCCTAAGATGACCTTGCCTACCGTAATGTGTGCCAGTGTAAATCGGGCGGTGAGTGTTACCTAAACGTGGCCTTCTACTCAGATTCCTAGGTGGTGCTCACTGAATTTACCTAGGTGTCTCTCTCCTAATGATCCTAGGAGGTTCTCTCACGATGTTCCTAGGGGGTTGTTTCATAAAAAACTTAGGTGCCTCTTTCTTAACAATCCTAGGAGGCTCTCTCACACGTGTGGGGATGGGTGCAACATATTTTTCAAGACAAATCCCACCCCTATCCTTTTTGATCTCGACGGTGCCTAAAATCTTATCAAGTTTTTCAGACCTAGACTCCAAATCAAATTTCACTTTACTTGAATCTTTCAATTTCACCTCATGTTCACCTATCCTAAATTCAAGCAAATGCATAGAGTCTTCAAACTCAAAAAGTTCCTTTTTCATAACTTCCATCACACCTCGAAGACTATCTCTCTCACCCTCAACATATCCTAATTTCTCTTTATCATTAATCAACACATCAGTATTATCATTATCAAAAGCACGTTTCTTCAATTCATCTTCAAGTTTCAATATTGAGTTTTTTGTCTTTAAAGATTCAAAATACGAATTATTGTAGGAAACTTGCAACTCACTCAATTCTTCTTCTTCCTCCTCACTCTTTTAACCCTCACTCTCATCATTAATCACACGGATGGGAAGCTCTCTCCTGGAAGCATAAATGACATCTTCCGAATCACTGTCACTAAAGGTAGAAACACGAGATGGCGATTTATTCAATTTCTTCTTTAAATTTGCGGTACACTCATCTAACGTGTGACCAACACCCTCACAACAAGGACACCTCTCAGAGTCGTTTTCAACAGAAGATTTAAAACAAGAGTTCATGTGAATTTTCCAATTAACTTTTTCAAAAAGTTGACATCGACGATAATCAAAACCACCAAAAGCCATTTAAAAAAAAAAATAGGATAAAACACAATAACTTAGTGCAACAGGCTCTGATACCAATTTGTAGAATTGCTACAAGGGAAATATTGCGACTTCTCAAATAAAATCCAATTTTAATTATTCCCAAATTTTAGTTAAACCAAAAAACATGCACTAGTTGATTTATTAAATAAAATAAAGCATGCATGATAAAACAAACAATTTCAGGAAAAATCTCCCAAAGGGGCAAACCTTTTTATTTTCAATATAATTTGTAAATAACGGTTTATACGGATTATACTGAAAACAAGAGTGACATATGAAATACCCTCAGGTGTTGGTTCCGATGTTGTCGGATGGAATCTCCCGCAAGAACTCCAGGTGGTCAGCAATGAAGAAGAAAAATGGCTTCTCCACAAGTTAACTTCATAAGGACTCACTCCACAATAGCATGCAACTCTCTGGTTGTAGAGTTCTCCCCAAAAGTTACTCAAATGTGTAAACAATCGTCTGAAGGTTTATAGATTTACACAAATATATGGGAATGGATTTGTGAATCAAAAAGGCATAAAACCTTATAAAACCTTGAAGTCTGTCTTCTGGGTTGTAAAACACAGAAATCGTGTACGAAAAAGACTTGGAAACCATATAGAATAAAACTCGATATTTATACGTAAATTGAGGTGGCGACATCGTTCGAACGAGATAAGCACATTGCTCGAACGAAGGACACGTGTCGCTCGAACTAGATCGCGAGACATGTCCATGTCACTCGAATGACAGTGCTATGTCATTTGAACGAGCTCATCTACCTAGGTAGTACGCTTCTACACTTAGAATTTTTTTTCTTTCGCGTTAAAAAATAATCATAGTTCGAAAAATATTTTCTAAAAAATTCCCAAATATTTATGAAAATATAAACAACTCCAATAAATCATTTTACCAATAATGCGTCGTGGAATAGTGGGAACAGTTGAGCAATACGTCGCATGTAGCATGATGCACGTGTGAAGATGATGGATGCATGGATTCGGAGCAAGGCCGTCGTGGATGATTGTGTTGACGTGTTGAATGTAGCGGTATCAGACATATAAACTGTGATCTAGGACAAACAGAAAATTCCTAGATTCTACCCCGGACATTTATAAAATTATGTCCTTATAGATACCAATCTAATTAAAGAATCAATGAAACAAAATTTGTCCCTGAAAATATTTTCTATTCTTTTTCTTCTCAAAATTTTAGGTTCTTGCCAGTGGTGGCCTTTCACATGAGGAAGATTTATCCCTTTATAACCCTTTCCCCCGCGCACTCATATTTTAAATAAACTGCCAAAATCACAGGTGATTGTTCTTACGTGCATAATTCACCTAATCAACATTATAAGTATAATGTCAATATTGTTAGGAGAACATCTCACTTAGCTCAGGTAACATATGAAGTTATAATCCAAAAGAGGTCTTGCATGTGTGTGAGGAGGCATATGCAAAGAGAGTCCATTAAGCAAGTCATTTTCAAACTACTCCATGAAAGTATGATTAAGAATAATTTGATTCTTAAAAATCATAATCAAATGTCATAGACACGTGGAGACATGGAATCAACTACATTCAAACACACTAATATGCCACACAAAATGTGTAAAACTAAACTACACATAAACAAACTCTTTATAAGTTTTTAATAATTTTTCTGAAGACACAAAAGACAGTCAAAATCTTTTTATATATATTAATAAGATTAAATAAATGAAATATTAAAATACAAAAGACTCAAACCACATAGAACTAGCAAACACGTATATCATGAAGTACAAAAGCTAATGTATGTAAAAAGGCAAACACAATCAACCATTAGATTTAGCATGAGTAGTGTCATGTGAAAGCATTCGAGAATCAACAAGTCTATTACGTAAAGCCTCTAAATATGATTTCCTAACCCACGTAGGTGTGACATGACACTCTTGGGTTTTGGAAACCTTGATGTATCTAGACTTAAACTTCCTAGGACCATTTCTAAGATTAAAAAAAAAATTCTTAAGGCAACCTTTCGTATTACGATGTGTGCACGTGTAGACCCAAGGAATATTACCACTGGGTTGAGATTTTCTAAGGTTACCATCAATGGTTGAATCTCTAAAAAGAATGGTCTTGTCTTTAGTAACGGAAGCATTTGGAATACTGAAGCCAATACCATAATTGCATCCATTAATTTGGACATTGGCTAACATTTTATCCAACCTTTTTGACCCAGACTCTAAATCAAATTTGACATTACTCGAGTCTATTAATCTCTCTTATAACTCCATAATCCTAAATTCAATCAAATTATGAGACTCATAAAAAACTAGGGAATCCTTCTTCAAAATCTCAATTAATCTCCGAAGGTTATCTCGCTCCCTCTAAACAAATGAAAGATTTTTCCTAGGAGTCTTCTCATGTTCCCTAAGATCCTTAATCAAAGTACTATCTTACTAACCCATGGTACGTTGTTTCAACCTAGCTTCTAACTTTAAGTTATTCCTTTTTTTAATTTCATTATTTCTGTGTATAACTCATGGAAGCAAACTTGAACTTCACTCTCCTCTTGCTCCTCCTCTTCTTCATTTTCTTTTTCATCTCCATTCTCTGTACCACCACTCATTTATAATCACAAACAATGGCCATAGAAGTTACATGCTCATAATTATCTCCATTGAAAGATATTTCATTAAGGCTCATATTACTAGTTATGGTGTAATTGTGCTTAATGGCAGAATCAGGTTCTTCTTTTAGACCATTATCACTAAGGGTGGCATTATACACCTTTAATTTCTTGACCTCCTTCATTAGTTTAGTGGGACACTTAGCTTCCTATGGCTATAACCCTCACACCCAAAGCGTTTATCTGAATCATACTCTTAAAATTATCATTACGATTTTTAAGGAATTTTATAGCCTTGTTAAAGTTCCTTTTATCAAACTTATTTTCATCTTTATATTGCTTTTAAAACACAAGAAATTTTTTAAAATTATTTTCAAACATCTCCTTATCATCATAATCGATTTCTGACTCATTATTTGAAACATGTGTTTCCTCTTTCCAGTCTTTCTAAGCAATGTCCTTATCATTTTTCATAGTTTTGGAGGAAAACATGTCACACTCATAAGTTTTAAGTTCACCTATAACCTTTTTAGGTTTCATGAAGTCCAAAGTACCTAAGGAATTCAAAATTATCACTTTTGAATTAAGTCTTTCAGGTAAAGACCTTAAAATTTTCTTGACTATAAGGGTTTCGAGTATTCTCTTTCCCAAGTTAAGTAACGAGTTCACAATATCATACAATCTAGCATAGAAATCATCAATGGATTCATTATCCTCAACCCTAATGGTTTCAAATTGAGTGGTGACGTTTTAGAGTTTGGAAGCCTTAACAACGCTAGTACCCTCATGACTGAGTTGTTGTATGTCTCAAGCCTCTTTATATGTTCCACTTGTTATAATATGATAGAATTCCGATGTTATGACCGGATAAAATAAAGCGTTCATGCCACATGAATTGTAGTTGAACAGTTTATACTTATCCTCATTCTAGGTTTCTATGGGTTTGGTAATTCTATTTTCACCTACCAACGACGTGGGTAGGGACCAAACCTTAACAAACACTTTGCATGTTTTCCATTACGCATAGTTTGACCCATCAAACAGAGGTGGACAGGAAAACGATTAACCCTCCATATAAGAACTTCTAGAATTCATGCCTAAGCATGGATATAACATAATAACTCAGTGTTCTAGATCAAATACCAATTTAAAAGCCCAGGATATAAGGAATGGTCTAAACAAAAGACAATTTTTATTTTTTTTCCAAACTAAATATTAAACTTAAATAATTTAACCCAAAGTAAAATTTTTCACCAATTTTGAACATGTTATGATTAAACATATTGACAAATTTTATCTTAACCTAAAGAGTCATATAAGTGAATGCATGATAAAATAAGTAAATCTATCACAATGACCGATATATGAGGAAAACTTACAACGGGAAAACCTCGAATGGTCCAGCCACACAAACTCCACTAAGTATGAAATTACAAAGGACACTATAGAAGATTAACAACACCAACTCGATTCCTTCTCAAGCCTTAACACTCCTTGTTCCTTAACCTCTTCTTAGTGTCATTCGAGATTCCACTCGTGCATTATCACAACATGTAAGTCTAGAGAAGGCTCGGTATCCACTGAACATCTCAATAACCGAGTACGGATAGGATCACATAATCCACTAGTTCCTCACTGCAAAACTATACCATTAAGTCCACCTTGTGTAAAAATTAAATAAATATAGATTCTAAACATATTGCATATAAACAAAATGAAGAGAAACTAAACCACAGATTCTAAACAACCTACATGTGAACAAATGTAAGAGAAACTAAGCCAATGGTGCCCAAAACATTATCTTGAAACGTGATATGATGAACACTTAGATCCTAAAAAACTTTTGTGTAAACTAGTGGTTTGGAGTCTTTTTTATAGAGTTTGAGAACTCAAAATATAATATTATATCTCAAATAAAATTGTTGCTCGTCACTCCTATTTATAAGAGGTTTTCCAAAAATGAGATTAGGATAAAACACCTTGAATAAAATCTCAAATCTTATAAAATGCGCCGGGTCATTCGAACAACTTTGAACCTCATTCAAACAAAGTATAGAATCTCATTTGAACCAATATCCAATGAGATATTAAACAATATTTTAGCAAAGTCCAAAGTTGGTTCATTCAAAGTTCATTGGAAGTTATTCTAATGAGGTACTTTATCTCATTTGAACGACATACACAATGTCATTCTAATGACCTTGCGAAAATTATTTTTCTTTTAAAATTATTTAAAAGAAGATAAAATCATTTTAAAACATTATAAATGTAACTTTTTAAAAGACTAACGACCCAATATAAATATATCCAAGGATAAATATATTTACGCATTTATACTCGGGAGATCCTCTGAACGTGAAGATGGAAATGAGCACGAAACACGACACGTTTATGTAGATCTTCTAACTTGGCACCTGCATCTTCAAGAAACCACGTCATAGGCTTGAAGGGTGAACACACTAAAGTCCTAATCCATGACTCAAAGAGTTTTTTTCAAAGAGGGAATAAGCCAAAACATACAAATTAACTCTATTCAGTATTTTTTTCTAACAACATTAAAGTCACATATGAACATATATAACCTATTTATAATAAGTTTAAATATAACTCCAAACCAACTATGGTTTCAAAATCAATATCTTGACATATAAGCATCAGTTCATATTCTTTATGAAATTAAGTCAATTTACATGAGGTTATCACTAGTTCCTTCATATAAATATGTGACTACTCTTGAATAAATTGTTTAAACTATATTGTGAAATAGAATTACAATACAAAATGATTCACAACATCTAAATTAAGGGTGTACCCCAAAAAAATCATACGGTTCTAAGTTAAACATTCTTGCAAACCTAAATATAGATATAATCAATTGACATGCTTCTAATTCATTAGTTCATACACAACAATTATAGTCATAAATCGATTACATATTAACATGATATGTATGATAGTATTTCTCACCTTAAACGAAGCTTGGATCGTGATTATTTCCTCTTAAATTCTCTTACTGTTCTCCCAAAGCTTTGCTATTGAAAATAGGGTTTTAATTATAATGTATTATAATGTTTAATGAGGGTTATAAATTTATATCCCTAAATTTGCAAGTCTATTATGGGAACACTTTTACCCCCACCCCCACCCCCCCAAAAAATATGCCCAAAACGTTAACTGGGTACTCTCAAAATTTGCCCCAAATGTATACTTACCCTCGTGAACCAATTTGAAGCATTAAAACACCATTCTGGGCCTGTGTACACCTTTAGAGTCCCATCCAAACATACCATCCCGAAATATCAAATTAATTTCAATTGAATTATAAATGATTTAAATTTCTCATTTTAAATTCCGGTTAATAATCCAAACCCATTAAAGCCAATAAATTATTCATTAATTTGCTCAAGTAAATATTCATGATCAACTATATTATCATTTAATTAATTCTAAAAAATACAAAGTATTATAATTTTCTTATTTATGTTGATTTATGTGTCTTTTTTTATTTATGTTTAATTGATGGGTTTAGAATTGTGGAGAACATGGACAATTGACCACATTTAGATCATGAGGATGCTTGTGTGACTAGTTTATGACTAGTAAGGAAATAAAATTGAATATATTTTTTTAATTATAATGATCAAGGGAATTTAATTTTAATATATATATTCAAATTAATTAAAATTAGGCATACAATTTTTGATAACCCTAACATAGTTTTTAAATTACTACGTGGGAGAGGGAATTTGATATAAGAAAATATGAGGGCCTCGATTAATGAGACTTTTAATAATAAATAGGTCCTCCACACATGGATACTTGCTATTGTGGTGGTTTGATAAATTACCTTATGGGTAATTTTTGACTTATTATTCAAATTCACGGCCCCCAAATAAAGAGTCTTTTTCATACGCGATAATCTAAAATTAGTTGATGGCATAAACTTCGACAAAAAATAATAGTAGGTTATCGGAAGACAAATTATATTATTTTATGGGACCAAAGTGACAACTATTTAATTTTATTTAGCATAGTCTTTGTCTGGATGGTAAAATTAAAAGAAATTATCCCACCTAATTTGTTTTGAAAAGTAGGTTATTGTGAGGGATAATTCAACAACATATAATGAGAGGACATGTGTTCATTGATTCTAATCAAATAACTCAAGGAAAAAAGGATAAATCTTGTTGATACCGACCTGACAAAAATCTCAGAATTAGATGGCATCGATCCATTTTAATAACTATATATGGTTAAGGGTCCCACACACCTCAAACTCATTTTCTTTTTATCTATAAATGTAACCCTCACCCCAGGGAAGAAGGCCATGTAATTATTAATATTAATAGGAGATCATGTAAAGATATAGAAATACCTCGTGGATGTAGGCACATTGTCGATTAACATGCATACTATTTTTATGTGATTTTGATTTAATTACTTCATGCTAGGCTTTCCTTGTGTTGATTATCACTTGTAGGATTTTACCGCCTACAATTGGTGATGTCTGTGGGAAAAAAAATTTCATTCTTAATCATAGAAATCCATCAACAGTCATGTTTCATTCGCACATCAAGAACATGACAACTCATGGAAGTTTCACAAAATAATCAAAACATCAATGAGGCTCCTAGATTTAAGATTTATGATAGGAAAATTGATCCCACCGACCATGTTTGTTGGTATCTCTAGAAAATGACCCTGTGGATAAATGAAGAGGACCCTATGTTTCGTATATTCCCTTCCAGTCCGGGGGATGTTGCAAAAAATTGGTTTGAGAAATTACCACATCGGTGTATCAACAACTTTAAATAACTCGCAGAAGCCGCTACTGCAAGATTCATCACTAACAACACTCATACAAATATGATGGACTCCATCTTCATTATGAAAAAGAAGGCCTAAGTGTGACACCCCGACTAATTAAATACCGGGTAGCTACTCCTTTATTAAATCAATACAAAATGCCAAGTTGGTTCAGTTAATAGCATCACTGTCGAAAACATTTTAATGATTACTAACCACCTAGTATTTAAGAAGTGAGCTGCCAAATTTTAAATTAAATCTAATTAACATGCAATAAATGAATTATAGAAATGTAGCACAACCATTCACGATAAAGTCTCAATAGAGTAACCAACAAATAATAATGAGTCTGGAGGAAATACTCCTCACAATAATCCCAATATGGAAATAAATAAAACAAGACTGCATCCTGAATTAATTACAAACCAAAGTATGAATAACTAAAATATAAAATGTCTCTAAAGGAAATGGGCGACATGCCCTACAAATGATAAAACTGAATATAGAGTCAAGACAAAAGAAGCGTCTACTAGCAAAGCCCTGTAACTTCCACAACATCTACAACTCGTCACCTAAATGGAAATCCTATGCATGGTGTCCTTGTGGCTGGGCACCTAAAAGGTTTTTACAAAAATAGATTTGAAAGCAAACGAGTCAGAGCCCGAAAGTGGAGAGTATTTTAAAAATAGCAAGTGCTTTAATAACATTAAAACAATGAATTCAAAATACATGTTAGGACGTGCTCTCACATGAAATGCTCACCTCTCGACTAATTGCGCACTCCTAACGTACCGTACCCATACACGTGATATCCATATCTAACTAAACCGACATAAGTTCTAACCTATCTACTCGATTCATAATATAAATTCCCAACGTCATCACTTAAATAGGTAGCCTTACTTAAACTCGGATTCTCAATTATTAGCAAAACATTTCACAGCAGGTTATCCCTTTTTATCTTTATCAACACGTTACTACAATTATACTCGCAATTAAACATAACAATTCCTTTTCATTTAACCGTATTATTCACATCATAAATATACAATATAAGCACCCCGAGACTAAGCTGTGGTGCACACATACTCTGCTATCCATCCCGGTACATCACGTACATAAGGATTACAAATTTCGAATCTCTCAGGAATTGTTAGAATAAGCACCGCACACAAAAATGGAGGCGAACATAATTCAACATATCCATGGCCACGTACATACATACGCTCCATAGTCAGCTGACTTATTAACTCACAAATAAGTCATTCTCTTGAACTATGTCCTCGAGGTACCAATCTAAATTCGGGCACACAAATATTAGATGGCCCTAAGCGAACATAAACCTCCCGTGATAGCAAGTATGGCAGGTATGTCATACACATAAAATCATATACATATATTAAGCATGCACACATCTTAGTAATTACCATAATTTATTCGTGGTATACTTCTCATTCTTATACCAACTTATAATGTTATGCAATTCACATATCCACGGTTAATACTAACATTTAAATCGTCAATTATTCTCACATCGTAATTAGTCACTCACGTCCTAATCCATAATTTTCATTTGGTTCAAATCATTCTTCTATATTTTACTCCTCAATATATCCCGAATATCCCAACTATCTCAATTAGTCATTAAGGTAATGTTATCTCTACAATTAAACAAGGATACGGGGCACTAGAAATCAAACCAGGACAAAAAGGCCAATCTGTCAACTCGTTAGATGTCTCGTTCGAACGAGGTCGTTCGAATGAGAGTTCGTTCGAACGAAGTGGGCATCTAACGAGATCTCGTTCGAACGAAAGGCATCGAAAGAACATCCCACTCATTAGAAGGAAAACTGTCACCTCGTTAGAATCTCGTTCGAACAAGCTCGTTCGAACGACCTGGGCAGGTCTTCTAACGAGATGCCAGTTTCGAGCTCAGAATTTTCCTATCTCATTTTTCTCTATTTTCTTCACCTCTAATCCCATATAAAAATCGTCCCAACAGTATTTTAAGGTTTCTAATCCACACTAAACATTCATATGTCATAACTTTACATTTATATAGGGCCAAATCTTCCTAAACATCATCTAATTGTCATAACTCCCCAATTTTTCCCAAACCTTATGAACATGAACCCTAGAATTTAAAGTCTTCAATTTCCATACATAGATCCGTTTTTGTAACATAAAAAGTAGTAATTCTTTTAGTCCAATCACCCAATAACAATTCTACATGCAAACCTATATCAAAATCTGAATTTATAACTCCAATCTCATGGGTTTTTATAAATCTTCCAATACAATGCGATTATACAATTTTCTAATCATGGAAGAAACATTCGCTTGAAATTAACGTAATTAAACCACTTGCCTTGGATTTTTCTCTGAATTTGGTGTTGAATTGATGAAGGTTGCTCTCTCTTTTTTCTCCCAAGGTTGAAGGTTGAAGATGGAGGTTGTGTTTCTCTTTTGGGAACTTATCCTAACCTCTCCTATAACTCCCGTAGCCCTCTAATTAGTTAAGTGCTGGTAATGGGTTAGTGGGTTCCTAAATACCCTATTTTTAATTCCCAAAATTCGTTGGTCAAAATTCCCCAAATTCCAAAATTACCAAAATACCCTTTTAAGTTGCCGGTGTGGCCCAAAAATGCCCCGGGACCCAAACTAAACCCCCGGCTAGTGTTTTCTAACTATTTCGACCCTTCCGGACTCGTTGGCGCATTCAAAATGACCATACGGTTGATAAAAATAAAATTCCCTTTTTTAATTTAAATAATTACATTCCTGACGCGACTGTCACGCGCGTCCCAACAAAATTTCCCAAATTGCCGTATTTTAGTCTCGCGAAAATTTTAATATTTTCAATATTCATATATTCCCATATATACACATTATAATCAGATACCAACTCACATCTCGTTAGTATTTTATCCGGATTAATTCTCAATTAATTCACATTTAATTTAATTAATCCCATAAATAAATATCGATAAAAATGCGGGGTATTACACTAAGAAACTTTACACGAATATGTTCCACGCTATTGGGAGACCTATAACAAGGAAGAATGATGCTCCAAGCAAGTGGCGGTTGCATGACTTAAGATCAGGGTTTTGAATAGTACTATCATCCACCAGTCCCTTACTAAGAAGAAAGTTACTTCTATAGATGACTTGATGTCTATGATCGAGAAATATGCCAAGGTGTAAATGTAGTAGAAAAAACTCAACAAGATAATGGTCAGCCAAAGGCAAGTAAGAATGAATACAAGGAGAACGTCCCCATAAAGGGGCAAGAAACAGAACGGTGAAGCCAAGGGTAATCAAAAGTCAAATACCACCAAGACCCATTGCACCATAAACACTGTTTTTAAAGAACCAATTTACAAGATCCAAAACAAAGAGAAGTAAAACCTTGAGATGTTACCACCACAAAGGGAATGGGCACAAAATACAGAGTTGTAAGGAACTCGAGTCTCATCTTTAAAAGCTAGCTCAATCTTGTCATTTCAATGACTATGTGTTTAAAAAGAATGCAAAGGCACCCCACAGAGCGCAACCAAAATCTGAACAACATCATAGATGAAGATAAGGTAGGATATGAGCTTGTGATTATCTATGGTGCCTCAATACGAAATCATATCCAAGGAAAAATGGTAAGGATAAAGTTAAAAAAATGTTACTTCAATTATGGAAATATTACTTCTTTTATGGAAGCTTTATAGATCGAAACTGACATAACCATAGTCAACAAATGCCTCCTATAAGAAGAAGTTGATTACGCCAAACATGTCATCTTCACCGAAGATAGCCTAGTTGGATTCAAAATTCCATAAGAACTAGTCATCACTCTAAAATTTCCAACTAGGATGTGGATAAACTACTAGTACGCTAAGGGAATTATTTGAAAGTTACGTATCTCATTTTATTAAATTAGCTAAACCTATAAATGAAAGACCTGAAAGAAGAGATCTTCCCTTGGAATTTTTGTGCTCCCAATACGAGCTAGAAGAATATTCAAATTGATAGAGTTTTTGTTCTTAGATATTGGGTTGCTATATAATGCGATTCTGGGGCGGGGATGGTTCCACACGATGAAAGAAATCCCATCCACCTTATCACACTTGCCTATAATGTGAATATCTATTTTTGTGATACATGCCTCTTATTTTCTCTTACACGTTGAAATCTTCATATCCCCAACACATGATGCACAAGTAGGTCATGTTGTCCATATCTTCATCAAACTAATACTTCCATTATTCATTTCTTTATCCCTTATAATTCAATATTCTTACATTATATGATGTCGGTTCCTAGAAATGGTAAAAATTCATTAGTAATATACACTTGATATGATATGTTATATTCCATGAGAATAAACTGCTACATCTATATGAGCTTACTCACACCTATTTTATAACATAATCAAAATTACGATTCAATGTGTTCATGTGATTATCTTGGTAAAAATAGACCATATTTAATAAAGTCTCACCATAGACTCAAAATCAAATCCCAAGGAAAATACATAATTGAATACCGTTCTCATAAAAAGTCACAAGTTATTATACCTTGAATATATACTCAAGTTGTACTTTAATCTTACACACACAATCGCAAATTTTTGACATTCCTGTCATTGTGAAATTAGATGGCATTATCATTTATGAGATCAAGGTGGAAATCCCACATAGTGAATATCATATTAAATTTCCATCCGTATGATATTTTGCTAGCAATCCTACCTATTATAATGCAGAAGTCAGTCCCTTATCATTTAAGAACATGCTTAAATTGAACATACATTTTGACTTAAGACACGATGGAAATCCTACCATTGCTGCAAAATATGGAGAGTAAATGACATACATGTTTGGATAAATTATAATGGCAATCCCATAACCTTAAAAAATTTCATATGAATTAAATTAATAAAATATGGCATTCCAATATACTTGATATATTGAAACTCTTGTGAGAAAATGCTTTCAATGGAAATCCCATTGCGTTTTAAGGATACAATAATATAAAATTATAGATTTGTATGAAGCCCAATACTAGATATAAGACTTATGAATAACACTATTAATTCAAAAGATCATGCATGACATTATTGAAATTATTCTTATGCTACTAATGAAGTTTTTTCAAGTGTATATGTGAAAATAGGAATGTTGAGGATCCCCGAGGAAATAAGAATGCAATACATATCAACCAGATAATGCACTAACAAAACCAAATGAAGTTATCATTACAAAGGAAAACATTTTGCAAAAGACAGATGAAAGGGGGCAATATATTATGGTTGGGTACTAAATATGAAGATAATGTGGAGACTCATCTTAATTCTAAAACAAACATTGATTTACTCTCACATATCTTGTTATATGAATTCCACTCAACTTTTTGATGATGGAAAGATTTTTTTTAAAATCATCACATACTAACCATTTTATGAGAGACAATTAATACACATTAATGAAATGTTATCAAGAGGAAAGAAAAGATAAGACCACTATCTAAAGAAATATTTTTATAAAAGACTCCCATGCTATCATACACATAAAACAAGAAGTAACATTGCACAAACTCGTGTGTTTTACGTTGATAATAATAAGTACTACAACTAAGTGAAATAAACAAATAGAAGCCTTTTTTAGAAAACAAACCAAGATCCCACATGTGGAAGAACAATATCATTGAAAGAAATGAACCCCCCAAGATCTACCAAAAGGTTGGAAATTCACATACCTTGAATATTACCAGATGGATTTTCAAATATTTCCTTAACAAAGTTCTAATTTTATGTGATAATACAACTATGATTTATATAAACCAAGAATTTTGTGAAAAATTACCAAAATATTTCTAAGGATAGGATTTCTCAAAACCAATAATGCACTTCTTGAACTAGGAGATAAAATTAATGTCCGATCACTCACACATACTTCGTTGAAATTGACCTTCATGCATTTTGGCACATGAATATACTTAATACACTTAGTGAACATGATACTCATCTTCTTAAACATGTTTCACATACTTTGACTATCAATCACACATTACATAAGAAAGGGCGATAAAATATTTTTTTTTCAAAGAAACCATTAGCTCCACCAAAATATAAGATTTCCATAATTTTTTTTTCTCTAAGATAAACTTTGCACCATCCGACATAAGCCAGGCAAGAAAAACATAAATGGATTCTACATCACTAGTTTTTATGAATATTAATTCTTTACTCCCATTTATGCAGTATTAACCGTCATTGCATCTAGTACACTTCCGTACTCAAAGGATATCCATTTCCTATATCATTAGAAAATCTCACACTTTTCGATAATGACAAAGGGGGATAAATACGATATGAGAAAAATATGCTACAATAAAGGTGTAGAAAAATATTTTTTCCTAAAAACCAAATCGTAAAGAAAGGGGGAGACTTTCAATTATTTTCTCAAACTATATAAATTGTATCGTCATCATAAAAAAAGTGGAGATTATGTAACCGAAGGTATTTATACCAAAACGATTTTGTACGATGATAGCACAAATAATATATCATAACACTTCACCATCTTCTCCCTAATGTACTTGATATTAAAACAAGCACTTAATACATTATGAGTCATGTTACGTGGAACACATCAACCATGAAACCATAGTCAAGCAATACATGTACAGTAAAGAATAAAGATTTCAAGAAAAATAATATTGACTCAAAGAATCATTAAACCCTAGCAAATAATCATCTCTCAAGCCTCAAGAGAAATTATAGCTTAACCAGTCACACAAGCAAGTTTTTTATCATATCACACAAGTTATGAAGACCAAGATCAATGAAAAGTGCAAGGACCCCCAATTTTAAATATTCTTTTAAAATTAAATATAATTTCCTTTTAAGTGCGGAATGAAGATGGTTCAACACAACACAAACAAATGACAAATTTTAATTTCTTACAAATAAAAATTAAAACTAAACTAAAAGTGACATCAAAATAATCATCTAACAAATATTCACTTAAAACAAATTAACTCAATTGAAGTCCTAAAATTTGCCTACACAAATCAATTCATTTTTGCAAATTAGGCCAAACCAAATTTTACTAAATTAAATTATCTTGACTTGAATTAAATTAATCCAAACATCACCCAAATTAATTTTTGCACCAAATTAAACAATAGTGTGAATTAAACCATATTTTATCTTTTAATCCTAAGCATGCATTCTAGGTAATTTGCAAGATAAAATAAATTCACAACACACTACGCTTCGATGTACCAGAAAAGTCCAAATCGGGAAAAACCTTGGACGGCTCTAGACCTAAGTCCACTAAGTACGGAATTTTACAAATACAAGACAGATGACTTACACAACTCGACTCGACTCCCTTCAAGCTCCTGATGCTTCTTCTTTTACCCACCTCTGCTTAGTCAACAATCCTGGACTCCACCGGAACCTTGAAATCCACCAATGAAGCTTTTTGGAAACTCGTCAACCACACACGTTTCCTTTCACATCATGAGAATTCCGCAGCAAAAACTTGACTTCTTTTTTTATGGGAAATAGAAGTAAATCCAAACTTCTACTTCTTGTGGTAGAGATGAACCAATGGTGCCAAACAAAACTCCAAATGACAAATATATATAAATGCAGAACTTGGAATGTTATATGAACTAAATGGGTGTATATCTTTTGTGTTTTGAAAAAGTTTAAGCCATCTAAATTAAACATACAAAAGGGACTTTTCTAAACATGAATTTCTCTCTTAAAAGCTCTCTATAATAAGGTGAAAAGTCTTTAAAATAATTCAGTCCCAAACTGGTTAAAAACTGTCAAAAAGTAGTGGGACAAAATAGTGGGAAAATCCAAAAAACTATTCCCGCCTGAAATATTGTTCGAACGACATTTCGTTCGAATGAATCATCTAACAAAAGTCAGTGTAGAAAAGGGAAACTCGTTGGCAAAAACCGTTCCAAAGAAAATCTCTTTCGAACGACAATCTCGTTCGAATGACATTTTCGAACGAAAAAACATAACATGAATTTTTAATTTAAGCTCATAAAATTTTTATATAAAATAAAATTACACCCATTACAAATTTTTTCCAAGTCTCTACAAATATATATATAGCTTTCATACCTTATTGAAGACTTAATATATGATAAATTGTTGAGGACGCAAAAAGGCACTTAAAACACGGCAAGGATGATGTCTTCACGTTGAACTAGGCTGATACGTCTTAAACTCAAACTTGTCATAGGCTTGAAGGATACACATGAACACTATCGTATGACTTAAATATTTTTGTTCAGAATTGAGCCAACACTACATTAAGACTCAATTGAAAATTTTTGTCCTTACAAATCTCCCCCTTTGGCTATTCCGGTATAAAAACCAAATAAAATCCTAAAGGGCCGTCAAGCTCATCTAAACTAAAAAATATCCCACCCAGACATAAAATACAATGCTTGACTCAAAAACCCAAGGATGACTATATTTTCCGATGAAAGTTGCCGCTAGAATAATTCCTGCACACTTAAGCAAAACATTAAATGCATAGGGAATATCAAAGTATTAAATGTTATTAAAGAAAATACTCCCCTTAAATTAATTCTCCCCTTTTATCAAATATGATCAACCTAAGAAGATAGCACTCTCCACCTAAGATAGATCTTCTAAACTAAGATACGATTACAATAGGATTAAATACCACTTCTCCCCCTATCATTCTCCCCCTTTTTGTTTAGGAATAGACAAAGGATAAAAGAACTAATAAATTACTCATTTCTCCCCAATTTAAATAAGAACCATTTCTACCCCTAAAAACTACATAAGGGATATAAGTATGGGAAAACAAGTAAACAAGATGATGCATAAGGTGATAAGAACATGAAAGTATATGGGCAACAATAACACAAATCATCCATACAAATATTAATGGATACCAACTGTGGTGCAAAAATAAATGATACCAATTTGACAAATAAGATACTAAGCATGTGATATCAAATAATATACGCAAATAGATAGATACCAATTATGAATTAGAAGCATAGATGGACTAGCAACCAAGGCAAAGACTAAAAAAAATAAAAAATACCGTATATATGTATAATTAATGAATATCACTAACGAACACGCACATATACCTAGGTATAAACACCACACATGACACAAAATACAATAAGCCTTTCACACTCGTATGGTAAAAATGTGTCCAAATATATGTGGTAAACGGAAGTGTAGGGGTGTGAACTAGCAACAATTAAATTTCTACCCAATCACTTAAAACATATTCATGGAGTTCTCATTTGATTGTAAAATTTTATCACATTTAGATATAACTTCATGTGACAATATAGATTGAACTCAATGAACAAACATACACAATGCACATAAGCCTAGAATTTTGGTGATTCTACAAACCAATAGAGTCATGATAATAAAAGCTTAACTAGGATACACAGTCATTGTGCAAACCCGTTAACATATCCAACAAAACTGCTCATAACTTTCTTTTTCTTTTCTTTTAAACATATTAACTAAACTATTTTGTCCTTGGCAAATATTATTTTTAATTACACATTTTTAATGCCTAAAAATCAATGATGATTGTTCACGCAAAGTAATTTTGTCTTTCTTAATCGGATTCCATTGAAAAATAACAACACCGGATAAACATATTTTTTTATTTTTTTAAATTCGAGAAACGGTTGTTACATGCACAAATCCCCCATAGTCATAGTAAAATGTAGATGACTAAATTGATAGGAGAACATCTCACTTAGTTCAAATATGCATGTGATATTTAAATTTCAAATGAGCTCGTGCATATGTGAATAGAGGTATATAAAAATAGAATCCATTAAGCAACACAAAATCCAATTACTCCATGCATGCATGACAAGGAACATTTTAAGGATTGGCAATCTTAGCCAAAAGTTCTAGCCACATGGAAGTGAAAAAGAAGGGATTCGAACACAAGCATATGCCACAAAAAGTGTGGCAAACAAAAATACACAAAACAAATCATTTTGAGTTTTTGAACTTTTTAACCAAACAAACAAAAATATTTACTCAAAAGACAATTTTTTTTGTATTTTTCATTTAATGCAAACTAAAATGAAAGAACTATAATACAAAAGAGAAACAAAAACCATAATTATAGAATGAGATATGTGATAAAGCAATAACTAGAAAATGACAAAGAAGTATACAATTAGCATAATAATATAGCATGAAGCACAAAAGCTAAATTATGCAACAACTAACACATTCAACCTTTATATTTAGCAAGGGAGGAAGTATGTGAAAACAAATGAGAATAAAATATCCCATTTTGTAAAGCTACCAAGTCGGATCTCCTAACTCAAACTAATGATGAATGGTGATCTCGAGATATAGGAATCTTGATTACCTCTGTTTCCTTACTTTTGGATTTCCTAGGACCTCGTTTAAGATCAAAATAAAACTTCCTAAGATGACCTTTTCGACCTCAATGAGAAAAAGTAAAGACATGTCGAAAATTGATACCTAAGGATTGACCTCTAGAAACCTTTCTAGGTGATTCTCTCAAAACATTGGTTTTGTCTTTATTAGTTAAATCATGACAAGTATCGAACCCTAAACCACAAGTATCAATTTTGACTTGCACGGTTCCAAAATTTTTATCTAAATTAGCGGACCTACATTCCAAATCAAATTTGACTTTACTAGAGTATTTTAATTTATCTTATAATTCTAAAATTTTAGACTCTAATAAAACATTCCTCTCTCCAAACATAAGAATCTCCTTTTTCATTGATTCCATCAAACCTTTAAGGCTATCTCTCTTGCCTTCTACATATTCAAGATTCTCATGAAGAGCTCTCTCTCGTGTCCTAAGGTCATCAACCAATGCACTCTCATCAAAGACCTTAGCACGCTCCCTTAAACTAGCTTCTAAATTCAAATTTTCTCTTTTTAATTTAATTGATTCTTCATATAATTCTCTAAATGCAAACTGAAGTTCACTCTCATCAAACCCTTCATCTCTCTCTCTCTCTCTCTCTCTCTCTTCTCCACTCTCACTACCATCAACTTTTTGGGATTCATAAGCAAAGGCCTTGGAAGCGTCATGTTTTAAGGTGTCATCGTCGGAGACTATCTCACTTTCACTAACATGACTAGCCATGAACGCGATAAAGTTGCGCTCAATGGGGGAATCGGGTCCCTCTTCCTCATCACTATCACTAAGGGTGGAATTGTATGAAATAGGTTTTTTACCCTCTCTCCTTAGTTTATTAGGCCATTCAAAATCCCTATGGCCATAACCTTCACAACCAAAACATCGATTTGACTTGTCCCGATTTAGATCTTCATTTAGTCTTTTAGGGGAATTTTCGGCTTTGTCATGCTTAGAATTTTCAAATTTCTTAAAATTATTTTTAAACATATCTTTTTTAAATTTAAAGAATTTTTGAAATTTCCTAGAAAACATTGCCATGTCCTCCGAGTCACTATCACTCTCATCAACCAAAACTTGTTTTTCCTCCTTTTGGGCTTTCAAAGAAATTCCCTTATCTATTTTCTTTTCATTTTTGGAGGGAAACATATTTGGCTCATAGGTTTGCAAATCATCTACTAATTCATCAAGTTTGGTAGAGTGCAAGGTGGGTAAAGAATTTAAAACGGTCACTTTAGGGATAAATCTCTCGGGTAGGGACCTTAAAATTTTCTTTACTACTCAGTCATTGGGTATTTTCTCTACCAAATTAAGTGATGAATTTACTATATCGGAAAGTCTAGCATAAAATTCATCAAATATTTCTTTTTCATTCATTTTGATGGTTTCAAATTGAGTGGTGAGGTTTTGGAGTTTAGAAGATTTAACAACACTAGTTCCCTTGTGAGTGAGTTGTAATATATCCGAAGCTTACTTAACAGTTTCACACGTCATGATACGTCGAAATTTATTCGGTGTGACTGCACTAAACAAGGAATTTAAACCTCGGGAATTAAAATTGGCAAGTTTAAATTCATTCTCACTCCATCTATCTACGGGTTTGGTGACACGCTCATTTTCTATCAAACATGTGGGTGGGGACCACCCATTAACAACTGATATCCAAACTCTCTCATCGACAAACTTTAGTGGCGATTTCATACGCGCTTTCCAATAGGCATAATTGGAACCATCGAAAATAGAAAATTTTGAAAATGGGGAAAATTCCATTTTTAATCAAAAATATTTAAAAGGACCTTAACGCAATAAATTAGACCTCCGGCTATGATACCAATCTGAAAAGTGTAAGGACCCCCAATTTTAAATATTATTTTAAAATTAAATATAATTTCCTTTTAAGTGCGAAATGAAGATGGTTCAACACAACACACACAAATGATAAATTTTAATTTCTTAAAAATCAAAATTAAAACCAAACTAATAGTGACATCAAAATAATCAAATAACAAACATTCACTTAAAACAAATTAACTCAATTAAAGTCCTAAAATTTGAATACACAAATTAATTTATTTTTGCAAATTAGGCCAAACCAAATTTTACCAAATTAAATTATCTTGACTTGAATTAAATTAATCTAAACATCACCCAAATTAATTTTTACACTAAATGAAAATTAGTGTGAATTAAACCATATTTTATCTTTTAATCCTAAGCATGCGTTCTAGGTAATTTGCAAGATAAAATAAATTAACAACACACTACACCGCGATGTACAAAGAAAATCCAAATCGGGAAAAACCTTGAGCGCCCTAGACCTAAGTCCACTAAGTATGGAATTTTACCAATACAAGACAGATGATTTATACAACTCGACTCGACTCCCTTTAAGCCCCTGATGCATCTTCTTGTACCAACCTATACTCTAATCGACTATTCCGGACTCCACCGGAATCTTGGAATCCACCAACGAAGCTTTTTGCGAACCCGTCAATCACATACGGTGCCTTTAACCATATGAAAATGCTGCAGCAAAAACATGACTTCTTCTTTTATAGGAAATAGAAGCAAACCCTAACTTCTCCTTCTTATGGTAGAGATGAACCAATGGTGCCAAACAAAACTCCAAGTGACAAATATATATAAATGCAGAACATGGAATGTTAAACAAACTAAAATGGTGTATATCTTTTGTGTTTTGAAAGAGTTTAAGACATCTAAATTAAACACACAAAATGAACTTTTCTAGACATGAATTTCTCCCTCAAAAGCTCTGTAGAATAATATGAAAAGTCTTAGAAAAATCTAGTCCCGAAGTGGTTAAAAATTGTTAAAAAGTAGTGGGACAAAATAGTGGAAAAATGCCAAAAAGTGTTCCCGCCTGAAATCTCGTTCGAACGACTTTTTCGTTAAAAACGACATTTCGTTCGAAATGTCAGTGTAGAAAAGGGAAACTCGTTCTAACGAAAATCTCGTTCGAACGAAAAAACCGAACATGAATTTTTCATTTTATGTTCATAACTTTTTTATATAAAATAAAATTACACCCATTACAAATTTTTTCCAAGTCTCTAAAAATATAGATATAGCTTTCATACCTTATTGGAGACTTAAAATATGATGAAGTGTTGAGGACGTAAAAAGGCATTTGAAACTCGACAAGGATGATGTCTTCACATTGAACTAGGCCGAAACGACTTCAACTCAAACTTGTCATAGCCTTGAAAGATACACAAGGACACTATCCTATGAATCAAATGTTTTTGTCTGAAATTGAGCCAACACTACAATCAATCTAGCATCATATCATAAACAAGCATTCCATTCATAAGAAAGCCAGAAGAATGCACTACAGTCCAAAAGATCGTTATTATGTTTATTATTGTACTTTAGGAACTATTATACGAAAGTAAATAAACATAATTTACCTTTTATATGCTAAAAACCCACTAATCTAAACCTAACCTACATCTGCCTAAACCTTCGTATAGCGCAGCCCTAAACCAAACATCCTTTTCCCTAAAACCTTGGAGATTTAGTTAGTTAAACCTTAGTTTTAGTTGACTAAAACAATTGTAGTCATCTAAAAATTTTGACATCACGCTACAATAGGCCAACCTACAAACTAGAAGAGTTTTAGTCAACTAAACTTTACTTTTAATCTACAGTGTCAGAGATCCTAGATTGATTTCGGCAAAACTATTCAATCTTTTATCTTAATACACCAACCCTTACCAAACTTATTACTATACTTTTACCGACATTTGTCTACATCCTTACATTATAAATAAGCCTTCAAACCTTTATATTAAATCACTAAGCCTCAAATTAAGATTTTGTCTTACTAATTGAGCTTTCTAGTAGAGAAACCAAGTTTCCAAACTGCTTTCCATTTTATGTAATATTCAAACCCAAATCTCAATTGTAGACAAAACTTTATTAAAGTAAATCTTCAAACTTCAAATCCATTATATCCAATTTCCAAATCAAACCCCATGAGTTCCAAGATTCAAAACCCATTTAAGCCAAATTCTTGATAATATTAGAAATGATGCATTTTTAGTGAGAGAAAGCTCCAACCAATTTACAAGATTTTTTTAGAGAAACAAACCCATCCCAACACCCACTTTTGTTTCAATGTTATTTAAACATAAGATATCTCTTGTACAAAGTTACCCCCCAAACAACACGTGTGATTAGATATTAAAACCCAAATCTCATAAGACAAAGATTAAAACTTAAATTTCCATTTGACAAAATTACATGGGTGTTGTAGCCTAAAATAAGAGATTGATAAGGACCAATAAAAGCATGACATCTGTCAATGCCACATGGGCCTTATCCCATGACATTATTCTGGTTGAAATATTACCCACACTAGTCGACAAAAGGGACTGCCACCCTCAGAAAGGCAAGCCATCAACAGAGTAAAACATACACTAGTGGGAATATCTATAGTCACCCATACACATGTTGTAAGAACATAATTCTTATCATGTCCATTTGTTTTAATTGGATTAATTCCGAACAAAATGAATTAATTTTAGGCTAGTTTTATTATGGAGTTTAATTGAGCCTACGAAAAAGTTCAAGTCCAAGAATGTGAAATTTAAAGCTTTGAAGAAGGTTTCAAGTCAAAACGTGTTGCATATGTTTAAGATCACTCAGTTATGAATACTTAAGAGCAATTGGGTAATTTAGTATGTTGACTAAGTGCTGGGTGATTTAAATAATTGGGAATTAAATCTTTTTTTGATTAAAAAAATATTTCTGAGTTAAAACAGTTAAGAAAATTCTAGCAATTATTTAAAAGAAAAATAATTTTTAAATCACTATCGCTTGAACGAGACAGTGGGTCGTTCAAACGACAAACCCATGTCGCGCAAACGAGATCCACATCTCGTTCGAATGAGCTCTCCGCCTCGATTTTCATGTTTTAATTTTCTTGGACTCTGTGCTGCTCAGTTATAAATAAAAAATGACTCTGCGAAAGTTTTAGCAGTAGAACAGTTTTGAAAAACTCATTCCCATACAGTTTTTCATCATCCCGTGTTTATTCAAGATCAAACTATTCAATTCCAAAGTTTGTGATCTTGAACGCGTTTACCGAAAGACAATTCATTCACTACACCATTTTGCACTTTCTGGGGATAACTCTACAACTGGAGAGTTGTGTGCTATTGTGGAGGGAGTCCTTATGAAGTAACTTATGGAGAAGCCATCTCTTTTCCATTGCTGACCATCTGGAGTTCTTGCGAGAGATTCCAGCCAAGGACATTGGAACTGACACCTGTGGGAATTTCGTATGTCACCCTATTTCATTGTAATCCATGTAAGTTGTGTCTTACAAATTATAGTGAAATAAAAAGGTTTTTCCCTTCGGAGATTTTTCCTGTAATTATTTCTTTGACCGTATGCTTTATTCTTCGAATGGATTTAATCACTTAGATGCATGTTTAGGGTTTAAGAAGTTAAAATTGGGTTCAACTAAAAATTGGAACAAAGTTGTTTTTACCTAAAGTACACACTAAAGGGCCTTCTCAAATTGGTATCAAAGCTTGTTGCACTATCTTATTGTGTTTGTGATCCCGTGACTTTAGGAATTCCTTTTAGTGGTTTTGATGATTTTAGAATTCACTTTTTTGAATCATCTAATTGGAAATCACACATGAAAACTGCTCTTAAAAAATTGGTTAATAAGGGTGATTGTGAAAAGTGTCTTTGCTACGAATGGTTTGGTCACAGGATATATGAGTGTCCCACTAAACTTAGGGAGAATTTTAATAAAACGATAAATCGTGTTTCTACCCTTAATGATAGTGACCCAGAGGAAGAAAAATTTTATGCTAGTAAGCGTGAACATCCCACCTTTGTGGCTAGTCATGTAAGTGATAAAAACTTACTTTTTCTTGATTCTTCCGTAGCCACAAAAGTTGATACACCTAAGAGTGAGGGCGAGGTGAGTGAGGATGAGAGCAAAGACGGGAGAGATTTGCAAACTTCTTTCAAAGAATTATATATAGGAACTTTAAAAGAAAGTAAAGCAAACATAAAATTAGGAGCTATGTTGAAAGAACGTGCCATAGAAATAGATAATTCCAATGCTTTAATTGAGGATCTTGGGGAACATGAAAAGAAAATTCGAGAGAAGATATAATATGTCGAGGGTGATAGAGATAGTCTTCGAGGGTTGATGGAGACTATAAAAATGAAATTCTTGAGTTTGAGAATTCTACCCATTTACTCGAGTCAAGGATAGGCGAGGTTGAGAAAAAAATGAGAGATTCGAGTAAAGTTAAGTTGGATTTGGAGGCTAGGTCTGAAAAGATTGACAAAATCTTAGGCACCATCGAAATCAAAGATAATCGAAGAGGTATTGGCTTTAATCATCATGTCGCACCTGCACCCAAAGCCAAAACCATGCAAACAAGAGAGCCTCCTAGGAACTTTAGGAGAGAGCCACCAAGGAACGTGATCTATAATCGGCCTATAGGACACGCTCCTCACCGTATCTACACTTTCACTCGTTACGGCTGGAGAGGTCATCTTAGACGATTTTGCTACGATCTTAAGAACTCTCCTAGAAAGTCTAAAGCCATTCCGTTTCCCAATGCCCCTACTCGTCGGTTCACTCCTACTTGGGTTAGGAAGTCGTATTTATAAGCGTTAGGTATTAGGCTTGGTGATTCTCGCGTCATTGCTCGTGGTTCTCCCCATGTTTCATCTTTCGATTGAGGTTGTTCGTCGATTTTTCATACATTAGTATTTACTTTATGCGTTATATTTTGCTACTGTTATGGCATGTTTCCAGTTTTTGTTATGTATTTGAGTCTTATCAAAAATACAAAAAGATTTTGCTTTTTATAAAAACTTTTGAAAATATAAAAAGATTTTGATTTTTATAAAAACTTTTGAAAATACAAAAAGATTTTTGGTTTTTGAGTCGTAAGGTTACATGGTGGATATGGGATATTAGTGTGCTTGACCCCCCCCCCCCCCTTCCTTTCATTATTCACGTGGCTATGATATTTGGTCATTGTTATTGATACTAAGAATGATCTTAACCATTGTATTACGGGGATGTTTCGAAGTTGATATATTTTTTGATTCGACTTTGCTTATATACCATCCATGCACACATGCACGGGTTAATATGAATATTTGACTTCTCTTGCATATTTGAGATTGGTGAGATGTTCTTATCTCAATTTTGCCATCTATGCGTAAGTAAACTTAAGGAGGAGATTTTCTTGTAAGAATCATTTTGCGTGAGAATTGATATTGAAAAAATGATGAGTGTTCACCGGAAAGGGTTGCGAGAGTATAAAATTGACTCGTTGTGAAAGACACCGTTTAAAAGAGCCCAAAAGAAAATCAAGGCAATAAAAATTCATATGCCAATAATTGGGGCCAATAGGACTTTCTCTAAGTTGAGATTGATATATATTTCTAAAGATCTTAAAAAATTCATATATATGATGGAGTTTGGTTGGAGATAAATTTAAACGGGTTTGCACCACAAATCCTACGTTAAAACATCGTATCATGATGTTATTGTTTGTAGAATCGTCAATAATTCGTACTTATGTGCATGTTGTTAGTGTAGTTTATTAAACTCACACTTATTTTATCAAAAATGGCTTTGATGAAGTTTGATTATTTCTTGCTATTAATTAGAACTTCCTGATCAGTTCGACGTATTGAAATGGTGACTCATTTGTTGTAGATCACGCCCATTCAATCCATATTCCTGTTTTGAGCACATTCATCCTGTGTTAACTTGTAATTCTCGTTGGTATTTTTACTTTCTTTTCTGTTTTGAGTTTATTTTAAGTATGTTTTTGATTTCCAGGTACTCTTTTGGGATAATTTTTTCACTGGGAAAATCCTTACTGTTTTTGGGGTATCTCTGGGATTTTTATTTTCTCGTGCGAATGACATCATATGTTGTGTGAACATGTCGTTCAAGCGACATCCAAAATCATTCAAGCGACATAACCAAGTTGTTCGAGCGATATCAAGCGAGATCAGGGTTTCACTTAACACAACTGATTCGTATTTTCAACCTTTTCGTTCTCTTATATCTATTTCTCTGCACTCAAGTGGTGACACCAGTTTTTCAAAAACCCGCCATTGATTAGCTCTTGAAGCTTAAATTTTTTCCTCTCTCATTCACATGGTAGCTCCAACCCTTATCCATCTTGGATTTAGAGTGGACTCAAGCCGCTGTGTTCCAGTCATTGTCCTGATTCGTTCAGTTGTTGTGTGTCTCCAACTCTTTCAACACGATTGTCGCATTTCCTTGAGGTACCCACTGATTTCTGCTCTTGTTTATGTTTCATTCTGTGTTGGGTTTAATGATATCTAATTCCAGGATGTATTCACACAAAAGAACACTACCTTGGCAGATTTTACCTCTTTTACAGTGTCTCTTTTGTGTTAATTTTATTTTGGGATCAGAAATCATTTGTTGAGAGGAATTGGTTCCTAGTTTTGAGTATATTTATCTCATTTATGCTGTTGTTGTTGTGGGCATTAGCGGTGGTTCGAATGGATGTTTGTACGGTGATAGGTTCTTAGGTGTGTGTTCCTCGTGCCGGTACCCTTTCACACATCACACATTACAATCTTCTGTCATGACGCCTAAATGTCACGGTGCCCCTTCAGGCCGACTCGGTGAGCCGTCACCCTCTGCTCGAGCTCAGAGAGCTCAGGCCAGTAGGACCCCGTACTCCCTAGTGTGATTGGCCACTCGTGTTGAGTATGATCATTACTGCTTATTGGGTCTCCACATTCGGTCTATTATTCAGGAGTGGGTGTTTCGTTATTCTGAGTTTCGTAGGTTAGGCATTCAACAATGGTTGTCTAGTAGGGTTTGGGATTATCTGTTTGAGGCTCGTGGGGTTGTCTATCCGGACATTATTTGAGAGTTCTTCTTTTGCGCTCCCCCATGCTGAGGGGATCTTCTCTACTGTACGTGGAGTTCCTGTTCTCATCACAACAGATCTCATAACTGCTTTTCTACACCTTCCCCGTGTCCTTCATGTTGTGTTTCCTCATTATTCCAACGATGGACCTATATATGATGATATTCCGTGTCATTACTTCTGGGAGATTCCAAAGGCAGGTACTACTATGTATCATTTCCAACTTCTCCCTACCTTCTGTGTGCTTAATAGGTTTGTGTCAGCATCCATTTATCCTCAGATAAATCATACTCAGATCGGGTCTGACATTGTCTATTTCATGTACCGTCTCTCTCAGCAGTGGGATATCGATTTACCGATTATCATGCTTCGTGTTATATCCTCTATCACCGTCAGTGGTACCACCTCTGTCCACCCTGCTCTTCCTTATAATATTCTCATTTCCATTATTTGCACTGCTGTTGGGGTTCCTGTTTTAGAGGGTTATCAGCGTCTCCCTTCGTCTGCTATTATTGATCAAAATACTTTCACTCGTTTAGAGAGTCATTTGCTAGAGGCGATGAGAGCTAGAGCTCCACCCACTGAGGGAGCCTTCTCCAATGTTGATCCCTATTAGCCTGCTGATCCCTCTATCCCGAGCACCTCTAAGTTTTCTCAGCCACGCCCCTCTATACTTGCACACACACGTCCTATTGAGGAGGAGGTTTATACTTTACAAGCACAGGTAGCTTCTCAGACCAGGATGTATGACACTATCATTGCCAGATTTGATGCTGAGGCCGAAGCATGTGTTCGTGCTGAATCCAGGATGCCAACATTCTTTGATGAGATGCCGCAGTGAGAGCAGCTGAGAGGCGCAGGATCCTCTGGACTCAGCCATATTTCATCTACATACACTGATGATGCTGCTGCTAATAATGATACTCCTACTGATGTCTAGATGTATTTTTTATTATATCTGACATATTGAGATTCATGATGTATTTTTATGGATAATTGTATCTCCATTGATTTTATTTTATGGAATGGATGTATAGTTTCGTTTGCAGTTTTAGTGATTCTCTCATTATGAGTCAGTTACTGCTATCCACTGTCGTACTGATATTGTGTATCTAGCCATGCTGTTCATTCTCATATATTCATGCTAGATTTGGTGTGTTTGTCCCACGTTTTGTCTATTCCAAGAAAAAGGGGGAGAGAAATGTGATGTTGGGGGAGTATTTATTATGATATTATACTTGTTTTTATTCCTCCATACTTCACTTGGGTATTTGTTTGTGTCTAGTGTGTGTAGGTATTGTTTTCAAAGATTCAGATGATTGCCATTCAGAGACAGAATCAGATTCAGATGCTTGCCATTTATTCAGTTTCATTATGTCCTGTATTTTTATATTTTTGAGTTTTGGGATAGGACATGTATTTGTTTTCGGTATATAGCGTTTCTGTTTAGTTTTGTTCTGGAATAGACAAAGGGAGATATTTTAATTGGCTTAATTCCGAACAAAATAAATTAAGTCTAGGCTAGTTTTATTATGGAGTTTAATTGAGCCTACGACAAAGTTCAAGTCCAAGAATATGCAATTTAAAGCTTTGAAGAAGATTTCAAGTCAAAACGTGTTGCATATGTTTAAGATCGCTCAGGTATGAATACTTGTGAGCAATTGGGTAATTTAGTATGTTGATTAAATGCTGGGTGATTTAAATATTTGGGAATTAAATCTTTTTCTGATTTAAAAAGTATTTCTGAGTTAAAACAATTTAAGAAAATTCAAGGAATTATTTAAAAGAAAAATAATTTATAAATCATTGTCGCTCGAACGAGATAGTGGATCGTTCAAACGATAAACCCATGTCGCGCGAACGAGATCCACATCTCGCTCGAAAGAGCTTGTCGCCTCGATTTTTGTGTTTAATTTTCTTGGACTATGTGTTGCACAATTATAAATAAGAAATGTCTATGCAAATGTTTTAGCAGCAGAACAGTTTCAAAAAACTCATTCCTATACAGTTTTTCATCATCAGGTGTTTATTCAAGATTAAATTATTCAATTCCAAAGTTTGTGATCTTGAATGCGTTTACTGGAAGGCAATTCATTCACTACACTATTTTGCACTTTGTGGGGAGAACTCTACAATCGGAGAGCTGCATGCTTTTATGGAGGGAGTCCTTATGAAGTAACTTATGGAGAAGCCTTCTTTTTTTCATTGCTGACCATCTGGAGTTCTTGCGGGAGATTCCCGTCGACGACATCAAAACCGACACCTGTGGGTATTTCGTATGTCACCCTATTTCATTGTAATCCATGTAAGTTGTGTCTTACAAATTATAGTGAAATAAAAATGTTTTTCCCTTCGGGGATTTTTCCTGAAATTGTTTCTTTTACCGCATGCTTTATTATTCGAATGGATTTAACCACTTAAATGCATGTTTAGGGTTTAAGAAGTTAAAATTGGGTTTAACTAAAAATTGAAACAAAGTTGTTTTTACCTAAAGTACACACTAAAGGGACTTCTCACATATATGTGAGTCCATGCTTGCTCACGCTTAGTTGTTATCTATAATTTAAAAAGGTGTAAATGCCTAATATATAAAGGAATTCCACCACTTCTTCTTCCAATTATTATTGATAACCTAGTACACCCCTCAGTTGAGGGACATATGCAAAACGACATAGACATAACCCTAGAGAGTTTCTTAAGAGCTTGTACTCAACCCTAATAATTAGTGACTTAGTACCCATGGATGTAGGCACCTCATTGGGCAGAACCATGTAAAAAGTTTTGTCTCCTTCTTTGTCTCTTATCTATCTCTAGTTCATATTATATTATTCTATATATGTGATTGATAATTATTAGTATAACTAATTTAACACTCATCATAAATACCATACAAATTTTAGACATCTACACATTGGCATCGTATGTGGGAACTCGATAAGAAATGATTATTTCCTACTTTGATCGATCCAAAAATATTTTCCAATCGCTTGCTTAAATTTACTGAAAAATTGCAGACAACGCAAAAAGCAGCTGTGCAACTGAAAACGTATTACCCTTTGCCCCTCCAAGAATAGGAGTTCTCCAAGGATATTTATTAATAGCCAAACGTTAAGAGCTCATGCAAGAAACAATTAAGTAGTTGACTTAGACCCTCTAAGCTAAGACCGTGGTAGGTCTCATCATGCCATTTGAATGGTAATGCCCCAACATGAGAGGAGAAATGTTGCCTCTAACCCCCTATGGGGATATAAAGCTCATAAACCTAGACGGAATGAATGAAAGGGGTATATCTAGGTATTCTAGATCAACTGACAACCATACATATCACCATAGTGCCACCTCTTTCCTTAGGTTGACTGATTATAATGATGGGCGATCATTCCCTCGGGACAAGAAGAGTATGCAGGAAAGGCTGAGAATAGGTTCAGTGTTTGATCATCTAGTTCCTGGAGAGATAAGGAGACATCACGACAGAGAGCCTAGAGGATCTGGGGATAATTGAGAAGGGTCTGTCATGTTAAGGACCAGTGTACGAGGGTTAGTGCGTGCCAAGTCAGGATGAGAACTCAATAAAAAATAATGCCTGAGCAGTTAAAACTGTCTTAGTTAAAGATGAACCAAACGATTAGGCATGGAAAATATTAATTCAAAGATTGGAAGACCGTTTGAAAGAAATAGCAAAGTTAAAAAGTACCTTACACAAGAGTTTTGTAAAAGGATCACCCTTCACACCTTCTACTGTGGATTCCTACACCTTCTAAGTTTAAGCCACCCTTGGTAACCCTAAAATACTATGATAAAATATATCCAATGCTTCACTTAGAGAAATATTAAGTTGATGTAGACATATCTTCAGTTCCCAATGAGATGAATTGTTGGGCATTTTCTAGCACTATTATTGGGTCAGCTCAGATATGGTATAATAATTTTTTGCAGGAACATATCTTCAGCTTTCAACAAAGGGTTAATTTATTTTATAGTAACTTCAACTTTGGATCCATGCTAGTTAAAAGGGTTGTTCATTTACTAAGTGTTCGTTAGAGACTTAGAGAAACCACACGTGAGTACATTAATCAATTTAATAGTGAAAAATTGGAGGTCGTTGGTTATGGAGGGAAGATGATGATCACCACATTAATGAGTGGCCTGCTTCTTGGGAAATAATACTATGTTCAACCAAAGAGCTTTCTAAGACCATGATTGAATTACTGATCTGGTAAGATTATGAACGTCGAGGAGACCATGGATGTAAAATTATCTTATAACCCCAAGGACGATAGCAAGAAGGGCTTAGAGAAGAAAAATAGAAGGATAAGAAAGTAGAGAAACCAAAAAGGTATGATGAATACACCACTCTCATCATTAGTGTGCATAATATTCTCAAAGAAATTCTAGGAAGTATGGATCTAAAATGTCCTAGTAAATTAAAATTGCATCCAAACAAAAGGGATAAAATCAAGTACTATAAGTTCCACCGAGATCATGACCATAACATAAATAGTTGCATAGCCTTGAAGAACGAGATAGAAAGCTTAGTTTAAAGAAGGAAGCTATACAAGTTCGTTGATAGAGGTGGCAGAGCAAACCGTTCAGATGAACGAAAAACCAGGAGGTGATCAAAATTCCCTTGTCAAAGAGGGGATGACAAGAAAAAAAATAGGGACGGTGACATTGAGGATGCTCCAGATTTCTCAAGAAGACCCAAAGAGACTTTAAGAGAAGTGAAAATGATCTCTTTTGGATATAATTTAATAACAGGTGGTGACGTCCAAGCCATATATGTGCATATAACAGCTCGTTTGTCTTCGATTGGTACCAACCTCGGCCTGGATGACTACGAGGTTGGTAAAGTATGACCTTTCCCATGTCCGAGACCAACATCTATGAAGACCTCGGCTAGGATGGTGGCCAAGGTTGGATACGAGGTGTGACGTCATCTAAGGCCGATGATGACATGATGCTTGTTGATTGAGCCTGAGAGGCTTTGCTGATCTCAAGTGATAGCTTGTAATGTCGGTTGGGGCCAATATTGATGTTCATGGATGGTTGAACTCATCTTTTCTGATCTCGACTGATGTCCAGCCAAGGTCGATGTAAGGCTGAAGCGATATCGAATGATGCAGACCTTCTGAGTGATGATATTATAGACAATTATTATGAGCTTCTTCCACCTCAGCTGTGAGCCTGGTTGAGGTTAATGTCTCTTATCAGTAAGGTACAATTTGGGCACATCAATCACTCCTAGCCCTTAGTTACCTATGTGAATAGGTGAATAAGGGGTATGTATTCTCGAGGCTGGATTTTCTTGTGTGTTAATACTTCTTTGGCATGCGTTAATATTTGAAGTGGGTAGCGTGCCTGACAAGGCATGATTATGTTGATTTGCCTTTTGGTATCCAAAGGAAATGATGGGCCTTGGGATGTGCGCCAAAACAATTTTGGGTTTAAACACTTTTTCTTCTCCTTTCTTCTTAATTGCTTCAATTTTTCGCCTGTGCTCTCTCTGTAATTTCTTTCTCTCTTCAAGAGATTTACTGCTGCATTTGGGGCTTTCTTGGTTTCTACTCTTCTTCTTCTTCTTCTTCTTCTTCTTCTTCTTCTTCTTCTTCATTTCACACTCCATTAGGTACCATTTTAACCCGCTTCCTTCAATTTGTAGCCTTTGAATTTTCCTTTTTATATTTTTTGGTGAGGGTTTTAGTTTTTCGATGAGAGTTTTAGGGTTTTTCAGTGGTACTTTGCATTTTCCGGTGAGCCTGTTCTTAAGTGTTCTTGAATTAAAAGTTTTCAAAATCCAAGTTTGATCTTTGGCTTAGATTGAGTTATGTCTTTTGGTTGTGTTTTAGAGTCCAGAGTGTATGGTCATCTACCTTATGCTCAAACCTCTATATAGGCTCATATAAGAGTTCCCTTCATTTAGAGAGAAGACCTTTGAAAACATTAGGCAAATAGAACTAGCCCAAGAGGAAGCTCGTAGGGCTGAGGCCTTCCCCCTCAGACCTATCTTTCCTCAACCTCTGAAGGTAATTTAACCTGAGCCTGCTGATCAATAAGAGGTTCCAGTAGAACCAACACCCATGTCTGAGTCTGAGTCAACTACCTCAGACCCTATGTCTATAGACTCTTTTCAAGAGGCCATGAACTTCTCTATTAGGCAAGATCAGGTCCCTGGTTAGGCCGAGGTACCAAGTCAGGCCTCCTCTCATAATGGTGCCAGTACCTCACAGTCTTCTTTCAACGTTGAAATTACGAGGCTGAACGTGGACATTCCCCCCATTATTGATGACATCCCCCTATCAGCCGCCACCGGGACTGAGTTCGCTCAGAGGTTTCCTGGTGGTGTTCATGTGCCTGCCCAGGCTGACGTTACTAGGGATGAAGATGATGGTCATGAGAGTGTTGTTGATACCTCTGAGGCGGTCCAGATAGAGAGCTTGGTTAGTGAGTATGACCTCTTATCTTTTAGGCACCTATACTCTATAGGCCCTTCCTTTAAGCTTAGGAGACCTCTAAAGGGTGAGAGGGCCTTTGATGGCCGAGATGGGGAGATTTGCGTCTATGAGAAGATGTTCAAGCTAGGTTTTTGTCTCCCTATCCATCCTTCAATCATAGCCATATTATCCTTTATAAATTTATCCCCTTCATAACTATTCCCCAATGCTTGGACGGCGATGATAGGAGCTATCGTCCTTTAAAAGGCAGTCCACCACTCAGGCCTTCATGTTAGGGTCTTCACAGGATGTTACGTCCATTCCTCTACCAAAAACCATCCTAGCTACTACCACTTCTTATCTAGGAAGTCAGACAAAAAGATGTTATTGGTTACCCAGACTTTAAGTCACAACTGGAAACCTCGGTACTTCTTTGCGTCAGGGGCATAGGAATTTGGTCCATGTGCTTCCTCTTCAATGTCTAATTTGAGGACACATCTAAAGTGGGTGAAGGTGTCTCTTGCTGCTAAAGCAGACCCTGGACTTATCCAGGATAATTTTCGAAAGGTTAAGGACCTTCAATATTAGGGAGAATAGGGTCGTCTTGTCAAATATGATCATCTAATGACCCCCTACTACCTTTCTCACACAGGCCTGGGGGGTAGTCCTTTGGTCGAGCTTCGTAAGTATTATTTCTTATTTTGTACGTCTTATTTTTCATACCCCTTATTTACTAACTCAGATGGTGCTTTTTACAGAACGTCCTAAAGGTATTTCTGACGACCTCTCGGAGATGTCTGTCCCAAGCCTGGTGAAGCTGATGAAGAAGGCTAACCATACTGCAGCCCCTCCTCCTCCCAAACAGAACATCAGCACGTCCGAGGTCGACGTTATGAAGAAAAGGAAAACCACAACAGACTCGGAGCAGCAGAGGCCGAGTAAAAATTAGAAGGGAGATCATGCCATTCCGATTTCCTCAGACGATGCACTTGCAGCTCATCTTTCTCAACTGAAAATAAGTGATAGCTTGATCGGCCATGGTATGAAGGCAATTAATACCATTGGCTATGTGATAACCGATGAAGATAAGCTTTTCCTGCATTCTTTGGACATCCCTTTACTGGATGAGTTTACCCTTTATCGATCAATTCAGCTAGTGATTTCTACAATTTTGCTCTTCCAAGTGTAACCTCAACTATCTTTCATTAATGTGCTTATACATCTGACCTTCTACTCCAGGGTATGTTGTCCTTGCATCTTTTTATGGACTGGACTCTGGAGAAGATGCCCTTGATCGAGAAGGGTCAAGAAGCCCTTAAAGTCCATGCCTCTTTGAGCGCAGAGGTTGATCGTTTGAAGGAGGAGCTGAAAGAGGTCAACAAGTTGAAGGAGGAGGTCTAACAAAGAGACATGGACATGTACGAGCTGAAGAAAGACCATTAAGTGGCTCTGAAAGCCAAAGATGATGCTCTGCAGGCTAAGGTGACTGCTGCTGTTAAGGCTTCCTTAGTGGACGCCTCAGAGAAGATTATTGCAGCTTACAAAGTCTTTGATGAGTTCATCAACTTTGGCTTTGAGTATCTTGAGAGCGGTATCAAATCCACTAGAAAATGGGCAACCTCCAAGGAATAAGATTCGGGGAGTTTGAGTTCCTCAGACATTGTTGGTCTAGGCTTTGGTGACCCCCATTTTTCTCAGGCCTTGCAAGAGGTTGATGAGGATGGTGATTCTCCCGCAGAGACTGCTCCCTTGGGCGCCGCTGAGACTGAATATTTTAATCCTGAGGATGAGGTAGCCAAGGTGACTAACGTCGGCCAATAAGACACCACTCTTCTTGCAGATACCTAGGACTTTGTGAAGCCTAAGTTATAATTTTTGCGTCTTCTTATTTGTATCTAACTTTTGTGAACTCCGATAGTACTTTAGTACTCTTTGATTTGAATTTGCAATTGTTTGCTTATTGTAATACAATCTTCTTCTAATTATTTTGCTTTTTTCAATTAATGTTCTCTCCCGCATGTTGCTTTAAAGTCTGAGGTCACCACAATACGATGTTTACCTCACAATTTTCACCAAATAATGATGTCTAAGGTCTAAGGTCATCAAATTATGATGTTTACCCTCATAATTTCATCAAACTAATGATGTTTAAGGTTTGAGGTCACCAAATTATGATGTTTCGCCTCATGATTTATCACCAAATTAATGATGTTTAAGATTTGAGGTCACTAAATTATGATGTTTCACCACATGATTTATCACCAAATTAATGATGTTTAAGGTCTGAGGTCATCAAATTATGATGTTTCACCTCATGATTTATCACCAAATTAATGATGTTTAAGCATAATGAAACAATATTGACACAAGAATTTCTCTTTTCATTAATATCCTATTCGTAAAATGATACATGTATTATAAATAAATAACTGCAATATCATATGCAATATTCTTCAAGTGGTCAGCATTCTAAGGGTTGGAAAAAGGTTTCCCTTCGAGATTTTCTAGCCGGTAGGTACCAGACACAACCTCATCGACCACTCTGTATGGGTGGAGCTTGTTTTCCATTTGTAACGCCTTCTTCAGCACTAGGTCTCCTATAGCTATAGGTCTTGATTTCATCCTTAAATTGTAGAACTTTATTGTTCTCTGCTAGTAGGCTTCCTGTCTGATATCAACATCTTCCCTTCTCTCTTCAATTAGATCTAAGTCAATTCTTCTTTCTTCCCCTTTCCTGTGAGGGTCATAGGTCTGAACTCTATGGGTGGGGAGTCCTACTTCTGTAGGGATGATAGTTTTTGAACCATATGCTAGCATGAAAGGAGTCTCTCCTATTAAAATTCTTGCAATCGTCCTGTAGGCCCATAACACGACATATACCTCTTCTGTCCATATCCCTTTTGCCTCCTCCAAACTCTTCTTTATCCCATCAAGGATTGTTCAGTTCGTGACCTCAGTTTGCTCATTTGCTTGGGGTTGGCCAGGAGAGGAGAAGAACTGCTTGATTCCCACTCTTTCATAATATTTTTCAAGGAACAATTCTTGAACTGGGTTCCGTTGTCTGAGATAAGGGTATTTGGAAGGCCATATCTGAATATGATGTTCTTCCAGATGAACTGAAAGGTCTTGTGCTCTGTAATCGTGATCATCGGCTCAACCTCTTCCCACTTGGAGAAGTAATCAATTGCCACTACCAAAAATCGATAGTTATTTACAGCTCTTGGCAAAGGTCCTACTAAGTCAATCCCCCAAACTGCAAATTGTCAAGGTGAGATAATCGACGTTATAGGATGATGAGGTTGGTGATGAATGGTGGAGAATCTCTAACATTTGTCGCATCTCTTCACATAAGAAGCTGCATCTTTGGCCAAGGTCGGCTACCAGAACCCTTGAGTAATTATCCTCTTAGCTAAAGGCCTCCCTCCTCTTTGACTAGAACAAGAGCCCTCATGTACATCTTTTAAGACCTGAGGAACCTCTGAAGGGTGCACACATCTAAGGAGAGGTAGTAGTATTCCCTTCTAATACAAGATGTCTCCTATAACTGAGAACTTAACGGCCCTGAACCTCAACTTTCTCCTTTCCAATTTTGATTCTAGAAGCTCTCCCTATCTGATGTATCTGATGAGTGGGTCCATCCATGAGGATCCCATATTCAGATTAAGGCAAATTTTGTCAACCTCTTCTTTTTCGATGGCTGGCTGGGGAAGGATTTCAACTGGTACCGTTCTTCTCATTTTTGTCCTCATTGTTGAGGTTAAACTAGTGAGTGCATCATCTTGACTAATGTCTTGTCGAGGTATCCTCTTCATCTTCACCTCTTCGAAGCCTTCTATAATCCTTCTTACCCTCTTAAGTTATTTGGCCATCCTTTCATCCTTGGACTCATACACTCCAAGAACTTGGTTGACAACTAACCTCAAGTCACTGTGGACTAGGAGTCGGTCAACCCTAAAGGCTTTTGCCAAAGAGATCACCGATATCAATGCCTCATACTCTAACTCGTTGTTTGAAGCCTTGAAGTTAAACCTCAGCGCATATTCAACGTCATTACCATCTGGAGCTGATAGTATCAGCCCTGGTCCGCTTCCATTTTCACAAGAAGACCCATTAATGAAGAGGTTCCAAACATCTTCATTTAAAGAGAAGTAACCCTCTAACAGGATCCCTTGCTTAAAGAGGTACATGTCTTCCTTATTCTCAACTACACTTTTTTCAGACTTGCTTAACCCAATGGCACGACTCAGAATGTGTCTCTAAAGTGTGTACTCTATAGGCTCAAGTGCAAGCCTGTCGTTCAAGTAATAATCCGACAAGTCGGGTATCGATCCTCAGGGAAAAAGGACAACGGAGTTGTGACGATGGGATAAGATGGAGGAATCCTAACGATGACTCTAAAAAGAAAGGAAAAGATTTGGTTTTTGGTTTTTGGGATTGATTACACTAAATGCAATTATGAAACTATGATAAAATATGCAACTAACTAAATTATCTAAATGAAGAATGAAGGATTAAATTGAAATTGCTAAACTAAAATGATGAGAAAAGAGGATGGGAATACAATCCCCCAACCCTAGTGTAATGCAGTGACAACGTTGATCATAAATTTATCCAATTAATTCAAACCCGGAATTTAGTACTCCCAAGCATTATGTATACGAGGTTCAAGCCAGCGTCATACCTAATCTGAGGATGAGTAAATCGGTATCGCGGTAATTACACTCAAATTGTACCATAAATCATCACGAGAACCCATAGGCAAACCAGATATAAAGATCTACAATTCTTATGAAATTACGCGATACAATTTAAATTAATCATTAAATTCAGCGGATCGACGTTATACGCATGCACTAACACATCAGGTTGGGTTCATGCATCCCAACCTTGAAAAACCTAGCCGGACATGTTAAATGGACTAATGCATGAAATAATGACGTTGCATGTGTAGGAATTCATGATGAAACTGACTAGAAACATGTAACTACGTATTATGAATGTGAAAACAAGTTGAATCTAATGGGAAAACAAAGCATGCAAGAACAATAATAAAGAACAAGAATTTTGAATTAAAACTTGCAAAAACAAACCCGAAACAATGAATTCTTGAAGTAATTTGTGCCCTTGATGTTCCTAGATATTTCTCTCCTTTTTCTCTACCAAAAACTCTCTAAAGATAGCCCTAAAAGCTGCTCCTAGGTTAATGCCTCCGTTCCCCACAAATTTTGAGTGTTGTTAACCTAATAGAAGACTTGGAGACCAATTAAAATAAAATACAAAATTCGCCTGTCAGGTATAGAGAACCGGTTCGGAGGTACAGCGAACCGGTTCACCCCTCCGAACCGGTTCGGGGTGGGGTTCGCATGTACCAGCCTGGTCCTGCTCTCAACACTTAGATTTTTTCTGGTTTCTCTTCTTTTCTTGGATTTTTCTTCAACTTCAACTGAGCATAACTTTTCAACCGTAGCTCGGATTTGGGTACCGTTTCTTCCAGTGTTCTCGTTGTTCCGAGCTCTTCAACTTCCCAGTTGACTTCTTCTTCCGAATCGGGCTGAAAAATTACCGACATGCCCTTGAACTTGCCTTCTTAGCTTTTCTTGCACAGTCTTGTTTCCTCCTTTGCACTGCTTGCATAATTAACCTGTAAAACCAATAGGAGAAGCACGAAACACGCAATAATCGCCAAGAAGGTTAGAAGCATAAAAGTGAATCAAATCCATATATGTTACATCATTCGGGTTCACAAAAGTACTGAAATTAGGGGGATAAATATACAATATTTATGCCCAATCAAACCCCCCTAACTTAGAACTTTGCGCGTCCCGAGCAATGTAAAAGAATGAGAGTAAGAGTTAAGGACACTTCAAGGACTTTATTGGTATAGAATACCACTTTCGCGGGAAAGCAATTGCATTTAGCGTATGCAACAAGCCTTTAAACCTCTAGGTTACCCTAGTAGGACGAGTTGTGTCTCGTGAGGGTTTGCAGTGAATATACCCACAAAATTCGACTCAAAGAAAATTCAAAATATGCAAAAATTGTACAATTCAAACTTTTCCATAAAATAGTCATCATCAAGTCATATTTACAAGTCTCAAACTGTAGTGTGTGTGTGCGAAGCCGGAAATATAACCGCCAATTTCCATCGATTGATCATTACGTTACTTATCCGAAAATTCGTTTTGATTTCAATTTCTCACGGAATGCACTCACAAACGAATCTCTCGGATTATGGCTATTCTCTCGGCATGCGTGATATAAGGAGTAAATATAATGGAAGCAAATACACGCATGCATTTAGAAAGACGGAAATTTTATGGTGAAGGGATCTCTTCAACGGATTACGGTTTTAAAAACGGGAACATCACCTCTATTTCGCGCATTTAACCTCTTATATTATCTTTTGGTGTATTAGCTCTCCACGCGGTACTCAATTTTCGCAATTTGGACTCGGTTAGGACTTTTTCGGGTTAAAGGTTGCATTGGGTAAAATAAAGGCGGTATGGAAGGTTGGAATTGGAAAAGTCATTCGTGATGTCCATTTGTGCATTTTTCGGGCTATTGCTCATTTTTTTCTTCTTTCTTTTCTTTTTTTTTCTTGCTATTTTTGTTGAGCATTCTTCTATTTTTTTATTTTTATTTTTTTTATTTTTTTTTTATTTTTATTTTTATTTTTTTTTTTTGCCCCTTTTTGTTGCACTTTTCGGACTTAAATTTTGAATTTTTGTCATTTTTCACAATTCCGGGCTATTTTGGGTTTTTCGGGTTGTCAAACGAGAGGAAAAATATTCGGCTCAATTTGGGTTGCAAAGGGTAATTTTTCGCTACTTTTTCTGGCCAATTTTTTTTTTGGGTGACAAACGAGGGCCTACTTCATTGTCCAAAATGCCAATTGTGTTACCATATGCGTTTTGAGATGAAATTAAGTTTAGAGACTAATTTGGCACGATTTTCAAGGCAACATTGCACACATTTTTCAAAACCGATCAAATGAAAAAATTTGAGATCCTTGACAACTTATGAAGCGCTAAAAAGAACTTTGAGTTAACCATTAACTCGGATTGATTTAAAATCTCGCAAAACGTGATAGGCTCGAATCTCACCGGGTTTGTTAATCTCCACATTTATTCGTTAAGTCATCAATTTTCGCACAATTTCCATCTTTGGTCAATTTCGGCTTTGTGTATGTTGGGTATTTACAATTTGAGATTCCAATTTGACTTTTAATGATATTTTTGAAAAATTTGAATTCCAATTTTTATTTATTTTGAACAAAAATATTTTTGGATTTTTCAAAATTTTATGATTTTTTTGGAAATTTTGGGCATTTTTGAAAATTTGTGAAGTTTTAGAATTACGCACTTGTGACCCCCCCTAACTTAGACTTTTGCATTGTCCTCAAGCAAAAAGGACTAAAATCTAACTTAAGGCGAATAAAAAGTGCGGAAAAATAAAACAAACAAATATGAAAAAATGCAAGATTGTATAATAACAAATAGAAGCCTGTGTTACATAAAAAAAGGAAAAAAAAAACAACTGTGAACAATGTGAAAGCCCTACCACCACTAACAATTAAACCAAAAGATAAAGACAATAAAAGCTCATGGGGGAGGTGGGTGGGAGGAGCTCGGTGCATTCGGGTCATATGGGTCATAAAAGAAGGGGGGAGGAGGACCACCAAAGTTGAGCTGGTGAAGGTGGACTTGGAGTTGATACATCATCCGGGTGTCCCTCCGGTAAGCCGCTTGATCTTGATTGTATTGGTTGATGAACCCGTCGAGACGGGACTCAACCGCTGAAAGGCGCCTATCGAAGTTTGCCCCCGGGAGCTCGAAATCGGAATCCTCATCATCATCCTCAATTTCTTCCTCGTCTACATCCATCATCGGGTCATCGGGAGCTTCCTCGGCCACGTCCTCCTCGTGAATAGGACGGTCGGGGTGAGCCACGCGCATTTGGCGCTCACTTCGAGTTGTGGACGTGTTGCCTACGGGGCGAGGAAGTCGAATTTGGTTTCCGGGTTCATCCACTCCCGCATCCATCAAGAGCTCCGTAATGAAACGGGCCTATGGGAGTGCCACCTTGCCAGTTTCGTCATAGGCGGCATTGAGGATATCCGCGTAGAAGACTTGGGCAAGGTTGATGGTGCTCTCGGGGTCCAAAAAATAGTAGAGGAAATTGGCGTGACGGGACCGGACCACCGAGTCATTGGTGGTTTGGTGGATGGCACCACAAACAATGATGTGAGTGAAGTGGACCGTGGCGGCCAAACCACCAATGGGGAAGGATTCGCGTGTCCATTCCGCCCCAGGTGCCATGCGGGCAACGCATTCGTCTTTTGTGTGTGGGGCACCATTGTTGGGTTATTGGAAGGGCACGGGGAGGATCACCCCTTTGGCACGCATTTTGCGTGCAATAAGAGCTGCCGAGAAGGGAATAGTGATACCGTCGAGATAAGCCTCGTGAAGTGTTGAAGATTTGCGAACCAAGGTCGCATAGAATTGACGAATGGCGGTATCAAAAACGTTATTGCACGTAGGGGCGAGGAAAGAGCACCACCCATGGCGGTCAAAAAGGGCGGTGACTTCGCCCGGAAGGGTGTTCCAATCCACAAAGCGCTCGATGTGAATGGCGCGCGTGGAGGAGAAGTAGATCTCGGATCAATGGCGTTCTTGGACGCATCGGAATACCCCCCTGCCCGGGTCATCAAGTATGGTGGTCTCATCCTATTTCTTTGGGCGGGGAGCGGGGCGGCGCGGCATTTTGATGGAAAAGAGGGAGAGAGAGGGAGAAATTATGGGAGAAAATATGGGAGAGAAGAGAGTGAGGGAGAATGTTTTGGTGTGAAAAATGGAGGAGGGGTGGGGTGTATTTATAGGTGTGAAGGGGTGTGTTTTTTTGGTGGGAAATATGAAAGGTTGGGAAGGAGAGGGTGGAGGGAATGAATTGGGATGAATTTGGGAAGGAGGGAAGGATTTGGAGGGAAGAAAAACGAAGGGGGAAGAAGGGGGAAAGAATGGAGGGAAAGGGAATGAATTTGGAGAAGAAGGGGAGAAGAACCTGACAGGTACATGCGAACCGATTCGGGGGTACAGCGAACCGGTTCGCCCCTCCGAACCGGTTCGGGGGTACCAGGCTGGTCCAATCGCTGAAATTCACTTTTCTCTCCATTTCTAAGTGCTCTCTCATCCCCTAACTTGTGCATAATGCCCCTAAAAACCTTCTAGACCCTCGGGCTCTCAAAAACTTCCTCGAATACGACCTCGAAAAGTGTACCAGCACCCTCGAAAAACGTGCTAACCTATCTCTCATGCAACGCAGGCTCCGGACTCCTAACTAACCTATTTACACACGACTATTTTACACACAAAATCACCCCATACGCGTCGGGGGTGCGACGACCTCACTCGCTTAGCTCAATTGACCCCGTAAACAGGGTCCGACAACCAAATCGTGTCGACCTCATCCACAAACGCCTCTAGGTATGGCTTTAGGCATTCTCCATTTACCTTGAACGTGTTTTCCCCTTTTAAATCGTGTAGTTCAACAGCTCCATGGGGAAAAACGTTCTTTACGACGAACGGGCCAGACCATCGTGATCGCAGCTTGCCTGGAAAGAGGTGGAGCCGAGAGTTGTATAGAAGAACTTTTTGCCTGGGATGAAACTCTTTTCTTCGAATGATGCTATCATGAGCAAGTTTCATCCTCTCCTTTGAAATTTTAGCATTCTCATACGCATCATTGCGTAGTTCTTCTAACTCAATCAATTGTAGCTTACGGGCTTCACCGGCCTTGTCCAAGGCATAGTTCAACTGCTTAATTGCCCAAAACGCTTTGTGTTCGAGTTCAACAGGGAGATGACAAGGTTTTCCATACACAAAACGGAAAGGGGACATTCCAAGTTGATTTTTAAACGCGGTACGATAGGCCCAAAGTGCATCGGTCAATCTAAGGGACCAATCTTTCCGGGTAGGATTGACGGTCTTTTCAAGAATGTTCTTGATCTCCCGATTTGCAAGCTCGGCCTACCCATTCGTTTGTGGGTGATATGTCATCCCAACCTTGTGGACGACCCCATACTTTCTCATGAGCTTCTCAAATGGCCTATTGCAAAAGTGCGTGCCATTATCGCTAATTATCGCTTTCGGTGCTCCGAAGCGAGAAAGTATGTGTTCCTGTAGAAACTTTATCACCACTTTGTTGTCATTAGTCCTAGTAGCTATAGCTACTACCCATTTAGAAACGTAGTCTACCGCGACTAGGATGTATAGGAAACCAAAGGACGGGGGGAAGGGACCCATGAAGTCAATACCCCAACAATCGAATATCTCAATGATGAGTATGGGGGTAAGGGGCATCATGTCGCGTCGAGAAATGGCTCCCATTCGTTGGCACCTATTACATGACTTGCATGTGTCATTTGCATCCCGGAAGATTGTGGGCCAATAGAGACCGCATTGCAAAATTTTAGCGGCCGTCTTTTTCGCCGAGAAGTGGCCTCCACATGCTTCCGAATGACAAAACTGGATGACCTTTGGAATCTCGTCATCCGGTACACATCGTCGGATGATTTGGTCGGCGCAATATTTAAAAAGGAAGGGATCATCATAAAAGAACATGCGCGACCAATTAAGGAACCTCTTCTTATCTTGCGGTGTCCAATCGGGAGGGACGGCTCCCGTGACTAGATAGTTTACTATGTCCGCAAACCAGGGATAGGAAGAGGTGGCAAATAGTTGCTCATCCGGAAAGTGCTCGTCTATGGGTATGGGATCACTAGGTACGTCGGACGAGAGCCGAGATAAGTGGTCGGCCACGACGTTTTCTACTCCTTTCTTGTCTTTGATGGAGAGATTAAACTCTTGTAGGAGTAGGATCCACCTTATGAGGCACGGCTTGGCGTCTTTCTTCGTAAGTAGATATTTTAAAGTCGCGTGGTCGGTGAAGACAGTGATAGGAGAACCAATGAGATACGATCTGAACTTATCAAGGGCAAAGACTACCGCTAGCAACTCCTTCTCCGTGGTAGAGTAGTTGAGTTGAGGTCCGGCAAGGGTCCGGCTAGCGTAGTAGATGATATGAGCTTGCTTATCTTTTCGTTGGCCCAAAACGGACCCAATTGCGTAATCGCTTGCATCACACATAAGTTCGAACGGTAGGGACCAATCCGGAACTTGCATGATGGGAGCGGACACGAGCATGTTCTTTAATTTATCAAAGGAGCTTTGGCATGCCTCGGTCCACTCAAACGGGTTATCCTTCATGATAAGGTTGCTTAAGGGTCTAGCGATAGCGCTAAAGTCCTTAATGAACCTTCGGTAAAACCCGGCGTGACCCAAGAATGAGCGCACGTCTTTAAGCGATCTCGGTGGGGGAAGGTCAGCTATGACATCTATCTTAGCCCTATCAACTTCTATGCCCTTGGATGATACTATGTGACCAAGAACTATTCCCTCAGTGACCATGAAATGGCACTTCTCCCAATTCAGCACTAAGTTCTTGTCCACACACCGGGTAAGTACTTTTTCCAATTTTTCTAAACAATGATCGAAAGAGGTGCCAAAAATGCTGAAATCGTCCATGAACACCTCGAGTCCTCTCTCGACCATGTTGCTAAATAAGCTCAACATGCACCTTTGAAAGGTCGTGGGTGCATTACACAAGCCAAATGGCATACGTTTGTAGGCAAACGTACCAAAAGGGCAAGTGAAAGTCGTCTTCTCTTGGTCAAGTACATCTACCTCAATTTGGTTATATCCGGAATAACCATCAAGGAAGCAATAATAAGGGTGGCCCGCAACTCGCTCAAGCATTTGATCAATGAATGTCAAGGGGAAATGGTCTTTTCTTGTTCCCGCATTGAGTTTCTGGTAATCAATGCAAACACGCCACCCGGTGGTGGTGCGTTGGGGAACAAGCTCTCCCTTGGTATTCTCAATCACAGTTATACCCGACTTCTTCGGGACAACTTGACTAGGGCTCACCCATTTGCTATCCGAGATTGGGTAGATAATCCCGGCATCCAATAGTTTGATGATCTCGGTTCTCACAACTTCTTTCATATTGGGATTCAGTCTTCTTTGCATTTCTCTAGAGGGCTTGACATCCTCTTCGAGATGAATCTTGTGGGTGCAAATCAAAGGACTTATCCCTTTCAAATCAGCTATGCACCAACCAAAAGCACCCTGGTGCTTCCTCAGAATTCTCATCAATTTGCCCTCCTGCCCTTCGTCTAGGCTAGAGGAGATAACAACAGGAAATGTCTCATCCTCTCCTAGGTATGCATATTTGATATGGGAGGGGAGTTTCTTTAATTCGAGGGTTGGAAATTTTTCACTGGAAGGAGCCATATGTGTATCCCTCGGAGGTAGTTCCTCGAATCTAGAAACCCAATCAATCTCTCTCACGTCCTCGTTCGATGCACTCTCATCGAGTAATTCTTTCAACCTTCCAACATCCCTCTCGAAGTGGGTATACGTCCCCTCACACTCAAAGCTCGTCGCTAAACATGACTCTAAGGCGTCGCCATAAAAAGTTTTTTCGAAGTACTCTTCTACTACCTCATCTATGAGGCTCACCGCGTGAAGATCATCTTCCTCCCCTGCATTTTGGGCTACGTGGAAGATGTTGGTTTCCAAGGCCATGTTCCCAAAGGTGAGCTGCATTCGCCCATTTCTTGTGTTGATGATTGCATTAGCTGTAGCTAAGAAAGGGCGACCAAGGATGATGGGAACATGGTTGCTTGAGTTAAAGGAGGGCTCCGTGTCCCCAATGAGAAAATCTACCGGGAAATAGAAAGTGTCCACTTGGACGATCACGTCCTTGATTATGCCTCGTGGAATCTTCACTGATCGATCCGCCAATTGGAGAGTGACCTTTGTGGGCTTGAGGTCGCCCAAGTCAAGTTGCCTATAAATAGAGTAAGGAAGTATGTTTACACTTGCTCCCAAGTCAAGTAAGGCTTTCTCAATTTTATTATCTCCAATGATGCATGATATGGTGGGTGCACCGGGATCTTTAAATTTAGGCGAGAGATCATTTAGCAGAATGGAACTCACGTTCTGAGCTAGAAAGACGTTCTTTTTAACTTTCATCCTCCTTTTTACCGTCAACAAGTCTTTGATAACTTTACCGTAGGCTGGAATTTGTTTGATGGCATCAAGGAAGGGTAGATTCAGCTTCACTTGCTTTAGTACTTCTAGCACTTCATCACGTGGAGTCCCTTTTTGAGTAGGAATCAATCTTCGAGGAAATGGTGCTGCGGAGGGTGGTTTAACTACCACCTCAGGCTCACTAGTGCCTTCCTTATCACTCTCGTCCAAGGGGACATCTTCGGCCTCTTTCATGCCGGGCGAAATCTCCTTGTCTTTTGTTGTGTCGTGTGGAGGAGGTGATAAATCAACGACTCTTCCACTACGAAGAGTGGTCACTGCTTGACATTGCTCCTGATGTTCAGTGGATTTGGAGCTAACACTAGTTTGACCTTGGGGAGGTCGTTGTCCTTGGGCAGGGAATTTGCCCTTCTCTTGGACACTCAACGAGGATTGTATCTTAGACAGGTTTGCATTTAGGTCGCCAATGAGACGATCGTACTTGGCATTGGTTGCGGCCTGGCTTGCGATGAATTGATTCACAGTATCCTCGAGAGTTCTCCGCTGTGGCGGGATATAATTTCCATGATGTGGTGGTGCTTGCACATGTCCTTGCATGTGTGGAGCTTGTTGAAGTTTTTGTGGAGGAGGAGGAGCAACATGCGAAGGAGGGTTCATTGCGGCATGTTATTTCCCGTAGCTAAATCCGGGATGATTTTTCCACGAAGGGTTGTATGAATTCCCGTGCGGGGCACCGAAATTTCCCTTAAAGCCTCCTATACCACTAACTTGCTCTTGTAATATTACTTTGCAGGCGGGTATCGTCGGGCATTCCTCAGTTGAATGTCCCGCCTCACAAACCGCACACACCTTTTCGACGGGACTCTTGATAGATCATAATACCTCGCATAAATCTCGAAATCCTTTCTCAAGGGAGTCCAATCGACAGTCCGACATAGAAGTCTTACCTACCTGGTGTAGGCCGGACGCCGATGGAGTGGTGGTCGCTTGACGATTTCGATTCTGAGCATTGGGATCAGAAATATCCCAAGATTGGGTAGTCTTGGCGACATACCTCAGATGAAGCTCAGCATCGTGGCAATCTAGCTCGATAAACGGACCACTACCCATGGTTTCAATGAGTTGCTTGGAGTTAAGGTTCAACCCATTATAGAGGAAGGAAATGATTTGGGCTATATCAAATCCATGATGGGGGCATGAAGCAGTTAACTCATTGAAACGCTCATAACATCGATGGAATGGCTCATTGTCCAATTGCCTGAACGATTGAATTTGAGCCTTTATGGAGATTGTTCGATGTGGTGGAAAGAACTTCTTGAGAAATCTGGATTGTAACTCGTTCCAAGATGGAATCGAGCTCGGAGGTAAAGACCATAGCCAGGTCTTAGCTTTATCTTTTAGCGAGAACGGGAAGAGTTTGAGGCGAATCACCTCCTGTGTGCAAGTTTGATCATTGAGGGTATCACACACGTCCTAAAATTCCCATATATGCAGGTATGCCTTTTCTGAATCCATACCGTGATAGTGTGGTAGCATCTGGATCATCCCATTTTTGAATCGGAACTGCCCGGCATTATACGGGAGTATAATGCATCCCGGAGTGACAGTGCGCTCGGGATATAAGAATTCTCTCAACGGGCGGTACGGAGGCTCTTCCTCACCGGTAGTTGCATTACTGTGCTGCGACATCTCTCTCTCACTCGACGATTCGGCGTTCTCACTGGGTGTGCACGACGTGTGTCCTACGAAGGAGAAGGGAGTGTTGCTAGAGATTGAGTGTGACAGTGTGGGAGGTGGGATCCAGAATTGTGGGGCTTGTGGAGTGTGGGGACTATCAGGATTATATTCAACAAGTGGATTTTCGTGAATGCTGGTTGGAGTATTATGGGGTGTGGGAGTGGTTTCAGAATTTTGCATTAAAGCTTGTGAGAGATGGTGGTGAATCTTTTTGTGCTTTTTATTTATTTATTTTTTTTTGAATTATTTTTTTTGGATTTTTGAATTTTTGGTCAACGCTTTGGATTAACTCGATCTAATCCTAAGTCTACCTAATTCCCCGGCAACGGCGCCAAAAACTTGACACGACTCAGAATGTGTCTCTAAAGTGTGTACTCTATAGGCTCAAGTGCAAGCCTGTCGTTCAAGTAATAATCCGACAAGTCGGGTATCGATCCTCAGGGAAAAAGGACAACGGAGTTGTGACGACGGGATAAGACGGAGGAATCCTAACGATGACTCTAAAAAGAAAGGAAAAGATTTGATTTTTGGTTTTTGGGATTGATTACACTAAATGCAATTATGAAACTATGATAAAATATGCAACTAACTAAATTATCTAAATGAAGAATGAAGGATTAAATTGAAATTGCTAAACTTAAATGATGAGAAAAGAGGATGGGAATACAATCCCCCAACCCTAGTGTAATGCAGTGACAACGTTGATCATAAATTTATTCGATTAATTCAAACCCGGAATTTAGTACTCCCAAGCATTATGTATACGAGGTTCAAGCCCGCGTCATACCTAATCTGAGGATGAGTAAATCGGTATCGCGGTAATTACACTCAAATTGTACTCTAAATCATCACGAGTACCCATAGGAAAATGAGATATAAAGATCTACAATTCTTATGAAATTACGCGATACGATTTAAATTAATCATTAAATTCAGCGGATCGACGTTATACGCATGCACTAACACATCAGGTTGGGTTCATGCATCCCAACCTTGAAAAACCTAGCCGGACATGTTAAATGGACTAATGCATGAAATAATGACGTTGCATGTGTAGGAATTCATGATGAAACTGACTAGAAACATGTAACTACGTATTATGAATGCGAAAACAAGTTGAATCTAATGGGAAAACAAAGCATGCAAGAACAATAATAAAGAACAAGAATTTTGAATTAAAACTTGCAAAAACAAACCTGAAACAATGAATTCTTGAAGTAATTTGTGCCCTTGATGTTCCTAGATATTTCTCTCCTTTTTCTCTACCAAAAACTCTCTAAAGATAGCCCTAAAAGCTGCTCCTAGGTTAATGCCTCCGTTCCCCACAAATTTTGAGTGTTGTTAACCTAATAGAAGACTTGGAGACCAATTAAAATAAAATACAAAATTCGCGTGTCAGGTACAGCGAACGGTTCGGAGGTACAGCGAACCGGTTCGCCCCTCCGAACCGGTTCGGGGTGGGGTTCGCATGTACCAGTCTGGTCCTGCTCTCAACACTTAGATTTTTTCTGGTTTCTCTTCTTTTCTTGGATTTTTCTTCAACTTCAACTGATCATAACTTTTCAACCGTAGCTCGGATTTGGGTGCCGTTTCTTCCAGTGTTCTCGTTGTTCCGAGCTCTTCAACTTCCCAGTTGACTTCTTCTTCCGGATCGGGCTGTAAAATTACCGACATGCCCTTGAACTTGCCTTCTTAGCTTTTCTTGCACAGTCTTGTTTCCTCCTTTGCACTGCTTGCATAATTAACCTGTAAAACCAATAGGAGAAGCACGAAACACGCAATACTCGCCAAGAAGGTTAGAAGCATAAAAGTGAATCAAATCCATATATGTTACATCATTCGGGTTCACAAAAGTACCGAAATTAGGGGGATAAATATACAATATTTATGCCCAATCACCCAACCTCGTTCGGATCACGGAAGACATTACTGTCTGGTTCTTCTGCAATCTCTTGACTATTCTCAATCTTAACTTCTTCCCAAAAGAATTCTTCTACAAAGTTTGTAAGAGCCTTCCCTTTGATGGAGACCCTTAGTTGATAAATAATGTCATATTCCCCTGACTCGATGACCCAAGTCATCAATGTGCCCGACTTCTCAGGCTTATGGAGGACCTGTCTTAGTGGGCAATCAGGGAGGAAAACCATAGAGTGAGCTTGAAAGTATGGCTTCATCTTCCTAGAAGCGTGTATCAGTGCATAGGCTAACTTTTCCATTTGAGGATAATTATGTTTAGACCCTTGAAGGGACTTACTATTAAAGTATACCAGAATCTGCACTCCATCATCTTCTCTTACTATAGCTGCACTAATGGATGATTCTGAAATGACAAGATACATATATAACTTCTCCCCCAAGATGGGCCGAGATAGGAGCAGAGGAGACCCGAGGTAGGACTTCAGCTCTTTAAAAGATTTATCGCAGTCCTCGTCCCATTCCAAGGCCTTTCTAAGCACATTGAAAAAAGGAAGACACTTGTCCGTGGCTCTGGAGACGAACCTATTAAGTGCTGTAGCTCTTTCGATTAGCCTCTGAACGACTTTGATAGTTTTAGTGTCTTCATTTCAAGCAGAGCCCCGATCTTTTCGAGATTGGCCTCTATTCCCCTTTGATTAACGATGAATCCAAGAAACTTTCATGCTCCTACTCCGAAGACGCACTTGGTAGGTTTGAGCTTCATCCTGTATAAATCCATGGTGTTAAAAGTCCTCTCCAGCTCGGCCACGTGAGTGTCGGTCTTCAAGATCTTCGTCAACATATCATCCACATATACCTCCATGGTCTTGCCAATCTGGCTCTCGAACATCTTATTTACAAGACATTGATAAGTGGCCCCTGCGTTCTTCAGGCCGAAGGGCATGACCTTGTAGCAATAGGTCCCCTTGTCGATTATAAACGTTGTCTTCTCTGAGTCTTTCGGGTCCATAAAACTCTAGTTATACCCGGAATAGGCATCTATGAAGCTCATGAGGTCATGACCTGCTATGGCATCCATCATCTGATCAATTCGCGATAAGGGGAAGCTATCTTTTGGTCAAGACTTGTTCAAACCAGTGAAATCTAAGCACATCCTCCATTTTTCGTTAGCTTTCAGCATGATGACGATGTTAGATAACCACTCAGGGTATATTACTTCTCTGATGAACTTGGCCTCTTCAAGATTTCTGACCTCTTCCTTCATGACATCATATTTTTGGGCTTATTTCTTCTAAAACATTGAGTTTTTGGCACATAACTTCAGGGTCAATACCCAGCATGTCCGCGTGGCTCCAGTAAAAGACACTCTGCCTCTTCCTTAGTAGCTTCACCAGCTCTTCCTTAATCTCAGGTCTTAGGGTTTTGCCGATTGGACGGTTTTTTCTGGCTCATCCTCATTGAGGATGATGGATTCTACCTCTATCGCGGCCTCTCCCTTCTTGAGATTTATCTCATCCCGAGGATCAAGGGTGTCGATGTTGTAAGTGGTTGTTACCTTCTTATGAGCCTCTCTTTATTTTACAGAGTTGAAGTACCATTCACGTGCCAATATTTGGTCTCCATGCACTTCCCCTACCCCATAGGGGTCGGTAATTTTAGCATCTGGTGGACCGTTGATGGTACGGCCTCAAATTCTTTGAGGGCTACTCGTCCTATGATAAGGTTGTAGGCCGAGAAGACATTTTCATCCATCACGAAGAAATTAATCTTTCGGGTCAACCTCTTAAGACATTCATCTCCCATTCGTACATCCATCTCATATATGCCCAATGGATGGACCTTTTCACTGCTAAAGATAATTAATGGATGATGATAGGGTATAAGCTTAACTCTGTTGAGGCCTAGACTCTTGAAATAGGGCCAGAACATCACGTTCGCTGAATTTCCCCCATCAATGAGGATTCTTTGCACCTCACACCCATGCACCATTGTAATGATTACCAAAGGGTCATCGTGCGGAGCTAGGATACCTTTGAAATCAAGTCGGGAGAATCCAACTATAAGAGTATCCATATCTACCTTCTTTCTCTTCTGTTTATCCTCTGAAGACGCCATATTCACAACCTATACTTTGGTCACTGACTTAGCCTCTGCTACATGAGCTATGTGGTCGGCGATCTATGAACCCCCTCCAGCTAGCCCTCCACAGATGGTGTTCAGCCCGAAAGAGATCATACTAACTCTCTTCACCGGGGTATTATCTTTTTTTGATGGGAGGTCAGGGTCATCATCATCATCATCTGAGTCATCTGCTCTTCCGATAGGGGTGTGTTCTCTGCACCTGCCATTTCTCTTCTTTTTTAGGGTCGTCTCTTCCCCCCTTAGAAGTTCTACCATCTACAAATTTCTTGAACTTTCCAGACTTCAATATCTTCTCAGTCTCATCCTTCAAAGCGAAGAACTTGTTAGTCAGATGACTATGGTCTTGGTGTAACTCTCACCACAAATTCTTGTTCCTCTTATGCGGAGGATCCTTCAGCTTCTCTGACCATCTCAGGGACCGATCATTTTTAATTTCATTGAGGATGTGTTCACGGCTCACAGTTAGAGGAGTATAGTGTGTAAACTTGTCGTCTGTAGACCTCTTTTTTCCGTCTATCTTCTTTTGGAATTTTTTGCTGCTACTTCCATTCTCATCCTCATACTTTGCAGCCATTGTCTCTTCAGCATTCATAACCCTTCCTGTAGTTGCTAATAGTTCTTCCATGGACTTGGGAGGGTCTTCAGTAAGCTTCCACAATAACTTCCCCTTTTGGAGTCCTCCAATGAGGGCATTCATAGCTATATTCTTCGTAATCTTTAACCTCTAATTTTTCTTTATTGAATCTAGAAATGTAGTCTCTTAGGCTCTCGTTCTTGCCCTGCTTGACGTACAATAGATGAGTGGTCTTCTTCTGAGGTCTTACCCCAAAACGGAAATTATAACTAAACTGTTCAGCCAAGCCCTTAAAGTTCTCAACAGAGTTCTTCGGAAGAGAGGTAAACAAAATATGTGCAGCTCCCGTTAAAGTCCTAAAGAAGGCCCGACACCTCATCTCATCTGGGATCGAATACATGTTTACTGCAGACTGGTACATCTCAATGTGATGCACAGGTTTGGTACTACCATCATACTTGGGAGACACCGTAGGCGGTTTGAACTTGGTAGGGGTTGAGAAGTTCTCAATTCTCGCCATAAATGGGGAGCCCTCTGAGAACCCTCATTGTAGTGGGTCTCGTCTTTTGATGAGGTTACCTATCTTCTCATCCAAATGTTGGATGGAGTCATTCCATGGTTTAGCAACGTCGGCCTGACCGAGGTTGTCCCTAGCCACCTTCAAGGGGTGGACTGAGGGTTCCCCGACCGCAGCACAACATTGGTTGTTGACCTCTTGACCACAGTCTCAGCCATGTCGAGGCCGATGTTCACTATTTATCCTTCGAGAGCCAGCTTCACTTCTTGACCTGGATAACCTCTGCCTCAGATCATTGACTGGGTCAAGCCTTTCAAAGGTCAACCCTCTACTCAAGCAATCAAAAGTTGATCCTTTGTGCTGGGCATCCCTAACCTCAGCCCTTCTTTCTCCGCAACCTCGGCTCTGCTGTATAAGACGTACTGTGTTGTCTGAAACCTCATATGGCTCCCAACAGTCTATTGGATCATCTTTCACTTCGATATCATTGTACCTATCCTCAGGGCAAGGGTTTCCTTGCCTCTCAATATGTAAACGTCTAGGATCAGCAAAATCCCTCCTCCACTGAGGTGTAGTTTGGTCCTTTCATGGTGCCTGTGGTGGTCCCCTGGCCTCTGGATGTGTTTGAACAGTCACTGGAGTAATCATCTTCAGTGAGATCACAGGTGGCCTCATCATATGTCGGCTTAGCTGAGCAAACTGCTCCTTCATTTCTTGTTGTGTTGCAGCCAATGACTTCAAGGCTGCTGCCACCTTAGCTATCTCGGATCGGGGTGGTGCCTGGATGGAACTGGGTCCTCCAATACTAGATGGTGGAGGAGGTGGTGGTAACTCCAGTGCCATGTGTTATGGATAAAGAGCTTGTGATGATAATATGAGAGCCTAAATACCTTAAAGGACCTCTTTCGATGGTGAAACAGCTTCACACGAAGGGTGAGGCCTGGTTCACCACCAGAGTCTTCGGTGAGGTTAAGCTAGTATAGGAAGAGATATGTCTTCTCGTTCCCATAGATGATGGCAAAATAATAATGCAGGAAATAGCACCACCAGATGAGGTAATAATGCAGGAAATAGCACCACCAGATGAGGTGTTAACAGGCTCAAGCAAGTGATAACAATGGCAACACGGGAGAATATATGTATAGTAGGAGAAGGAGGTGAGGATAAGAGGATGAACACTTAAATATAGGTGGTTCAGCCAATCTGTCCTACATCCATTGTGAGTGTGTGTGAGTAATATCACTGATTGAAGGCACTAATGGCCATGGATACAATCTCTCAAGCTTTCTCTCTCTACTGTGTAAAAAGACAGAGTTTTAGCTAGGGTTGCAAAATATCAATCCTTTACAATGTTCAGGATTACCTCTATATATAGTGCTAGGGGGGTGTAGTGTACCCCCCAAGCATGAAATGAGCATGTATATTAAGATCCAATCAGTGTAAGGATGACACATGGTTTATCATAACTAAACAATAATGACCACAATATTCCCTCATGTGGAGGGAATGATTCAGTTATAATAAATGTGTCCACGTGTTCCAAGCCATACATGTGCACGTAACTACTTGGCTATATTCGATTGGTACCAGCCTCGACCTGGATGACTATGAGGTTGGTAAAGTCTAACCCTTGCCCTGTCCGAGACTAACATCTACGAACACCTCGGCCAGGATGGCCGACCGAGGTTGGGTACGAGGTGTGACATCGGCCAAGGCAAATGACGACATGATACTTATTGATTGAGCCTGCGAGGCTTTGCTGATCTCAGGTGATAACTTATAATGTTGGATGCGGATGATGTTGATGTTGATGGATGGTTGAACCCGTCTTTTATGATCTCGGCTGATGTCCAACCAACGTTTATGAAAGGCTGAAGCGATGTTGACTGATGCCGACCTTCTGAGTGACGATATTGTGGACAGTTATTATGAGCTTCTGCCACCTCGACTGTGAGCCTGGCCGAGGTTAATGTCTCTGAGCAGGAAGGTACACTTTGGGCACATCAGTGACAGCGATGAAATAGCTGAGAGGAAAGCCTACCTCAATAAAGCCAAAGAATGCTCCTACATTTGGCAGATCAACTTGTCCAATGAAGTGGAGAATCGCCTAAAGAAGGTAAATATAGACCAATTGGTGATAGGATTCCCCAGGGATGACCTATCAGGAATACTCTATCCCTATGATGACCCCCTAGTTATCACGATGTTTGTTTATGAAGGAAGGCTAGCTAGAGTGTTGATAAAAAATAGTAGCTTAGTCGACGTCCTATTATATAACTACTTCAAAGGGCTAAGACTACAAGACAACAAGCTTGATCCTTATTGCAGGCCCCTCATTGGTTTCTTAAGATAAAAGGTGTATTATCCTCTAGGATTTGTCAACATAAAAGTTATAATCGATATATGGCCGACCTATCAAATTGAGAAGATACGTTTCTTTATCCTCGATAAGAACGTCAACTCAGCATATAACATTATCCTTGGTAGGGTTGGATGAAGAACTCAAAATTTATGCCTTCCACCATATATTAATGTATGAAGTTATCCATGAATTATTGAGTCGGTGTAGTTAGAGGAAATCAAATCAAAGCCATGGATTTCAACTACATTTCAGTTGACTAGGAGGAATAGAAGAAGCTCACCACTACTTATTGAATAGAGACCATAGATCCTTGCAAGGAAGAAGAACCGGTTAAAGGATTGGTTGTGGAGTAAGTAGACTCATTTGTATTAGACATGAATACCTAAAAAAGATAGCAGTGATCGACTCATAGCTAGACCCGACTATGAGGAAGGAATTAATGGGTTTCCTTAAATAATAGAAGAATCTGTTCACCTGGTGTCTTGAGGATATGCCAGGGATTGATGTGTATATCGAGTATCACAAACTCAACATTGTTAAGAATGGAAAGATGATCAAGATAAGTGGCGTAACTTCAGTCCTGAGGAGAACAAGACCATACAGGAAGGAGTGGAGAAGTTACAGAAATAAGTGTCATTGAGGACGTCAAATACCCTGAATGGATATTTAATGTAGTTATAGTTAGAAAGAATAATAATAAATGGTGTGTGTGTTGATTTCACGAACTTGAATAAATCCTGTATGAAGGACCATTACCTATAATAAGGATTAATCAATTGGTTGATGTAACTACTGGGCATGAATTACTCAGCTTTATGGATGCGTATTCGGGTTACGATTAAATTAAGAAGAAGTTAGAAGATTAAGAGAATACATCATTCATCACCAGTCGAGGTACCTATTGTTACAACGTTTTGATTTGGGGGATAAAAATACTAGATCAACATACTAATGGTTGGTGAAAAAAGTCTTCAAGTAATAGATCGATAAGAATAAGTAAGTGTACGTAGATAACATGCTCAATAAGATAAAAAGAGTTGTCAATCATCATAAGGACCTGGGGCAGACATTCGACTAGTTGGAGAAACACAGATGAAGTTGAACCCCATTAAATGTTTATTCAATGTGCAGAAAGGGATGCTCCTAGGATTCATAGTAAATCAGAGAGGCATTGAGGATAACCTAGACAAGATTCAAGCACTGATCAACTTGTTGTCCCCCTAAAATAAAAAAGATATGCAAAAGATGACAGGATGGGTAGCCGTGATCAATAGATTTATTTCGTGGGCTACTCACATGAGCCTTCCTTTATTTAAGGTGATGAGGTAGACATTTGAATTGAAAGAGGAATGTGATAATGCTTTCTTAGAATTGAATAAATACCTAGGATCTGCACCCATACTCGTAAGACCATTTATGAGAGAGTAATTTTACTTATACCTATTCGTATCTGAGTCTGCAGTTAGCTTAACATTATCTTGACCAGAATATAGAGTACATAAACCCGTTTAGTACACCAACAAGGCTTGTCGAGGAGTTGAAATTCATTATCCATGGATAGAAAAATTAGACCTTGCCATAATTGAGGCTTTTTGAAGAATGAATTCGTACTTCCAAGCTCGTACCATTGTGGTCTATACAGACCACCCCTACGTAAAGCCATTCATAAACTTGAGAAATCTAGAAGATTGATGGCTTGGACTGTAGAACTAGGAGATTATGATATACACTATGATAAAATAACAATAAAAGGCCAAACGATAGTTGATTTCATACCAAAATTCACTTATGATGAAAAACCATTTGAGCAGACCTCCATATAAAATAGTTCAATAGTAAAACCAACCGAGCAAACTTCTTCAGGAGAGAGATAAAGAGTTCATCCAACTAAGCAAACTTCTCCAGAATATAAATGAATGGTACATTCGAGCAGCTAGAAGATATACCAGAATCATCAGCTGAGTGAGAGAAAACTGCTCGCTACCTGGAATAAAGTAAAAAGGTGTTCAATTATGGGACCTTGACAGAGGGAGATTTTGAAGAAGAAGCTCCAATTTGGAAGATGTAATCATGCACCTCTAGAAGCGAAGTTGGGCTAATAGTCAACACCCTAGACATAATAGACATTAAGTATGCCCCAGGTTCCAATTCAAGGACTCCAATAATCAGCAGAGTATGAAACACCTATAGTAGGATTTGACTTATCCCTCTATTTAGGTGCTGAGAAAATACAAGCGCACAATGACTCCTAATATTGTAAACAAAGTGTTAGGTGTATATGGAGTTAGAGGGGAGTTCATGAAAAAATACCTAGACAAATCATAAGAGATATGTAGTTAAAGGAGAGTTCATGATAAAATACCCAGCCAAAGCATAATAGATGATATCCGAGTTTTCGGCAATCAAGATGATCAAAATCCCTACAATCCATAACGTCCAAGAAGATACGCTTGTTCGGATCTCTTTTGCAACCATAATAGAGTTAAGAAGGGCCATCCCAATAGAGATCCTCTTACAACAGAGTATTGATGAATAAAACCTCAGCATGATTGTACCAAATTTGGTCCCATCTTGGATGGACCCGATACAGAACTACCTAGAAAAGGGAGTTGTGCCGACTAATCCCAAGGATGCTAGAAGGATACAATACGAGGTAACTAGGTACGTTATGGAAGGGGAAATCCTATATAGAATGAGATTAATTATTTCATTGCTCCTGTGTGTCCACCCATCTGAGGAAACCAAGATGATAAAATAAATACACGATGGCTATTGTGGGCCACACACAGTAGGATGGTCATTAGATAAAAAAGTAGTCATGTAAGGTTACTAGTGGCCCACTATGAAGTTAAGCTTCATCGATTACATTCGACGTGGCGATAAATGCCAAAAATATGCTACAATCCACATAATGCCTAGGGATTTAATTACAATAATAACATCCTCTAGGCCATTTGCATGTGGGGCATTGACTTAGTTATCCTTCCGCTAAAGACATGAGTAATGATCTAGTACTTAATCATTGCAGTGGATTACTTCACCAAGTGGGTGGAGGCGGAACCTTTGGTAGATATTCCTTTTGAGAAGGTATTCCATTTTATATGAAGATTCATCATTTGTTATAATGGAATGCCATATGACTTCATCGTCAACCATGGAATATAATTTGACAATAAGGAGTTTAAAGATTACGATGTTTGTTCCAAAATCCAAAAGTTGCATGTCGCTCTGGGACATCCGTATTGTAATGAGTACACAAAAGTTACGAGCAAAAGTCTTTTAAATGGATTATAAAAGAATTATACTGAGGGAATTTAGATTAATGAATTATAAAGTGTACTCTGGGGCTAGAAAACTATGTGAGGATAGACATTGTTAAAACTCTCTACATGTTAGCTTTGTGGACAAAAGTAGTGATCTCGATAGGAATCAGTCCACCTAGTCACAGGGTTCTCAATTTTGATTCACCAAATAGTTATCTCACCAGGAGGCTGGACTTGGACTTGGTTGAGGAGGTTAGAGAACATGAAATACTCCGTATAACAGCCTTCAGCAGAGAACTACTTGGTTCTATAACTGGGTTAAGCCAAGAAATCTCAAGCAAGGAGACTATGTGTTGAAGAAACTACTCTAGAAAGGGAATAAGTTAGAGCCCAATAGGCATGGTCCTTATTGCATTTTTGCATTCATATGACTAGGAACTCGTTGGAATGAAACCCAAGAAGGGGAGACATTGTGACACCCAGCCTAAAAAAATACCGGGTGATCAGTCCTATACCAAATTAAAACAGGAATCCCAGTTGGTTCATCCTTAGCATCACTGTCGAAAACCTTTTTAAAACTTACTAACCGCCTAGTGTTCCAAAAAGTCGGTGCCAAAATTTATCTTGTTAATTAAACCAAACAGTAAATACGAAAATAAATATAATCCATTCACACAACTGAATTAAATGAACTAAATAAATAATAAAATGACATGCCGATTAAACCATTGGCCACCAAAATAAATAGTCCAATACAAATATTCAACACCTGAATAAAAATCTGAAAACTAAACTGATAAATGATTCCTACTCTAGGAATAAAAGAATGATGCGTCTAATCCAAGCTCCTGCTAGCATCCACATATGCCGAAGCTCCGTGTCCCCGGAATAGAATATCAATCCTGGCGTCCCTGTGGCTGGACACCTAAAAGGTTTTGAAAATAGTTTTATAGCAAGGGTTAGAACCCAAAATATTTTGAAAATATTTAGCAAGTGAATTAACTGCAGTAATTTAAAATATATGAATGCGCTCCATATTTAAGTTAGTGTCGCACTCTCTTGGGGACATTCTCACCCCTCCACTAAAGTGCACACCTAACGATTTCCTTAACCCCTCCTAGGGAGTATTATTATCCATGGGTTATAAGTCATCTCACTAATTAACTTAATAAATTTCATTTAAATAATAACATATAACCGTGACACAAGTTATATAAAACAATTCCATCACACACTGTATTATTACCTGCATATAATATTTACTACCATTATATGCGTACCTTTACCACAACATCAACACACATATATATATACACATCCATCCCTCCGAGTATACCCTCACCGGATGATTCCCTCTAAAAGGCTATCTCACTAGGTGTTTTCACATAACCTAGTTCCCCAAGTTGGAATCACTAACCAACCTGGTCCAAAATATAAACGTAGTGAAGGCGGTTGTATTCCTTCCCTGAAAGTGAGATAAATCCCTCACCCATATACCGGACGCTATGACCTGGGGATATACTCGCCTTACTCCTCAAGCTGGGGGATTCACCCACATTGCGCAACCTTCCTTGATAGCACTTAAGTATATAAATTAAATAAATATCTAGTCACTGATATTTAATAGCACATACAATAGATACATGTATATATAGACTATCACTACCCCGTATATATAAAATATAAATCCTGGCTTTACTGTGTACTCAAAATCCCGTAACACTAGCCTGTAATTTCCCGAGTCTGTGGCCCGACTCAACTTAATTAATTTTCTCACTTATTAATTCACACGTCAATTAATATAATATTTCCCCGAGTCCATGGCCCGACACTTATATAAGTACTATTCATATTGATTTGTATAATTTTTACCCGAGTCTCTGATTCGACGCTAATTTAATTAATTTACACCTTAATTAATTTATACTAATCCGAGTCTATAGTTCGACTCTACTTAAATTAATTTACACATTAATTAATTACCAATCCGAGTCTATGGTCTGACTCTAATTTAATTAATTTACACATTAATTAATTACCAATCTGAGTCTATGGTCCGACTCTAATTTAATTAATTTACACATTAATTAATTACCAATCCGAGTCTATGGTCCGACTCTAATTTAATTGATTTACACATTAATTAATTAACCCTTGGTGTCGCCCAACCATTATACCCGGACTCGCTCACTTGACCCGTACCACCGTTAATACCTGACTCTATATTTCGCCCCATAACTAATTAATTACACCTCGATTCCTTTAATAATGTAGTGCCACTCAACTACAATACCCGAATATTTTCCCTCGGTCCAAAATCAATACTCACAAATAAATTCCCGAAATTGAATCCTCCCGTGACATACAATTTTCACCCTCCTAAACCAAATTATATCCCCTTATAATTGTTAAGGAATATGTGTCGCATATGCATTTATCACTCAATCAAAGTAGGGGATTAAATTCTAAATTAATTTCCCTTACATATATAAACATTCCGAATTGCCAAAATTCTGGGACCTTCGATCGATCGATCCCCTGGGTCGATTGATCGATCGAACAGGGATTCGTCTTCTCCGGCTTGCTGTTTCAGCCATTGATGAACCCTTAAGCTTTTGTTTCTTCCCAAACCTTTACCAAAATCATAACCAACGTATTCTCCACACAAGGAAAGGTTCTAAACACCCTAGAGACCTTAATCCATCATCAAATTTGTCATTAACCCTAAGCATATCCGATTTGGGTTTTTCACCCGGGCCTCGTTCTACCGAATTTGACCTAGCCATTTTCAGTCCATTTGATCACTAATACATATTGTAATCCTCACTATAATTTAATCTTAACAGTCCCAAATCATAACTTAACCTCCATTGAGTAATTAAATCTTTCCACTACTCTAAATTCAGAAAAACCCAATTTTAATTATGGTTACACACCCAAAACGAATTTCCATATACACATACTATAATATGAATTGATTATCACCTATTTTAAGAATCACAGCAGTTAACCACTAGCATGGAATGATTCGTAGAGTCTGATCCGTTGGTGCAGTGAAGGTGTTGATGAAGAACACCCTAATCCGTCCCTTAATTTAACTCCAAAAGACCCCCAATTGGCTTCTTGATTTTTCTCTCCTGTCTCTCTCTCAAACCCTGGGTTTAGAGTTGTATTAAATTCCGTTCACACTTCCCCCAATTAGGATTTAAACCCTTAGTCCCGTTTTTGCCCATACGGGCCTAATTAAAATGGCCCCAATCACCCCGTGTGGCCCGGCTATTCCAAAAAATACCCCGAGACCCAATTACTACCCCCGGGCACTCTTTTTTGACTATCTTGGCCCATCTGGACTCAACCGCACACTCAAAATTGTCATCCAAAATACTTTATAACGCTCTCAAATTTTGACCTCAAAATGTGACACACTTTAATTCGAACAATTAAACTTAAAAGTCGACAATTATATATAATTCGGCCCACTTAAATAAATTCTCCAAATCATAAATTTAGGTTTCTCCAATTTAAATATTTTTATAACTCCCAAAATAATTAAATATTAGATCCTCAAAATTATGGGGTGTTACAGCCATTAAAAAAACCTTGGAATTATGAACATGTGAGAAAGTATGATCAGTGATCAGGCAAAATTTAATCCCTTTTTATTTACTGTAACTCATTTTTTACTCTCAATAAACATTATCAATTTCCAGTAAAGATTATTTCCCCTTTATGTTTTTTTTTTGGAGTGGCGTATGTTCTAAAACCATTCACAAGTAATAATGCAAAACCAAACTTCAAAACTTCACATATGACTTCGTTTTCACATAAGCCATGAACGAGAAACTTAACTTTGTGTATGTCCCCATAAGGTCAAGAACAAGAAGTCCCCTGTATAAAAGTTCAGGTATGATCCTATAATATCAAGAATAAGAAGTTTTATCATACCAAATTAAGGAATAATCCTAACACATTTGGTCTCCACTAGTAACTAACGTTGGCACTTAGTCAAAATGGCAAGATCCATTTAAACGAACACAAACAGTTGCACATTAGGAAAGACTAAGGATGGAAAACCTGGGTTCGTCCAAACTAGAAATCAGTAAGGCATACTAATCGGCCAAACATCGACCAAATAATCATAAGACTAAACTACTGGTAGGATAGGATTACACAATTAACAATTAATGTATTACTCTAGATAATCAAGAAGTCAAAGTATAATTACATCAAAATAACCATTAAAATAAAATAACAACTAGATATCTATTGTTTAAACCATATCAAAAGGATGTTTGTCCAATTCCTTGTCCATTCCAGCACAAGGAACCTCCAGAGCATATGGAGTAACGGTTGTGCTCAAATCCATAAGCCTTTGTTGACTGCTGTAACTTATCCTATTCACTATATGCAATGGTCAGCTAAGAACAACATCTCCATGCAAACCATAACCCCTAAGGTACTTCTTGATCAAGATCATAGGGATTTCATCCAGAGGAACTCGAAAGGCATCAAATTTGAAAGCAGTTTTAGACTGGTCCAAACAGCCGGGGTCATGCCAATAACACAACTTATCTTCTTTTGACAACTTCATCATAGTGAGGGAGTTTAGCCAACCCCACTTATAACCTTCTTTATAGGCCTATTTGATCTCCTCATTCAAGTGCACCAGTTTCTCATCATTGCTATCCATCTATATTGTACGAGGATATTTATGAAAGTGATAGATAAGACAATGGACCTTCTCACTTAGTCTTTTGATATCTGACTGATTCTTTATAACATTCACCTGGTCTCCTAATGTTTTATTTAGTTCGATCTTCTTCCACTGACTAATGAGATCTGACCACCTACTAAGAAGACTGACCTCCCCATTTTAATTTCCTCAACTACACCACCCCTTCCATCAGATGAGCATACTCATATTTTAAAAAGGAAACTCCTTTGCTATGATCGATCGTAGTTGAGTTCTTATAAAAAATTCAAACTCAACCCATAAAATATTATTCACCTACTCAAGAAGACTTACCACCTCCCGAGCACTCCTTAAAACATTATTACAACACAAACTCATTTTTAGAACATGCTGAAGCCAAATCTTGCAGTTTATAATCACATCCACTATTGTTCTATAAAATGGAAAGCTTTTTCTTGTAAGCAGATAAGCTGATGACAGCACCCCTACGATCATGTCAGATCTTGAGGATTATCTCGTAATAAGAGAAATTGGTCACTACAGCATGATGAAATAACTTGTTCATACTGAAATAAGCATCTTTGTTTGTGGTAGATATGTCCAAGCAGAGGAGTTTTGCTATCTTTTCCTCACTTATTTCTTCATAGACAACACCAAATAGTTGATTACTCTGCGGGTAAAGTTCACTTTCGATAGTGAACTAATTAGCCACTTTGGATTCAAATTGAAATAAATATAATGGTACATAAGTAACAACATATTGAACGAAGGAGTACACAAAATTATTCAAGACAATGACAAGAAAAGGTAAAATTTCATTAAAATGTGAAGATATTACTGCTGAGGAAATTGGGGAAATACATAAAAAAATACATAAAGAAAAAAATGTCAAAGTACCTATCACTACCCCTTCTCATTATCAACTGCCATGTCACATTCTGATTGAGTAGCCAACACCACTTAGTCCTTAGACACCATGGATTCCTCCAATTATTCATTACCATTAACCTCCTCCTCAATTTGTGAAGGATTACCTGGGTTATGTTGAAGAAATAATTATAAATCAACAGCTGTGCCGACATGGCTCAAAATAGCATCCCATCCCTCCTAGAAAGAGTACTTCTTTATAAACTCAACCTGGATGCCAATAGTAGAAAATTCCTTGTCCTATCCTCTGGTATAGGCATCTTCCTTATTCTTCTTAGCCTTGTCCTTCATCTCTAAAACTTGGACTTTGGTCTGGTCAACTACCTTCTCGGCTCTCTTTTTTATATTGTTGGCAACCTACTCTGCCAAAAGAATTCCCATCCTCCAGCTCCTTGATTGTATAATTCGTTCTCTTTTGTCATCCTCGTGGTCATAACTGACATCCTCCAAGTATTTGTGCATACCATTAAAGGTTGCCTCTATAATAGATAAAAATTCCTTCAACTTATTACTCCTCCTCAACAACTGGTAATACTGAACTAAGAACTACCAAAAATAAAATCACAAATAAAATAGGGCACTAAAAATAATGATGATAAGTTAAATAAATCAAAAAATAGTAAGAAATACTCATAAGAGCTAAATTACGGTTGGCTTGATCAATATGCCTTATGTGTGTGTGTGAGAGAGAGAGAGGAAGTTGTAGCTTCATCGATCAAAATAACTCCAGCCCCAATCAAACCATGTGCTAGCCCAGGGTTCACAACAACATATTAGGAAATGCCTCTTCCCTTATCAAGATGCCCTTTATCGGCCAAATCCAATGTGGGGGTTGGACTCCTCTTCAACCTCTTAAATTAGAGATCTTGATTTTTGCCTGGAGAAATCTTCACCAAAATAGGTTGGTCGGAGAGGGGGAACTTATAGGCTTCCACAAGGTTAGGGATTTTTCTTTTCACCATCTTCAGATAGCTAACGTCGGTTGGAATAAGGGAAATCTCTAGATACTTAAAGGACGATGAAGTTTTTATTGAAGAGAAATTCCCCTCTAATTATGGCTGGTGATTCAAATATTATAGCAATAGAGGATGAGGCAGGATCCTCTAGTATGATAGGAGCTATAAGAATGTCTTTTGTAAGGCAAGCAACGAAAGAAGTGACAGAGCTATGGTATACAAAGGAAGCTGAATGTGGATGATCTTCGCCAATCCTCTATGAATTGACCAAACAATCTTGAGGGTAAAAAAATTAACTTCAGCCACTTTGGGTACATCTCTCTTCCTTTTCTCTACAAAACAAAAGTATAGTAGTCTATAATTAGTAATAGAATCAAAAGAAGGCCCAAAAGGATTAAAAAAAATACACAGGTGTTTGTGAGTGACGACTTATGTCCTGGCCTTCCTGAGGGAAATCAGGTCCAGTATACTCTTCACCCTCAGGAAGAGGGGTAAAAATTCCATTCCTTCACTATCAGACCATGATCCTAATAGTCCTTATTGAATTTAGTCAAGTTCACGACAAGGACTTATTTTTAAGAATCTTGCGTTCATGTAAAAAATATTCTCATTTGTGCTTACCCAAATGTAGCAATACATTAATTACTTTATTATTATATTTGTCCCATACCTCTCGTTAATGACGTTTACTCCATTTACATCTCTTTAAGTGTTTGGGGGCACATGGGCAGGGCCCACATCACAATATTGACAAAATTCTAGAAATAAATTATTGGGAGGAAAGGTGACTGCACACTCAGCAATAAATATAATAGGTATCCAGTAACCTTATTTTAATGCATAGAGGTCACAGGGACCTGTTAATAACTCCGTTTTTACCTAATAATGAATTTTATGTGTGGTCTTGAAGAGTTAAAAGGAACTATTATCTACGGTATGCACCTTACTTACAGCAAAGAATAAGTAAATACAAAGAGGGAGATATTCTTATAGTGAATAGAATGACAAAAAAATAGCTCTCATAAATGAAAAATAAAAAGCTTTAAAGAGAAGAAAGGGATTTAACTCTCAGGGTGAAGTAAACAAAGGAGGGAATTGATGTTTTATAGAACTCAATGATGTCTTCTGAGTTACATGAAATGGAATGATTAAATGTACCTACTGTTGCGTATTTCAACGGCGTGTCAGTTCCCCAAAAATGACATTACCATTTTATCCCCTGGAAATTCACCAATTATTGCTACCATTTCAAAATTGCAACTACCTCAAGGAGTGAAACTAAAAATTTACAAACTCCTAGAGATCAGTTGCCTATCATATGTCTCAACATGAAAAAATCATCTTATAGGGATAGCGACCAAAATTTTCATAAATCAGACCAACTCCTGATATAGAATACTCCATCCTATCATTATTGTAATACCCCGTATTTTTAATGACTTTTAAAATGGAATTAATTAGAGTTAATTGTGGTATAATTGAAAATTAATCCGAATTTAAATATTACTCGAGAATAAAGTAATAAGTGATTTATGTTGAATATTACTTAGTCATTAAAGTAATATATATGATTATGACTTTACAATTGATTATGACTTTATAAAATTGTCGCGGACTATGTGTACGAAAATTATGGTAATTAAGTCGGGACGCAAATTTGAGTCGTGTCGGGATTATAATTTAATAAGATAAAAGTGAAATATTTTTATGTCATCCAAGTGGTCGTTTTGACTACACCAAAGTGTCCAGAAGGGTTCAAATAGTAAAAAAAGTCTACTTTGGTACTTTGGCACTTTGGAACCGAAAGAACACCCTGAATGGGTATTTTGATCATTTTACAATGGAGATGAATAGTAAACACGGAAATTCGGTTTTATTATATTAGTGAGGAGATTAGAGAGCATAGATGCATTCACCAAAAATAAGAGGAAACGGTTTAGGGGAGATCGAAAGACTTTCTATGGGAGAAGAAAAGACCTTTCTAGGAAACCAAAGGACAACCACCTTGCATCACCAAGAGCCACCACCAACACTGTCGGAAGTTGGCCGAAAAAAGAGAGGACCATCAGTAGAGTATCATCCCCAATGGATCATACCTACAATCTAAAGGCAAGTGATTAATTATTGCAATCTTAGCATTATATTGTCCATGTTAGGATAGTTAGGAAAATTCTAAAAAGTTGCACGACCAAACATAAATTTGTGATAATTTTAAATGGATCTTTGAAATGGATATTATCTAGGAGTGATATCTTTTGATTATAGAATAAACTCCATGAATTTTATATTATCTTGTGAAGAAATCTGGGGTTTACCCTCTTATTGATGATAAAGTCAAAAATTAGAGTTCTTGTGAATAAAATGGAATTTGAGTAAATTGATTCATGTTAATGATGTTTAAATGATTTTGGATACGTTAGAACTTATCCATGTATTATGGTATATGATCTGAATATGATGAGATTAAATTGGGAATCATTTGGTGAATAAAAATTGGAGTTTATATGATGTTCAAGTATAAATATAAATATGAATTGTTTTGGAAATAATATGTTTTAAATCCAACCTTCTTGATGATTCTAGGTTGTTTAGATCAGTAGGAATCATTTACATATGTGGCTATATCATGTGGTATGGATTATAAGAATTTTGGTACATTAAAACAGAGGTTTGATTGATTAAAAGATGTGAAATCCGTAGAATAAAAATTGCAGAATCTGGGCTTATATCTGGGTGATCGATCGATCGACCCAGGACCATCGATCGATCGACCACCCCAGAAAAGATGAAGTTTTTTATTTTAATTCTTGATTTAATCCCAAAACTTTTATGAATCTCTTGTGATTATTATTTGAACATAATGGGACTTAGGGAAGGGCATTAGGCCATAGGTAAAACCCGGATTAATATTATTTTTTGGGATTTTTGAATGAGGGAAAATTAACGAGTGTTAATTAAATCAGTTGTTATCGAGACTTATGTTACTTGGGATTTAAATTGGATAAATGATAATTTAAGGTTGGGAACAGTAGTAAGAGATTTATTAATTACCGGTATAACCTTAGGAATAGGTGGGATTAACCCTAAGAGATAGAATTAAGGATTAAGAATGAATTAAGGGTTATCGAGAATTAAACCTAATTAAAGATGAGTTTAATTCGTAGAATATCGGAGGTTGTGATGAATGGACAACTAGGGTGTAGGCATTTACCTACTGAATTAGGTTAAGGAATACTTATTTAATCTTCGAGTAATGAGTGAGGCTCGAAAATATAAAATAAAGAAGTAAAGTCATAATCTTTAATACGTAGGATTTGATAGATAAAAATACTACGTATGGGAATTATCATATGGTTGTGTGAATGACTTATGGATGTTATATTTATGTAGGTGTGATGAATACCTATATTATTATTTGCATATATGACATACCTACGCTGCTTGCTATCGGGGTGGAGGTTTCGCGTTGCGGACGATCTTATCCTGTGTGCCCATTTGGGAGGATTTTAGATTCGTACCCTAAGCATAAGACATTGGACACATGCTATCGGTGTATATGATAGTTTCGACGGTTGAATGAGAATGTAGGTATGTGTGTGACCCATTTGGCTGGGGAGTATGATCCCCTCCAATATATTTGTGTTATAATATGATTCGTGAGAGACGCCGAATCAATAGTCCTCTATACAGTGACATTATGTATCAGTACATGATAGCAGAGTATGCATGCACCATAGTTGTGACTGGGGAGGTGCCGTATTAATATATATATAATTAGTGTGATATTATTCATATAAATTGTGATGTAATCTACTGTGTGACATTGTAGATATAGAGATGTAATCTTATGTGTGATATTGTAGATTAAAAATATAAACTTTGATTTAATATACCATGTAATGTTGTAGATTGAAGTAAATAATGAAATATGAATTGAATTAAGTAAGTTAACACTTAATTCCAAGGTTGTAACAAGATTAGTTCATATTAAAGACAAATGAATACGAATAATTATATTACGTATGGTATGGGACATAGAGGTTTATGATATGGGTTAGAATTATGTTGTGGAAACTAGTTAGGAGATAACCTTATCTAGGAAGATAATAAGATATGATAGGTGTGCACTCTAAATGAGAGGTGAGAATTCTGAAGAGAGAGCCCGAGAAACTAACATGTACATAATAAATGCTTATTTGTAATTGTAAGCACTTGCAGTTTTAAAAACTATTTTTACAATCGGGTTGTGACCTGTTTCCTTGCATATTCTCTTATCTACTATATCTTGTACATCAGGTATCCAGCAGCAGGGATGCCCAACATAGATTATGGAAGTTTCGATGGTATATATCAACTAGCAAAGATGTAGATTTTTTTTTAAACGCTTCCTTTCTGTTGATTCACTCATCTGTAGCATCTACTTCATTTAGGGCATGTCGTCCAGGATTCTAGAGGTTGAAGTTATTTATGTAAGCATTGTGGATATCAGTTTTATTTAGTGTAAATATTATAATTTCGCTAGAGAGTTATTCCAGTCACATTTATACTTGTTGTAGTTAATTAAGTTGTGATGTGTTATTACATATTATTATTCCATGTCGTGGAATGATTTTAATTAAATTAAGAATGGGAAAAAAGTTTTGACACTTAACTTAACTAACTATTAGGTGATTAATAAAGAAATTGTTTTCGATAGTGATGTTGAGAATGAAACAACTAGATATTCTGATTTAATTAAATAAAGGACTGATCACCTGATATTTAATTAGGCGGGTTTTTTCGAAACTTTAAGTTAAATTACCATTTTACCCCTTTGTTTCGAAACTTATCGTTTTCCTCCATTTTATAAATGTTGTTTTTCGAAAACACCCTTTAGTTAATCATACTACTTCTTAAGTGGTTTCAACACTTTAACACCTTTTTAATATTTGGATTATCGTTCTTCTCAAGTTGGAAACCACTTTATTCCATTATTTCATTTCCAAATTCAAAGGTGTTAATCTTTCAAACATCATGAAGTCACACACACCAACTTCTTAACGTTTAACCATTAACACTTATTCGACACCTTTATTAACCATATTTCTAAATTGGATATTTCCTTACTTTCTTTATTCAAGATATTTAATTACTTTTAAAGACTACTTTTATAAGAAAGTACCATTTCCTTTTTATCAATACATGTAGTCTTATAATCTTATTTCCATCACATATTTACCCCATTTTTCAGACACTAAGAAGATTATAATTTCCACTTTTTCTTAAATTTTTTATTTAAACCCCATGAAATCAATTTTAAACTTGTTCACATATTTATTACCAAAATACTACAGATTTATATGCATGGGACGATGGATTTTAAATCCTAAAATCCAATTAAATGGTTTAACTTACATTTCATCCTAGAAACTCACTATACTTGCAAAATTATGATTTTCAAGATACAAAGACATTATCAATTTCTTCAAACTTAGAAAATTTCCTTTGATCTAAAATCTCCAATTTTCCAAGATTTTATTTCACAAATATTTTCCAAAATCAACATATTTTTCAAATATTTTATTTGATGAAATGTTTAGCATCAAATCTCTTAAAAATACACCATTTTCATAAAATTTCAACTTTAATATTCCAAAACTTTGAAATATTTACTCATCCTTTATTTTCCAACAAAAAAACATTTTTACGAATAATTTTATTTCATAAAAATGTTTAATCTTAATCTACTAGAAACCATTATTTATTCAAGTGCATTATACTCATGTCATCTAACAACAAGACTACTTATAATTCAAATAGAGTATTAAACACTAAGGATAAATTTTCGAACCTCAAAGACTTTAATTATGGTAAGAAGGTTTGTGTAGGAGGAGCAATTTCCACCTCCAAATGTGGCCTCAATGGGTCACCAAATGCATCCTCCATGTGTGCTCAATTTAATCTTTCAATCAAAGCCCCAATAATACTCTCTTCGAACTCAATGAAAGCTTCCATCTCAATCTTCAAGAACCCCCAAGAATAACTCCATAAATTCGTAGCTCTCCTCATCCATGGTAGAAATGAGTATTCATGGTTCAAATATGGTGGAATATATAACAAATATGGGGATATAAAGTGGGGGTGTGGTGGTAGCATGGTGGTTTATGGTGGTGAAAAAGTGTAGGAAGGCTAAAATGGTGGACAAAGACCACCCTTCCACTCTCCCTCTCTTATTCCAACTCCAACAACATAAATGAGCCCAAATAATTCCTATAAAACCCTTAAAACACCAAAAAATCTCATTTCGCTAGATTTTGACAACCCAATGATCCAAGGGCTAAAAACGTGACAATGCACAAGGTCAAGTTAGATTCAATAATTTTAAAGCACGTCCTTCGAGTGACATTAAGCCTCGTTCGAATGATAAGTGTACCTCATTCGATACATGGTTTCTCACGACCTTCAAGCGACCTAGGACTGTTAGGCACTGGGATCTCACGTGAACCTCACTCGATCCCCTACTTTTAACGAGGTACAAAACTTGTTTGAGTGAGGTTACTCTCCTGGGAACCAACACATCTTATTCTTTTCTCAAAATTCTAATTTTTATCCACAAAATTTTGAAATTGTCATCAAACCTCACTTCATTACGATTTATACAAAAATTTAAATGAAATATTAGGGCGGGGTATTACAATAAGGATTCTTTTTAGGGGAGTATGACGAGCTATCTAGCTTAGGTAGAAAACTGATGGAACATAAACTACCAATCAAAGAAGGATACAAACTTGTGAAGCAACTTTCGAGGAAAATGAGACTGTGAAAGTCACTGCTAAAATCAAAGAATAAATAAAGAGGTTGCTAAAGGTTGGATTCATTCAAACAATTGGGTATGTAGAATGTCTCTCCAATATAGTTCCAGTAGTTCAAAAGAATGGAAAATTAAGAGTCTAAAATCATTTTAAGAATCTTAATGCAGGTAGTATTAATGATGAATATCCAATGTCATTAACTAATATATTAGTTGATAGGTTAAAAGGTCGTGCTATTATGTTTATTATGGATGGTAATTTCGGATATAATTAGTTCTGCATAGCTGAAAATGATGTACATAATACTGCATTAAGGTGTTATGGTAATTTAGAGGCCTCCGAATTGGTTAAAATGTCATTTGGGTTGATGAATGCAGGGGCTCAATATCAAAGGGGAATGGACACCATCGATGACATTATTGTAAAGTCACATTCAACATATGATTATATCACACATATAAAGAAATATTCTGAAAGGATAAGGTTGTATAAACTCAAAATGAACCCTTGAAATGTGCCTTTAGAGTTTCTATAGAGAATTTTCCTGGTTATTTGGTGCATCAAAAAGGGCTCAAGTTGATCAGAAAATGGCATATCTATCATATTTAGAGGATTGAGAAAAAGGAGTGCGGTGACATTTAAATTTATTCCTTTTGCTAATTTGAGGATCCATGGACAAATAGAGAATAAAATTAGAGGAATTGAATGTAAAAAAACAACGAGCTTAAAGCTAGTGGTAAAAATGATAGTTGATCATACTGTGGACAACCTCTCATCCACAATAAGTGTATTTATGTAGAAAGTAATGATGATTAATATGGGATCATCTCTTAAGGAAACTCAATAGTCCATTAATTAATCTTCTCTGTCAATCCATCAGTGCGGAGGGTATGTTTGCACCATATTAATATAACCCAATGAGGTGATGCCATGGAATAATTAAATCGGAAAAAACAACCGGATTATTATGCAAAAACATAAATTTATGGGCATCATTCATGTGTAACACTTGGCATTTAGGATGTGTTATTATAAGTGAGAGAAAAATCAAATTTAAATTGGGGTGCCGGTGCACCAAAGTCAGAATAACTTAAACCCATCAGTTATATTGCAAGGGAAAGAAACACTATCAATAAGAAACTAACCCAAAAATAAAGAAGAGGAGTCCTTCACAAAAAAATGCATTTACTTTACATTTATCCTATTTTTTCGTTTCTTTTCTTTTCGTTTCTTTATTTAAAACATTTCTTTCAATTCCGCAAGTAGATTGTAAGGTAGTTGAAATCCTTTCTTTCCAAGTTTATTTAAAGGTTCCCATATTTACGTTCATTGTTACTTTATTTTCTGCAAACCTTTACTTTACTCGCAATTAAATTTCTTGAAAATCTTTACTTTCATCCATTTTTCTTTTCTCTTATTTACAAAGTTTTACTCTTATTTTAATTCATGCAAATTATACTTTTTGTCCTAGTTAATTACTTGGCGCTCACAATTACTCTTAATTGAGGCATCGAACATGATACAATAGCTTGATAATTAATACTAGAATAAAATCATTTTTTATCAAGATCACAAATCTTTTCTGGCATGCTCGCAATCCTAATTAACAATCAAAGCCATTGAAAATAACCCAAAAAACTTGACAATAAGAAAATTTAATCACAAGAGCGTCATAATGAGAACCTCATGTAACACCCTGCATTTTTAATGATTTAAATAATTATGGGATTAATTATTATTATTGGATTAATTAAATTAAAAATGTGAGAAATTATTTATTAATTAATCCGGATTAAAAATAAATATTAACTAGCATGCCAAGGGTAAATACTTATTGTTGAGAATTATGAAATATTACTTTGTGAATACGTAATATGGAATTACAAAATTTTTTAAATTCTCGAGAGTGAAAATATGACAGTTTGGTATATTAAGTCAGGAAGAGCGCGTGAGTCGTGTCGGGACTAATTTAATGGGTTAAAGGAGTAAATTATTTTTAAGTAACTCGTATAGTAATTTTGAGCACGCCATTGAGTTCGAAAGAGTCGAGATAGTCAGAAAACTCTACCCGTGTATTTTATTTGGACTCCAGAATGTTTTTAGGCCTAATCGGCACCCCATAGGGGTATTTTTATCCTTTGAATTTTTGGGGAAATATTATGGACGAAAATTAGGAAATTAAATATAGAGGTACGTGGGTTATAGGGGAGTTATCAGTTCTAAACCTACGAGAGAGAAAAGAGAAAGGCACGGAGGAAGGAAGAAGAATCCATAGGAGTTCTTGGTGCATTACTCAAGAACACACACCGAAAATCCCACCAAAGTGTAGATAGTGAGACGACGAACACACCTATACAACGATCACTAGGAGATCAAACCTTCAAAATTGAGGGAAGTGTTTAATCCTTGCAAAAATGTAGCAACAACCATGCTCATGTTAGTATAGATATATAATACTCATTATGGTTCATAAACTTTGATGAAATTGGAGAATTAATGACATCAATTAAAAATATAGAATCTAATTAGGCTTAATCCCTCATGTATGTAGGTTAAAGATCATGAATTGATGAGTAGTTATGATGGACGAATCTGTTTTTCATGTTCTTGTATAGAAATTTGAAGAACTAGGGTTTATTTTGTTAATTTGGGAATTTCCAGAATTTACTAAGGTTTATGCATGATTAAATGATTCTAGGATGTTAGAAATCATCCCTACGTGTTAGATTAATGTTTGGAAGTGATTACTGGGAGTTAGGAAGAAATCTATAGAGGTTTTAAGTTAGAAAAAGGTTGGAAAAGACGAGAATGCGTTGTTCGAACGAGATGCAGGGTCGTTCGAACGAAGCCAGTTCTTCGAACAATAGGTCCCAGAAAACCCAAAAATTTCTATTTTTCCCCAAATCGTGTTACACAGTTAGTTGAGTGAGTAAAACTTCCATTTACTGATACTAGCTTAGTGAAGAATTATTTGGGAAGCATTCCTAGGATAATACCTTAAGGATTGTATAGGTGAATTCACCTTGGAGATTTCGAAAGTGTGAATAATCGAGTTAATTGCAAAATATGTAGTAATGATAAGTATACTACGTATAGAAATATAAGTATGGGTTGGGTGAATACCCGAATTTTAATAGGGCTTAGGAAATGCCTATTATTGTATGATTATTATTATTGTGTGTATAGCATACCTACGCTGCTTGCTATCGGGACGAGGTTATCGTGAACTGTACAGTCTTATCCTGGGTGACCCAATGGGGGGATATTTGACTTATACCTAGAGCATATGAACTTGAATATGTGCTATCTGAGACGTAGGATAGTTTCGATAGCTAAATGGGAGCGTAGGTATGTGCGTGACCCATTTGGCCGGTGAGTATGCTCACCTCCAATGTTTGTGTTATGAGATGTATGGTTCGTGAGAGACGCCGAGCCAATTGTCCTTTACACAGTGAGCGATGCATCGGGACATGATAGCAAAGTATGCATTGTGCCAAGTGGTTCTAACTAAGGGGCGCGGGATTTGTATATATATGTATAGGGATGATGTGACTATATATATATATATATATATATATATATATATATATATATATATATATATATATATATATATGCGTGTGTGTGTGTGTGTGTGTGTGTGTGTGTGTGTGTGTGTGTGTGTGAATGATTCTAATGTGTGAAATTAGCAAACTAATTAATGCTGGTAAGAAAAGTGTTTTCAGTGAATAAAAGAATTACTATTAGAACAGTGAATGTAATATACAGTTAATTGGAATAAATTATCTTAATAACGTATTGTATTGGTGATATGGGTTACTCCTTTGAGGTATATTTAGAAGTATAAGTCTATGATCTAGTTGGGAACATTATGAATAACTAGGTTAGGATAGACGTACGTTAGGTGTGCACACTAGTGGAGATGTGAGAATCTCATGTGGGAGTTCGAAACTAATATGCACATAATAATTGCGTTATTGAAGTTTTAGATACTTGCTAAAATAAATATTTTTATAACTCGGGCTCTGGCCCGTTTCTTGCTATTCTTTTCTCTTTTGCTATATATATATATATATATATATATATATATATATATATATTATGCAACATCTACAGGGGTTACACAGTTAGTTGAGTTAGGAAAACAGCCATTTACTGATACTAGCTTAGTGCAGAATTATTTGGGAAGCATTCCTAGGATAATACCTTAAGGATTGGATAGGTGAATTAACCTTGGAAATTTCGAAAGTGTGAATAATCGAGTTAATTTCATAATAGGTAGTAATGAGAAGTATACTACATGCAGAAATATAAGTATGGGTTAGATGAATACCTGAATTTTAATTGGGCTTAGGGAATGCCTATTATTATATTATATGATTATTATTATTGTGTGTATAGCATACCTACGCTGCTTGTTATCGAGAGGAGGTTATCGCGCAGTGTACAGTCTTATCCTGGGTGATCCAATAAGGGGATATCTGACTTGTACCCAGAGCATATGAACTTGGATACATGTTATCTGAAACATAGGATAGTTTTGACGAGTGAATGGGAGCATATGTATGTGCATGACCCAATTGGCTAGTGAGTATGCTCGCCTATAATGTTTATGTTATGAGATTCATGGTTAGTGAGAGAAACCGATCCAATTATCCTTTATGCAGTGACCGATGCATCGGAACATGATAACAGAGTATGCATTGCGCGAAGTGGTCTTAACCATGGGGTGCAAGATTAGTATATATATGTATAGGGATGATGTGACTATATGTATATATATGTGTGTATATATATATAGATGTGTGTGTGTGTGTGTGTGAATGATTCTAATATGTGAAATTAACAAACTAATAAATGTTGGTAAGCAAAGTATTTTCAGTGGATAATAGAATTATTATCAGAACAATGAATGTAATATATGGTTAATTGGAATAAATTATCTTAATAGCGTAATGTATGGGCGATACGGGTTACTCCTTTGAGGTATATTTAGAAGTATAAATCTATGATCTAGTTGGAAACATTATTAATAACTAGGTTAGGATAGACGTATATTAGGCGTGCACAATAGTGGAGAGGTGAGAATCTCATGTCAGAGTTCAAAACTAACATGCACATAATAATTGCATTATTGTAGTTTTAAATTCTTGCTAAAACAAATATTTTTACAACTCGGGCTCCGAATCGTTTCTTTCTATTCTTTTCTCTTTTGTTATATATATATTATTTATCAGGTGCCCAACAATAGGTGTACCAGACATAGACATGTGGATCCTTTAGCGAGATGCAGTAGTTGTGGGAGTTGCAGGCCTTTGCACTTAGACGCTTCTATCAATTCTTTCCACTTTATTCAGATATTCCATTTATGGCATGTTTCGCCCCCTTCTCATTCGTTTATCAGAGATTGTACCCAGTTCATTTTAGTATTTTATTTCTATTACACTTGAGAATTTTATGGGTTTTTGGTTTTAGACTTGGAACCGGAATGTTTTATCCAGCCTTATTTATTACAGTATTTGATTCATGTCCAGTATTTATTTTATTCTTGTGGAATGTGAGTAGCTTATATTTTAAAGAATGGAAATTTATTAATGGATCAATTGGGTATAATTGAAATGGGAAAATGTTTTGACACTGAGCTTGATTATTTATTAAGTGATTAATAATATTAAATGTTTTCGACGGTGATGATAAGAATGAACCCCCTGTACATTTTGTTTTAATTTTAATAAAGGACTGATCACCCGGTAATTAATTCGGCAGGGTTTCACACCTTAATGTGTCTCGCTTACCTGCTTTAATGCCACTTCTTGATTCAAACCTAACCCGTTCAAAATATCCCCATCGCATATTCCTACTATAACCTTTTCAAGTCATTTCTCACAATGAATGTCTCAACATTTGCATGAGGCTCCAATAACATTTATTAGAGTGATAGTGTTATAGAATGTAGAAATTTTTGATGATTTTATGCAACATCTACAGGGGTTAACTAAAGTTAATGAAAAACAATGAACATAATAACAAAATTAATTCTCCTTTATCACACTTTTAAAACCATTGAATTCTCCTTACATATTGCTAGCTCCATTGTATACTTGCTCATTCAACCTTAAAATACGTCATTCAAATTTTGATAAATGTGCCCACATAGCTTCTTTAAGTGATAAAGTTAAATTATCACTAACATGTACAATCCTAAGAAAACCTTCCATTATATACCCGGTTTCATCCACAAAATGTAAAACAATAGTCATGTTTTCCTTTCCTAATATGTCATGAGACTCATCAATTAATAAAAAAATAATTGTCTCCAAGATTTATAAGGATAATATTTTTATTCTCAATTATGTGGTAGTTAATGATATCAATTTGAATTTTAGGTGATGTCAACATGAGGTTTTGGGGAGCCTTATTTAAAATAAGTATGCACATAAGGGTGTACGTTTAATTAATTAATTACTTAATTAATTACAGAGTCAAAACAAATTAAATACTTTTAAATTTGAATATATTTTAATCATTCCAAATAAAATCAATTAGCTGAAATTCCCATGGAAGTGATTATTAGCTTAATTAAAGAAACACACAATGATTTAAAGTGGAAACCCTTGTGGAAAAAATTATCATCGCCCCAATGCACATAATTCCATTAGTATTAAATAATATTTATAGGCTGAATAAACACTTAGACACGATTTAAACATACAATAATGATAACTACTATGAAGCCTCTCCCTAGCATTCTAATCATTTGCATTTGGCTGGACTAACGATAGTCATTCTAGTACAAGAACTGGTTGCCCAAATTCCAAGGGCTCGGTATCCACCAATGTTTGGTTGACAATGACCTTCCTACACAGAGTCTAACATTCTAATCACCCACATGATCTTTCGTGAAATTATTCTAATGATGTAGAAGGTTCCAAGGAATTTTAAATCCAAATCATACATTGAAATCGTAGAGGTTGACAGGATCTCCCACCCTTCAAAAACTCTCTCAAAACGAAGAAAAGTTTTTAAAACTCGACTTTGTAGTTTGAAATATACATATACAAAGTTACTTATACTTTAGCAGTATTAGAACTTGAGTAAAACATGTTTCCGGAAAATAAGACCCTCATTTGAACGTGGTGCTCTCATTCGAACGAGGTCCTTTTGAACAAAGTTCATATCTTACGAAGATCGCTGAATGGAAATCAGGTTCCTCATTTAAAACCTTCTTCTTTTGAGGTGACCTCATTTAAAGGATTGTATCTTGTGAGGGCCAATGTTTGAAAAATAGTGACCTCGATAAACACTTCTTTCGATTGAGGAAATCTCTCCCAAATGAGATCCTTAATTTTGGAGGTGCTTGTAAAATAAAAAATATTAAAAAAAATATTTTCCATTTTTACGTCCATTCCTTAATTTAAAATGTTGACTAGAGGAATTTCAAAACTTGAAAATCTTGCCCACCCTCACATATTATTTTCCTAAAAAGTTCGATCCGGTACAATAGTCTATATGACGGTGCTTTGTCTTTTTATCTTCAATGATATGCATTTAGAACTCAATAGAGTCGATACAAAGTTAATATGGAACAAAGATTTTGTCCTAGAATAAATTCAATGCAAAATATACATAGGGAGAGTAAAACATGTCCTTACATTCTTTAATACAACTTTCTGGATTTAGTCAGTTTGGTTGATAAGAAATTTTAAGAGCTCAAGAAAGTTAAACTTATTAAGTGGTTCCTTAGATTCATCATGACCGTGAAATCTCAACCCAAGGTAAAAAAGAAATCTAATGCAATCAATTGATGAAATCAAATTAACACAATAGCCGATTTGAGTTTGAATATATTTCTTATCCTACGAAAAATCAACGTGTTATTTTTGCTTTAGTGGATCCTCATCGGCCTTTACACATTTTTTGTGTGTACTCGTAGGTTCTCCAATATACTTATTGCAATTCTCTTTATTTCTTTAATTATTATATAGCTTAAAAAATGTAATCACCACCACCTTGACACCATGCTTGGCTTCAAATAGATATCAACATATATAAAATGCTTCATATCCAATTAGAGTGATCATTGAACCATAAAGGCCTACATTTGTGCTTCTCACTTGCACATAGATGCCAAGAAAAGTCTCTTAGACTAACATGTGCCTTTTTTTCCAAATTGTAATGTCAAACCATATGTCTTTCCTTAACATTGAAGTCGCTAAAGGTAAAATACGAAGGAGATGGTCAAAATAAAAAAATATTTTTATAATTATTTCAAATTAAATATATAAATTTTAAACAAATTAACCAAAATAAAATTTTGCACCAGTTTTAAAACCAAGTTATTGTGATAAAAAAAATTATCAAATTTTATCTTGTCCTAAAACATGCATCTCAGTAAGTACAAGAATAAAATAAGGTAACAAACCACAACACATTGATATATGATGAAAACCCACAATGAAAAAAAACCTCAGACGTCCCAATGACACTAATTCATTATAATGCATATTTACACAAGATGAAATATTCAATAACTCGATGCCCTCGCAAGCCTTTATGAATCTTTAATCTTCAACCGCTCCACCATAGTGACAACACAGGAATCCACCCATGCAAGCTCCCACAACGTTTGAGTCAACACACATCCCAATATCCTTTGATCCAAGATCAGGTATCGCTTATGGATATGAAATATGGATGCACCATTTCTTCACCAAAATAATAAACCACGAAATCCACCTTGTGTAAACAAAAAACCGAGTATGGAGTCCATTGCATGAACCTTTTATCTATCAAGATGATAAGGGAAACAAACTATAGTGCCTTCAAACAAGATCTCAAAGCATATAGAAAGATGAAAATTGGATCTTAAACACTTTCGGTGAAGCTAGTGTTTGGGATATTTTGGATATGTATTAGAAAATAAATTTCACTAAAGGTTTCTCTTAAAACTGATGTCAAGACCCCTTTAAATAAAAAATACAATTTTCGAGGCAACACAAATTTTAGGAAAGTTCGTTAGAACAAAGACTAAACTTCGTTCGAACTAAATAGCAATCTCGTTCGAACAAAGTTAAACCTCGTTTGAACGAACATCCAATCTCGTTTGAACCAGATTTAAACGACTTTAAATGAGTTTTGTTATGTAAAAAAATATACCTCATTGAATATTCAATTAATGTTCGCTTGAATGAACTACTATCATCATTTGAACGAACCCCTACTATCATTCCAGTGACTTTAAAACAAAAAAAATATATATATAAATATTTATTTTAAAAAAAACTTCAAACAATTTCAAAACAAACATAAAAAAAAATAATAATTTTCAAGGATCAAAATCCATATGCATTCATACATGAGAGATCCTATAAATACAAAGACGAAATGTGCAACAAAATATAATCTCTAAAGCTTTTCTGGTAAGTCTTCAAGCAAATACGCCATGGGCTTGAAAGGTTAACAACTCAAAGCCTAATATATGGCCCAAAATGTTTTGTTCAAAATTAAGATAATACATACAAATTGACTCAATTGAAAATTATTCCTTATATATATCCCCATTTGGCTATTCCAGGACAAAACCAAAAACACCTATGGTCCACAAGCTCTCTAAAAGACTCAATCTCCAACCCCACAAGGAAAAAATATAGATGCTTGATAGACACATATATTGAGTAACTTTTCACGCCTGTAAACTTTTGCACATGTTGTAAACCTGGACACTTAGGCATACCTTCAAAATCAAAGTGAATATAATAAGTATAAAATTTAAGTAGTAATAAAACTCTCCCTATGAGAAATAACACCTACCTAGGTAAGAATTCTCCCCTTAAGATAAATATCTCTCCTAACACTAAAATGGAAGATACCATTTCTCCCCCTTTTCGTTCAGGAATAGACAAAGTAGGAATGCATAAGACTATTTCTCCCCCATAGATCATTTCTCCCCCTAAATGTAAGAAAATATGATACCAAGAGAAATTAAGGAAGAAGGAATAATATCATGCAATGGTGTAAAGTGCAACAAAATACAACATGGAAACACAAGCACATATAATCAAAACAATGATCAATTAATAAAAAGATCAACGCAAATATGATACCAAGTTGAATACATAAGAAATCATGAGATATCAATGCATATAATCAATAAGATACAATCAACAAGAGATAACAATATGATCATATAGTATTCTAATTTGATCAAAAGCTAAAGCATATGGAAAACACAGATTAAATACAAGCACAAAGGCTCAAAACAAAACAATACCATATATATAAATATGAAAAATATACTAATGACACACAGACACATATATTTATAAGTATAAATAACCATAAACAGACACAAAACACAAAACACATAAGCTCTACACACTATAATTTTATTCATGTGTTTAAGCACTAGGGATGGAATGAATGAGTGTGAACTAGATACAAATGAATTATGACCCAATCATTCAAAGATGTCTAAAGTGTTTTGTTTGGACGCGAAACTTTATAAAACTAAGATTTAGCCTCAAGTAATAGATAAATTAAACTCACTAAACAAACAAGCATAATGTACACAGGCCTGGAATTTTGATGATTATAAAAATCAATATAATAATGACATGATAAGAATAACTAGGATTCATTATGAAAACCCATTGGTTTTTAAATATAACACCCTCAAAAGATAAATAAATATCATATATTTTTCACTCAATTATTTTGAAGCTACTATTTTCAAAAATCAAATAAACAAATATGTTGGCCTTTAATCTTTTCTATTTTACTCTCATTTTTAGTCTTTTGCCAATGGTGGCTTCCCTCAAAGGAGGTTTTCTCATTTATTAGCCCTTTTCCATGCACCCTCATATCTTTAATGGAATCAACAAACTCACGGGAAGCAATTCTTCCATGCGTAAATCCCCTATAGTCAATAGATATATAGATGACAAGATTGATAGGAGAACATATCACTGAGCTCAAATATAACATGTGAAGTTAATATTCAAAACATATCACACACGTGTATGTGAAAGCATAAGCAAAGTGCATCCATTAAGCAAATTAAGTCGAACATCTCCATGCAAGCATGATTAAGAACAATCTAAGCATTGAAAGTCATAATCAAATTCCTAGACACGTGAAAATATGGAATTAAGTGGATTCAAACACACCAACATGCTACACAAAATGTGTCAAATTAAAAAAAACAGAAATAAAAAATATTTTGAGTTTTAAATATTTTTCAAAATGATACCAATTGAAAAAATAATTGAAAAGATAGATAATTTTTTTTAAAAAAAATTCAATTAAGCCCATTAAATCAAAAATCAAAAGATAAACCACATACAACTAGCAAACACATATATCATGAAGTAAAAAATATAATGTATAAAAAATGTGTAATCAATCACCCATAAGATATAGCATGTAAAGAGTCATGTGAAATCATGCGAGAATCAATCAGCCTAACATTTAGAACCTCGAAAATCGATTTCCTAACCCAATTACATGAATACTTAATGCATCGGGCTTTGAGAACCATAGGAACACTAGACTCCGACTTCCTAGGGTCTTTTCTAAGATCCTAGTAAAATTTCTAATGATGACCTTTCCTACTGCAGTGTGAGCACGTGTAGATGCGATAACGAACTGGACCTTTGGTTAACTTTTTCTAACACCTCGAGTTATGGTTGATCCTCTAAAACGAATGATGCTCTTGGCTTTAACAACAATATCATAAGAATCTTTGAAGCCAGTACCATTAGTACCAACACTACTTGAGTCTCTTAGAACATCTTCTAATTTCAAAACCCAAGACATAGGAAAACATTTAAACTCCTAAAAGGATAGGGACTCCTTCAAATTTTAAATAATGCTTTGAAGGTAATCTCACTCCCCCTCAATGCAAGAGCACTTATCCCTAAGAATATTCTCATGTGCCCTCAAATTATTTATCGATTTATCACTATCCTCAATAGCGCCAATATTAACCCAAAAAAATTTAGAATCCTCTAATTCTTTTTCTAAAAAGTGAACTTTATTCTCGCTCTCTTTCTTAGACACTTCAAAAGTTTTAAAATCGTGATTCATGTTTGTAGCCATCCCTGATCCTCACGGCGGGAGAGACATAGGAGGGGGTGTCGTCTCCGTGGTGAGAGGATCTAGGTTTTGCGCATCCCTCTCGGGAGCGCTTCGATCGGCGTCGACGATGTGTGAGGTGAAAAATGTAAAGAGATGGAGTCACGAGTCTATTTTACTCAAAACAGACAAAAGAAAAGGGAGATCCATCCCGAAGGACAGCGTCCAAAGATACACTGATACATACGAAACCAAAATGATTCAAAAAGGGTTTGGAGGCTAGGTTACGAAATGGGAAGGTGTTAAGCACCCACTTCTCCCTTGCGGTGTCTCATGGATTGTTGCTATTTTCCTTTATTTCCCCGTGACATGTGTGCATGTGTATATATAGTGGAGATAGGAATCATCGACTTGTATCATGGAAGAGATAAAGCGAACCATCCATAAGAATGTTCCCAAAAATAACATTATAAAATAGGATTTACGCGATTATCCTAGCGTTGATCGTTATAATGGAACGATAGCGCATACGAAATAATACGCCACTAAGAACAAATATATGTATATATAAATATATAGATTTTAGGAGAATTAAGTTAAATAATATAAAAAAAATAGACAATGGGAGAAAAGTAGGACTCGAGTGTCGGGTTTTACCCCGAGACGCCTACATAGCCTATAGAGGCATCAAAGTTCACGTAGTTCATATGCAAGACAAGGGGTAGGATTAATATCATAAATCCAACTGGGGACTTCTCCTATATGTGTGTGTGTGTAAAAAGTGTTTTAGTTGTGAGAAAGTGTGAGAAAGGCATGAGAATTCCCATTTGGAATTTATGAGCAAACCCTCTTTTTCTTATTTTTTTGGGTTTTATTTATATGAAAATAAGAGATGTGAAATAATACTTAATAAAAAGTATATTAGGATATGTGAGATGGATAGAATAAAAGTCCTAAGTAATAGAACAAGTTAATGCGAATTTAGGAGAATTTGAAGAGAGAGTTGAGATAGTTGGACCTAATTGACGATCTTGAGCTTGATCTTCAATCTTAGAGAGCGTCCCTTGAACTTGGATGATGATTAAGAGTGGTTAATTCACCAAGTTTGATGAAAAGTGAGTGTTGGAAAGGGATTTGGATGTGGAAATCACGCTGACTTCGAGAGGGGCTTTCTGAGTTCACTGAGATTGATGGATTTCAGATCTTGTGCCCCCTTTATAATGAGGTCAGGCCCTACTTTTTATAGGCCCAGAGCATTGCCGATCGGCATAGTACTGGTCCTGCCAATCGACAAGTGTTTTTAGGGACACTGCTGATAGGCAGGGTTTTGAACGTGTCGTTTGGCAGTGTCTTTCAGGTACCTTCGGAAAATTGGTCGTAGAGCGCAAACCATTGATCCGAATCACGCACGGGATAAACCATTGGAAAGGTACTTTAAAGACCTTCAAAAGTTTTTCAGACTGCTCTCGGGTTTAGGAGTTGACTTTGGGTCAAATGTGGCTCGAAAGAGTTCATCGGTCCTTTGGATGGGGATTTACCGGACGCAAATGGATCGTTCGTCTGCATGGTAAGTCAGAATCGCGTACGGGGTGGACCATTGGAAAGGTTAGGAGATGTACTTCAACATTCCAAAGAGTTTAACTCGGTTTGGGAAGTTAACTTTGGTCAACTGGGGCCTGAAAGCGTTCAATGACCTTTTAGAGTAAAATGGATCGTTCGCACTGTAAGTCAGAATTGGGGGGGTTTCAGCGCCCTTTGAAGATTCATTCAGTATCAATTGATCTGAAGAGTTTACTTTGGTCAAATGGAGCCTAGGAGATTTCGATGGCCTCTTGATCAAGTTTCGAGGGAGAATGGGTCATTCGTCCGTACCGTAAGTCAGAATCGCGCACGGGGTGGACCGTTGGAAAGGGGTTTCAGTGACCTTTGAAAATTCATTTAGTCTCAGTAGAGATGAAGAGTTTAATTTTTGGTCAAATGGAACCTGGGAGTGCCTGATGGACTTTAGGTCAGTACCTGAGGTATGACTTAGGTTTGTAGTGATGAAGGGAGGTGCTAGGGTCCTAGGAGAGGTTTAGGGGGTACTAGAATGGTATGTCTATAGATCACCTTGATAGGTGAGTTTAGAATAAACGATAGCCGTCGAATAGACACCGTATGATGTCTTTAAAAGAGTATGACCAATTGAGAGGGTCAAGGCTGATTCAGAGGACCTAAAGATAACGATGGACGATTCTGCGGGTCGAGGTCGATTCTGAGGACCTAGGGGGAATACTGAGGATGATCTAAAGCAAGTGATGATAAATTATTTAGGTCAATTCTGAGGACCTAAAGTGATGACGGGGGAGATTGATTCTGCGGGTCGAAGCCAATTCTGAGGGATTAAATTCTAATGACTAATTCTGCGGGTCGAAGCCAATTCTGAGGGCTTAAGTTGAGATGACCAATTTTGCGAGTTGAAGCCAATTCTGAGGGCTTAGGTTAAGATGACCAATTCTGAGGGTCGAAGCCAATACTAAGGGCTTAGGTTGAGATGACCAATTCTGTGGGTCAAAGAAAATTTTGAGGGCTTAGGTTGAGATGACCAATTTTGCGGGTCGAAGCCAATTCTAAGGGCTTAGATTGAGATAACCAATTCTGTGGGTCGAAGACAATTCTGAGGGCTTAGATTGAGATGACCAATTCTATGGGTCAAAGCCAATTTTGAGGGCTTATATTGAAATGACCAATTCCTGTGGGTCGAAGCCAATTCAAAGGGCTTAAATTGAGATGACCATTTCAGCAGGTCGAAGACAATTGTGAGGGATTAAAATAAGATGACCAATTCTGTGAGTCGAAGCCAATTCTGATGGCTTAAATTACGATGACTGATTCTGCAGGTCGAAGCCAATTCTGAGGGCTTAAATTGTGATGTTCTCGGGGAAATTACCTTGTGATTTTTATTTGAGATGGGGAGCTGATTGCTGGGGAAATCCTTGTATCTTTTGGAGACTTTGTCGGGGGAACAACCAATTTGATTCTGTAGATTCCACTCGGGAAGTGATTAGGTGGTCCAGGGTTTGGACGTATTTCTCGGGGAAATTTGAGACCTTTGGGGAATAGGAGATAACCTGAAGTTAGGGATACTTTAGAGGTCCTCTGGGGACGTTGTCGGGGAGAGATCCGCTTGTCCTTTGAATGTACCACTGAGGAAATATGGATTTCGCTTGAGGGAGTGTGAAATTTTCTTGGTAAAACTGTTCTAAACCCTCCCTGGGATTTTTAGGAATTTTCTGAGGATTTTTCAAGATTTTCTGGCATTTTTTGGGAGTTTCTGTACGAAAACTTAAGGGGGGTGCCGGTCGGCATGGTGTGGAAGGTGCTATTCAGCAGTGAAACGGAATTTTGGACTGCCTCGAGAAGGTAAAAGGTCAGTGCCGATCTGTAGGTGGGGTGCAATGTCGATCAGCATTACCCTTGGCTTTCTATAAAAAATGGGCGGGTTCCCCTCATTTTTCACAGCTTCTTGCCTTCTCTCTTTCTGTGATTTTCTTATGCGAATCATTTTAGCATTCCGCAATCTAAAAAATGGTCGCTTTTATGAGCCAGTGGTACACAGGGAGTGGTTGGCTATTAACGACTCGACGAATGTGGAGTGGAGGGAAGGGCACCTCTTGCTTTGGGGAGTGAGAACTCTTTTGATGCGTTTGAGCCAGTTGCGGACGAGCGAACTTTACTGCGAGAGCCATCGCATCATCGGTCTTCTAGGGTGGTGAACCCTGGTGATTATGTAAGTAAAAAAATGACCTTTGGCGTTATTTTTATTTTTTTTTGTGATTTCCTTTTTTCTTGGATTTTGACAAGGTTTTTCTTTTAACAGTCTGATGTTTCTTTTTCGACTATGCGTGCCCGCGGGACGACGGGACTTAAGGATGTCTAGCAGCACCTTCCACCTGTGGTGCGTTGGGTAGTATCGTCAGTAGGCTTTGGGAGGCTGGTGTTTGTGCTGGATGAGACACCTCGTTCGACGGTGGTCTTGTGCGCTCTGGGGAAGAGGTGGTGGGACACTACCCACACCTTCCATTTTGGTTTCGAGGAGATAACTGTGACTCCCATAGACGTGAAACATCTACTGGATCTGGATTGTGATGGAGAGCAGATAGAGGTGGATCGTTTCGTATGGGTGAGGCCGGAGGTAGTGCAGACGGCACTAGGTGATGTGGGGAGGATAGTATCTGGGGAGTCTATTCATCTATCCCTGCTGAGGGATGTTTTGCTGGGTAGGGTGATTGATGTGGAGGATGGGCTACAGGTGAGATAGATGTCCCAACTGTTTATTTTTCTGGTGTTGGGGGATTTCTTGTGGCGACGAGCGGTGACGTTTTCCACTTATGGTTTTGCCATACTTGAGGCTTTTTCAAATATCCCTCTCTATAATTGGGGGAGCCTGACTGTGGAGACCCTTTATTTTTCTCTTGACGCATTTTGCCGGTGCTTCCAACAGACTTTTATTATAGCCACGTATCTTCTTGAGGTATTCTTTAGTTCGCGCATTTTTCTTTTCATGCATTCGCATTTTCCTTGTGCATCCCTTTTTTATCGTGAATTTTTGTCTTTGGCAGACCTGGTTCTATAAGGGGATTGGGTGTAATACCCATCTGGTTGCTCTGAAGGATGAAACTATTGGGGACTTTTATCATTTGTATCTGTGGCGGAAGGCCAATCGACAATCGAGGAAGTCTCTTTCTCTGGAAGTGGTGTGTCAGGTCTGGAATGGCCTAACCAGTGATGGAGTAAGAATTTTTTCTTCTTCAGTCCTGGTCTTTTTTTGCTCTGATTCTGTATTGACTTATATCTACTGGGTATTTTCAGGTGATTTTTTACCTTTGGGGGATGATTGTTCAAGACACGGGGTCGACTGGGGTGAATGCACAGATGGGGCATTTGTCGGCGCATGAGTTTGGCCACTCTTGGTATCTCGGGGAGAGGGTGGTCGGACAAATTATTGAGGAGGAGGTGGTGGTTCCACTAGCAAGGCCCCCTATGTCTACGAGGCGGGAACGGCTATTTCTAGAGGATGCGAGGATCACGCCGTTGATTGGCGAGTCCTATCCATTGTATACCGACACAGCTACACCGTATGATTATATGGACTTCGTGATGAGTTGTCTAATGGCGCCTAGCATATATGATGTACTACTTTTCCCTCCTGTGGGTTCGAGTCGGCCAGTGGGGTCCTCCCACAACGGTGGCGGTCCATCGACATTTGCGGCAGCGACGACTTCAGAGGTCCCCTTTCTGAGGTTCAATAACCCTTTATACAACATCTGGCACGCTAATGGAGGGATGGTGCCTATATTGCATCATCCTCATGCGATGGACCTGAAGGAGTTGGGCTTGGCAGAGAAGGTTCGTCATCCTTTGGTATATCTTTTTGTTCTTCTCTTTTCCTTCTTTTTGGTTTCTTTTGATCTTTTCTACTTGATACCGATTTTAACTTTTCTTGCAGCAAGTCAGGGTGTCCACCACTTGGCTGAGGGATATTAGAGACTGTATATCTTTGGCGACCGCCCATATTCGCGGCGTGATCCCTGTTCCTTCTTGCTTGGTGCCATCTACCTCATCCGGGGAGGAGTCTGGTATGGGTAGCGGTGATGCATTGTCTCGTCGCAGGGGAAAGAAAGAGCATCACAGGGATGGGAGTTCTTAAAGAGAGAGGAAAAGGGTAAGTGAGAGAGGGAGAGATAAGTGTGGGTTTAGGCTGAGTCCTGTTATTTTTCTTCTTTCCTTTATTTTCCTAAAAAAATGATGTAACACAGTAAAATATCTATGCAATGCAATGGAGTTTTTTATTATCTTTTGTTAGTAATGAATGAATGAATGCATATGTGCTTTGTACTTTGCTGCTGAGATCATAAAAAGAAATATTTTTGGGATTTGGTAGGAAAGTTTTATTTAAAATGAGAATTTATATAAAGATGGAAGGGGATTTTGAAATTATATTGAGAATATCAATTTATTTTTATTGAGTTTATTGATTTCAACAAAAGAGGAAAAAGGGAAGTTTCTAAAAATAGGGGGTTAACGATCGACAAGACCCTTATCCTGCCTATCGGCAAGTCAGTCCAATCTAATCAATCAAAGCTTTGATTGGTACCCTCTTCAGCCTTTGGTACCTTATGGGGCAAGATTTCCTCCGATTTCTGCAAGGGTTATTTTTTTGTGAGGGTTTTCATGTATAAAAAGGGGTAAGGGTAGAGTGCTTTCATCACACCTTCATATTCTATCTTTCTTATTCTGTGAGATGGCTCTCCCTGGTAGTGTTGAGTTTGCCAACTACCTCAAGACTTTGGAGTCAATGTGCTCCTATAACGTTGACTACGATTATTTCAACATGCGTCGAGTCTCTTTATGATGTAATCGGCCCATAGAGTGGAACATGATGATGGAGGCGATATAATTTTGGTACCCCGAAGACCATGTATTTCATTTTGACTTGGAAGAAGTCTGTCCGATTTATGAGGAATTTTTTGCCATGTTGGGAGTAAATCCTAGTGTGGCGACTGCTATGCCTGAGTTTTCCCGGTCTCCTCAGGAGTTGTTCGTTGTACTTCCCCACGTCTCACCCTCGGTGGGTAGATCCTTGGTTACATGAGGAATGATTCCCCTTTCGACGGTGCTGCGATCTGTGCATTTTCAGGAGGTTGGTGATACCGGATATGCCAGAGCCGTCATTCTGGGCTTGGTTTCAAAATTGCTACTGGTGACTGGGGAACTGCTGGCGGACCCACAACTTACAGCTATTACTTAATGGATGTCCTACCATCGTAATCCTATGGCGGTGATACTGGCAGAGACTTTGAATGGCTTAGATGCCTAGCGAGAAGGTCATTCTGAATTTCTAAGGGGTAGCCCTGTGATCTTGTCTGAAAGACTTCGCCTAGTGACTCCTCCGGAATACCCTTTATCGGATATACCAAACTTTTTTTCGCCCCATTTCATTAGCGTTGGCCTAGATATTGAGAGATGGGAGAACTGGTTTGTGGAGCATGGAGCTCTAAATCTTCACTTGTCAGTGCCTTGGTGGGGGCAGTTGATGCCTATTCTGGAGCCAGGGGAATACCTGTACGTCCGGTTGGTTTGCATCAGACAGACCTCTTTCTATTTCCCTTAGCGACTTATGCACCAATTTGGCTGGGAGCAGGTCGTGCCACCTCGGACACTAGATTTCTTTCCGGTAGAAGATCTGACAGAGTGTGTGCGCATGCGACTTGGCTCTTTATGGGAGAGTCGGCATCCGTCGACCCGTCCTTCTCAGTCTGTTGGGAGAGTTTAGCACATCCCTGGTGATTATATGAAGTGGTTATAGAGAAGAGTAGTTACCAAGATGTTGGTAGTGGAGATTGGACAAAGGTGTCTTGTCTTATCTGATACCATGGAGGGAGGTGTGGTAGTTTTTCTGAGACGAGTTCGAGATTCTCGGTCTATGGAGCATCTGCGGCACTCTATTCAGGTAGGGGAAGCTTGGGGACCCCAAGATGATGATGATGATGATGATGATGATGATGATAATGGAGAGGACTCCTCTAGTAGCTGCGGGTAAGACTCTTTAAGAGTTTGTTTTGTAATGGGGAATAAATTTGGGAATTTATTTGGATTTTTAGGAAGGTATGGGGAAGGGAGTTATCCGTTCCTTATGTAATTGCAATATAACATCTTATTAGTGAAATAAACAAGTTTTTGATCATCCAACTGTGCCTTTTGATGAATTTTATATTTATCTATACCCATCGCTAAGGCATGCATAATCCTTTTGTTCAAGTATATGTTAGAATGAACCGTCGTTCTCGGAGATAAGAAAAGAATAGTTTTTCTTGTGAAAAAGAAGGGGACGTGCTCACGTAAGATGTATGAGCTTCCTACGTACCTCTGGGTTTTTTTGAAAGGTTTTAATTTTTTTCTAAAAATGGTTCTTGTAGATGATCAGGCCCACGTAGTTCTGGGTAGAGGGAAATGAAGATTTTTTTTTAAATTTTTTTTAAGAATAAAAGGGAGATGAGAAGAGTCGTAGTGCGTCGAGATTTTGGTTTAGGGGTAAAATATCTTGAGACGGTCCAGGTTGACTGGATGAGCCATATCTTCTCCATCTAAGTCGGTGAGCATGGAGACATCGTCGGACAAGATATTCTTGACGATGTATGGGTTGCTCCAATTGGGCTTGAATTTGCCTCTGGGGTCCTAGATGGGCTCTACTATTTCTTTGAGGGATAAATCCCCCTCTCGGACACCGTGCTCCTTGACTTTATTATTGAATGATCGCATTATACAACGATGGTACCCTTGTATGTGGTATAGAGCTTTCAATCTCCTTTCATCTAGGATGGTCAGCTCGTTAAGACGGCTTTTGTATCAATCTTCTTAGCTGACCTTGCTTTCAAGCATGACGCGCAACGAGGGTATTTTTAGCTCCACGGGTGGGACTTATTCCATGATATAGACTAGAGAGTAAGGGGTAGCCCTAGTAGAGGTTCGGATTGAGGTTCGGTATCCCCAGAGGGCGTATGGGATTCGGTCGGGCCAATATCGATAGCTTTCAGTCATCTTACTGATGATGGATTTGAGGTTCTTATTAGCGTCTTCCAGTGCACCATTAGTTTAAGGTCGGTAGGGAGAAGATTTGTGTCTCTGAATCCCATACTCGTTAACCACTTCTGTGACTTCTGCCTCAAAATGCAACCCGTTATCTAACACTAACTCGTGCGAGACCCTATATCGGAAGATGATGTTCTTCTTAATGAATTGGGCCACTTTCTTGGCATTCAGGAGTGCGTATGACTCGGCTTCGACCCATTTGGTGAAGTAATCAATGGAAACTAGGAAGAATTCATGCCCGTTGAAATCCTTGGATGTAAATTTCCCTATGATACTGATACTTCACGTGGAGAACGGTCAGGGAGAAGTCATGTTGTATAACTCTCGCGGAGGCAGGTGTTCAAGGTTGGAAAATTATTGGCATTTGAGGCATCTCCTGACATAGGCGGTTCAATCCTAGATCATGGTGGTCCAGTAGTAGCCTTATCAGATGATCTTCTTTGCAAGAATATGATCGTTAATATGGGGCCCAAATTCCCCACTATGGATTTTTTGCATTACCTCTTCAATGTCAACCCCTGCGATGCAGTGTAGATGGGCTCCATCGAAGTATCTTTTGAATAATGCTTTGTGACAGATGGTGTATTGGGCGTCCAGTCTTTGGAGGGTTACCTGGTCTTTCTTATTGGAACCCTTGGGATACCTACCATGCTTGAGGACGTTCCAGATATCATAGTACCAATAATTGGCTAGCTCGGGATCTTCTTTAGTGATGACCTCAATGTGGCAGCAGTGGGTTGGTTTGTCTTTCTTTTGAACTAGGAAGTGGGCCATCGTTATTCCTTTTGGCATATTGACCATGGAGACTAAGGTAGAAAGGGCATCGGATAGGTTATTCTTTCCTCGAGGTAGGTAATGGAATGTGATATCTTCGAATTGGGAGGCTAGTTCTTCTAAGTGGGCATGGAAGGGTTGGAGTTTTTCGTCCTTGACCTTCCACTTTTAGAGCACTTGATCGATGATGAGGGTAGAATCCCTATAGACATCTAGGCATTGAATACCTTTCTTGAGAGAAATTTTGAGGCCAAACATACACGACTCATATTCAGTCATGTTGTTGGTGCAGTGGAAGTCCAACTTGATGGCGATGGGAGTGTGGGGGTCATATGGGGCGATCAGAAGTATCCCAATGCCATATCCCTTTTTGTTGGCAGCGCTGTCAAAGAACATTTGCCATTAAAGGTCATCTTGGGCAGTGCAGAGGATGTTTTCATCTGGGAATTCGGAGATCCAGTTGTCAGCTTCTTCTATGGGGTCGTCAAAGAGGTAGTGAGAGATGGATGTTCCTTTCATGGCTTTTTACGTGACATATATGATGTAAAACTCGGTTAGGAGCAGCAACCATCAGGTCATTCGGCTAGATAAGTTAGGCTTCTTAAGCAGGTACTTGATGGGGTCTATTCGGGATATAGGTTTAATGGGTAAGGCGATCATGTAGTGTCACAACTTTTGGGTGACCCAAACAAGTGTGACACATGATTTTTCCAAATATGTGTAGTTGTCTTCGTACCCAGTCAATTTGCGACTGACATAATAGATGGCCTTTTCTTTACGGGAATCTTCAAGGTATTGGGCTAGCAAAGCCCCAACTGCAGTATCGGTTATGGTTAGGTAAAGGAGTAAGGGGAAACCAGGATGTGGTGGCATGAGTACCAAAGGTTGGGTCAGATATTGTTTGATTCGATCAAAGGCTTCTTGGCAGGCCTCGTTCCAAACCTTGGTTAAATCCTTTCGGAGGATTTCGAAGATAGGTTCACAAATGGAGGTTATTTGGCTGATGAACCAGCTGATGTATTGTAATTTCCCAAGGAAACCTTAGACTTCTTTCTCCGTTCGGGGAGTGTCATTTCAAGTATGGCAGGATCTGCTTCTATCTCCTTCTCACTAACCATGAATCCAAAGAGTTTTCCCTTTGTAATGTCGAAGACACATTTATGTGGATTGAGTCTCATCTGATATTGTCGCAGTCGTTCAAAGAACTTTCGAAGGGCAGGAACATGACCTTTTTTAGTTTTAGATTTAATAATCATATCATCCACATATACCTCGACTTTCTTATGAATTAGATCGTGTAAGATGGTTATGACAACCCTCTAGTACGTAGCCCCAGCATTCTTGAGACCAAATGGCATAACAGTGTAGCAAAAGGTTCCCCACGATGTGATGAATGTGGTATTTTCTTGGTGATCTGGGTGCATTTTGATTTGGTTGTATCCGACAAACCCGTCGATGAATGACTTAAGAGCATGACTGGTTGTGTTATCTACGATCATGTTGATATTGGTAATGGGTAATCATCCTTTGGAGAGTCTTTGTTCAAGTCCCGGTAGTCTACACACTTCTGAACTTTTCCTCCTGATTTCGGCACAGGCACTATGTTGGTTAGACATGTGGGATATTCGATCACACGAATGAAGACCACGTTCAACTGTTTGACACTTCTACTTTGAGTTTGAGCGACCATTCGGTGCTGAGCTTTCTCGATTTTTGCTTAACTGGCTTGTAATCTGGGAGAGTGGGGATCTCATGTTGAGCTATTTCGGGATCAATGTCGGGCATATCGTTATAGGACCAATCGAAGACATCCATGAATTATTTCAATAATTCCTCGAGTTATGCATGCTCATGCTCGTCAAGGGTATCCCCTATCCTAATCTCGCGCAGCTGGCTAGTAGAACTAAGGTTAACAATAACAGTTTCTTCTTCATTAAGAAGTTATATTGTTTGTTATTAATCTTATTTAGATCGGTTAAGAATTGTTCATTTGCAAAATCATCATCATCAAAAGTTTGATTAGAATCCAAATAGTTAAATGTAAGGCACAACAAGATACTCAACAATCTTCATTTATTTCATTGATAGGAAAAACAACATTGAGAACCTCATCAAAGGAGGTCTCGATTACATTTGAGTAAGGATAGACAATAGAAGAAGAAATGGGGTAAACATTGGGGTTATGTGGGATTTCAACAGGTAGAATCGGTGCAGCATGCCAGTTGAGGAGAGGTGTATCGGTAACTTTAATCAGGTGGGATGGATCCAGTGATGTAGTGCTTGAATGAACCATGCAGAGTGTCAGCCCTAGTTTCTGTAAGTTGAATTAATCCTCGGAGTCACTTCCCTTAGAATCTGTGGTATCTTTGATTAGTGGTTGTACATGGTGTCAGGAACTTTTGACCCATGGGTACATGTCTTGGAAAAATATCTCCATTCTAGGCTTCATCTTTTTATCCGTATGGTCATACCATGGTTCTAAAAAGCCGCAAAAGGGGAAGTCCTCGCCCTCTTTAACAAATCGTCCATTCAATGAGTCACCTGGGATAGTCTGGATGCAGTCTAATCTTCTTTTTGGTCGAGACTGGCGGATCATTCTGAGCTCTTTCTCTGATGGTTGATACCCAAAGCATAAGGGGGGGAAAGCTTTTTTTAGTTTAATGGGTTCAATTATCCGTTACTGCCTTTATCCTAACCCCAGTCCAGGCATGAAGTGCATAAAAAATGTGACTGTGTGAAAATTGATTAAATTCGCAAATTTCTAATTTGGCCCACTAATTTAATTAGAGTCTATTTTTAAACAAGCTCGATTCATCCCCTAAACATCCATTTAAATATGATAAATCATTCAAACCATGCATGAAAAAAAAGACGATCGATATAGGAAAAAACCCCTTTCGGGTAAAAACCTTTTATAACACTTTGAAGAATTCACAAGACTTCTGACTTACATACAACTTGATAATCGTCCATAAGTGTTTAATGCACAGTGCCTTCAGCAAACCTTCAAAGATACGAGAGACAGCGAAATACCCTCCAGGTGTCGGTTCGTCGTCTTCGGCTCTTCCACACGTAGAATGACTACGCTCGGTATCCACCGATCAAAGATGGATATGACTTCTCCATAGAGGTTGAGCAAAAGTAAAGTTGTTCTTAAACACCAAACAATCACTAAAGCATGTGGGAGTTTTTTGAATTGAAAACCAAAAAGGGATTAAAACCCTAAAGGAAGAAGCCTAAAGATTTCTACTTTCGCAGTGTTTCTGATCTGGAAAATGTATAGACTTCTTAATGAAAATGTTACCAAATAATGAGTATTTATAGAAAAAACATGTCGCCTTGAAAACAGAGCTCTTTCAAACGAGATCAGCATATCGCTCGAACAAAGGACAACTTTCATTCGAACGAGATCGCGTGACATGCTATCTCACGCGAACGACATGCTATGTCGCTCGAACGACTGAAGCGAAAAAAATTATTTTAATGTCCGCTTCAACACTTAGAAAAAATACTCATTCTCAAATTTTGACAAAAAATTCCCCTCCAACACTTAGAAAATATTTTGTAAAAATATCCCAAAAGCTCTAAGTGAAAAGTTAAGGAATTTAAAACATAACCTTACCAAAGTAAACTTCGTTGAGTCTTGAATGATGAAGAACTTGAGTAATTCGGATCCGTCTTTAATGTAGATGACTCTTGAATGCTCTTCAATGGTGTAGCGGTATATGACATATTAAATTGATAACGGACCTAGGAAAATATGTCCTTACAAATCTCCCCCTATGTCTATGCCGGTACATACATAAAAAATTCGAATTATCAAAAACCAAAATGCCTATACAAATCTACCCTCCCATGAATAAATTTGCAAGACCTCAAAACTGTTCTTCAATCATCTTCATCAAATCTCAAAGCTTTTCTCATCAGGGTGTGAAACATCATGATCTTCAATCTTTGTACCTACACACATGAGAAAAAGAAAAATTCCTTCGTGACGCATCGAGTTTGAATGATATAAGAATAAAGCATTAATAAATCAAATCTCCCATATAATGCAAAAACTCCCCCATAACTGATAATTCTTTCTCCCCATTTTTATGATGTCCCCAAATACATAGATAAGAAGAAAAAATAAAAACATGGAGTGTCACGACAAAATCCATAGCAAACAAAGATCAAACTACGCGCATGCAAAGGTATGTCCCCAAAAATTTCACAAACTATTTTTGGATTTTTCAATTTTTCATACAAAAATAGGATACAAAAAAAATTACACCATGGATTTAAACTCAAACAACCAAGTCATGGAAATGGAATGAATGGGTGTGAACACATTCGATAGGTAAATCAACTCAATCAAGCATATGTGCACTATGCATATGTGTACCCCTAACGAAGGAACATCAAAAGTATCCTTAGGTGAAAAGATTGTTGAATTTATATGACATCGTCTTATGCAAATCAACAAATCAAAGTTAAAATGATTTCCACACCAATAACGTCCAAAACTATTTAGCGCTTTTTCAAGATTTTCAGGGATGTACAAACCCGTTATAAAATCTCCAACCAAACTCCCTCATATATATTTTCTTTTAGAGGTGTTAAACTAAATTCTCAAACTTTGGAGAATTGGTGCAAAAACCTAAATGGCCCATAATTGGCATTAATTTCTTTTTATTGCCTTTAAATTTTTTCGGGCTCTTTTAAACCTCTTTCGACCCCGGATAATAAAATTACTCAAATTTTTAGGTCCAATTTAAAGGTGTCTTAGTATTCGCAAAGGCAAAATGAACCTTTCGTAGCCCTTCCCTGTTCAATCAAAGTACACAGCCTCACAAAACGTTTCTTATATGCACAATTTCCTTATCAAAATTTATCGCGCTTGGTTCGTTTTGAAGGACAGGATTGAAGTGAAAACACCCAACCAACATGTGATAAGACAAGCACAATAATCAAATAAATCCGTGCATGTGTGCAATAAAGGAAATCATGAGTCAAACATGTAGGAAGTAACACTAAATTACATCTCAATGATTCCAAACATTGTAAAGCACAAGGATGAATTGACCTATTGTCTCAAAACACTATCAAATAGTCACATGAAAAATGGAATGATGTTGTGACTTGGTCATCCTAAATGCCCATCCATATATGGTGCAAATAAAATGCAAAAATATTTTAGGGTTTTTTTCAAAAAATTTATCAAAATAAAATCTTTTTGTATTTTAAAAAAAACGATACATACTAGAAATAGGCAAACAATGTCATCATGAAAATCATCCTATGCTAGTAAACATGTCAAACCTCAATCATTAGGTGCTGAGGGATTTTCCAGAGGTGGTGACAACTTATGAAAAACCTCCATCAATTCTTGTGAAGTTTTGACTAAAAACTTAAATTGCTCACCTCAATGTGAAAACTCTCTCATGTAGTCTTCGGGAGCATGTAAAGAATAATGTGTGGGTGCATGTGTATTAGAAACACGTGTAGAAGCAAAACATGACACATACTCCAACTTATAGAAAAATTCCCTTAGGTGTCCTCTCCTTTTGTAATGTGAGCAAACATAAATAGGCCTCGGAACATCACTCTAAAAAACTCTAGGACACACTTTCCTAATAGGAGTGGGATGCCTAGGTAGTTGAGGGTGAGACACATGTGAATCTGTCACTAAAGTAGGAACCGGCTCGGGTGCTAATTAGGAAGTAGAAGCACCGTCATGACTTATTCCTAAATTCTCACCTTTACCCTTAAGAACCATCTTTTCAACCTTCTTAGGTGTGTTCTCAAAATTGACTTTGACCTCCCTATCATGTTCGAGATCACTCTCGAGTTGGGATACACGTGTCGTCAGACTAAACCACGTGTCGGTCAAATCACACTTCTCCTTTCTCAAAACCTCCTTCTCTCTCTCCAAATCTAAAACCCGACGACCTAAATCTCGATTATACTTATTTTTTTTCAAGGTCTCGGTGTACAAATATCTAAAAGATTTTTGAAGATCACGTTCATCTCCACTCTCACTCCCGCTATCTCCCTCACTCGAAGAACACAAATCACTATCATCGCTCTAGTGTGCACTCTCGTGAGATAGAGTTGGTGTGCTCACACGACAAGAAAAAAAGACAACCATCCCATGTGCTAAACCTTTATCGGACTCATCTCCCTCATCACCCTCATCTCCCTCACTATCACTAAGAGTGGAGGGCATAACAGTCTCTTTGCCCTTTCTCCTTATCCTAGTAGGACACTCTTTAGCTATGTGCCCTTTGCCCTCACACTCAAAACACCTGATCTCATCCTCCTTGTCACTATCTTTGGCCTCCACTTTCTTTTTATTTCACTTAAAAGGACTCTTTTTGTTGGAAGAATTTTCTTTATTCATTTTGAGAAACTTTTTAAAAAAATTCGCAAACAAGGCCATATCAAAATCTTCCTCAGAATCAGACTCATAAACATTTTCTTTCTTTTTCTTAAAATGAGTCTTTAAAGCAACACCATTATCCTTAGTCTTAATGGTTTTGGGAAACATGTCAATCTTATAGGTTTGAAGATCTCCTACAAGTTCTTCTAACTTAAGTTATTTCAAATTTCCCAAAGAGTTCAAAACAGTGACTATAGGAATAAAATGTTTTGAAAGAGATCTCAAAATCTTTTTAATGACAGGCGTGTTATCAATCACCTCACCCAAATTAAAACTGGTGTTAACAATGTCTGACAAACGTGCATAAAAATCATCAAAGCATTCAGACTCAGATATGGTGATAGTCTCAAATTGGGTGGCCAAATTTTGTAACTTAGATTCTTTAACTGCGTTCGTACCCTCATGAGTCAATTTCAAAACATCCCAAGCCTCTTTAGACATGGTGCACATCATAATTCGATGAAACTCATCAGGAGTGATAGCTCCAGAAATAGCACTCAAACCACGTGAATTAAATTTAGACATTTTATGATCATCTTCAATCTACGCTGACACGGGTTTTAAAGAGGAAATATTATCAACGATGACCGTGGGAGGAGTCCACCCATTTTCGTAAAGGTACAAACACGCTCGTCAATGGATTTTAAACTAGATTTCATGAAATATTTCCAATAGGCATAATTAGACCCGTAAAAAATAGGCATCCGATTATATAAGTGCTCCATAAGAAAGATTACGATTTTATTTTTCAAAAAAAATAATATCGCACTATTTAGCGGAAAATGGGAATACGCGATAAATTAGCGCAACCTGCTCTGATACCAATTTGATGACATGAGAAGTCAAATTGTATCAAAAAAAATCCTTAAGAAATCAGGATCACATGATAAATTAGCTTAACCCGCTCTGATACCAATTTGAAAAAACGTGACTGTGTAATAATTGATTAAATTCGCAAATTTCTAATTTGTCACACTTATTTAATTAGAGTCTATTTTTAAACAAGCTTAATTCATCCCCTAAACATGCATCTAAATATGATAAATCAGTCAAACCATGCATGAAAAATAAAGACGACCAATATAGGAAAAAACCCCTTTCGAGTAAAAACCTTTTATAACACTTTGAAGAATTCACAAGACTTTTGACTTATATAAAACCTGATAATCGCCCACAAGTGTGTAATGCACAGTGCCTTCAGAAAACCTTCAAAGATACGAGAGACAGTGAAATACCCTCCAGGTGTCAGTTCGTCGTCTTTGGCTCGTCCACACGTAGAATGACTACGCTCGATATCCACCGATCAAAGATTGAGATACCTTCTCCACAGAGGTTGAACAAAAGCAAAGTTGTTCTTAAACACCAAACAATTCACTAAAGCATGTGGGAGTTTTGTGAATTGAAAACCAAAAAGGGATTAAAACCCTAAAGGAAGAAGCCTAAAGAATTTTGCTTTCACAGTGTTTCTGTTCTGGAAAACGTATAGACTTCTTAATGAAAACGTTACCAAATAATGAGTATTTATAGAAAAAACACGCCGCCTCAAAAACAGAGCTCGTTCGAACGAGATCGGCATGTCGCTCGAATGAAGGACAGTTGTCGTTCGAACGAGATCACGCGACATGCTATCTCGTGCGAACGACATGCTATGTCGTTCGAACGACTGAAGCGAAAAAATATTATTTTAATGTCCGCTTCAACACTTAGGAAAAATACTCATTCTCAATTTTTTACAAAAAAGTCCGCTCCAACACTTAGAAAATATTTTGTAAAAATATCCCAAAAGATCTAAGTGAAAAGTTAAGGTATTTAAAACATAAGCTTACCAAAGTAAACTTCGCGGGGTCTCGAATGATGAAGAACTTCAGTAATTCGGATCCGTCTTTGATATAGATGACTCTTGAATGCGCTTCGACGGTATAGCGGTATATGACATAATAAATTGATAACAGACCTATGAAATTATGTCCTTACAGTGCATGTTTCTGAACATCTAAATCACATTGCCATGAGGCTCGTATTCTGGACAAACCCTTTCTTTGAAATTGTCCCCTGTCGGGAGTAGAAGTGGCTTAACTAGGAATCCTAATGGGAGCATATCATTTGACCCAAGATGTATCTTAAGGATTGGATTGTTGGTGCTTGCACCCTCGGTATTTTCGTCATCTCCCAAAATTGTGATGACTCATCCGTAGGTGAAGAACTTCAATTTCTGATGGAGCGAGGAAGACACACTCTTGATACTATGGAGCCAAGGTTGTCCGAGCAACAGGTTGAAACAAGCTGGGATGTCATTAACATGGAATTCAATGATAGCGATTATAGGGCTAACCCCTATTACAAGTTTTATGGATCCCATCACTTCTCGACAAATACTATCGTAGGAATGCATCGCGGCGGAGGTTGGAGCGGGATCAATTTCCTTCAGTCTTAAGCATTTGAAAGTTCTTAATGGGCAGACATTCAAGGTGAATCCATTATCGATAAGAGAGAGTGGTATGATCTTCCCCATAACTTCGATGGAGGTGTTGAGTGCATGATTGTGGTTTGGCCCAATTTTGGGGATTTCTTCTTTGGAAAATGATAGAATTCGGGTAGAGGTTGAGGATCCAACTAAATTGACCGCCTCTTATGGTGTGGTAGAAGGAGGGACTATGGGTCCAGTGAGCAACTTAATCAAAGCATTTTTGTGTAGCTGGGAAGACATAAAAAGCCCCCATAGAGTGATGTTAGCTTGAGTTTTCTTCAGTTGATCGAGAATCTTGATTTCCTCAAGGGTTATATCTAGCATAGGAAGGTTTTCAACTCCCTTCCCTTTGTTATTAACTAGTAGTAAGCTTGGGATCTGGTAATGCCTCCCTGATCTGTTCATGTGATTTACTGAAGAAGGGAAGAACGTGAATCCTATTTCCTCATCGATCTCGAGTTGTTCTGCCACCTTATTTATTTCACCAAGGAGTTATTCAAATGATATCATACCACATATATCGGCCACCGGGACAGTCTTCTTTGAAGCTTTCTCTTTAAATTCTTACCCCCCCCCCCCCCAATCCAATGGAAGTAATTCTATCTTTCCATTCAAATTCAATGTATTCCACAACTTCAATGGCTTCTTCGTATAGGTCCTCCCATTATGTGGGAAGATATAAGGGTGAAGGGATCAAGCGCCCTTGTATCTTTAGAGTATCAAGTAACTCGGTGATACTGAAAATATTATTGGTTTGCCTGAATAATTATGCCATGACCTAGATAACATCATCTAGGCTGACTTCATCAATTGGTACTACCTAATTATCTGACTCTCAAGACCATTTTTGTGCTTCCAAGAACAGCGTAATGAATCTTTGGCAATCAATGACCATCTGTGGGGGCAATTTCAGCCTGAACTCTAGGAGTTGGTTTAACACTTCTGATAATTCCTTACTTCCATTTTCAGGATGGGTACGGATAACAATGCATGCTCTGGTAAGGAGCGACAGTGTCTGATGAGCGAGGCTAATAGGGTGTAGGAGGAAATATGGGCAAGTTTGGAGAGCTTTAGGAGAGTATATGGGTGTGATTTGATTTGAGGGATCAAGTTCTAGGTTCATTTCTAGGAAGATAGAATTTGTATGATTTGGGAGTAGGTTGTGAGTAATGTTTGTCTTAGGATTGACTGGTGGGGCAATGGTACCCCAGTTAATTAGACCTTGGATTATGTTTCGGAGGTGAAATCATTGGTCGGTGGAATGGCCAGTAGTTTGGTGAAAGGCACAGTGGGCATCTATGTTGAAGTTTCTTAGGAGTGGATTTGGCAATGGATGGGGGTCCAAGGGTTTGATAAGTTTTCGGCTTAACATGGCTTAATAAACTTTAGAGAGGGGAGCATGGATCTCGGTGTATTCCTTTTGGAGTAGGACGGGGCGACTTTCTGTTGCCCACGAGATGGTTGGTTGATAAATGTTATTGATGGTTGAAACTACAGCACTGGTGGGCTTATCGTATTTTTTGGGGTAAATTGTCCGGGCACTTTCTTTGGTTCAGATTTTGTTTTAGCAAGACCCTCCTTAATTTCTACTCCGACTTCTCTGAGAGACCAAAAGTAGGGATAGTATTGTCCTCCCATTATTGCTCGAACATGGTTTAAGAAGTTCTTATTTACTATGTTAACTTGTTCTTTCTCAGATGGACGATTGGTCATGGTGGCTGCTTTTTCCCTCCATCGGGCTATGAAGTTACTGACTGATTCCCCAGAGTTCTGCTTGAGCAGCTCTAAATCATGATGGGTGACCTCAAGCTCTTCGTTATATTTGTACTGCGATATGAACTCTCAAGCTACATCATCCCAGCTACAGATTATGGACTCCTCGAGAGATAAAAACCATCGGAGGGCGTTATCCTTCAAAGTTTGCTGAAATAATTGGGCCATCACTTCTTTAGAAGACCCTAGTAGAGTCATAGAACGGTGATAACTGCGAAGATAAACAATTGGGGGTCCACTTCCTCCGAATTTCTCGATATTTGGCATCTTGAACTTCTCGGGTAACGATGTCTTAGGATAAAGAGACATGTGGGTATAGTCCATGTAATTCCCAGAGATTCTGACTTGGTCAAATTTCTTAGTTTTCATCTTGAGATCTTCTTTGACCTTGTTCAACTCTTATTCTTTTGGATCAATGATCATAGGCAAGTTAGCCCCAGGCTGGGCAAGGATTGGCATAAGAAGCTGGGCAGGCGACGGCCCATTAGTAGGAGGTGCACGTTGAGCGTGCTTATACTCTTTGGGAACCCAAATAGGCTCGGGTGGACTCATATGTGAGGGATAGGGCCAAGGGATCTTGAGGAATAGTAAAATAGTTTCGTTACATCTCTTGGACTTCAGTCTGGAGGTTGTCAATCTTGGACACGAGCTGAGCTAAAACTGTCGTCAGATCTGACTGCACAACTGGTACTTGATCTGTATTCTCCATGAAAAGCGGATGGATTCTGGACTTGGAAGAAGTAGTAGGGGAACGGAATGAACTCCGGGGTGATTTGACTGAAGATTGAAGCCAATAAAGAACCAATCCAAGGACGTGCAATCGACCTGAGAAGGCTTAAAATCGGATTTTTTTTAAGATAAATAATGAAATATTTTTGACTTTTTTTTTCTTTTTGAGATTGAAAGAAAAAATATTTTTGGCTTTTTGATAAAGAAGGGAGAAATGTTTTTGGATTTTTGATAAATAATGGAGAAATGTTTTTGAATTTTTGATAAAGAAGGGAGAAATGTTTTAGGAGACGAGTCTCAGCTGATTATTATTATTATTATGTTCTCACTTGTATTAAGTTCTCCTAAATGCAAAATGAAATGCCGTACGGGACCCGAGCCAGGAAAATTTGGGTTTGTAACATATGAAAATCTATAGTTGGACTTGTAACCAGGCTCACGAGCAGGGTTCTATTTTAAAAATGCATAAAATTTTGGGCAGTAGGCCGACCCAGAATTTTGGAAGAGTTTCGGGTAAAAACCGGCAATCTAACATATGTGTCCTAGGCTTGACACCTATATGTGGGTATACAGTTGGTTGGATGAATCGAAAAGGGTTCCCCCCTTTGGTGTGACTTCCACAATATACATCTTCACTTTTGAGGGCAATCGATACATGTGGACAAGCCATTTGATATGCCTGAGTGTACGTCAATTGCCTCACTATATAACTCGTAGGGACGGTACGTATGAGAGAGAATTCGATATACTCGACGTACGTGAACAAGTTTCCTGCGATATACCTCCAGTCATGACTTCGGTCAAGAGGTATGATGCGGGGGAACCATTCTATATACATCGAAGGTACTTGGCCAATGGAAGGTGAGAGTCATATCACTTAGGCTAACTGCGCCCTACCGGACCAGCGCCCATCAAGAAGTGACCCTCCAGTAACCGAACAAAATTTGGTCAATCACAATGCTCTTTGGTGATGTTCTGTGAATCATGCATGATTCTTTTATTAGTATCTTATGATGAGAGTATCTTTCTTGATCATGACAAACAGGGAGTGTGGCCAACCCCTATCCCCGCCGCAGAGGAGAAGGATCCTTCGGGTCTCGCGCATACCTCTCGGGAGTGCTTCGATCGGCGTCGTTTGAGATGTGGTGAAAAATGTAGAGAGATTCAGATTCGCCAGTCTATTTTACTCAAAACAGATAAAAGAAAAAAAGAGTAAGCCATCCCGAAGGATGGCATCCAAAGACATACTGGTGCGTGCGAAACCAAAATGATTCGAGAAGGGTTCGGAGGCTTAGTTACGAAATGGGAAGGTGTTAGGCACCCATTCCTCCCTTTCGGTCTCTCATGGATATTTTCTATTTTCCTTTTGTTTCCCCCCGTAATATGTGTGCATGTGTATATATAGAATGGAGGTAGGAATCCTCAATTCATATCACGAAAGAGATAAAGCGAGTCATCCGTAGGAAGATATAAAGGTAATATTAAAAAAAATAAGATTTACGCGATTACCCTTACATTGACTATTATAATGGAATGATAACGCATATGGAGCGATGCGTCACTAAGGGCAAGTATATAGAATATAAGGAAAATGGATTTAGAGAAGATAGAAAATGAAAGAAAAAGTGAGAAAAAGGACTCGAGTCTCAGGTTTTACCCCGAGATGCCTACGTAGCCTATAAAGGCATCAAAGTCCACGTAGTTCGCATACAAAATGAGGGGTGGGGTTTATCCCATAAATCCAAATAGGGAATCTCTTATTTGTAAGTGTGTGTGTGTGTAGAAAAAGGTATTTTATCTGTGAAAAAAGTGTGGAAAAAGTGTGAGAATCCCTACGTCGAATTTATGGGCAAACCCTCTTTTTCTTGTTTTTTGGGTTTTATGAAAATAAAAGAGGTACAATAATACTAAATAAAAAGTATATTAGGATGTGTGAGATGAGATAATAAAAAGCTAAATAAGAAAACAAGTTATGGGAATTCAAGAGAATTCAAGAGAGATTTCGAGAAAGTTGGACCTTCTTGAAGATCTTGAGCTTGATCTTAAGTGTTGAATAGAAGCCCTGGAGCTTGGATGATGATGGAGAGTGGTTAATTCACCAAGTTTGATGAAAAGGATGATGAAAAGTGGAAGTAAAAAACGGATTTGGGAGTTGAAATCACGCTTCCTTTGAGAAAGGTTTCTAGGATTCGTTGAGAGAGATTTTTATTACATCTGGGCTCCCCTTGAAAATGAGGTGAAGGCCTCCTTTTATAGTCTTAGGTGGGTACTGATCGGCATAGACCTGTTCCTGCGTATCGACAGGTGCCAATAGGCAGGGTCTGGAACCTGCCATTTGGTAGTGCGCTTCAGGCTTTTTAAGAAAATCGGCCGCCGAGGGAAAACTATTGGTCAGAATTATGCACGGGGCATACCATTGGAAAGGTAATTAATAGACCTTTGAAAGTCCTTTGGACCGCTCCCGAATTTGGGAGTTGACTTTGGGTCAAATAGGGCTCGGAAGCATTTGTCGGTCCATTGGATGAGGAATCGCTCGGACGCAAACGGATCATTTGTCCGCATGGTAAGTCCGAATCATGCACAGGGCAGACCGTTGGAAATTTTAGGAGATGTACTTCGACATTACAAAGAGTTTGACCCGGTTTGGAGAGTTAACTTTGGTCAATCGGGCCCGAGAAGCGCTCGATGGCCTCCCGAAGTCAAACGGATGGTTCATCCGCATGGAAAGTCGGAATCGCGCATTAGATGAAACGTTAGAAAGGGTATTCAGTGCCCTTCAAAGATTCATTTAGCCTTGATCAAGCTGAAGAGTTGACATAGGTCAAACTGAGCCAAGGAGCGCCCGATGGCCTCTCGATCAGGTTTCGGATGCAAACGGATCGTTCGTCCGCATGGTAAGTCGGAATTGTGCACGGGGCAGACCGTTGGAAAGGGTATTATGTTCCCTTTAAAGATTCATTGAGTCTCAGTCAAGACGAAGAGTTTGACTTTTGGGTCAAATTGAGCCGGGGAGTGCCCGATGGCCTTCAGGTCAGTACTCGGGACGTGACCTGGGTTTACAGTGATGAAGGGAGGTAATAGGGACCTAAGGAGAGTTAGGGGGTAATAGAATGGGGTGTCTATAGAGCCCCTCAACGGGTGAGTTTGGAATAAATGATGACCGTTGAATGGACACCACATGATGCTTTTGAGGAGGAATGACCGATTCAAAGGGCCGAGGTCAATTTTGAGAACCTAAGGAGCGTGCTAGGGATGACCAATTCTATGGGTCAAGGACAAATCTACGGGCTTAAGGTAAAGGTCTACCTATCTTAATTCTGACCTAAAGAGTGGCGACGACCGAGGACCGAGGTCAATTCTGACCTAACTCAGGTGACGATCCAAGACCGGGGCCAATTCTGACCCAAGAGTGGTGAGGACCGAGGATCGAGATCAATTCTATCCTAGCTCAGGTGACGATCCAAGACCGAGGCCGATTCTGACCCAAGAGTGTGACGACCGAGGACCAAGGTCAATTCTGACCTAACTCGGGTGACGATCCAAGAACGGGGCCAATTCTGACCCAAGAGTGGTGACGACCGAGGATCGAGGTCAATTCTAACCTAATTCAGGTGACAATCTAAGATCGGTGCCAATTCTAACCCAAGAGTGGTGACGAACGAGGACCGAGGTTAATTCTGACCTAACTCAGGTGACGATCCAAGACCGGGGCCAATTCTAACCCAAGAGTGGTGACAACCGAGGACCGAGGTCAAAATGTGACCTAACTCAGGTGACAATCTAAGACCGAGGCCAATTCTGACCCAAGAGTGGTGACGACCGAGGACCGAGGTCAATTCTGACCTAACTAAGGTGACGATCCAAGATCGGGGCCAATTCTGACCCAATAGTGGTGACGACCGAGGACCGAAGTCAATTCTGACCTTACTTAGGTGACGATCCAAGACTGGGGCCAATTCTGACCCAAGAGTGGTGACGACCGAGGACCGAGGTCAATTCTGACCTAACTCAAGTGACGATCCAAGATCGGGGCTAATTTTGACCCAAGAGTGGTGACGATCGAGGTCAATTTTGACCTAACTCAGGTGATGATCCAAGATCGGGGTCAATTCTGACCCAAGAGTGGTGTCGACCGAGGACCGAGGTTAATTCTGACCTAACTCAGGTGACGATCCAAGACTGGGGCCAATTCTAACCGAAGAGTGGTGACGACCGAGGACCGAGGTCAATTTTGACCTAACTTAGGTAACGATCCAAGACCGAGGCCAATTCTGACCCAAGAGTGGTGACGATCGAGGATCAAGGTCAATTCTAACCTAACTCAGGTGACGATCCAAGACCGAGGCCAATTCTGACCCAAGAGTGGTGACGACCGAGGACTGAGGTCAATTATGACCTAACTCAGGTGACGATCCAAGACCGGGTCCAATTCTGACCCAAGAGTGGTGACAACTGAGGATCGAGGTCAATCCTGACCTAACTCAGGTGACGATTCAAGATCGGGGCCAATTCTGACCCAAGAATGGATAAAGATTGGATTTTGATTCTGCTGGAGAAAGAGCTTTATGATTTTGACCTGAGCTGGGGAGCTTTTAGGATACCTCGCAGGGGGGAATAACCTATTTTGCATGCTGTAAGAGAATTCTACTGGGGAAGTGATCAGGTGATCCTTAGGGATCCTCGGGAGCTTTGTCGGGAGGAGTTTTCACTTGGTTTTTGAGGATTTCGCAGGGGAAGAGGGGTTCCGCTCGAGGGAATGCAAAATTTTCTTGGCAAAAAGGCTCTAGATCCTTCCTGGGATTTTTAGGAATTTTTTGGGGATTTTTTGAGGCATTCTGGTATTTTTTGGGAATTTCTGTACGAAATTTGAGGTGAGGTGCCGGTCGGCATGGTATGAGAGGTGCCATTCGATAGTGGCACGGACTTTTGGGTTACCTCGGGAAGGCAAGGGGTTAGTGCCGATCGGTATGGTAGGGGGAGATGCCGATCGGCATGGCGCTTGACATCCTATATAAAGGGGGCGAATCCCCTCATTTTTTCACAACTTCTTTTTCCTTATCTCTCTCTTCTATTCTTCAGCAAATCGTTCTAGTATTCTGATCTTCAAGAAATGGCCGCTTTCGTGAGCACTGCAGTCCACCGGGAGTGGTTGACCGTTGATGATTGGGCGAATGTGGAGTGGAGGGCTAGGGCGCCTCTTGCTTTGGGGAGTGAGAACTCCTTTGATGCGTTTGAGCCTGTTGCGGATGAGCGAACCTTACTACGGGAGCCATCACATCATCGCTATTCGAGAGTGATCCCCGGTGGTTATGTAAGTAACCCGACCTTTGGCATTCTTCTCTTTTTGGTGATCTTTCTTTCTTGATCTTTGATGAGACTTTTATTTTTTCCAGTTTGATATTTCTTTGAAGAACATGCGTGCCCGTGGGACAACGGGGCTCAAGGATGTCTGGGAGCATCTCTCACCTGTGGTGCGCTGGGTGGTATCATCAGTGGGTTTTGGGCGATTGGCATCTGTGCTGGATGAGACGCCTCGTTCGACAATGGTCTTGTTCGCTTTGGGAGAGAGGTGGTGGGACACTACCCATACCTTTCATTTTGGATTCGGGGAGATGACGGTGACTCCCATAGACGTGCAGCAGCTGCTGGGGATGGATTTTGATGGAGAGCAAATAGAGGTGGATCGCTCTTTACGGGTGAGACTGGAGGAAGTGCGAGCGACACTTGGTGATGTAGGGAGGATAGTTTCTGTGGATTCTATCTGGTTGTCCCTGCTGAAGGATGTTCTATTAGGTAGGGAGATCGATGTGGAGGACGGGCTGCAAGTGAGGCAGATGGCCCGGTTATTCATTCTTCTGGTGCTGGGAGGTTTCATGGTGGCGTCGAGCGGTGACGTCGTTCATTTGTGGTTTCTGTCGTACTTGAGGATGTTTTCGAACATCCCTTTCTATGATTGGCGAAGTCTGACCTTGGAGACCCTTTACTCTTCTCTGGATGCATTCAGCCGCTACTGCCGACAGACCTTTACTGGGGCCACATACCTTCTTGAAGTATTCTTTAATTCGCGCATTTTTTTTTTGCATTCGCATATTCCTTTCATGCATTCGCATTTTCCTTATGCGTCTCTTTTTTGCTTGTGAATTCAGACATGGTTCTATGAGGTGATTGGGTGAAACACCCCGCTGATTACTTTGAAGGACGACACTGTTGGGGATTTCTGTCGATCGTATAGATGGCGTAAGGCCAATTGACAGTCGAAGGGATCTTTTTCCCTGGAGGCGGTGCATCAGGTCTTGAATGAGCTGACCAGTGGTAGGGTAAGACTCTTTCCATTTCAGTCTTGGTTTTTGTTCCTTCTAGTCTTGTATTGATTTATGCTCACTTGGATATTTTCAGGTGACCTTTTACCCGTGGGGGACAGCCATTCAGGATGCGGGGGCGATCGGGATAAACGCGCGGATGAGGCGTTTCCTGGCGCATGAGTTCGGCCATTCTTGGTACCTCGGGGAGAGGGTGACTCAGCAGATTGCTGAGGAGGAGGTGGTGGTTCCACCCGCGCAGCCTCCTGCCTCTATGAGGCGGGAGCGACTGATGTTGGAGGATGAGAGGATCGCGGAGATGATTGGCGAGTCCTACTTTCTATATATCGATACGGCTGCACTGTATGACTATATGGATTTCGTGATGAGCTGGTTGATGGCGCCCAGCATATACGATGCACTGCCCTTCCCTTCGGTGGGTTCGAGTCAGGCGATGGGATCTTTTCACAGCGGTGGTGGCCCGTCGGCATCTGTGGCGATGACCTCGGAGGTCCCTTTTGTACGGCTGCATACTCCTTCATACAACATTTAGTGGGCTGATGGAGGGATGGTGCCTATGCTGCACCGTCCTCATGCAATGGATCCGGAGGAGTTGGGTTCGAAAGAGGAGGTCCTTCGACCTGCGGTATACCTTTTTGTTCCTTTCTTTCTTTCTTTTCTGTTTTGGTCATTTATGCTTTGATACTGATTTCACCTTTTCTTTCAGCAAGTTCGGGTGTCGACCACTTGGCTCAGGGATATTAGAGACTGGATATCTTTTGAGACTGCCCGTATTCGGGATGCGGTTCCCATTCCTTCTTTCTTGGTGTCGTCTGCCTCATCTGGAGAGGACTCTGGCTCGGGTATTGGTGGTGTGTCATCTCACCGTAGGGGGAAGAGAGCACGTCGCAGGGGTGGAAGCTCTTTAGATAAAGAGGGAGAGAAAGAATGTGGGTTCGGGCTGAGTCCCTTTGTTTTTGGGTTTTCTTTTTTATTTCCTGCAAAACTGATGTAATACAGAACACAAATATGTGCAATGCAATGGAGTTTTTTTATTATCTTTTATTAATGATGAATGAATGCATGCACATGCGCTTTTTACTTTGCTGCTGAGACCGTAAAAAAGAATATTTTTGAAAAAAATAAATTTTTACAGAAAGTTTTTGATTAAAAAGGGAGAATTAAAAGGATTTTGAAATTCTATTGAGAATATCAATTTATTTCTATTTGAGTTTTATGATTTGACAAAAGAGGAAAAAGGGAAATTTCTAAAAATGGGGGGGGGGGTGCCGATCGGCAAGCACCCTATCCTGCCTATCGGCAGTTCAGTCCAGTCCCATCAATTGAAGACTTTAATTGGTACCCTCCTCAGCCTTTGGTACCTTGTGGGGTAGGATTCCCTCCGATTTCTGCAGGGATTATGTCCCTTGTGAGGGTTTTCAAGTATAAAAAGGGGGGAAGGGTGGAGTGTTTTCATCACACTTTTGCATTTTAACCTACTTGCCCACCATCTCTTAGCCTTGTAAGATGGCTCTCCCTGGTAGCACCGAGTTTGCCAACTACCTTGAAGCCTTCGAAGCTATGTGCTCTTATAATGTCGATTACGATACTTTCAACATGTGTCGAGTCTCCTTGTGGCGCAATCGTCCTTTTGAGTGGAATATGCTGATAGCGGCGGTACAATTCTGGTACCCCGAAGACCATGTATTCTGCTTTGGGTTCGAAGAGGTTTGTCCTACCTATGAGGAATTTTTTTCCATATTGGGTGTAAATCCCAGTGTTTGTGCGGCTTTGCTCAAATTGTTCAGTTCTCCTACGGATTTATTGGCCGGGCTTCTTCATATTTCGCCTTCGGCGCCCAGATCATTGGTTGTTGGATGAATGATCTCCCTCTCGGCGGTGCTGCAGTCTGCGCATTTGCGAGAAGTAGGTGATGATGGCTATGCTGCAGCCGTTATTCTAGGTCTGGTTTCAAAATTGCTTCTAGTGACTGCGGAATTATAGGTGGACCCACAACTTGCAGCCATTACTTCATGGATGTCATACCGTCGCAATCCCGCGGCGGTGATATTGGCGGAGACTCTGAATGGCCTGGATGCCTGGAGAGAAGGCCGTTCTGACTTTTTGAGGGATAGCCCTGGGATGCTATTTATGTGGTTATCTGAAAGATTTCTCTTGTCGACTCATCCAGAATATCCCTTGTCGGTCGTACCCAACTTCTTTTCGCACTACTTCATCCGCGTTGGCCTGTATGTTGAGAACTGGGAGAATTGGCTTGTGGAGCATGGGGCTTGTGGGTTGTATTGGTCAGTGCCTTAGTGGGGACCGTTGCAGCCCGTTCTGGAGCAAGGAGAGTATTCATATGTGCGACTGGTTGGTCTCAAACAAACCTCTTTTTATTTCCCTTGGCGGCTTTTACGCCAATTTGGCTGGGCGCAGGTCGTGCCCCCTTGGACCTCAAATTTCTTTCCGGTAGAAGATTTGACTGAGCGCCTGCGTCTGCTGCTTGTGTCTCTGTGGGAAAATCGACGTCCATCGACCCGTCCTTCTCAGTCTGTCGGGAAGGTTTACCATGTCCCCAAAGATTATATGAAGTTGTCGTGGAGGAAAGTAGTCAGCAAGATGTTGGCAGTAGAGACTGGACAAAGATGGTTTGTTTTATCTGAATCCATGGAAGGGGGTGTTATGGTCTTTTCGAAGATGGTTAAGGCTCATCGATCCATGGAATGTTTATAGCACTCTATTCAGGCAGGGGAAACTTGGGGACCTCAAGATGTATATGATGAGGATGCAGACTCCTCTGGTAGCTGTGGGTAGGAATCTTGGGGAGATTATTTGTGTAACAGGTGTGCGGATTTTATTTGGCTTTTTATGGTAGTGGGTAAGGGAGTTATCCGTTCATTTTTCTTATGTAATCAGCATTGTAATTTCTTATTAATGAAATAAACAAGTTCCTGATCATCCAGCTATGCCTCTCGATGAATTTTGTATTTTTGAATTATCTATAATGATCGCTAAGGCATACATAATCCTTTTGTTCAAATAATTTTAGAATAAACCGGCATTCTCGGAGGTAAGAAAAGAATAGTATTTTGTGAAAAAGAAAGGGCCGCACTCATGTGAGGAGTATGAGCTGCCTACGTACCTCTGGGGTTTTTTGAAAAGTTTTAAAAATAGTTTTTGTAGAGGATCAGGCCCACATAGTTCTGGGTAGAGGGAAATGAAGAGTTTTTTTTTTTAGAATAGAAGGGGGGTGAGAAGAGTCATAGCGCGCCGAGATTTTGGATTAGGGGTAAAATTTCTTAAGACGGTCCAGATTGACTGGATAAGCCATCTCTTCCCCATCCAGGTCAGTGAGCATGGCGGCACCGTCAGATAAGATTTTTTTCACAATGTAGTGGCCGCTCCAATTGGGTTTGAATTTCCCTCTGGGGTCCCAGATGGGTTCTATTATCTCTTTGAGGTCTAAATCCCCCTCCCGGACACCACGGTCCTTGACTCTCTTATTGAATGATCGTGCTATTCGGTGATGGTACCCCTGTATGTGGTAAAGAGCTTTTAATCTTCTTTCATCTAGGAGGGCTAGCTCATCAAGACGGATTTGGCACCATTCTTCTTCACTAACTTTGGTTTCGAGCATGATGCGTAACGAGGGTATTTCTAGCTCCACCGGTAGGACTGCTTCCATGCCGTAGACCAGGGAGTAAGGGGTAGCCCCAGTATAAGTTCGAATTGAGGTTCGATATCCCCAGAGGGCGTACGAGATCAGGTCGGCCCAATCCCTACAACTTTCGGTCATCTTGCTGATGATGGCTTTGAGGTTCTTGTTGGCGGCTTCTACTGCACCATTGGTCTAAGGTCGGTAGGGAGAGGATTTGTGTCTCTGAATCCCATACTCGTTGACTACTTCTATGACTTCTGCTTTGAAATGTAACCCACTATTTGACACTAGCTCATGCAGGACCCCATATCGGAAGATGATATTCCTCTTGAGGAATTTGGCCACTTTTTTGGCGTTCAACACTCGTATGACTCAGCTTCGACCTATTTGGTGAAGTAATCGATGGCGACCAGGATGAACTCGTGTCCATTTGAAGCCATTGGTGTAACCTTCCCTATGATGTCGATACCCCAGGTAGAGAACGGCCAGGGAAAGGTCATGTTGTATAATTCTCGCGGAGGCAGGTGTTGAAGATTGGAGAATTGTTGGCATTTGAGGTACCTCCGGACATAGGCGGTGCAATCGTGGATCATGGTGGTCTAGTAGTAGCCCTGTCGGACGATCTTCTTGTCAAGCATGTGACCATTCATGTGGGGTCCGCATTCCTCACTGTGGATTTTTTGCATTATTTTCTCAATCTCAGCCCCTGCGATGCAGTGTAGATGAGTTCCATCGAAATTCCTCTTGATTATAGCCTTATGACATATGATGTACTGGGCCGCCAGTCTTCATAGGGTTGTTCAATCTTTCTTGTTGGAACCCTCGGGACACCTACCATGTTTGAGGAGGCAGCAGATATCATAGTACCAGCAATCAGCTAGTTTGGGATCTTTAGTGGAGACAAGCTCAATATGGTAGTAATTGGTCGGTTTATCTTGCTTTTGAACCAGGAAGGGGGTCATTGTTATTCCTTCAGGCAAGTTGACCATGGAGTCCAAGGTAGCGAGAGTGTCAGCTAGGTTATTCTTTGCTCGGAGGTAGGTAATGGAAGGTGATATCTCGGAATCAGGAGGCTAACTCTTCTAATTGGGCATAAAAGGGTTGGAGCTTTTCATCTTTGACTTTCCATTTTCTGAGCACTTGATCAATGATAAGGGCAGAATCCTCGTAGACATCAAGGTATTGAATACCTTTCTTGAGAGCAATCTTGAGACCCACTGTGCATTCCTCGTATTCCATCATGTTGTTGGTGCAAGGGAAATCCAATTTAATGGCGATGGGAGTGTGGGAGTCATCTGGGGCGATCAGAAGGATCCCAAGGCCGTATCCCTTTTTGTTGGTAGCGCCATCAAAGAACATTTTCCATCGAAGGCGGTCTTGAGTGGTGCAGAGGATATTTTCATCTGGGAATTCGAAGATGTGGACATCTGCTTCGTCTATGGGGTAATCGGCGAGGTAGTCAGAGATGGTTCTTCCTTTAACATCTTTCTGTGTGACGTACATGATATCGAACTCGGTTAGTAGCATCAACCATCGAGCCATTCGACTGGATAAGGCGGGTTTCTCAAGCAGGTATTTGATGGGGTTCATTCGGGATACAAGTTTTATGGGGAAGGCGAGCATGTAGTGTCGTAACTTTTGGGTGACCCAGATAAGTGCGACACATGCCTTTTCTAAAGCAGTGTAGTTGACCTCTTACCTGGCCAATTTGCGACTGCCGTAATATATGGCTCTTTCTTTACAGGAGTCTTCAGGATATTGGGCTAGCAAAGCCCCAGCTGGAGTGTCATTTATGGTTAGGTATAGGAGCAAAGGGAGACCAGACTGTGGTGGCATGAGCACTGGAGGTTGGGTCAGGTATTGTTTGATTCGGTCAAAAGCTTCTTGGCAGGCCTCGTTCCAAACCTTGGTTGAATCTTTTCGACGGATCTTGAAGATTGGTTTACAGATGGAGGTTCTGTTCGGGGTGGTGTCATCTCAAGTATGTCCTTCATCTTTACAGTATCTGCTTCTATCCCCTTTTTGCTGGCCATGAATTCCAAGCGTTTTCCCTTTGTAATGCTGAAGACACACTTTTATGGATTAAGTCGCATTTGATACCGTCGCAGTTGTTCGAAGAACTTTTGGAGGGAGGGAATATGACCTTCTCTAGTTTTGGACTTGATAATCATATCATCCACATAAACCTCGACCTCTTTGTGAATCAGATCATGCAGGATGGTTGTGGTAGCCCTTTGGTAGGTAGCCCCAGCATTCTTGATACCGAATGTCATAACGGTGTAGCAAAAGGTTCCCCATGGGGTGATGAATGCATTTTTTCTTGGTGGTCGGGTGCATCTTGATTTGGTTGTATCTGGCAAACCCGTTGACGAATGACTTGAGAGCATGACTGGATGTGTTGTCCATGATCATGTCGATATTGGGTAGCGAATAATCATCCTTCGGAGAAGCTTTGTTTAAATCTCAGTAATCTACACACATTTAAACCTTCCTTCCTGATTTCGATACAGGTACAATGTTGGTAAGCCATGTGGGATATTCGGTCACCCGAATGAAACCCACGTTTAACTGTTTGACCACCTCTTCTTTGGCCTTGAGCGACCATTCGGTGCGGAGTTTTCTTAATCTTTGTTTAACCGGCTTGTAATCTGGGAGAGTGGGGATCTCGTGTTGAGATATTTTAGGATCGATGCCAGGCATATCATCATAGGACCATGCAAAGACATCTACGAACTCCTTCAGCAATTCTTTGAGTTGTGAACGCTCATGCTTGTCAAGGGTGGCCCCTATCCTAATCTCACGCATTTGGATACTAGAACCGAGATTAATAACAACAGTCTCTTCTTCATTAGCTTGAACGTGGTTATGTTGTTTATTATTAACCTTATTTTGATCAGTTAAGAATTGTTCATTTGCAAAATCATCATCATTAAATGTTCGATTATAATCTAAACAATTAATGTAAGGTACAACAAGATACTCAAAACCTTCATTTATTTCATTGATAGGAAAAACAACATTGAGAACCTCATCTAGAGAGGTCTCGATTACATTTGAGCAAGGATAGACAATAGAAGAAGAAATAGGGTAAACATTGGGGCTAGGGGAGATTTCAAGGGGTAGAACTAGCGCAGCATGCTAGTTGAGGAGAGGAGTATTAGTAGCTTTAATCATATGGGATGGGTCCATTGATGTAGTGCCTGAATAAACCATGCAGAGTGCCAGCCCCAGCATCTGTAAGTTGAAGGAATCTTCGGAATCTCTTTCCTCAGTCTCTTGGGCATCTTTGATGAGCGGTTGTACTTGGTGTCGGAAACTTTCGGCCCATGGGTAGCTGTTTTGGAAAAAGATCTCCATTCCAGTGCTTGCACCCTCGGTATCTCAAGGATTGGACTGCTAGTGCTTGCACCCTCGGTTGTATCTCAAGGATTGGACTGCTAGTGCTTGCACCCTCGGTTGTATCTCAAGGCGGTATTTTTATTGTCGCCCAAAATGGTGATGACTCAACCGTCGGTGAAGAACTTTAATTTCTGATGGAGTGAGGAAGACACACCCTTGATATTGTGGAGCCAGGGGCATCCGAGCAACTGGTTGAAACAAGCTGGGATGTCTATGACATGGAATTCGATGACAGGGTTTATAGGGCCAACCCCTATTGCAAGTTTTATGGACCCCATCACCTCGCGATGGGTATTATCGTAGGCACGCACAGCGGCGGAGGTTGGAGCGAGGTCACTTTCTTTCAGGCCTAAACACTTGAAGGTTCTCAATGGGAAAACATTCAAGGCAGATCCGTTATCGACAAGAGAGAGTGGCATGGCCTTCCCCATGACTTTGATGGAGATGTTGAGTGCATTATTGTGATTTGGTGGGGATTTCTTCTTCAGAAAATGATAGCATTCGGGTAGAGGTTAAGGATCCGACCAGATTTACCACTTCTTCTGGTGTGGTAGAGGGGGGAACTGTGGGTCCAGTGAGTAATTTGATTAAAGCATTTCTGTGTAGGTGGGAAGACATGAAAAGTCCCCATAGAGTGATGTTATCTTGAGTTTTCTTCAGTTGATCGAGGATCTTGCTCTCCTCGATGGTCATCTCTGGCATAAGAAGGTTTTTAACGCCCTTCCCTTTGTCATTTGCTAGTAGTGAGCTTGGAACCTGGTAATGTCTTCCTGATTTGGTCATGTGATTTACTGAAGAAGGAAAGAACATGAATCCCGTTTCCTCATCAATCTCAGGTTGTGCTTCCACCCTATTTATTTCTCCAAGGAGTTCTTCAAATGATATCATCCCACATATGTCGGCTACTGGGCCAGTTCTTCCTGAAGCTTGTTCTTCGCTCGAATCTTTGAATTCTTCTCCCCATCTGGTGGCAACAATTTTATCTTTCCATGTAAAGTCAATGCATTCCATAATTTCAACGGCTTCTTCATACATGTCCTCCCATTCTGTGAGGATATGTGTGATTGAAGGGACCAAACGCCCTTATAACTTCAAAGTGTTAAGTAACCTGGTGATACTACAAATGTTGTTGGTTTTCTCGAATAATCCTTCCATAATCTAGATAACATCATCTAAGTTGACTTCGTCGGTTGGTACCACCCATTTGTTTGAATCTCGGGCCCTTTTTCGTGCCTCCAAGAACAGTGTGCTGAACTTTTGGTAATCGATGACCATCTATGAGGGAAATTTCAGCCCAAACTCTAGGAGTTGGTTTAACACCTCTGACAATTCCATACTTCAATTTTCAGAATGGGTACGGACAGCGATGCATACTCTGGATAGGAGTGACAGTGCCTGAACAACAAGGCTAGTAGGGTGTAGGAGGAAATATGGGCAAGTTTGAAGAGGTTTAGGAGAGTATATGGGTGTGATTTGAGTTGAGGGATCAAAATCTGAGTTTTCTTCGAAGAAGATGGCATTGGTGTGATTCGAAAGTGGATTGTGAGTAGTGTTTGGTTTAGGATTGGCTGGTGCGGCGATGGTACCCCGGTCAATGAGATCTTGGATTACATTCCGGAGGTGAAAGCATTGTTCGGTGATATGACTGGCAGTGTGGTGAAAGGCACATTGAGCATCGGTTTTGAAGTTTCTCGGGAGTGGATTTGTCAATGGACGGGGAACCAAGGGTTTGATGAGGTTTCGGCTTAACAGGGCTTGGTAAACATTGGAGAGGGGAGCATGGAGCTCAGTGTATTCCCTTCAGATGGGAGTAGGGTGGATTTCTGGTGCCCATGATGTGGTTGGTTGAGAGATGTTGTTGACGGTCGAGATGGTAGTACTGGCAAGCTTGCCATACGTTCTAGGTGTAAACTGTGCAGACACCTTCTTTGGTTCAATCTCTGTTTTAACGAGGCTTTCCTCGATTTCCACTCTAGCCTCTTTGAGAGATCAAAAGTGGGGATAGTATTGTCCTCCCATCTTCGCTAGGACATGGGGCAAGAAGTTCATCTTCACTATGTTGACATGTTCTTTTTCGGATGGCCGATTAGTCATGGTAGCTGCTTGTTCCCTTCACCGGGTTATGAAGTTACTGACTGATTCCCCAGGGTATTGTTTGAGCAACTCCAAATCACGATGGGTGACCTCAAGCTCTTCATTGTATTTATACTGTGACATGAATTCTCGGGCTACATTCTCCTAGCTACGGATTCTGGATTCCTCAAGAGATAAAAACCATCGGAGGGAACTATCCTTCAAAGTTTACTGAAACAATTGGTCCATCACCTCCTCAGAAGCTCCTAGTAGAGTCATGGAACGATGATAACTTCGAAGATGAACAATTGGGGGTCCACTCCCTCCAAACTTATCGATGTTTGGCATCTTGAACTTCTCAGGTAACCTTTCTTTAGGATAAGGAGACATGTGGGTGTAGTCCATATAATTCCCAGAGATCCTGACTTGGTCAAACTACTTAGTGACTATCCTAAGGTCCTACTCAACTTTATTTAACTCATCCTCTTTTGGATCAGCGACCACAGGCAGGTTAGCCATAGGGTGGGCAATGTTTGGCATTGGAAGCTAGGCAGGCGGCGGCCCATTGGAAGGAGGGGCATGTGGAGCATGCTGATATTCTTTCGAAACCCAGATAGGCTCGAGTGGACCCATAGCATGAGGGAATAGGGCCTCATGCTCTTGAGGAATAGGAACTTAGTTTCATTGCATCTCTCGAACCTTGATTTGGAGGTTGTCAATCTTGGACACGAGCTGAGCTAGGACTGTCGTCAGATCCGGCTGTATGACTGGTACTTGATCTATATTCTTCATCGACTCAAGAGCCTCGAAATCCTCATTTGGTTAAAACTCATCTTCGAAAGTAATAAAATAAGAATCGTCATTGGATTCGAATAATGAATCCAACTCAAGCTCCCAATAACGATTTTCATTCCGATAAATGTTTTCAAGTCTTTCATTTTCAAGAAAATCTTGAAAATGGAAAAGTTGAAAACTATCCCCAAAGTATGAATCATTAGAATAACCGTAATAACTATAATAATATGACATGATTACCTCGTTGTTGAAAGATGGAGAATCCAAGAAATAAAGTGAGCAACCGCGAATCAAAGTTTCTTAGCGCTCAAAGTATGCAAATCCTGCAAAAAAGGTTAAAACAAAGAATCCAAATACAAAAGGAAAAATACTACGAAACAATAAAACAATTACTATCTAAAACACACTCCCTGGCAACGGCGCCATTTTGATCGAGCGGTAAAATGTGTTCGTGTGAGGACACAATCGTCGTGTGTTTCGCCGCTGCGATACAAAAGAACCTAAGCTACTACTACACTTGACAAGCAAGCACAGCGGTAAGTCGGGTGTCGTAAGAAATCCACAGGGAGTGATTAAATTTTAGATTTTAATTGTTTAATTACTTCAGGAATAAAAGTGGTGTAAAATAAATAAAAGAAAAGGTGATAGGGTGGTTGTGGTAACAAAAGAAAAGAATAAGTTAACGCTAAAGTAAAGTAAAGCGAGGATCGGGATCGCATTCCACCACACGGGCTAAACAACTACTAATTAGAATTACGGTTCGAAAACATTTAATCGAGCATTTACAATTAAGCATAAACATCACACAAGAAGGAATTTAACCCAAAGTTGCGAGATTAAACATTTAACTGAAAATGGTCACACGCGGATTAAATTCGGATTATCGCTATAAACACTAACGTTGCATGACAAAGAAAGTTAAACGCATAATAATCCGACTTTAATACGCGAGGTTTCAATTAAATGCAATTTTATACAAAACCTAATTTTCGAGGTCCAAACCCGAAAATGGCGGAAACGCAATCCCGACCCTATTTATCTAAGGGCTAGACATGAATGAAACTAATTAACAAAGCAATAAACTAATTAAGCAAGAAATGAATAACTAAACTAATTAACAAAGCATGAAATTAATCTAGAAAGCAAGAATATAATGAATACAAACTATATTAATGTAATTAACCTTAAAGTACAACTTACAAAACAAGAGTGCAAGAGAGGAGTAGGGAAAATCTCCCAAGTCTACAAAACCCTAAAATCTAACCTAAAAATGGAGATATATCTCTTCAAAATGAAGAGAAAGTGTTATATATAAAATATCCTATGGCAAACTTGTAATAAAAGGGAAGAAAACCAAAAATCTGGAGGGTCGAATCGATTCGGAAGTGGTCCGAATCGATTCGGAAACAGGGGAAGATCGAACTGCAATTCTGCAGCAGTTCCGAATCGATTCGGTTTTGGGACGAATCGATTCGCAAGCTACAGGTCTGAATTCTGCAGCTTTGTCCTGTTTTACGGAAAATGCCGTCATTTCTTCGTTATAGCTCGGAATGAGGCACGGTCGGAGGCTAGGAGAAGATAACTCAGAGGACTACAACATCCAAGAAGACATTGGGCCAAAACACCCAAATATGAAATGACAAAAATGCCCTTGAATGTGGCCTTGAGTGTGAATTTAAAGTAAAAACCATCCTAAAAATGCCATAACTCCATCGATACAACTCGGAATCATGCACCGTCGGCGTCCACGCGAAGAGAAATCAAAGGGCTTCAACTTCCCTGAAGAGCTCGGGATTCAAACCCGAATGATGAAATTACTAAAATGCCCCCGAAGCTGCAAAAGTCGACGAAACATTTCCGAAAAGAGTCCGAACTTCATACTAAGCATCCAAATACCTACAAAAGCTCAATTAACCCCTGCAAAACATGTTAACATAGAAATCTGAGGTTGTCTGGTTAACGAGCATAAGTATAGGGATTAAGATACCCAAGGGGGCTAATAAGGCGTAGGTTAACGGGTGAAATACGCAATATTTGCGTCGTATCACAGCCCCTAACTTACACATTGTTAGTCCCTAGCAATGAAATAAGAAACTACAAGAACTACAAGAAGACCAAAAGTTGGAGAAGTACAAAAGTATGGTATAAAAGCAAAAGGCCACTTTCGCGGGCGATTCGATTGCATTTAGCGTATGCAATAAGCCGTTAAACCCCTAGGTTACCCTAGTGGACAAGTGTCGTCTCGTGAGGGTTTTCAGGGATGAAACCCACAAACATCATAAAGTTTCCTCAAAATATGCCCAATCAAACATGCGATAAGCCCAATAATGGCGAAAAGGATTTCATACGCATTATTAGCAAAGTGAATGAATTCACACAAAAGTCCAAATCATTAACATTATAGAATGCACCTCATAGAATTGAAACCTTAAAATGTGGGAGGGGAGTGAGAAAATGCAAAATATGATTTGGCAAAAACTTAAATAAATCGGATAAACATAAAAGCATGCATACATTCAATCCTCACGGGCATTACGCTCAACAAATGAAATCACTCGGAATGGGAGGTAATACACGGGACATGTGGGCATAAAGAGTAAATGTAAATGGAAACTAGGCCGCACACATGTCACAGAAGAAGAACGCTATATATAAAATGAAAAACTGTAATCTCAATGAAAGGATACCGCACACTAAAAGAGGTGAAATGCATTTTCACAGATTATCAAAACTATTTAAACTTTTGAATTACATCAACTTAAGATCACATAGGACTTGAATAAGGTTATAATGTAGGTTTGGGGTTAAGGTACGAAATGAAGGATATATGTACGGATTCAAAGTGTTCGGGATGAAAACTCGGGATAATGGAAAAATGCGTGCAATAACAAAATTGGAAAAACAAGTTCCAAAATGGCATTAGATATATCATCGGGGAAAGTAATCAAAGCTTATTGAACACAATATACACAACATATACAACTTTCTCTTTCTTTTCTTTTCTTCTTTTTATCATTTTTCTCTTTTGTTTTCTTTTGCTTTTTGCTTTCTCTTTTTCTTCACTTTTTTCACTACTTTCTTTTCTTTGCTTATCAAACTCTCATATGCCTAAAATTGCAACCGCAATACAACAACAGCATTCAATCCCAAGTAACATTCCAAACAAAGGTATGGAAAGTGTATGTATGGTTTATAACTCCAATTTAGAGTTGGTTATGGGATTTTGGGTAATGAAAAGAAAGGCTATATTTAGGCTCAAAGGGGTTAACGAGGGTAAACATATAAGGGTGAGGTCAAGGCTAATATGGGTGATATATCAAAGATGGCCTATGATCATTTCAAAAAGTTTACGCAATTCTCGAATCAAAACAATATATGAAAATCATGCTCAAGTAACACATTTCAAGTATGAACTCAATTAATGAACGGTAAAATGAAAGAATAGAGAGATTACCAACGAATTCAACGTTTTCAATGAGAAAAGAATAGTGTATAACACTCACAAACGACGAAAGGTACAAAGATTACTCGGTGTAAGTATATACAATGCAACAAAAGATTACCGAGTTATAAAAATCTTAAACCAAATCAATATAACAAGGAAAGTGCATATGCTCAGGGGATAAAGTTTAATTCATGAAGTTATTCACAATATCAATGATTTGAGGACTAAAGTCTAATAACTTCTAAAATCGAGAACATGCATAGTTGAATTGTCTATTTGATCGGGCAATTGTTGAAATTTATCACTGGAAACAAGGCAAAATGCCAAACAAAGGAGAAAAAAGAAAGAAAATATTATTGAAAATTTTCAAATTTTTCACAAAAAGGCATACTTAGTAACTAAATGTGAGCAAATCCATGGACTACACATGAAATGGATAGAATATCCTACACCCCCTAACTTAAATGTTGCATTGTCCTCAATGCGCATTAAGAACACAACACAAAGAGAGGAAAGAACGATATTACCCAAAATTGGAGCGATCTCCATAAGCGCGAGTCCAAAGGAATCTACAAAACAAGTTAGTACCGAGCATAGCAAAAACAAATAACAAAAAGTTAACTAATTACACTAGACTAAATTAAAAGGAAAGAAAAATAGGAAAGAAAGAAAATTAAAAAGCTAACTATTTACAACCTACTATTTAGGCTCCACACTAACTATACACTAGAAGTCTAAATAGTTGAGGGTCCACCCAAAAAGGGATTTGACTTTGAAAGATCAATGGTGGACCCTCCAAAGCGAACATGCCCCCCAGAAAATAAGAATTCCATTTGAACAACGAAAGGCATGTGGGTGGTGAAAAAAGTGAACCATCGCCAATTTGAAATTTTGAGCGGACGATGGGGGATTTGGATAATAAGGGGGAAAGATACACCTGAGGTCCAAGAAAAATAGACTCATCTCCCAAAGATTTTTCAAATGGAATGGGAGATGGTGCACACGTGGGGATAACATCCATCAAAAATAAGTTCGGCAAGGAGTCCTCATCGGCAAAAAGTGTAGAAGTTTTAAAAGTTTCAACCGACTCACAGGAATCAACCGGTAATTCTAATGGTTCAATGACGAAAAAAGAATATGGTGATGAAAAAAATTCAATCTCAATCGACTCATCGTCGGAAGGAGATTGAATTTTGGGGGAGAAAGATTCACATTCGATGAGAAATTCTCTGAAAAATTGAGGTGAAAACCAAGTTTCCACCTCCTCGTTGTTTTGTGCATAAGAATTCATCTCATCGCAAAGTGCACCAAGTCTCATTCCAACATCATTTAGGCTTTCCAAACCTTGGGAGTAAAGAAGCAAAGTCTCTTCCAAAGTAGGCTTCCTCGGCTAAAGAGCCTCGAACTCCTCATTTGGTTGAAACTCATCTTCGAAAGTAATAAAATAAGAATCGTCATTGGATTCGCATAATGAATCCAACTCAAGCTCCCAATAACGATTTTCATTCCGATAAATGTTTTCAAGTCTTTCATTTTCAAGAAAATTTTGAAAATGGAAAACTTAAAAACTATCCCCAAAGTATGAATCATTAGAATAACCGTAATAACTATAATAATATGACATGATTACCTCGTTGTTGAAAGATGGAGAATCCAAGAAATAAAGTGAGCAACCGCGAATCAAAGTTTCTTAGCGCTCAAAGTATGCAAATCCTGCAAAAAAGGTTAAAACAAAGAATCCAAATACAAAAGGAAAAATACTACGAAACAATAAAACAATTACTCTCTAAAACACACTCCCTGGCAACGGCGCCATTTTGATCGAGCGGTAAAAATGTGTTCATGTGAGGACACAATCGTCGTGTGTTTCGCCGCCGCGATACAAAAGAACCTAAGCTACTACTACACTTGACAAGCAAGCACAGCGGTAAGTCAGGTGTCGTAAGAAATCCACAGGGAGTGATTAAATTTTAGATTTTAATTATTTAATTACTTCAGGAATAAAAGTGGTGTAAAATAAATAAAAGAAAAGGTGATAGGGTGGTTGTGGTAACAAAAGAAAAGAATAAGTTAACGCTAAAGTAAAGTAAAGTAAAGCGAGGATCGGGATCGCATTCCACCACACGGGCTAAACAACTACTAATTAGAATTACGGTTCGAAAACATTTAATCGAGCATTTACAATTAAGCATAAACATCACACAAGAAGGAATTTAACCCAAAGTTGCGAGATTAAACATTTAACTGAAAATGGTCACACGCGGATTAAATTCGGATTATCGCTATAAACACTAATGTTGCATGACAAAGAAAGTTAAACGCATAATAATCCGACTTTAATACGCGAGGTTTCAATTAAATGCAATTTTACACAAAACCTAATTTTTGAGGTCCAAACCCGAAAATGGCGGAAACGCAATCCCGGCCCTATTTATCTAAGGGCTAGACATGAATAAAACTAATTAACAAAGCAATAAACTAATTAAGCAAGAAATGAATAACTAAACTAATTAACAAAGCATGAAATTAATCTAGAAAGCAAGAATATAATGAATACAAACTATATTAATGTAATTAACCTTAAAGTACAACTTACAAAACAAGAGTGCAAGAGACGAGTAGGGAAAATCTCCCAAGTCTACAAAACCCTAAAATCTAACCTAAAAATGGAGATATATCTCTTCAAAATGAAGAGAAAGTGTTATATATAAAATATCCTATGGCAAACTTGTAATAAAAGGGAAGAAAACCAAAAATCTGGAGGGCCGAATCGATTCGGAAGTGGTCCGAATCGATTCGGAAATAGGGGAAGATCGAACTGCAATTCTGCAGCAGTTCCGAATCGATTCGGTTTTGGGACGAATCGATTCGCAAGCTACAGGTCTGAATTCTGCAGCTTTGTCCTGTTTTACGGAAAATGCCGCCATTTCTTCGTTATAGCTCAGAATGAGGCACGGTCGGAGGCTAGGCGAAGATAACTCAGAGAAATACAACATCCAAGAAGACATTGGGCCAAAAAAACCAAATATGAAATGACAAAAATGCCCTTGAATGTGGCCTTGAGTGTGAATTTGAAGTAAAAACCATCCTAAAAATGCCATAACTCCATCGATACAACTCGGAATCATGTACCGTCAGTGGCCACGCGAAGAGAAATCAAAGGGATTCAACTTCCGTGAAGAGCTTGGGATTCAAACCCGAATGATGAAATTACTAAAATGCCCCCGAAGCTGTAAAAGTCGACGAAACATTTCCGAAAAGAGTCTGAACTTCATACTAAGCATCCAAATACCTACAAAAGCTCAATTAACCCCTGCAAAACATGTTAACATAGAAATCCGAGGTTGTCTGGTTAACGAGCATAAGTATAGGGATTAAGATACCCAAGGGGGCTAATAAGGCGTAGGTTAACGGGTGAAATACGCAATATTTGCCCGTATCACAATCTAAAGTGCGTGTCCTAGGTCTGACACCTATATGCGGGTATGCAGTTGGTTGGGTGAATCGGCATGGGTTCCCACCTTTGGCATGACTTCCACGATATATGTCTTACTTTTGCGGGCAATCGGTACGTATAGACAAGCCATTTGATATACCTGAGTGTACGTGAATTACCTCACCATATACCTCGTGATGACGGTACGTGTGATAGAGAATTCTATATACTCGGTGTACGTGAATAAATTCCCTAAAATATACCTCCCGTCATAACTTCGGTCAAGCAGTACGATGCGGGAGAACCGTTCGATATACGTCGAAGGTACTTGGCCAATGGAAGGTGAGAGTCATATCGCTTAGGCTAACTGCGACCTGTCGGACCAGCGCCCATCACGAAGTGACCCTCCAGTTACTGGGTAAAATTTGGTCAATATCAATGCTCTTTGGTGATGTTGCGTGAATCATGCACGATCCTCTTATTAGTATCTTATGATGAGAATGCCTTTCTTGATTAAGCCAAACAGGGAGCAAAGTACAAGTACCCCAAAAGGTACACCAAGTATGGATGGGTGATGCCTGCAACATGGGGATATACATGTGGTCCTAGGTATATGTGGTGTGAAGTGTACATGGAGAAATTTCTACAAGTGTGTGAATATAAGCATAAACATGGGATACATATGGAAAAAGGGGAACATACAGATATGGGGGGAGATATAAGCAAATATACCATCCATGTAAACAGAGTCAAGCCCTCAATATAAAAAATAACATCCCTAGCATAGTTGCCACTGTGGCCATCCCCGATCCCCGCCGCGGAGGAGAAAGATCCTTCAAGTCCCGCACGTCCCTATCGGGAGCGCTTCGGTCGGCATCGTTTGAGATGTGGTGTAAAAATGTAGAGAGATTCAGAGTCGCCAGTCTATTTTACTCAAAATAGACAAAAGAAAAAAAGGGGAAGCCATCCCGAAGGATGGCATCAAAAGACATACTGGTGCGTGCGAAACCAAAATGATTCGAGAAGAGTTCGGAGGCTTAGTTACGAAATGGGAAGGTGTTAGGCACCCATTCCACCCTTTAAGTCTCTCATGGATATTTGCTATTTTCCTTTTGTTTCCCCCCGTGATATGTGTGCATGTGTATATATTAAAAAGATGTAGGAATCCTCGACTTATATCATGGAAGATATAAAGCGAGTCATCCATAGGAAGATATAAAGGTAATATTAAAAAAAATAAGATTTACGCGATTACCCTTACGTTGACTATTATAATGGAACGATAACGCATATGGAGCGATGCGTCACTAAGGACACGTATATAGAATATAAGGAAAATGGATTTAGAGAAGATAGAAAATGAAAGAAAAAGTGAGAAAAAGGACTCGAGTCTCAGGTTTTACCCCGAGATGCCTACGTAGCCTATAAAGGCATCAAAGTCCACGTAGTTCGCATACAAAACGAGGGGTGGGATTTATCCCATAAATCCAAATGGGGAATCTCTTATTTGTAAGTGTGTGTATGTGTGTGTGTGTGTGTGTGTGTGTGTGTAGAAAAAGGTGTTTTAGTTGTGAAAAAAGTGTGGAAAAAGTGTTAGAATCCCTACTTAGAATTTATGAGCAAACCCTTTTTCTTGTTTTTTTGGGTTTTATGAAAATAAAAGAGGTACAATAATACTAAATAAAAATTATATTAGGATGTGTGAGATGAGATAATAAAAAGCTAAATAAGAAAACAAGTTTTGGGAATTTAAGAGAATTTAAGAGATAGTTTGAGAAAGTTGGACCTTCTTGAAGATCTTGAGCTTGATCTTAAGTGTTGAATAGCAACCCTTGAGCTTGGATGATGATGCAGAGTGGTTAATTCACCAAGTTTGATGAAAAGGATGATGAAAAGTGGAAGTAAAAAAGGATTTGGGAGTTGAAATCACGCTGCCTTCGAGAAAGGTTTATGGGATTCGTTGAGAAAGATTTTTATCAGATCTGGGCTCCCCTTGCAAATGAGGTGAAGGCCTTATTTTATAGGCCCGGGTGGGTGACGATTGGCATAGACCTGTTCCTACGTATCGGCAGGTGCCGATAGGTAGGGTCTAGAACCTACCATTTGGCAGTGCGCTTCAAGATTTTTCAGAAAATTAGCCGCCGACGGCAAATCGTTGGTCAGAATCGCGCACGGGGCATACTGTTGGAAAGGTAATTCAGAGACCTTTCAAAGTCCTTTGGACCACTCCCTGGTTAGAGAGTTAACTTTGGGTCAAATATGGCTCGGAAGCATTTGTTGATCCATTGTACGGGAAATCGCTCGGACGCAAAAGGATCGTTCGTCCGCATGGTAAGTCCGAATCGTGCACGGGGTGGACCGTTGGAAAGTTTAGGATATGTACTTCGACATTCCAAAGAGTTTGACCCGGTTTGGAGAGTTGACTTTGGTCAATCGGGCCCGAGAAGCACTCAGTGGCCTCCCGGAGTAAAACGGATAGTTCGTCCGCATGGAAAGTTGGAATCGCGCACGGAATGGACCTTTGGAAAGGGTATTCAGTTCCCTTCGAATATTCATTTAGCCTCGGTCGAGCTGAAGAGTTAACATAGGTCAAATAGAGCCCGGGAGAGCCCTGTGGCCTCTAGGTCAGGTTTCGGACGTAAACGGATCATTCGTCCGCATGGTAAGTCGGAATCGCGCACGGGGCAGACCGTTGGAAAGGGTATTCAGTGCCCTTCAAAGATTCATTAAGTGCTGGTCGAGATGAAGAGTTTCACTTTTAGGTCAAATTGAGTCGGGGAGTGCCCGATGGCCTTCAGGTCAGTACTCGGGACGTGACCTGGGTTTACAGTGATGAAAGGAGGTACTAGGGACCTAAGGAGAGTTAGGGGGTAATAGAATGAGGTGTCTATAGGGAGCAAAGTACAAGTACCAATAGTATACCAAGTGTAGATGGATGATGCGTGCAACATGTGGATATATGTTATCCTAGGTGCACGTGGTGCATAGTGTATATGGAGAATCTCCTACAACTGTGTGAATAGAAGGATAAGCATAAGGTACACATGAAAAGGGGATGCAAAATATGGGAATAAATAAGAAAATAAAACACCCATGTAAATAGAGTCTAGCCCTTAAAAAAATACCCAACAGAGTCACCACTGTGGCCATCCCCGATCCTCACGACGGGAGAGACGTAAGAGGGGGTGTCATCTCCGTTGGTGAGAGGATCTCGCTCCTGCGCATCCCTCTCGGGAGTGCTTCGGTCGGTGTCGACGATGTGTGAGGTGAAAAATGTAGAGAGATGGAGTCGCGAGTCTATTTTACTTAAAACAGACAAAAGAAAAGGGGGAGCCATCCCGAAGGACAACATCTAAAGATACACTGATACATACAAAACCAAAATGATTCGGAGGCTAGGTTACGAAATGGGAAGGTGTTAGGCATCCATTCCGCCCTTGCGATCTCTCATGGATTGTTGCTATTTCCCTTTATTTCCCCGTGACATGTGTGCATGTGTATATATAGTGGAGATAGCAATCATCGACTTGTATCATGGAAGAGATAAAGCGAGTCATCCATGGGAATGTTCCTAAAAATAATATTAAAAAATAGGATTTACGCGATTATCCTAGCATTAATCGTTATAATGGAATGATGACGCATACGGAATAATACGCCAGTAAGAACAAATATATGTATATGTAAGTATATAGATTTTAGGAGAATTACGTTAAAGAATATAGAAAAATAGACAATGGGAGAAAAGTAGGACTCGAGCCTCGGGTTTTACCCCGAGACGCCTAGTAGTCTATAGAGGCATCAAAGTCCACGTAGTTCGTATGCAAAACTAGGGGTGGGATTTATCCCATAAATCCAACCGGGGACTTCTCTTAAATGTGTGTGTGTAAAAAAGTGTTTTAGTTGTGAGAAAAGTGTGAGAAAAACGTGAGAATTCTCGTTTGAAATTTATGAGAAAACCCTTTTTTTCTTGTTTTTTTGGGTTTTATTTATATGAAAATAAGAGATGTGCAATAATAATAAATAAAAAGTATATTAGGATATGTGATATGGAGAGAATAAAAGTGCTAAGTAATAAAACAAGTTAATGCGAATTTAGGAGAATTTGAAGAGAGAGTTGAGAAGGTTGGACTTTCTTGACGATCTTGAGCTTGATCTTCAATGTTGGATAGCAGCCCTTTCACTTGGATGATGATGAAAAGTAGTTAATTCACCAAGTTTGATGAAAAGTGAGGGTTGGAAAGAAATTTGGATGTGGAAATCACGCTGACTTCGAGAGGGGTTTTCAAAGTTCGCTGAGAGTGATGGATTTTAGATCTTGTGTCCCCTTTGCAATGAGGTCAGACCCTCTTTTTTATAGGCCCAGTGCATTTTTTATCAGCATAGTCCTGGTCCTGCCAATCAGAAGGTGTTTTTAGGCACACTGCCGATAGGCAGGGTTTGGAACCTGTCGTTTGGCAATATTTTTTAGGTTCCTTCGAAAAATCGATTGTAGAGCGCAAACCGTTGATCTTAATCACACATGGGGTGAACCATTGGAAATTTACTTCAAAGACCTTCAAAAGTCTTTTGGACTTCTCCCGAGTTCGGGAGTTGACTTTGGGTTAAATGTAGCTCAGAAGCGTTCGTCGGTCCTTTGGACGGGGATTTGTCGGACGCAAATCGATCGTTCGTCCGCATGGTAAGTCACAATTGTGCATGAGGTGGACCATTGGTAAGCGTAGGAAATGTACTTCAACATTCCAAATATTTTGACTCAGTTTGGGAAGTTGACTTTGGTCAATCGGGGCCTGGAAGCGTTCAGTGACCTTTCAGAGTAAAACAGATCTTTCGTCTGCACCGTAAGTCAGAATTGGGCCCGGAGCAGACCGTTGGAAAGGGGTTTCAATGACCTTTGAGTATTCATTTAGTATCGATCGAGATGAAGAGTTGACTTTGGTCAAATGAAGCTTGGGTGCGTCCGGTGGCCTCTTGATCAAGTTTCGGGGGAGAACGGGTCGTTCGTCCGTACCGTAAGTCAGAATCGCGCATGGGGTGAACCGTTGGAAGGGGGTTTTAGTTCCCTTTTAAAATTCATTCAGTCTCAGTCGAGATGAATAGTTTGACTTTTGGTCAAATGTAGTCTGGGAGTGCCAGATGGCCTCTAGGTCAGTACCTGGAGTATGACTTAGGTTTCTAGTGATGAAGGGAGGTGCTAGGGTCCTAAGGAAAGGTTTAGGGGGTACTAGAATGGGGTGTTTACAATGTACATGAGATTCTCACATAGGATATCTATTTGAGTTTGAACAGTTTGAACAGTTTGAAAAACTTCAATTTCATCTTTAAAATAAAATATTCTATTTCAATAATTTTAATTCTTTTTGCAAACTTTAAATTTATAAAAGCTAAATTTTCAGCACAGTAATGAAGCCTATTAAACTCATCTCGAATATTAAAGTCTTTATCATCGTTAAATGCATCGGAGAACTTATCCTTATGAGATCCATCGAGAAGAAAAAATAAACAAATAAACACGAGAGAGAGAGAGAGAGAGAGAGAGAGAGAGAGAGAGAGAGAGAGAGACCATCCTAAATGGTAGGAAATAAGGATCTACATGATAACTTAATGTTACGGCTCTGATACTAATTTGAAGTCGCTAAAGGAAGATTATGAAGGGGGGTGGTCCAAAAAAGAGTCAAAATTTTTAATTTTTTCATATTAAATATATAAATTTTAAACTGATTAATGCAAATAAAACTTCACATCAGTTTTAAACCAAGTTGATATGATAAAACATTTACCAACTTTTATATTGTTCTAAAATAAGCATCTTGGTGAGTACAAGAATAAAATAAAGAAACAAACCACAAACACCGCGATGTAAGAGAAAAACCCACTAGAAAAATCTCAGACGACCCAGCCACACAAATTCACTATAATGTGTATTTATATAAGTTGACAAATGACAAATGCCCTCGCAAGCCTCGATCCGTTTTCAGTCTTCAACCGCTCCTCTACAATGACAACATAGGAATCCACTAACGCAAGATATCATATTGCGTGAGTCTACACAGGCATCGGTATCCACCTATCCAGCCTCAGCTACCATATAAGAAAATAGAACACGGAAGCACCATTTCTTCACGGCATCACCATACCAGGGAGTCCACCCCGTGTAAATAACAAACTGAGTTTAAAGTCCAACGCATGAAACTTTCTCTATCAACATGATGAGAGAAAAAAAAAACTATGGTGCCCTCAAACAAAATCTCAAATCATATAGAAAAATTAAACTTGGATTGGATCTTAAACACTTTGGTGAAACTAGGGCCTGGGAGATTCTGGATCGGTATTAAAAAATAAATTTTTTCGAAAGTCTCTCTAAAAACTGATGCCAAGGGACTATCGAATCAAAAACATAATTTTTGAGGCGGTAGAATTTTTGAGAAAGCTTGTTATAATGATAACTAGTATTCGTTCGAACGAAACAACAATCTCCCTTGAACCAAATCAAACCGTATTTGAACGAACGACTAATCTCATTCGAACTAACTTTGAATGATCTTCAAACGAGTTTGGTTCTGTAAATAGATAAACATCACTTGATTTTCATTTGAATGAACTGCTATTCTCATTAAAGCTAAACCCTAATGCCGTACAAATGACTTTGAAAATTAAAAATATATACATTTTTATTTTAAAAATAGCTCTAGATAGTTTAAAAATAAACATCCAAAAATAATACATTCTAAGGATCAATATTCATATCCATTCATACCTGAGAGATCCTAAAAATATGAATATGAAATGCGACACGAAACACCATACGAGATGAAATCTCAGAAGCTTTACTGCTATGTCTTCAATCAAACACGTTATAAGCTTTTAAGGTCAACAACTCAAAGTCTAACCTATTACTGAATTTGTTTTGTCAATAATTAAGTCAATACATGCAAATTGACTCAATTGGAAATTTGTAGTTTTGAACATCATACTCATGAATGTTTTTATTAACTCAGGATCAAGTGGGTACTCACCTAAATTGGCTTCAACATTAAGCGGGGGCAGAGGCGAGGAAGGCGATATTTTTGGTGTTGGTCTAATTGACTCTCATTGAGATCTCGGGTATCATTTTAAACTACTTCAAAATAATTTCCCTAAATTTCAAAATTTATTCCAAATTATATTTTAAACAATTAAATACCAATAACTAAAAAATAAAAAATAATGAGAAAAATAATATATTCAATTATTCAAAAAAAAAAAAGCAACAACCCAGTAACAAATAATCAATATTTTTCAGAAATTTGATACTTAAACTAATTTAACAACCCCAAAACACAATATTTTAACAATCCAACAAATATTATTTTTTTTAAAAATTAACATTTAAACTAATTTGACAAGTTACTCAATAGATCCAAAAATATAATCCATTAAACAAAACATTTAACATTTAATACGTTACATAATAAATATAAAACAATCCATTAAAATAACATTTATAATCTAACATTTAAACTGTTGATATTTATCAAATTAAAAAAATAAACTTACAAACATTGCAGATAGTCGGACGAAGTGGCACCCCGTTCCAATAAGAAATAGAGAATGAGAGAGAGAACGGAGTTAGGGTAAACTGGAAACAATCACGGTGGATGGAATGGGATGATCGACGACGTCTAAGGGGAGGGACTCGTAAGGGGAAAACAAAGGAAGGGGCACTAAGGGAAAGAAAAGGTAGGCATGTCTTTTTTAAATTGAAAACAAGAAAAGTGAGAGTTATGCGTGTGATGTATTGATAGTTCATATTATATTTTTTGACCCCGATTTTTTAAAGTACATCAATAAATGCCTTTCACTTCATAAATTTACATTCAAGTTCTAAATGTTTTATACATGTAGAAAAAAAAACTCTATAAAGTTAGGGTTGTGCTTACCCACCCTTGGAACTAGGGGTGTTCGAGGTCCGATTCGATCCGATTTTGAGATATTTTTGGGACCCGATCACATTCATCAATCCTAGAATATTATGAACCAAGATCGGACCAAAATAATCGGTCTCGAACTTATTTCGTTTCCAGGCGATCCAGATTCGATCTCGGTCCTTTTCGATCCCTAATAAAACAGTACTTAAAATTTTAAGAAAGTAATATTTTTCCCCAATATCTTTTCAGAGCAATAAAATACTAACTCAAAATTTTTACATTATTGTGCAATAACAATACAATATTAACTCAAAAATATTTCATTGTTGCAATATGAACAAAAATAGAGCAAAAAACAATTGTACCTATGGTTATGAGTGTGGTTGAGTAATATTATCAAGACCTCCCCCAAATTAAAACCCCTCATTATTGCAATATAAAATTATGAAATAATGTACAAAAATTGCTATTACACTTGAAAACAATCAATTTTATTTGGCTAAATTTTTTTGTTTCCCCGTTTTTATTTCTAATTAGAACAATTTTTCTGAATTAAAATTCAGCAAAATTGCAAAAAACATAACCATTTATTAAAATTCCAAGAGCTCGCTTGGAATTTTAGAGAGAAAAAAAAAGGAAAGAAAAATTTTATTAAGAGAGAAAAGAAAATAAGTCAAAGTTAATTAGAGAGAAGAAAATAGAGAAGTGGAAGGAGTTTGGGAGAGAAAATAAAATAACTTTCTTTATTTTGTTTGGCAGTTTGAGAGAAAAATAATTTTTTTAGGCCTGTCAATTGAGGCGAGAAGACTCGAAGCCCGCTTGCTCAGTCCACTAAATTTGGGTCGAGTTTAATTGAGTTTGAGCCGAGTCAAGTTTGAGCTGAGATATTAAGCCCGAATTCAATTTGAGCCGAGCGCGAGTGAAGCACTTTCAAGCCTGAACTAGGCTCGGTCCGAAATAATATATCTAAATATATATTTATATATATACAAAACTATTTTATTTTCTATGATATAAAAAAATATTTAAAACAAAATAATTTTTATAATTTTATCCTTATGAAAATAAACTATTGGACTTAATATTAAAGAAACAAAAATAAGGTGGGAAATTTATTAATTTACTCTACTTAATCTTACGGGACTAATCAATATTAGTGCTGAAATCTATCTTTTTTAAGTGCTGAAATCTGTTATTTTAGTGCTGAAATGTGGTTTTTTAATGCTGAAATATCAATATTAGTGGTGAAATTTTTTTTAGTGCTAAAATGTATTTTTTTAGTGCTGAAATCTGATTTTTAGTGCTGAAATATGTTTTACTAATGCAGAAATGTTAATATTAGTACTGAATTCTATTTTTTTAGTGCTGAAATCTTTTTTTTTTTTTTTTGCTAAAATGTGTTTTTTATTGCTGAAATATGAATATTTATTAATAAAATAAATAAATAAATATGTATTGGAATATTCAATTCGGGCCTGCTCAAATCGGGCCCGCAACCAAATTTACTTTGTGAGCCGAGCTTGAGCCAAGCACTCTTAAGCTCATTTGGGTCGAGCTTGAGCTTGAGCCAAGTAAATCTAAATCGGGCCGAGCCTGATCAACCAGAAGCTCGGATCATAGAGCCCTATTGACAAGCCTGATTTTTTAAGGTAAATAAGGTACAATTCATTAAATAAAATAACTTTTCTTTTTTTTCCATTTCTTTCCAATTTGAAAATAAAGTTTTGTAGAGAAAGGAAGGCAAAGGTTTTAAAAAAAAAAATCATTTCTTTTTTTTTCATTTTAAACTCCCAAACTAGATAAAGACACTTTCTTTCCTACTTAAACTCCCAAACGAAGACTCGCAAATAAGGCCCAAAAGTCAAATTTAATTTCTAAGAGCGAGCAAGTTTATATATTATTTCAAATTTAGATTTCTAACAGATATGCTAATATACTTGCAAACATATCATATTTATAAGAATTGCACACTTGATAATTCCTAAATAGATATGTTGGTATGATAGAGAAGGGACTGCCAGTGGGTGTGTGGGTTAGGCCCTCGAATGTGGGATTTAGGCCATCAGGTGTGGGGTTTTCGATCGATAGGTGTGGTCTTTAGGATGGAGAGGGGCGGTGGTGTTTAGGCTGGAGAGAGAGAGAGAGAGAGATGAGATGAAGAAGAAGAAGAGATGGTAGGAAAGAGGAGGCTAGTACACACATAGGAGCACGGCTGGTGAAAAGAGAGAGAATTGAGAAATGTATTTGTTCTTTAGGTTTCGGGTTATTTTTTGTTTTTAGGTAACGTTGGATAATAATAAGTGGGTTATATATATATATATATATGTCCATACCCTTGTTTTAAGACCCAATAAAGACCGGACCGAATAATGAGGAATTTTAAAACTGAATTAAGATTGAATTTTAAAAAACTCGCAAAAGTGAGTCCGGTCTAGTTTAATTTTTTCAGTTCATTTAGTCCATTCGGGTTTGTACAAACCCGAACTCGGAACATTATAGGTCCGCCCCTGCATTTAGGGGCCTAAAATGTATAATTTTGGGGTGATCAAGATTGTGGCTTATCTTACATACCCCTTAGGGTGACTCTGCGTGTGAGAAAATGAATTAATCAAAAGTTTGAATGTTGTAGAGTGAGAGGGGGAAATGTGGTTGCAATGAATGTGGTTGTTTATGTCAATGTTGGTGTTGGTGTTGGTGTATGAGGATAGAGAAATAAATGTTAAAATAAATTTTGAGTAGTGTATGAGTTTCAACTATATCCCTTAAATCATTATCCAAGTTATGCGGAATGACAATAAAGTGTTATACTCTATAATTATTACAATATAAGGGTGATTTAAGCAATGTAGTTTGAATTCGTAACAGAATTCATAACTTTTGACGTATGAGGGTTATTTTGAAATAATTTAATAAGGTAGTTTAGATATTTGGTAAATATATTTAGGAGATTTTATTATCAAGACTAATGAGCTGTTTGTGTTTAACTAAGATGTTTGAATTGAAACTATTAAGGCTTAAAAGGAACTTAACATTATTATATATATTTAAGTTTTAGAATGTTTAAGAATCACAACACACAAAATAATTATATCTTTCAAATTCATACGGCGGACTCTCAACTCATTGCATCTAATTAATTGTCAATATTCAATAAGATCAAAGTCAAATAATCTTGAAGTTTCAGGGTAAAATTTTTTTGGAGATTTTTTAAATAAGTGAGTAAAAGCTTGTCATACATTAGAAATGTGTGGAAAGAAGTGGGAAACAAAGCCAATATTAAAGCGAGCGAGTCTCACATTGGAAAATGAGTAAAGCTAAATGAAACCCACTAAAGCTATAAAAGAATTGGGCAAATTTTGTCCCCCATTAGAAAAATATAAAGAAAGTGTGAACTTAATAAGTAAAAATAGAAGATGAAGAGTTACTTCATCAAGCATTTAAGAGGATTATTCAAGAGAGATCCTATATGGTGCGAAGCACCGTATGGGGCAGTGGGATGTAGAGGCTATAGTGGCGCACTTTCCACTTCGCATGTCGCATGTTCGCAGTGGTAACGAGGTTCCGAGATTCATCTGGGTCAGATCTCGAGAGCGATCATTTTTTTGTATGTGTAAAATTGGTTCAGTTTACTTGCACCGGTTCAAAAATGACTTCTGATTGTTAATATTTAATAGTCAAACCATTTTGGAATTAATTAAGATTGTTAAATCCAACAATCATGACTCTTGAAGAGAAAGCCTTTAATTCCCTATAAATAAATGTTGTCTAATTTAAAATTGCATTTTATTCAAATTAACCCAGTTTCCCAATCCCTACAATTAATCATTTAATATTTTCAAGAGATAAAAAAGTATCTTATTCTGTTTTGTACACATAAACAGAATAGGAACTTGATTGTCCGTTCTTTGCTGCTACATCTGAAGGTTGTTTTCAAACATACAATTTGCAGACAGTGTAATTGCTTTATTGTATCTTCAACATGAATTTGTAGATTTTCATTTACATACCTAATTATCTTGGTAGGGGAAAATACTTTATATGGAAAAGTAAGATCACGCTTTAAGGTTTTTCATAATTTATTTAAAGTTTAACAGAGTTGTATTGAAGAAGTGTTACATTATTGTATTGAAGTTGACATAATTGTTATAAATAAAAGTGTTTCATTTTTGTCTTTGTATTCATATTTCCAACAATCTAAATACAGTAGCATCAGAAATGGCAGATTCTTCCAAATCACTTCGACAAATAACAAAAGGCTTTGTTAAGTTGGACCATTTTAATGGTGGTAATTTTTTGCGTTGGCAGAAAAAGGTTCACTTTCTTCTAACAACATTGAAGATTGTGTATGTCTTGTCACAAGAGAAACCAAATGAAGAAGAAGATAAAACTATAGAACAGACTAGGAAATGCACAAAATGGGAGGCCACTGATTACCTCTATCATGGTCACATTCTCAATGCACTTGCTCATAACTTGTTCGGCTTGTACCAAAATATTGGGACTGTGAAAGACTTATGGGACACGCTGGAGACCAAATATCTTATATAAGACGCTACAAGTAAGAAGTTCCTTATCGATCAGTTTTTAAGTTTTAAAATGCATGATAATACGTATGTGCTAGAACAATTTCATGACATCTAACACATTTTAAATCATTGCAAACTTAAAATTACAATTATGGATGAAAATTTGATTATTTATGTCAGATTTGAAAAACTTCCTCCTTCATGGAAATGTTATAATAAAGAACTCAAACACAAAAAGTAATATCTTTTAAATGAATAAGTGGAAACTCATTTAAGAATTGAACAAGAGTCTCAAATTCTAAATGGTAAAGAGGAACAGGAAAATTTTATTTCTAAGGTCCATATGGTGGAGGAAGGAGGAGAAAAAACATGGCAATCATGGAAAGAACAACAAGGGGAAGAATTATTCAAATAATTCTAAAGAAAACAAAAAGAAGAAAGGAAATTGTATTCACTGTAATAAACCAGCTCACTTAAAAAAGGACTGTCGTGATCAGACGCAAAGCAAAAATTTATTATTGTGATTTTCGAGGCTAATATGCTTAGAGAAGATAACTCTTGGTGGATTAATTCTGGTGCCACAAGGCATGTATGTAAGGACACAAGCCTTTTTTCTTCTTATGAAACTATGGAAGGAGCTATTCTCTATATGAGAAATTCTTCAACTGTTGCGGTTAAAGGCAAAGGGACAGTAGATCTCGAATTCACTTCGAAAACTCCTTAGTCTCATCAATGTTTTTCATGTTCCTAATGTTAGGAAAAATTTAGTTTTCGGAAGTCTTCTTAACAAATTAGGCTTTAAGTTTGTATTTGAGTCAGATAAATGTTTACCAATTAAAAATGGTCTCTTTATAGGCAAAGGTTATTTGTATGAAGGCATGTTTAAGCCCAACATCAATGAAAATGATTCTTCTGCTTCTATCGTTGATTGTCTTTCATTATGGTATAGTCGTTTAGGACATGTTAATACAAAAAAATGCATTTTATGGTTAATTTAAATTTAATTCCTAAATATGAGAACGATATGAATGAAAAATGTAAAATATGAATGCAAACAAAAATAACAAGATTACCTTTCGAAAAAAAACTACATCTTTGTTGCAATTAGTACATAGTGATGTTTGTGATTTGCATGGAACACCTACTAGAGGCGGAAGTAAATATTTTGCTACATTTATCGATGAATTTTCAAAATATTCTTATGCATATCTGTATATCTTTCAAACTCTAAGGAAGATGTGCTTAGTATATTTAAGACATATAAAAATGAAGTTGAAATCAATGTGATACTAAAATCATATATCTTAAATCTGATAGAGGTGGTGAATATCACTTTCTTTAATTTTGTGAAGATATGAGTATTATACATGAAGTTAAAGCACCTTACACACCACAACAAAATGGAGTAGCGAGAAGAAAAAATATGCCATTAACTGAAATGGTTAACGCTATGCTTACATATTTTGGTTTAAATAAAGGGTTTTGGGGAGAATCACTTTTAATTACGTGTCATTTTCTAGATAGAATTCCTGTTAAAGATAATAAGAAAGCTCCTTATGAATTATGGAAGAATAAAAAACATAATTTAGGTTATCTTAAGTCTGGGGTTGTAAAGCTATTGGAAGACTACCTAAAACTAAGAAAAAGAAATTAGGAAATAAAGGTGTTGAGTGTATTTTAATAGGCTATGCACAACGTAGTAAAGCCTATAGATTTATGGATAGTGAACCTAATGATTCTGTTGAGGTAAGTACTATGATTGAATCTAAAGATGCATTTTTTTATGAACAAAGGCGTTCTTTTATTCCTAGAATAAATAATGAAAAAGAAGTAAATACTCCTTCACAATTACATGATACACCACCAATAGAACAAGAAGAGATTAAAAAAAGTAAATGACATAGAAAAGAAAAGAGCTTTGGTCCTGACTTTGTAGTCTATCTTGTAGAATTAACTAAAGACACACCTTGTCATCATTTTTATTTGAATCTTAGTGTTGATGTAAAAAACGAGATTCGATCATATTAATTAATCACAGATAAAAAGGAATAAAGAAATGAGGCAAGGGATTTTTAAAGTGGTTCATCCTTATGAAAATGGCCTATGTCCACTATTTTGTATTGCAGATGTTTGCCTTAATCTCGATGATAATTATAAGAGATCAATTACCATGTTATGGAGGGTGTTACAATGTATTTATAGCCTTGGGGCTATCAGTATGAATAAACTATATGCCGTTATTTAATAGACATATACATCTGTACAATAAGAATGTTCATTAAATCCGATGTTCATTGAATGTACAATTGTCACTTGATCTTCCCAGCCAGATGCTCTGCATGCTGAGTAGGTCGGCACGCTATGTAGCTCGGCATGCTGAGTAGCTCGACATATTAAGTAGCTCGGTGAGCATATGTATTTGCCACATAAGATGACACGTGTCTTTATATAATTGGTCCACGTCTGCTAACTAATTTTTGTATCAACAGAAGCCCCCAATGTTTCACAGTTGAGCTTTGATATGAGAGTGTGGAACATTTTATCCAAAAGCTGCTTGGGTACCTTTTTGTGCCTTGATTAATTACAGATATCCAACACTTAGGAAATTTACCTTTAGTCTCGTTATTTGAGCGTGAAATGGCAAACTTGTAAATTTTTTGAATCTGTGACAGACGCTTGGGTATTTGTGTCTTTTTATCCTTCAAACCACCAGAAACGCAATCGTCTTTTCTAGTAATCATTTAATTTCCTACTTCCCAATGCAAGGCATTTAAAAGCGATAGAAAAAGGTCGTCATCTACTTTTTACCTCCGGATTTCTAAACTCTTTATTTTCTCGCTCTTTTCCGTACTATCATTCTTTCCATTGTCCGCCTTAGCAGATTTCTCAATTTTCTGTAAGAATTTCTTCCTTCTTCTTTCTTTGCTTTAGTCATCATGGTTTATCTTGTCGAATCTTTGGATAAATTTCGAGCTGATTTAGCGATTCCCTCTTGGGTTATTCTAGAAGAACCTCCTTCTCCGTCTGATTTATTTTCTCTGACTGAGGGACACTGGTTTCCCTCACTTTTCGTAGCGGAGTGTGGCTTTTCTTTTCCGCCTAATCCCCTGTATTTGGAGTTTTGCTAATATTTCGATATTGTTCCTACAAGAGTAGCTCCAAATACATAGAGGGTAGTAAATGGCGTACATAGGTTAAACCAAAATCATGGGACTCACTTAGGGATCCCTGAGATTATGTTTTGTTATAAATGGGTTACCAGTGATACCACATTTTATCTAAAAACTAGGTTTTCTAACAGAGCTTTAGTGGTCAATCTTCCCGATGCTAATAGGGACTATTTTGATTATGGAGTTGTGATGAAAAATTAGCAACACCCTCCCTTAAAAGGAAATGATGTTTACCAAGGTCCCAGATGTCCACTTTATAGCAATGGGATAAGTTGTTTTTAATTTTTTAATTTAGCTCTGTTTACGTTTGATGAAATGCGTCAGTGATATATTTTTTTACTTTTTGTAGTTGATAACAAAAGAAAGCCCCCAAAGGAGAGTGACATTAATATAAAAGATTTGAAACTCATTTGGGGCTTGCATCAACCAGTTGGTGGGGAGCATATTAGAGCTGCTTCTTTTTTGCTGAGATACAAAAATACCACCTCGTCGTTCATTGCTCGTCTTCTTTCCCCTCCTGTGGTAATTGATCTTGATCAAGTACCAACGTCTCGAGTAGGTGCTGAAGAATCTTCTTATGATTTGAATACCACTATTGTTGATTTAATGATGAAGAAGAGGAGAATTCTTGCGTTCTTTGCTAAAGATGTTCCTGGCACGGATGGGGTGAAGAAAGCAAAGGGGATGTCCCAGCTGAGGGGACAAAGAAAATGGATAATACTCCATCTAAAGGATCAACTCCGACTGTCATGGAGGTCGGCAGGAATCCACTTGTCATCCCAAAAGAGGCACCACCTTTGATTGAAGGTTTTGCTATTACACAAGAAGAGGCAGAACCTTTGATTGAAGGTGCTTCTTTAAGGAAATTGAGGAGAGGTCTCACAGAAAGACCTATAGAAACTGTTGGTCAACCTTTTGTCATTGAGGATCCTTCTTTAACAGCTAAGACTCCAGCTCTCATTGCTCCGAACTCGAACAAATGTGTGATCAAGTCTTAGACTATTCCCGAATACCGAGCTACTGAGGGTTCCCTTTCTCGGGAGAAGATCACCGACTTAGCGGCCCAACATATCGCATTAGTAAGTATTATCATCCCTACTACTTTGTCTCTATATATTGTATTCATATTCTAATTTGGGCCTCTTTTCTTTCCCAGTTCATGATATGTTTTAATAGTATCCTCGAGAAAGATGAGGCTATCAAGGCTTCAACCTCCTCCAGTGGGATTGAAGAAGCTTTTTTTGGGTTGTCACAATCCTTGAAGGACTCCCAGAAGAAGTACGAGGAAGATAAAGCTGCTTGGGAGAAGAGTCTTCTATCTGCAGAGTCAGATCGAGACCAAGCTATAAGTGTTTCGAAGGAGTTAGAGGAAAAATTGAAGGTCGTCGTTGTAAGTAAGAAAGAAGTTGATGGAAAGATTGAAGATGCTGAATGATGTAAGAAAGATATCAAAGAGAAAGTGAAGCTTGCTGAGGACTATGCTTCCTCTCAGAAGGTGAAGAGAAAAACTTTTGTGAAGAAGTCTTTCAGTTCTGGTTGGGACAAAGGATAGAACAGAGCTTTAACTGCCATTACTTGTCAGATGGAGTATGCAAGTCTCAAGTACTTTAGAGACGGATGGGTTGCAACATTAAAAGAGTTGAGTGTTGTAGAGGATTCTGAATTGTTTCAGAAACACACTCATGGCCCTCCTCCTACTATTGACGAAGAGGAAGAGGATGAAGCTATATCTGATGAGTCTTCTATGATGATAGTAGACCAAGTACCTATTGTTATATTCCTCGACCCTCAGATCAAGTTCAACAGGTAACAACTTCTGCCGATTAAAGCCAAATGCCTCCTGAGCAACAAACTCCTTCGTCCAAACCGATTGATGATGTTATAGGAAATAAGGAGAATGTGTAGATTTGTTCGGCTCTTTATTTATGTTGTTCTTTTATTTTTCCTTTCTTCGTTGTAACTTTGGTTGTACTCTCTCTTCTTATGATCAATAAAATGGACTTTGTTATCTAGTCTGAATTTCTCCTTGACTTACTCCATCTATATCATTATTGATGCATTTTTATTTTCCCTTACTAGTTTGTTACGAGGATGGAACTCTTATAAGCTCATGACACAAAGTTGATGAAAAAATGTAACGATTACTTCAAAGCGGGTCATGCAAATTTTACTGAGGCTCAAATAATTTATATCCTTGAACCTAACGCTTTTGAGCAAGAAGTTGATGCATACCAATACCTGAATTGTTTGCTTGATCGTACTGTAGCCAACAATGTGGCTTATTATGAAATGATCAAAGACCTCCAAGGGATGATCGAGGAACTCCAAATTCAGCACAAAAAACCATTGCACTTTTGTATGAAGGTTATGAGAAAAAGTACCAACAGTTGAGTGCTGATCGGGGTTATGACAAGTACAACTTGGCCCATGAAAAAAGGGAAAGTGTGTTAAAACTTGAGATCGAAGAGCACAGGAATATTGCCAAGCTTTTGGAGCAAGACAATTTTGTGTTGCAAGAGGAAATGAATCAACTCAAATCTTCCTCCTCTTATTCTTCGGGATTTTGGTTCCAGTTAATGATGAAGGTTTTACCTTTTTGGAGGCTGAAAATGTTTCCCTGAGAGTAGAGATGGAGGCTACAAAATAAACCAGAGCTACATCCTCCTTGCGGGGTAGAACTAGAGCTAGGTAGAGAAGCATTAAAGAGATAAGGATTGAGCAAGCCTTGGTGAATCAAGTTGTTCAGTTAAAAGAAAAAAATCAAGCCTTGGCCGAAATGTCTCAAAAGATTCACACTCTTATTGATCAACTCTTCAACCAAAGCTCTGCACTAGAAAGTAAAGAAATTTTAGTGAAGAAACTCCATGAGCAGGTTGAGAGATTGACTTATCAATTTCACAAACAACCTAGGGAGTTTTGGATGGCAGGGTACAATGAAGCTCTATGCCATCTCGATGCTCGGTTGTAACAATCCAATAACGAGGGATACAAATAGGGATGGATGAATGCCTTATGTGTGATGAAGGTTGATATAAGGCAATCCTTGTGGTATTGGTGTGATCCTGGATTACTTGATTTACCTGTTCCTCCCTTTAAACTCGATGTCAGTTGGACTCCAGCTCGTTCCATTCCTCGATGTTTGATCTCCAGGTATCTTGGTGATTACCAACTGCATTCAGATTTTGAGATATCTTGTCCTGAATGTTTGTTTGATCGACCATGTCCAAGAAACGTCAGAATGCTATAAGATATGAATTTTATTAACTCTCCCTATGCGTTAGATGACCCTCCAACTGGGATGGAACCTATATCAAAAGCAGAGGGAAAGAAAGCCATATAATAGTAAATTTGTACTTAATGAATCAAAATTCATATTTATGTAATCTGCGTGTGTTTAATGAAGAAAAATTGGTTTTTGTGCAAGTTTATTTCCTTGGAAATACTTTGTGAGGTATTTTTCTTGTTATTTGCTAATGGGTGTATCTATATATAGAGAGAGAGAGGGACAATTTGTCCTGTTTTGCCTAGACGATGGAGCTTGCCCCACTTACTGCCTAGTTGTAGTGACTTATCACCCATTAGTTCCTAAGTGATGGAATGTTTTTCATCCCATATTCCTGATTAGTTGTAGTAATCGCGTCAGGATTACCTTGGTGCCTAGACGGTGGATGCCCCATGAGGTCACCCATCTTCTTGTCTAGTTTAGGATGTCCCTTGAGATCATCCGTGATCAAACAGGCTTTGTCTTGTATGATTGTTATGACAACTTTGTTGGTCAAATTTATTGGTGCCGACCAATCGAAGTTAGTGATTGTTGAATGCCGACCAACCTTAGTTGGTGGTTGTTGATGTCTACCAACAAGAGTTGGTGTAGTGTGTAGCACTAGTTGTAAGGACACAAATTTCCAATTGAGTCCATATATAGTTTTGGCTCAATTCCGGACAAAAACATTTATTCATAGGATAGTATTTAATTGTAATATTCTCAAGCCTATGAAGTGTTTGTTGAAGACGTAGCGGCAAAGAGTATAAAGCCTCATCAAATATGCCGATTTGCGTGCCTCGTTTCTACGTCATCAACCATAGTTCCATGCTCCCAAGGTATGAATGCAATATTATATATATAGGAGCTTGGAACAAAGTTTATTGGGTGTTAGGTTTATAAAAACTGCGTTTTGTTTTAAGAAAGAATTAATTAAAACTTTAAATAAATGTTTATAATGTTTTCTGGGCTAAAAATGAATTTTTCAAACTTTCTGGTGGTTCGTTAGATATGTCGTTCGAACGATTTTTTTTCGTTCGAACCAGATGTCGTTCGAACGAGTTTGCCAACGAGGTTCCAGTATAGGCCACTGACATGTCGTTCGATATGTCGTTCGAACGAGATTGTCGTTCGAACGAGATATCTAACGAGATTCTAACGAGTTCAATCTGGAACGTCGTTAGAAGTCTCGTTCGAACGAGATGCCAGGCGGGAACAGTTTTTGGCAGTTTTTTGGCAGTTTTGCACCCACTTCCCCACTTGGTTTTTAACCAAAATTTTCAGACTTTATTATGTGCGGGAATAACATTTTTCAACTTAACTTTTCGATTCTAGTTTAACTCTTAGAGAGAGTTCGAGAGCAAAAATTGTTTAGGAAAATGTTTATGTTTTGAGTGCTATTTTTCAAGAGAAAATATTTTATCACTCTAGTTTTCACATATATACATATCAATTTCTTGGAGTTTGGCACCGGTTTATCTCTTCCGTTTCAAAGAGAAGTTTTGGGTTTTGCTTCCACCACCCACAAAGAAAGAAGAAGTGTTTCTATATTAATCTACCCACACGGAGAAAGGCTCCATGCTCGGGTGACGGTGACCATATAAAGTCCTATCAGTGGATTCCGAGACCGCGGTGGTGTTCCAAGGTTATTCGCTAGGAAGAGGTTTCTACAAGAAGAAGCATCGAGGCTTGAGAGGGATCGAGTCGTGCGTTGTAAGTCTATCTGTCTTGTAATTGTAATTTCGTATCTAGTGGATTTGTGGCTAGGGCCGTCCGAGGTTGTTTCTCGTCTTGGGTTTTTCCTCGTACATCGCGGCGTAGTGTGATTGGTTTATTTTATCTTGCAAAATAACGTAGAACGCATGTTTAGTATAATTCAAGATAAAATTTGGTTTAAATCATCACACTCATTTAATTTGGGACTAAATTAAATATTGGGTAAAGTTTATTTAATTCAAGTCATTTGCTAAAATTTGGTTTCGCCTAATTTGCTAATATTGATAAATATGACTTAGGCAAATTCTAGGACTTGGAATAATTAATTGGTTTAAGTGAATATATTAATTGTTTAATTTTACTTCACTTGGTTGCAATTTTAATTTGTTTAAGAAATTAAAATTTGTTGTTTAAAAGTTGAACCATCACGTTTTACGCTTCCGCATCATCTCGAATTTTACATAAAAAGGAAATTACAATATTTTTCTAATTGGTATCAGAGCTTTGATTCAAAAAAGCTCGCATCGCACTTTCAAATTGGTATCAGAGCCAAAAACGATAAATTATTTCGTTAAGATCCTTTAAATTTTTGGTTAAAATGGATTTTTCCCCATTTTCAAAATTTCCTATTTTCGATGGTTCCAACTACGCGTATTGGAAAGCGCGTATGAGATCGGCAATAAAATCTATCGATGAAAGAGTTTGGATGTCGGTTGTTAACGAGTGGTCCCCACCAACTTATTTAGTTGAAAATGAACGTGTTATCAAACCCTCCGATAGATGGACTGAAAATGAGTTTAAACTTGCTAATTTCAATTCCTGTGGTTTAAATGCCTTATTTAACGCTGTCACACCGGATGAATTCCGACGTATTATGACATGTGAAACCGCTAAAGAAGCTTGGGATATTTTACAATTAACTCATGAAGGAACTAGTGTCGTTAAAGCTTCAAAACTCCAAAACCTCACCACTCAATTTGAAACTATCAAAATGAATGAAAAAGAAACTTTTGATGAATTTTATGCTAGACGAGCGATATTGTTAATTCATCGTTTAACTTGGGAGAGAAAATACCTGACGACCGTGTTGTAAAGAAAATTTTAAGGTCCCTACCCGATAGATTTATTCCAAAGGTGACCATTTTAAATTCTTTACCCACTTTAGCCTCTACGAAATTAGAAGAGCTTGTAGGTGATTTACAAACCTATGAACTGGATATGTTTCCCTCTAAAACTGAAAAGAAAATCGAAAAGGGCTTTGCTTTAAAAGCCTGAAAAGAGGTCAAATAAGTAGTAGAGAGCGATAGTGATAGTGACTCGGAAGACATGGCTTTATTTGCTCGCAAATTTAGAAAATTTCTCAAAATTAACAAAGATAAATTTAAAAATGATTTTAAGAAATTTGAATCTTCTAAGCATGACAAGAACGAGAAGATTTCTAAATCGGAGAAGATGCCCAAAGCCGAAAAGATCCCTAAACCTAGTAATGAAAATTTAGATAGGGACGAGTCTAATAAGTGTTTTGGTTGTGAAGGTTATGGCCATAGGGCGTTTGAGTGCCCCACTAAACTAAGGAAAGAGGGTAAGCGACCCATTTCATATAATGCGACCCTTAGTGATAGTGATAAGGAAGAGAAGCCCGATTCCCCCACTAAGAAAAATTTTGTGGCTTTTATGGCTAGTCATGTGAGTGATAGTGAGAACTCATCGATTGATGAAACTTTAACTCATGACACTTCCAAGGTCATTGTTTATGATTCTCTTGTTTATGATCATAGTGAGAGTGGAGAAGAAAGAGAGAGTGAAAATGAAGAAGAGGTTAATGTGAGTGAACTTCAAAATGCTTTTCAAGAGCTTTATAAATAATCTATTAAATTGAAAAGAGCTAATTTGAAGTTAGAAGCTAGTTTAAGAGAAAGTGTCAAGGTCGTTGATGAAAGTGCTTTAATAGAAGACCTTAGGACACGTGAGAGAACTCTTCAAGAGAATCTAGAATATGTAGAAGGCGAAAGAGATGGCCTTAGGGGTTTAATGGAATCCTTGAAAAAGGAGCTTCTTGCTTTTGAAGAGAGAAATGTTTTACTAGAATCTAACATTTTAGAATTGGAAAATAAATTAAAAGATTCTAGTAATGTCAAATTTGATTTGGAGTGTCGTTCGGAAAAACTAGATAAAATCTTAGGAACGGTCCAAATTAAAAATGACACTTGTGGTTTAGGCTTCAATACTTGTAATGAATTTACTCATAATGCCAAAACCAACGTTTTAGGAGAATCTACTAGGAATGTATTTAAAGATCACTCCTTAGGTAAATCTTTTCGACATGGTTTTACTTGTACCCATTGTGGTCGAAAAGGTCATCTTAGGAAATTTTGTTTTGATCTTAAACGAATACCTAGAAAACCCCATAGTAAAGTAACCACGGTAGTTAAAGTTCCAACACCCCAAGATAGTCATATTTCATTAATTTGGGTTAGGAAATCCGACTTGGTTGCCTTGCAAAATAGGGTTTTTGATTATCATTTACTATCACATGAAACCTCCTTTGCTAAATTTAAAGGTTGAATGTGCTAGTGTTTTATGCATACTCTAGCTTTTTGTGCTTCCTATTAAATATCACTGCTACATATATGCATGTTTAGTCATTTTCTAGTCATTGCCTTATTTCATATCACATGCTAGAATTTATGACTTGTTTATCTTTTTGTATTATATTTTGTGTTTGAATTTATTGAAAAATATAAAAAGATTTGTGTTTATCATTTGTGGTTTATCTGTTTCATTTGAGATTAATGAAAAATACAACTGATTTTTGTTTCTCCTTTTGAGTAAATATTTATTTTTGATTAAAAATGTTAAAAACTCAAAAAGATTTTTTTTTGTGTATTTTAGTTTGACACACTTTACGTGGCATATACTTGTGTTTGAATCCCTCCTTTAACGCTCCCATGTGGCTAGAACTTTTGGTTTAGATTGTCAATCCTTAAAATGTTCTTTACCATATTATATGGAGTAGTTGGATTTTGTGTTATTTAAATGGATTCTATTTTTATATGCCTCTTTTCACATGCACGAGATCTTTTGAAATCTTAATGTCACATGTTATATTTGAGCTTTTTGAGATGTTCTCCTACCAATCTAGTCATCTACATATCTATGACCTAGGAGGACTAGTGCATGTCAAAATCCATTGCATGTGAGCTTTGTGAGATAAAAAATTATATATCTAAATGTGCACGGGGAAGGGCTCCGAAAGGATGAATTAAATCCTTTGCGATAGTAAGCCACCGTTTATTGGATCTAAAAGAAATACGTGATCCAAAGGCCTAAAAATAGAATATTTGGCATTAAAAAGAAATCAATTGCCAAGGCTTATGTTTGTTTGATATATTCATTCAAAAGCAAAAGAATATATATGCTTATTGAGGGAGAATTGGATGGTATATCAACGGTTTGCACAATGTCCGTTTATCCTAGTTGTCTTTAGTGTCATGACTCTATTTGGCTTGTAGAATCATCATCATGCTAGGCTTGTATGCATTGTGGATGTTTGTTCATTGAGTTCAATCTATATTGTCACTTGAGGTTATATTTAAATGTGATGAAGTTTGCAATCAAATGAGAACTCCGTGAATTTTTATTAAGTGTTTTGTTCTAAATTTAATTGTTGCTAGTTCACACCCCTACACTTCCGTTTCCATATGACACATTTTTGCCCTACGAGTGTGCAAACTTATTGTATTTTTGTGTCATGTGTGTGTTTATATCTATATATATGTGCGTGTGCATTTTTGATATATTTATAGTACATATATATATGATATTTTGTTTTGTCTTTGCCTTGATTTTGTTGCCCATATGATTTCATGTCTTATCACTTTAAGCTTCAACATGCTTTTATGTTCATTAGTTCTTTATCCTTTTCCTCTTCCTGAACAAAAAGGGGGATAAATGATAGGGGGAGAAATGGTATCTAATCCTATTATTATCGTATCTTAGTTTGGGGGAGATTTATCTTAGGGGGAGACGTCTTTCTAAGTAGGTCATGTGTTTGATAAAGGGGAGAATTAATTTAGGGGGAGTAATTAATTAAAATTGCTTTTAATACTTTGATATTCCCTATGCATTTGATGAGTTTGCTTAAGTGTGCAGGATTTCTTCTAAAGTGGCATTGTTTAATGGAAAAGCGTTTGATCCTTGGGTTGAGTCAAGTTTGGGTGGGTTATGTTTTGAGTCTAGTAGAGCTTGACGGCCCTTTAGGATTTTTGTTTGGTTTTTGTCCCGGAATATCCAAAGGGGGAGATTTGTAAGGACACAAATTTCCAATTGAGTCCATATATAGTTTTGGCTCAATTCCGGACAAAAACATTTATTCATAGGATAGTATTTAATTGTAATATTCTCAAGCCTATGAAGTGTTTGTTGAAGACGTAGCGGCAAAGAGTATAAAGCCTCATCAAATATGCCGATTTGCGTGCCTCGTTTCTACGTCATCAACCATAGTTCCATGCTCCCAAGGTATGAATGCAATATTATATATATAGGAGCTTGGAACAAAGTTTATTGGGTGTTAGGTTTATAAAAACTGCGTTTTGTTTTAAGAAAGAGTTAATTAAAACTTTAAATAAATGTTTATAAAGTTTTCTGGGCTAAAAATGAATTTTTCAAACTTTTTGGTGGTTCGTTAGATATGTCGTTCGAACGAGTTTTTTTCGTTCGAACCAGATGTCGTTCGAACGAGTTTGCCAACGAGGTTCCAGTATAGGCCACTGACATGTCGTTCGAACGAGATTGTCGTTCGAACGAGATATCCAACGAGATTCTAACGAGTTCAATCTGGAACGTCGTTAGAAGTCTCGTTCGAACGAGATTTCGTTCGAACGAAAAGTCGTTCGAACGAGATGCCAGGCGAGAACAGTTTTTGGTAGTTTTTTGGCAGTTTTGCACCCACTTCCCCACTTGGTTTTTAACCAACTTTTTCAGACTTTATTATGTGCGGGAATAACATTTTCCAACTTAACTTTTCGATTCTAGTTTAACTCTTAGAGAGAGTTTGAGAGAAAAAATTGTTTAGGAAAATGTTCATGTTTTGAGTGCTATTTTTCAAGAGAAAATATTTTATCACTCTAGTTTTACACCCATATTGTTTATCCAAGTTCACATATATATATATATCAATTTCTTGGAGTTTGGCACCGGTTTATCTCTTCCCTTTCAAAGAGAAGTTTTGGGTTTTGCTTCCACCACCCACAAAGAAAGAAGAAGTGTTTCTATGTTAATTTACCCACACGGAGAAAGGCTCCATGCTCGGGTGACGGTGACCATATAAAGTCCTATCGGTGGATTCCGAGACCGCGGTAGTGTTCCAAGGTTATTCGCTAGGAAGAGGTTTCTAGAAGAAGAAGCGTCGAGGCTTGAGAGGGATCGAGTCGTGCGTTGTAAGTCTATCTGTCTTGTAATTGTAATTCCGTATCTAGTGGATTTGTGGCTAGGGCCGTCCGAGGTTGTTTCCCGTCTTGGGTTTTTCCTCGTACATCGCGGCGTAGTGTGATTGGTTTATTTTATCTTGCACAATAACGTAGAACGCATGTTTAGTATAATTCAAGATAAAATTCGGTTTAAATCATCACACTCATTTAATTTGGGACTAAATTAAATATTGTGTAAAGTTTATTTAATTCAAGTCATTTGCTAAAATTTGGTTTCGCCTAATTTGCTAATATTGATAAATATGACTTAGGCAAATTCTAGGACTTGGATTAATTAATTGGTTTAAGTGAATATATTAATTGTTTAATTTTACTTCACTTGGTTGCAATTTTAATTTGTTCAAGAAATTAAAATTTTTTGTTTAAAAGTTGAACCATCACGTTTTACGCTTCCGCATCATCTCGAATTTTACATAAAAAGGAAATTACAATATTTTTCAAATTGGAATCAGACCTTTGATTCAGAAAAGCTCGCATCGCACTTTCACTAGTACACCGACAAAAATTGAACTAAAAAGGAATATGGAAAAACCCACACTTTTATTCATTTAACGAGAAATGTGTACATGTAAATTTGTATTACTGATAATACTTGCGCAGATGCTCCGCGTTCCATGAATTTTTGAATTCTTCTCCCTCTAAGGTTTTCATTTTGTAAGTCCCGGGGCGAACAACTGTAGTTACTCGGTATGGACCATGCCAGTTGGCCTCTAGCTTATTATGTTTTTGTATCACTTTCTTGAGCACATAATCCCCCTCTTTGAGATCATATTTCTTCACTTTTTTATTATAGAACATGGTTGTTCTTTGTTGGTAGACTGCATTCCTGATTGCTGCATCTTCTTTAACTTCCTAAAGCATATCCAGATCTAAGCGTCTCATAAAATCGCTTATAGGAGAGTTGAATTTAAGTACCCTGTGCGTGGGTAGGCCCAATTCAGCTGGTATAACTGCTTCACTTCTAAAGGCTAGCATGTAGGGCGATTCCCCCGTGGCTTTTCGGGGTGTTGTGCGATATGCCCATAACACAGAGTGTAGCTCGTTAATCTAATTTCCTTTTGCATCATCTAGTCGTTTGTTCAAACCGTTCAGTAGATTCATGTTCGTCACTTCAGTTTGCCCATTGCTCTGGGGTGGCCTGGTGCGAACTCTTCATTATCAAATTGGGTACCATGGTCGGTAATGAAAGCATGTGGCAGACCATACCTGCAAATAATATTCTTCCAAATGAACTGGTAAACCCTTTCGTACGACATGTCGATGAGAGGTTTAGCCTCAACCCACTTGGTGAAATAATCAACAACGACTACCAGATATTTGAACCTCCCTTTGGTGGTCAGCAGAGGCCCGACCAAGTCTATACCCCACGTAGCAAACAGCCATGGGGAAGTAATTGGTGTTAACAATGCCTGGGGAGTTCTTCGAATGGAAGAGAAACATTGACATTTATCTCACTTCTTCGTATAAGCTATGCAGTCAGCTCTCATCGTTGGCCAATAATATCCCTGCATAGTCATCCTCTGTAGGAGAGTCCGACCTGCTACATAAGCTCCACAAGAGCCTTCGTGAACCTCTTTAATTAGGTCTTTAACTTCTAAGGGGTGCACACATCTCTCTAGACCTGTTATGATACCCCTTTTATACAAGACGCCATTATTCAGTGCGTATCGAGCAACTTTAAACTTCAGCCTTTTGGCCGTAAGTTGGTCAGTTAGTACGACTCCTTCGATATAGGCCCTGATGGGGTCCATCCATGATGGTCCCATATCTAGGGCAATAAACTTCACCATTAAATCTTCATCTATGCTCCGTTCTGCCAATATCTCGATAGGAATCATTCTTCATAACTCGGTGAAAGTATTTGAGGCTAATCGAGCTAGTGCGCCAGCCCTCACATTCTCTAATCTTATTATTCTGATCAACTAGACCGCTGCAAAAGTGGACACAATCTCTATAGCTTTGGCATGGTACCTTATCATAAAGTCTCCCTTCACTGCATACAATCCCAGAATCTGATTTATAATGAATTGGGAATCACTAAACATGGTGACTTGCTCTGTATGCATTGATTTTGCTAAACTGAGGCCCACGATCGTAGCCTCGTATTTAACCTCATTATTGGAAGCATTAAATTGAAAGCGTAGAGCATATTCAACATCCACTCCATCAGGGTTGTTTAAAATTATTTCGGCTCCACTGCTCGTGGCACACGAAGATCCATCAATATATAAGTTCCACACAGGTATACCATTATCAAACCCTTGATTTGACAAGGTTCCCTGATGGAATATTTGACACTTCTTCTTATCATTCCCCAACCCGGGGCTATTATCCAATAATGGTTGTTTCTCGTCGTTTATCCCTTCTGGTAGATCTGCTAAGGGGAGTTGATCGGGCATTATCTTTGATGATTTTGTACATTCCTCAGGTTATTTTGTATTAGAATCCTTCTGGTCGGGGGTATCTGGGTAAGTGAACTCAGCAATGAAATATACCATCGCCTGCCCTTTGAGTGAGGACCTTGGCTCATAAACAATACCATACTCGCCTAGTTCTACCGCCCAATACATCAGTCTGCCAAATTTTTCTGGCTTGTCCAAGGCTTGTCTAAGTGGCATATTAGTGTACACCACTATGGTATGGGCCTGGAAGTAAGGTTTCATCCTCCTACTCGCCTCTATTAGAGCTAATGCCAGCTTTTCCAAATTTGGATATCAAATATCTGCTCCTCGAAATGTTTATTGGTGTAGTACACTGGTTTTTGTACTCCATCCTCCACTCTTATCAACATTGAACTGTATGTGCTCTCCGAGATAGCCAGATACAAGTATAATCTTTCTTCCATCACTGGCCTGGATAACAGTGGAGGTGTCCCCAAATATTTCTTTAATTCTTGAAACGCCTTCTCTCACTCATCATTCCACTCAAAAGTTGTTCTGAGAGTCTTGAAGAATGGGAGACATCTGTCCGTTGCTCTCGACAAAAACCTGTTACGAGTTGCAACACGACCTGTGAGGCTTTGTACTTCCTTCTTCATAGCTGGAGATCATAATCCCAACAAAGCCTTGATCTTCTCTAGATTCGCTTTAATGCCTCACTGATTCACAATATATCCGAGGAACATGCCTTCTCATACACTAAATATGCATTTCGTCAGGTTCAGCTTCATCTAATATTTTTCTAGCTGATCAAAGGTTTGGCTGAGATCAGCTAGATGGTCGACAGCTTTCTTGCTCTTAGTTAGCATATCGTCGATGTAAACCTCCATATTTTTACTGATTTGCTCTGCAAAAACTTTATTCATCAACCTCTGGTACGTAGCACCTGCATTTTTAAGTCCGAAAGGCATAACATTATAGCAGTATGTTCACCTTGGGGTAATGAAACTCTCCCTGTCTTCTGGTTTCATCTTAATTTGGTTGTAGCCAGAATAAGCATCCATAAGGCTCAATAACTCGTGCCCCAAGGTAGAGTCCACCAACTGATCAATTCGGGGAAATGGAAAATGATCTTTATGGTAGGCTTTATTGAGATTTTTGAAATCTACACATATCCTCCACTTTTTATTCTTCTTCTTCACCATCACAACATTGGCTATCCAATCAGGATATTTGACATCTTCAATGAAAGAGGCCTTTTAGAGCTTCTCGAATTCCTCCTAGATAGCGTGGTTCTTCTATGGGCTAAATACCCTCCTTCGCTGCTTCACTGGCTTGACCTCCTTATTAACATTGAGCTCGTGGCACAGGAAGGCCGGGTATATCCCTGGCATGTCCTAATGACTCCATACGAAAGCTTGCTTTCTATACTGTAAAAATATCACTAGTTCCTGCTTTATTGACGGATCTAATGAAGCGCTAATTTGAGTTGTCTGCTCTGGTCGTTCATTATCTAAGATAATGTTTTTCGTAGCTTCGATGACCTGACTTTTCACAAGCTGGGACTCATCTGTAAGACTGTAACTACCCGTAAATTTTGAGGATTAAAAATTTAATTATTTTTGGGAGTTATGAAAATATTTAAATTGGAGAAACTTACATTCATGACTTGGAGAATTTATTTAGTGAGCCGAATTATTTATAATTGGCGACTTTTAAGTTTAATGGTTCAAATCTCGTGTGTCACATTTTAAGGACGAAATTTCGAAATTTCGAAAAGTATCTCGAATGGAAATTTTGAGTGAGCGGTTGCGTCCGGATGGGTCGTGATAGTCAGAAAAGAGTACCCGGGGTGGTAAATGGGTCTCGGGGTATTTTCGAGCATAGTCGGGGCCACACGGGGTGAGTTCGGCCTTTTTAATTAGGCCCATATGGCCAAAAACGGAATTGGATGTTTTTAACCAAATTGAGAGATTAGGGAACGGTAGTAAACTCAACTCTAAGCCTAGGGCTTGAGAGGGAAATTGGGGAAAAGCAAATCAAGAGCCAATTTGGGGATTTTGGAGCCAAATTGAGAGACTACGCCAACGGATCAGACACTACGAACACTTATAGGCAAGTGGTTAACTGTTGTCATTTCTAAATTGATGATAATCAATTCATATCATAGTGATGTGTAAACCAAAATTCGTTTTGGGGATAAATGGTTACAAAATGGGTTTTTTGTTCATGGAACGATTGAATGAGATTCAAGGTAAAAATTTGTTGTGTTGTATATCTCTGAGTATAGATATCTAATTTTGCATAAAATTCCGAAATATAAACTGATGGAATTTGGATTTGGATTTGGAATTTAGTTGTTAGAACAAGTTGATGAATTTTAATGGAAAACCCATTTCGGAAAATTATGAAAGTAAGTGGAGAAATTGTGTATCTTAAGATCCATATGATGTGTAGGATGTAGATTAAACATATTTGTATGGGGAGGTGTTTTGATTAGAGGTTGGATTTGAGGATAAAAACCTTGGATTTTCGTCAATGGTGGAAAACAGTTGTTTGGAGGAGACGAAGTCTTGATTAATCGATCCATTGACCCAGGGGGTTCGATCGATCGATGGTTCAGGAATCTTGGCAGTTCGGCCAATTTTGATTATAAAGAGAAATTTATTTAAGATTTAATTCCTTACTTTATTCAGTGATAAATTCATGTGAGGCACATATTCCTTAACAATTAAGGGTGATATAATTGGGTGTTGGAGGGTGGCAATTGTATGTCATGAGATGAACGGATTTGGGGAAATAATTCATAAGTATTGATATTGAGCTGAGAAGTAATATACGGGTATTGTAGTTGGGTGACACTACATTATTAAGGGAATTGAGGTAAAATATATAATTATGGACCAAGTGGGCGAGTCCGGGTATGTTGACAATTATGGGTAAATATAATTGGGAAATTTATGGAGAGGAATGCGTGACATATTGTGGGTGAATATGTGGGAATGAAATTATGATATGTAAAAAGGGACCAAGTGAGTGAGTTCGGGTATGTTGGTTAGGTGACATCAAAGTATTAAATTATTTATTGAGAAAGAGTAATTAAGTTGGAGTCGGAATATAGACTCGGGAAAATATTAAGTTACGAGCCAAGTCAGTGAGTCCAGGGATAATGGTTGGGTGATGCCAAGTTATTAAATTAATGGATGTGATAATTATTGAAGGTAGAGTCGGAGGGTAGACTCGAAAAAGTATTAAATTAATTGATGTTGTAATTAATAAGTTTAGGGTCGGGTTGTAGACCCGGGATTTGGTATAAATTAATTAATGTGTAAATTAATTAACTGAGAGTCGGACCACAGACTCAGTTTGGTATAAATTAATTAATGTGTAGATTAATTATATTAGAGTCGGACCACATACTCGGATTTGTGTTGATTAATTAATGTGTAGATTAATTATATTAGAGTCGGACCACAGACTCGGATTTGTGTTGATTAATTAATGTGTAGATTAATTATATTAGAGTCGGACCATAGACTCGAATCTGTGTAAATCAATTAATGTGTAAATTAATTTAAATAGAGTCAGATTGTAGACTCGGGGAGGTATTAAATTAATAAGTGTGTTAATAAATTTAATTAGAGTCGGATTGTAGACTCGGGGAGGTATTAAATTAATAAGTGTGTTAATTAATTTAATTAGAGTCGGATTGTAGTCTCGGGAAGGTATTTTAATTAATAAGGGTGTTAATTAATTTAATTAAAGTCGGACGATAGACTCGGGGAGGTATTAAATTAATGGGTGTGTCAATTAATTTAATGAGAGTCGGACCATAGACTCGGGAAGATGATAAATTATTAAGTGAGAAAATTAATTATGTTGAGTCGGGCCACAGACTCAGGAAATTACAGGCAGTGTACGAGATTTTGAGTACACAGTAAAGTCGGTTTTTATATTACATATGTACGGTGTAGTGATAGTATATATATATATATATATATATATATATATATATATATATATATATATATATATATATATTGTGTGTGTGTGTGTGTGTGTGTATACATTGTGTGTGATATTAAATATTCGTGACTAGATATTTATTCAGTTTATATACTCTAGTGCTATTAAGGGAGGTTGCGCGATGTGGGTGAATCCCCTAGCTTGAGGAGTAGGGCAAGTATGTCCCCGGGTCATAGCGTCCGGTATATATGGGTGAGGGATTTATCTCACTTTCAGGGAAGGAATATGACCACCTCCACTACATTTATATTTTGGGCTAAGTTGGTGAGCGATTCCAACTTGGGGAAACTAAGTTTTTTTTAGCACACCTAGTGAGATAGCATTTTAGAGGGAATCATCCGGCGAGGGTATACTCGAAGGGATGGATATACGTATGTTATATGTGTGGATGTTGTGGTAAAGATACGTATATAATGGTAGTAAATATTATATGAGGGTAATAATACAGTGTGTGATGTATTTACTTTATATAACTTGTGACACGATTATATGCTACTATTTAAGAGGAATTAATTAAGTTAATTGTGAGATAACTTATAATTCAAGAAATTATTATACTCGGGTTAGAGTAGTATGGAAAGGGAAGGTTATACCAGGACTAGTTGGATGGGGTAGTACAACTAGGTGGAATTAAGGTAACTGGTAGGTGTGCACAATAGTGGAGGGTGAGAATGTCCACAAGGGAGTGCGACACTAACTTAAATATGAAGCACATTCATGCATTTTAAATTACTGCAGTTAATTCACTTGCTAAATATTTTCAAAATGTTTTGGGTTCTAACCCTTTCTATAAAACTATTTTCAAAACCTTTTAGGTGTCCAGCCACAGGGACGCCAAGATTGATATTCTATTCCAGGGACACGGGGTTGCGGCATATGTGGATGCTAGCAGGAGTTTGGATTAGATGCATCATTCATTCATTCCTAGAGTAGGAATCATTCATCAGTTTCAGTTTTATTTAGGGCATGTTGCCCAGACTTTCAGTTCAGTTTTCAGACTTATTTTATTCCGGTATTGGATATTTGTATTGGATTATTTCTTTGGTGGTCGGTGGTTTATTAGGCAAGTTGTGTAATTAATGATTCAGTTGAGTTTTAAATTAGTTGTGTGAATGGTTTATATTTATTTCCGCATGTACTGTTTTGTGTGATTAAAGTTAAAATTGGCATCTTTTGAAATACTAGGTGGTTAGTAAGTTTTAAAAAGTTTTCGACAGTGATGCTAAGGATGATCCAACTGAGATTCCTGTTTTAATTTGGTATAGGACTGATCACCTGGTATTTTATTAGGCGGGGTGTCACAGATGGTATCAGAGCATCAGGTTCTAGTGTCCTTAGGATCTGTGCGGCTTTTCACGTTTCAGCTTAGCAGTCTTTGATATAGAGTCCTATCATAGGATTGTTGTATTCTCATACGTATGCGCATATGCGTTCTTCTGCGAAGTTTATATTTGAGAGTGAACTCATACAAATTTGATTCTCATTCCAGATGACGCCCAGGAGAGAGAGAGCAGTTAGGGCAGCAGGGGGAGATGAAACGAGGGAGGCTCGTTAGGAGCAAGAGTTACTGCAGTTACGGCTAGAGATGATTTTGGTAGCACAGGTAACTGAAATAGTGTCACAGGAAGTTGAAGCGACGGTGGTCGCAATGGTAGGGTGCTTTCCACGGGATCAGCCACAAGCGTTAGTGGCACCAGATGATCAGACTCACACGGAGTCGTCGGAGTGAAAGCGAGAGAGAGAGAGAGAGGTTATTTTAAGTGGGGACCCACTAGAGTTGCGAGGGGGTTCAGAGGTAGTGCTACCGTGTCAAGGAAGAGGGATATCCAGCGTCACCTACACATGGGAGATTGCGATGAGGTGCGTAAGCAAATGCTAACCACTTTTAGTTTAGTGGGAGCAGCGCTACAGTGGTGGGAGTCGATCACCACAGTGAGGAAAGGGACACACTAGCTATTGTAGAGTTTTGGGTGAGGTTCGATCGCAAGTATTTTTCCCCCAGCGGTTGAGACCGAAACGAGGAGAAAATCTTGTGAGGTGACTCAAGGGGACCGTTAAGTGGCCGATTACAAGGAAGAATTCACTCGTTGGCAAAATTTTGTGCCGGATGAGGTAAGCAAGGAAAAGAGAAAGAATGTAAGGTTGTGGATGGGTTAGTCTGGAGAATCAGACAACATTTAATTGGAAAATTTTGCATTAGTAGATTATATTGATGTCGTTAACGCAGCACTCCGACACTATCGAAAATATCGCTTCCACGTGAAAGGAAGCGGGAAAGGAGTGGGAACTAGCCAGTCGGATAAGGCAGGAGGGAACAATACCAGTAGAGTATCCACGCAGCATACTGGGGGAGATCAAGGGCAGGATTTTTGGCAGGGAAATCATGCCAAACGATCTAGAATTGGAGGCTATCGGCAGGAAGGCCAGGAATTCCAACAAGGTAGGCATGGAAGGGACCAGTGGCAGGGTGAATGTATTAGAAGGTGTTTCGTTTGTGGGGAAAGCGAGACACATGAAGAGAATTTGTCTTAACCGAGGCAGGGGTCAACTACAGGATGAGGTCCTGGATGTACAGCCACTAAAGCAAGTCATGGGTGCATTCGGGCAGGGATAAGCTGCTCCGGAACCCGAGAACCAGCCGTTGCATCTGGAGTAAAGAGGTAATTATTTTACCCTAGGGCATGGGGTATATTTTTGAGTGATAAGGAGGATGTCACAGTATAAGACTTATTTTTCACTAGAGTTCGTGGGTGAGTCGACTTTAGTGGGTCCGTTGGCTGTAGCAGCCATAGCATGCGGATAAACTTTCCGTAGGGTAGCGGAGTTTCTTGGGTGTCCTTCACGGGAGAGTGGAGGTGTACACTCAGTGAAGGTTTTAATTATGCAAAGATTTACTACTCTCGAGAATTATGGGAGTAGGGTTGATAATACTTTCTAAACATCGGCCGGATAGCGATGGGATTTGAACCATTGTAAATCGTGGGGGTAAGTTTTGGTGTTCGCGACACCAGGATATGGTTGGTATGAGGTATCATCGGAGAGGGCGTATAGCCTATATATATGTGGATATATATATATGTTGTATTGCATGGTGTGATAGCACATGGTGAGGTTTTGTGTTCTCACAGTTTATCCCGGTAAGTGGGGATGTTTACTGAAGTGAATCAGAGTGGTTAGAATTATTTTCGAGCAAAGAGAGATAGCTCGGGGTTTATTTTGCGCAAGGACTAGTGATAGTAACGGCGCGGTATTTTATGTTGTCTTTGGTAGCATGAGAGTAAGCGTATATACTTTTTTGTTGAGAGACAAGTAATTATGGGGAGATGTTTGGACGTTGGCACATGGGTTGGGTACCCGGGCAGTGAATATATGTATATATATATATATATATATATATATATGTGTGTGTGTGTGTGTGTGTGTGTATGTGTGTGTGTGTGTGATATGACTACGGGTTCGAAGTTATATTACGGGTTACGACTAGCATAGTCGGGTAGCTTTCGTGCGATAAAGCACGGGGATAGGGTGTATGGGCACCCGGGTTAATTAAGGCAAATTTTGTGCGGTTAAGCACGGGTATAGGGCGTACGGGCAGCCTGGTTAATTTAAATGCATACTTGTATAACGTATGGTTAGAAGCGGACGGGATAGATATAACGAGCTTAGAGGCACATGACTAGAGAGTAATATGCGAAACTTGGAACATTACGCTCATCTTAATTTCGAGGACGAAATTCCTTGGTAAAGGGGGGAGTATGTAACACCCCGTAAATTTTGAGGATTTAAATTTAATTATTTTTGGGAGTTATAAAAATATTTAAATTAGAGAAACCTAAATTCATGACTTGGAGAATTTATTTAGTGAGCCGAATTATTTATAATTAGCGACTTTTAAGTTTAATGGTTCAAAATCTCGTGTGTCACATTTTGAGGTCGAAATTTAAAAATTTTGAAAAGTATCTCGAATGGAAATTTCGAGTGCACGGTTGCGCCCGAATGGGTCGAGATAGTCAGAAAAGAGTACCCGGGGGTGGTAATTGGGTCTCGGGATATTTTGGAGCATAGCCGGGCCCACACGGGGTGAGTTGGGCCTTTTTAATTAGGCCCACATGGCCAAAAACGGGATTGGATGTTTTTAACCTAATTGAGAGATTAGGGAACGACAGTAAACTCAACTCTAAGCCTAGGGCTTGAGAGGAAAATTGGGGGAAAGAAAATCAAGAGCCAATTTGGGGATTTTGGAGCCAAATTGAGAGACTACGCCAACGGATGAGACACTACGAACACTTACAGGCAAGTGGTTAACTGTTGTCATTTCTAAATTGATGATAATCAATTCATATCATAGTAATGTGTAAACCAAAATTCGTTTTGGGGATAAATGGGTACAAAATGGGGTTTTTGTTCATGGAACGATTGAATGAAATTCAAGGTAAAAATTTGTTGTGTTGTATATCTCTGAGTATAGATATCTGATTTTGCATAAAAATCCAAAATATAAACTGGTTGAATTTGGATTTGGAATTTGGTTGTTAGAACAAGTTGATGAATTTTAGTGGAAAACCCATTTCGGTAAATTATGAAAGAAAGTGGAGAAATTGTGTATCTTAAGATCCATATGATGTGTAGGATGTAGATTAAACATATTTGTATGGTGAGGTGTTTTGATTAGAGGTTGGATTTAAGGATAAAAACCTTGGATTTTCGTCAATGGTGGAAAACAGTTGCCTGGAGGAGACGAAGTCTGGATTGATCGATCGATTGGCCCAGGGGGTTCGATCGATCGATGGTTCAGGAATCTTGGCAATTCAGCCAATTTTGATTATAAAGAGAAATTTATTTAAGATTTAATTCCTTACTTTATTCAGTGATAAATTCATGTGAGGCACATATTCCTTAACAATTAAGGGTGACATAATTGGGTGTTGGAGGGTGGAAATTGTATGTCATGAGATGAACGGATTTGGGGAAATAATTCATAAGTATTGATATTGAGCCGAGAAGTAATATTCGGGTATTGTAGTTGGGTGACGCTACATTATTAAGGGAATTGAGGTAAAATATTTAATTATGGACCAAGTGGGAGAGTCCGGGTATGTTGATAATTATAGGTAAATATAATTGGGAAATTTATGGAGAGGAATGCGTGACATATTGTGGGCGAATATGTGGGAATGAAATTATGAGATGTAAAAAGGGATCAAGTGAGTGAGTCCGGGTATGTTGGTTAGATCAAAGTATTAAATTAATTATTGAGAAAGAGTAATTAATTTGGAGTCGGAATATAGACTCGGGAATATATTAAGTTACGGCCAAGTCAGTGAGTCCGGGGATAATGGTTGGGTGACGCCAAGTTATTAAATTAATGGATGTGATAATTAATGAAGGTAGAGTCGGTGGGTAGACTCGAAAAAGTATTAAATTAGTTGATGTTGTAATTAATTAGTTTAGGGTCGGGTTGTAGACCCGAGATTTGGTATAAATTAATTAACTGAGAGTCGGACCACAGACTCAGTTTGGTATAAATTAATTAATGTGTAGATTAATTATATTAGAGTTGGACCACAGACTCGGATTTGTGTTGATTAATTAATGTGTAGATTAATTATATTAGAGTCGGACCACAGACTCAGATTTGTGTTGATTAATTAATGTGTAGATTAATTCTATTAGAGTCGGACCACAGACTCGGATTTGTGCAAATCAATTAATGTGTAAATTAATTTAAATAGAGTCAGATTGTAGACTCGGGGAGGTATTAAATTAATAAGTGTGTTAATAAATTTAATTAGATTCAGATTGTAGACTCGGGGAGGTATTAAATTAATAAGCGTGTTAATTAATTTAATTAGAGTGGTATTGTAGACTCGGGGAGGTATTTAAATTAATAAGGGTGTTAATTAATTTAATTAGAGTCGGACGATAGACTCGGGGAGGTATTAAATTAATGGGTGTGTTAATTAATTTAATGAGAGTTGGACCATAGAGTCGGGGAAATTATTATATTAATTGAGGCGTGAATTAATTATATTATAATCGGATCACAGACTCGGGAAGATGATAAATTATTAAGTGAGAAAATTAATTATGTTGAGTCGGGAACTCAAGAAATTATAGGCAGTGTACAGGATTTTGAGTACACGGTAAAGCCGAGGTTTATATTATATATATATACGGTGTAGTGATAGTATATATATATATATGTGTGTGTGTGTGTGTGTGTGTGTGTATACATTGTGTGTGATATTAAATATCCGTGACTAGATATTTATTCAGTTTATATACTCTAGTGCTATCCAGGGAGGTTGCGCGATGTGGGTGAATCCCCTAGCTTGAGGAGTAGGGCGAATATGTCCCCAGGTCATAGCGTCCGGTATATCTGGGTGGGGGATTTATCTCACTTTCAGGGAAGGAATATGACTGTCTCCACTACGTTTATATTTTGGGCCAAGTTGGTGAGCGATTCCAACTTGGGGAAACTAGGTTTTTTTAGCACACCTACTGAGATAGCATTTTAGAGGGAATCATCTGGCGAGGGTATACTCGAAGGGATGGATATACGTATGTTATATGTGTGGATGTTGTGGTAAAGGTACGTATATAATGGTAGTAAATATTATATACGGGTAATAATACAGTGTGTGATGCATTTTCTTTATACAACTTGTGACACGGTTATATGCTACTATTTAAGAGAAATTAATTAAGTTAATTGTGAGATAACTTATAATTCAAGAAATTATCATACTCGGGTTAGAGTAGTATGGCAAAGGAAGGTTATACCAGGACTAGTTGGACGGGGTAGTACAACTAGGTGGGGTTAAGGTAACCGGTAGGTGTGCATAATAGTGGAGGGGTGAGAATGTCCACAAGGGAGTGTGACACTAACTTAAATATGAAGCGCATTCATGCATTTTAAATTACTGCAGTTAATTCACTTGCTAAATATTTTCAAAATGTTTTGGGTTCTAACCCTTGCTATAAAACTATTTTCAAAACCTTTTAGGTGTCCATCCATAGGGACGCTAGGATTGATATTCTATTCTAGGGACACGGAGCTACGGCATATGTGGATGCTAGCAGGAGTTTGGATTACCGCATTAGTCATTCATTCCTAGAGTAGGAATCATTCATCAGTTTCAGTTTTATTTATGGCATGTCGCCCATACTTTCAGTTCAGTTTTCAGACTTATTTTATTCCGGTGTTGGATATTTGTATTGGATTATTTCTTTGGTGTCCAGTGGTTTATTCGGCAAGTTGTGTAATTAATGATTCAGTTGAGTTTTAAATCAGTTGTGTGAATGGTTTATATTTATTTTCGCATGTACTGTTTTGTGTAATTAAAGTTAAAATTGGCACCAGCTTTTGAAATACTATGTGGTTAGTAAGTTTTAAAAAGTTTTCGATAGTGATGCTAAGGATGATCCAACTGAGATTCCTGTTTTAATTTGGTATAGGACTGATCACCCGGTATTTTATTAGGCAGGGTGTCAAATCATCCCTAGGGTCCAAAGTCTCAATCTCTGCATCTTCAGACTCATCCACTTGGTAGGTGGTGGTTTTCTTCCTGGCTTCCTCCAGTTCCTCCTATTCGGTAGATGAATAGAAGCATTCTCGAGCTACTTTATGGTCACCTTTCACAACTCTAACTCTAAAATTGGTAAGAAACTTCAAGCATTGGTGTACCGTGGATGGAACTGCCTCAAACCTCTTCAAGCCTACTCTCCCCATGATTATGTTGTAGGCTAATTGGACGTTCTTGTCCATTATGAAAAGGCATACTTTTTCTTTTCTGCAAGCAGGTTAGGAGCCAATGAGCATGTCCAACTTGATCATCCCAAGTGGAAAAACCTTCTCGTCGGTAAAATCGAGGAGGGTCCTATGATATGGCTCCAACTGGGATAACTTCAAATTCAAACTATAAAAATAGGGGTAGAACATGATGTCTGTAGAGCTACCATTATCTACCAATACACGTGAAATCACCACGTCCTTCATTCTCATCTTGACTACCAAGGGGTCGTCGTGAGGATACATTACTCCGGCAAGATTATTTTTAGAGAAACTGATAACCAGTTTGTCTTTGTTCACCTTCCTCGGGCGATCGTCTTTAGCCAAATTTATGCGATGTATATAAGAACAAGCTTGGGCCTCATTAAGGTAAACTTTCCTTTCGGCAATCTGATCTTTACCTCCTGCATCGCCACCTGTAATCACATTACATTCAAATGATCCAAAGTGGATTGAGAATACCTCATGGCCAGGTTGCCTTGACTTGTTAGGGAGTTCGGGGTTATCCTCTGGATCGTCTTCGGGGTCTCTCTTTTTGTCATCTCTTGTTCGGCGAGGAGACTTGTACCTTTATCTTCCTCTCTCGTTAGTCTTCCCACTATTCTGGCGATCAACGAACTTACTCAATTTTCCTCGCCTAATGAGTGCTTCGATCTCATTCTAGAGAGCTATGCAGTGTTTGGTCATGTGGCCATGATCTCTATGGAACTCATAATATTTGGACTTATCCCTCTTATCGGGGTCTGTCCTCATTTTCTTTGGCCAAGTTAGCTCCTCGATGTTCTTGATCTCCTCCAGAATATGGTTTATGTCCATCTTTAAAGGAGTGTAATTCCCATACTTCTTCAACTGCTCGAACGTCTCCTTGCCTTTTGGTCGCTTGTCGTTCACATTGCGCTTTTGATCCTTTTTCTCCTCTGTACCTTCAGCCTTGGTCTCCTCTTTAGTTTCAATATTCTTCTTTGTAGCCATGGCCTCTTCGGCGTTCATGATCTTAACTACTTTTGCTATCAGTTTTGCTATGGATTTGGGAGGAACTTTGGCCAATGTATAATATAACTTTTCAGGTAACAGACCACTCATCAGAGCTGTTATTACTATCTTTTCCTCGTAGTCAATCACCTATGGTTTCTCGTTATTAAAACGAGTAATGTAATCCCTAGTACTTTCTCCTATTTTCTGCCTCACACTCAGTAGGTGTGCTACTCTCTTAACCGGCTTTGAACTGAAGAAGAAATTCCCTATGAAGAGCTCTGCTAGCTGATGGAAAGTAGCAATCTTACCCCGAGAAAGGTTGTTGTACCATATCTGGGCTGACCCAGTGATAGTTTTTGAGAATGCCCTGCACCTCATCTCATCGGGAATCGCGTAGATATCAGTAGCAGCTTGGTACTTCTCTATGTGGAGGACGGGATAATTTTTTCCATCATATTTTGGCGTCACTACCGGAGCTTTAAACTTTGATGGTGTGAGAAAATCCACTATTGTCTGTACGAAAGGTGATCCTTGGACAAAAGTTCTTTGGAGAGGATTCTTGGCCTTAGCCATTTCCCCTAACTGGTCTTCCAATCTCTGAATGGAACCCTTCCATGCATCATTCCCAGCCTCAGGCCTATTTGCCCGAGCAAGGAGCACATTGAATTCTCCTCTTGGGATCTTTCATTACGAGTTACTGGGCGTGATTGGGAAAAACCATCCTTTATCTTGATTGGTTGTTGAGAATTCCGAGACGTAATCCTAGGGGAATTTCCATTCCTCTTAGGGCCCAACGGTCAAAGGGAAAGACTCTGCTCAACCTCTCCAAAGCGCTTATTCGCTCAGGAGTTAAGGTAACATTTTGTCAAGAATTCATAGCTCTTATAGATGAAGTCCGTCCAGGATGATATGAAGGATCATTGGACCTCTCAATATGATGAGAATCACTGCGCCTGGGCTGTGAAACATTCAGGAATAGTATACGTCTAGTTCTTAAAGATGGCAGATGGGTGTTTCTCTGAACGCTTCGTTGACCTGACTGGGCAGGTGATTTGTTACGAATAGTCTGAATGAGTTGTCGCATAATTTCCTGCATAGCCATTTGCCCTTAGGCTAAATTAGCTACTATTCCTGTAAGTTGATAGATAGTTGGAGGAACGGAGGGGTTTGGAGGGACCCCAGTATAGTTTCGATTACTGAATTCTCGGATCTCGGGCATTAGTGATGAGTTTTTCGTGAAAAACGCTACGTATAGTCATTTCCCACAGACGGCGCTAATCTGTTGATGTAAAAAACTAGATTCGATCTAATTAATTAATCACAGATAAAAAGGAATAAATAAATGAGACAAATAATTTTTAAAGTGGTTCAATCTTTTGAAAATGGCCTACGTCCACTATTTTGTATTACATATATTTGCCTTAATCTCGATGATGATTACAAGAGATCAATTATCCTGTTATGGAGGATGTTACAATTTATTTATAGCCTTTGGGCTATTAGTATGAATAGACGATATGGCGTTGTTTAATAGACATATACATTTATACAATAAGAATGCTCATTAAATCTGATGTTCATTGAATGTACAATTATCGCTTGATCTTCCTAGCCAGATGCTCTGCATGCTGAGTAGGTCGGCATGCTATGTAGCTCGGCATGCTATGTAGCTCGGTGAGCATATGTATTTGACACGTAAGATTTCACGTGTCTTTATATAATTAGTACACGTCTGCTGACTAATTTTCGTATCAACACTTAGTATTGAACAAACTTATAGTGAGGCCATTAAGTCGATAGATTCAACATTTTGGAAAGAAGCCATAAATAATGAAATGGATTCAATCATAGAAAATAAAACTTGGAAGTTAATAAACTTACCTCCAGGACCTAAACCTATCGAGTGTAGATGAATTTTTACAAAAGAAAATGAACATAGATGGAACAATTGATAAATTCAAGGCTAGATTGGTTACTAAGGATTTTACACAAAAAGAAAGAATTGATTATTTTGATACATATGCACCAGTTGCTAGAACATCTACTATTAGAGTCTTGATTGCATTAACATCTATATATAATTTCGAAATTCATCAAATGGATGTGAAAACTTCTTTTTTAAATGGTGACTTACAAGAAGAAATTTACATGGAACAATCTGAAGGGTTGGTTATGCATGGACAAGAACATAAAATATGTAAACTGATTAAGTTCTTATATGACCTAAAACAACCACCTAAACAATGACATGAAAAATTCGATAAAATCATCATTCCTTATGGTTTGAAAATTCATGAATCTGATAAGTGTGTTTATAGTAAAATTGCTAATGGTAAAGGTGTGATTATTTATTTATATGTAGATGACATGCTAATTCTTGGTACTGATTTAAAAAGCATTAATAATACAAAGAGTTTTCTGTTTTCTAAATTTGATATGAAAGATATGGGTATAACTGATGTCATATTAGGATGAGAATAATAAGAAAAGATAAAAATATAATTCGCACTCAATCTAATTATGTTGAGAAAATTTGAAAGAAGTTTAATCAATTTGATTGCACACCTGTTAGTATACCTTTTGAACCACAGCTAAAAATGATCCATAATACTCGTTGAGCTATTTCATAATTGTAATATGGATGAGTAATTGGTAGTTTAATGTATCTTATGATATGTACTCGACCTGATGTTACATATACTGTTGGTCAATTAAGTAGACATACTACTAATCCTACTTTATTGGATTGGCGTGATGTTAATAGAATATTAAAATATTTAAAAGGAACTATGGATTATGGTATATACTATAGTGGATATCCTTCAGTGTTAAAAGGTTTTTCTGATGCCAGTTGAATAACTGAGCGGGAGGATCATTCTTCAGCAAGTGGATTGATTTTCACTCTTGGTGGAGGAGTTATTTCTTGGGGATCAAAGAAATAGACTTGTATAGATGATTCTACAATGGAAGCTGAGTTTGTAGCATTAGCTGCAACTAGTAAAAGGCATAATGGTTAAGAAATTTATTGATTGAAATACCAGTTTGGCAAAAATCAATGCTTCCACTATCTATTTATTGTAACATTGAGTCTACACTTTTTAGAGCTTGTAGTATAGTGTACAATGAAAAATCTAGACATATTAGCCTGAGACATAGTTATGTCAGACAAATGATTACAAATAGTGTAATTATAGTGGATTACATAAAATCAAGTCAAAATTTAACTAATCCATTTACGAAAGGTGTTGCAAGTGGACTGGTGTCTAAAAACATCATTGGGGATGGGACTAAAGCCCATTAACAATAATCACTCTTGATGGAAACTCAATTTGATACTTTGATATATCCAAGTATCAAGGTCAATGATTAAAGTACATCATATGACGTGATTGTGAGGACTACAAAATCAAACATCCCAAGGATAAGTTTTAATTACATGGATACCTATGATAGTCTACCTATATGAGTGTGGAAGTGGTGACGCTCTCTATGAGAACTGGACTTCACTCTAAAGCACTCATGAAATTAAGGTACATACACAAGGCCTAATACATATGTCGACTTATATGAATAATCAGTGACTAAAAGATTTGTGCATGTAGACAAATTCCGCTGGTCAATATGGATTGGTAGTTCAAAGATAAGTCTACTATACTTTCATGATTAGCCTTAACGAATCTTCACGGTGTATTGGTTCACGTCGTTAGACACCAGTACTTATACACAATCTTACAGACAATCAAAGATTTACAAAACTTATTTTGAAGAAGGTGGAGGAATGTGAGAGATTTTTAAAATAAGTGAGTAAAAGATTGCCCCACATTAAAAGTGTGTGGAGAAAAGTGGGAAATAAAGAAAATATAAAAGGGAGAGTCTTATATTGAAAAATGAGTAAATTTAAGTGAAAGCCACTAAGCTACAAAAGAAATGGGCAACTTTTGTCCCACATTGAAAAAATATAAAGAAAGTGTGCACTTAATAAGTAAAAATGGAAGATGAAGAGTTACTTCATCAAGCATTTAAGAGGGTTATTCAAGATAACTCCAATACGGTGCGAAGCACCGTACGTTCCCGCACGTGCTTGGTAGTGGTTTGTAGAGGCGCTAGTGACGCACTTTGAACTTCGAATGTCGCGTGTTCGTAGTGGTAGCGGGTTGTCGGGATTCGCCCGAGTCGAACACAGTCACTTTTTTGTCCGTGTAAAATCGATTCGGAAATGACTTCTGACTGTTGACATTTAACAGTCATACCATTTCGGAATTAATTAAGGTTGTTAAATTCAACAATCATGACTCTTGAAGACAAAGTTTTTCATTTCCTATAAATAAAGGGTGTTTAATTCGAAATTACATTTTATTCAGATTTTTTAACCCCTGCAATTACTCATTTATAATTTTCAGGAGATACGAAAATTATCTTATTCTGTTTTGTGTATAAAAACAGAATATGAACTTGATTATCTATTTTTGTTGTTACATCCGGAGGCTTTCTTCAAACATACAATTTATTGACAATGTAATCGCTTCATTGTATTTTGAGTACGGATTTACAGATTTTCATTTATATACCGAATTATCTTGATACAGTAAATATTGTATTTAAGAAAGTGACATTATACTTTGAAAATTTTCAAAATTTATTTAAAGTTTAATAAAATTATATTAAAAAAATATTACATCATTAGATTAAAATTAAGATATTTATTATAAATAAAAGTGTTTCAATTCTCGCTCTATTCATATTTTTAACAAAACAACCTAAGCAAGCTAAAATTCTGTTGGCACCATTTTGAGAAAAAAAGTTTGCACCAATTATAAAATTCAAAATATCATATTAACCCCATTTTGATTGTAGTTGAAGCCACAGCCCGCGAATTGGTGTCATAAAACCCCCTTGGTTCACAAATTTGTACAGTCCATACCGAGTCATCTAATTTGTCTTTACATAGAAATTTAATCTTTATGACATCTGAATCCGATAAACATCTTTATGAGTTAGTCTACTGAAGTATGATTCAGCCTCTCGTAGCTAAAAGAAAATGACAAAGTAGAATGGAAGAGTAGCTAGTCAGTGACATTAATGTTTTGTATCAGTGCTTTGTGTCAGAAATGGACAGAGTTGCAGGGTGGAGTCAGAAGAAACAGGTGGACTTACTGTACTATTTTGTCTTTTCCAACTATTGTTTTTTTTGTAGGATAAAAAAGTTGAGCACGCCGGCATGCGGCTTCCTGTGTTTTTTATCACGTGCTTTCACGTGTCTTTATTTTTTGATTCTTATCAACACTTCATTTGTTTTTAAGTTTAATACAATTAGCGCTTGACCCATCCACTTTTAAGGCCATCTCAAGTTAGGTATCATTTGGGTAAGAGTCTTTTACTTTTCCAATTTATAAATTTGGTTCCTCATCAATTAACAAAAATAGAAAAGTTGTCCAACGTTATAAAAGTGAAGGTAAAATGTAACTAATTTTACAACTTTTGAGAAGTAGTAAAATATAACCAAAAATATTTGCACAGTGGTCAAATTATCGTGAGAGCATTTTTGGGGGGTCTTTGAGCGATTTTTGCATTTTTTATTTATAGTTTCGATTTTTCGTGACAGTTGAATTGTCATAGAAGTATTTTTGTCATTTTTTTTCCTTCTAATTGCTCTCGACTTGGGTGCAATTTTGAAGAACAAAAAAGCCTAGGAGATGGTGTAAGATCATTTCCAAGCCAATCATTACTTTTGCGCGAATAATTGCTCAAATGTATTTTTGCTTCGCTAAAAATTTTATTTTCTCCAAAATAAGGTTGTAATCAGTGCACAAGACTTTCGCTTAACTGTAAGATCTGAAAAAGACAGATGTGGACTAGCATTATCCCCATATATAAAGAGTTTGTTCCCATGTCTCGAACTAGAGACCAATCGTAACTTGGACAAGGGCACTTACCATCGGGTAATTCAACTGACATGCATAGGTGAAAGTAAATAAACTATGCTGAAAAGACATTGAAAGATTAAAAAAAAACTATTGCAACAATCCAATTGGTGCGCGAGCATGAGGTTTCCAATTCAAGAAGACCAAAACTATTCGCCCCGTTTAGTTCTTCCAAAATTATAAATTGACTCATTAATAAATTAATTAATTTACAAATTGACGCATTAATTGCGTTTTCTTTCATTAGTGAAATGATTCATTAATTGTTTCATTTTAACTCATGTGTAAAATCTGAAATTGGATCATTTAAAAAAATGTGAAATGTATCCATTTGAAATATGAGTCACATGAAGTGCATGACCCCTCTCACTTTCCCTCCCTTCCCCTCTAATTTATTTTTATATTTTTTCTCATTGAACCTTAATGATTGGGCATAAATTCTTTATATTTATTTCCCGTAATTTAGAGGCTTTTATCACCCTATGCGGTGCAATTGAAGTAGATTTATCTTATATCATTGCTATTGACATCTTCTAACAAGTACACTGAGTTTCATGTATTTCTCTTATATTTTTCAGGTATTTCATGTACGCAAAGAAAAAAGAGAAACCAGAATAAAATTCAAAAAGAAAAGAACGTAGTAACGTAATTGTGCAACTGGAATTCAGATGCGGAACCTAAAGAGAAGTCGAAGACCTCGATCCCTGGAAGAAACGACACCCAAATTCGAGCCCCGGTAGACAAGATATGAAGACATGAAAATGAGAAGAAATCAAGGAAGAAAAGATAGATTTTTCCAGGTTCGAACCGGTTTGGGTTTGAGCGAACCGGTTTGCTGCTGATTACATATTTGGCCTCGCTACTGGAATTTTGAACCGGTTCGCCCTTCTCTTAAGGGATAACCGAACCGGTTCGCCGACACCTGAGTGAGAATAGTTTTTCCCATTAAAAAAAAATAGAGTTGTACAAAGTTTAAACACTTGTAAAAACGTGGTATTATTATTCTTTTAGTATTCTAGGTATCTTTTAGCTACTTTTTACCGAAGAATTAGAGGGAGAAGAAGGCAAGAACCCAAGTTTTCATTCATGCACTAAAGTTCTACACTGTTGGATCAATTTGCAAGGTTTTTAATATCAAGTTTGTTCTATCTATCTTGCTCTTGCATATTCTTCAGCTTTGCATGTTTTTATTTATTTTTCTGGGATTTTTAGACTTCCATACATGTTTATTAATAGTTTCATCATGATTTCCATCGCATGCAACGTTAGATTTTTGGTTATTTCCCATGTAGCTATGTCCGGCTAAGTTTTTAGCGGGTAGGGGTACATGAACCCAATCTAGGTATTCTGAATGGATTTTAAAGTAAATAAAATATAATTAACAATTCAAAGGTTTGAACTTTATCAAAATAAAGTTTGTAGGTCTTTTAATTCCATTTTCCATAGGTAACGAAATGTTTAAGGGTGCAATTAGCGTTTTGATAATTTATCATCCTCGTCAATTACAATTTTTGATTTGATATTTTGAGGAGTAAAATCAACATATGTCGAATGCTTAAAATGTATTTGACGTTTCTTTAAATTAAGAATTAGATTTTTGAAGCCTTTATGTTCTACGTAATCACCGACAATTTGGGGGAGGGTACCCTAACTCCATCTTCTCGTATTTATTTAAAACTCATTTAGTTCTTCTTGCATACATAGTTTAGTTACTAATTTAATTAAATTGCATTAGTTGGTAGGTAAATCACAATTCATTATATTTTTCTCTTTCTCTGAATCAATCGCAGGGTTAATTGTTCTTCCTATTCATCATCACATTTTGTGTCCTATTCCCTGAATTCGACACCCGATTTACGGAATTATTACTTGAGCGATCGACTTGTACTTGAGCCATAAACACACGCCTTAGAGACATAATTATTTAGTCGAGTCAAGTTTTTGGCTCCATTACCGGGGACTAGGTAGATATTTAGGTTAGGTCCAATTGATCAAGATCTTGACTCTAGTTCTTAAAAAGCGAAAAAAATTCATAAAATTCAAAATTCCAAAAAAATAAAAAGAAAAAAAATTTAAGAAAATATCTCAAGTCCTTACATGCAAAATCCTCAATCTACTCCAATGCAAATTCATAAAAATTCTATAGTCGAGTACAATCCCGATAGCCCATATACTCCTCGCGTTCCCTAATTTTGGATTCCACCTCTTACACCGCCCAACTCCATCACGAGTCACACTTTGAGTCACACTTCTAGGGCGTCAAGTGAGAATTTCAAGTTAATTGGGGGAGAGAGCGATGTCGGATAACGCCAGTTTTTGTACGGGTGAGGGTTAATTTTCGTTTCGCCCCATAAGAGACCTCTTATACCCAGAGTGAACCATCACTCCGGGATGCATTATATTCCCAAATAATGCGAGGAAATTCTGTTTTAGTAATGGGATGATCCAACTTCTTCCCACGTTCCATGGCCTAGAGTTGGAAAAATCATACCTCCACATCTGCGAGTTCGAAGAGGTATGTGAAACTTTTAGTGATAAAGTGTGTTCTCAATACGTCATTCACCTCAAGCTTTTTCCCTTATCCTTGGAGGATAAGGCTAAGACTTGGTTATGGTCTTTTTCACTGAACTCAATTGGATCATGGAGAGATATACAAACCAAGTTTCTCCTGAAATTCTTTCCTTAACATAGAGCCAATTCCATCAAATCTCAAATTCAAATTTTTAAACAACATAACAATAAGCCTTTCGATAAATTTTGGGAGCGCTTTAACGAGTTACTTAATATGTGCCCACACCACGGATTTGAGAAGTAGAGAGTTATCTCCTTCATTCATCACGGGCTAAACTTATGTTCCAAACAACTCATAGAAGCTATGTGCCAAGGGAAATTTCTAGCGTTAGATGAGGATGATTCCGAGGCCCACCTTAAGTATGTCGAGACTACTCAAGCGTGGGATACATCTAATCCAAACTCCTGGGCTCGACACACGTCCACAACTCCTTCTGCGTCCGAACTCTATCAATTGGACAAAGAAGTCTAGTTGAAACTTCAAATCAACAAACTTGCTAAAAGATTGGAAGACATAGTCGAGTCAAGAGGAAGCACTACCTGTACTACCACTTGCGCCTTATGTCACCCCACCGCGGAGAACTCAAGAGGATACTTGGAAGAAATTTATGCAATCTCAAGGGGAAACCAATGCCCAAAATGCTCAAATTTTTGCCAAAATAAATGCGAATATTTTCCAAATTACAAGCTTACTTAAGTATCCAAGAGAAGGGAAAGTTTTCCTCCCAAGGCCAAAGACCTCCCCAAGGTCAACCTAGTTTTATCTTTACATTCAATGATAAACAAGATCAATGTTAAGCCATTACCACTCTGCGTAGTGGGCGATTTTTTTATTTATCACCTCCCCCACACGACGAACCTACAGAAAATGAGGTTTCGCCTAGCACGAAAAAGGCCGAAGATGCCCCCCTTAAATTAGAGTGACAACGAGGACACCACTAGGCTCGAAATCATAGTGAAAATGCCCATTGTTGTGCCTTTCCCTTAATGGTTGGTTCCTCCTACTAAACGAGCCTCCCGGGAAGATGTCCTAGATGTACTTAAGAAAGTAAAGCTGAATTGATCTTTTCTCGAGGCAACAAAGCAAATTCCCGCCTACGCTAAATTCCTTAAGGATTTATTGATGGTGAAACGTAGACTAATGGTTAAAAAGAACATTTTCCTAGTACAAAATGTGAGCTCAATTCTATTAAATGACCTCCCACTTAAGTTTAAAGATTCGGGTGCACCGACCATTTCGTGCATTGTTGGAGAGAACCACATCTAGAAAGCTTTACTAGATTTAGGGGTGAGTGTTAAAATTATCCCTTAGTCCATATATAGGCAATTAGATTTGGGGGACCTCAAGCCCAATAAGATCACTCTCCAACTCGCGGATCGTACTACGATGATACCTCGAGGGATTGTTGAGGACGTGATAGTCCAAGTGGACACTTTCTACTTCCCGATAGATTTTTTCATTTGGGACACGGAGCCCTCCATCCCCTCGAGTAATTATGTTCCCGTCATCATAGGCCTCTCATTCTTAGCTGCGGCTAACACATTGATTAATACTCAAAATGGTTAAATGCAACTCACATTCAGGAACATGACCCTTGAGACAAATATATTCAACATCACCAAGCAAGTGGGTGATGATGATGATTTTGACACGGTGGATCTTATTGAGGAGGTAGTAGATGAGTACATAAAGTAAAAATATTGGCGGGGATTCGTTAGGAGCGTATCTTAGTTTGGGTAGTGAGAGTGACGGGACATACACCTATTTCGAGAGGGAGGTAGGAGAGTTGAGAGCGATCTTAGACGAGAGAGCGTCAGATGAGGACGTGAGAGATGTTAATTGGGATTCTAAATTCGAGGAACTACCGTCGAGGGAGTCGCGCACGGTTTCCTTCGATGAAAAATTTTCCACCCTCGAATTAAAGAAATTTCCTCAAACGTAAAATATGTTTATTTGGGAGAGGATGAGACATTTCTCATTGTTGTCTCATCGAGCCTTGCTAAAGAGCAAGAGGGTAAATTACTAGCGATTTTGAGAAAGAACATAAGTGCTTTTGGTTAGAGCATCGCAGATTTAAAAGGTACAAGTCCCCTTATTTTTTCCCATAACATCCACCTCGAGGAGGACATGAAGCCTTCGAGGGAGATGCAAAGGCGATTGAAACCCATAATGAAATATGTCATGAGAGCAGAGATTATTAAGCTATTGGACGCAGGCATCTTTACCTCATTTCGAATAGCAAATGGGTGAATCCTATCCAAGTCATCCCGAAGAAGTCGATAAGTACTGTGGTCGAGAACGCTAAGGGTGAGCTAATTCCCCAACTCACCACCATCAGGTGGCGCATTTGTATTGACTACCGAAATCTCAATGCCGATACGAGAAAAGATAATTTCCCCTTATCGTTTATCAACCAAATATTAGAGAGAGTAACGAGACACCCATTCTATTGCTTTCTTAATGGTTATTCTGCATATAACCAAATTGAGATAGATGTTCTTGATCAAGAGAAGACGACATTCTCATGTCTTTTAGCACGTTTGCCTACAAACGTATGACCTTTGGATTATGTAATACACCCGCGATCTTTTAAAGGTTCATGCTTAGTCTCTTTATCGATATGGTCGAAAAGGGCATTGAGGTTTTCATGGATGACTTTAGTGTCTTCAACCCCTCTTTTGATCGTTGTCTTACTAATCTTGAAAAAGTACTAGCCCTTTGTGTGGAAAAGAACTTGGTACTATATTCGGATAAGTACCATTTTATGGTTACCAAATGAATAGTTCTTAACCACATAGTGTTGTCCAAAGGTATTGAGATTCACAGTGCGAAAGTAGATGTCATAGCCAATCTCCCCCCTCCTAAGTCATTAAAGGAAGTACGCTCTTTCTTGGGCCACGTGGGTTTTTATTGTCGGTTTATTAAGGACTTTAGCTCCATCGCTAGGCCTTTTAGTAGTTTACTTATAAAAGACACCCCCTTTGAGTGCAATGAAGAATGCCAAAGTGCTTTTGAAAAATTGAAAAGCATTCTCGTGTTCGCTCCCATTATGCAACCTTCGGATTGGTCCCTTCCATTTGAGCTCATGTATGATGCAAGTGCTTATGCTATAGGGGCTGTTTTGGTCGAAAGAAAAGATAAGAAGGCTCACGTCATCTACTATGCTAGCCGAACATTAACCGGACCACAAATTAATTACTCTACCATAGAGAAAGAATTTCTAGCCATAGTTTTCACCTTAGACAAATTCCTCTCTTATCTCATTGGTTCCCTATCGCATGTTTCACTGACCACGCAGCTCTTAAGTACCTCCTTTCCAAAAAGAATGCTAAATCACGCCTCATAAGGCGGATCCTACTCCTACAAGAGTTCAATCTATCCATCAAAGACAAGAAATGAGAAAAAAACTTTATAGCCGACCATTTATCCCATCTCTCGTCCGACGTACCTAGTGATCCCATACCCATAGACGATTATTTTCCAGATGAGCAATTATTTTCCACCTCTTCTCTCCCCTAGTTTATGGATATAGTGAATTACTTTGTCATAGGGGTTGTTCCCTTCGATTGGACACCGCAAGAGAGAGAGAGAAGTTCCTAACGTGGTCGAGCATGCTCTTATACGAAAATCCCTATTTATTCAAGTATTGTGCAGACCAAATCAATCATAGATGTTTACCGGATGACGAGATACCTAGCATCATTTATTTTTATGATATGAAAGCTTGTGGAAGTCACTTTTTGACGAATAAGACGACCAATAAGATTCTTAAAGCGATCTCTATTGGTCAATAATTTTTTGGGATGTGAATGCTTATTGCAAATCTTGCTATAGATGTCAATGGGTAAGAGTTATTACTCGATGAGACATGATGCCATTAACACCCGTACTCATCATTGAGATATTTTATTGTACGTAATCATTAGATTTTTGAATCCTTTATGTTTTACATAATCACCGACGGTTCGGGGGAGTGTACCCTAACTCCATCTTCTCATATTTATTTAAAACTCGTTTAGTTCTTCTTACATAGTTGTTTAGTTAATAATTTAATTAAATTGCATTAGTTGGTAGGTAGATCACAATTCATCATCTTTTCCTCTTTCTCTGAGTCAATTACATGGTTAATCATTTTTCCTATTCATCGTCACGTTCTGCATCCTATTCCCTGAGTTTGACACTTGATTTACTGGATTATTATTTGAGCGAGCTTCTTGCACTTGAGTCGTAAACATGCGCATTAGAGACATAATTATTTAGTCGCATCACTTGACATCAATTTCAAATTTCCAAATATTGTGTAAAATTAAATTTAATTAATTTTAAATTCACTCAGTTACAATGCAATAATATATAATGAACCAATTTAATCAAACAATTTGGATAACTAAATTGGGCCTCAGTTTGTCACTTGCTCTTGAGAATTAAAATCATAAATTGCATAAGCAAAAATAACATTTGATTAAAATGATATTTGCCTCGGAGATGGTCTAATGACATCTTTTTGTCGTCTCTTTTTGTCATGCCTAGTACTTCTGCCAAAAGTTCATTGATTAGGTAAGAATCCATCACCCCACTCCGTCATTTTTAGGCCTTTTTAATGGCCATCTCTAGCCATTATGACAAAGATTTTACTTTAAATGGAGGTGTGGGTTTGTAAGGTTGGAACGGAATGTTTGTCCTGTTCTTTAACGCATCTTTAGCAAACGTGAACAAATAATTGAACTCAGTTTATATCAGTTCAGCTTAGTTTATATATCAGTCCAGTTGAATTATGCCCGGTTTATATATGAGTTCCAAATCAGTTTATTCATCAGTCCCAAACTGTATATCTATTCAAATATTATCTTACATTTAAACCAAACTACATTTTAATCACATCATTGCGAGAAAAATGAATTCCAAAACAGTATATATATAAGTTCCAAACCTAAGAAAATTCTAAACTAGTGCATCTCATTCTATATACCATTCCAAATAATGAATTACGAAACATTCCAAATAGGAGTGCATTCTAAATACCATTCCAAATAGTGAATTACAAAACATTCAAAAATAGAGAATTGAGTCTCAGTGTTGTGTTGGCTCAATTCCGAATAAAACATTTGAGTCATAGGACAGTGTTCAAGTTTATTCATTCAAGCCTATGACGTGTTAGTTGAAGACATAACATCCAAGTTTATAAAGCTTCATCAACTGCCGAGTTTGTTATGCCTCATTTCTACGTCAACAACATTGGTTCCAACGCTCCTAAGGTATGAATGCATTTTAAATATGTATAGGAGCTTGGAACAATATTTATTGGATGTAATTTTTATTTTAAACTGATATTTATTTCAGAACGTTTCTTTAAAACTTTAAAATAAAGTTTCTGGGCTAAAAATCGAATTTTAAGCATTTTGTAAGTTCGTTCGATATTTTCGTTCGAATGAGAATGTCGTTCGAACGAGTTTGCCAAAGAATTTTCACACTTGGCCACTGGAACTTCATTAGAAGTGTCGTTCGAATGAGACTTCATTCGAACGAAAATCTCGTTCGAACCAGATTTCTGGCGATAATTTTTTTGGCGGTTTTAATAAGTTTTTTCCCATGTTCCCACTTACTTTTACCCACTAACTCTTAACATTTGTTATATGTGCGGGAACCATGTTTGAAAAACCAACTTTTGACATTTTCTAAACACCTTTTTGAGAGAGAAAAATTTTGAAGTTCAAAAGTTCATGTTTTAAGTGTTTGCATTTTCAAGAACATTACTCAAAAACACTTTTGTTTACACCCATAGTTTGTTTATTCCAAGTTACCATATAAATATATTTCTTGGAGTATTTAGCACCGGGTTTTACTCTGCCGAGTTGAAGAGTTCGTTTGGGTTTACTTTTACATCCCTCAAAGAAGAAGTCTCATTTTTTGGCTGCGACATTCTCACATGGTGAAAGTCACCATGTGTGGTTGACGGTTGCACCTAAAGCCTCATTAGTGGATTCCAAGGTTCCGGTTGAGTCCGGGATTGTCAACTAAGCGGAGGTTGGTACAAGAAGACGCATTAGGGGCTTAAAGGTAGTCGAGTCGTGTTGAGTAAGTCTTTTGTCTCGTACTTGTAAAAATTCCATACTTAGTGGACTTAAGGCTAGGGCCATCCAATTTTTTCCCATTATCGGGTTTTCCTCGTACATCGCGGCGTAGTGATTGTTTGTTTATTTTATCTTTTGTAAAATTCACCTTAGATACATGCTTAGGTAAAAAGATAAAATTGGTTTAAATCACTGCTCATGCTTAAGTTGATGCTAAAATTAATTTGAGTAATGTTTAATTTATTTAGTTCAAGTCATTAATTTTATTGGATAAAATTTGGTTTGGCCTAATATGCAAAAATGAATTAATTAATTGTTAGGCAAATTTCTAGGACTTGGATTGAATTAAGTTGTTTAAGTGAAAAATGTATATGTTGTTTAATTTAATTTCACTTCTTATTTGTTTAATTTTAATTTAAAAGAATTTAAAATTTGGTGTTTGTGTGTGTTGTGTTGAGCCATCTTTATTCCGCAACTAAAAGGAAATTACTTTTGATAAAATTTTAAAATTGAGGGTCCTCACATTTTCAAAGTGGTATCAGAGCAGGAGTGCTAAGTTATTGAGTTTAGGTCCTTTTTGGGCATTTTTATTTAAAATGGAAAATATGCCTCTTTCAATATTTCCTACATTTTATGGTTCTCTCATGCTTGCACATGACTCTTCTCTTGCTATATCTTATGAGTAATTGCTTTCAAGTCTTACATACTCTAGATTTTGTGCTTAATGATATATCTTTTGCTAGTTGTATGTTTTGTTTATCATTTTTCTAGTCTATGCTTCATAATCAATCACATGCTAGAATTATGATTTTTATTTATCTTTTGTATTTTATTCTTTCATTTTAATTTGCATTAAATGAAAAATACAAATTTATTTTTGTTTGTCTTTTGAGTTAATTTTTGTGGTTGGTGAAAAACTTTGAAAAACTCAAAATGATTTTATTTTTGTGTATATTTTGGTTTTACACACATTTTGTGGCATATGTTTGTGTTTGGATCCTCATTTCGCTTCCATGTGACTAGAACTTTTGGTTAGAATTTTAATCCTTAAAATGTTCTTTATCATTCTTACATGGAGTAGTTTAAGTTTGACTTGCTTAATGAATTCGGTTTTATATGCCTTTGCACACATGCACGAGCTTTTTGAACCTTAACTTCACATGTTATATTTGAGATTTGTGAGGTGTTCTCCTACCAATCTAGTCATCTACATACTATGACCTAGGAGGACTAATGCATGTCAAAATCCGTTGTACGTGAGATTTGTGTGATATAAAAATAATATATATAAATGTGCACGTGTAAGGGCTCCGAAAGGAAATATCATCCTTTGCGAGTAAGCCACCGTTTGGAATGGACTTAAAAGAAATACATGGGCCAAAGGCCTAAAAAAATATATGGCATTAAAAAGAAAAATAATTGCCAAGGCCATGTTTGAATTAGTATATTCATTCAAATATATATATATATGCTTATTTAGGGAGATTGGATGGTATATCAACGGTTTGCACAATGTCCGTTTATCCTAGTTGTACTTTCAATGTGACTCTATTGGTTTGTAGAATCATCAAAATTCTAGGCTTGTATGCATTGTGTATATTTGTTCATTGAGTTCAATTTATAATGTCACATGAGGTTATATTCAAATGTGATAAAGTTTGTAATCAAATGAGAACTCAGTGGACATATTTTAAGTGATTGGGTCTAAATTTAATTGTTACTAGTTCACACCCTTACACTTTCATTTCCATATGACACATTTATGCTATAAGAGTGTGGAAGACTCATATTACATTTTGTGTGTGTCATTTTGGTGTTTATATCTATATATGTGTACTCGTGTCTATTTAGTATATATTATGTATACATATATTTGATATTGTTTATTTTTAAGTCTTTGCCTTGCTAGCTAGTCCATTTATGCTTTAATTCATAATTGGTACCTATTTTGTTATGTAGTTTGTTTGATAACTCATGGTTAGTATCTTACTTGTCAAATTGGTATCACTTTTTTTGGCGCATCATCGTTGGTATCCATTAATGTTTCTGTTGGATTAGTTACATTTATTGTTGCCCATAGGCCTTCATGCTCTAATCACTTTATGCACAATCATGATTTACTTGATTTTCCCATATTTATAAAGTTTTAAGGGGAGAAATCGTATTTAGTTAAATTGGGGAGAAATGAGTAATTAATTAGTTCTTTTATCCATTGTTTATTCCTGAACAAAAAAGGGGGAGAATGATAGGGGGAGAAATGGTATCTAATCCTATTGTAATCGTATCTTAAGTTTGGGAGATTTAACTTAGGGGGGAGTCGCGACCTTCTTAGGTAGATCATGGTTGATAAAGGGGAGAATTAATTTAGGGGGAGTATTTATTTATTTTACATGCATTTAATATTCTTGATATTCCCTATGCGTTTGATAGTTTGCTTTAGTGTGCAGGAATTGTTCTAAATATGGAAACTTTATTCATCGATAAAGATATTGATCCTTGAGTATTCAGTCAAGTTTGGGTGGGATGTTTGAGTCTAGTAGAGCTTGACGGCCCTTTAGGATTTTTAGTTGGTTTTTATCCCGGAATAGCCAAAGGGGGATATTTGTAAGGACACAAGTCTCCGATTGAGTCTCAATATTGTGTTGGCTCAATTCCGGACAAAAACATTTGAGTAATAGGACAGTGTTCAAGTTTATCCATTCAATCCTATGACGTGTTAGTTGAAGACGTAGCGACCAAGTTTATAAAGCTTCATCAAATGTCGAGTTTGTTGTGCCTCGTTTCTACGTCAACAACATTGGTTCCAATGCTCCTAAGGTATAAATGCATTTTAAAAATATATACATACATACATACATACATATATATACATACATACATACATATATATATATACATACATACATATATATATATATATATAGGAGTTTGGAACAATATTTTAAACTGATGTTTATTTTCAAAAGGTTTCTTTAAAACTTTAAAATAAAGTTTCTGGGCTAAAAATCGAATTTTAAGCATTTTGGAAGTTCATTCGATATTATTGTTCGAACGAGTTTTTCGTTTGAAGGAGAATGTCGTTCGAATGAGTTTGCCAACGAATTTTCCCACTTGGCCACTGGAACTTCGTTAGAAGTGTCGTTCGAATGAGATTTCTTGCGGGAATTTTTTTGGCAGTTTTAATCAGTTTTTCCCCATGTTCCCACTTACTTTTACCCACTAACTTTTGACAGATGTTATATGTGCAGAAACCATGTTTAAAAAACTAACTTTTGACATTTTCTAAACACCTTTTTGAGAGAAAAAAATTTCTAAGTTCAAAAGTTCATGTTTTAAGTGTTTGCATTTTCAAGAACATTACTCAAAAACACTTTTGTTTACACCCATAGTTTGTTTATTCCAAGTTACCATATAAATATCTTGCTTGGAGTGTTTGACACTGGTTTTTACTCTACCGAGTTGAAGAGTTCGTTTGGGTTTACTTCTACATCCCTCAAAGAAGAAGGCTCATTTTTTACTGCGACATTCTCACATGGTGAAAGGCACCATGTGTGGTTGACCGTTGCACTTAAAGCCTCATTGGTGGATTCCAAGGTTCCTGTGGAGTCCGGGATTGTCAACTTAGCAGAGGTTGGTAAAAGAAGACACATCAGGAGCTTGAAGGGAGTCAAGTCGTGTTGAGTAAGTCTTTTGTCTTGTACTTGTAAAAATACCATACTTAGTGGACTTAAGGCTGGGGCCGTCCGAGGTTTTTTTCCCGTTGTGGGTTTTTCCTCGTACATCGCGGCGTAGTGATTGTTTGTTTATTTTAGCATTTGCAAAATTCACATTAGATATATGCTTAGGTAAAAAGATAAAATTGGTTTAAATCACTACTCATGCTTAAGTTGATGCTAAAATTCATTTGGGTAATGTTTAATTAATTTAATTCAAGTTATTAATTTTATTGGATAAAATTTGGTTTGGCCTAATTTGCAAAAATGAATTAATTAATTGTTTAGCAAATTTCTAGGATTTGGAGTGAATTAAGTTGTTTAAGTGAAAAATGTATTTGTTGTTTAATTTAATTTCACTTCTTGTTTGTTTAATTTTAATTTGAAAGAAATTAAAATTTGGTGTTTGTGTGTGTTGTGTTGAGCCATCTTTATTCCACATCTAAAAGGAAATTACTTATGGTAAAATTTTAAAATTGGGGGTCCTCACGTTTTCAAATTATAAATGTATTCCATCAAAGAGAATTCAAAATAGTAACCTAACATTATGCATGTATTCAAACATGAGTGTAGCTCACGTTTACATAAAAACCCTTAAAATAAGATAAACACACAACCCAATAATAACAAATTTGAGTCTCATCACCATTAATACATTATTTTCATAATTTCCATTGAGAACAACACTACGTTAATTCAAACTACTATCATTTGTGGGGATAACACAATTGGAAGACTTAGTTTTTCCACACACTAAATTCATTGATGATGGGGAAATCATTTTACAGGGAAGTCCATTGTACTTAGGCGTTTACCATTCAAGCCATTTATCGCATCTAGGATAGTGGTGGTACACCCATCCTAAGTTATTTTTCTTATTGTAATGTGTAACTTTAACACCCGACAACTCACCACATTCACATTTCATCTGTTTGAACTTAAGTTCTAGGTTGATGGTTCCAGTCAATGGCTTCATTGACGACATTTTTAGTACTTCTTAAATTGAGAATTGTCGTATAAGCACCTTTTTTTGGAAAAGTAGAAATTATGTGAACACTCTAAATTGAGAATTGTAATAGCAACTGCCTTTTTTGGGTTTTTGATTTATGAAAATAGATTCGAATGTACATATGTAAATAGAGAACTATATATATGAGTAGAAAATTCACAAATGTAAATAAATACAAGGGTTGTTCCAATACATATGATACAAATAGGGTTGTCATATAAGGGTTAACAAAATAATAATAAAAGAATATTTCGAAACTCATTTTTTGTCTAAATAAACTAATTGATCCTTCAAATTAAGGTTGTTATCAAGATCAGATTGGAACTCTATAGGGACCATTAATGCACCTTTTTTAATATTCAAACCCTTTGGTTCATGCATAATAATAAACCAATTGTTATCGTTTATGCACTTTGAGCGGAATACATTATTCACATTTTAAAAGGCATAAATAAAAGGCTCGTCGAACATGCAATATTTACTCTTCATCTTAGATAAATATACCATGATAAGTTTTGAGGTAGGATAAACTTTATAACCATTCGTAGTATCCTCCTCCTTCACCAGTCATAATAGAAGACGACTTCTTTGAAATACAAGTAATCTAGTTCCAAGATTTGTTAGACAATCCCATAATAGGTTAGCACCGTATCCTTTGGAATTTTATAGCTTTTTCTAGACACATAATAAGTCAAGTAAGAAATTGAATTTTTCATATTTTACGTCAACAATTTTTCCTCGCATGGGTATGCGACGAAATTAAAACCGTTGATGCAGAATATTTTTACCTCCTACGCAAGGAAATTGGGACCTTTAGCTAGGAGTGCAAGACTTGAAGATACATCACCTCCTTTGAAAAGATGCATTTATAAATGGATTTTTATTAGGGAATATTTTACAACACATGCATAAGTAATCACAACAAAAGATGTGCCAATTACGTCTTTTGATACCCATGCCCTGAAATCATTTGAAAGTGCAGATTATACATATTCACCTGTATAATAGGTTTCACACACACACAAAGATCTAATTTTTAGCCAAGTTTTATCTTGATTAAATTTATCTGAACATGCAAGATAAAGTCCAAAGCTAAATATGCCAAACCAAGAATCTAACTAAAACATAAGAAGAAGTTTGAGAAAAAAATACCTAGGGGAAATACCTTTTATATTAGCACTGTATAAGAATTGATAGACATGTAACGCTGTGCATACTAGTTAGAGAACCACTAAATATAATGAGGTATAGGTCTTCAAGTCTTTACCAGATATGACACAGTCTATCACCGTCTATAGGAAGTAGATTTTCCCTCGGTATAAACTGATCAGTCTCAGGTTAGGATGTATAATTTGGAAAACAAAAGTTATTTTTTGTAACAAAACATATGGAACTTTTGGAACAGGTATAGAAATTTATTTTCTCCAAAAGTTCTTCAAAAACAATACCACAATAATACTTTTTATAAAGAAACACGATTTTTGAGGTGAAGAACTCGTTCGAATGAAATTTTCACTTTGTTCGAACGAAAATAGCAGTTTTGTTCTAACGAGGTTGACTTTTGTTCGAACAAAAGGCTTAGTTCGTTCGAACCATCTTCCAAAGAACTTCCAATGGATGCAGATCTATCAAATAGAAAGACCCCATATGAAGCTCGTTAGAATTTCTTTCTAACGAACTACAAAACTTCTTTCCAACGAAAATGGAGTTTCACTGGAACAATGCTACAATCTTCATTCTAACCAATAAAAAGCCTCATTCTAACGAAGTGTGCATTTCATTCTAATGAACTCAAAAGAAATATTTTATTTTGAAAATCCTTTTATATAAATGTCTTAAATAAAAAACACATCCTAGAATAAATTTTAATAAGCTTTAAATCAAAACACTTAAATACTATATACCTCCAAATAGTGTCGTGATCGTTTCAACAACTCGAATTTCAAAATGTTGCTCGATCACTAACTCACCTTCAATGAACATGGAAAGTATATATAGATGTGGTTTGTTTGGTTTGTAATGGGATACGCCAAAATATGTGAACTATGAGCAATTATAAAATATTTCTCTGACAAATCTCCCCTTTTGGCTATTCCGGTACAAAATAAAAACCGAACCAAATTAAACCCCTAAGACAATGTACTACTAATGCCCTCGCAAACCCAAAAATGGAAATACATTGGAGAGTTTGTCTTCAACTTAAATTCTTCATCTTGTGTAGTCCAAGAGATCATCATTAATGTAAAAAATACCTACACAAACGAAGCCAAAGAAATACCGTGACGTATACGAGAGTTTAAAGAAAATAAAAGCTCCCCTCTAATTTGTTCTCCCCTTTTTTTATCCGTAATAGACAAAAGGTAAGAAACTAGGCGTGAATCGATAGCATCCCCTGATTCCAAATGGAATAACATCACAAAGATACCAATTTGAAAGTACGAGTTATACGGATTCACTTATGTCTTAGGTCACACAAACACAAAGATCCAATACTTAGCCAAGTTTTATCAAATTTTCTCAAGTATAAAAAGTATATGAACGTATATGAGTATAAAAGGTACATGTAAGTACAAAATACATCGCACCATGGAATAGCACTAAAATATCTGAATCATGAAAATGAAATGTAATTGCCTGAACATAACCCATGGGAAAATCGATATAGAAATTCACAACATAGGCACACAAAGTCAATGAGATACTTCTAAAGAATGAACTTAATTTCAACATTAGGTGTAAGAATGTTGAAAAAAATGAAATTCATTCGACTTATGCAACATGCCATGAATTTAAATGCTTCTCATATCAATAATGTCAAACTATTTAACATTTTTCAAGAGAGTCCGTTATGAAAACTCATTGATCTTCTACTTTATAAAGCCCTTAAAATCTGAGATATTTAAGAAATCACTCTCAAATTTTGAAGATATCATAATGCTCATGAAAGCAAAGCATCAATGAAATAAAAATGGTGGAATTTTTGTTTTGCGTGTCATTAATATTTTAGGCCCTTTAAAAATGGTTACTTTAAACGCAAAGAGGATTTTATCTTTCGTAACTCCTTTCCATTGCTTAACACGAAATAACTTTTTTGAGAAAAGAAATATGGTCAATGGTTATTATAAGCACAACTTATCTCTAGTACATTTAGTTCATTATTAAACACTATTGAGATGAGAAGACCATATTCGACATATGGCAAGCAAGTAACATATTCAAAAAGTCTATGCATGTTTGCAATAAAGGTTATAAAAAACATAGCATGGAGAAAGTAATCATCAATGAACAACAAAATACTAGCCATGCATTATTAAGAACATTATAGAAGCGAAACCATGTCTCATAATATCATGAAAAAAGTCACATGAATTTATGGAATGAAGTTATGATTTTAAATCTTAAATGCACATCCATATATGATGAAAAACAACATACAAAAATCTTTTTGAATTTTCCATTTTTTTTAATCAAGATTAAATATTTTTGGCAATTTTCAAACTTTTTCTAAAAGAAACGAAAATATTTTTGGAATTTCAATAAATATAAACACAGAAATACAATCCACTAATTGGGAAAAAGTATGGCAACAAGATAATCACCGTATACTAGATGCAAGTCATACCCCAAGCATTAGGCTGAGAGGAGTTCTCAAAAGAGGTGGACATCCTTTGAAATTCCTCCATCAAACTTTGAGAAGTCTTGACTGAAAACTTAACTTGCTCTAAAAAACTCTCAAAATATTTATGGTGATGTTCGGGATCATGTGGAGTAATACGGGTGGGAGTGCGCATGAGAACATGTGTGTGAACTTATATAGGAGTATTGGGAAACACTGTGTGAGAAACTCTCCCTAGAATAAAACAAACTCCCTAAGGCGACCTTCTTATTTTCAAGGGGAACAATCGTAAATAGGTATGGGTCTAACTTAGTTAAAATTCCTAGGACGAGATCTCGTTGGTGGGTTAGGTATCCTTTGTGGGTTAGGTCGAGGCCCATAAGTATCTATCATAAATAAGAGAACCGGTTCGGGTGTGGTATTCGAAGTGGATGCACTATCGTAACCTATTACTTGTTTCTCGTTAAAATCTAATGTGGGAGTGAGGAATATCTTCCTAACCTTCTTAGATGTGTTCTATAAAGTGACCTGACCTCCCGGACATATTTGAGATCTTTCTCAAGTTAGGACATACGGGCTTCAAGTTTCTCACGAGTCTCCAATAAAGCTTGAAGATCTCTTGTAAGACTATGTTGATTAAATCGATCTTTTTCCTACCAACCACAATCAATTGACCACACAAAGAAAATTTCAACTTATCTAGTTGACTCATCGATGCCTTACACTCTTTCAAAACTTTCACCACTTTCCCTAAATCAAACACCCTAAGAGTTAAACTTCTATATTTCTTTTGGTTCTAAAATACTCTTTGTAAAGTTCATTATAGGCGCATTTAACTCCACCTTCTCCCTCACTCAAATTCTCCTCCTCCCTATTAATGTCTCTAGAATGGTTCGACAAAGTGTCGAGGCTATCACATTTATAAATGTCCTCACCGGCATGGGACGAACCAAAAGTACTAACGTAACTGGCCATTACCACACATAAATTAGGTTCATTCGGTGATTCATCCTTGAAATCCACCAACTCGATGCCACTATAGCTAAGAGTGGCTTTGTATAAAGCTTTGCCTTTGCCTTGTATCTTTAGCCTAGTGGTACACTCATGGGTTTTGTGTCCTTTCCCCTCACATTCAAAACATCTCACTTGACCATTCTCAGAAACATTCTTGCTCTCAGTAAAATGTTTATTTTTCTCAAAACTATGTCGTGAGATTTTGTAAATTATAAGCTCTCACGGCGTTGGTACCCTCGTGAGAGAGTTGGAGGATATCCTAAACTTCCTTAGACATGGTACACATATTGATACAATAGAACTCATCGGAAGTAATTGCACCAAAAATTTCACTTAAGACTTGAGAGTTGAAATTACTCCATTTAAAATCATCTTCTATCCAAGCAGTGACATGTTTAAGTCATCATTAGTCATAGTGGGTGGTGTTCAGCCTCTTTCATAAATAATCCAGACACGCTACTCAATAAATGTCAGTACTAAATTCATTCGATCTTTCCAACATGCATAATTAGACCCATCAAAAATAAAAACCCTATTATACAAATTATCCATATAATCCCAAAATAAATATCACACAATAAATTAATGTAACCAATTCTGATACTAATTTGAAAGCGCAAGTTAAATGGATTCGCTTGTATCTTATGTCACACACACTCACACACATAAAGATCCAATTTTTATCCATGTTTTATCTTGATTATATTTATGTGAACGTACAAGATAAAGTCCAAATCTAAATATGCCAAATCAATAATTAAACCAAAACAGAAGAATAAATTTAAGGAGAAAATCCTTCGTGGGCAAAACTTTTTATATAAACACTATTTAAGAATTGATAAACACGTAACAACTTATAGACTACGTAGAGGTCCACTATGTATAATGTGGTACAAGTATTCAAGTATTCAATAGATACGACACAGTCCATCACGATCCATATGAAGCATTTATTCCCTCGGTATGCACTGATCAACTTTGGGATGTGATCCTTTCTTCTTCAACTCCACAAATTAACAGTAAAGAACACGCTACAAGGATTTGATATAGTTTATGGAACTATGGTTTGACAAACTCAATAGATCATAGTAGTGATGTATGGTTTGGAAAATAAAAAATTATTTCTATGAAACAAAACTTGTTGGACTTTCTTCCAAAATAAGACCACAAGAGTCCTTTTTATAGAAAAAATAATTTTTGAGGTGGAAAACTCTCTCGAACTAAAATAGTAGTTTTGTTCTAACGAAATTGACTTTCGTCCAAACTAAGGGATTAGTTTGTTCGAACAATCTTCCAACAAACTTCCAATGGGTGCATCTCTGTCAAACATAAAGATCCTGCTTAAAGCTCATTAGAAGTTAGTTCTAACAAACTATAGAACTTCGTTCCAACAAAAATATAGATTCGTTCGAACCAATTTCAATATTCGTTTGAATGAGATAAGCAACCTCATTATAACGAGGTGTGTATTTTGTTCCAACGTACTAAAAAAATAAAAATATTTTATTTTTAAAATCCCTTTATAAAAACTAGCTCGAATAAAAAACACATCCCATAATAAATTTGAATAAGTTTTAAATGAAAACACCTAAATACCTTATACCCATAAATAGTGTCGTGATGGTTTCAACGTCTCGAACTTCAGAATGTTTCTCGGTCACTAACTCATCTTCAATGAAAATGGGAAGTATACGTGGATATGGTTTTCTTGTTTTGTAACGAGATATGGCAAAATATCTAAACTATGAGAAATTATAAAATCTTGCTCTTACATCATTCATCATGAAATCTCTCTTCTGATTTCTGGTAATTTCGCAATCAGACTTCCTAAATGTGTTCATGAAATTATAAAGTTTAGATGGTAATATAAGGAATACACATAATCAAATAAAAACAAATTATATATATAGCTACTTACTCTCTCCAATCTTCAACTTCATCTTACGGTTCAAAGACATAATGAGCTACTTTCTTATATTGTAGATTGATTAGTTTCACCTCTTTAGAGTTGATGAAAGGTAATTCATACTCAAACTCGAGAGGTTCCTTAATCACTAGTTCTCCATGAGGATTGAACCTCCTAAGCCCTTGTTTAAGCACATGTTCCCGAGTGTATAATGTTGATTTTGTTGTATGGATTCTTCCATAATTGACCCTTCCACTACACCAAAACACTAATTTTGTGACTGCCTTCTTATGACTGCTAATGGGGGTGACAAACTTATCATCCCCGGGAGCTGTCACAAAATTATTTATAACTACCATTAGGAGTGATAAAATCTTGGGCAATGAAAAATTTGAGTCAATTAGTTTATCACTGCTAATGACAGTCACAAATTTTTAACTGATATAAGCAGTCACAAATTTGTAACTGCCACAAGTAGTCACAAATTTATTAGTAGAATTACATTGTGACTCTTATGAGCAATCACAAATTTTGGCCCAAGACTTAATTTGTGACTATTATTAGCAGTCACAAAATTATAACTCCTCGTAGCAGTCATAAATTTTGGCTCGAAACTTAATTTGTAACTGCTATTAGGAGTCACAAATTTGTAACTGCTCGTAGCAGTCACAAATTTTGGCCTAAGGCTTAATTTGTGACCGCTATCGGGGGTCAAAAATTTATCGTCATAATGTTCCCTTACATTTAGTTTCCCTCTTCTTTCTCTCTATTCTATTCAATCTCCCGCTCTCCCCTCACTATATCTTCAACCTCCCTCTCTCTCCTCACTCTTTCTTCCTTGGTAAGCCCTAAATTCTTTTCTTAATTTCCATTTTGGTAAGCCCTAAATATTTCTTATAGAAAAAATGATTTTGTTAGTGTTTCTAAGCCCTAAATAGGACTATATACTGATTTTGCTAACAGGGATACGTTTGGATTCAAACTTTTTGAACCATTGCTAAAAATATGTTTTGTAGTTTAGGATGTTTTTAAAATGAATTTGTACAATCATTTTTTGAAACATATGAATTTGAATTTGTACAAGTCTTGTGTTGCTCATGAAGATACGTCTTAGTTTAAGGTTAGATCTATTCATTTATTACAATCATATAGAAATCGATTTCTTAAAATCATGGAAATGAAATGATTATGTTCTTTGTTTCTTCTATTCCTGGGTAATGTTGTTGTATAATAAAAGATAAAAGAAGAAATCGAAAACTTAGCTATCTTTACTATGCATTTTAGTTTTAATTTTATAACAAATTCGAACTTTTGACCTTTGATAAAATGTAGTTTGATATGCATTGGTATCTATCAATGGAGCTAGGTCATGTTTTAGACTTATTTTTCATCATTCTTTGCTTATTTTTGTGGATATTAAACCTAGTTATTTAAATCTTTAGATTGTTACGATGTAATATTGCCTGTTTTCCTAACTAGAATAAAATTTTCTCTTACTTGGATTGATGAGATTGTAATCCATATTTGTAAATTATGTGTAATGTACATTTATAAATAAAATATCTAGACACTAGATTTATTTTGAAGAAAATTATACTCTCTTTGTCCCAAATTAAGATTCCATGTTTTTATTTTATATTGATTAAGGATACTCTCAATCAACGGTCAAAATTTTGTTAACAATTTTGACCTAAGTGATGTTCGGATAAATCAAAGTTTCAAAGAGATGGTTGACAGTATTGATATATAGATTAAGGATACACTCAATCAACGAGGATGTACATATATAGATATAGCCCCAGGGCTAGGGGGTGGTGGTTCTGCAGAGTTTCGAAGTTTTTTTTTTAATATTCTATACATCTTTATCACTATGTGATAGCGCATACAGTTTTTGCTTCTTAGTTGTTATTGATATATTTATTATAAATTTTGACTTTGTTATGTGACTTTAATTTGATTATCTTATGTATTTTCTGTATTACCCCGTATTTTTATGCTATATTAATTTGAGGATTTATTAAATTTAATGTGAGTTAATTATTTAATAAAAATTCAAAAATTAATTACGTTATAATTATTAACGCGACGAGAGTTAGTAATTATGGGAAATTTGTTGAATATTACTAATGAGCAAAGTAATATATTATATTGGTTATATTGAATGTCATGAGTGAATTAAATGACAATTTCGAAAATTTAAGTCGGGACGTGCTCGTGTCACGTCGGGACTAAATTTTGATAAATAAAAAGTGTATATTTTATAAGTTAATCATATAGTCGTTTTGAGTGCGCCAACGCGTCTGAAAGGGTCGAGATAGTCAGAAAAGTGTACCCAGGGGTTTAGTTTGGGCCTCGGGGCGTTTTTAGGCCTAAGTGGTACCCCGGGAGGGCATTTTGGACATTTCACATTTATGGGTAATTAAACCCACGAAAATCAGAAACTTATATCAGCCATTTAGGTTAGTCAGCTAGGGTTAGAAAACTCAAACACAAGTGACGTCCATAGGAGAGGGAAGAAGAAAGCTTCCAAGGCAATCCAAGGCCCCAAAAGTCATCCGTTTGCACCGCCACCACCACCAACGCGTAGATCGCGCGACGGGCTACGCTACCATACGAAAAACATCTGCAAATCAGAACATCAAAAATCCCAGGCAAGTGTTTATCTTGCTTATTTCGTTGGTGCATTTTCCATATTAGTTTAGGAATGATTAGGGATGAAATATATGGAAGAAAACCCAAATTGTGATAGGAATTTGCATGTAGTAAAGACTTAAACCTTATTCTGGAAATCTTTTGTGATGTAGAAGAATAATCCATGAAATTTTGGTGTAATTAAGAAAGGAATTCTGGGGTAAAACAGATTAGAACCATGATTTAGAGATTTTTAGGGTTCTTGAGTTTTAAATGAATTTCGGCATGATTAATCCATGTTTAGTGACGTAAATTGACATGCTTTACGTAAGATGTGTATCATATCATGTTAGGATGTTAGTAGGACAAGATTTTGGACGTTTGGGAATCTAAGACTTGAAATTGGATGAGAATAGGTGTTAGAACCCGTAACTGTAATTCTGCAGAAATCGCAATACCTACTTGATCGATCGATCGAGCCTAGAGCCTCGATCGATCGAAGGTTCGATCGATCGAGCCCCAGACCTCGATCGATCCCTCCTGGCAGACTCCTATTTCCTTTTTAAATGAGTTAAATTCAATTTATTGTGAGATAATTCTTGGGCATCCTTAATAAAATGTTTTGGGAGATAGGGAAGACCAGTAGGATATGTGAATAGATTTTGGGACCCTTGATGTCGGGCAAAGATTGTATTTTGGGATAATTACATAAGGGTCGGTGAATTTATGATTTAAAGAGAGAGACACGTAAGAGAGCTACTTTGGGACAAATGTGTATACCTACTGAATTTTTATAATTGGGAGGATAGAATCCATGAAGCGTTATATAGTAAGTGGAAAAGTTCCTCAAATTAAAGTAAGATGTGAATGGTTATACGTGATAACTATATAATAAGAAATAAATGCAAATGACGTAATTATGGGAATTGAGAATTTACCCATTATTGATATGGTAATATTAGTTTAGTTATATGATTGTGTATGCATATACTATCTCTGTGTGAAAATCATGCCCACGCTACTTGCTATCCCCGAGGTTTCCGCACTGGGACAGTCTTATCTCGATGGGACCTTTATGGGGGATATTGACTTGTACCCTAGAAGATAGTTGTCCTTGGTACAGGCTATCGGAATGATAGTTCAGACGGTCCTAAGAGATGCGGGTATGTGCTTTCCTCTTAGAGACTTGGAATCTATGCTTCGCCTCATATTGTTTGTGTATAGGTATCCTTGGTACAGGCTATCACAGTGATAGTTCAGACGGTCCTAAGAGGCGCAGACATATTCCATCCTCTTAGAGACTTGGAATCTATACTTCGCCTCAATATTGTATGAGAATGTGTTAATACAGTTCGAGAGTGATTCCGAATTTGTATTCCCTTAGTACGAGTGATACGGGGATTGGATAGTAGAGTATGCCCGCACCATAGTTTTATTTGGGGTGCTGATATGATATATATATATATATATATATATATATATATATATATTATGAGTAGTTAATATATATATGAAATTATGGAATCTGGAACTGCCTACTGTGATGTGATATGTAGGACATGGTTGATGACTCAATTATAAATACTTGTTTTGATAAAGTATTATATGACACTAGAAAACTTTATTGATTAATAAAGTTAAAATGAGAACTTTGGTAACTTATTGAAATATTCTTTTCAAACAATTGAAGCGTTAAATTTTGAATCTTACGAGTAATCCAAGATAAGTTAAATCATTGGGAATATTAGTTCGATAAATGATAAGATAAACCGTTGGGAAGGTTAGTGCGATAGGTGTGCACATTAGAAGAGAGGTGAGAATTTCTCAAGAGAGTGTCGCACTAATATGTTGTTGCATTGTCCTATATCAATTTAAATACTTGCTACACGTATTTTAAATCAAACACACTATCGGGCTCTGACCCGTTTCTTTTTCTCTTTCTCTCTCTCTTGTATATATATGTATGTATTACAGGTGTCCAGCCACAGGGGCGTCTTGCTTAGGATCCCTTGAAAGGAACGTGCTGCAGCTTTGGTGGGAGTTGCAGGCCACTTGCATAGACGACTTCGTTCACTTGATTCCACATCTATCATACTCATTTATTGGTCATGTGTCGCCCTTTCCACTATTTATCTGTTTTATTGGGACATTTGTATGTCAGTTATTTCTAGTACTGTTACTATGGGATTTATTTCAGTATGGATGTTTTACCTTAAGTCTTAAATGTTGGGACTTTGAATGTTGAATGTTTAAATTAATTGGATTATGTTCCAGGATAATTGTTGTATGATTATTACTTATTGAAAATATTGTTACTAATTAAATAAATAATTTTTTCTTTAAAAATACATTTTGGTTATAAAGGTTAAAAACATGGTTTTGACACATAGCCTAATTAATTAGGGTGTTAATTTGGAAAAGTTTATTTTTACGACAGTGATGCTAAGAATGAAACAACTGTTCACCTTGATTTTAATTTAATAAAGGAGTAATCGCCCGATATTTAATTAGGCGTGGTGTCACAGGTGGTATCAGAGCATCAGGTTCTAGTGTCCATAGGATCTGTACGGCTTATTTCGCTTTCAGCTTAACGTTTTTGCTATAGAGCCCTATTTTTAGGATTGTTGTACTCTTGCTTTTACGTTTAAGTCTTCAGCTATTTGAGATTTGATAATAACTGTAGACTAATAAACTTTTTCACGTTTCAGATGCCTCCGAGACATGCTCCGAAGGATAGGCGTGCCCAGGCCGAGCAGCCAGCAGTTCCGGCACAAGGCACAATGAATGCAAATGAAGTAGCCGCCATTGTTGCTCAGGCGGTGAATGCCGCACTAGCGGTGGTTCAGCAGGCTCCACCCCAGGTTCAGCAGTGGCGCCAGTACCAGCATAGCTTCCATCTGCATGGGAGAGGGTTCAGGATGCTTTTCAGAAAGCGCATCCCCCTGAGTTCTCTGGTAGCTCCGATATTGTCACAGTTAGCCTATGGAAGAAAGACATCCAGCGGCATCTCCGTATGTATGAGTGCACCGACGTGCAGAAGCAGTTATTGTCTTCCTTTAAGCTAGTGGGGGGCGCTTTGCAGTGGTGGGAGTCCACTACCACTTTGGAGGAGAGGGACACGGTCCCTATTCAGTCATTTTGGGAGCAGTTTGACAGCAAGTATTTTCCACCCGCCGTGCAGACTGAGATGAGGCGGAGATTACTGAATCTGAAGCAGGAGAGTCTTACCGTAGCGGAGTATGAGGAGGAGTTCACGAGACTTCTCATCATTGTGCCAGATAAGGCACCTACTGAGAGCAAGAAGATTATGCTGTTTGTCGACGGGTTAGCTTGGAGGATCCGTCAGCACCTTATTGGGAATTTATCCCTGAGTACTTTCACTGATGTACTCAATGCTGCATTACTACATTGCCAGGATCACCATTTTCATCTTCAGGGAAGCAAGAGAGCAGGAGAGTCCAGCCAGCAGGGCAGGGCCGGGGGTAATAGTGCCAGTGGGGCACCATCTCATGGACAGACTCGTCAGCACGAGCAGAGTTCCCATCAGGGGGACCCTGCTAAGCGATTCCTTTCAGGTGATTCCAGGCAGGGATTTGGGGGTTATAGGCAGGGTCAGCCTAATCATCAGGGCCAGCAAGGCCAACATTGACAGCAGGGTTAGCAGCAGGGCCATCAGGGCCAATAGCGTGTTCATCAGGGCCAGTGGCGAGGAGGTAACGGCTAGCAGGGCCGTGGTCAGCAGGGTCAGAGGGGAGGCAACTTCAAGGGCCGATGTTTTGGGTGTGGTAGACACGGCCATAGGCGCCAGGATTGTCTGGAGGGAGATAGGGCCCCACAGCAGCAGGGTGCCCGCAATGAGCCACAGAGACCACTTTTTTCGGCTGCACTCCCAGCTCCAGCCCAGGTGCCAGCCCTACCAGCCGTTTGAGCAGCCCTAGTGCACCAGGGGCAGTTACAGTATGGACGTGTATATAACGTCCACCAGGCAACAGCTCCACAGGCACCACCCGCGATTGAGGGTATGTTTCCTATCCATGGTACTATGGGTCGAGTTTTGTTTGATGCGGGGGCAACACATTGTTTTATAGATACGCATTTTGCGAAGGCCTTAGGGTTGTTAGCCGTAGCAGAGAGCACAGTGACGTGTGTGGACTCACCACTGGGGAGTGGGTCACTTATTTTCTTTATATGTCGGGGAGTGGGGGTAGAGATTGGTAGTTTGGTATTGTCTACAGACATGTTAGTCATAGACATGCATGAGCATGATGTGATTATTGGTATGGATTGGCTCGCAGCTTATAGATCCATGATTGATTGCTTCGGTGGGAGCATTATTTTTGCCATTCCGGGGCAAGAGATGTTTGTAGTGGCGATGCCCCCAGAGGGAGGTTCGACCGCTCATTTGTATTACATAGAGGAGGATACCTCTAAGGAGGTTGTGATTCCCTTAGATTCGATCCCAGTTGTCAGGGAGTATTTCGATGTGTTTCAGGAGATACCGGGCCTACCCCCAGTCGAGAGATATAATTTGTTATAGATTTATTGCCAGATACGATACCTATAGCACGCGCACCGTATCGTATGGCTCCGGCAGAGATGCGAGAGCTACGAGATCAGATAGAGCAGCTGTTAGGTCAGGGCTTTATTTGTAGGAGTACCTCACCTTGGGGTGCTCCAGTTTTGTTTATGAAGAAGAGAGATGGTTCACTGAGATTGTGTGTGGACTATCGGGAGCTGAACAAGGTCACGATACGGAATAAATATCCGTTGCCTCGAATCGATGATCTGTTCGACCAGCTGAGGGGAGAAACTTTCTTTTCGAAAATAGATCTGAGGTCGGGGTACCATCAGCTACGTATTAGGGAGCAGGATGTGTCGAAGACTGCTTTCTTTACAAGATATGGGTCTTATGAGTTCCGGGTGATGCCGTTCGGACTCACAAATGCTCCAGCCGTTTTCATGGACTTGATGAACCAAGTATTCCGAGAGTTCTCGGATCAGTTTGTCATCGTTTTCATAGATGACATTTTGATATATTCACACTCCGAGGAGGAGCATGCCGAGCACTTGAGGCAGGTTCTTCAGACTCTACGAGAGCATCAGCTGTATGCTAAGTACGAGAAGTGCGGATTCTAGTTACGAGAGGTACAGTTCTTGGGGCATGTTGTTTCTGAGTAGGGGATAGCAGTTGACCCGAGTAAAGTGTCAGCGGTGAGGGAGTGGGGATAGCCCACGACACCGACGGAAGTGCGTAGTTTCTTGGGGTTAGCTGGTTAGTACAGGAGATTTATTCAAGGATTCTCCAAAATAGCGGGTCCATGGACAAATCTGACTCGCAAAGGGGTACCGTATGTTTGGGATGATGCTTGTCAATTGGCTTTCGACGAGCTGAAAGACAAGCTTACTTCAGCGCCAGTCCTTGCATTACCGAAGCCGGGTGTGGAGTACCTGGTTTACACCGATGCCTCTTTACGGGGACTTGGGGGAGTACTTCAGCAGGAGGAGAAGGCTATAGCTTTTGCCTCCCGCAAGCTTAAGCCGCATGAGAAAAATTACCCCACCCACGACCTGGAGTTAGCAGCGGTCTTTTTTGCATTGAGGATATGGAGGCACTACTTATTGGGGGAGAAATTCCGCTTGTTCACAGACCACAAGTCATTGCAGTACCTGTTCACTCAGCGAGAGCTGAATATGCGTCAGCGCAGATGGCTAGAGTTTGTGAAGGACTACCAGTTCGATATACAGTATCATCCGGGAAAGGCCAACGTAGTTGCTGATGCGTTGAGTCGTAGACCGGTAGACGAGGTAGCGGACGTATAAAAGGCAAAGTGGAAGGAGTTGGGTCACCAGGACGCAGTAGCCCGTTCTTTCATATCCGTTATGTAAGTCACACCCGAGATTATTACGAGGGTGATACAGACACAGACCATAGACCCGTTTTTCCAGGAGCATATTGTGCAACTTCTAGCCGAGGGTGCTGAGTCCTATTCTGTTAGTTTCGATGGAGGATTGCGGTTTAATGGGAGGTTGGTAGTTCCTGAAGGGAATGAATTACGTCATGCAGTGATGACCCAATCTCACGAGTCCCGGTTTGCAGTGCATCCTGGAGGGGATAAGATGTACCAGGATATGAGGAGACAATACTGGTGGAGTGGGATGAAGAAGGACATTATTGAGTTCGTGTCCAAGTGTTTTACCTGCCAGTTGGTGAAGGTGGACCATCAGAAATCGTCAGGGTTGCTTCAGCCATTGGAAGTACCCGCGTGGAAGTGGGAGAGCATTTCCATGGATTTTATTACAGGGTTGCCTACATCACAGCGGGGCCATGACTCTATCTGGGTGATTGTAGACCGTTTGACCAAGGTGGATCATTTTCTACCGGTGCGGACAGATTATACCACGGGTCAGTATGCTCAGCTGTTTATTGCTGAGATCGTCAGATTACACGGGGTGCCCCTGAATATTGTGTCAGATAGAGATAAGATCTTCGTGTCACGCTTTTGGGAAAGCTTTCAGGAGGCTATGGGTACTGAGTTGAGGTTGATTTCAGCTTATCACCCATAGACAGATGGACAGACAGAGCGTACTAATCAGATGTTGGAGGATATGCTACGCATGTGTGTTCTTAACTTTGGAGGAGGTTGGGAGCCACACCTTCCACTGGTAGAGTTTTCTTATAATAACTCTTATCAGTTCACGATTGGGATGGCTCCATTTGAGGCTTTGTATGGAAGGCCTTGTCATTCCCCAGCTTGTTGGCTCGAAGTGGGGGATAACAAGTTGCTAGGACCACAGGTGATTCAGGAGACCTCCGCGAGGATCGAGATGATCAGGAGTCGCATTCGGGTAGCCCAGGACAGGCAGAAGAGCTACGCCGATGCGAAACGGTTCTTCCGAGAGTTTAGTGTGGGGGACCAAGTGTTATTGTGTGTATCTCCTATGAAGGGAGTAATGACGTTCGGGAAGAAGGGGAAGTTGGCTCCGAGGTACGTGGGACCATTTCCCATCATCGAGAGGATTGGGCTGGTTACATACAGGTTGGGACTGCCAGAGCATTTACATCGCATTCACGATGTATTCCACATCTCGTCGTTGAGACGGTATCTTCGGGATGATATGGCCCATACTCACATTGCGATAGATGAGATCGACTTACAGCCTGATAGCTCTTACGAGGAGAGACCGGTGGCTATCTTAGACTTTAGCGAGAGGAGATTGAGGTCGAAGATAGTTCCACTTGTGCGAGTCCAGTGGGAGCACCATAAGGTGGAGGAATCCACTTGGGAGCGAGAGGCAGATATGCGCGAGAGATATCCGGACTTGTTCTTACCAGGTGTGCCTTATTTTCTGAATTTCGGGACGAAATTCCGTTATTAGGGGGGAAGTATGTAATACCCCGTATTTTTATGCTATATTAATTTGGGGATTTATTAAATTTAATGTGAGTTAATTATTTAATAAAAATCCAGAAATTAATTATGTTATAATTATTAACGTGACGAGAGTTAGTAATTATGGAAAATTTGTTGAATATTACTAACGAGCAAAGTAATCTATTATATTGGTTATATTGAATGTCATAAGTGAATTAAATGACAATTTCGGAAATTTAAGTCGGGACGTGCTCGTGTCACGTCGGGACTAAATTTTGATAAATAAAAAGTGTATATTTTATAAGTTAATCATATAGTCGTTTTGAGTGCGCCAACGCGTCCGGAAGGGTCGAGATATTCAGAAAAGTGTACCCAGGGGTTTAGTTTGGGTCTTGGGACGTTTTTAGGCCTAAGTGGTACCCCGGGAGGGCATTTTGGACATTTCACATTTATGGGTAATTAAACCCACGAAAATCATAAACTTATATCAGCCATTTAGGTTATTCAGCTAGGGTTAGAAAAATCAAACACATGTGACGGCCATAGGAGAGGGAAGAAGAAAGCTTCCAAGGCAATCCAAGGCCGCAAAAGTCATCCGTTTGCACCGCCACCACCACCAACGCGTAGATCACGCGACGGGCTACGCCACCATACGAAAAACATCTGCAAATCAGAACATCAAAAATCCCAGGCAAGTGTTTATCTTTCTTATTTCGTTGGTGCAATTTCCATATTAGTTTAGGAATGATTAGGGATGAAATATATGGAAGAAAACCCAAATTGTGATAGGAATTTGCATGTAGTAAAGACTTAAACCTTATTCTGGAAATCTTTTGTGATGTAGAAGAATAATCCACGAAATTTTGGTGCAATTAAGAAAGGAATTCTGGGGTAAAACAGATTAGAACCATGATTTAGATATTTTTAGGGTTCTTGAGTTTTAAATGAATTTCGGCATGATTAATCCATGTTTAGTGACGTAAATTGACATGCTTTACGTAGGATGTGTATCATATCATGTTAGGATGTTAGTAGGACAAGATTTTGGACGTTTGGGAAAGTAAGACTTGAAATTGGATGAGAATAGGTGTTAGAACCCGTAACTGCAATTCTACAGAAATCGCAATACCTTCTTGATCGATCGATCGAGCCTAGAGCCTCGATCGATCGAAGGTTCGATCGATCGACCCCCAGACCTCGATCGATCGACCCCTCCTGGCAGACTCCTATTTCCTTTTTAAATGAGTTAAATTCAATTTATTGTGAGATAATTCTTGGGCATCCTTAATAAAATGTTTTGGGAGATAGGGAAGACCAGTAGGATATGTGAATAGATTTTGGGACCCTTGATGTCGGGCAAAGATTGTATTTTGGGATAATTACATAAGGGTCGGTGAATTTATGATTTAAAGAGAGAGACACGTAAGAGAGATACTTTGGGACAAATGTGTATACCTACTGAATTTTTATAATTGGGAGGATAGAATCCATGAAGCGTTATATAGTAAGTGGAAAAGTTCCTCAAATTAAAGTAAGATGTGAATGGTTATACGTGATAACTATATAATAAGAAGTAAATGCAAATGACATAATTATGGGAATTGAGAATTTACCCATTATTGATATGGTAATATTAGTATAGTTATCTGATTGTGTATGCATATACTATCTATGTGTGAAAATCATGCCCACGCTACTTGCTATCCCGGAGGTTTCCGCGCTGGGACAGTCTTATCTCGATGGGACCTTTATGGGGGATATTGACTTGTACCCTAGAAGATAGATATCCTTGGTACAGGCTATCGGAGTGATAGTTCAGACGGTCCTAAGCGATGCGGGTATGTGCTTTCCTCTTAGAGACTTGGAATCTATGCTTTGCCTCATATTGTTTGTGTATAGGTATCCTTGGTACAGGCTATCGCAGTGATAGTTCAGACGGTCCTAAGAGGCACAGACATATGCCATCCTCTTAGAGACTTGGAATCTATACTTCGCCTCAATATTGTTTGAGAATGTGTTAATACAGTTCGAGAGTGATTCCGAATTTGTATTCCCTTAGTACGAGTGATACGGGGATTGGATAGTATAGTATGCCCGCACCATAGTTTTATTTGGGGTGCTGATATATATATATATATATATATATATTATGAGTAGTTAATATATATATGAAATTCTAGAATCTGGAACTGCCTACTGTGATGTGATATGTAGGACATGGTTGATGACTCAATTATAAATACTTGTTTTGAGAAAGTATTATATGACACTAGAAAACTTTATTGATTAATAAAGTTAAAATGAGAACTTTGGTAACTTATTGAAATATTCTTTTCAAACAATTAAACCGTTAAATTTTGAATCTTACGAGTAATCTAAGATAAGTTAAATCATTGGGAAGATTAGTGCGATAAATAATAAGATAAACCGTTGGGAAGGTTAGTGCGATATGTGTTCACATTAGAAGAGAGGTGAGAATTTCTCAAGAGAGTGTCGCACTAATATGTTGTTGCATTGGCCTGTATCAATTTAAATACTTTCTAAACGTATTTTAAATCAAACACACTATCGGGCTCTGACCCGTTTCTTTTTCTCTTTCTCTCTCTTGTATATATATATATATGTATGTATTACAGGTGCCCAGCCACAGGGGCGTCTTGCTTAGGATCCCTTGAAAGGAACGTGCTGCAGCTTAGGTGGGAGTTGCAGGCCACTTGCATAGACGACTTCGTTCACTTGATTCCACATCTATCATACTCATTTATTGGGCATGTGTCGCCCTTTCCACTATTTATCTGTTTTATTGGGACATTTGTATGTCAATTATTTCTAGTACTGTTACTATGGGATTTATTTCAGTATGGATGTTTTACCTTAAGTCTTAAATGTTGGGACTTTGAATGTTGAATGTTTAAATTAATTGGATTATGTTCCAGGATAATTGGTGTATGATTATTACTTATTGAAAATGTTGTTACTAATTAAATAAATAAGTTTTTCTTTAAAAATACATTTTGGTTATAAAGGTTAAAAAAAATGGTTTTGACACTTAGCCTAATTAATTAGGGTGTTAATTTGGAAAAGTTTATTTTTACGACAGTGATGCTAAGAATGAACCAACTGTTCACCTTGATTTTAATTTAATAAAGGAGTGATCGCCCGGTATTTAATTAGGCGGGGTGTCACATTTTCGTTTCTTAAATATGATTAGTGGATCTGGTATGGGCCTCAAAAAGAAAAGCCATGGTATGATTATTCTCATTAGAGGAAAACTAATTTTTGAATTGGTCTTGTGTGGTTATAGTTCTTATTTTTATTTACGTCTAAACATTGCTGATATATGTTAATTTTGATTTCTTATAGATCCTTACTGGACCCATTAATGATCCCAAAATATTCCTAAGTGGAATTATGAGGAGTCGAGCACAGGTCAAGCTCCTGGGGAAGATAGTGAAGTGATCTTATAGTCAGTTCTTATGTTTTTCCATTTTCAGCAATAAAACCAAAAATTCTAGGTAATCTGCACTTATATACATTCGGTTGAATTTATTTTTTCTGTTTATTTAGATGAATTATGGGTAATCATTATTTTTTATGATGATGTAATGAAACAGTCCTCAAGCAATTTTCAAATATCCATTCAGGAAGGGAAATAATATATTTGTGAGTTACTTGTTAGTGTACATTGTTTTGCATTAAATTTTCATTTGGGTTATAGTTTTCTTCCATTATTATGTAATAAACCATATGTTGAACCATATTATCTTTCTTAATTGGATTAGGCCATGTGTGATGCTTACACTCCAGCTGGTGAGCCATTCCCGACAAACAACATGTGTAATGCAACCAAGATTTTCAGGTAAAATCATTCTTATATTGACTTGTGTGTTTTGAGATTGGTTCGACCACTGTGGAAACCGAGTAAACTTGGCCAATACTGAGTTGATTTTCCCTCTAGTTAGTTTGAAACGTGATATAGATATACATCACACCATTTCAAAAGAGGAGTTTGAGTTAATGACCAATAACCTGGATTATTCTCGTCCACAACTTGGTTTTTTCAAGATGGCTACAATATATAGAGATTTTTTCGGTGCATCGTAAGAAAGATTTGGGCTAGTTTAGCAGACGCGTAATGTCTGTTATATATAAGATTGTTTATTGTAATTCCATTTTCCAACCTTTAAAATTTAATGATCATTTGACTATTTCCATTCTTCAGTCCTGAAATCCTTATAATCATTTCGACTATTTCTAAGTGTTGATGAATGTACTCTTAAGGAAGTTGTTAAGGTTTATGTTAAAATTATTAGGTGATTTATAAAGTTTGTATTGGATTGAAGGTATTTTAGGAAAAGTCTATTGGGATAGCTTCCTTGAAATCGAGACCTTTTTGTGTGGTGAACTTAGATAGTAAAAGGACATGCTCAGCTCTCTGATTTAAAATATATCATCTGATAGCATTTTTAAAAATCTCGAGGGCCAAATCTAGAATGGAGAAGGTATCAAATCTCCCAAACACATATTCGAATACATTTAGTTTGACTTTAAGTTACTTGTCTCTCTTCATTACCATTAAGTGTCCTTAATTGTATTTGCCATTGCTTTATCTGATCATCATTTGCATTTAATGTTGATATGCCTTAAGAGTTTTTGGACATGTTTATTTTGTAGGTTGAGAAAGCTCACAATGATCATATTCACCATGTTGATTGGAATCCTCATAATGTTAATTTCATACTAACTAGGTAAATAATTTGCGATTGCCTTTTTTAATTTCTTTAAAAAAAGAAGCTCAGCTACAATTTCTTTCACTTGTCAAACTACACTGTTGAAGAATTATAACAGAATTGCAGATCTTTTTAATCTGGAATCCCAATCCAACCACCGTGACTTGATCATCAATATAAATAGCCGTCTATAAAAGTTTTCTTTTGTGTTTTTGTTATCTTCAAATATAAATCATAGTAATATCTATAGCTACCACAGTCCCATGAATTACAGAATTAGGTCCACCAAAATCACAATATGCTGTGTGTACAACATTGATGTTAGTATATTCTACTTGATGGTCCTCATTGTTTTCTGATCATATGCATCAGTGAGACTATGTCTTCCCCCATTCAGAACTTTGTTTCTTCATTTTAATTCTCCACTTCCTATCATGACTTTATTTCCTTCACAAGGTATGCTAAAATCAGTTGTATTTTTGTTAACATAGCATATCTCTATCCTAAAACATGTAGCTTTCATAATTGTACAAGATCTTTTAATATTTGTCTTCACGAGAGATTCAATGCTATGAGAGACCATAAAGTCCAACGGACCAATTTATTTCTTGACCTTCCCAATTTTCTTCTATACGCAAGCACACTATGGTTCTTTATTTTTCTTCTTCGATATTGGAACCTAAGTTTCTACTCTGCACGTGAACAAATACGAAAGGGACATTTAGGAAGCAAAGAGCTCAACAATTTCAATTGTTATGCCATCTAAAGCTTTCAATTCACACAACTTATCAGCTCTTTCAGTAGGTTATTTTTTACTAACTTCTGTATTCTCTTGGATATCTATGTCGTTCTCATAGTTGCATGGAAAGACAATTGGGATTTATGAAGGAATCTTTCTCATTTTTCAAACAATTCCCATCCCTTTTTTATCTCATCACTTGAGATACTTTCTATTTGTTTACATTATTTTTTTTGGCCTTTTGAGATGAAAAATTATAATTTGTATGCATAAAAGAAGTCTAAGATATGAAATAGCCTTCTGTACAAGCAAATAATAGGATTTAACAAGGATGTTTTTTTATAAAAGTCAAAGCTTATGCATGTATCTGAAATGTTGTTTGAAGACAACGTGGTTGCGACTCGGATGTCATTTTTTCTTATAAGCATCTGCCTTTTATTTTGTACAAAACATTAATTTAGATATATTTTTTAATGTTATTTTGAAATGATTTGGATGTCTTTTTAAAGACTCGAATGTCAATTTGAAACGACTCAGATCAATCATCTGTCAACAACTCTAAATCATCATTTTGATGTTCATTCTGATATTAGAATAAAGTTTATCAAATGGCTTGGATGTCGTTTTTCTGTACAATCATCTGCCAATAACTTGGATGTCGTTTTGAATGTTCTTTGATTTTACAAGCTGGATTTCTTCTAAAATTCAGTTTTATTGAATACAAAATAATTTGCATTAACTTATATGACTAAGTTTTGAAATGTTCCAATACATCTAGATATATATTTTTTATGAAATACTATATAATATTTAAATCTGACGGGTTGGGGTTTGTAAATTAAAGTCTCTGATTTCTCTTACTAGTCTATAAATTAAAATCTTTGTCCATTGGTAGTACAAGATATATATGTTAGGTTGTTTTTGTTTGCAAGATGGATTGTATACAGATTTGTCTAGAAAGCATGGAATATATGGATATAATATTGTGTATATATGTGGATTTAAAATTACAACTACATTATCCAATTGGTTCATGATAAGTTAACTAAATCTCTTGAATTTTAAGAATTTCCCTATAATAATTAGTTGCACATGCTTTAAAGAGAAACTTAACATCATATCTCCCTTTTAGTTTATAACAAAATACCACATTGAGTTAGTTTTTGAATTTTTTTCTCAAACGCATCATGATTTTTTTAATCCTCATACACATAATTAATTATTTCCTTTACTCAGATGCGCTGGTTCTATTCTTCCTAATATAATTTGTATCTATACTATGCAAGTTTATGATCAATTTCCAAGCTTTACTGTCTTTTGTTCCATTTCTTTGGAGACAATTCATCACCCTCTTTTTATAATGGCTTAGGGTGCACGAATCTTTTATCTGAATCTGAAATTAGATCTGATAAAAATGATGGAGTCACCAAGCTAGAAGAGCTTGTCCGGTTATACGATCTTTTGTTACTGAATACAATTGATCTTTCTGATTTAATTAGTTCTAGAAGATACCAAAAACCAGAAGAAGGAGAAGTCTTTGTTGGAAGAATAAAAACTAGTTTAACATAGAGACTTTTTCTAAGGATACAATAGATCTAAAGTGCAAGTTTGATCTCAATGTAGATAGTTTAATCTTTAGTTTGGCAAATAGCAGGCGCTAAAAAATAAAATAAATGGGATGAAGACAATATATATTCAAGAAGATTATAAACTCCAAAAACTTTACATACTGGAGCAAATATCCACCAGACTCACAAGGTTACATAGGCTTTACTTTCAAATTATGTGATTTGAAATTTAAATTTTCAGCTAATTGATCTGTTTCATGTAATCTTTAGTTCTTATTATCTGATTTTAGGTATATATTGAATTTAGACATGAACTGTGCTGATAACTACAAAGTTTGGTTTAGCTTTGACCGTATTGTTGATTAAATTAGAGATTCAAGTTCATTTGAAGATCGCGTCCATTTAAACATATGAAAATGCGAAACTAACTCATTTTCATACTCATTTCATTGACTGTGCACATTTAACCGAATTGAAACATATTTTTATTAATCATTCTTCAATACAGAGTATTTAACTCAAGGTTACCCTCGATTTAAATACTCTGTATTGAAGAATGACTAATAACCTTGTTGCTTTGTAGGCTTATGCTCGTTGGATATGGTGTCAAGAAATTATAGATAATGATGACCATCATTGTAGACACCCCATTATGTTACCCCCTAACTCTCCTTAGGTCCCTAGTACCTCCTTTCATCACCGTAAACCCAGGTCATATCCCGAGTACTGACCTGGAGGCCATCGGGCACTCCCCGACTCAGTTTGACCCAAAAGTCAAACTTTTCGTCTCGACTGAGACTAAATGAATCTTTAAAGGGCACTAAATACACTTTGCAACGGTCTACCCCGTGCGCGATTCCGACTTACCATGCAGACGAACGATCCGTTTGCGTTCGAAACTTGACCTAGAGGCCATCGGGTGCTCCCGGGCTTTATTTGACCTAAGTCAATTCTTCAGCTCAACCGAGGATGAATGAATCTTCGAAGGACACTGAATAACCTTTCCAACGGTCCGTCTCATGCGCGATTATGATTTTCCATGCGGACGAATAATCCGTTTGACTTCGGGAGGTCACTGAATGCTTCTCGGGCCAATTGACCAAAGTCAACTCCCCAAATCGGGTCAAACTCTTTGGAATGTCGAATTACATCTCCTAACCTTTCCAACGGTCAGCCTCGTGCACGATTCAGACTTACCATGCGGACGAACGATCCATTTGCGTCCGAGCAATTCCCGGTCCAATGGACTGACAAATGCTTCCGAGACATATTTGACCCAAAGTCAACTCCCTAACCCAGGAGCGGTCTCAATGACTTTCAAAGGTCTCTTAATTAACTTTCCAACGGTATACCTCGTGCATGATTCTGACCAATGGTTTGCCCTCGGCGGCCGATTTTCCAAAAAAGCCTGAAGCGCATTGTCAATTGGCAGGTTCCAGGCCCTGCCTATCGGCACCTGCCGATAGGCAGGAACAGGTCTATGCCGATCGGCACTCACCTGGGCCTATAAAAGGAGGCCTTCACCTCATTTGCAAGGGGAGCCCAGATCTGATAAAAACCTCTCTCAACGAATCCCAGAAACCTCTCTCAACGAATCCCAGAAACCTCTCTCAACGAATCCCAGCGTGATTTCAACATCCAAATCCCCTTTTTACTTCCACTTTTCATCATCCTTTTCATCAAACTTGGTGAATTAGCCACTCTCCATCATCATCCAACTGCAAGGGCTTCTCTCCAACATTTAATATCAAGCTCAAGATCTTCAAGAAGGTCCAACTTTCTCTACTTTCTCTTAAATTCTCTTAAACACTCAATAACTTGTTTTCTTACTTAGCGCTTTTATTATCTCATCTCACACATCCTAATATACTTTTTTATCTATTTTTATTGCACATATCCTATTTTCATATAAATAAAACCCAAAAAATAAGAAAAAGAGGGTTTGGTCATAAATTCCAAATAGCGATTCTCATACTTTTCGCATACTTTCCTCACAACTAAAAACACTTTTTCCACACACACACTTACAAATAAGAGATTCCCCATTTTGATTTATGGGATAAACCCACCCCTCATTTTGTATGCGAACTATGTGGACTTTGATGCCTTTATAGGATACATAGGCGTCTCGGGGTAAAACCCGAGACTCGAGTCCTTTTTCTCACTTTCTCTCTCATTTTCTATCTTCTCTAAATCCATTTCCCTTATATTCTATATACTTTCCCTTAATAACGTATTGCTCCATATGTGTTATCGTTTCATTATAACGGCCAACGTAGGGGTAATCACGTAAATCTTATTTTTCTAATATTATTCTTATATCTTCCTACGGATGACTCGCTTTATCTTTTCCATGATACAAGTCGAGGATTACTACCTCCATTCTATATATACACATGCACACATATCACAGGGGGGAAACAAAAGGAAAATAGCAAATATTCATGAGAGACCGAAATGGAGGAATGGGTGCCTAACACCTTCCCATTTCGTAATTAAGCCTCTGAACCCTTCTCGAGTTGTCTTGGTTTTGCACGCACCAGTATGTCTTTGGATGCCATCCTTCGGGGTGGCTTCCCCTTTTTCTTTTGTCTGTTTTGAGTAAAATAGACTGGCGACTCTGAATCTCTTTACATTTTTACACCACATCTCAAACGACGCCGACCGAAGCGCTCCCTAGAGGGATGCGCGAGACCCAAAGGATCCTTTCCTCCATGCGCCCGCCCGCACGGCGAGGATCGAGGATGGCCACAGTGGCGACTCCGCTGGGGATATGTGTTTTTGTTTGTGGGCTTGAGTCTATTTACATGAATGTTATATTTGCTTATGTTCCCCCCATATCTGCATGTTCCCCTTTCTCATATGTATCCCATGCTTATGCCTATGTTCACACACTTGTGGAAATTTCTCCATGTACACTTCACACCACGTGCACCTAGGATCACATATATCCCCATGTTGCACGCATCACCTATCCATACTTGGTGTACCTTTTGGGGTACTTATACTTTTCTCCCTATTTGGCATAATCAAGAAAGGCATTCTCATCATAAGATACTAATAAGAGAATCATGAATGATTCACACGACATCACCAAAGAGCATTGATATTGACCAAATTTTACGCAGTAACTGGAGGGTCACTTTGTGATGGGCGTTGGTTAGGCAGGTCGCAGTTAGCCTAAGCGATATGACTCTCACCTTCCATTGGCCAAGTACCTTCGACGTATATCGAACGATTCCCCCGCATCGTACCGCTTGAGCGAAGTCATGACAGGAGGTATATCGCAGGGAATTCGTTCACGTACGTCGAGTATATCGAATTCGCTCTCACACGTATCGTCCCCACGAGGTATATGGTGAGGCAATTCACGTACACTCAGGTATGTCAAATGGCTTGCCACACGTACCGATTGCCCGCAAGAGCAAGAAGTATATCGTGGAAGTCACGCCAAAGGGGGGAACCCATGCCAATTCACCCAACCAACTGCATACCCGCATATAGGTGTCAGACCTAGGACACGGACTTTATATTGTCGGTTTCAACCCGAAACTTTGCTGAAATTCCGGGTCGATCTGCCGCCCAATTTTCGCACATTTTTAATATGGGATCCTGTCCGTGAGCTTGGTTCCAAGTCCAAACCATAGCTTTGCATATATTAAGACCCCCACTTTTCCAAGCTTGGGTCCCGTCCGACATTGAATTTGTGAGAATTAAATACAAATGAAAACATAATAATCATAATAATCATAATAATCATGCTGAGTTCCGTCTCCAAAAGCATTTTCCCCTTCTTTATCAAAAAAAAAATCCAAAAGCATTTTTCCCTTCTTTATAAAAAAAAATCCAAAAACATTTCTCCCTTATCCAAAAACATTTCTCCCTTCTTTATCAAAAATCCAAAAATAGTTTCTTCATTTTTTCTCAAAAATAAATATCATCCTACGCCTTCTCAGGTCGATCGCAAGCCCTTGACTTGGCTCCCTATTGGCTTAGGTCTTCATTCAAATCACCCCAGAGTTTCATCCGTTCCTCTACTACTTCTTCCGATTTCGGAATCCATCCATTTTCCATGGAGAATAAAGATCAAGCACCAGTCATACAACTGGATCTGACGACAGTCCTAGCTCAGCTCGTGTCCAAGATCGACATCCTCCAAACCGAGGTTCGAGAGATGCAACGAAACCAAGTTCTTATTCCTCAAGAGCCCGAGGCCCTATTCCCTCGTGCTATGGATCCACCCAAGCCTATCTGGGTTTCGAAAGAATATCAGCACGCTCCACGTGCCCCTCCTACCAATGGTCCGCCGCCTGCCCAGCTTCCAATGCTAAACATTGCCCAGCCTATGGGTAACCTTCCTGTGGTCGCTGATCCAAAGGAGGAGGAGTTGAATAAAGTCAAAGAGGATCTTAAGATGCTCACCAAGAAGTTTGACCAAGTCAAGATCTCTGGGAATTACATGGATTACACCCTCATGTCTCCTTATCCTAAAGCGAGGTTACCCGAGAAGTTCAAGATGACAAATATCGAGAAGTTCAGGGGGAGTGGACACCCAATTGTTCATCTTCGAAGTTATCATCGTTCTATGACTCTACTAGGGGCTTCTGAAGAAGTGATGGCCCAATTGTTTCATCAAACTTTGAAGGATAGTGCCTTACGATGGTTTTTATCTCTTGAGGAATCTAGAATCCGTAGCCGGGAGGATGTAGCCCGAGAATTCATGTCGCAGTATATATACAACGAAGAGATTGAGGTCACCCGTCGTGATTTAGAGCTGCTCAAACAGAATCCAAGAGAATCAATCAGTAACTTTATAACTCGATGGAGGGAGCAAGCAGCTACCATGACTAACCGGCCATCCGAGGAAGAACATGTCAACATAGTGAAGAAGAACTTCTTGCCCCATGTCCGAGCAACTATGGGAGGACAATACTATCCCCACTTTCGAGTGCTCAGAGAGGCTGGAGTGAAAATCGAGGAAAGCCTCGTTAAAACAAAGGTTGAACCAAAGAAGGTGTCCGAACAGTTCACCCCTTGACAAGACTGCTAGGGCTACCATTTTGACCATCAACAACATCTCTCAACCAACCACATCATGGGTACCAGAAATCCGCCCTGCCCCCATCCGAGGGGAATACACTGAGCTCCATGCTCCCCTCTCCAAAGTATACCAAGCCCTGTTAAGTCGAAACCTCATCAAACCCTTGGATCCACGTCCATTGCCAAACCCACTCTCAAGAAACTTCAAGACCGATGCTCATTGCGCCTTTCACCAAACTGTCGGCCATACCACCGACCAATGATTTCACATTCGGAACATAATCTACGATCTCATTGATCGGGGTACCATCGCCCCACCATCCAATCCTAAGCCAAACACTACTCATAATCCACTTTCGAATCATGCCAATGCCATCTTCTTAGAAGAAAACCCAGATTTCGATCCCTCAACTCAAATCACACCCATATACTCTCCTAAACCTCTTCAAACTTGCCCATATTTCCTCCTACACCATACTAGCCTCGCAGATCAGGCACTGTCACTCCTTACCAGAGCATGCATCGCTGTCCGCACCCGTTCTGAAAATGGAAGTATGGAATTGTCAGAGGTGTTAAACCAACTCTTAGAGTTCGGGCTGAAATTGCCCTCACAGATGGTCATCGATTGCCAGAAGTTCAGCAAACTATTCTTGGAGGCACGGAATGGGCCCGAGATTCAGACAAGTGGGTGGTACCAACCGATAAAGCCAACCTAGATGATGTTGTCCAGATTATGGCAGAATTATTCGGGCAAACCAACAGCATTTGCAGTATCACCGGGTTACTTGACACTTTGAAGCTACAAGGGCGCTTGGTCCCTTGAATCACACATATCCCCACAGAATGGGAGGACATGTATGAAGAAGTTGTTGAAGTTGTGGAATGCATCGACTTTACATGGAAAGATAGAATTATTTCCACCGAATGGGGGGAAGAATTTGAAAATTCGAGTAAAGAACAAGCTTGAGGAAGGGCTGGCCCAATAGCCGACATATGTGGGATGATATCATTTGAAGAACTCCTCGGATAAATAAATAGGGTGGCAGCACAACCTAAGATTGACGAGGAAACGTGATTCATGTTCTTTCCTTCTTCAATAAATCACATGACCAGATCAGGGAGACTTTACCAGGTTCCAAGCTCACTACCAGAAAATAACGAAGGGAAGGGCGTTGAAAACCTTCCTATGCCAAAAATGACCATTGAGGAGAGCAAGATACTCGATCAACTTAAGAAAACTCAAGATAACATCACTCTATGGGAACTTTTCATGTCTTCCCAACTACACAGAAATGCTTTAATCAAGATGCACACTGGACCCATAGTTCCTCCATCTACCACACCAGAAGAAGCGGTAAATCTGGTCGGATCCTTGACCTCTACCCGAATGCTATCATTTTCTGAAGAAGAAATCCCCAAAATTGGGCTGAATCATAATCATGCACTCAACATCTCCGTAGAAGTCATGGGGAAGGCCGTGCCACTCTCCCTTCTCGATAACGGATCTGCCTTGAACGTTTGCCCTCTGAGAACTTTCAAGTGTTTAGGCCTGAAAGAAAGCGATCTCGCTCCAACCTTCGCCACTGTGTGTGCCTATGATAATACCCATTGTGAGGTGATGGGGTCCATAAAACTTGCAATATATGTTGGTCCTATAAACCCTGTCGTTGAATTCCAAGTCATAGACATCCCAGCTTGTTTCAACCTGTTTCTCGGACGACCCTGGCTCCACAATATCAAGGGTGTGTCTTACTCACTCCATCAGAAATTGAAGTTCTTCGCCGACGGGCGAGTCATCACCATTTTGGGTGACAACGAAAATGCCTAGGGTCAAACACCAGCAGTCCAATTGTCGAGATACAACACGTGTGAAACGATATGCTCCTATCAGGATTTCGAGTCGAGCCACTCCTACTACCGACAGGGGACGGTTTCAAAGAAAGGGTTTGTCCAGAATATGACCCTCACGGCAATGTCAATGTGATTCAGATGGTCAGAAACATGCACTTCATGCCCGGACTGGGGCTAGGGCAAAGGCAGCAGGGGATACTTGAGCCCATCGAACTAAAGAAAGCTTTCCCTCCTTGTGGCTTGGGGTATCAACCATGAGAACAAGAGCTCAGAATAATCCACCAGTCTCGACCAAAGAGAAGATTAGACTGTATCCAAAATATCTCAGGAGACTCCTTTAATGGATGATTCATCAAAGAAGGCAGGGAATTCCCTTTTGCGATTTTCCAGAACCATGGTATGACCACACAGACAAGAAGATGAGGTCGAGAATGGAGATCTTTTTCCAAGATAGCTACCTAGGGGCCGAAAGTTTCCCACACCAAGTTCAATCGCTTATTAATGATGCCGAAGGGACTGAGGAAAGCGATTCTGAAGATTACTTAAACTTAAAGATACTGGGGCTGGCACTCCGCATGGTTCATTCAGGCACTACATCAATGGACCTATCCCGTCTGATTAAAGCTGTTGATACTCCTCTCCTCAACTGGCATGCTGCGCCAGTTCTAGCCCTTGAAATCTCCCCTAACCCCAATGTTTACCCTATTTCTTCTTCTATTGTCTATCCTTGCTCAAATGTAATCGAGACCTCTTTTGATGAGGTTCTCAATGCTGTTTTTCCTATCAATGAAATAAATGAAGATTTTGAGTATCTTGATGTGCCTTACATTAATTGTTTAGATTCTAATCGAACTTTTGATGATGATGATTTTGCAAATGAACAATTCTTAACTGATCTAAATAAGGTTAATAATAAACAAAATAACCGCGTTCAAGTTAATAAAGAAGAGACTGTTGTTATTAATCTCAGTTCTAGTTACCAACTGCCCGAGATTAGGATAGGGGCCACCCTTGACGAGCATGAGCGTGCACAACTTGAAGAATTACTGAAGGAGTTCGTAGATGTCTTCGCATGGTCCTATGATGATATGGCCGACATTGATCCTGAAATAGCTCAGCACGAGATCCCCACTCTCACAGATTACAAGCCAGTTAAACAAAAATTGAGAAACCTCCGCACCGAATGGTCGCTCAAGGTCAAAGAAGAGGTGGTCAAACAGTTAAACGTGGGTTTTATTCGGGTGATCAAATATCCCACATGGCTAGCCAACATTGTACCTGTGCCGAAATCAGGAGGGAAGGTTCGAATGTGTGTATATTACCGAGATTTATGAAAAGATTCTCCAAAGGATGATTATCCGCTACCCAATATCGACATGATCGTGGAAAACACAACCAGTCATGCTCTCAAGTCATTTGTCGAAGGGTTTGTCGGATACAACCAAATCAAGATGCACCCAGACCACAAAGAAAAAACCGCATTCATCACCCCATGGGGAACCTTTTGCTATACTGTTATGCCATTCGATCTCAAGAATACTAGGGCTACCTACCAAAGGGCTGCCACAACCATCCTGCATGATCTGATCCACAAGCAGGTCGAGGTTTATGTGGATGATATGATTATCAAGTCCAAAACTAGAGAAGGTCATGTTCCCTCTCTCCGAAAGTTCTTCGAACGATTACAACGGTATCAGATGCGACTTAATCCACATAAGTGTGTCTTCGGTGTTATGAAGGGAAAATTCTTGGGATTCATGGTCAGTGAAAAGGGGATATAAGCAGATCCTACAGAGCTGAAGGCCATACTTGAGATGCCACCACCTAGAATAGAGAAACAAGTCCGAGGTTTTCTTAGGAAATTACAATATATCAACCGCTTCATCAACTAGCTAACCTCCATTTGTGAACCAATCTTCAAGCTCCTTCGAAAAGATTCAACCAAGGTTTGCAATGAGGCCTGTAAAGAAGCTTTTGACCTAATCAAACAATATCTGACCCAACCTTCAGTTCTCATGCCACCCAGCCTGGTCTCCCTTTACTCCTATACCTAACCATAATCGACACTGTAGCTGGGGCTTTGCTAGCCCAATACTTTGAGGACTCTCGTAAAGAAAGAGCCATCTATTATGCCAGTCGCAAATTGGTCGGGTATGAGGTCAATTACACTGCTTTAGAAAAGGCATGTGTCGCACTTGTATGGGTTACCCAAAAGTTACGACACTATATGCTCGCCTTCCCCATCAAACTTGTATCCCGAATTGATCCCATCAAATACCTTCTTGAGAACCTTTCCTTATCCATTCGAATGGACCGATGGTTGATGCTCCTAACCAAGTTCGATATCGTGTACATTATACAGAAAGCCATTAAAGTAAGAGCCATCTCTGACTACCTCGCCGATTATCCCATAGACGAAGCAGATGTCCAGATCTCCGAATTCCCAGATGAAAATATCCTATGCACCACTCAAGATTGCATTCGATGGAAAATGTTCTTTGATGGCGCTGCCAACAAAAAGGGATATGGCATTGGGATACTTCTGATCATCCCAGATGACTCCCACACTCCCATCTCCATAAAATTGGATTTCCCTTGCACCAACAATATGATGGAATATGAGGCATGCACAGTGGGCCTCCAAGTTGCTCTCAAGATAGTTATTCAATACCTTGATGTCTATGGGGATTCTGACCTTATCATCGGTCAAGTGCTCAGAAAGTGGAAAGTCAAGGACGAAAATCTCCAACCCTTTCATGCCCAATTAGAAGTGTTATCCTCCCAATTATGAGATATCACCTTCCATTACCTACCCCGTGCAAAGAATAACTTAGCTGATGCTCTCTCCACCTTGGCCTCCATGGTCGACATGTCCGGAGGAATAACAATGACCCCCTTCCTAGTTCAAAAGCAAGACAAACCGACCCGTTGCTATCATATTGAGCTTGTCTCCACCGAAGATCCCGAACTAGGAAATTATTGGTACTATGATATCTGGTGCCTCCTCAAACATGGTAGGTATCCTGAGGGTTCTAACAAGAAAGACCGAATGACCCTCCGAAGACTGGTCGCCCAGTACATCATCTGTCATAAATCTCTAATAAAGAGGAATTTCCATAGCACTCATCTACACTGCATCGCAGGGGCTGAAATTGAGAAAACAATGTAGAAAATCCACAGCGGGGAATGCGGACCCCACATTAATGGTCACATGCTCGCCAAGAAGATCATCCGGCATGGATACTATTGGACCACCATGATCCTGGACTGTACTGCCTATGTCCGAAGGTCCCTCAAATGCCAATAATTCTCCAATCTTCAACACTTGCCTCCGCGAGAATTATATAACATGATCTCTCCCTGGCCGTTCTCCACCTGGGGTATCGACATAATAGGGAAGGTTACACCAAAGGCTTCAAAAGGACATGATTCATTATGGTTTCCATCGATTACTTCACCAAATGGGCCGAGGCTGAGTCATACGTAGTATTGAATGCCAAGAAAGTGGCCAAATTCCTCAAGAAAAATATCATCTGCCGATATGGGTCCCGCATGATCTAGTATCAGATAACGGGTTGCATTTCAAAGCAGAAGTCACAGAAGTAGTCAACGAGTACGAGATTCAGAGACACAAATCTTCTCCCCGCCGACCTCTAACCAATGGTGCAGTTGAAGCCGCCAACAAGAACCTCAAAGCCATCATCAGCAAGATGACCGAAAGTCATAGTGATTGGGCCGACCGAATCCCGTACGCCCTCTGGGGCTATCGAACCTCAATCCGAATCTCCACTGGGGCTACCCCTTACTCCTTGGTCTACAGCTTGGAAGCAGTCCTACCTGTGGAGCTGGAAATACCCTCGCTACGCATCATGCTCGAAAGCAAGGTTAGTGAAGAAAATTGGTGCCAAAGCCGTCTTGATGAGCTAGCCCTCCTAGATGAAAGAAGTTTAAAATATCTTTACCACATACAGGGGTACCATCGCCAAATAGCGTGATCATTCAATAAAAAAGTCAAGGACCGCGGTGTCCAGGAGGGGGATTTAGTCCTCAAAAAGATAATAGAACCCATCTGGGACCTCAGAGGAAAATTCAGGCCTAATTGGAGCGGCCCTTGTGAAGAAAGTCTTATCCGGCGGTATCGCTATGCTCACTAACCTAGATGGGGAGGAGATCGCTCGTCCAGTCAATCTGGATCATCTCAAGAAATTCTACCCCAAGTCTGAAATCTCGGCGCGCTACGACTCTTCTCATCCCCCTTCTATTCTAAAAAAAAAAACTCTTCATTTCCCTCTACCCAGAACTATGTGGGCCCGATCCTCTATAAAAACTATTTTTAAACTTTTCAAAAAACCACATAGGTATGTAGGCAGCTCATACTCCTCGCATGAGGGAGACCCTTTCTTTTTCACAAAATACTATTCTTTTCTTACCTCCGAGATTGACAGTTTATTCTAAAAATATTTGAACAAAAGGATTATGTATGCCTTAGCGATCAGTATAGATAATTCAAAATACAAAACTCACCGAAAGGCACAGTTGGATGATCAGAAACTCATTTATTTCATTAATAAGAAATTACAGTACAGATTGCATTAGAAAAGGAACGGATAACTCCCTTCCCCACTACCATAAAAAGCCAAATGAAATCCCCACACCTATCACATAGATAAACTCTCCAGGAGTCCTACCTAAAGCTACCAGAGGAGCCTACACCCTCATCATCTACATCCTAAGGTCCCCAAGTTTCCCCTGCCTGAATAGAGTGCCGTAAACACTCCATGGACCGATGAGCCTTAACCATCTTCGAAAAGACCACAACACCCCCTTCCATGGTGTTAGATAAAACAAACCATCTTTTTCCAGTCTCTACGGCCAACATCTTGCTGACTACTTTCCTCTATGACCACTTCATATAATCTTTGGGGACATGGCAAAACCTTCCCGACAGACTGAGAGGGACGGGTCGACGGATGCCAATTTTCCCACAGAGATCCAAGCAACAGACGTAGGCGCTCAGTCAAATCTTCTACCGAAAAGAACTTGAGGTCTGAGGGGGCACGACCTGCTCCCAGCCGAATTGGCGCAAAAGCCGCCAAGGGAAATAAAAAGATGTCTGCTGAGACCAACCAACCATACATATGAATACTCTCCTAGCTCCAGAATAGGCTGCAACTGTCCCCACCAAGGCACTGACCAATAAAGACCACAAGCCCCATGCTCCACAAGCCAATTCTCCCAGTTCTCAACATACAAGCCAATGCGGATGAAGTAGCGTGAAAAGAAGTTGGGTACGTCGACAAGGGATATTTTGGAGGAGTCAACAAACGGAATTTTCAAACAACCACATGAACAGCATCATAGGGCTACCTCTCAAAAAGTCAGAACGACCTTCTCTCCAAGCATCCAGGCCATTCAGAGTCTCCGCCAATATCACCGTCGCAGGATTGTGATGGTATAACATCCATGAAGTAATGGATGCAAGTTGTGGGTCCACTTTCACCTCCCCAGTCACCAGCAACAATTTAGAAACCAGACCCAGAACCATGGCTCCAACATAGCCAACATCACCTACTTCCCGCAAATGCACGGACTGCAGCATCGTCGGGAGGGAGATCATTCCTCCAGCAACCAATGATCTGGCCGCCAAAGGCGAAATATGAAGAAGCCCTGCCAACAAATCCCTAGGAGAACGGGAAAATTTGGGAAAAGTCGCAGCAACACTGGGATTTACACCCAGTATGGCAAAAAATTCCTCGTAGGTAGGACAAACTTCTTCCAACCCAAAGCGGAATACATGGTCTTCGGGGTACCAGAATTGTACCGCCGCCATCAGCATATTCCACTAAATAGGCCGATTGTGCCACAAGGAGACTCGACGCATGTTGAAAGCATCGTAGTCGACATTATAAGAGCACATAGCTTCCAAGGCTTCGAGGTAGCTAGCAAACTCAATGCTACCAGGGAGAGACATCTTGCAAGGCTAAGAGCTGGTGGGCAAGTAGGTAAGAATGCAAAGGTGTGATGAAAACACTCCACGCTTCCCCCTTTTTATACTTTAAAATCCTCACAAGGGACATAATCCCTGCATAAATCGGAGGGAATCCTACCCCACAAGGTACCAAAGGCTGAAGAGGGTACCATTCAAAGCTTTAAATTGATGGAACTGGACTGAACTGCCGATAGGCAGGTCAGGGTGCTTTCCGATCGGCAACCCCCCCATTTTTAGAAATTTCCCTTTTTTCCTCTTTTGTCAAATCAGAAAACTCAATAAAAATAAATTGATATTCTCAACAGAATTTCAAAATCCCTTTAAATTTCCCCTATTTAATAAAAAACTTTCCTTCAAAAAATTTCAAAAATATTCCTTTTTATGGTCTCAGCAGAAAAGTAAAAAACACATGTGCATGCATTCATTCATCATTAATAAAAGATTACAAAAAACTCCATTATATTGTATATATCTATTTTCTGTGTTACATCATCTTTGTAGGAAATAAAAAGAAAAAGCAAAAACTACGGGACTCAGCCCGAACCCACATTCTTTCTCTCTCTCTCTCTCTCTCTCTCTCTCTCTCTCTCTCGCTTCCACCACTGTGGCGTGCTTTCTTCCCCCTACGACGAGACGATGCGCCAGCACTACCCAAGCTCGAGTCCTCTTCGGACGAAGAAGACGGCACCAAGTAAGAAGGAACAGGAATCGCATCCAAAATATGGGCAGTCGTCAAAGATATCCAGTCTCTAATGTCCCTGAGCCAAGTCGTCGACACCTGGAGTTGCTGAAAGAAAAGGTGAAATCAGTATCAAAGCAGAAATGACCAAAAATATAAAATAAAGAAAGAGAAGAACAGAAAGGTATACCGCAGGTCAAAGGACCTCCTCTGTCAAACCCAACTCCTCCGGATCCATCGCATGAGGATGGTGCAACATAGGCACCATCCCTCCATCAGCCCGTCGAATGTTGTATGAAGGGGTATGCAACTGTACAAAAGGGACCTCTGAGTCGCCGCCATCGCAGATGCCGACGGACCACCACCACTGTGGGAAGATCCTACCGCCTGACTCGAACCCTTCGGAGGGAAGGGCAGCGCATCATATATGCTGGGCGCCATCAACCAGCTCGTCACAAAATCCATATAGTCATATGGCGCGGTCATATCGATGTATAGCAAGTAGGACTCGCTAATCATCGCCGCGATCCTCTCATCCTCCGAGAGCAGTCGATCCCGCCTCATAGACATAGGAGGCTGCGCGGGTGGCACCACCACCTCCTCCTTGGTAATCTGACGAACCACCCTCTCCCCGAGGTACCAAGAATGGCCGAACTCATGCTCCAGCAAACGCCTTATCCGCGCGTTCACCCCGGTCGCCCCCGCATCTTGAATGGTTATCCCCCAGGGATAAAAAGTCACCTGAAAATCTCCGAGCGAGCATAAATCAATACAATATCAGAAGGAGAAAAAACCATGATTGAAATGGAAAGAGTCTTACCCTACCACTAGTCCGGTCATTCAAGACCTGACGCACCGCCTCCAGGGAAATAGATCCCTTCGACTATCGATTGGCCTTACGCCATCGATACAATTGAAAGAAGTCACTAACAGTGTTATCCTTTAAAGCAATCAGTGGGGTATTGCACCCAATCACCTCATAGAACCATGTCTAAATTCACAAGCAAAAAGAGACGCATAAGGAAATGCGAATGCGTGAAAGGGACATGCGAGTACATGAAGGGAAAATGCAAATGCATGAAAAGAAATGCACAAACTGAAAAATACCTCAAGAAGGTACGTGGCCCCAGTAAAGGTCTGTCGGTAGCACCGGCTGAATGCATCCAGATAAAAGTAAAGGGTCTCCAAGGTCAGACTCTCCCAATCATAGAAAGGGATCTTCGAAAACATCCTCAAGTACGGCAGAAACCACAAATGAAAGACATCGCCGCTCGACGCCACCATAAAACCTCCCAATACCAGAAGAATGAATAACCGGGCCATATGCCTCACTTGCGGCCCGTCCTCCACATCAATCACCCTGCTCAGCAGAACATCCTTCAGCAGGGACAACCAGATAGAATCCCTAGAGACTATCCTCTCTACATCACCAAGTTCTGCACGCACTGCCTCCGGTCTTACCCGTAAAGTGCGATCCACCTCTATCTGCTCTCCATCAAAATCCAGCCCCAGCAGCTGCTGCACATTTATGGGAGTCACAATCATCTCCCCGAAGCCGAAATGAAAGGTGTGGGTAGTGTCCCACCACTTCTCTCCCAAAGAGCACAAGATGCTGTCGAACGAGGCGTCTCATCCAGCGCCGATGCCAACCGCCCAAAACTTGATGATGAGACCACCCAGTGCACCACAGGTGGGAGATGCTCCCAGACATCTTTGAGCCCCGTTGTCCCATGGGCACGCATGTTCTTCAAAGAAATAAGGCAAAAATAAAAGTCTCATCAAAAGTCAAGAAAGAAAAATCACGAAAAAGAGAAGAATGCCAAAGGTCGGGTTACTTACATAACCATCGGGGATCACTCTCTAAGAGTGATGATGTGATGGCTCTCGCAGCAAGGTCCGCTCATCCGCAACAGGCTCAAACGCATCAAAGGAGTTCTCACTCCCCAAAGCAAGAGGCGCCCTAGCCCTCCATTCCATATTCGCCCAATCATCAACGGTCAACCACTCCCGGTGGACTGCAGTGCTCATAAAAGCGGCCATTTCTTAAAGATTGGAATACTAGAACGATTTGAAGAAGAATCGCAGAGAGAGAGAAAGCAAAAGAAGCTGTGAAAAAATGAGGGGATTCGCCCCCTTTTTATAGAATGCCAAGCGCCATGCCGATCGGCACCATGCCCTACCATACCGATTGGCACTGACCCCTTGCCTTCCCGAGGTAGCCCAAAAGTCCGTGCCACTGCCGAATGGCACCCTTCATACTATGCCTATCGGCACCCCTCCTTAAATTTCGTACAAAAATTCCCAGAAAATACCAAAAAACCTTAAAAAATCCCTAAAAAATTCCCAAAAATCCCAGGAAGGATTTAAAGCCTTTTTACCAAGAAAAAATCTCATTCCCTCGAGAGGAACCCCTCTTCCCCAGCCAAATCTTCAAAAAATCAAGCGAAAACTCCTCTCGGTAAAGCTTCGGATCATCTGATCACTTCCCCAGCAGAATTCACTTACAGCACCCAAAATAGGTTGTTGCCACCTACGAGTTCTCCTAAAAACCTCCCCAGTTATCAGCTCCCTAGATCAGAACAAAATCATAAAGCCAGCAGAATCAACATCCAATCTTCATCCACTCTGTAGTTCAAAATTGACCTCGGTCGTGGATCATCACCTGAGTTGGGTCAGAATTAACTCCGATCCTCGGTCGTCACCACTCATGGGTCAAATTTGGCCCTGGACTTGGATCATCACATGAGTTAGGTTATAATTGACATCGGTCCTCGATCGTCACCACTCTTGGGTTAGAATTGGCTCCGATTTTGGATCGTCACCCGAGTTAGGTCAGAATTGACCTCGGTCCTCGGTCGTCACCACTCTTGGGTCAGAATTGTCCCCGGTCTTGGATCGTCACCTGAGTTAGGTTAGAATTGATCTCGATCCTCGATCGTCACCACTTTTGGGTCAAAATTGGCCCCGGGCTTGGATCATCACCTGAGTTAGGTCATAATTGACCTCGGTCCTCGGTCGTCACCACTCTTGGGTTAGAATTGACCCCGATATTCGATCATCACCTGAGTTAGGTCAGAATTGACCTCGATCCTCGGTCGTCACCACTCTTGGGTCAAAATTGGCCCCGATCTTAGATTGTCAATTGAGTTAGGTTAGAATTGACCTTGGTCCTCGGTCGTCACCACTCTTGGGTCAAAATTGTCCCCGATCTTAGATCGTCACGTGAGTTAGGTCAGAATTGACCTCGGTCCTCGGTCGTCACCACTCTTGGGTCAGAATTGGCCTCGGTCTTAGATCGTCACCTGAGTTAGGTCAGAATTGACCTCGGTCCTCGGTCGTCACCACTCTTAGGTCAGAATTGTCCCCGGTCTTGGATCGTCACCTGAGTTAGGTTAGAATTGACCTCAATCCTCGATCGTCACCACTCTTGGGTCAGAATTGGCCCCGGTCTTGGATCGTCACCTGAGTTAGGTTAGAATTGACCTCGGTCCTCGGTCGTCACCACTCTTGGGTCAGAATTGGCCCCAATATTAGATTGTCACCTGAGTTAGGTCAGAATTAACCTCGATCCTCAGTCGTCACCACTCTTGGGTCAGAATTGGCCCTGGTCTTAGATCGTCACCTGACTTAAGTCAAATTAACCTCAGTCCTCGGTCGTCACCACTCTTGGGTCAAAATTGGCCTCGATCTTAGATCGTCACCTGAGTTAGGTTAGAATTGACCTCGTTCCTCGATCATCACCACTCTTTAGGTCAGAATTGGCCCCGGTCTTGGATCGTTACCTGAGTTGGGTCAGAATTGACCCCGGTCCTCGGTCGTCACCACTCTTTAGGTCAGAATTTACCTCAGTTATTAGAACTTTACCCTAAGCCCATAGATTCGGCTTTGACCTGCAGAATTGATCATCCCCAGCACACTCCTTAGGTCCGCAGAATCGGCCTCGACCCTCTGAATCGATCATACTCCCTCAAAAGCATCATGTGGTGTCTATTTGACGGTCATCACTTATTCCAAACACATTCGTCAAGGGGCTCTATAGACATCCCATTCTGTTACCCCTAACTCTCCTTAGGTCCCTAGTACCTCCCTTTATCATTGTAAACCCAGATTATATCCCGAGTACTGACCTAGAGGCCATCGGGCACTCCCATGCTCAGTTTGACCCAAAAGTCAAACTCTTCATCTCGACCAATACTGAATGAATCTTTGAAGGGCACTGAATACCCTTTTCAATGGTCCACCCCGTTCAGGATTCTGACTTACCATGCCGACGAACGATTCGTTTGCGTTCGAAACTTGACCAAGAGGCCACCGAGCGCTCCCGGGATCTATTTGACCTAAGTCAACTCTTTAGCTCAATCGAGGCTGAATGAATATTCGAAGGGCACTGAATACCCTTTCCAACGGTCAATCCCATGTGCAATTCTAACTTTCCATGCGGATGAACGATCCGTTTGACTCTGGGAGGTCACCGAATGCTTCTCGGGCCCGGTTCACCAAAGTCAACTCCCAAAATCGGGTCAAACTCTTTGGAATGTCGAAGTACATCTCCCAACCTTTCCAATGGTCCACCCCGTGCACGATTCGAACTTACCATGCGGACGAACGATCCGTTTGCGTCCGAGAAATTCCTCGTCTAATGGACCGATAAATGCTTCCGAAACATATTGGACCCAAAGTTAAATCTCGAACCCGGGAGTAGTCGAAAGGACTTTAAAAGGTATCTGAATTACCTTTCCAACGGTATGCCCCGTGCATGATTCTGACCAACGGTTTGCTCGACGACTGATTTTTTGAAAAAGCTTGAAGCGCACTGCCAAATGGCAGGTTCTAGACCCTTCCTATCGGCACCTGCCGATAGGCAGCAACATGTCTATTCCGATTGACACTCACCTGGGCCTATAAAAGGAGGCTTCACCTTATTTTCAAGGGGAGCCCAGATCTGATAAAAACCTCTCTCAATGAATCCCAGAAACCTCTCTCGAAGGCAGCGTGATTTCAACATCCAAATCCCCTTTTTACTTCCACTTTTCATCATCCTTTTCATCAAACTTGGTGAATTAGTCACTCTCAATCATAATCCAAGTGCAAGGGCTGCTCTCCAACATTCAAGATCAAGCTCAATATCTTCAAGAAGGTCCAACTTTCTCTACTTTCTCTTAAATTCTCTTAAACTCTCAATAACTTGTTTTCTTACTTAGCGCTTTTATTATCTCAGCTCACACATCCTAACATACTTTTTATCTATTATTATTGCACATCTCCTATTTTCATATAATTAAAACCCAAAAAAAAGAAGAAAAAGAGGGTTTGCTTATAAATTCCAAATAGGGATTCTCATACTTTTCGCACACTTTCCTGACAACTAAAAACACTTTTTTTACACACACACACTTACAAATAAGAGATTCCCCATTTGGATTTATGGGATAAACCCCACCTCTCATTTTGTATGCGAACTACATGGACTTTGATGCCTTTATAGGCTACGTAGGCGTCTCGGGGTAAAACCCGAGACTCGAGTCCTTTTGCTCACTTTTTCTCTCATTTTCTATCTTCTCTAAATCCATTTTCCTTATATTCTATATACTTTCCCTTAATAACGTATTTCTCCATTTGCGTTATCGTTCCATTATAACGATCAACGTAGGGGTAATCGCGTAAATCTTATTTTTCTAATATTATTCTTATATCTTCCTACGGATGACTCGCTTTATCTTTTCCATGATACAAGTCGAGGATTCCTACCTCCATTCTATATATACACATGCACACATATCACGGGGGAAACAAAAGGAAAATAGCAAATATTCATGAGAGACCGAAAGGGCGGAATGGGTGCCTAACACCTTCCCATTTCGTAACTAAGCCTCTGAACCCTTCTCGAATCGTCTTGGTTTCGCACGCACCAGTATGTCTTTGGATGCCATCCTTCGGGGTGGCTTCCCCTTTTTCTTTTATCTCTTTTGAGTAAAATAGACTAGCGACTCTGAATCTCTTTACATTTTAACACCACATCTCAAACGACGTCGATCGAAGCGCTCCCGAGAGGGACGCGTGGGACCCAAAGGATCCTTTCCTCCACGTGCCCGCCCGCCCGACGAGGATCGGGGATAGCCACAATCATAAATGAGTTGGTATCTACTGATTCCCTTATTGAGGATCATCTTACTGTCGAACCAGTGAATGAGTATGTCCAGAGCTGTGACAATGTTGCCTTCAATAAAATCTGTAAGTTCAATGCGATCTCTTTATACCGTATTCATTCATATCTATATATCGTTCTAGCTACAATATTGTAAAAAGCTATTGAGGCTTATGACTCCCCTGGAGTCTTAAGCCTCAGATTGTAATCAATATCTGCCTATAATTGACATCGTGTGATTTTTGTATTCTTTTGTACTCTTTACCATATTCCTTGTGTTGTATTTGATAGTGTATAATATATATACTTCATCAATTTATATATGTGTGTCTATTATCATCAATATATACTTAAATATGTCTAGTCAGCAGTAATAAGTATATTATCTATCTATCTATCTATCTATCTATCTCTCTCTCTCTCTCTCTCTCTCTCTCTCTATATATATATATATATATATATATATATATATATATATATATATATATATATATATATATATATATATATATATTCTAATTAATATCAATTCCATTATAGTATCTTTTATCTAGATTCTGATCAACATATATTTTTCCACATTGCTATTGTTTTTATATGAAATTGTAAGTACTGTTAATAAGTATTGCTACATGTCTACTTAGTAGCAAATAATGATCGTATCTTGTAAATATACCGTGCGACATTAGTTACTATATATATTCTTTCTCCTATTTTTGGTAATATAGGTTCATAACTCCGAGTTCACACTATCACACGCGTTATTGATCATATTTGGTCACATATCTCCCTTTTTCATCGTCTATGGGGGAGAAAAACTTTTTAGGACCTGCATGCTTTTAGAGGCATGCCTGCTTGGGTCGGGATGACCACACTTAACATAACACAAAATTTGGGAGGGATTTATAATATATAGTAGGCAAAAATCCAGTTAATTGGTTTTTGACAAGTAAATTAATTGGGAGTTATAATTAACTCAGGTCTAAAAACTGAGTCTACTGCTGTGCCCCATTATTCTTTTATTAATCACATATTTTGTAATTCTTGGTTAATTTATTTCATTCTTATTTTACACTTTTATTTCATTCTACAAATGTATTGTAAATGAAGAACTTCCCAACTTCCTCTCTAACTTGGCTCTCATTCCTTACCTCAACTAACAATTTTAGCCATCTTATAAAAAATTGGCTTTGTTTCACTGGGGATATTTTACTAGTGTATAACAGCCTTATGGTGAATTGGTAAGTAACATTATCTACTCAAATTTGAGGTTTAGTTTCAACAAAGATCATCTCATTATCATTTCCTTTCTTACTCATAAGAATTGAATAGTTTGTTTTCGTTTCATAGGTTTTAACTCATAATCATCATGTTGGACACTCGAACTGTATAATCAATTCAGATATAAACAGATCCATAATGAACTAAATTAGCATGTTAGACAGTGATACTATGATCATATAGTGATGTTGCGGTTACTGTCAATAAAAAAATTGGGAAGAAAAAGAAACATAATGGATTTTCCAAAGTCACCATACTTCTGCCTCTCGAATACTAAGAAACATAACTGTTATATAAGTCCTCACACAACAGTTAGCATAAATCACACTCATTTGAACTGTTACATCTTTATGCTTGAATTTTTTTCCATTATATCCCATGATGTTTATACGAGTGTAAAACTTTTTGTGTATTGGTGATATTATAGGATTTGGATTGATTTGTTATTTTCATGTTTTGTGTGCCTGCGAATTTAATATAGTTTAGTTATGGGAATTTTGGTGATAAACATTTCTTTGTGCGTCAATTTGATGGTTGGGAAGACCATACATATGTGAAGTATTAATTGTGTGGCTTTGTTGTAGACTTCTAGTTATGGGATAGGCATATAACACAATTGTTATATGCATGTCCAAGAGCTGATGCAAATATGTATTTTTTGTGTGTATACAGAATATGTCATCTTACATTGTTATAAAATTCCAATATATTTTATGCATTGGTGGCATCTAGCATCCGCTCATTATTTTTTCAACAATTACTAATATAGACCAGACAAGTTAGTGTATCACATAAAATATTGCTCGAGCAAACTAGGTTAGTTCATAAAATCGTATTTATTTTTAATTACATCTTTGTCTTAAAAGATGTTAATGGAAAAAATTCTGAATCCAATTATTTGTTATTATTTGCAGATATACACATGGCATACGAAGTATTCAAAGGGCTAAATCCAGGTGTTTACACTTCGTGACAAGCAACAAAAACATAAGTCCATGAATACTGAGGCGCCGCATTCAAAAAAATTTGAGTCCATCGACCTTGCTTCTCCGAGTACATGAGGGAGGATGTCACCACATCAATACCCCCACGGTTGATATACCTGGACTTATGAATCATATTCACCGCATGGTGACTCCTGGTCTAGGTTTAGAATGGTTTCTTAAATTTTCATGACATTTCATGTAATCGAAGTATTGTGTTGTTAATTTTTTATTCTATGTTCATTTTGTACTTGGCGCCCAAGAAGGGGTTGTTTGATGTTAAATTAAGTTTAAACAAGTTTTATTTGTACCGAATATTTGGAATATCAGAGATATAAATGAAATGTTGTCAATTTTGTTAGACTTATTATCATGATATTTATTCTACTCTCATTATTTCATCATTTTGTGAAAATATAAAGATATTTGTAACAGATCTTTCCACATTTAACAAATTCAACTTTTGCAACTCTTAATAGCAGTCATAAATTTTTCACTACTGTCAATTTTGTAACCGCTAATAGCAGTTACAAATATATGATTCATAACTGCAGACAATAGTTATAAATATTAGATTCGTAACTGCTAACAACGGTTACAAATATTATATTCGTAACTGCTAATAGCAGTTACAACTAGCAATTACAAATTGGGGTCACCAGTCATAACCCCCATTGGGGTTATAGAAAATTGTGACTGCTGTTAGGAGTTATAATATTTCCTTTGTCACCCCCTAAATTGTGATGGTAAATAACAACAATAAAGGTCATTTTTGACTGCTAACAACGCTCACAAATCACCCATTTTGGTTTAGTGCTTCAATATACCACGTATTTTTAACATAATCTTTAAAGGTTTTCATCAAGCGCTCTAAAGAATACATCCAGCAATACTTAACAGGTCCACACAATGCCCTTTACATGATTATCAAATTTTTCTGGGAAATCTTGTCACTGTTATGATTTCTATTCACATATTTAAGAAATTCATGAACGCCCTTTACATGATTATCTGAGACTCTATTAGTTTTCCCATCAACTCTTTGTATTGCGAGAAATCCATTAAATAGTCTTCAAAATTCAAGTCACTTATAAAAATAAGTTGAAACGAAGGTCATGTTAGATACAAGAACTCTTAGTATATACTTCAAGAAAAATCATTCATTTGAAAAAAATTCAAGAAAATTCATTCAACCCGAGCATTCAGTAAATATGAGATAAAACCAAACAAATTTAAATGACATTAAAATTAAAATTAATATAAATTATTACGTCAACACATAATTAAAACATCACAAAATTTAAACACCGTTCATCGCCTAATCCTCACTAACAAATGAATTGGCCAGGCAATACAATAATTTTGATAATATTCTAACAATGGCCCATCACCCTGATCAACATGCACAGTCTCATCTCTGCAATAATCTTATACTTTTATAAAAAAATATCTAAGCCTCACCCACCGCTAAATGGAGATTGTGGAAAGGTATTTCGGATTTCATGGAAACAAGTGTGTACGTGCCAACGACCCTACTATTGGACAAGTCCGTTATAATAATCCTCGCCATACTCACCATGCAAGGATGATGATGATCCATGTAATTTTGGAGGACGAGGAGCTTAGGAGGGGAATGTTACAGGAGGAGACACTTGGGGGGGGGGGGGGGGCTTAAGGAGTGGGATAGAGAAATGTACGAAGAGGAATTTGGGAGGATAAACCATGTCATTGAGTAAACAATTGGACCCACCTCTTGAATTAATCCGTCAACATTGCCATAGTGCTGCTAAAATTGAACCAACCCTTTGAGTGCTCGACATGCCATATATCATTTCCTGTATCATAATATTAAATTTAGGACTATGATTGTAATTTTATTTTATTATACGGTGTATATATATGATAACTAAATTCAAACTCACTAGAGTCAATTTCAGTTTATCTCAGAATTTATTGGTACTTTTTTTTTCTGTTGGGCATGTAAATACAAGTTGACCCAATTAGCATCTTTACCTTCTTTAGGGGTCCCCTTGATCCTGTTCGCCCATTCAACCTTCAGATTATCATATCATTTTCCCCCAAGTTTGTGGACATCAATTGTTTTTACTTGTTCACTTTATTTTTCTCCCTCACTGTCTGTTTTTCCTCTGTGGACTCATTCTCCAAGAAGTTGTTCCATTGGTCTGTGGGAATTTAAACATTTGGGGGAACTCTGTCTTTCACCCCCAAAATATCAGAAATTGGTTCTCTGAAGGATCTTTTGATAGTTTTTCATATAATTAGCTATTCGAGAAAGAACTTTTATCTTTGAACCCGATGAGAATGTAAAAATCTTAAAAAGTTGATCCCACGGATCATGCTTTTTGGCATGATCAATCTTCTTCCAGTTGTTTGTTCCCCCAATGACCACAATCATCATTATGAGAGACAAACAATGGTCTTTAAAAATATGGATGTCGAGGTTTTTACTACTAGGATTATTCTTGATTACGGTAAACACAATGTGAATCTTATCATTGGCTTTGGATTCCTCAGTAGCAAGAGGTGGGGGTGTTAGATTAATAGGGTTTGTTGAGTTTGATGACTCAGAGATAGAGTGGTAAATGGGATTTGCGCTAGAGTAGAATATTTCCAATCTATAGGTGATGAGAACCGATGTTGGGGTGTAGGAGAGCGCCTAGTTGGCGGTGCTCCATTTTTTGGTTGATAATTTTCGTTCTTGTACAACATTGCCTATGATTAAAAAAAATAGCGATGAATGTACAACAATCATGTTTATGACTATATTTACATATATACATTTTCAATAACTTTTAAAACATTCTCTATATTCCTGATTTCCATCCAATCTTTATATTACCTAGTTTGCTCGAGCAATATTTTCCATCCAATCTATATCCATGTCTCTTCTTTCGGCGATTCTGACACTAGCAAACCAAGGTGTCCATACACCCTATAAATCGTGAAAATGAGTTTAAACATCATACACGCTCATACATACGCCTAATTCTTTATTGCCCTTGTATTCGCAACGTGGCTATACCACTTGGACCATCTCAATTACCCCCGAATTTGAAATCCTAAATCCTCCTTAACATCATTCCATCCTGCAACCCGGTGTAATAAAACAAAATTTTCAGTACTTCCTCACCACACAACTGGCTCTACTGGCCTTATATCGTAATTTAACTTTTAGCTTTCAGTTATAACTACATAGTTCCGTAACGATCGAGTTACCAGACTCCTAGACGAATGGTCAAACATCTCCCTACTACTAACCTTACAGTAAGTTTCATGCGTGGGATGTCTTGCAAAGTGAATTCCAAACAAGGAACCCCCCTGATACACTACTACCTAGAATTTTCGATCATCGGAATCCGTTCGGCCTTCAGTCCATAACATGTACCCCTATATTCTCGTCTCTTGACAACAAAGTTACATCTTACACTTAAACAAGGGACTTCTTCCGAAAGATGGTGTCTCTTAACATTGATGGTAATCACATTCCATAAACATCATGCAAATATAATCGGGGCTCTCAAAATCCCGTCCCCAGCCATAAAACTATTAGTATTAACTTCCACGTCTCTAAAGGGTGATATAACAATGCACTTTTCTTATTACCACATCCTGAGCGTTAATTATAATAACCAACTAAATCTTTTCGCTGAACAGTAAACAAAATACACTCTGAATCATATCAATAAAGTCCCTACATATATCGGGATCAAATATCCGATACCATTATACCTTTCGAAGTCTCGATAATACATATATACATATATATAAATATATAAATGCGAGCCCGACCCTCTTATAGATGGGGTCTCACCAGAACAAAACATTCTACACCAAGGTAGTAACCCCGATAGACTTGCAATAACCACACACTATCGATTTAATCATTATTATAAAACCATAATTAGGATAATATCATACTCGTATAACACAACACTAAAATAAGTAATTTCAATAAAGTCCATACCACTATCTATACACCCATTCATCCTCCGTGGATAGCACTAAAGGTAATCCGACTATATCACGGAATATATTCACATAAATAAGAACATTATCTATATATGCACTAAACTCGTCTCTCATGCGAATATAGCAATAATAAAAATTTAGTAACTCATTCATGTCACATCCAACACACATCACCATCTCAAGATATAACTGATACTTCTACCTTGCTAATCGCCCTGGCTTCTCAAATGGTTCTTGGACTTAACACATCTGTCCATACCAAACCGAACATTTCGATAACTATTGCCCTTGCTAGGAACCATACCCTTATCCCTATACTTGTTTCAGAAAAATTTTAACGCACAAGTTTCACTCCCCACAAAATACCTCAACACATACTCCACTTATCTCCTGTCACACTGACCATGTTAGGGTTTTCCTTCTTTCGGACGTTGGTAGTCTCGACTCGGATGACTACCTCCATTGTTCCCTTAGATTTTATGTCCCTAAGGAACACGCTAATGGCTTCGATAACTCTTACTGAAATCACCATCGTTTGATAAAAAGTTTGTTATCCGAATCATTTAAATGGGTCCCCTAATGGATCTCCCCCTTGTTCTGCTTCACCAACACCGTTTCCCCCAGTCTCACTCTGTCTAAATTCTTCAATTCTTGTAGCTCCCCACCCAAGGAAGCATTTACTCCCATATTAACAAAATGTGACATTGTTTTCATCTGCATTGGCCATCCAAGCAGAATTCCCCTTTAGCAATTCTTTTTGTAAGTTAATTTTCCCCTTTAATGTCCTCTTCTCTATTGCACCTACTTCATCTGGTGTAAGGTTCGCTAATTAATTAAATTTCTTTTCACAAATTGACCTCTGTCCGACCCTCTTGTGTGAGTTCAAAATGTTCGCATCTTATCCAGAACATCCGATGAAGGAACTTATGGTCAAACTATACCCATGTGCCTATTCTTGACAGAAAATTCCACTTCTAAGTGTGGTGATTGGCTCTCACCATTGTAACTCTGCTCTTACGAGACAAGAATATTTTTACCCTAAATTTTCACTCCCAGTTAGCCACACTCCGACATATGTCCAAGCCTTTGGATATTTTACTTTCGTTGGCTAACACACGCCATTTCCGTATTTCTTGAATTTCCACTGCTGGTTCTCTTCAATGTTTCGTCTGACACTCTCCCAGTCCAACCTTGATGGGTGAGTCTAATTTGACCCCACTTTCTACTATAGTGGTACCTGTAAGTCATATGTTGTGTTTAGCTGTCTTTACTTTCCTGACTTATCGTGCCATAATAGGGGTGACCTCAACTATGGTCATCATTCTTGAATATACCCAATTATCTCAACTGAGCTTTGCCTCCTGTTGTCTGCCCAACTGCCCTCGCCTGATATACTACATTGTTCGGCACATGAACACACCCGAATGAAATTTAGATTCACTATCATTTACATTTATAGAAGGAGAACGAAATCTCACCAAAGAAATCAACAATCCTAAACATATGGCTCTATATCAATGAAAACTACGCTGGAAGCATAATAAGCCGCACAGATCCTAAAGGACAATAGAACCTGATGCTCTAATACCACCTATGACACCATCACTAATTAAATACCAGATATCTACTCCTTTATTCGAATTAATACAAAATGTCAAGTTGGTTAAGTTCATAGCATCACTGTCAATTTTTTTTAAACAATTACTAGCCACCTAATACTTAAAAAAGTGAGTTGCCAAATTTTATTAAATTAAATTAACATGCAACGAATTAAATTATAAACTAACTATACCACATCCACATCATAATCACAATAGAATAATGATGGAATAAATAAAATGATCCTGGAGTAACACTCCCCTGAATAATCCAAATACTGAATAAATCCCAATACAAAATCTGAATAAATAAATAAATCCAAAACTGAAATGAAACTGAAGGTCTGAGAATGATATCTCTAAATGGAAAGGGGGCGACATGCCCTAACTAAGGATTGACCCTGAATAGAATCCAATGTAAAATGTGGAGGCGTCTAATATCGAGATCCTATAACTTCCACAATAGCTACAGCACGTCAATGTAATGGAACTCCTATGCTTGGGGTCCCTGTGGCTGGGCACCTAAAAAGGTTTTACAAGAAAAATAGATTTGAAAGCAAACGGGTCAGAGCCCGAGGTGAAGACAGTTTAAAAATATAGCAAGTGTTTAAATTACAATATTTAACAACACATATATTAAACATGTTATTTGCGTACTATCACATGAGTTTCTCACCCGTCAACTAATGTGCACGCCTAATGTATACCCTTAACCCATCCTAGTTATGCCACTAACTAACTAGTCTGTGCCATTTTTTCTTTCGCATTATAACATAGGGTATTTACTCGTAACACCCAAACAAGTCATATTTATATCCCATATTCACATTCATTAAATTACTTATCTCAAGTGCTAATTAAATTCTCACATTCTTAGCCCATTTAAATATCTTAGTTATTCACATCTACTAAGCAATAGTGAACCAGTCACAAGTACATATATAAATCACTCTCAATACATACATACATATATGGAACCTCTAGGCTAAGCTGTAGTGCACGCATACTCTGCTATCAAATCCATGTACATCACGTACGTAAGGATCACGTGTTCCGAATCACTCAGGAATTGTCTCAATACAAATCACACATATTGGAGGCGAACATAGTTCACTTACCCATGGGTCACACACATACCTACGCTCCCATGATCAGCTGACTTATCAATTCACAATAAGTCATTCATAGTCCTATGTCCTTAAGGTACCAATCTAAATACCCCCAAAGGAACACAAAGATAAGATGGTCCTTTATCGAAAATTAACCTACCGTGATAGCAAGTATGCTAGGTATGTCATACACACAATAATCCAGATACTAAGTAATAACAAAAATTAGGTAATCATCATATTAATATAGGTATAAACCATCCCTATATCTTTAGTCTCACATGAATCATAGCGTCATCTCGAATATTCCATGTAATATGTTTAGCGCAACAACTCTCACCATATAAGTCCGAATATTTAAACCCGCCTCATAAGGTTACTAAGTCACCCACTAGTCACTAAGGTTATCTCAGTAATTCCAAGTCCATCTTCTACTGGCCCTAACCCTAAATTAAAATTCATCCACTTTAAATCCCAATTTTTTTTATTAAACTGCTAACCGTACCTCACTCGGTAAACACTCGTGATTATTCCATTCAATCCCATAATGTAAAACATGTTTCGAGCATTAACTACAGCCCCATTGATCTTAACCAAGTCCCCCAATATTCTATTAAACCCCCTAAGAGTTCTTACAAGTTTTGGATTTGTAAACCTTAAAGGGAAGTAATCTATAAAGATCAGGAGGGATCGATCGATTGAGGAAAAGGGTCGATCGATCGATGAGTCGATAGATCAATATTCTTGAGTCGATCCATCGATCATGTATTTGCCCAGAATTCCTTTGATAGTTATGGTTTCTTCAAATTTTACACCACAAATCCTTCATTACAATGTCCCAAACTCTCATGTAAGTTACATTAAGTCTAACAAACACTTGGGACCGTGGTTTATTACATCATACCACTACAATAATCGGTCATTAATTCAATCAAAGTCTTTATCGTACTTAGGAAGATTATGTAAACTACTTTCATAACCGTTGGGTTAACCAACGAAGAAATATGCTTCTACCTTTAATTTTACCTTTCTTAGTTCCTTCCATATCAAGAGTGGTGGGCACCTCCAAACTCGGACATTCCCTAAACTGAGCTTAATCTCACGTTAGTTTTCAATGGGTATTAAAGAGACCAGTTAAAAAGAAACTAACTCGGAATATATGTGCCGTCTCTAAGTAAAATCTAAATAAGAATGTTGTAGTCCTGAATAAGCTACCATGGAACTTATCACATATAAAAATTCTTAATCCTTCTTTTCCTCTACACATTTATAAAATAGAATACCTGGTGAGACAACTAGGATAAAATTCCACACCTACGATAAATGATTCCTTGACTATCCTAAGTGGTATAATTTTTTAAGGAAGAGGGACAGAACCCCCACACTTATTATTAATTAAATGGAGAAAAATACTCCTTATTAACAATATAAGCGCAATACTAAATCTAAGCCCTTCGATTGTTGAGACCAATAAATCGAATGAAGAAAGTAATAAATGTGGGCATTTGTAATCAAGGCCATTACAAAAAGCAAATTAAAATGAAGGATTTTATAAATGAATCCTTCTTATGAATGAAAGACCTATTTACTGATCCTAATCTGGAGAAAATCCCATCTATCTAGATTCAAGTAACCTTTGATGATGCCAGGAAGTTTTTCGAAAGAATAAAATATTTCTATCTCCTTTGGATGAATCCCATAATTAGCTAAACCATCTACCACATAATTAGCTTTCTATAATATTAAGAAGCAGAGAAGTCCACCGGTTTGAGTAAATCTTCAATTTTAATGATAATACTAAGAAGTTGCCAAGGAGGTTTCCAATTGAGTTTAATTAATTAATAAGTGTTTTTTCAATATCAAAAAATAAAAAATTGTTTTGAATAGCCTTACTCAGACCTTGCTTAAGAGCCTCTTCTTCATCTTGGATATTATAACCAAAACCAATATAATTAGCAAATCTTAGTTTAAAATAACTTTTATGATGTCTAAACACACCACCACAAGAAAAAATACCTGGATTACCTTTACATGAGCCATCCACATTATGTTTCAATCTACTCATAGCAGTGCCCCACTGGATACACTTTAAATGATATTTAGGCTTCGATAGTTTAATTTGGAAGACTTTAACAATGAAATAATCAAAGATGCTTATAGAGTCTTTAAAACCGATGCAAGATACTATACTTTGAGTTGTATAAATGACATTCTTAATGAGCAGTCCTATAGAAAGTTTTATATTATCATGGTAAGACTTAATCCTATATTTCCAAATCTCCCAACAAATGACAATAGGTAAAGATGATATTAGAAACTTCAAAAAATTTTGAGCAATTTTTTTCAAAATCAAATAAATAAATAAAGATTCAAGAGAAGCCAAGTTGATACTGATTCCAAACATCTTAGAAAAGAATTCCCACACATGTCTAGTAGATGAACACCGAAGAAATAAATGTTGAGTACTCTCCACCTCTTTATGATAGAGATGACATCAATATGCTGAAATAATTCCTAATTTTTGAATGTTGCAGTGAAGAGGAATGGCAAAGAGAGTAGATCACCCAAAATGAATAGACATCTTAGCTGGAATATGCTTATGCCAGATGGACTTAGAAACAAAAGAATAAGTATGTTGAGCTTTAATAATGTTAGCAACATATTTAAAAGAGAAGATACCTATTTGAGTGGATTTCCAGATAATGGCATTATCATCTTACATAGAATGAATAAGATATAGGTCTTTAGATTGAATCATACATTTCCAATTAGAGGAACCATAAGAAGAGATTTTATGCTTGTATTTCACTCCCATGAATTCAGACCCCAAAAAATTATTTTCATACAAGTTCTACCAATATTTTAGATAATATGCATTGGATATATCAAATAGGTTTTGAATTCCCAAACCTCCTTTATCTTTGGATTTACGCATTATGTTTCAATCAACCTATTGATCCAACCACTAGAAGAATTTCCACCCCAGAATAATTTAGCAAATAACCTATGTATATGGTTTATAACAACTTTATGAGGCTTTAGAGCTGCTAAGGTATGAATAGAAATAGAACAAAAGACATGTTTTATGAGAATCGATTTTCCACCAATAGGCAAGAGTTTATTCTTCCACCAATGTAATTTAAGCCTAATTTTTTTAATGAGAGGAGAAAAATAGTCAATCTTTATCCTTCCACTGAACAGTGGCACCCTAAATAGATAAAAGGTTAATTTTTCAAGCTAAGGACAAGAAGAAAAGCAATAGTATTTCTCCTCTTTCTAGAAATGGATTTATGAGTAGTAAAAAAAGATTTTTCAAATTTATTCTCTGACCAATAGCCTATTCACACGACTTCAAAATGGCAATCATCTTATGAGAACTTATCTTACAACCATTTGAGAAAATTATAATGTCATTTGCATAGCTTGGATTAGAAATAATAGGACTGCCACTTGGAGGTGAAAACCGCTTGATAAGGCCATTCTTCACATTAGAGTCTAAGCCTCTTGAAAGGAGTTCAACAAATAAGACAAAAAGAGAGGGAGAGATAGGATCTCCCTGCCTGAGCTCCTTAGTATATTTGAAATAACCATAAGTTTTAGCATTCACCAAATTGCAAACAAATTATTTGATATGCACCTCTAAATAATATCAATGAAAGATTCGTAAAAACCAAACTTTCTAAGAACTATCAAAAGAACCATCCTTTTCACTCTATCATATGTTTATCCATATTAAGCTTAATCATAATATTAGTCCCAAAAGCATTTTTTTCAAGTTATGAAACATATCCTTAGCCAAAAAAATGTAATCCAAAATACTTATATGTTTAATAAAACCACTTTGAGATGGTAATATCACACTAATGAGTAAAGAAGATATCCTTCTTGCAATAATTTTAGAGTTCACTTTGTAATAAAAATTACATAAGCTTATAGGTCTACAGTTAGAGGGGAGATTACCTTTAGGTATGAGAGTGATAAGAGCATTAGTCCTGATTTTACGTAGCTCTTCTCAAAGAAAAAAAGATTGCAATGCTTTCACAAAATCATTTTTAATGCTTTTCCTGAAAAAGTAGTAGAGAGCTCCTTTAAAACCATCTGGTCCAGGGGAACTATCCTCAATTTATAGAAATAATGGTATCCCAAATTTCTTTCTCCTCAGGAATGTCAGTCAACATAGAATTCAAAGGAGCTTTTATCTTCTCTTCAATGCACTTAAACAACTCTGAATCTTCATATATAGTATCTGCAAATGGGAGGTTCATAAAGTGTTCTACAAAGCTTTGTCTCATTAAATCAAAATCTTTTACATCTTGGCCATCATCATTTGTAGTCTTATTTATCACCATTTGATCTCTTTTTTGTTTCATAGTAGAATGAAAAACTTAGTGTTTTAATCTTCTTTATCACCATTTGACCTCTTTTTTATACCAATATATTTCCTCGTTCTTAAGAGCTTACATAAGTTTGTCCCTTTCTTCAAATAAATTTTCCCTCTTAGAATGAATAGGATCTTGTTAAAAAGTACCCTTATTCTACAGATCCAAATCTCCTTGTTTTTAATAGTTTGAAACCTATTTTTAAAAGTGTTTAGGTTCTACTGCTTGAGAACTTCTTCCAATCTTTACAACTTCAAAGAAAAACGCTTTAAAGGCTTTCCACATACATGTTCTCCCCAAGACAATTCAATCACGTCTTACAAACCTTTATGGTTACCCCACATAATTTGAAACTTGAACATTTTTGGAGGCAAATTGAAAACACTTTTAATAGACACCAAAAGAGGAGAGTGGTCTGACCATGTTCTATTTAGATGTGAAATGGAGGTTTGTGGAAAAACATGTTTCCAAATGTTATTACAAAGACCTTTATCAAATCTTTAAAATATAGTAGATGAAATAGTTCTAATATTCCACCAAGTATACTTTGATCCTGTATAATCTTAGTCTAAATACGCATTTCTTGATATGAAAGAGTTGAAAAATTCCACTGCAAGAATATCAACATCATTTCCCCCACACTTTTCATCAGCTGGAGATACTATATTAAAGTCACCTATAACAAGGTAAGGCATATCATCAAAATAATCAGAAATATAATCTAAAGATTCTAAAAGGTCTAGCCTTTCATCTTTAGAACATTTTAGATAGATAACTATTATTAGAACCATAGTTTGCAGTTGAGGAGGAGTAACAGTAAAGGTAAGAAGTTTATCATCATCTTTAATAATCTCTATACAAATTTCCAAAAAATGCAAATCTTGTTATAAATATTACTAACCCATTGATCATAGTTTAACTTGAATTTTAACTTATTTAAATGATCGATATTAGACATAGGCTCTAATAAAGAAATAAATGGAATTTTGTGAGTTTTAACTAAACGTTTAAGTCTCCTAATGTTGTCTTTATTAGAGACACCTTTAGCATTCCAATAAAGGAAATCAATCATACAAAAATTTTAGGAGAGGAGTTTTTGTGAACCTTCACTGAAGATCTAGTGACACGTTTGAAAAGAGGATCATTCATCCCATTTGTCTTTCTCTGCCTAATATTATAAAACATAGGATCTTTTTTCTTTGCTTTCTCAATATCTCTATGATCTTCGTCTCTCTTTAGCTTCTTGCAAACTGTAGAAGAAAACAACTTCAATTCTTCCAAAAGAACATGGCCATGGTATGATTCTTCAGAGTTTGATAATGAGAAAATATTTGGAGAGGCGTCTTTATCATAATCTGGAAAATGATTTGCCCTTGGGAAGAGCAATAAGTAGTCTACCACAATCATCTCTTTACATAAGATTCCCCCTTTTATTTGTCTCAATATGATTGACGATATTCTTGGGAGCAATAAATTTTGGAACCTCCTTAGAACTGCTACCTTTTAATTCTTTATCATTTTATGTTGATTTTCTTGGAACACCATTAAGCTTGACATCATTCTGAATGGGAACTACATCTTCAAACTACTTAGTTACTTTCAATTTGGGTTCTTAATCGACTTTTGGAACATATTCTTATTTTTTTACCTTGCTTTTCTAGATTAATTGGCTTGGGAAATTTAATAAAATAGTTTGCAAAATCATGACCCTCTTTAAGATAGTGGGAATAATACAAAAAAACATACTCAAATACAATTTCTTGCCTTAACACTTTGCACCAGAACCAATCCACACCTTATGATGATGTTTAACATTAATATCCATTTCAAGAAATATCCTAGCCATACTAGGTTTATTTAAAGACATCGTTAAACTATCCAATATGAAGATTTGGAAGATTCATCCAAACTGGAGTAATGCTACTTTCAACATCAATTATGTAATCTAGAGTCCATTTAAATGTTCTCATAGGATAGCTACTAATGTAACATTCATCTCTCATATAAATCCTAATAAAATATTCTTCTCTATGAATCCTTATAATGATGTGTTTTTTTCTAACAAACTAATATTATATGAATCATGTAGAGAGAAAGATACAAATTTTTGCGTATATTTTCCAGAGAAGGTCTATTGTGTGAAAACTTACCAACAATAGAGTGTTTGAAAGGGATAGAAAGATCATTGATATCATTTTCTGAAAATATGATAGGAGGCTCACCTTTGAATGAAAGAGGAGATTTAAGAGGGATTTATTTTGCATGGTTAGAAGCAACAACATTCACAAAGGATTTGGACTAGGAATTAGGAACTTGATGAGGATCAGGAGGTTTAGGCATAGAAAGGGAGGTAGGATACTAATGATTAGAGCGATGCATGGCCATGCTAACTCTAATTAGGGCTATATCATCCGAGAGAGAGAGAGAGGGATATATATATATATATATATATATATATAGATAGATAGATAGATAGATAGTTTTTCTTCTTTATTATTTTCCAAAGAGGTATAGTCCCTACGATTAAATTGCACAGGTTGGATTAGTTTACCTCATCTACCCTCTACCTTATCCTTTCACACTTTGCACTAATAAAAGGATTCATATGTGTGGTATATACGGTAAACATATACATAACTTCGAGTGATCATTAAGGAAATCATTGAAGAACTCAAAACCACCTCTTTACCGAATATTCACTGCAACACACTAATTAAAGTGAACCATTCGTAACACATCTTTAGCTCTTTAATTTTGGGCTGTGATGGGACCCTTTGATATTTTACATTCTAGATGGGATTCAAGACTAGAGGTGCCTCCTCTTCCAATGAACTAAATTGTTCATTTTAAACTAGTCTTCAAATTTCATTACGAATAAAATAACCTAAGCGTAAGTGCAAAAGTTTTGTTTAGTTCTAGATGGAAACTTTCTCTTTAATGAATGTCCATTAATTATTCAATTCAGTTTTAGTATTATTGGTGAGACAAACTTTATAATGTATAAATTATTTTTCAATTTACCAGAATAAATAAAATTTATCCAATTTTGAGAAAATAATTATATAAAATCAATCGAATATCTATTCAAATCCAATTTAGAAATCAAAACCATTTTTTTTAACACCTAAGTACATTAATAATTTACCTACATCAACTTTGTGTCCTAACCAAAATTTATAAAGACATCCCACGACTTTTACTAATTCCTTATTTTAATTGTTCATAACAAGTACATATACAATTTAAGTAATTACCTGGTTACTTGGAACCTCTACAACGAGTTGCAATCTTGATTTGTGGTTCCTGAGTCTATATACCGGGTAAGCGTATATCATACCATTAATCATGCATTTACGTTTAAGAGAAAAGCCATTACCATATTCTTTTCCTTACAAAGCAAGGAAAACCCGAACACGTTGCTATACAAGTTCTAACTACTTATAATGAGAATATTTGCCTTTCGGTTATTTCATTACTACCGATGAATATGAACCTTCCTTAACCCAAACAATTATACTTGAGACTTAGCCTTATCCTCCGACCTCCCTTTCAGAAGAGAAGCAAATATCTTCTCAAATAACTAACCCCAGCCTTTGGATACCGTTGAGCCTTACTCCTAGACTATGAAGTGGTACCAAATTTCCCCACCATGTCTAATCCTAAGAATTAGTTGTTCAACCAATAATAAAATTATTTTAAGAACATAATTCTCACTTGAGTGTCATCAGTCAATCATAGGTGTCTACTAATTCTCATCATTCAATTATTTAAAATAAAATATGTACATATATAACTTTTTCTTTGGGGGGATCGAACACAAGTAACACTTAATTGAAAAAATTACTATGTATTTTAAAATACCATGATTTCGTGATTAAAATCATCCATTGGGGTGCCATACGAATTTATGCAATGGGTTAGTTACATAATTATTTGAAAATATTGACGGGAATTATGGGTTAACTAAGTTTATTATCCTCAAAATTTAGAACAATGTTCAATTACCATTCCAGTTCTTGAAAATTATTCGAGTTAAAACTTTAAGACTAATACTATTTTAGAAAAAATTGAAATCTTATAATCATGAATTTAAAAAAAAATAATTTTCAATTAAAAAATGAGAATTATTCAATTTAATTTTGAAGTGGCATCTTTCAAACACTTATTTTAAAATTAATTTCTTTGGACATCCTAGTTCCCTTATGAGGTGAGACTTCTAGTTAGGATCTTTGATTACCTCACCTTAATCCAGACCGATTTCATCTTTCATTATTCTATTTGGATATTTCAAGAAACTTTTGTCCAACATAATGAATAGCCGACGACTTTTGGTCCCACTCCTAATGATAGTGACTTTGTTGGGGGAGGATATCAATAGTTGTATCTAAGTGTATACCACCAGTTCATTCATTGAAATATATACTTCCCTGTAGATGTGGATCCAACACACTCATATTCTAATTATCGAAATTACAACTTAAGAGTTTTAATGAATTCCTGATGATTAATTACATCTCTTAGGGGCACAAATGAGCTGGCACGAGGAATCAATCACATCTAGTTAATAAAACACCAATGGAGACTGTGGGGTTTATGTTTAAACTCCTCTCCCACCTAGTATTTTAAATCTTGAGTATTTTAGAAAACTATTCACTCAATTCTAAAAGACTTAATTTAAATACTTGGTGTAGAAGCAATTATTATGCAACACAAATAAATATGAGAGAAACAATTATCAAGAAAAGAATAAGGAATACAAGATGCCAATCACACAACAAAGGATGTACGTGGTTCAGCAAAGATGTACCTACATCCACGGTGGTGCAGCCGATATTATTTCTATATACTCCGGAGAGTGATTACAGAGAATACAACTTGTCCTTTTGCCCCGGACCTAGGGTTTAATATATACATGTACATGTAGATGAGTGGAGGTGATGGGTTCCTCCATGTTTTCCATCTCCCCTATAACTTCCCTTCATGGGATCGTGGGGGGAGACCGGATCAATATAAAAGATGAGGGGCTTGGACTTTGGGCCGCCAGGACTGGGCTATTCGTCCAGGCCCATAGTTATGATTTTCGGGTACCCACAATTGCCCCTAAATTTGTTGGGCCATGTTTATGGGTTCAATGGATTTAAATGATCAGCCATTATGGCTGATTTGCTATTCTTCAAAAACTGTGAAGTTGCTTTTGGCGACACCCGCTTCGCTATTTGTGCGCTATGATTAGAATTGAAGGCTTGTTGGGATAACCACTTTTTCTTCCGTCACTTCAACCCTTCTAGTACTCTTCCTTCTTCTGAGAACTCTAGCGCCTCGTACCTTCTTCTCGTAATCCCCATTCCCATTTCTTCTTAGTCGTCTTGAGCTCGTGCTTCTTCATCACTTGAACCGATCTTCTGTTTTGTAAGTTTCTCGTGCCCTTTCTTTGCACTTTCTCTCTAGTTTGTAGATTTTCTTAAGTTTTTCAATGGCGAAGATTGGAAATAGGTCAATCTCTGAATTCAGGAAGTTCTATAACATTCCTGAGTGGGTAGATATTGAATGTTGTGCCTCCCCTCCTAGGAACGTTAGGGATATAGAGGATGCCCACTGGATCCATGTTCTGCTACTTTCCCAGGGGGGACTCACTTTCCCTCCCAATGATTTGTTTCTGCATTTATTTGGCTATTTCAATATTGTTCCTGCACAATGCTCGCCCAATGTGTGGAAAACAGTCAATGGAGTCCATAGAATAAATGAGTTATATGGTACTAGGTTAGGACTTGCCGAGATCTGTTTCTGTTATTCCTTTTCTCGAACTAGTTCAGGTGTCTTATACCTCAAATCTAGGAGTCCTGATAGGGTATTGGTAGTAAACCTACCCGATTCCCATAAGGACTACTGGCAAGAGGGTTTTCTCATTAGGAATTGGCAGTTCCCTCCCCAGTTTGAAGGGTCGAGGTCTGAGAGGTTCTCTGTTCCTTTCTACGGGGAGGAATATATAGGCAGACATTGTACTGTTGTTTTAACTTTTGCTGATTTGTGACTTTTCTAACCCCTCTTTGCTTTTCCTTGCGCAGCGAGGTCAAAGAATTTGGAGCCTTCTCTCAGCGAGGTTCGTATCTCAGAGTTGGTGAAAGCTTGGATTATCAGGGATCCTCAGGGTGACGGCGAGCATCCCAGGTCTGCTGGATTTTTGCTTGAATATAAGACGTTGGCTCCAGCTTCATAGCACGACCTATGGATAGTGTACCAGAGTTAGATTCCTTCGAAGAGACTACTGCTGAGCCTATCGAGTTGGACGAAGAGGAGAGCATCTCTGAAAGTCAGCCTGCAGGACCTGCGAGTAATTTGGGTGAAGGGAGCTCTGACAGTAGTAGTTCCTCTGACTTAGAGGAGGATTCTGAAGTTCGAGGATCGTCGAGCTCTTCCAGCAGTTCAGGTGAAGAGATGCCTCCAAGGAAGAACTTGATTAGAGATGATAATGATGAGGACCACGTGCTTCTTGCACAAAGGTCAAATAAACAAAAGTCTACTTCAGGGGTCGTGGCTATTGGTTCTCGGTCTTCTACTCAGGAGCAAGAGAGGAAGAGGAGAGAGGAAGAGCAGGTGAGAGAGAGGGGGAGAAAAAAGGAGGAGGAAAGAAAGAAGGTGGAGGAAAAGAAGAGGATGGAGGAGAGGAAGAGAATGGAGAAGGAGAGAGAGGAAGATAGGAGAAAGATGGAGTCGAGGACGAAGGCTGGGAAATCCTTGGTCCAGGTGTCTGCTTTGCCCTAGGGGGCCTCAGTTGCCATTTCTCCTCAGCTGGCACCTGCACTGCTCGAGAGGGCAGTTCTTCCTTCAGATTGCCAGAGGGCGCTGGGGTCTGATCAATTGTCCATACAAGCTAGCCAGAGGCTAGCCTTGGTAAGATCCTCTACATTTTTCAATTCTTTAACAAGTTTTAGTTGTTTCTCCTTCTTGACCTCTTCTTTATTTTTGGCAATTTGTGACTGACTTCGCCGTGCTCTACCGTTCTCGCGACGAGTTGGTGAGAAGGAATGGCGAGTTGGAGCAGCAGAAGTTCACTCTGGAAGTCATGGGTTCTCAGATGGAAGCTGATTTAAAGACAGCTGACGTCGCCCGAGCTTCCTCTAATCTGGCCCTCATCAATTCTAATCGAGAGAGGGATGCAACGGTTAAGGAGCTGAACGAGCTGAGGCAGGCCTATGACCTAGTCTACTCGAGCAAGCTGGGTGTCGTGGAGGAGAATAAGGCTCTGATCGAGCAGTTAAAGGAGAAAGAGTCCCAGGTAGCCACCATTAAGGAGGATTCATACAACTCCGGGTGGACTGCTGCTTATGAAGACGCCGAAGTTCAGATAGGCTACATCAGCCGTTTGAACTTTAAGAAGGGATAGAACAAGGCCCTCTTAGCTGCTGGTGTTAATACTGAATCTCCTCTGTTCGACGAGCATGACCCGATTCCGAGGCCAACTGTGGACGAAGAAGCCCCTGCCTCAGCCATCGAGGGTGTTGATCTTGCCTCTCAGACAATTCCTGTCGATGCTGGTCCTGCCTAGGCGAATGAGGGCATCCCTACAGAGGGGGATGCCTCTGCTGCTGTTGACAAGGGGAAGCAGCCAGCCACCTCTGAGAAGCCTGAGGTTGCTAGTTAATCTTCTTTTAGGACTATTTTTGTACTTCTGCTTGTAATTTTTCCAATTTCTGCTCGATGTACTTGAATTTTATCAATGAAATGAAAAGGCTTCTTTTTCCAGTGCATTGATTGAATTTTCTTTCCATTGCCCTTTTATGTCTTGTAGTTGACTGATGTAGAAGAGTATATTCCTGCCACATCTCAATTGGGCAGGACTCTTGGTCACAATGCCAGTTCTCAGGTTTGTCAGGCCTTTATTATGCTTTGCAAATCTCTTAGGTCAAGGAATCAAAAGTATAAGGAGCAGTCCGAGCTAGTGGCTAAGCTGAAGGATAGGCTCCAGGAGATGGAAGGCATCGGTGCCTCAGTGCAAGAGGAATTCAATGTACTGAGAGCAAGGTTACTCGAGGCCACAGAGATCAACCAAGTTAGGGAGTTCCTACATCAGGAGAATGAAAACCTGAGGAGGGAAGTCCTACAACTTAGAGAGCATCCGCCGAGCACTGTTTCAGTAGTTCTACAAGCACTGTTTCAGCTTAGAGAGCATGCGCCGAGCACTGCTCCGCGATGATGTCCGGCGAGCATATGTAATTGCTGTTGGGCTTCAAAGAGACGTTACCCGGTTGCGACATTTATTCAAGAAAGGTCCTCGACAAGCGTGGGCTGACGGTTATGATCAAGGCTGGATAGATGCTCCAATAAGACTATCTGAGTTCGAGGAACTTTCTTTCATCAGAGGATGGTTAAGTGCCTTGAAAGATCTTCAGGTCCCGAGGAACTCGGTGTTATGGTATCGTCACGATATGTCCTCCTCCACTCTGATGCCCAACCCATTCAGGAGGGATGATCGATGGATCCCCATTAATGCTATTCCTTGGCAACTATTGGAGTTGGACGCAGATTAGGTTGTGGAAGTGCTAGTCCCAGCTCCTGATGACGAACGAAGAGCTAGAGTGGCAGATTATCTTGTTCGGAGGCTTCCACCTACTTGAGATTTTGTAAGTTATTATTCTTGTCTCTTTTTTTTTGCCTTTTGATAATGTAAATGCTTTGGGCGAGCTTTGCCGACTAAACATGTATTATCATTGTTGTAAATATAAGAGATTAATGAAAAGTTAGTGTTTTGGGCAATTTTGTCAACTAAACGTGTTCATCCAATCTTTTTATATTCTTGCTTCTTCATAATCCTTTTTGTTTTGTCATGTAAGTGTCCCCCCAGTTCAGTATAATACCAAAATACCATTATACCCCATTTTACCTTTTAGGTTGTGTCGTCACACTCCCTTAGGCCGAAGTAGGGCAATTGGCGAGGACACACCTGGTATTGGATGTCTTCATCCAATCAGGATTTTGCTCAACCAAAGTAGGTTTGATGGCCAGTATAAAATCTGGCCGCTTTGCCTAAGAATCCTCTGTAGGGCTTTATATATTGCCAGGGGCAATGCTAAGAGGTCTCTCGTGTTTCATGATGATGACCTGAGGAGGGGTATTCCCCTGCTATATCGACCATCGTGCCTGTGATTTGGAAAATATGTGTGATAAAATGCAACTGTTACTGATTTCATTAGTAATAAGGGAAATGAACTGTCCTTTCACATAACAAATACAAGAAAAAGATTCAACAACAATAATAGAATTCCTCGAGAATCTAAAAATAGAATTTCTTGAGATTAGCTGCGTTCCATGCTCGTGGTATCTCTCTGCCCTCCATCGTTTCCAAATGATAAGCACCTTGCAGGTCGTCTTTAGTTACTTTAAAGGGTCCTTCCCAGTTTGGGCTTAGCTTGCCGTCTGATGACTTTACTGTGTTGCCCAGGACTTTCCTTAGAACATAGTCCCCAACTTGGAATCTTCTCAGGTTAACCCTTTTGTGGTAGTGCTTTGCGAGCTGTTGCTGATAGCTCGCGAGCTTTACTAGGGCAAGTTCTCTACGCTCGTCATTGAGGTCGAGTTCAGCGAGCAATGCCTCATCGTTCTAGCCTTGGTCGACAAGGTCAGATCTCATTGTTGGCAAGCCCTCTTCTAGTGGGATGACTGCTTCCATGACATATGTTAGCAAAAATGGGGTTTCTCCTGTTGCTCGCCGAGGAGTTGTTCGGTATGCCCATAGGATATGGGGTAGCTCGATTGCCCATGCACCTTTATCTCGCTCTAATCGCTTCTTCAAACCATCGATCACAGTTTTATTGGATGCTTCTGCTTGCCCATTGCACTGAGGGTAGGCCACCGAACTAAAGTTGTGCCTGATCCCGTGTTCGTTACAGAAGTCCTAAAAGGGGCCACTTTCGAATTGTGTCCCATTATCAGTGATGATGGTTCTGGGGATTTCGAATCGAGTGATTATATTCCTCCATATGAACCTTATCATATCAGCGTCTCGGATGTTTGCCAATGGTTATGCCTCGATCCATTTGGTAAAGTAGTCAGTTGCAACCAATAGGTATTTGCGATTGCCGGCAGCGGTGGGGAGTGGTCCGACGATGTCCATTCCCTATTGGGCGAAGGGCCATGGGCTGGTCAGGTATTTTAGGTCGCTGGTAGGTTGGTGGACCATAGGAGCGTGAAGTTGGCATTTCAGGCATTTGCGGACATATACTGCAGCGTCCTTTTGCATATATGGCCACTAATAGCCTTCCTTCATTGCTCGAAAGGCTTGAGACCTTCCTCCGATATAACTTCCACAGATTCCTTCGTGAAGCTCGTACAGCACTTGCTCGACATCGCCTGGGTGGACGCATCTAAGGTAGGGACCAGAGAAGGACTTCTTATACAAGTCGCCTCCTGTGGATAAGTGAAAGCGAGCAACTTTGACTCTTATCTGGTGGGCAGCTTTCTTGTCCTCTGGGAGACTGCCCTCCTTTAAATAATCTTTTAAAGGGTCCATCCAGCTGGGGCTTGATCCCACCTGGAGTATTTGTTCCATGTTTGGCAGCTTGCTATTGTGGTTAATGCTCGGACAAATGAGGAAATTGATGGGAATGACCCTTTTAAGGCTAGAATCAACTGCCGAGCTTAGGGCTCCTAAGGCATCGGCATGATTGTTTTGTCCTCTGGGAAACTGCTGGATGTTAATCTCCTCAAATCTCATCATTAGTTTTCTCACCAGGGCGAGGTAGGCTGCATTCTTTCATCATTCGCGTTATAATCTCCACTTATCTGATTGGAGACTAGTTGAGAATCTCCGAACACCTCTAAACGTTTTTCTCCCAGAGTTTGTGCCTTTTGGAGACCGGCCATTAGGGCTTCGTACTCTGCTTTGTTGTTGGAGGCTGCAAATCCAAGCCTGATTCCTTGCTCAAGGATGGTGTTTTATGGGGTGATGAGAACAATGCCTACTCCCGACCCCTTTGAGTTGGAGGCTCCATCAATGAATAGTTTCCAGGTTTCTACTATTTATTGGTTCTCCTTTAACTGTGTTGGTTGAGGTTGGTCGGGGAGTTCTTCGCCTGTGAATTCGGCTATGAAAGCAGCAAGGATCTGACCCTTAATAGCTGTCCTTGGTAGAAATTGGATGTCAAACCGATCGAGCTCGACTGACCACTTAGACAATCTGCCCGACAAATCCGCTTTCCTTAGGACAGCCTGAAGGGGATGAGATGTAAGGACGATGACAGTATGGGCTTCGAAATAATGCTTCAGCTTCCTCAAGGCTATTACCAGTGCAAAGGCGAGCTTATCCAATGGCAGGTACCTTTGCTCGGCATCTAATAAGGTCTTGCTCGCATAGTAAATGGGGTGTTGGATTCCTACAACCTCTCATATTAATGCCGAGCTGACAGTGTGATTGGATACCGAGAGGTACAGGTACAAAGAATCCGTTTGCTGTGGTATGACAACCAGCGAGGGAGAGCTTAAGTAGTACTTGAGCTCATCCAGAGCTCGTGAGCAGTCTGGGCTCCATTCTATCGGTTTACTCCCTTTTAGAAGCTAGAAAAAAGGCTTGCACTTCTCGGAGGATTTGGAAATGAAGCGATTTAAGGCAGCGAGCATTCCAGTGAGCTTCTGCACATCCCGGATTGTTCGAGGGGGTTGTACCCTGTTGATTGCATCGATCTGGTTTGGATTAGCTTCTATGACTCTCTTACTGACCAAGTATCCAAGAAATTTTCCTGACTGGACACCGAAGGAACACTTGCTCGCATTAAGCTTCATTCGGTACTTCCTGAGGATTTCTAAGGTCTTTGACAGGTCTGAGAGGTGATTTTCCTTCTTCTTTCTCTTAACGAGCATGTCATCGATGTAGACCTCCATTGTGTCTCCTATTTGATCCTTGAACATTTTTGTGACCAGCCGCTGATAGGTTGCCCCCGCATTTTTGAGCCCAAATGGCATGACCTTGTAGCAATATAGCCCAACTGTCGTGATGAACGCCATTTTGTCTTGGTCTGGGGCATACAAGGGGATCTAGTGATATCCTGAGTATGCGTCCAGGAAACTCATTCGCTCGTGAGCTGTAGTGGCATCTACCAGTTGGTCTATCTTTGGGAGGGGGAAACTATCCTTAGGGCATGCTTTGTTGAGGTCAGTGAAGTCGATGCAAACTCTCCCCTTCCCATTATTCTTCGGAACTACTACTGGGTTGGACAACCACTTGGGGAATTGCACTTCCCGTATGGATCCTACATCCAGCAGTTTTTTGACTTACTTTTCGACCACTTTAGCCTTTTCGGATGCATTTCTTCATGACTTCTACGCGACTGTCTTGAATGTGGGGTCGACGTGCAGCTGATGGCACACCATATCAGGATCAATGCCGGGCAGCTCGTATGGTTCCCATGCAAAAACATCTACGTTGTGCCTCAGCAAGGTCGTCAACTCCTTCTGTTCTTGGTCGGTGATAGATGCTCCAATTAAGAAGACTCTATTATTGTCACCAACTTCGGCTATAACTTCTACCAGGTCCTCGATTACACGCTCGGAGGGGAGGAGCTTGGTCTCCTCTACTCCAGGTCTTCCATACTTTAATTGCTATTTTGAAGGTATCACACCCTCTTCAACTTTCTCGCTAGGTTGACCGACCTTCTTCTCTGGCTTTGGTCGGATGGCTGCTATGAAGTACTTCCTCGCCATTGCTTGGTCGCCGTGGATCTCCATTACTCCTCCCTCGGTTACATACTTGAGTTTCTGATGGTAGGTCAAGGAGATCGCCTTCATTGCATGAAGCCATCCTCTGCCGAGGATGGCCTGGTATGGTGATTCGATGTCAGCTACCAAAAACTCAATCATCTTGGAGACGTTCCCGGCATGAACTGACAGCATTATCTTGCCAAGGGGCATGGTCATTTTTCCAGCGAAGCCGACCAAAGGAACAGTAACTTCCTTTAGGTCGGCGACGCTCAACTTTAATTTCCTGAATAGGTCGAGGTACATTACTTCAGATGAGCTTCCTTGATTGACGAGCAGCTTGTCGATGTCAAAGTTGGCTATCCTGAGTGTAATGACCAGGGCATCATGATGTGGGGTCCTTACTCCCATCAAATTTTCATCCGTGAAAACAATATGCTTGTTATAGTTGATGTCCTCTGCTCGTCGACGCTTTCCTGACTGTGACTTTGCTGGATTGATTTGAAAAGCCTGCATTACCGCTGTAAGTTTTTTCATCTCCATTCGAGCTGAGTTCCCTTGTATCTGCTTGATGTCAGATACTCCGTGAATTACTGAGAACTCGTGTCCAGCATCATCCTCCAGCACGTTGTCGGGTCTCACCTCTCTGTTGGCAGTCACTTTTTCTGCCCGTTTCTCCACAAAGTCGTTCAAATTCCTGGACTGGGCCAACTCTTCGAGGTGAGACTTAAGGGCTTTGCGGTGCTCGGTCTTGTGTCCTCCCTCTTTGTGAAAAGCGCATCTTAACGCATTGTTCCTCTTGGAGGGATCTCCTCTCATCTTCCTGGGCCACTTGATGAATGGGTAATCCTTGATCTTCGCGAGAACCTTGTAAATTGGTTCTTTGAAGATGGTGTTGACCGCCTGGAATGCTTTCGACGCATCCTAGTTCCCTCCGTTCTTGGAGCCATTTTTGCCTCCGTTCTTTCCTCATTTCCTCTAATTCTCAATTTTCTCACCTACCTTGGTAGTGATCTTAGCTCGATCGTTTTCTCCTGTATTAGGGCGGGTGACATCTTACACCTTTCCGTATTTCTCGATTCATGCCATTAGGTCGTCAATAGTCATTACTTCCTTCTTCGTTAGGGATTGGTAGAGGATAGAAGAACTAGGGAGCCCAATTTTGAAGGAGGCCACTGCCACTTCCTCTGCACAGTCCTCGATCTCATTGAACAACTCCTAGTACCTCTTCGCGTATTCTCGGAGGGTCTCCTGAGGTGTTTTCTTCATTATTAGTAGAGCATCCATCCTTTTGGGATGGGAGCTACTGGTGATGAATCGGGCCGTAAAAAGTTCTGCTAGGGATTTGAAATTCTTGATCGATCGGTGGGGGAGCCTTTCGAACCACTTCTGTGCTACATCATGAAGGCTCGAGGGGAAAACACGGCACATCAGGGCATCTCAGTGACTCCAGAGGGTTATGGCCTGTCGGTATTTCCTGACATGATCGATGGGATCAGTCTTTCCATCGTAAATCTTGAACCTTGGAATGGCAAATTTCTTGGGAGCTTCCTCCTCCTCGATTTCTCTTGTGAAAGGTGACTTCATCTGGGTTTTGAGAGCTCGCCTCGCGAGCTCTCTAGTTGATCTTGTTCCGTGGTGAGCGGGATGCTGGTTCATTTCCCTGCGGACCATGTTTCATATGTTTTCGTCGCTGGGAGCAGGGCTCTGGTAGCGACGAGCTCTTCGCAGCTGTTCGCGGAGGTCGTCGTCTGACTCGCCTCCTCTGTCCCTTTGAGATTCTCGCCTAGGGATCCTTCCTCGGCTGCGAGACTTGCTCGCCTGAGGGCTACGAGTGCGATATGGGCGTCTCCTGTTATCAGGACGAATCTCCTTCTCTAGTCTTTCCAGTCTTCTTTTCAAGCGAGCATTCTCAGCCTTGTATCTGCGAGAAGACTCCCTCTGCTCGTGGAGCCTTGCCTCGAACGCATCAATCAACTTGGATATCTGCGTGGACCTCGCTGGTCCCTGACTTTCTTCTGAGGCTGGTCTTTCCAGGCGATCTCTTTGATCTGAACGTCGGACTTCGGATCTAATCCTACGAGGAGCAGTGGACTATTGAATATCTCCTGCTTGGGGAGCATTGCTGCTGTGGCTAGACATCTTAAACTCCTTTCTTGGCGTGGGCTCTTCTCAGGGAAAGATGAACGGTTCCCACAGACGGCGCCAATTGTAGAAGCAATTATTATGCAGCACAAATAAATATGAGAGAAACAATTATCAAGAAAAGAACAAGGAATACAAGATGCCAATCACACAACAAAGGATGTACATGGTTCAACAAAGATGTGCCTACGTCCACGGTGGTGCAGCCGATATTTCTATATACTCTGGGGAGTGATTATAGAGAATACAGCTAGTCTTTTTGCCCCGGACCTAGGGTTTAATATATACATGTACATGTAGATGAGTGGAGGTGATGGGTTCCTCCATGTTTTCCATCTCCCCTATCACTTCCCTTCATGGGATCGTGGGGGGATACCGGATCAATATAAAAGATGAGGGGCCTGGACTTTGGGCCGTCAGGACTGGGCTACTCGTCCAGGCCCATAGTTTTGATTTTCGGGTACCCACACTTGGTAATTTCCAATCCTTGTAATTTCCAATTCGCTCAGGAATCCTCAAACTTCCTTTTATGTTATGGGTTGGGGAATTTTCCCACATGGCTTTAACTTTGTCAAGATTTACATCGATTCCATACTTGTTGACTATGAATCCTATCAATTTTTCCTTAGTGACTCTAAGGATGCAATACTGCAGGTTTAGCCTCATTTTAAAGAGGTATAATCTTTGGAAGAATTTTTGCAGTGCCAAAATGTGTTCCTCATTGTCCTTGAATTTGATAATCATGTTGTCCACGTAAACCTCCACTTCCTTTTGTAATAGTTCACATAGGATTCCTATGTTACTATTTGGTAAGTCTCACCAACATTTTTGAGACCAAGGGCATGACTGTATAACAATACTTCCCCTAAGGGCTAATGAACTCAATTTTCTCTTGATTTTCAAGATGCATTTTGATCTGCTTGTAGCTTGAGAATCCATCTACAAATGATTTTAGCGCATTACTAGTTTTACTATCCAATATTGAGTAATTATGTGATAGAGGGATATTGTCTTTCGGGTAGGATCGATTAAGATCCCTATAGTGCACACACATTAGGACTTTGCAATTAGTTTTAGGTACAGGTACGATGTTGGCCAGCCAAGTGGTTACTCCACCACTTAGATGAAATTGACGCTGAGTTTTTTTCACTTCTTCCTTTACCTTTAGAGACCATTCGGGTATAAGCTATAGAGACTTTATTTTATCTGTTTCACTTCTTTAAGTGTAGGTATCTCATGTATGACGATAGAGGGGTCGATATTAGGAATGACATCGTAGGACCAAGTGAAAACATGTACAAAGTTAGTGAAGATATTATGAGATCCTTTTAATCATTCTCATCTAAGGAGGATCCTATTTATAACTATTTGGAGTTTTGGGGACTGCCCATGTTTATGGTGAATGTGTTATCCTCGTTGGGAGACATACAATTATTTTGACTTTGGTTAAGTTTTTGTAAGTGTTTTAAGTATTTTAAGTCTGTGGGGTTATCATTATTTTGTGTGAATTCTAATCCATTGAAAGATTCATAATCATCACATATAACACACATTGTTAAATACTAGAAGTCAATGTTTTCCATTCAAGGGAGGAAGGACAACAATGATAATAGTAGAAAAGTCTGGTTTATAGAGGGATACGTTAAGAGAGGGGGTCAGGGGGACTTTTTTGCTAACATGACAGACTCAAAGGGCCTCCATGTGATGGGTGTGGGGATGCATTCAGTTGAGGTCTATTTTTTTAAATAATGCAGTTCCTATGATGTGGGTGATTAGTTAAGTCGGGATCAGTGGAGTTATTTTTTGATAGACCTTGAGGAGTTTTGCAGCTTTGGTACTGATTCTTGGCTGTCGCATATGGTATTTCTTGAGTTGGTCCCCCTTTCCCATATTGTGGCCTTTCGGTTTTTGATCAGGCTTGTGACATGGTCACTGTAAGGGTATGACTTGGAAAGGGATTTCAGTAAAAGATGGTTACTTTACTCGTTCCATTGATAATCCCATGGGGATTCGGTGGTCATGTATTGAGGTTCGGACGAAGGTGCTATTTTAAATGGGAGGGTTGTAGAGTCCGATATATGGAGGTTGAGGTTCATCTCATGGATGTTGGCTAGGCATCCTTTATGTGCAGTGTTGCCTCAGATGGTTGAGGTAATGTACCAATCATAGAAGGGTTCAGTAGGGGTTAGGTCTGTGGATCTCAACATGGTTACTAGATAAGTTTTATTAGGAAATAACAAAAGTAATACCAATTAGGGCTCTGTCTTGGAGGTCACTTTGTCTTATGCTTTGACTCATGATATGTTGAGTTCACCTTGATTGACGTTGTGGATTTTCCTGTAGTCCACATGTAACCCTTCTTCGTAAAGGATTTCTATTTCGGGTTACAAGGATCTCTTTGTTCCATCCCATTATGTATTGAGGTACCCATTATAGGGGAAGTCATCCCCTAGATATGGAAGTATCCATTCCACCATTGTTGGGGGCCTTTCAGGTTACTTGTTAAGGATTTTCCATTGCGGGTTTACCAAGATGGGCTTTTACCCCTAAATAAAACTGAAACTGATACAAGATTCCTACTCTAGGAATGAATGAATGATGCGTCTAATCCAAACTCCTGCTAGCATCCACATATGCCGCAGCTCCGTGTCCCTGGAATAGAATATCAATCTTGGCGTCCCTATGGCTGGACACCAAAAAGGTTTTGAAAATAGTTTTATAGCAAGGGTTAGAACCCAAAACATTTTGAAAATATTTAGCAAGTGAGCGGCGACGACTTTGTGAGTTCCCTATTAATTCTTCCTAATCCCTAAACCGAGCATGAATCCCATATTTGGATGATTTAGGAAGAGATATTATAAATAACATGCCCTGCCTTTATCATGTGAGTGAATGGGATGACCCAAAATATACTGAGGTAGATATCACTGCTATGGTGTTGCGTGTCTAGGATGGGGGTGGTTTTAGTATTGTCTATAATGGCCCAGCTTCCCTCCCCTCTCCCATACTGGATAGTGATGACCTCGATGTTAAATGGGAACCTGGCCTTTATGTGAATTGATAAGGGTAATTCCCCCATTGGGTGTATCCAAGCCCTCCGGAGTAAAAGATTGAAACTAGACGGAATGTCGAGTACTTAAAATTGGACATCGCATCTGATAGTCCCTATTATGGGAGTGGGAGTGATGGTTTAAAAGACCTCTCAGTGAGTTTTATCATAGGATTGGATGACAGTGTAAATTCCGAGGTGATGTATTCCAAACTGGTAGCTTTTCAAAGGGGGCTTATGTTAATGGTGTAACCATTGTCCGCTAGTGCAATGGGTATAATCTATCTATGGGCCTCAATTGTAATGTGTAATGTAAATTGGTGGTTGCAGCCTTGCATGGGAAGGTCCTCATCAGAGAAGCTTATGTGTTGTTGCATGGTGATGCAACTAATGGTGGATGACATATGGTTTAGGGTTAGATCAATAGGTATAAAATCTTAGGATACTAGACGGATAAGGATGACTAGGTATTCCAGTGTTGTAGTTAGAAACTCCTAGATAGTGATGTTTGGTAAGGTTCACCAGATTTTCGATTGGATCTTATTATTTTCCCAAGGAGAGGGTATGGTGATTATTATGGGGGAACCTACGTCTTTATCATTAGGGTTTAAAGGAGTGGAGTGTTGACCTCACCTAATGAGTAAATTGACATCTATATCCGGGGTGAGCATGTGTTTTACCCATCTTTCTCGTTAACCTTTATCTAGGCATATCAGGAAATCATTCAAGGATAAGGGGCCGACAGCAGGTAGTGTTGGCATTAGGGCCATGACTTCAGTCCAATCGAAGGTGAGGGCTTGTTTTGGGCTCTTATGAGATTCATTTTGGGTCCTTGAGATGGATCATGATATGGAGTTGTCAATCCATCGTAGAATTACATCTGAGTTTAGAGTAGGGGTAGGTATTTATTCCATCATGGATAGTACTTGGTCATTTGTCTGGTTAAGTATCCCTGATGAAGGTGCTGTGGACATTGAGGATCTCGACTAGATGTCCTCATTTAAGGAATTTTCTTTGTGTTATTCGTTATCAGAAGGGGGTCCGTCCTAGATAGTCTCTTAGTTATTTTTATTATAGGAAGTGGGTTATGGTTCCCTTAGCTCCATTTCTTTCATGATGTGTGCAGCTTTACAAAAGATGTCCCTGTATTAGTATCGATACTCTCTGTATTATGGCCCCCAGGGATAGATTTTATAGTTAAACTTGGAGAAAGTTAGTGCAGGTACCACATATTGCAGGGTATCGAATTTTCCATGAGCATGGTTATGTGGAGTGGGGTGGATGATTTCCATTTCAGTTGCGTATGATTAACTCTGTGAGGGGGACCTTCTGGTGAGAGATTACATCGACGACTTATCTCATCTTGCAGTTTAATAATATCGACTATGTGGGCCGCGTCTAGGTATGTATTCCTGTAATTATCCTGTGTCAGCATAATGACGGGACCAAGGAGATGTCTCTAAGACGAAGAAGTCATAACCCAATTGTGAGACGATCATGGTTATGGGGAGTGGGGTGGACTAGTTCCATTTCTGCATTGCATGAGTATCTTCTAGAGGGGGCCTTCTGGTGGAGGTTGGCTTCGGCGGGTTATCTCATCTTGGAGTTCTATTATGTCCACTATGTGGTCGGAATCTAGGTAAGAATTCTTGTAATTGTATCATGTGTTAGTGTAATGGTTGGACCAAGGAGATGTGTCTACGATAAAGAGGTCATAATCCCGTTGTGAGAAGAGCATATATAGCTCACTATTGGGATGAACAGGGTGTTCCTCGGGCAGAAGGATCTCATAGTTGTAATCAACTGTCACGAAGTTACACATTATATCTCTTATTTCTATGGGTAAATCGTCCTATCTAGTAGTTTATATGCTCTTATAAATGCAATACTGGTATGATGAAGTTCTCCCTTGCTATTGAAGAATTAGAGGGGTGGCCTTCCGTATGAGAGGATGGCATGTATATTATTTTGTAGTGTGACCTCGCATATTCATGTGGTATATCCAGTGTTTGTGCCACTCGAGTTGACTAAGCTCTTCTATAATGGCTGTGTACTTGATCCCGAATCTTTATTCTCGAATGATAGGGGTTTCGAAGGATATGGGACATTATTCTTGTAGTCTGAGATCTTTTCTTGCGGAGTATTCCTACTATGTCATCATTTCCCAGACCTAGGGGTGAATTCGTCTTTGGCACCTGGGTATTTGTTCCTTTCGATGATAAAGAGTGGTCAAAGCAAATGGTAATCCCTTCGGCTGGTCAGTATATTACACATGGTTGTGATCGGATGCTGAGGATCTCGAAGTATGTTCTGATTGGACATAAGAAGTGTTCCTTGTAGATGGAGAGAGTATGAATCTCGAGTCTATTATCCCTAAGGGGTCAATATCACTCCTATTGTCTATTCGCATCACGTGGAGGGTACCCAAGGGTGACCTGTGTCTATGGTTCAATAAGAGGTGCTCAGGTGAGTATTCTATGTTGTAGGACATATTTTGACTAAAATATGACTTGGGCTACCACGACCCTTTGGTTTTCACGGTGTCATCTCCACCTCTCTTTCGGGAGACTCGGGTGGGTTGAATACTCGCTGGGTTCGGGGTTGGCCATGAGTTTGGCTTCCATATTAATGTCTCTTCGGATGAATTGGGACCTCAACCTATCTTCTTTGTCATAGAGTAATGAATGATGAGATCAGTATCTCTAGGTAACATGTTTAAAATACCTAAAGTATACGGACTATTACAGAATAATGAGTGTAAGTACAGGTCGAACCCACAGATATTTTTTAATTTTAATATTTAAAATAATTAAAACTTTCCTACTAGACTAAATTTGGGTGTAAAAATAGTATTGAAGGGAATATGGCCAAACTGGTGCCACATGGCTGAACACGTGGTGCATCATGTAAGAGGAACATAGTGGGCGAATAGTCTAAGAGAGATCATGGACCTTAAAGTGATATAATCAAATCTTAAGGATCATATCAACAAATTAGAAAATCATGATCAATGGGACTCTATAACTCGATCAATATAAACACAAAGGGCCTAAGGCTATATGACGCCTAGGTCTATAAATAAGGATTATCTAGCTCATAATAAGCTAATTGTAATTTATATGTGATAGCTTGGACTCTTAGTTAACATCCCTAGTACTTCAATTGTAACTATTCTTTTAAAAGTTAATAAATCGATCTACCTCCCTTTTCCTATGAACGTCATCCATCCTCACAGTTGAACCACGTATATCATATCTAATTGTTATTATTTATACACTTTAATCTTTTCGGGGCTAATATTTAATTCTAGCTTCTATTGTGGGTCAATATCCCCTAAATTTTGGCACCATTTGTTGAAAATCAAAGTTATCACCGTAATTAAAGCCAAGAAAGCCTGATGCTCATAATGAGTGCAAACCAATCTCACCCTATTCATGTACGGAGTCGTGTTTAGTCTGAAATATGTGTCTTAAAGAGGGACCACACTCCTATTCGGCTTCTATTCATCTCACGACATTTAATTTCTAGAGGATGATCACCTAGGAGATTTGGAATTAGTCAACAATATTACACACCGCCGATCAATCGACTAAAGGGAAAAGCTATTTGTCATTTGGCTAATATTTATGATGAAAGGTTGGACGACCGTGATGAAGAGATATCTCATTTGATGAGGTAGTTGACTCAATAGTAAAAAAGTATGGATCAATCTCTCGCACCCATCATCATCGCAAGAGGCAACCTAACTCTTCGAGGAATCACAGATCTTACCAACCTAGTGGGGTTTCCCATTCAAAGAGCCCTCGTATGGTGAATCAACACAAACGACATGATCATTCTCCTAGGAGGAATTATATGAACCAATATCACCATTATCCCAGCCTACAAAATCAACTCAAAGTAGTAAGCACCCTCACTTAGAAGCGTTTTTGAGTAAGATAAGAAGTGAAGATAAAAGAGGGCTCACCCAGAAGGAGTTGGAAGGAAGGATGAACCCAAATGTTGCTAGGACTACAAAAGACCTATCTAGGATTGCTCTTGGGCATATTTCATCATCACCCTTTATTAAACATATAAAGTCTTTTGAGACCCCAAAGAAGTTTTCCATACCGAAGGTGATGATATGAGACAAAAAGGCAGACCCTTCTCATCACATATGGCATTATCGGAAGAACATGTCTTTATGGAGCCACCATGATGACCTAATGTGCCCAATTTTCATTTCTACTGTGGGATAAATCAGCCTTAGGTGGTTCTAAAGGATAGCACCTAGATTAATCTTCTCTTTTAAATACTTGGCCGAGCAATTCATGGTTCAATTGATTACGAGCAGTAAGGTTCCTAAAGTGGTTTAATCATTCATCTCTCTAAAAAAGAAGAAGGGAGAGTCTCTCAGAAAGTACGCTCAGAGGTATTGGGAGATTTACAACGAGATTGATGACTATAATGACAAGTTATCGATCTCTTCATTCAAGTTCAATTTGGAGTGATCGAATCACCTATACACATCACTGACGAAGAAATCGGCCATCACCATAGATGATCTCATGTAACCTATATAGAAATATGCCAAGGTAGGGGAATAACTCACCAATGCAAAACCCCATTCGATCAAAAGAATAATGAATCTAAGAGGGATGCAAAAAAGGGTAATTAACCCTCTTTTTCGAAGAAATGATCCAGGAATACATGCTCAAAAGGTCGCTCAAGACTCAGGCTAGCTAGAGCAGCTGCAAAGAACTAAAGACCACTCTCATGGAGACTATCTACAGTCATTCCATAGATTAAAGACAAGAAATTTTTCAAGAGCCCTCCCAACATGAGCAGTGATCGAAAAGATAGGGATACAAGTCACAGGTGTACCTACCATCAGGACCACAGGCACCTCATGGAGAATTTTAAGATAATTATGAAGCACTTGGAGTAACTCATCCAAGTGGTCCATCCAAAAAAATATATCATCACAACAAAGTCAAAAGTGATGACTAAGATAATCATGGTCTATAAAGTTGAGGAGGATGTACCACCCATAGGATTGGCTGCCTCTATCCACAGTTATACTGACCCATCTCAGTACACCGATAAGAAGCTCAGGGAGAAAGTGAGAAATGTAGCCAATATTCAACAGGCATTCCATGTATACTTATCCAATCCATTCCTAATTAAGAGGTAAATGAATGACATGGATACTGATCGTGCTATTGTTCTCACTTATGATAATCTAGTCGACATCAATTTTCCTCACAAGGATGCCTCGGTCCTTATGACACCCCGCCTAATAAAATACCGGGTGATTAACCCTATACTAAATTAAAAAAGGAATCCCAGTTGGTTCATCCTTAGCATCACTATCGAAAACCTTTTTAAAACTTACTAACCACCTAGTATTCCAAAAAGTTGTTGCCGATTTTTATCTTATTAATTAAACCAAACAGTACATGCAGAAATAAATATAAACCATTCACACAACTGAATTAAATCACTGAACAAATAATAAAATGACATGCCGAATAAACCATCGTCCACCAAAGTAAATAGTCCAATACAAATATTCAACACCGAAATAAAATAAATCTAAAAACTGAACTGAAAGTATGGGCGACATGCCCTAAATAAAACTGAACTGATAAATGATCCCTACTCTAGGAATGAAAGAATGCTGCATCTAATCCAAGCTCCTGCTAGCATCCACATATGCTGCAGCTCCGTGTCCCTAGAATAGAATATCAATCCTGGCGTCCCTGTGGATGGACACCTAAAAGGTTTTGAAAAAAGTTTTATAGCAAGGGTTAGAACCCAAAACGTTTTGAAAATATTTAGCAAGTGAATTAACTACAATAATTTAAAATATATGAATGCACTTCATATATAAATTAGTGTCGCACTCTCTTGAGGACATTATTACCCCTCCACTATTGTTCACACCTAACGGTTACCTTTTCCGAAAGAAAAAATCCCAAGAATTGGGCCAAACCACAATCATGCACTCAACATCTCCATCGAAGTTATGAGGCTGGCTGTACCACTCTCTCTTGTCGATAATGGATTCGCCTTGAATGTTTGCCCACTAAGAACCTTCAAATTCTTAGGAATGAAGGAAAGTGACCTCGCTCCAACCTCCGCTGCTGTACGTGCCTACGATAATACCCATCGGGAGGTGATGGGATCCATAAAACTTGTAATAGGGTCTGGCCCTATAAACCCTGTCATTGACTTCCAAGTTAATGATATCCTAGCTTATTTCAACCTGTTGCTCGGATGACCTTGGCTCCACAGTATCCAGGGTGTGTCTTCCTCAGTCCATCAGAAATTGAAGTTCTTCGCCGACGGACGGGTTATAACCATATTGGGCGAGGACGATAATGCCGAAGGTACAAGCACCAGCAATCCAATCCTTGAGATACAACACGAGTCAAATGATATGCTCCTATCAGGATTCCGAGTTGAGCCACTCCTACTCTCGACAAGGGAAAATTTCAAAGAAAGGGTTTATCCAGAATATGACCCTCATGGAAATGTTAATGTGATTCAGATGTTCAAAAACATGCACTTCATGCCCGGACTGGTGCTAGGACAAAGACAACAAGGGATACTTGATCCCATTGAACTGAAGAAAGCTTTCCCTCCTTGTGGTTTGGGGTATCAACCATCAGAACAAGATCTCAAAACGATCCGCTAGTCTCGACCAAAGAGAAGATTAGACTGCATCCAAACTATCCCAGGTGGCTCCTTGAATGAACGATTGATCAAAGAGGGTGAAGACTTACCCTTTTGCGAATTTTCGAAACCATGGTATGACCATATAGACAAGAAGATGAAGCCTGGAATAGAGATCTTTTTTCAATATAGCTACCCATGGATCGAAAGTTCCCAACACCATGTACGACCGCTCATCAAAGATATCGAAGATTCTGAGGAAAGTGACTCCGAGGACTCATTCAACTTACAAACACTGGGGCTGACACTCTGTATGGTTCACTCAGGCACTACATCACTGGATCCATCCCACCTAATTAAAGATGCTGATACACCTCTCCTCAACTGACATGCTGCGCTAGTTCTACCTGTTGGAATCCCCCTAATCCCAATGTTTACCCTATTTCTTCTTCTGTTGTCTATCCGTACTCAAATGTAATCGAGTCATCCTTTGATGAGGTTCTCAATGCTATTTTTCCTATCAATGAAATAAACGAAGATTTTGAGCATCTTGCCATGCCTTACATTAACTCTTTAGATTCTAATCAAACTTTTGATGATGATGATTTTGCAAATGAACAATTCTTAACTGATCTAAATAAGGTTAATAATAAACAACATAACCGCATTGAAGTTAATAAAGAAGAGACTGTTGTTACTAACCTCGGTTCTAGTAGCCAACAGCGCGAGAGTAGGATAGGGGCTACCCTTGACGAGCATGAGCATGTAAAACTTGAAGAATTATTGAAGGAATTTGTTAATGTCTTCGCATAGTCCAATGACGATATGCCTGACATTGATCTTGAAATTGCTCAGCATGAGATCCCCACTATTCTAGATTATAAGATGTGACATCCCGCCTAATAAAATAGCAGTCGATCAATCCTTTATTAAATTAAAATCAAGGTGAACAGTTGGTTCATTCTTAGCATCACTGTCGCAAAATAAAATTTCCCAATGTAAACACCCTAAATAATTAAGCTAAGTGTCAAAATAATTTAAAACTTTATTTCCATTTTTATTAAATTCCAATTTGAAAACCTTTTAAATACCCAACAGTTTAAGAATCACATAAGTACTACGGATATCAATCAACACAAAAGAATTAATCCATCTAGATTAACCAAACCAAGTTTAAACTACAAATGAAATCATCCTGACAAGAGTTATTACCCAAAGAATACCGAATACTGAAAATAAATGAACATACATTTCTGACAAATCTATACTGAATGGGGAAATGGGCGACACATGCCCTGACTATGAAGAACTATAATAAGAACCGAATCAATGAAGAGGTAGTCTACAACAAGGACCTGCAACTCCCACATAAGCTATAGCGCATCCAATCCAAAGAACCAAAGCATGACACCCCTGTGGTTGGGCACCTGTAATATATACATATATATACAAAAGAGAAGAGATAACAGAAAACGGGCCAGAGCCCGATTGTAAAACAGTTTAAAAATAGTTTAGCAAGTATTTAAAATGCTTACCTGCAAATGCAACAACCATGCCAGTATGCGACACTCTCTTGAGAATTCTCACCTCTCACCTAGTGTGCACGCCTACCGTACTAACGAATCTCATAAGCCTCTCTAACTTATTCTCCATAAGGTTTTATCACTTGAAAATAAGGTTATGATGTTCACTTTAGAAAATCAATCACTTCAGGATTTATTACGTTATTTTGAATAACCCCGTACCGTCATAAAGTTTCCGAATACTTATAGTGAAGTTGAAAATTTATATATTATTTAACTACTATTACGCACGGTAGAAAGTTCTCATATAGATATAAGTATATATATAAGTTACACATATAATATATATATTAACGCCCCCCACATAAAATCTACGGAGCTAGGTTTCCATATATAAGTATATATATACCAATCACTCATATAATATATATACTATCTGCACCCGACATACAATCTATGGTTCTGGCATACTATGCTATCAAGTCCCTGTATCACACATACGTGGCGAAGCGTAGTTTCAAGTCACTAAGAGGTCAGCACATACCCTCACGTATCTTAGGACCGTCTGACTATCAATCAGATAGACTGTACCAATAAATCCTATGCTCTAGGGTACGAGTCAATATCCCCCATAAAGGTCCCATCGAGATAAGACCGTTCCGGTGCGGAAACCCCCATGATAGCAAGTAGCCCGAGTATGATTTTCATACAGATATAATATATGCACAATCACACAGTCATATATATATATACACACACACATCCACATTCTAAATTAGGTGCGCTCACGACCCATAATTATAATTATCCGTTATTACACATTTTACACGATTATTTCGTATAACGGACTTGTTATTTGTATTCTGATTTATTGTTTACTTCATACTCACTTATCTTCTCTCGAAGTATTCTAAGTATAATTTCAGTAGGCATTCACTCACTTAAGTTCCGGTCTAACTCCCTTATGAGTCTCGATCTTTTTATTAAATATACGCATGATTTCTTATACACATAAATCATTCCTCGTTAACCCAAAATCTATCCTACACTAAAATGTTACTCAACGGGGTCTATCTAGGACTTACTAGTCATCTCTATATCCCATTATATTCCAACAACAACAATCAAGGGTTCCCATACATCTTAATCGGATTAAAACTAACAAATGAGAAATATGCAGTTTTTCCAGGAGGGGTCGATAGATGGAAGAAAAGGGGTCGATCGATCGATCCGTCGATCGATCGATGCTCTGGGCTCGATCGATCGATCAAGCAGTTCTTGCCCAGAAACTGCAAATTTAAACCTACGGTTTTCATCTTCCAATTTCACCAAAAATGTCATTAACAACTCTAGAATCCTCAAATAATGGTACTACAAGTTCTATATACATATATACAAGATTTCCTACGCGAAACATGTATAAATTCATCGACGATATCGGACTTATGGGGTAAAATTGACATAATCTTCAAGAACCCTAATTTTCAAAGAAATATACATTCCTCAAATTATTTCCCCGATTTCTTGTTTCTAAACTCATAAGAATTCGCTGGTAATCCTCTACATATGATGGGTATACCCAGAATATATGAAATCTCTCTAAACATGCGATTTAAAGTCTCTAAATTAACAATTTCGTTCATGGGATAAGTCCTAAACCACCCTAGACTAACGTGATTGAGACATTAACTAAAAGTAAAGCAAGATAGATACTTTCCTAAAATTCAAGGTTCTGATTTCGTGGATGAAATGGTATGGTTGCATTCCTTATCGCGCGATCTACGTTTTGGTAGTGGTGGCGGTGAAAACGGTTGAGTCTTTGGCCTTGAATTTCTTGAAAAGCTTGCCAACTTCTTCTGTAATGGGCGTCCTTTTATTTTGTGTTTTTTAACCGACACTCTTAAAGGCTGATATATCCTTAGGAAATTTGTGGGTTTAATTCCCCAAAAAATATAAAATGTCTAAAATACCATCTCGGGATGTCAATTAGGCCTAAAAATGCCCTGAGACCCAAACTAAACCCCCGGGTACACTTTTCTGTCTATCTCGACCCTTCCGGAATTTTGGCACACTCAAAATGACCATACGAGAAACTTATAATTTATTCACTTTATATTTTAATAATTTAGTCCTGACACGACAGAGGCGCGTCCCGACTTAAATTTCTATAATTGTCATTTTATTCGCTCGTGACAATTCTTAACAAAATCAATTCTACATATTACTTTACTCGATAAGTAATATCTAACGAATCAACCACTTTCAATAATTACCACTGTTCTAAAAAATCCGCCTAGACTCCGCCTAGGCACGCCTAGGCTTAAGGCTTGGGAGAAACGCCTCGCCTTACGCTTTTCACGCCTTATTCTTGGTAAAACCCTTAAGGCGCACTTTTTCCTAAAAACAACAATATTTTAGTGAAACGATGTCGCCTTTTAAAGAATTTGTTTACAAACCGGGCCATTATCTCATCCAAAATAATCAAATAGTATTTTAATTTGCATATATTCAGACATATTTTTATGATATGTGCAATTTTTGTATTTTAATAGCCTTATTATGGTTAAAAAATATTAAAATATATTAAGAAGGCCTAAACGCCTTTTCACGTTTTTTCACGCCTAGGCCCGCCTAGGCTTCTAAGGCTTAAGGCTTGGCCTCCACGCCTCAATCACGCCCCTCGTTTTTTAGAACCTTGATAATTACTAACTCTCGTCACGCTAGTAAATATTTAAAACAACTTTCAGGATTAAAATTAAATTAATTTATCTCAATTAAATTTAATAAATCCCTATATTTAAAAGCCATAAAAATAAGGGGTATTACATACTTCCCCCCTAATAACGGAATTTCGTCCCAAAATTTGGGAAGTAAGGCCTACCTGGTAAAACACATTTTGGATACCTTAACAGTACGCAACCTATCCACATAGTAAGGCGCTCAATCACTATAACCCCCGCCTCACAGCAAGCTTGTTTAACACTCTTCATTAAAGATACTTCACATTGTGCTCCTATCCGACAACATTCTCATAAGACGTGCATAGTACACTTTTAATTCCCATTATTTTAATAACATTGGGAGGCCGCACCTCATTACATGACAACTACTCCGATTTATCTAGACACAAAACTCCCATTCTGAGAGAAACCATACGAACATTTGACCACTCTTATTCGTCTAAAACAATCGTGGAATTCCACCCTAGTCTTCGGATTATTCTCGACCGATCCAAAATTCTGATTATCCATTGACCTCTAAACATACGCAGAGGGAGAATAGTTAAGGTTTTTCCACACCAAAACTTCAATAAGCACCTCGTTCACGACAAACAGGTATGAGTGCTTTCACAGAACTCTACCATTAGGTAATATCCTCCCCCAGTTCCTGTCCTGCTCCACTAGTTAGCTATAACCGTTCTGGAAACAAAATGATCACCAAGATTCTAAAATCACCTTCACGTGGCTCCACTACTCGTTAATCACCGTGCGCCTGCTCCTCGGCTATGGGTGATACCTCCTACTCAAAATGAAACGTTATCTCCGCTGTTTCCTGAAATTTCCATATTAAAGTTGGGATTCATAAATTTCATCCTGATTCAGAAAATAATATCGTGTAGGACCATGTATCGACGCAATCCCTTCCTTTCAAAGGAAGACTAGAGCACACTAGTTAATATTGTAAATCACCCCAAAGGAATGTCAATCACTTCCTTATTGGGTGACTTACTCCCCATGTTCGGATGAACCCTTGAATCTTACCTTGAAGATGGCAACCCATCCAAGGAACTTTACCGACTTTAGCTCCCTCTTCCGTTACATGAATGGTTGATAACCACAAAATTCTCTAGTTGATCCCCTTATTCCAACCGATCTCTATCTATGAGTGGTGCCCGTGGAGACTACTCACTATGTCCCTCTCAACATCGACTTTCCTTGAAATGTCTCACATTAAGTGACACTTAATATTCCCCTTCCTTCCTTAGTGTATATCGAAATTTCCGTCCCATGCACTTTTCTCCACGATGCGCACTTCCGGATATTTTATACCATACTAACATTATCACTCTTTGTATGCACAACTCGCTCTCAATATTTGACTAATTACAACTCCATCCCGAGTGTTCTCCATATAGAAAAATTCTACCATTCTCAAGGAATACCCCTTTGTAAACGGCTTCCCACAACCTTCCAACCAGATTCGGTGTGCTTCTCTAATTGCACACGTATATATTGATTTATCATCTTTCACACGGTGTTTAATTCTCTCTGCCACTTTTAATTTGTTATGTTAGTCCCACAAACATATATTTCACACGTCTATTCCCACGTCCCTTCAACTCGGATGATTTTTAACATCAACTAACCGGATGTCTACACACCCTATAACCGTGCATACTAGCGTAAGCATCCTACACACTTCACACCTAATAACCAATTCTTTATTTTCCTAGTTCTCACAACGTGATTGTAACATTTGGGTAATCTCACTTACCTTAGAAACTGACATTCTAAATCCTCCTTATCATAGTTCTACCCTTCAACTCGTGGTGGTAAAACAAGACTTTCAATGCTTTCTTACCATGCAACCGGCTCCACTGGCCTTAAATTATATTTCAACTACCAACCTAAATATATAATTATCTGCTCCTATTATGACCGAGGTACTGAACTCATGGACTAATGACCAAACATCTCCTTATTCCCAACCTTACGCTAAGTTTCATGCGTGGGATGTCTCGCAAAGCGAAATCCAAACAAGGAACCCCCCGATACACTACTACCTAGCATTGTCGGTTATCAAAATCCGTTAGGCCCTCCGTCCACAATATGTACCCCTTTACTCCGTCTCTTGACAAAAAAGTTACATCTCATCCCGAAATTACACTTAACAAAGAACATTTCGCCAATTGAACTATCGTACAGTATTGGTGGTAATTTCAATCCATAAACCTTAGATACATATAATCGGGATTCTCTAAATCCCTTTCCCCAATCATAGGGGTATAAATCTTAACTCCCACATCTCTAAAGGATAGATATAAAAATGCACTCTTTCCATCACCAAGTCCTGAGCACTAGACATAATGATGAGTTAAATCCTTTCGCTCACCCGTAAACTCGATACATGCTGGATCATAACAAAAAAGTACCTACACACACCGGTATCGAATATCTCGAGCCCACGGTATCTTGGATAGATAATATAAGTCCAACCCTCTTGCAGGTGACGCCTCGCCAGAACAAAACATGTGGCACTAATGCAACCACTCCGATAGCCTTGCAATAACTGCCTACTATCGTACTGACCATTTCTATAAAGTTGTAATCGATACCATATTATACTCGTATATCACATCACTAAAATGAGTGACCTCAATAAAGTATATAACACTATTAATATACTCATTCATCCTCCACGGATATCACTAAGGAAAATCCCGCTACACTAGGGAAAAATATTAACATAATAATATCGTTTGTAGTTATACGCATTTAACTCGTCTCACATGCTAATCTAGCAATGAACAAAATATAATGACTCGCCCGTGTCACAAAAACATCCCTCATCCTCTGAGGATAAAACTTATACTTCTACCTTGCCAATCGTCTTGACTGAACAAATGGTCTCCGGACGTAACACGTCTGCCCAAACCAAAACAAAAACTACTTTAATCGTTGTCTTTTACTAGGAACTATACTCTTATCCCTTTACTCACTTCGGGAAAAATAATAAGGCATGCGATTTCACTCTCCACAAAATACCTCTACCCATAATCCATTTATCACCTATCATACCAACTATATTAGGATTGTCCTTCTCTTGGACTTTGGTAGGCTCAATTCATGTTGGCTACCCCCCGTTGTTCCCTTAGCCTTGTTGTCCCTAAAGAACGGGCTACTGGATACAATAGTCCTTACTGAATTCGCCATCACTTTGGTAAGAATTTAGCTATTCAAATCATTTAAATGGGTCCCCTGACGTGTATCCCCACCCCCTTGTGTTGCTACACTACCATTGTTGCATCCGGTCTTATTCTTGACTAACTTCTTCGATTCTTTTAGCTTTCCACACAAGGAAGCATTATCATCTCCATTATCAAAGCACGACATTGTCAACCTCTTAATCGACCGTCGAGTAGAATTCCCTTATAAGTGTTATTAACTATATTTACGAGTCGATCTCCCACTTGGAGTCCTTTCCTCCATTTGTATCTACATCTTCCGATACAAAATTCGCTAACGTTTTAGATTCATATTCACAAATGGACCTCCGTTAGGTCCTCCTGTGATGAGTTCAGAACTATGTTCACTTCTTATCATGAACATATGATGAAGGAACATGAGGTTAAACTATACCTAAGATTCTCCTATAGGTATAACATTCCATTTCTAAAAGTAGTGGCTGACTCCCACCATGATAACTTTCTTCCGACATGTCAAGAAGATTTGTTTCCAAATTTTCACTTCCAGTTAGCCACACTCCGTCCTATGTCTAAGCCTTTGGATACTTTACCTCCTTGGGCTAACACACAATTTTCGCATTTCTAGAATTTCCACTCACAGTTCTCTACAATGCTTCTTCTGACTCTTTCCCGTCGTGCCACGTTGGGTAAGTCTACTCTTGCACCTCTTTTGATTATAGCAGCACTTGGAAATCATAGGTTGTGCCCTAGAAGTCTTTGCAGTCCTGGATTCCCGTGCCATAATAGGGGTAACCTAGACTACGGTCATCATCCTCGAATATACTTTACAACCTCAACTAAGCCTTGCCTCCTGTTGTCCGCCCAATGGCCCTTGCCTTCCATATTTAATTGTTCGAACACGTCCGAACCCAATTTAGATTCACTAAGGTACACACGTTATAGCAGGAGAACGGAATCTCACCATATGAAACAACAATCCTAAACATAAGGCTCTATATCAAACAAAGTAACGCTGGAAGCATAATAAGCCGCACAGATCCTAAGGACACTAGAACATGAGGCTCTGATACCACCTGTAACGCCCCGCCTAATTAAATACCGGGCGATCAATCCTTTATTAAATTAAAATCAAGGTGAACAATTGGTTCATTCTTAGCATCACTGTCGCAAAATAAAATTTCCCAATTTAAACACCCTAAATAATTAAGCTAAGTGTCAAAATAATTTAAAACTTTATTTCCATTTTTATTAAATTCCAATTTGAAAACCTTTTAAATAACCAATAGTTTAAGAATAACATAAGTACTACGCATAGCAATCAACACAAAAGAATTAATCCATCTAGATTAAGCAAACCAAATTTAAACTACAAATGAAATCATCCTGACAAGAGTTGATACTCAAAGAGTACCGAATACTGAAAATAAATGAAAATACATTTCTAACAATTCTATACTGAATGGGGAAATGGGTGACACATGCCCTAACTATAAAGAACTATAATAAGAACCGAATCAATGAAGAGGTCGTCTACAACAAGGACCTGCAACTCCCACATAAGCTACAACGCGTCCAATCCAAATAACCTATGCATGACACCCCTATGGTTGGGCACCTCTAATATATACATATATATACAAAAGAGAAGAGATAACAGAAAACGGGCCAGAGCCCGACTGTAAAACAATTTAAAAATAGTTTAGCAAGTATTTAAAATGCTTACCTGCTAATGCAATAACCGTGCTAGTATGCGACACTCTCTTGAGAATCCTCACCTCTCGCCTAGTGTGCATGCCTACCGTACTAACGAATCTCATAAGTCTCTTTAACTTATTCTTAATAAGGTTTTATCATTTGGAAATAAGGTTATGATGTTCACTTTAGAAAATCAATCTCGTTATTTAGAATAACCCCGCACCGTCATAAAGTTTCCGAATACTTATAGTGAAGTTGAAAATATATACATTATTTAACTACTATTACACACGGTAGAAAGTTCTCATATAGATATACGTATATATATTAGTTACACGTATAATATATATACTAACGGCACCCCACATAAAATCTATGGTGCTAGGTTTCCATATATAAGTATATATATACCAACCACTCATATAATATATATATATATATATACTATCCCCACCCCACATAAAATCTATGGTGCTGGCATACTGTGCTATCAAGTCCCTGTATCACACATATGTAGGGAAATGCTAGTTCGGAATCACTCTGGAACTATATTAACAAAAAATACATACAAATGGAGGCGAAGCGTAGTTCCAAGTCACTAAGAGGTCAGCACATACCCTCACGTCTATTAGGACCGTCTGACTATCAATCAGATAGCCGGTACCAAGGAATCCTATGTTCTAGGGTACGAGTCAATATCCCCCATAAAGGTCCCATCGAGATAAGGCCGTCCCGGCATGAAAACCCCCGTGATAGCAAGTAGCCCGAGTATGATTTTCATACAGATATAATATATTCACAACCACACAGTCACACACACACACACACACACACATATATATATATATATATATATATATATATATATATATAATAAGGAGTAGAATTTTGTTACTATTTCATAAGATGATAAGCTAAGTAGGGGTTAGGATTGAGCCAACAAGGCCAAAAATGGATGGCTGAGATTAATTAATCATGCACTACCTATCTTACCCCTCAAACATTTGAGTTCCCCCTCTTTTTAGACCCTTTAATTTATTTCCCCCCTCTACATCAAAATTCAAAATGGGGGTAAATTAGTAAAATTACTTAAAGCAAAGCACTTATTTGGTCGATCAGATACTCATTCCCATCTTTCCCGATTCACATCCCTCCCATTTGGTCCCTACACACCCATTTGGTAAGATACTCTCTCCCATCTCTCCCGATTCACACATGCATCTGCTTCATTTATGGGTTTAGGTGTTTGCATCTTAGGTTTTTCATTTGTATTGGTTATCAATCGACTTCTCCTCCAAGATGGTAATTTTTCTTTACATTTAGGTTCAATCTCTGTTTTAACTTGCAATATTTTACTCTGTACATGTTTTTTTTCAGATCTGGGTTCAATCTTAGTTTTAACTTACACGCTTTGGCTTCAATTTTGTAGTTAATATTTGGGGTTTCACCTACTTAATTATTGAGATTTAAATTTACAGTTTGGTCGTTTTAATAGAGAGCTATTAGTGTTCTCAGATTTGCCCAAGGAAGGTACACTCTTTACGTTCTTTGAGTTTGTTTTTCATCCCTAATAATTTATTTGATTGATTAACTATTCAGTGTTTTTCAGCCCTAACAATTTATTTTACATGAGTTTTTGTTCATTTTATTAAACAATCATCTAATATATATATATATATCTCACAATGGTTTTATTATGTGTGTTACTTACCATTTGAATTATTAAATCATGTAAACAATAATCAGTGATACAAATTTGAGTTTAGTGCCTCTTTAGAGTTACATTGATGTAGAGGGATTAACCCCCATCTTTGGTGATGTAGGTCTGCATAAAGTCACATATTTTGACTGGGTACATTGTATTTAGGTAGATACAAATCCGGTACATTATTTTGTGTTTATGATTGTTTGAAGATATTGGCAGTGAATTTGTTTGACCTATGATTAAACATTACCCCTGACACATTGTACATTATACAATACTTTAGTTTGCAGCTGTTGGAAAGATTCCATGTTTCTATAGTTACACGTTGGTACTGTTTAAGGAGTGAAATTTGACATCAAAGTCAATAAACTTAAATATGAAAGTGCCGCTATATTTTTTGGTTGAAGTAAAGTGTTGCGGGATTCAAATTTGTACAGGCATATCTTAATTTGAGGTATTGTTATGTAATAGTATATGCTTGAGAGTATTTATGATTGTGAGGTGGGTTAAATTTATTTTAAATCAATTTGTTCTTCTGTGGAGTTTGCATAAAATTAATTTGAGGTTGTTGCGTTAAGAAGTACTTTGTTTTGTCTTTAAAAGCATTTCTCTCGCTCACACATTGTATTTTTACATTCTTTCAATCAAATACTTTGTTATGTTATGTTTTCTTTTCTTTTCAGGAAAGGATTTTCATATGGAAATTGCTCAGGAAAGGCTTAAGCGGGAGTATAATTTGACACTAATAACTACTGCTCCAAGTGTTGTTTACCCAGTGCACCCACTAGATGGTGATTCTGTTGAATGTTCAAGTCCATATTTACTTATTCAAGCTGGAAATAGGAAGTCAATTTCGGAGCCTGTTGTGAAGATTGAGATGATCACTCCCAAAGTCCATTGGAAGTTGGAACTGTATACCTCAAGCAACATTTATGGATATTTTGAAACTTGAAAAGGAGGTATTGTAATTACATTACTCAAGTCTATTATCACAGAGGTGGTAGTACATTTACTTTGCGTCATCGAAACTCATTCAACTCACCACATATATGCCTATAATAGTGACTCATTTGTTCACACAAAGAACAAACACTAACTGATTTGAGTGTTCATTTGTTGTACTAACTAATTAATGTCATTTGGGTGCCTATAGCATCTAATGTTCATTTGGTGTTTTTCAAATTTTTTTTGTCGATTTATGGGGTTTATGGTCCCTTTTGGGTGTTTCCACTAGAGTCATTTAGGCTTTTTGGGGTATGTTGACAGTGTTTTGGGTTTATGATATGTTTTGTGATATGCTGACAATGTCGATTTAAAGCCATTACTTCTTGCGCGGTCTACATGAAAAGCTACTCTTAAGGAATTTTATGGTATATTTTTTTTTGGAGAACATTCATATGATTGCAAATAACCGCTGAATGTCCAAATAAACCATATCAACTTTGCATTTGTTCATATACCGGTTCTTTAAATTTTTAGCGATGTTTTTAACAGCATATAGTTTTTTTAACCAACAACATATAGTCGGTTCTTAGAAACATTCGATTCTAAGGTTCACTCTGTTTTTTTTATTGTTTAAGTTTGCTAGATTCTCATTTAATTTAAACATTCTTGCAGCTGCGTTTTTAGATTTGGAAAATTGCAAGGGAGGTAACTTTGACGGCCTATGCTATTACCATGGACATCATCAATCACAAGAAATTATTGCGAATGCGCTGCACTAGCCCTACAATTTCCTAATTGTGCAACTTTAGGAAAACTGCAGGCTTTGATTCCCCATCAAATTTGGTATGTTTTGTGTCATGGACACGGGTTGAATAAAATTTGTTTAAAACGAAATAATCTTTAATCGTGCATCCACATATTGAACCTAACTCAATATGCACTAGACCTCAGAATCTTTAAATACTTAAGTATGATTTTGTTCGGATTTATGTTGAACTGAGTGTGAAATTCTTTATTTCAAGCATATTTTTTGTTGTGTTGCTATTTATATGGCTTTTATTAAGTCTGAACATATATCTTCATATCTATATGCAGGTTGGATTTTCCTGGAGTGAATATACGACATGATTAATATGCTTATATGGCTTTTTTTGATAAGTTTATTGTCGACAACTATCCCAGTATAATTATCATTGGACATCATCATTTGGGCAAGTATCATCAGCTTCAACTTCCCCTCATCAAGATAAACCTGGGAGACGTCAACTGCTTTCAGTTGGGGCGATCATATCCTCTTGGATTTTTCTTTCTAATCAGACATCAACTTCATTTGCTGCAGAAAATAAAAAGGTATTTTTTCCTATCACGGACAACAAAGATGGATACTCTTTGCTCTATCCATTCGGGTGGCAGGAAGTAACCATCTAAGGACAAGACAACTTATTACACGTTCGAGTTTGTTGCTCAAGCCCCAACTTTACCCTCCATGCTCTCAGTGCAATCTGTATTGGAAATGGAAAATTTTACACTCTGACAACGGGGGCCAATGAGAGGAGGTGGGAAAAGATGAAAGACGATCTTAAGGCAAATTACACTGTGACAGCGTACTGCCTCAATCTTAAGGCAAATTAGATTCAGTGGTCGAATGCCCGGTCCTACCCGGTCGACCGGGGTTGCCCTAAAATTGGACCTGTTTCTTATTTGTAAAGCCAAACACCTCCTCTTTTTTTTTGAAAAGGAAAGACATGCTCTCTTTTGTAAAGCCAAAGACATGCTGCTCTCTTGCATAAAAATAATTCATGGGGGTTCCTTGCAAAATCTTATAATGTTTGACGGATTGATTTAAACTTAGCTGTATATGTAGCTTTCTCACGGGTATACTATTTATCTCTCTCTCCAAGTCTTTATTCCCTACAAAGTCTACGTTAAGTTCTCTTTTATCTCCCAAAAGTCCCTCTTTTTCTCTGTTTTGTCCATTACATAATGCATTGTTTTGTAGATTTTATGTGATAAGGATCTTATTAAATGATTTTTTTCTCCTTTTTGAATAAATGTACACTAAAAGACTCACTAGAATTTGTAGGGAATAGTAGGCTGCACAGGTAGACAAATAGTAGGCTGCACAGGTAGGCTGCATAGATAAATGTACACTCAAATCATATCTGTTATTCCCTGTGGCACATGTAGGATGGATATAAGGACTATTTTGAGATTTTAGTATACTATTTGTCTATTAGGTTCCAAATTGAGTACTTTTGAGTCATATTTTCACTTTGGATGTTTATTATTTATATAACGTGTTGTAATTTGGTTTATTTTGTTATAATTTGTAGGTACTTCACAGTTACAATCCGCTAATTGTCACCCATTTTATAGCTCCAAGTTACACTAAACTCATTATGATGATGAAGAATATTGGGTTTCCTGGCATCGTCTTTCGTCCGACAGTATTAACTGTGTATGACTCTGGAATGCTGTTACACCATACCTGATAAAGAAAACCATTGTGAATATGTTGAAACTCATCATGCTCGGTCTAATGTTAATAAGAGCACTATAAAGAGCTTATGTGCAATATATTTTAGTGTAAATCTATTTGCTATATATTTTAAACAGGTGTATCATAGAAAGGCATTTAGTGTAAATCTATTTTGTGTAATGTTTCATACTAAAAGGCGTTTAGTTAAGTCATTTGTTTGAAATGAGTTTGAAATGATTTTGATTTGACGGGACAATTAGTGTGGCTTGGCGCTGTGATCTTGAATGAATACCTTGCCAAAAAGTCTGAGATGCTTCAAGGATATTTTGTCATTGAATTAGGTTCTGGTGTTGGTGTTACTGGAATACTCTGCAACAGGTTTTTTCATAAAATTCTGTTGACTAACCATAATGAGAAAGTTATCATCTTGAGGAAAAATATAGAGCCTCATAGATATTTGTTTATTTTTTTCCCTCACTCAACCTTTAAGATCAACACCACTTTGCTACAAACAACAATAGATTGGAGTAAATTTATTTTTTTGTATTTATTTATGTCTCCTTTTCTGTTTGTTGATTGGTAGAATGCGAGAAGCTGTTCTTTTACTGTGAGCATAAGGACAAGATGCTCTTCACCATGGTACAGTTATCAGAAGTAGATAATTGTATCAGTATAATTGTATCATGATATCTCAGGAAGAGTTACAGTTATCAGAAGCAGATTAAAGCTATTGTTCGATATCTGAGATCTGATAATGGGCGTAAATACATTTTGGGCGCTATTACAACAACTTAATGGTCCATATTATTGGATATAATGGTTTGGCGAAATATGAACCCCGTTATGTCATGGATGTTCTATGTTTCTTATACAAAGTAGATGTGCCTAAACAATTTTGGCGTATGGCAGTTTTCACTACAACCAATCTGACCAATCGTAGTCCCATTTGGTCTTAAATTGGGTAATTAGGTTTGGATGTTCGGTTGTTACATTTGGTGTTTATTCATTATTAACATACTCTCTAGGTGTTCTCCATCTCGGTTTCTTTTATTTTTCCGATGACAAATGTTCTTTGATGGTGCTACCAAAAAAAAGGGATATGGCATTAGGATAATTATGATTGACCCAGATGACTCCCACACTCCCATCGCCATCAAATTGAATTTCCCTTGTACCAACAACATGACTGAATATGAGCCATGCATAGTAGGCCTCAAAGTTTCTCTCAAGAAAGGTATTCAATACCTAGATGTCTATGGGGATTCCTCTCTCATCATCGGTCAAGTGCTCAGAAAGTGGAGAGTCAAGGACGTGAAACTCCAACCCTTCCATGCCCACTTAGAAGAACTAGCCTCCTAATTCCAAGATATCACCTTTCATTACCTACCTCGAGCAAAGAATAACCTAACCGATGCCCTTGCTACCTTGGCCTCCATGGTCGACATGCCCGAAGGAATAACAATGACCCCCTTCCTAATTTAAAAGTAAGATAAACCTACACACTACTACCACATTAAGCTCGCCATCGTAAAAAATCCAGAGCTAGGCAATTACTGTTACTATAATATCTAGCGCATCCTCAAATATGGTAGGTATCCAGAGGGTTCCAACAAGAAAGATCGAGCAACCCTTCGAAGAATGGCTGCCCAGTACATTATCGATCATAAAGCACTATTCAAGTGAAACTTTAATGGAACTCATCTACACTGCATTGTAGGGGCTGAAATTGAAGAGGTAATACAGAGAATCCATAGCGGGGAATACGGGCCCCACATAAACAATCACATGCTTGCCAAGAAGATCATCCGACAAGGCTACTACTGGACCACCAAGACCCAAGATTGCACTGCCTATGTTTGGAGATGCCTCAATGCTAATAGTTCTCCAATCTTCAGCATCTGCCTCCATGTAAATTATACAATATGACTTCTCCCTGGCCGTTCTCCACCTGGGGTATCGACATAATTGGGAAGGTTACACCGAAGGTTTCCAACGGGCATGAGTTCATCCTAGTTTCCATTTATTACTTCACCAAATGTGTAGAAAATTAGTCATACGCAGTACTGAACGCCAATAAAGTGGCCAAATTCATCAATAAAAACATCATCTGCCGATATGGAGTCCCGCACGAGCTAGTATCAAACAAGGGGTTGCATTTTGAGGTAGAAGTTATAGAAGTGGTCAACGAGTATGGAATTCAGAGACATAAATCTTCTCCCTACTGACCTCTGACCAAAGGTCCAGTCAAAGCCGCCAATAAGAACCTCAAAGCCATCATTAGTAATATGACTGAAAGCTAACGTGATTGGACTAATCGAATCCCTTATGCCCTTTGGCTCTACCGGACCTCAATCCAAACCTCTACTGGGGCTACCCATTACTCTCTAGTCTATGGCATGGAAGCAGTCCTACTGGTGAAGCTAGAAATACCCTCATTGCACATCATGCTTGAAAGCAAGGTCAGCGAAACAGACTGGTGCCGAATCCGTCTTGACGAGCTGACCCTCCTAGATGAAAGGAGATTGAAATCTTTATTCCACATACAAGGGTACCATCGTTGAATAGACCGGTCATTCAATAAGAGACTTCAGGACCGCGGTGTCCGAGAGGGGGATTTATCCCTCACAGAAATAACAGAACCCATCTGGGACCCCAAAGGGAAATTCAAGCCCAAGTGTAGCAGCCCATACATTGACAAGAAGATCTTGTCCAGTAGTGCCGCCATGCTCACCGACCTAGATGGATAACAGATGGCTCATCCCGTCAACCTGGGCCATCTCAAGAAATTCTACCCTTAGTCCGAAATCTTAGCGCGCTACGAATCTTCTCATATCCCTTTTATTCTAAAAAAAAAATCTTCATTCCCTCTACCCAGAACTACATAGGCCTGATCCTCTGCAAAAACCATTTTCAAGAAAATTAATTTGTTTTTCAAAACCCCAGAGGTACGTAGGCAGCTCACACATTCTACATGAGCACGACCCTTTCTTTTTCACAAAAAACTATTCTTTTCTTATCTCCGAGAAAGACAGTTCATTCTAACATATACTTGAACAAAAGGATTATGTATGCCTTAGCAATCGGTATAGATAATTCAAAAATACAAAACTCATCAAAAAGGCATAGTTGGATGATCAAACACTTATTTATTTCACTAATAAGAAATTACGGTACAATTACATAAGAAAAGGAATTGATAATTTCCTCCCCTACCTTCCAAGCCAAATAAAATCCCCACACTTCTTTTCTATTATAAAATAAAATCTCTAAGAGTCCTATCCACAACTACGAGAGGAACCTACTCCATAATCATCATCTACATCCTGGGGTCCCCAAGCTTCCTCTGCCTGAATAGATTGTCGCAGACGCTCCATGGACCGATAAGCTCGAACCAGCTTCAGAAAAACCACAACCTTCTATGGTATTAAATAAGGCAAACATCTTTGTCCAGTCTCCACTTCCAACATCTTGCTAACTACTCTCTTGCACAACCACTTCATATAATCCCCAGGGATGTGTCAAACTCTCCCAACAGACTGAGAGGGACGGGTCGACGAACTCCGATTCTCCCACAAAGAGCCAAGCCGCATGCGCAGACGCTCAGTCTAATCGTCTACTGGAAAGAAATCTAGTGTCCGAGGTGGAACGACCTGCTCCCAGCCAAATTGGCTCAGAAGCCGCCAAGAGAAATAAAAAGAGGTCTGTTCGAGACCAACCAGTCGAACGTACGGATATTCTCCCAGCTCCATAATAGGCAGCAGTTGTCCCCACCAAGGCACTGACCAGTACAGATTTAGAGCCCCATGATCCACGAACCAGTTCTCCCAGCTCTCAATATCCAAGGCAATGCTGATGAAATGATGCTAGAAGTAGTTGGGTACAGTCGACAAAGGATATCTAGATGAGTCATCAGGCGAAGTCTTTCAGATAACCAGATGAACAGCATCACGAGGCTACCCCTATGAAAGTTAAAACGACCTTCTCGCTAGGCATCCAGGACGTTTAAAGTCTCTGCTAGTATAACCACCGTAGTATTATGATGGTATGACATCCATGAAGTAACGAATGCAAGTTATGGGTCCATCACCAGTTCCCCAGTAACCAACAACAATTTTGAAACCAAGCCCAGAACAACGGCTCCAGCGTATTCAGCATCACCAATCTCCTGCAAATGCACGAATTGTAACACCGCCAAAAGGTAGATCACTCCTCTAGCGATCAGTGGCCTAGCCGCCGAAGGCAAAATATGAAGAAGCCCGACCAACAAATCCCTAGGAGAATGGGAAAATTCAGGTAATGCCGTAGAATCGCTGGGATTTATCCCCAGCATGGGAGAAAACTCTTCGTAGGTAGGACATACCTCATTCAACCCAAAACGAAATACATGGTCTTCGGGGTACCAAAATTGTACCGTCGCCATCAACAAGTTCCACTCAATGGGCCGATTGCGCAACAGAGAGACTCAATGCATATTGAAACCATCGTAGTCGACATTATAAGAGCACACTGCTTCCAGGGCTTCGAGGTAGTTAGCAAACTCAATGCTACCTGGGAGAGCCAACTTTCAAGATTAAGAAATAGTAAGCAAGTGAGAATGTGGGAAAAAAAGTGAGAAGGTGTGATGGAAATACTCCACCCTTACCCCTTTTCATACTTACAAACCCTCACAAAAGACATAACTCCTGCAGAAATCGGAGGGAATCCATCCCCACAAAGTACAAAAGGATGAAGGGGATACCCATCAAAGTTTTGAATTGATGGGACTGGATTTGACTGTCAATAGGAAGGACAAGGTGCTTGCCGATCGATAACCCACTACTTTTGGAAAATTTTCTTTTTTGTCAAAATCGAAAAACTCAATATAAATAAATTGATATTCTCAACAAAATTTCAAAAATCCCCTTTTCATCTTTATATAAATTCTCATTTTGAATAAAAATCCCAAAAATATTTCTTTTTGCGATCTCAGCAGCAAAGTAAAAAGCACATGTGCATGCATTCATTCATCATTAACAAAAGATAATAAAAAAAACCCATTGCATTGCATATATATATTTTTTAGTGTTACATCAAATTTTGTAGTAAATAAAGAAAAGCAAAAACAATGTGACACAACCCGAACCCACACTTTCTCTCTATCCCTCTAACCTAAACTTCACCCCTGCGACGTGCTCTCCTCCCCCTGCGATGAGACGACACACCACCTCTACCCGAGCTAGACTCTTCCCTAGACGAAGCATACGTCACCAAGCAAGAGGGAACCGGGACCGCATCCCAAATATGGAAATCAACGAAGATATCTAGTCCTTAATATCCCTCAGCCAAGTGGGGGACACCCGGACGTGCTATAAGAAAATGCAGAATAAGTATCACGCAGAAAGGATCAAAAGAAACCAAATGAGAAGAACAGAAAAGAAATACCTTAGGATGAAGAACCTCCTCTGTCAAGCCCAATTCCTCCAGGTCCATCGCATGAGGATGATGAATCATAGGAACCATCCCTATGTCAACTCATCGAATGCTGTACGAAGGGGTATTCAACGACACGAAAGGAACCTCCGAAGTCTTCGTCGCCGTAGATGTCGACGGACCACCACCGCTGTGGGAGGACCCCACCGACCGACTCAAACTCGTAGGAGGGAAAGGCAAGGCATCATATATGCTGGGCACCATCAGCCAGCTCGGTACAAAGTCCATGTAATCATACGGCGCAACCGTATTAGTGTACAACAGGTAGGACTCGCCAATCATCTTCGCGATCCTCGCATCCTCCTGCAGCAGCCGCTCCCACCTTATAGACATAGGAGGCCACACAGGTGGCACCACCACCTCCTATACCCCTATTTTGTAGAGGAAATTTCTCACTCCCTCAAGCAGAACCCCTATTTCCCCAGTGGAACTCTCAAAAGCCAACTGAATCTTCTCTCGATAACGTCCCTGGAGGATCTCTACGGATCGCCTCATATACCCCAAAGGTATAAAACCTCCCCGAGCAATACGTCCAATACCTGGACCACCTAATCACTTCCCCAATGGAGTTTACAACATCAAATTTTCCTTTCTTCCACAAGATCCCCAAAATCACAAAGATTTCCCCAACAATCGTCTCCCCAGCATCACAAGGTAATTTCCTTGGTAGAGTTCGTCAAGAACATCTCCACATAAGCCCATAGAATTGGCTTCGACCCGTATAATTGGTTATCTCCATTTAAGACCTCAGAATTGGATTCGACCCATAAAATTGGTCATCTCTACATAAGCCCGCAGAATTGGCTTCGACCTATAGAATTGGTCATCTCCATTTAAGTCCACAAAATTGGCTTCAACCCATAGAATTGGTTATCTCCATTTAAGCCCGCAGAATTGGTCACCTCTACACAAGCCTGCAGAATTGGCTTCAACCCGTAGAATTGGCCATCTCCATATAAGCCAACAGAATTGGTCATATCCATTTAAGCCCACAGAATTAGCTTCGACCCACATAATTGGTTATCTCGACATAAGCTTGTAGAATTGGCTTCGGCCCACAAAATTGGTCATCTCCACTTAAGCCCTCAGAATTGGCTTCGACCCGCAGAATTGGTCATCTCAACTTTAGCCCTCAGAATTGGCTTCAACCCGTAGAATTGGTTATCTCAACATAAGCCCACAAAATTGGCTTTGACCTGTAGAATTGGTCATCTCCACTTAAGCTCGCAGAATTAGTCATCTCAATATAAGCCCGCAGAATTATCTTTGACCCGCAGAATTGGTCATCTCCACTTAAGCCATTAGAATTGTCTTCGACCCATAGAATTGGTCATCTCAACATAAGCCCGTAGAATTTGCTTCGACCCACAGAATTGGTCATCTCCACTTAAGCCCGCAGAATTGGCTTCGACCCACAAAATTTTCCATCTTCACTTGAGCCCTCCGAATTGGCTTCGGCCCGCAGAATTGGTCATCTCAAAATAAGCCTGTAGAATTGGTCATCTTAACATAAGCCCGCAGAATTGGCTTCGACCCGAAAAATTGGTCATCTCCACTTAAGCCAACAGAATTGGCTTCAACTCGCCGAATTGGTCATCTCCACTTTAGCCCTCAGAATTGGCTTCGACCTGCAGAATTGGTCATCTCAACAATATCCCGCAGAATTGGCTTAGACCCGCAGAATTGGTCATCTCAACCTAAGCCCGCAGAATTGTCTTTGACCCGTAGAATTGGTCATCCCTACATAAGCCTGCAGAATTGGCTTCGACCCGCAGAGCCCTCAAAATTAACTTCGACCACAGAATTGGTCATCCTTTTTTCTTTAGGTCCTCCGAATTGGCCTCGACCCGCATAATTGGTCATCCCCAGCACACTCCTTAGGTCCTCAGAATTGGCCTCGACCCTCTAAATTGGTCATCGTCGTTTCCTTAGGTCCATAAAATTGACCTATTTTAAAAAGCATCACGTGGTGTCTATTCGACGGCTATCATTTATTCCAAACTCACCCATCGAGGGTCTTTATAGACACCCCATTCTTCTTCCCCCAAAACTCTCCTTAGGTCCCTAGCACCTCCCATCATCACTACCAACCCAAGTCATACCTCGGGTACTGACCTAGAGGCCATCGAACGCTCCCAGGCTCCGTTTGACCAAAAATTCCAACTCTTCAGATCAACCGAGATTGACTGAATCTTTGAAGGGCACTATATCCCCTTTCTAACGATCGATCCCGTGCGCAATTCTGACTTACAATGCGGACGAACGACCCATTTTCCCCTGAAACCCGATTAGGAGGCCACTGGGCGCTCTCAGGCTCCGTTTGACACAAGTCAACTCTTCAGCTCTATCGAGACTGAATTAATCTTCAAAGGTCATTAAAACCCCTTTCCAACGGGTAGCCCCGTGCGCAATTTTGACCTACGGTATGGACAAGTGATTCGTTTTACTCCGAGAGGTCATCGAATGCTTCCAGGGCCCGGTTGACCAAAGTCAACTCCCCAAACTGGGTCAAAATATTTGGAATGTCAAAGTACATCTCCTAACCTTTCCAACGGTCTGCCCCGTGCACGATTCTGACTTACCATACGGACGAACGATCCGTTTGCGTCCGAAGTTTCCCCGTCCAAAGGATCGACGAGCGCTTCAGAGCCACATTTGACCTAAAGTCAACTCCCAAACTCGGGGTCCAAGGGCTTTTGAAGGTATCTGAATTAACTTTCCAATAATTTGCCCCGTACACGATTTGGATCAACAGTTTGCGCTCTGTAGTCGATTTTCCAAAGGAGCCTGAAAGAGACTGCCAAACGACAGGTTCCAGACCCTTGCTTATCGGTAGTGTGCCTAAACATACATGCCGATTGGCAGGACTAGGGCATTGCTGATCGTCAATTCCCTGGGCCTGTAAAAAGGAGGGTCTGACCTCATTGCAAGGGGAGCGCAAATCTGAAATACCTCACTCTCAGCGAATCCAGAAAACCTCTCTCGAAGTCAACGTGATTTCCACATCCAAATCCCTTTCCAACCTTCACTTTTCATCATCGTTTTCATCTAACTTAGAGAATTAAATACCCTTGATCATCATCCAAGTGCAAGGACTTCTCTCTAATGTTCAAGATCAAGCTCAAGATCTTCAAGAAGATCCAATTTTCTCAATTCTCTCCTTAAATTCTCAGAAATTCGTATTAACTTGTTTTATTACATAGCACTTTTATTCTCTCATCTCACATATCCTAATATACTTTTTATTTAGTATTATTGCACATATCTTATTTTCATATAAATAAAAAATAAAAAAAACAAGAAAAAGAGGGTTTGCTCATAAATTCCAAATGGGAATTCTCACACTTTTCTTACACTTTTCTCACAACTAAAACACTTTTTTTTACACATACACATAAGAGAAGCCCAGGTTGGATTTATGGGACAAACCCCACCCCTCATTTTGCATGAGAACTGCGTGGACTTTGATGCCTCTATAGGCTACGTAGGCATCGCGGGGTAAAACTTGAGACTTGAGTCCTATTCTTACTTTTTCTCTCATTTTCTATTTTCTCTAAACTCAATTCTCTTAGATTCTATACATTTACACACACACACACACACACACACACACACACACACACACACACACACACACACACACACATATATATATATATATATATATATATATATATTTGTTCTTAGTGGCGTATTATTCCACATGTGTTATCATTCCATTATAATGATCAACGCAAGGATAATCGCGTAAATCCTATTATCTAATATTATCTGTATGAACATTCCTACGGATAACTCGCTTTATCTCTTCCATAATACAAGTCGATGATTCCTATCTTCACTACATATACACATGCACACATATCATGGGGAAAATAATTGAAAATAGCAAAAAACCCGTGAGAGACCGTAAGGGCGGAATGGGTGCCAATACCTTCCCATTTCGTAACTTAGCCTTCGGACCCTATTTGAATCATTTTGGTTTCGTATGTATCAATATGTCTTTGGATTCTCTCCTTCGGGATGGCTCCATTTCTTTTGTCTATTTTGAGTAAAATAGACTGGCGACTCCATATCTCTACATTTTTCACCTCATCAATAATATCGGCCGAAGCACTCCGGAGAGGGACGCGCGGGACCTAGGATCCTCCTCTCTTACCTACCGCGAGGATAGGGATATAGACAGAGTTCATGCTTGCTTTAAAGTCTAAGAGAGATTCCTCAAAGTGATTCTTCCCTATATTGAGAGAGATCATTGGAGTACCAGGATCCTTAGACTTGACAAGAGTTCTATATGAAATTATCAAGCTTTCTTGCTCGATGAGAAAAACTTTCTTGGGCACATTGGTGTTTCTCTTAATGGTACAGAGGTCCTACAGAAATTTATTTTAGGATGGGACTTGTTATATAACATCTGGAACACTTCCAACATGTTATAAACTTGCTCCTTCTTCTTTTATATAACCAAAAGTTATGAAAACAGATATTTTGGGACGTATATCTCCAAAGGTGGCTCGGAAGATAAGGGTGGGGAGGAAGTTGGATCCACGGGTGGATCTTGCTTCTCATTATGTTTCTCGAGTGAATTCTCGGTGGGTGGTAAAACATTCTTTATGGCTTCCTTATGGTACCAAAGAATGATGATGTCTTTGACATCCTCTTGTATTTGTGATAACCTGACGTTGGAAACAATTGAGAAGTTTTTTTAATTATTGTCCCCAATTTTTGTCACTATGCACACCACTATTAAAAACACCAGCTTTAATCGCATTTTTGACCCCCAAAATTTTAAAATATCATTTTAGAAAGAACAAAAAAGTTATGAGTCTTTTAAAGACCTTTCAAAAAATGTATGGCACAACTTCAATGGACACTCGAGCGATTTTGTAAAAAACATTTAGTACTATTATGTCAACCATAACGTGTTGCGATGTATCCTCGCATTTTTGGCATATCAACTCCTTTGTTGTCCAAACTCCCGGGGTGTATGTAAAAATGCAAAATAAATATATTTCATTCAAATTTAGGTCCATAGAACTTTAGAAAATTACATAGTTATCCCTTAATTAGATTTAGCCCTCGAAATTCTTAAGTTACTCGTTTTGACTCGTAATTTAACCAAATTTTAAGGATAACTTTATTTTGCCTAGATAAACTTTATAAAATTATTTTTGAGCCCTTAAAGTTTTGAAATTATAGTTTCACTCCTTGAGTTGAGAAAATTGCATTTTAACTCAAATGTTATTCAAACTTGCATTATTTTCATTATTTATGATACAAAATGACTAACAAGGCCTAGATTTGGGCATAAATAATACAAAATTAGGTACTCATCAAATACCCACAAACCTAAATATTATTCCCAAAATATTCCCACCAATAAACATATGATGCATGGCATGGAAGACAACGTAAGTACAATGAAGATGTACCAAAAGTAGTGACTATGGGCCATAGCCTGTAGAGAAGACAACAATATGTACCTAACCAAGACGCATAATGAATTCCATTTCTCTTTCAAATTATCAATACCAAGACCTAGTGGATAGACATTTTACGAACACCATAGCATGCCTACATCAGAGGACCACGGTCATGCCAGTAATAAGTCACAACCCCTTGGCCTCCACATCCCTAGATGCCCAGGCCACGAAACCATTTCACCGATAAGCAGCGGACTGTCCACTTCTAAAAATATTCCAGCTTATGCATAAGTCACGTGCACCATGAATGTGACACTAAAATTTACCCTTAAAAATAATGGTCCTCACCTCCTTATCTATGGGATGATATTAAAGCAGTGGAGCCCATCCAAATTACCTCTTACATCTCTCTACACGAAAGAGAATATTCAGTCACCTAAGACACACCTAGTTGCTACTTGTATCCAGTCTACATTACAAGACTTTAGGCTTCACTACACAACTTGTATGTTATGCATTTAGACTATATTTCTCCTCATGTATGCCTCTAAGGCCTTATAAACTTAAACTAGTACACGTTTGTAATGAGAATCAGTCTCCATAATTGACGTAGGCTCATACCATGGCTGAAACACTTTAAATATCATGTTATCTCTCCTTTACTCAGTTTTAATACTTTATGTATTGTGTATAACTTTGATGGTGTGATTTACTTTGGTTAACCATTGTTAGACAACAACAAATTGATGTTTTCTATAGGAACGAGGCGTTCTGTCGAGTTTCTCATAAATCGAATCCATTATGCCTTATTTCATCCACGAGGATCTACGGATTCACATCCTATGGGTGAGATTTTGGTGGTTAGACCTAGATTTTCATATAAACCCATTAAGGATATCTTTTTCTTCTCAGGTCTTTTTTCCCAAACCAATTTTGAGGCTTTTGAGTAGATCCCCCTACCGTAATGATGTTTCCACGTCTAAATCTCATTGAAAAGCTTGACAGGTCATAACCTCATTAGAATTGGGAACTAGGTATGCACATATGTTGAGCTTTATCTACACTTTTAGGTAATTTCGGTAATGCTATGACCTATATAATAGGAATTTGTTGTTAAATTTCTCTTATTTTGCATAGAAGGACTAGTTACTCCTTGTATCAACACCCCCAATGACTTTTGTCCAATTCTTGAGGTTGAAAATAACACATGGACAAATTTGGGTTGCGACCTATGTGTTATCCCTACAGTGTGCGACATGTCCATGTTATCATGATACAAGCCACTACCTTTAGTTAACATCTTAGTCCAATTATTCTATTTTTGACATATTTAGCATTTCTAATTAAAGAATTATTTTATTTTCGACCAAACATGGTACAAAATACTTAAAAAAATCGTACCCTTTTTATTGATTTATAGGTCGATATAAATCGCATAAGGTTAGGTCTTCGGATTGAAAATCGATGATTCCATGAGCAAAAACTGGCAAGGCTATAGATTTAAGGATTGATAAATCGCTCATGATAGGTTAAGATGCTTTTACTAACTTTTTAGTTACTATTCTTTCTAAGAGAATGTACCTGACAAATTGTTCTCCAGTTGACATCTCACGGTGGGAAAAATCATCTTAAAGGACAATAGCAATGACCTCATCCCCTGTTGACTTTAGAGGTCTTGCACTTAATGAAACAACTACATTATTTTGTTAATATCTAATTAATGTTTGATTATGATTACACTGTGACTTGGATTTCTCTCTCTACTAAGTTCATCTCAGAGAAAATATTATCAAAAGAAAAAATAATTTAAAGAATATAATCATGGAATGAATCACAGGATCAGGTCCCCACTAGATGAGACACATTAACCATACGTATGAGGGTTAGGCCTCTCTCTAGGGCCAATTTAACCTCCTTGGATAGAGAATTCTGATGATTGAGTCTGCAGTCTTCACCAATATGCAGAAATGTGAAGCCAATAAGTCAAAGACAATTTTTGTGGTCCCAGGGAGGAAGACTATGACATAATCATTGGAAAGTAAGAAAAGGAAGAATGACGATAGCCCAGAAAACATATACGAGGAGTTCACCCCTGTAAACTGTAACCTACAAGGTATTCTATCCGGCATCCAAGGATAGGACCTCCTTAGATGGCCCAAGAAGATAAAATCTCCACCTAGTAAGAGGGATAAAAATAAGTGGCGTGATTTCCGCAAAGACTTTAGCCACACAACTAACAGGTTCCACAATGTTAAGAATGAGGTTGAAAGGATTGCTAGATAAGGAATGCTTGGAGATGAAATCCTGCGATTGTAGATGACATAAACCTATGGATGTTCATGAAATCCATATCATCTTCACAAGAAATTAGACTTTGTCCTCACTGATATCCCAAATGGAAAGAACCTTATGCTAGTGGTTCTGTTCGAATCCTCTACAATGAAAATTCCTTAATTGGAGTGGTTTTTTATTAAAGAGTTGGGTTCGACTCCACAATAGCACAATCAAGCCTAGGAGGGATTGTAAAACATATATCATGGAGCCTTGGGGGTTTTGAAAACATAGCTTTAGTAGCCCGAGGAGGCTCCTAAAAAAACCTAAAATTCTTTATAGATTTTTCAAATCTATGAGTGCTTGTAAAAACATAGATTTCGAAGCCCAGGGGGGCTTAAAAACATAGCCTCAGTAGCCTGAGGAGGCTCCTAAACAATACCTCAACATTCTTTGAAGCTTTGTTAAGACTAGGAGGTATTGTAAAACATATATTTTTAGGTCTTAAGGGGCTTGAAAAATATAGCCTCACTAGCATTAGGATGCCCCCGAAAAAATACCTCAACATTCTTTAAAGATTTATCAAACCTAGGAGTTCTTATAAAGCATAACTTCCAAAGCCTTGGGGGGCTTGAAAAATATATCCTTAGTAGCCTAAGGAGGCTCCTAAATAATACCTGAACTTCCTTATGAAAATTTTTAAAGCTTGAAGACTGTGGTAGCAATGGAAGACCCCATAACTTAAAGACCTAATACTAATGGTCGCAACTATGAAAACATATCATCCAAAGCCTTAGGCACCACTGTACCCCTCAGATCTACGAAGTACTCTCTAAAGCATTAGGAACCACTATATCCCTTAGGTCTACGAAGTGTTATCTGAGGCCTTAAAACAAGATCGCATTACTAAGGATGAAACCATAATAGAAATTGAGATCACACTAACAAAAGACTGGCCAAGTCTACGGAGTGTACTCTAAAGCCTCGGGAGAAGAAGACTGGGGTTCTAATATAATGACACAAGAAATGAAGACAAAAATATCAATCCTTTGTCCATTATACCTATTTTGTCCATGGAGGTACCATTATATGCATTTTATTTTAAATGTTACAATCATAATTAAGACAAATAGTTGGAATCAAGTCCTATTTAATGTATAAGACCATAAATACAGGCAAGCATGTCTAGCATATGAAAATAAGACTACGGAGGCTTAAAGATGAAATGTAAAGCAATAAAGAACATAAGGCTGCCAAATAAAATGCTCATTCAAATAAAAGAGTCTTATACAAGCATTGCTCAATAAAAATAATAAAAAAATAAAGAAACATAGGCTTAGAACTCTGTGTCATCATTCTCATAACCATACTCATCCTCCGGGGGTGTCTCAGTTTCCTCAACCTCAAGGGCTACGACCACAGACTCCTCCTTTTGTTTTCGAGCCAGTTAATCCTTAGTGTACGGCTCCTCAACACACTAGGTGTGCTTGGTATAAGTGATCCTCTAGGCATAGATGTTCTCCTTGGACTACGGATAGTTCTTGGTAATTCTATACCTCATTTATTTGTAGTCACGAATATATAACTTATTCCGGCCAATGAAGTAGTACTTGGAGGTCTTGAAGCTATCCACGACGTCCCTAAAAACCTTCTTTAAGGATGTAGAATTATATTCAGCCATGTTCTTAACATCTACAACATTGATTTGGATTAAGTTCTACATCTTAATATCAAGTTGGTCGTCTTTCTTCTCACTGGATTTGACCTGCCTCGTAACCTCCAAGCACTTAGAATTAAAAATCTACATCCTGCTTGAAATTCTCATCGGCCTCATTTCTAGACTTGAAATCATCCTCTCTATCCTATTATGTAGTCTCCACTTGGAGTTTTGTAGCTTTAACAAAATCCTCCTCGGATGTCTTCCTATCTTTAAAAGAAGTGGCCTTGGCACATTCCACTACAACTTGGTGGGAATCCTTCGTGGGATTATAATGATTGAGGAGCTCTTTATATATTTCCCTCTGACATATGGTAGCTTTAATGGACTATAAGAAAAAGATAACAAGTGAGACAAATGAATATAAAACAAGGTCACAAACTCATATTGTATAAATACTTAACCTAAGAAGGCAGAGGATGGTAAATTCCTATAAATCCTCATCATCGTCATCAAAGAGACATTTGAGGTCTTTAGGGTCCAAAACACCCGTCATCAAAGGTACCATAATAGTAGTAGTGTCCAATGGAGATTTTGGGTTGGCTTGCCTTATATGAGTCCACGGATGAGAAGGCAAAACCCTACTTTGCAGAGTGGGCAGATTATGATTCACGAGAATAGCTATTCGTAAAAGGTATTCTGTAATAACGATGTGGCCATAGTTTATTATTCTTATATTATTCTCCCTAGTAATAGGGAAAACCTGCCAAATATTAGCCATGTTGATCGAGACATCATTAGAAAGCGGAATGTTTAAATCACTTGCTGCTGTCTTAGCTTGGGTCCCAAGTGGAGCATTAACTGCTGGAGTAATATCATTTTTAGCTGCCGTCTTCCTATTTATCCCTTTGTCCTTTCACGGAGATTAGTTCAAAATTTGGACTCCTCACACCAGCTCATCCAACTGGGAAAGGAACAACTCCCTGTCAATCTTCATCCCTAGATGACCGTCCATATAAGTACCTGTATAAAAGGCATAGTTAATACTTAAAATAACAAATAGAAATTTACGTCGTAAACTTTGAAGTTAATTTGGTTACCTCCTGGTGCTATCCTCGTGGTATGTGTGGTATCGAAGATTGTATAAATATCTAAGGGTGACAACCTCAATAAATTGTTTGTTTTTATAAGGAATCAAGACCACGATCTCAAACCTCTTCCTTTGTCACTTGTTGGGATTTAAACCTAAACGGACTGCAAAAAATAAATGGTTAATTATATTTCAAACATGAAGTATAAATTTCATGAAGATGTCATTTTACCTTCCATAGGGGCGTCCCTAGGACCGCTGAAGTCTATGCGCTCTCTCTCTCTCTCTCTAGAGGGGCATAAAAGTAATCCTGAGATTAAAGATAATTAGCCCATTAACAACAGTGTTTGGGATAAAGGTAACGAGGAAGCTCAGTGGGGCAACTCAAGCGAGGCAGCTTGGCGTGGAAGCCTCCATGACAACTCATAATTTATCCTGTTGTGTCACTTAGTCATATTGTACCATTGTTTATATTGACTATGAGCTATAACGATTGTAAATATGTAACGAGTATAATAATTTTTAGTGTGAGGTCGAACGACACTCGCGAGAGACCAGGCTTGGCAGGGCCTGGGATTTCTTTCATTCTCTATCGAACGACCTCATCGTGGGAACTTTAGAGAGAATTATTTTGGAGGATTGAGAAGTGAGGCAGTGATGGGGCTTGTCCTGACCATCTTATAATACTTGGTAAAACATCAAAAGACCTTAATCGTGGAACGTTGACCGGAGCAGCCTTGGGTCCCATTGGGTATTGAGTTGTGAACCAAACAACCCTCTACTTAATGTCACATATACTTTATGTGATTTCACTAGCCAGATAGGTAATGTAAAATCTGCACTTGAGTAAACCACCGTGGTATTTGGGGCTGTCAGACAGTTGGTGATCCACCTCTGTGACGACAGCCCCCTAACACACAGTGATTATGATAAAAGTCATGTCTTGGCATTTTATGTTTATGATGTAGAACTAACTAGTAAATCAGGCATTTAATGTTTGTGACATAAAGTATGAGGGATGTCTTTCACATGCATTAACGACTAAGTTACCTCGGGAGTGGTGTCGAGGACTATTTAAGGACCGCAACCACCTCTGGGGAGAGGATGTTACTTTTTGAGAGTTCAGAAGTTATTACTAGAGAGACATCAGAGAGAGATTTATTACAAACCAGAGAGTTTACTCACCCACTATTGACATTTATTACGAAGCTTTAATACTTGACAAAGATCCTTGAGGGTGGTTGAGGTGTTTGGCTGCCTGTCAAGGTGTATCTAGGGTGCCCATTTTCTCTCTCCCTCTGAACGAGTCGCTTCTGAGTTCATTATTATCTTTTGAGTTATACATGAGAGATTTGTGAGTTCAAACTGAGTTTATCCTCACTAAGTTGTGTTTGTGTGTCCTATAGTTAATCAATAGTGTTTCTGGTGAACTTATCATTACTGTACTCAAAAGGGGTTAGTCCTCCATCTAATCTAAACTACCCTCTTACAATTGGCGACTCTTATAGGGAGGCATTCTTCTAAGAAAGGAGTATAGCGTAGGATAACATTGATCAAAGACTTAACTTTAATGACATTCAATACATTGAAGAACAGGTGGCGAGAGAGATGTAGGCTTCAAGGGACATGGATCCTTGACTAGAGTTACCTCCAGTTCAAACGGCGACAGGTGTCCTAGGGGTGACACAAGATTCTACGAGCGCTGGGTTAGGACCAGCGAAAATGGCACTCCTCTTGAATAAATTTTACGAGATTTTACAAACTCCTGTAGCTTCAACAGTGTTAGGAGGATTTGAATCCAACTCCTTCGTAACACCAAGGACATCCCCAACGGCCCCACCAAGTGCAGTTCTAACGGGACTAGTTTCATCAAGTATACCCCAACTTCATGAGTATCAACCATTCCAACTGTGATGATTTCTCCAGATTCAACGGGCACTCCACCTATGGTCCCTCTGGTCGTTGCTTCAACGACATCAGCTATGGAAGAAATGAGGAAAGAGATGCTAAAATTCATGCAAGCTTCCTTGCAATTTACTAGAGAGGTAGCTTCAGTTTATGATGACTTTTGGAGGATTTATACCCAGGAGTACAACGATGAGCCCTACCAAAAAGATTATATTCCTCCTATCTTTGAAAAATATATAGGAAAGAGTGGGAACCCGAAAGAGCACATTAAACGCTTCGTGGAACATTTGGGGGCGCACTGCAATAACAAGAAACTTAGGTTGAGGGAATTTTCTAGATCCTTAATCGATAAGGCTTATACATGGTATTCTCACTTAGCTCCTAAGAGTGTTCCCACGTGAGAGGAGATGCACGTTTCGTTCATCCAGAAATTCTTTCTGGCGGAAGAAGAGTTCACCTCGACCCCATTAGGGAGAGAGAAGCAATGACCAGGGGAAGATGTAGTGGCATACATTGGAAGGTTCAGGTAAAGGTCCCTCAATGCGAAGGAGGAGTTCAGAGAATTAAAACTACTGCAGATCTGTGTGGAAGGACTGGTTCCTGAGTACATCTGCCATCTTATTAATGAGACGCGCGAGGGGACTTTTGCAGCATTCCTAAAAGCAGCAAGGAATATCTCATTGGTTGTACGACCAAACCCAGAAGTGGTGCCTATGATGTTTAGGCATCCAATAAAACCTGTGGGAGGGAGGTCTCAGTCCCCATGGGTGGGATATACCGAAGGAACAGATGGGGGCAAAGTAGCGAAGAGGTACAATAAGAGGGAGTTTGGGAGAGAAAGGGAGGATCCACCACCGTTGCCTTCTATAGTAGAAGAGGTTATTAGCTGTTATAATGCCATGGTTCAAGAAGTAACTGTGTATGAACCGAAGGGCATTACTGTTGGGGAACCAAATGCTGCACCCAGGTTAGATCCTAAATATTGCCAGATTCATCGAAAGATCCAACATCCAACAGAGAGCTATTTCAAGATAAGAAGAATCCTCGACAAATATGTGCTAGTAGGAATGTTGCAAATACCATAAAAAAATGTTAAAAACAACCCATTCCCAGCACATGGGGCCAATTTAGTTGTGGCCTATGACGAGCAGGCAGAGAGAGAAGCAAGGGGGCAAACAAAAGAGCAGGAGGAGTTTGAAGAATCTTTGGAAGATTGTACTAGGGGAATGGATAACGTAGTGCTAGCTTATAATGAAGAAAGTGATAAAGATGTGGAGGATGTATATAGCGTTGAAGGTGAGGAAGTAGACCAAACTATAGAATACTGTGTAGTTTCAAAATCCCTAAATTTTTCCTGGTTCTTCGACCAGGTAGGGATACCAAAGGAGAGTAGATTAGAGATAACCCAGGCAATCTTTGATATTGCGGGGAAGAACACAGTCCCTTCGCTGAGATGGAGGGGACCTATGGCCAAGTTGGTAAAGATTTTTCTATCAGAGATAACGTTCAGCGATGCAAATAGGGTCGTAAGGTTCCCTCATAATAGGCTATTATATGTGACTGCCAACATCAATGGATTTAGCTTTGCAAGGGCCCTTATGGATGGGGGAGACTCCATCAATATCATGCCAATCAACTCTTTCCATGAAGCTAATATTCCAAAGGAGAGGTTAGTCCCCATGCCTTTGGTGATTTTAGGTTATGACAACTAGTCTTCCAAATCCATTGGCTATGTGAACGTTGGAATCGTGATGGGAAATCTGAGTTCCCACATCAAATTCCAGGTGATAGGGAGTGCGACTTCCTACCATCTGTTGATAGGAAGGGTGTGGGTGCACACCCAAGGGCTAGTTCCTTTAACGTATCATCAATGTGCCAAGTTCAATATCAAGGGAACATAGGTGACCATTAGAGCTACGAAGAGGCCCTCCGCAGTCAAAGATCCTCACCTGGTTGATGAACCCTTTTACACAAAATAGGAGGAGGACGTTAGAGTCCTAATGAGAAGAATGGAGGGAGCGTGGGCTCCCTCGATCAGAGAAAGGATGGGGCCCTTGAATGAGTAGAATAACGAGGTTGCAAGCAACAAAAGACTAATAGCATAAGAAGCCCACTAGGTGGTCCCTCAGCCCCAAAACATCTCAAAGCATCTCGAAGACAGGATGAGTCCTAGAGGGGATCCAATGGAGCATGAGGTCCAATGACAAAGCGTACTGAGCCGATTTTTAGGAGGAAGAGTTGTTAAGGCTTATAGAGAGAAGAAGAGGAAGGCAGTTGCAACTACCAGTAGGCAGTGCAAGAAAGTTGTTGCCAAAGAGGGAAAAATGGTGTATCGTTTATAATGGTGTGAATGGGAAGCCGAAGAAATTGATAATGAGACAGACCCGTTATATGAGTGTTTTTTGGTTGATCAACAGGGGCAATGTATGGTGATAGATAACCCTAACATACAAGAGTTTATAGAAGATGTTGCCGAAGAACCAGACTATATGTTAGATTAACCAAAGCCACAGGCACAAGAGTTGGAGTAGTTGAACCTGGAGAAAGAATGGGAGTATACAAGGCTTATTTTTATCTCGAAAGACCTCAATAAGGAGAAATGAGAGGCCTTGGTTGAGTTGATTCGGGAGTTTATAGACGTTTTTTCATGGAACTACACAGAGATGGAAGGGCTGGATGAGGAAGTAATCTGCTACAAGTTGGACGTTATGCCTTAAACCATTTCGGTAAAGCAAGCAACGAGAACGTACAAGCCTGAGCTGAACTTGAAGATCAAGGAAGAAGTCCAATGCTTATTGATGGCAGTGTTCTTCAAACCAATACAACACCCAATCTGGATGTCCGACATTATCCCGGTGGGAACGAAACACAAAAATCAAATAAGGATCTTTGTGGATTTCAGAGACTTGAATAGGGCTTGCCCCAAGGATGAGTTCCATCTACCCTCCATCGATATCCTGATAGATGCAATGGCTAGTCATGAAATGTACAACTTCATGGATGGGTATATAGGGTACAACCAGATCAAGATAGACCCCACCAATGTAGAGAAAATGGCGTTTAGAACCCCATTAGGCAACTTAATGTACAAAGTAATGCCATTTGGACTCAAGAACGCAGGGGCTACTTACCAAAGAACAATGATGGACATTTCCCATGATTTCTTTCATAAATTTATGGAATTCTATGTGGATAATTTGGTCATCAAATCGAGGAAGGAGGAGTCCCATCTGAGCGATTTGAGGAAGGTATTTGCCCGATGCAGTAAGTATAAGCTGAAAATGAACCCACTGAAGTGCATCTTCAGAGTAACAAGTGGAAAGTTCTTGGGTTTCGTGGTTGATCAACAGGGGGTGAAGATGGACCAGGACAAACAATGAGTGATCTTGGAAATTCCAAGAATGACGAAGGAGCTGAAGAGATTCCTCGGGAAAGTTGTCTACCTTAGGAGATTTATTTCGGGATTAGCTGAAATAACACACCCATTGATGCAACTTTTGCGAAAGAACATAAAATTCAATTGGGAGGAGGTTCACCAGGAGTCCCTCACTGGGCTAAAGAAGTTGCTCGTTTCACCACAAACCATGGTTCCCCAAAGGCAGGAATACCGTTGCAACTATACCTCACAACCACCACGAGGTTTATTGGAGCTCTTTTGGCCCAGGCGATTAACGGGCAAGAACGGCCAGTCTACTTCCTCAGTAGAATCATACATGGGCTAGAGGTCAGGTATAGTATCTTGGAAAGGCACTGTTTAGCCTTAGTCCTTGTAGCGTAAAAACTTAGACATTATATCCTATCTTTTACAATTCATATTATAAACAGATGTGATCCTATTAAGTTTTTGCTGGCAAGAACTATATTGATCGGTAGGGCAGCTAGGTGGTTCCTCATCCTCTCATAATATGACTTGAAGTGTGTGGTCCCTCGTGCAATTAAGAGCCAGGAATATGCAGACCTATTGGAAATCTTCCCCTTTGGGACGTTTGAACCAACTAGAGAAAGTATTCCAGGAGATGACTTGCAGGCCAATTACTTGGATGCAAGTGATGAAGAATGGACGATAAAGTTTGATGGATCTTTGGCAGAAAAGAAAGAAGGAGAAGGGATTATTTTTTCAAAAGGAATGGAGGAGATTTGTCTTTTCTATAAGTTATATTTCCCTTGTTCCAATAATGAAGCAGAGTATGAAGTGTTAGTACTGGGGTTGTTGGAGGCCCTTCGAAGGGGAATTCATTCACTTTTCATTAAGGATGATTCGAACTTGGTGATTTAGCAAGTGAATGGAGACTATGCATTGAAATACCTGAGTCTGGCACCATATAGAACAATCATTCAGAGGATTCTCTACCAGTACCATCGAACCAAGATCAAGAGATATCCCCAAATGATGAACCGCCATCCAGACACCTATGTCACCGTAACTTAAAAAATGGTCATGAGAGACGATATAACTACAGTTGTGATCTAACGAAGAACAACTCCCTCAGTGGTACAAATAATGATATCGATAGAGGATGACACTTATTGGAGGAGAGAGATGAGAAATAACTGGAGTCTGGGGAAGGTGCGATGGAGTTGAGGTAATTAGCCTAATAGTTTACAAATCAGGGAGACCTTTATTATAGAAATGCGAGATGATGTTTATCAAGATGCATCGGCCCAGGAGAAGTAGAGTGGAGGTTAAAGAAAACACATGAATAACATTATGAAATAACTTAGATACCTCCTCACATAAGAATTCAAAGGGAGGGATACTTCTGGCATAGAATGAAGTAGGACGCAGCGGAGCTACAATGGAAGTACGATAAGTGCTAACTATTATTCGATGCAACTGAATGCCATTTTGTCAAAACTCAATCAGACTAGAGGCTACCCTATATTGACTTCATTAAAGATGGAGTTTTCCCAATATAGAAAGTTAATGCGATAAGACTTCAGTGAAGGGCCTCGAGGTTCTATTTTTAGGAGGGGCCACTTTATTAAAGAGGATACCTCAGCAGGCCACTGTGTTGCATCACAAAGGTAGAAGAAGTCGAAGTTATCAAACAAGTGCACGATCCATCTCAAATTAGAGGGGCTAAGTTGTGTGACCAGTTGATGACATTGGGGTATTATTAGCCAACGATGGAGAAGGAATCTACTGAGTTAGTTCAAAAATGTAAGGCTTGCCAACTTTATGGAAATATGATTCATTCCCCATTGGTGAACCTACACTCCCTGGAAATGCCTTATCCTTTTCACACTTGGGCATTTGACCTAGTAAGGGCAATGTATCCTTCTTCGAGAGGGAAGATCTGGATACTAGTAGAAATGGAGTGCTTTATAAAATGTGATGAAGTGATTCCACCGAGAAGGGAAATAGCAGGGGGGGTGAGCAACTTGATCAGAGAATACATTATTTGCCATTTTAGGATCCCAAAGTTTATTATCTCAGATAACGGAACCCCTTTGTCAATTTAGTGGTAACAATTCTCACAGAAAAGTACTCCATTGTTCATCATACTTCAACGATGGCATACCCAAAGGGAAACGATCAAGCTGAAGCAACTAATAAAACCTTGGTTAATATTTTGGCTAAAATGATGGAGGATTTCCCAAGATGATGAGATAACAAGATACCAGTTGTATTGTGGGCCTATCGAACAACCAAGAGGAAGCCCACAAGGTATACTCCGTTCTCCCTTGTTTATGGGCTGAAGGGATTCTCCCAGTAGAGTTCAAAGATCCCTCTGCTCGATATACCTTGTGAAGTAGCATGCTCCCTCAGAGTAGACATGTGCAGTTGGAAGCATTGAACGAACGCAGAGATAATGCGATGCAGCACTTTCAAATGTATACGAAGCAGCTCTCCAAAGCATATGATAAATTGGTGAGACTAAGGAAGTTCATAGAGGGAGACCTCATTTTGAAGGAAGGAGTGAAACACATCAGGGGACTTCCTCTACCTAAGTTTGCAGCGAATTAGGAGGGACCTTTCATTGTAAAAGAAGTACATGATTCAGGTTATTGGTTAATTTCTAAGACGGAAGAAGACAAGCCATTTAAAATTAACAATAAATGGTTGAAAGTCTATCATATGTAAGAAATTAAGTTTAGACCATTGTTGTATCTAGCTTTATTATGAATATACAAGTCATTTTTTTATTATTTCAACTCGAGTGGAGATGAAAGAATTATAAAACTTCATAATATACGCAAACAGTGACAACATAAAGAAATGGCATGGGAAAACATAAATATTTTTTATTCATTCACGAACTTTGGGGCATTACAAAATTGGGAGCTTCTCCCCAAGAATTATACAAGAAGAAAAAGAAAAATGTATACAAAAGTTCATTGGCCTAAAAGGAACCACATTGCTGAAGCAGAGAAAAAATCTTCGAGTAGGCCTGAAGAAGCTGTTTGGCAAGAATATTGGGCGTTAATAGAAACCTCCAATATCGTTTGTGCTTATGTACACTCGATAAGGAGTTTCTCTCATTTCATCTTCGCCAGACGCAGAGCTTTTTCGATGTCCTATAACTCCTTGTTGGAAGCTTTAAGTAGAGGTGATATCTCAACCAACTTAACTTCCTCAGCCCGTTAATCTTTCTGATGTTTTTGTAGTAGTTCCCTTCGACTATCCAGTCATTGTCTCTTCAAAGTCTTTAAGTGCGTAATCATCCAGTCAAAATGGAAGCGATCTCGACCCAACTCCCTGAGATAGCCCAGGAATTGGTTGAGAAGAGGTCTGGTAACGTTCGTGGTAGGAGTCCTGATGATATTAATATTAATGATCACCATTCCCAAAAGCATATGGCTCATCACGACGATTTTGGAACGCAGGAAATCAAAAGTAAAAGTCTCAGAATGGTGGCTTGCAAGATGCTCAATTACCAAACGATGGCTGGTAGGCATTTGAGAAGAACGCTAAAGAACCATAAGGAAAAAGTCATGAGGAGCTAAGTTGGGCAGAGGAAGCTCACAACCAGATTCGCTATCAGCAGCAACACCAATTGTGGAACCTTGGTTATCGTGGCTAGAATCTTCTGAAATAGCGAGTTCCCGATGGGGCGAAGCAATGGGAAAAAGAACTGGTGGAGATTTCTCTCCTGCCGAAAAGGATTCACGAGCAACCTGAGAACAGGTAGAAGAAATAATGAATGTATGAAAAATCTTAACAAGTGTTTTCATTGTTAAGTCACCGTTATAGGTGGAGTTTATGAAAAATCTTAATAAGTGTTTTCATTATTAAGTCACCGTTATAGGTGAAGTTTATGAAAAATCTTAACAAGTGTTTTCATTGTTAAGTCACCGTTATAGGTGGAGTTCACGAAAAATGTTAACAAGTGTTTTAATTGGTAAGTCACCATTATAGGTGGAGTTTACGAAAAATCTTAACAAGTTTTTTCATTGTTAAGTTACCGTTATAGGTGGAATTTATGAAAAATCTTAACAAGTGTTTTCATTGTTAAGTCATCGTTATGGGTGAAGTTTACGACAATCTTAAATAAGTGTTTTCATTGTTAAGTCACTGTTGCAAGTGAAGTTTGAAAGTTTGATAAATGAGACTCTTCTAGATTGTACATTTTCAAGAATAAAGGAAAAACAACAGGAAACAAAGAGAAACTTGCGAAGTACCTCAACAATGGCTGTAGAAAGAACAAGAGGCACTAAGGGAGACACAACGGTAGGAACTGTTGGTGGTAGGCTTACCTTCTCAGAAGCCTCAATGGAACCCTCGACTAAAAAATCCTCAACGTTCAATAAAGCTCCTTCACCAATGAAAGGTACCAAAGCCAGCATATGACTCCCACTTGAGGAGGGCGTTTGACCTCCAAGCAATGCCCCGATGTTGGGGGATGTAGACGAACCACCACGCTGCAGAGAAACATCAACCATTGCCTTGGGAATGTGCAGACCACCAAGAGAAGAGGGTGGGGTAAGATCTGGAGAAAACTGCAAAAATGAAGCTAAGTGTTATAAATGGTGAATAAGTACAAAAAATGGTGAAATACCTCTAAGTGTTACTTACCTCAATTATGGTACCAAATAGGGGAACTGCAGTTATGGGTCTCGTCAACACAGCGGGAAGAAGAATGTTAGCCAACAAAGATGCCATTTCGACATAAAGCATCCAAATTGATTAAAGTTCATCATGCTAGATAGAAAAATGGGATGGAAGAGAGAAAAGACGTTAGACCTAACAGTGATTGACAATATGTTACCTCGGGGGAACTTTTTGCAGCTGGAATGATGGGCAGAATAACCTCGGGCCGAGGTGATAATTCAGAAGAAGCTGGGGGAGTTGTTTCTGGTCGAGAAGATATTCCCACAGACTCAACGAAATTACCCCCCGTAGCATCATCCTTCGCACGTTGTAAGGACGAGGGGGGGAGAATAATTAAGCTCGATCATGGGGGAAGGGGGAGGAGTTACATCGATATGAGAGGAACCGAAACATCCCCCCATGAAAGGGCTCATGGGGGGGTTAGGTCTTTCTTCTTCAACCTCTGGTACCAAAGTTGTTAATAATTAAACAGATGCAGCATGCCTTAGAAAAATGGGAGTAATAACAACAACACACAAGTATACCTCGGATCCAAAGGGATAATGGGAGGATATAACCACTGGCAAAGGAGGATAGGATGCAACAACAGAGGGAGTTGGGGGGAGATGTACATCTGGAGCTCGTTTCTACTAGGACTTAGTACCTAGAGTCTTATTCCTCGCACCTACAACACCAATATTTCGAGGAACCCTTGATCTCTTCTTTCTCTTTGACCCTGGTTCCGTTGGATCAATGAAGATAGTGGGGAAGGCAGTAGAAGAAGAAATAACTAGAGCGAATCATTGAAACTCAACATTTATCTGTTCCACCTCAGCCTAAACTTTTCTTCTCAACTCCTCACTTGCTTCTACCGATATGGGAGGAGGAACGGAGGGGATGGGGAATGCCTCCAAAGGAGTTTGAGGATGAGGTTGAGACTTAGACTTTGAGGAAGTGCCACTCTTGGACTTCCTAGTTTTTTGGCTGGTGGTTGGGAAGGCCCTTCGCTAGAAGATGCTTTGATTGTAACACCCTCAGCAGAAACATCTTCAGTAGGGGCAGGCTGTTTGGGGTTTATAACGGTCTTTGATTTGGGTGTGGCAGTAGGGATCATTGGGAAATAAGGGGATAGCTCAAGGGGAGGATCTTTAACGGTCTTACTCAGAGGTAACTCAACTCCAATAATAGAGTTGCCTATGAGGCCCAATTCTAAGGCAGAGAAAGAAAGAACTTGGTGATACTGGGGGGGCTTTGTATGAACTCAAGAATCATGGATAGTTGCATTAAACGGAATTTGATGGCATAAGAGGTAGATACATCCCCTTTCGTAGTAGCAACGGAGAGGGTGACTAGACCATTCATAGTAGAGGTCACGCCAAGTATCGATGCAGAAAGGTAGAAGGTGCAAGCCTCAGTAAAAGAAACCCTCCTATTCGTTAACTGAAACACAGGTTGAGGAGCCCCCTGATCAAACCCGAACTGCCTGCTACACCTATCAGGGTTATAAGGATCAGAAGTATTTCCCCATTCACTAAAGGAAGGAAGAAACCCAGGAGAGAACAAAATTACCACGACTTGCGAAGGATCTTCTATAACTGGAACAAAAGTGACAGTTGTAGCTGAAGAAGGAAAAAAATTCCATGTATAGGCAAAGCTAGACTCTCCGTTCAACCTCATGACAAAGGAATTGAAACGGTCAAAAACTCCCATTATTTCCTTTCGACTCTATTTTTATGGAAGCATAAGAGGCGTGGAGTTTTAATGCCTTAGCTCACGGGATAAGAGACAGACTTGGCAGTAATGGTAAGAAAACGGGTATGGAGGAAACCCGTTAAGATAACGATATTGGCAAAATTAGCCAAGTTGTAACGACCAAGGGATCATGCCATGTCAAGGTGGATTCGATCCAGCCAAGTATAGAGGGACCCCAAAGCAATGGTGGCCAGTGGAAGGTTTAAACCCCTGGTCAAATGGATATAAATGTTTATAAGGTTCCTCCTGGGCTTTTCGTTAGGTTTCCCAATCAAGAATAAACGCGAAAGCAGCATAAGAATATAGGTTGCTAGTTCTAAAGATGTACCTTTACATTGGCCCATAATAGCTGTGACGTCCTTCACAGTAGAAGCTTAAAAAAAATAGCTAATAAGGGGAGTAAAAGTAGCCTTATTGGAAGAACAAGTGCAACGGCGGCAAATTCGATCTAGCTCATCTCGATCAGTAGTCTCTTTGGCATCCAGGGCCTCATCAAGATAAGTAAACTCACCCATGGGTTCGAACCCAAGAAGCTCACAAACATCTTCTAACGTTATGGTGAACTCCCCCCAGGCAACGAAGAACGTGTGAGTTGTAACGTTCCATCTGGAATCCAACACTTGGAGTACAGTGTTGTTCTTAGAAAGAGTGAACTCCCCAAACCAGCTGGCTCGGTGAAGACCAACCTTTACAAGATCTGTAGCATGAGAGCTCTGTATGTGTGCGTTCCAAGCAGCGAAATGAGATAGCGATCCCCCAGGCGTTTCGAAGTCGATCTGGGATTAAGGGAAGTCACCACGATCCAATCGAAAATGTAGAGTCCCCTCTGGAGGAAGAAATCCCCACTTGGATGAATCTTCATCTTCATCACCCAGCAGTAAAGGGTCGTACTTTGTTGAAAAATGGCAGGTCTTGCATGCATAAAAGAACTCATCATCCTTGACAAAGATGGGAGACCGGCGATAAAAACTTAGCTATTCTTGACGAGCAACCTCTAAGGCAGTGGAGCTAGTGGTGGCAGTGGTAGAGGTAGAGATTGTCTGAGCAACAATGGTGGTAGCCTTGGGATCACTATAAGAAGACATAATAAGTGAAGAATGAGAGAAATAGCTTAGTGAGGAAGGGCTATAGACGAAAATGAAGGAGCACAGCCATAGGTAGTGGGTAAGAGATGATGGGAAGAAGAAAACCATGTAAAAACTTAGCAATGATGGCGCTTTGAGGGTTCTTTATCTCTAAGAAGGCTGCGAGTTGAAGACGGCGAAGGCAAAGTAAGAGAAAAAAATGGTTCAGTGTTTGAATAATAGCCATTTGAAATTTTTGGGATCTCCTTTTGAGTTTCCCACCACTACACCTGCAAAGCCGCTTACAATCATTTTAAACAAACACGTGGCACTTTGGGAAGTGTCCTCACAGTTAAAAAGACAACGCCATATCATTAATGAAGTGACATATGGGAAATAAGAAGGGTTTTCTTCCTAGACAAGTTGGAGTTTTGGCGCCAAAATTTTTGTCAGACATATCCAATAACTCCCAACAAAAAAGCTGTCCCAATGGTCCAAAGCTACAATGTTCCCTCGCCACAAGTCCAAATGTTATTTAATTATGACTCAGCTACATCGGGGAGAATTTCACAAGTCTCAATGATAGGGTCAGTCCTAACGAAAAACTCACTCACTACAACTATACTCCATTAACTTCCCCAAAGTCAAAACGAGTATTTAAGAAATTTAGTACGTCTATGGGAAGAATTTCAAATAGTCAAGCCAGAACGGTTGGAACTCAGTAACAGGAAAAAGTTGCAATGTCCCTTTGCCAAAGCGCCAATAAGATGTAGCGCTTCGACTCAGGTACATGGGAGAGAATTTTACTTTTTCCTAGAGGAGTTAACCACAGTTGGTTGCAATGAAGGAAAAGATGCCAAAAATTTTTTTCATACAAAGAAGTTTCATCGCATTGAGATGTTTTCGTGCAGACATTTCTTATTTTCACAATAAATCTCTCCACGAAGGGGAAAAATGTAGAGGGGGATTGAAGGTAATCATGAGATTAGAGATAATCCCCCTATTAACAATAGTGTTTCGATTTAAGACAATGAGGTAGCTCAGCGAGGCAACTCAGCGTGGTAGCTCAAGCGAGGCAGCTTAGCGGGGCAGCCTAGCGTGGTAGCTCATACTTTAGCCTATTATGTCAGTTAGTCATATTGTACCTTTGTTTATATTAACTATGAGCTATAAAAATTATAATGATATAACAAGTATAATGATTTTTAGTGTGAGGTCGAACAGTACTCGCGAGAGACCAGGCTTGACAAGGTCTGGGAGAGCTTTCATGCTCTATCGAACGACCTCAGCTTGGGAACTTTAGAGGTACTTGGTTTGGAGGGTTGAGAAGTGAGGAACCAATGGGTCTTGTCATGACCATCTTAGATACACCTGTTAAAACACCAAAAGACTTTGACCGTGGAACCCGGGGTGGAGCAGCCCTGGGTCCCATTGGGTGTTGAGTTGTGAACCAAACAACCCTCTACTTAATGTCACATCTACTTTATGTGATGTCACTAACTAGATAGTCAATATCAAATTTGCACTTTAGTAAACCACCTTAGTATTTGGGGCTATCAGACAGTTGGTGAGCCACCTCTGTGACGACATCCCCCTAACACACAGTAATTAGGCAAAAGGCATGTCTTGGCATTTCGTATTTATGACGTGGAACTAACTAGTGCATCAGGCATTTAATGTTTGTAACATAAAGTATAAGGGATGTCTTTCACATGTATTAATGAATGAGTTACCTCGGGAGTGGTGTGGGGGGCTATTTAAGGACCCTAACCACATATGAGGAGAGGATCTTCCTTTTTGAGAGATCATAAGTTATTACTAGAGAGACATGAGAGAGAGATTTACTACAAACCAGAGAGTTTACTCACCCACCATCGTCATTTATTACGAATCTTTAAAACTTGACAGAGATCCTTAATGGTGGTTAAGGTGTTTGGCTGCCTGTCAAGGTGTATCTAGGGTGGTCATTTTCTCTCTCCCTCTGAACGAGCCGCTTCTGAGTTCATTATTATATTTTGAGTTATACACGAGAGATTTATGAGTTCAAATTGAGTTTATCTTCACTAAGTTGTGTTTGTGTGTCCTATAGTTAATCAATAGTGTTGCTGGTTAACTTATCATTACTATACTCAAAAGGGCTTACGTCTCCATCTAATCTAAACTACCCTCTTACACTCTCAAACTCATTGGCGTGCACCTTCTAGTGTTGCCAAAAACAAAAAGTACTTGCCTTTTCAATTTTTGTACACAAAGGTTGTCCTCTCATTAGGTATATGTTTCCATTCTTCCACCCCATATAGTAATACCTTGGATTTTCCATGTAGATATTTTTTGGCCTATAGAAATCGAAGAACACCGCGATCGATATATCTTTACTAAATTTCTTTCGCTAAATGACCAAGATTTTTTGGCCTAAATTTTTTCTTATTTGGATCGACATGGGTTAGGGCTAGATTCATCACCTTTATTTTTTTTTGAGTTGCACATGTACTGGAAGTCATAGTTCCAGAATAAAGGCATGTAAAGGGAAGAAAACCCCATCGTTTGGGACGGCAAAACATGAACATTGGTTCGTAAAAGACATTGTACAGACCGTTCCCTTAGGAAACTCACATGCCTTATCCAAATGTGGCAAACACTCCTTGTTCATGATACATGGATTATTAAGGGCCGCAAGATCCCTTATTGTGTTAATGCCATAGCTGGAAGGCCCTGCTACAGGATTCCTAACTTCTGCGGAAGATATTTCTCCACTAGGTGCCGTGACACTCCATTCAACGGGAACTTCGTTATTTATGGATCATGTATCTTCCTCTACTCTACGGATACCTTCCATAGATTATATAGGGTCCCTACTATTAGAAGACTCGATGAATTCGATGTCAATGTTTATGCAGGTGGGGCATTCTTTTAGTCTACACACCCTACTAATTTTTAATGGTTTTATGTGTAACACCACGAGAGGTAGGACACCAAAATGACTTTTCCAGAAATCGTCCAAGTACTACCCAAGTATTCTAATGCATAAGGTTACGACAAGAACCTGTAAAACTAGAACGAGATCGATAATTAAAGGGCCACAACCATTATGAGTAAACTACATAGGAAAAGTAAGTTTAAAAGACCATGACTTAATTATCAAAGGCCGCGACATTAACAAAAGATCATAAGGCATCCATTATCAGTCTACAGGATGTACTACCTATATTTTCAAGGATATATTCAGACACCAAAAGTTGGTTAGTATTGGTGCAAAGAAGTGGTAAAGGAGTCAAAGGCATCGACAAACAATCAAGGGTCGTGGACTCTTATATGTGAAACCAACACCATTAGGAGAATTCTTTAGCCATTAGACAATGGCTACATCCAGAATAGACAAAAACCTAGGGTGGAACTAATATGACCTCACAATATCAAAAATTCAAAAACTAAGGTTTTGGCCCAGAACAACCACTAAAAGCAGTTCATATTCTTGGCCCAAAACTAACTAAAGCCCAAAATAAACCTTAAACTAACCTAAATCTATTCACCTAGATTAATCAACATCCAAACCATTCATATACTTCAAAAAGTCTATCTTTCAACCTAAAATTCCAAACTAATAACCAAAAATTCGATCCGTTTTAACCAAAACCAGAAAAACCCAAGAGTCAATAAAATGTAATTAAAATATTTCATGTGATTTCAGTGATTTTTTATGATATTCAAAGTGTGAATGTAAAACAAAGATGAGAATAAATAAATATAAGATGTAGGGTAGAAAAGATCAAGTAAAACTAACCTAGAAGAAATAAACAAAGTTGTCAAAAATCACTTTAAAGAAGCTTTAAACTACCTCTGATCACAAGATATCGCTAAAGTCTATTTTTCCAAAACATATTAAACAAGATAATGAGGACATGACCTCAGACCATCTATATAAGAGGATGCAAAAATACATGTTGTCAAAATTTAGAATGCCTAAACAAGTAGGTCGCGACACTCAACTAGGGGTGAAACGGTACGGGTTTATACCATACCGTACCGTTTTGGCTCGGAAAAAAAAAGGTTTTGGTCTCATGTTATGAAGTACCAAAAATTGATTATATCGAAACCAAAAATACCATAAAAATTTTTGTTGGTTTTGGTATTTATATATAAAAAACCAATTTACCGAATTTATCGTACCAATTTATTGAACCGAAATTACCGTACCAAAATACCGTACCAAACTTACCGTATATTACCGTACCATTTACAAACTGAAAAATGTATTTTGAAACCCATGCATGCCGAATTTTAAAACCCAATACAACAATGTAAACCTAAGTTATGCGTTCTTATTTTCTCTTCTCTCTCTCTATGGACGATCGCACACTCTCCTCCCTTCCTTCACTCTCCTCCAGCTCACTCTTCCCTTCCCTCATCTCGACTTCGGTACTAAACCCACCCTTCCACTTTAGCTGATTTGATTTTTGTTTGGATCTGAGACTATTGATTAAGGAGGATCATCATCTCGTCTCATTCTCCTCCGACACCGGCTCCCTCATCTCGTTACACTCTACTCCGACTTCAATAGAGGAAAACCGGTTAGTTTGATCTCGTCTCACTCTCATCCATCCCCGGCAGACGTAAACCGATCATTTTGGTCTCGTCTCAATCTCCTCCGATTCTGGCAAAGGATAACTGGTTAGTTTGGTCCCGTACCTATTTAAATCTATTATTCCAAATGCTAGAAATGCTAGAAATTGTACCTGTTTGTGTATGTTTGTAATTGTTCCAAACAACTAGAAATGCTAAAAATTGTAATAGCTAGAAATGCTAGAAATTATAACTGATAGAAATGGGTATATCGAAACATATACCAGATTTACAAAATGCATAAACTGATTTGAAATTCTGGTATTTACTGGGAAAAAACCAAATTAAAATCGAAATTACCGAAACCAAAAAAACTCAAAAATACCAAAAAAAGTAAAAAACCTGACGGTTTGGTTTTGGTTTTGGTTTTTGTTTTGATGTACCGGTTGGTAAATTGGTACAATATGATTTTACCATTTAGAATGTGGTTTTGGTATTGGTAAGGGGTCGTTACTGACCTTACCCTACCGATTGCACCCCTACACTCAGCTGCAATTGTCTCAAGCATGGTTATAGCCGCCTAGATAATGCTTATGGACGTAAATAAAACCCCAACACTAAATCACTTGCCTCTTGGCACTAAGGCTTGTGGGATTTTATTATACCCAAAATATGTCCACCATTAAATATATGATGCGTGGCATGGAAGTTCACATAATCATAATAAAGATATGCTAAACTTACTAACTCACAACCATGACCTGTCGAGAAGTCCATGACATATACCCAATAAGGTCACGAAATGCATTCCTTTGACCCTTCATATACTCAAGACCACTACCTAGTGCATTTACAAGACACAAACACCATAGCACACCTACATCAAAGGATAACATTCACGCCTGTAATATGCCACAAACCCTCAGCCTCCAAATTCCTAGATGTCTAAGACGTGAAACCTGACATGTCATCGATTACCTGTCTATTGTCCACCATCTAAAAAGTCTCCATCTTATACACTTATGCACAAGTGACGAGAACCATGCACATGACACTCACACTAACTCCTATAAATTGAGGTCCTCATCTTCTCATCTAGGGGCAACATTGAGGCAGTGAAGCCTTGTAACATTCCCTCCAGCATCTCTCTACATTTGAGATCATACTCTATCCACTTACTCCAATCAAATGATCCACACCTAGTTGCTACATCTCTCCAATCTACACTACAAGACCATAGCCTCTACTACACAACTTGTATGGTATGAATTTAGTCTATCTCTCTCCTCTTATATTCCACTAAGTCCTTCCAAACTCGTACTACTACATGTATATTATGGGCATTAGTCTCTATAGTGGATGTAGGTCATGGTCGAAACACTCTAAATATCGTGTTATATCTCTTTTAGTCTATTTTTATACTTTGACTGTTGTTTATAACTTTGATAGTATGATTTACTACGATAAACCATTTTTAGAAAATAACATTAAACTTTGCTAGTCCTTGAGCAAAACCTAAAATAAAATCTAACTCATTTTCATAGGAATCACGATTACACATGGCATGTACAATAAGTCGTCAAACTCTTAAGTCACCCTAGTGAACCAATTTTATCTCGTGAGGGTTTTACCATGAATGTACCCACAAAATTAAAAAACTTAACTTAATATAAAAGACTCAAAAGTAATATAACCAAGTTTGAATACAAACTTCAAAAATATATTATAACTTCACTTTTCAATCCATACTTATCGCCTGTGTGTGTATTGTCAATATAATAGCCCATTTCAAAAGATTTTATTGTTACATTACTTATCCAAAAGTTTGTTTTGATTTAAAATCTCATAGGATGCTCTCACAATCAAACACTCGAAAATCGATTATTTTTTCTCTCGGTATATATGAATAAAAGAGTAAACTTAAATGAACAAATTTCACTTATACATAATCGAAAAACACACTATTTTTTTTTATAATGGATGAATATGATCTCATGAAAGGAAAATATAATACTTTTTGAAACAATAAATCACACCAGAGATGATATTCATCTTCTCTGCACACTATAACTAACTTTACATGAGATCAATTAGAACTTCCATTGTTTGTATTGTTGGCTCGAGTTTTGGCTAGAAAAAAATGGTTTTTCGGAGTTCAAATATTTCTAAGAATATAGAGATTTTTTGGTATTTTGACTTTTAGGAAATTTTTCTAATTTGATTTTTTTCTCTGTTTACTTGTTTTTCAAACTTACCTATTTTTTTCATTTTTGATTTACTTTTATCGCACTTTGATTATTTTTCTTTTTCATTCTTTTCCTTGCAAGAATTTTCGCGCAAACTTCATTTCTTTTTGGCATTTTTCTACCATAATTTTACCCTAATATTCTCATAAAATTGGTATGCCTTTTTTATCGGCTAAAAATTCCCAGTTGGAGTTAGATAGGATGATATTTTTTAATGAAAGGCTTATTTTTTGGATCAAATGGGCTTGCAACAAAATAGTGTAAAAAGGTTAGTTATGCTTAATTTTTGGGCTTTCGAACGATGGCCTAATCTCATTTCTCAAGTTTTGTTAAGTTGTTATATGTCTCAAGATGACTTATTAGGATTTCTAGTGATAAGATTTTAATTTTGAGTTTTGGTTTTAGTAATCGAATAAAACAAATAATTTCAGATCATCACCGAATTAATCACTAAAGGAAAGTTCGAGTTATTCTAATTCAGAACGATTTAAATCACTTGGAAACGATGATCAACAAAAAATCTCACCAAGTTAAAATCTCCACACTTGTTCATCAAGTATATTAACTTTATCCTCAATAACCATTTTCGATCATATTATTTGGCTAATGTGTAAACAAAATCATAAGTTCAGAGATGCATGAGTTAATTCTATACAAGGAAATTATTTCAAAACTTAATTATATTAAAAGTATTTTTGGATTTTTTTTATAATATTTTGGTTTTTATAATTTTTTTTCTTTTAAAAATACCATCTTTACCCCAAACCTAAATTTTACATCGTCATCAATGTATACTCAAATAAAAATATGGACAAAAAAAATAAAGTAAAGAAATAAAAGGATGATATTACCCGTGAATTTTCACTTGTGTTACCAACTCCATTGCATTATAAACAAAAGGTCTGAACAATTAGGAGTCAACCCAATAGATAAAGTATTCACACGAAGGCACGAAATGGATGAAATGAGTGAAATTATGGTGATGCCTAATTAAGATAAGACACAGAGGGTCATACACGAAGAGAATGTCATAATAAAACCCCGAATGATATTTTAAGCCTTGGTTCCCCTCAAAATATAGAATGAGTATATAGGGCTCTAATTGAAAAGAAAATCTAGTCATGTCATCAATATCCACTAAACATTTAATTGGACATTTTGGAAAAGGACAATGCGGCGTGATAAAATATTCATCGCCCCGAGAAAATGCTCGAATGATTTCTTGAACCATCTCATCACTTATAGATAAAACCTCAAGCGTCAACATACTTTCGAAAGCCTAATTGGGTTTTTGATCACTGAGAAGGAATTAATCTATCATATAATCCTAGTCTTTCTCCTCTAAGTGACGAAGTAATTCCAAGAAGGATTGTACTTCAACAATGAGATCTTCATCAATAGACCCATATTCTTCTTCAAAATTTTCGAGCCTCAAATCTAAGGACAACTCGGTTGGCCATGCACTCAAATTTATGTTGTCATTAACCAGTGGGGTTTTGATATCAGGCACTTTGAGAACATACTTCACTTTATTGCCTCCCACATCAGATAACGGATTCTTTAAATTGAACACATTAAAACCAATTGTTTTGTTCCCAAACTAGAGGTTCACTTGCCCACTCTGACATCGAATGACAACATCAGAAGTTGCCAAAAAAGGCCGACCAAGGATGATCGGTATATACATGGATGACTTTAGTACGTGTTATGTGTCTAAGACAACAAAGTCTACCGAAAAGGCAAACTCACCTACTTTAATTAATAAATCCTTTAAAGAATCTCTAGGTACCTTAACAGATCGATCGGCTAAGGCTAAGGTCATTTTAGTGGACTTCAACTCCCCCAAACCTACTTTCTCATGCACATTAGAAGGTTTACACTCTCCCCTAAATTTAAGAATTTTTTATCGATAGTGTGTTCCCTATCAGTATAGAGATTATTAGAGTTCTGGGATCCTTGTACTTAAGGGGGTTTTATATGAAATAATCGAGCTAGATTTCTAGGCAAGAAACATTTTCTTTGAAACGTTGGTGGTCCTTTTAAAGGTATAAAGGTCATTCAAAAAGTTGACGTAAGATGGGACTTATTTATAGAGTAAAGTAGTGGGATATTCATTTGAACTTTCTTGAACACTTCTAATATCTTGTCCACTTGCGCCTTATTCTTTTGAGACACCAAACATTGGGAAAATAGAGCTTAGGTAGGTAGGTTTGTTATGGATGGCTCAGAAGACTTTGGTTGGGGAGTGACATGAACCTGACCATCATCATGGTTCAGTGGGAGGTACTTCTTCCCCTCGACTTTTTAGTTTCATTTTCGGTCGACTCTTAGACATTAGTGCCTACTTCCTTGTTGGACCTAAGCATGATAATGGATTGGACATGCTTTTGGGTTTTTGATGAATAATAAATATCTTGAACATAATATTGGGTTTTGGACATGTTACCCTTTAGGTTAGGTGCGGGAAGACTCAATAACTTCCACTCCTCTCACTCTCTCGTTAAGGCGTTGAGCTACACTACACAAAAACTTTCAGATTGTGACGGTCATTGACTGTGACAAGTCAAACTTGTCATGCTCGATGACCACGTAAAGTCTGGGGGTGACAACTATTTTTGTCATGATCCTGTCATGAACTTTGACCTTGACAAGTTTTGTCACGGTTAAAGACCATGACAAACTCGTGATAGACCGTAAAACAATTGTCACGGTAAAAGATAGTGATAATTTTGGGCTGAATTTAAAAAACAATGCTGGGCAGTATGGCCACTATCACTTCCCAGTAGTATATTTGTACCTGTTATAGAAAACTTGTACATGTTCAAACAACATATATCCAAATAAAATAAAAAGAATGCACCAAATCATTGCATATATAATTCCATATCCAAATAAAATAAAAATACAATCCATACCCAAACCAAAATGTAACAAATCAAAACAATACAAATATAATCCAAGTTTCCAAATAAAATATACACAAATAATCAATGCATAGAGTCATATATAGGTTGGAGGATAAAGGAAACCCACACGATATATGCATTGAGACACCCCTCAATATGCATCACGCCGCATTGTTCACGCAACCACAATTGGAGTTCTCTTTTTTGGGAATCATATGTGTGGCAAGCACCTTGGCCTCGTTGTCTTGAAGTAGACATTCATGAACTGGCATACCCGGGAGGGTTCTCAGGTTCTTTAACCCCCTCTCTATCTGCTGGACATCATATATGTCGACTAAAAACATTCTCGTCCAATCAATTATTGACATAGGCCACTGGACGGGAGCCAAGATGGGAACCGAATCATCAAGTGTTGAGTCCACGCGTATCGATGATGAAATAGTGACAGTGACGTCCTCGTCCTCGTCCTCATCCACCTCATCCGCTACTATCTTATCCTTCCCCTTTCCCCTGACCTTGCCTAAATCATGCTTCATGAAGGCATATATATCTAGGACCGTCGCCTCTAACCTTAAAAGCTTCTCGTCATGCGTGTCCACCTGATGAGCTAACCCGGTGTTTTTCATCTCCATTTCGATTATCCTAGACTTTACAACCCGCGAGCTCACCCCCTAGTCCTCCCCTTGCGATTAGCGCCTAGCACTTAGTTGAGTGCGTCCGTAGCCAAAGATGCCTTTTCGGCATCAGACTGCGACTCATGCACTTCCTTAAGCTTTGCCTAAAACGACAAAAAGCACATGATTAGTTAATTAAGTAAATAAAAAATTATAATATAATTAACAAAAATTCTAAAATCGATAACTATCTTGGATACCCCATCTTAACAAATGTAGTTCAACTTTTTTCCACTCAAACACATTACCATTCTCACATCTAGCACATGGACATGGAAACTCTTCATCATTATGACATCTCTTTGTGTGTTTCACAAATTCATTAGCACCTCTGTGAAACACATCCCCTAATCTATTTGTCTCACTCATCCACTCTTTGCATTTAGGATATACCATCACAACTACTCCAAACAAAGACCTATTATAGGTAAGAAGCGTATATTCGTGGATTTGTATAAACAAAAGTGTGAACATTTAGTTCCCATTAGTATAAACAATCACCTATTACTTGTTGTATAAAATTTATAGTATGTTTCATTTAATTATGTCTTATTTATATTCGATTTTTAAATACCAAATTCGAATTCGAATTTAATACAAATTCAAATTCAATTTATAATATTAATTCATATTTCCTCTATCTCCTCTAAAGGGTGAGTGTTCCTATCCCATTCAAGATACCATATTTATGTAATATACTTAACATCTCATGCATATCGTTCCAATTTGAGGAAAATTCAGCAGAATAGTTCTCCAAGTACCCGATGTAGATTCGCGAGTGTGAGTGTTATTTCAGTTGATAATTGAAATAACACTTAGCATCGCATCATCTAGTATGTACCCAGAGAACATTAAGATACGATTGTAGAACTTCCTCCAAAAGTAACAAGTTTAAGCCACAAAGAATATTATTATATAGAAACTATGCAGTCCAAACTGTCCAAATAGGACAATTCAAGAGATCTCATTACCGGGGTAATGACTCCCGAATGGGTCTAAGGAATATTGAATGTGTACGCATAAGAACTTGAAGGCTAGTATCTATGCGCACTATGTGTAATTTCAAGTATGTTTCATTTAATTATAATAAGTCCATGGCCGTGCCACTCTTGAACGGGTCGTGACACAAAGTAGTTTTAGAAAAAGGTTGAAAACTCCCCCTCCCCCCATTTTGACAATAATCCAATGGTCGTGCCACTTCCAAAATTAACCAACCCAACAAATTAAGATAATATAATTGTTTAACGATTTATTAGTGTGAATTAAATTAAGGGTTTAAAAAAAATTAAACAACTAACTTCCATATCCAACCACATCCGTCCAATATAATCCACCACCAACAACAAACCAAAAAATGTGTATCCCTTACTCCTTCTAATTCATCTACTCAAATTAATTCAACATTAACAATTTCTAACAAATTTCAAACCTAAATAAGAATATACAATAAGATTCAATCAATATTAACAATACCTATTAATTTCAATCCCAACTAACATCACCCAATCAATATTAACAATTAATTTCAAGTCCTAAACTAAAAATAAAAATACCTTATCAATATCTATAATTCCTAAAACCAAATTGAAAACAACACACACACACACACTCCTCCCCCACTCACTCACTCCCTACCCCACCCCTAAACCCCCCACCACACATACATGCACACACACACACACCTGCACACATACACACACACCCCACCAACCAGACCCCCTGCCCCCTCCCCCCACCACACACACCTGCACACACACGCACACACATTCGTCCAATATAATCCAACAACAACAACAACAACAAACAAACAAATGTGTATCCCGTACTCCTTCTAATGCATTTACTCAAATAATTCAACAATAACAATTTCAAAGCTAAATAAGGATATACAATAAGATTCAATCAATATTAACAATACCTATTAATTTCAATCCCAATTAACATCACCCAATCAAAATTAACACTTAATTTCAAGTCCTAAACTAAAAATAAAAATAACCCATCAATATTTATAATTCCTAAAACCAAATTGAAAACCACACACACAAACACCCCTCCCCCACTCACTCCCTACCCCCCCACGCCCAGCCCCCACCCCCTGATCCCCCACCACACATACACGCGCGCGAACACACACACACACACACACACACACACACACACACCTGCACATATACACACACACCCCACCACCCAGACCCCCTGGCCCATCCCCTCCCCCCACCACGCACACACACACACACACACACACCTACACTTACACACATCCTCCTAGACCCCGCTGCCCATGCCCCCCTCTCCCCCTCCCCCCCACCCTAACCTGCACACACACACACACACATACACACACATACAAAGGAAAGAGAAAGAGAGAAAAAAATCACCTGGAAATGTACAGAGAGAGAGAGCAATCGTGCACTTAGAGAGAGAAATGTGAGGGAAGTGAAAACAATGGGAAAAAAGAAGGGAGAGGTTTTTTATACTAATAAAGTTATCACGGACCTGTCACGGTCTTTGACCGTGATAACTTTCTAATGGTGTCACGGTCATTGACCGTGATAAAAAATACATATTTCTTTGTCACGGTCAATGACCGTGATATGGTTGGCCGGCTGAAAGGTGATGATTTGGCCCTTTTTGTGTAGTGCTAGCTGGCTTATTTTTACTTCCAGCATGGCAATCGATTGAGTGTTTTCCTGCAAAACTTATTGAATTGTTTGTTGGAATTGCAGTGAATTTTGTGTGAGCAAGGCTAACAAATCCTTATGAGATAGAACTTCTTAGGGCGTGGGATACGTGGAAGCAGGATGAGTCTTTTGGAAACCTAGGGGTGTGTTAGAAAAAAAAAATTCTCCTTGGTAACGACCCTTGGACCACAAACGATTGGGGTGGTCTTTCCATCTCGTATTGTAGGAGTTCGAATACGGGTCATACCTTGGCCTATTTTAATATAGGTCGTTTGCTTGCATGGCCAAAGCCTTATTATTGAGAGAAAATTTTAAAATAAATGATCGAATGCGTCATAACATAAACACATAATGGTGGCTACATATTCAATGACCACAAGTGTGGCATGGGATCCTAAATTACTCATTTTAAGTGCTTCTAAACGGCAGACCAAGGTGGACATTTTAGCATTCACATCGAAGTTATGGTCAACTTGGTACATGGTAGCAACATTGGTCGGTCTTGACCTAAATTCTCGATTGGGTTCCCAATGTTGGGACTTTTTTTCTATGGCCTCTACAAAATTCTAGCCATCGGTTGCACTCTTTTTTGTAAATTCATCATTACACATTGATTCCATCATTACTCAGGTCTTAAAGTCAAACCCTTCAAAGAGGATTTGGAGTAAGTTTCCTACTTGATCCTATGATGTGAGCATTGATGTAGCAAGTACTTGAACCGTTCTAAGTATATAGAAAGTTATTTTCCCTCCCGTTTGCTAAATGTGTTTAAGGCATTACATATTGATGCCGATTTTTGGTTCGAGAAGAATTTTTGGAGAAACTTTATACTCATTTGGTTTTAGGTAGTGATGAAGTGTTATTCGAGTGATAGGAACCCTATTTTTACCTTCTAAATCAAAGAGAGTGGGAAAAATTTGAGTATAACAATATCATTGGGGAGTTTCTGGTATTTTGTCATCCTGTAAATCTCATTGAATTCGCGTATGTGCAAGTAGGGGAATTCTTTCTCCGTACCCATGAGCACGGGTAGCATTTGCATTGCCCCCTTTTTAAATTAAAAGTTATTGGCATTATATGGGGGAATAAGGATACATGGTGGTTGACTTGACCAATTGGGTATAGGTAGTCCTTAAGTGTTCGGGGTGATACTTCGTGTCCCATTTCTGAAAAAATCGAGACTCGTGTGATAAAGGTGATTAAGATTTCAGTGGCTTCCTCACTCATTAATCGATCAGTACTGTGTCGAGACCAATTACGCATACATAACGTGTCTCACTCGAATTTCTTTATTTTTCTTTCATCTTTTCAATTTTTGTAATTTTGATTTTTTGAATTTTTTTAAGGAAAACAAAAGAAAATAATTCGGCTCAATAGCACATAATTACTAAAATAACACAAAACAATTAAATTTATCTAATTTAGGTGAGGGGAATTTCAATTTTAAAATCTTGTTTTCTCGATATTAATCGAAGACAACATGGATCTTCGAATTAATCTCCCTCATTATACAGCTCCTACTATTTGACAAGGGAGAATTTAAAAGATGACCAACTACCATTATCTCCTCAAATACCGATTTTACCTCCACATAGGTGGTAGATACGAAGACACATTAAAAATCACTAATTCTGGACAAGGTAAAACGAAACCGATTTGACAAGTTCGCGTTGGAGTAGCTTTTAATTATAGCCTCATTTAGAGTTTTCCTACAAGCTATGTAATATCTTAGGGCCAATGTCTAATTAATTTTAAATTAAAAGTGACGGGTCGGGTTATGCAAATGCTTGGTCAATTTAGTGATTTTCACGACAAAGAAGGGTGATGAATCCCCACCTTATCTTGCAATTGGGTTTTTGCCCTTAAGTCAAATTATGGAACATGCTAAATTAAAGCGCAACTAACCATGTAAGGGTCACACAAAACGTGCCTCCGACTTAGACTTTTTATAGTCTCTTATTTACGGTGGGCCGAAGTTTAAATTAACGTCGATTGGGGGTGAATGTTGTCTACATTTCAGCCATCTCCGAGAGTTCCTTGTGCTCGTGACAAAATTGTAAAAGTTTCTTTCACGCTCGTACACAATTGCACACTTTCTTCGAATTTTCCTTCACTTTTGCCCCCTTTATTTATTTATTTATATATTTCTTATGTGCTACTAAAAAATAAGACAAAAACTACACCAAGCGTAAAGTGGGACATATAAAAAATTAAAAATTAAAAATAAATAAACAAATAAATAAAAATAACACGACAAAAGCACTAGTGGTGTATTTAACACTAAAAAATAATCACACTTATGAAACAAAATTTTATTTTCTGGAAATAAAAAAGTACTACTGTAAATAAAAATTATATTTTTAATTTTTGATTTTTTTTATCTTTTAAAAGGACTTGCCTACAGAAAAAAAGAAATCTGGAAATTTTAAGAAAAATATTTTTTTTCATATTTTTCTTTTGTATGTTTATGGAATTTTTCCAACAAAAATGCAAAAAGTAAAAAAATAATAGTCTGAATGTCAATTTTTTAAAGGAAAATATAACAAATTCTCGACAACGGAAGCAAAAATGTCTTATTAATTTATAAAATACTACACGTGCATGGACTATTATAGAATAGTGAGTGTAAATATGGGTTGACGACAGATACTTGTCAATTTTTAATGTTTAAAATAATTATAACTTTCCAACTAGACTAAATTTGGGTGTAGAAATAATATGTAGAGAAGAAATAAAACAAAATAAACTATTAAGAGTAAACAGAAAATATGTAATAAGTGTGAAAAAATTACTAGGACGTTAGTTCCATTTACCACTCATACTCATTGTTGATTAATTAGTCTAATTCACATTCCCTTTTTATAATTCAAAATATTACCAACTCTCGTCGTGTAAATTTCGGAATATGAAATATTAAAGGTCAAAAAGTATTTTTGTAACTCTTTTAGATGGCATAAATTCACGTTCCCTTAAAAAAATTAAAATCACTTCTAAGTTATAACTTGTCAAACATAAGCGTGGACTATCAAACGACATATTGTAAGTATAATACATCAATTGTCAGAAAAAATTATCAAAGAATATAAATTTAAAAATTAAAACCGATGGTTTAAAATATCACTCTCATGAATATTTTAATGAATGCAAATTTTTAAAAACATTTTAGAACACGTAGGGAATTAAACTGAATTAGAACTAATTAAAAATGCACTAACTAATCATGGAAAACTTCAACAAATCCTAGGAATTAATTTAAGCAAGAACCATAATTGAAACGAACAAATCGCAAGATGAAATAAAAATTATCATTTATAATCAACCTATAAATTCGAGTTCCAAATCTTGAATCTAAATATAATTTTTTTCCTCAAAGTTACACACAAATTGCCTCATTAACAAAATAAAAATCTTCCCAAAATTTGTGTCCCTCAAATTATGTGTGAAAAAGTAAGCGCAATGGTCCTATTTATATGCCAATATGTGAGGTATTTGGTTTGAGATAAAATTCCATTTGGTTGGTTATATATGGATTGATATTTATCTCATGGGGTCTTGGGAAGAGTTGGAAATAATTTGGAAGTCCTTTTTTATAATTATTATCCCGAATTTTCATCACTATTCACGTCACCAGCTTTAATCGTATTTTTTACTCCCAAAACTTCAAAATCTCATTTTCACCCTAACTTCAAAGTTGTGATTCTTTTAATGTCCATTTCGAAAAGCTATGGAACGGCTTCAATGGACACTAGAGTGATTTTATAAAAATCATTTAGTATAGTTGTATCAACCGTGTTGGGTTGCGACGTATCGGATCAACTCCTTTGTTGTCCAAACTCCAGGAGTGCCTGTAAAAACTAAAAATAAAATTAATTAATTCAAATTTAGGGTCATAAAAGTGTGGAAAATGAAATAACTACCCATTCATTCATTTTAGCACCCAAAATTCATACTCTTCTAAATGCGAAATTTAATCAAATTTTAAGGAGAACTTATTTTTACCACATAAACTTTATAAAATAACTTTAATTTTGAAATTATGGTTTCACCCCTTGGGGTTGCTATAATTGCATTTCAACTTAAATTTTCTTCAAACTTGCTTTTTTCGCCTAACATACTAAAATGACTCTAAAAGTTTAATATTTATGATACAACGAGCCTAACAAGGTCTAGATTTGGACATAATTCATACAAAATGTTGAAATTGTCTATGATCATTAGCCCGGAGTTGCAGGTTTCTGTCGCTCATTTGTATTGGGGGAATCGAATATTGAGGTGGTTTAATGATGGATTTTTGTGTCTAAAGGTTGGCAGCCATAGTGCTTCTGCCATTTTTCGAAGAGTGGACTGGGGGTGAGCCAATAGTGAGGGGCATGTGGGTACACAAATTAGTTTCTAAGAGGCAAAACAGATGAACCTCTAGGGTAGGTCCCTCCCACCCACTGGACTAATTAAGTATCACCCTAGAAGTCTTCATCGTGCATTTTTTTTTCATTCAGTCGAGTGATCCCTTTCTGCTAAGAAGGTGGGATTATTCTAGGCTCTTTGAAAAGCATAAATATTGTGACTTAGAGGAGGTTCAGGCTATAATGGTTAGTTCGTAGGAAATGTATGGCCATGGTGAAGAAGGTCATGTGATTAATGGTGGGAAGGATTTTAGAGGTGATTTTTGTAGGGGGTGATGTCGCTCTAATAGGGGTAGATGTTTGGAAGGGTGCATGTGTATTCATCCTCGGTTTATGATGGATGTGTACTATGAGGGTTGAGGGGTGTGTGTTTGGGACATGAGAGTTTAGAAAGGTACTAGTACCGAGATCATATGGTAGGGGGTTATTAGTGACCTTTGGTTTGGGCAAGATAAGTCTCTTAAAACCGATGAGGTCTTGGATGGCATAACTTAAGGCCCAATAATTATCTGTAACATAATCGAGTACCTAGTGGAATTTATAGTGCAAGTCGAATTTCTAATTTTTATCCGTAGTGGACAAGGGAAATCTAGGGTTGAGAGGTTTGAGGTGATCATATAACTTTTAAAATACAAAGACCTAACTGAGGGGGGGCTTACATGTTCGTGAAGAGTCTTGGGTGGGCATGAAACTCTTTAGGGGGAGGCACGACCTGATAAGTTTTTAGAGGGGCTCTGTTTAGAAGGGTGCGGTAGTGGCAACCATAGTTGGGGTAGTGTTGGGAATTGGGGGTGGTCTTGAAAGTGAACTGACTATAGGGGTATTGATATGGTATGTGGAGGTCTCGGGTAGGTTCCTACCAGTGGAGAACTAATTTGTGCCTCTCTAATACTCTTTCATAGTCTTGGAAGCTTTGGCGGCCAAACTCTCCAAGATCGTACACCCTAAATCGATGAGGTCTTTCAAATCTGGGATACAGGTGAGAGTAATCTCACTTTGTACTTCCTTGTGGAGGTTCCTGATTGTAATCTTAATTTTTTCATTCTCTAAGGGATGATTGTCCATTTAAACGACCTTCTCTCTCCAATGAGTGACAAAGATGCCAATCGCCTCTCCCTCTTCCTATTTTTACAATTTCTAAATCTTTATGGGTGACGTTAAGATCATCATTATATTCCCAGTGAGTCAAGAAATCATGACATACATCATCCTATATTTTATAGGTCTCTTCATGCTTTAGTCCCGTGTACCAAGTGAGGTCTTCTCCAGATAGTCTAGAGGATAACATCCTTTTTAACACTCCTAAGTCAACAAATTGCACATGTATTTGAATGTGGAAATTAGATAAGTGGAAGGAGGAAGAGACCAATCCTTTATACATTTTAAAGACTAGCATTTGAATTTGTTTGGTAATCGAACTTCTAGATAGAGATCCATTTTTTTTATGTATGTGATCTCATCACCGGTTTCCATTTAGTTAATGACCTTTTAAAGGAGTTGTAGTTTTGATTGCACCTAAATTACCTCCTAGTTTGGCAATGGGGGGACAACCTCTTCGACTGGTAGGGGAGCCACCAATTCAGCATGTCATAGACCTGGGAAGGCGGACTTTGGGTACCCGGGGTAATTATGGTAAGGTTCACAATAAACATATGGGGAGAATGATACCTAGAAGTGGGGGTGTCGATGTTAGTAGGGGAGTCGGTGCCAGGACTGATGCAAGTGGATTCTACGAGTTTGTTGGCATTTCCTTGACACCCACCATGGGAGGTACTTCGATATTGCAGATGGGAGGAGGAAGAACATTTTCTCCTCCTTCAAGCATAACAGTGTCCTCTTGTAGGTAGGCTTGTGAAAGGTTCAATGCCCTGATCTCGGATTATATGGTATCCTGTGAGGCGGTAATGGTTTCGATCTATCTCATAATTCGATCCATTGTGGGTTGGTATTTTTTAATAGACATGAAGCGAATGACAGTACAAACTTGCCAATTATGGGTAGGAAGTTCACTAATGAAAACTAGATGACCGTACAGAGTGCGTACTCATGTTTCTAGGGTGAGAACTTAATGGTATTTCTCTACTGACAGTGATAATAGAAAAAACATTGTGGCACTTTCATTCAGGATTTTATGACAAAAGGACTGAAAAAAGGACAATACATAAAGGAATAAGGACTCACATATGTAATGAATTTATCTGATGCAATATGTTCATTTGTTTTTAACCGTGTTTGGACAACATTTTGTTTTTTGAGTTCTTTCATTTAGTAATATCTTCAAAGGGTGAAAGCATTTACAAAGTCTCGTTGGATTCAGGTCAACAGGGGTGAGCTCTTGTTTTGTTAGAATGAGGAGCGAGGAAATAATAAACTGAGGTCTATTACTTTACCAAAATAAAAATGTGGTTTGGAGAATCCAACATAGGGAACCTTTGTTTCGGCGATGACTTAAAAATTTATAATATTTATCTTCCTCATAAGAGTGGAAGGCATTCGGCCTGAAATCCGAGGAGTTTTAGACCAGCCTCCGTCCATTTGACAATTTTTGAGAAATTTCAGTAGCATAATTAACCCGTAAGTATGTTGTTCTTTTTATGGGTGGAGTTCCTAGAGCTTTTTGTATATGTAAAAGGACGATGTGATTCGATTACAAGAGAATCGTTTTTCATTTCCATGGGTACCCATATACCGGGACACTTGGACAGAGAAAATTTTAAGGTACGTGTGACATCACTTTATCGTAGTACTGAATAACTATGAAAGCCTATTTGATATACCCCATTAGTAAGAAACTCAAAACGTTCCTTATCATCGAGACCTTAGGATCTAGAGAAAAATTGTTCGATATACAAGATGAGTGGGCAAAAAGGGTTTGGACACTCATTGGAAATTGGCCTTTTAGGGGAGAGACCTATCAAAAACATGATATTTATCTGGGGAAGTGCTTTTAGGGATAGGAGATTTTTTTGAACTACGAAATTTCTTTTGGATAAAGTGATTTTCCAAAAGTACTAACTTCTTTCAACTATCGGCTTTTAGGGGGACTCGATGTATAGGGTTTAAACAATATGAAAGTAAAGCATATGCTCTGTGTGATCCAAGAAGGTAACATTTAAGTTTTACATACTTTTATTTTTATTTTATCGTGAGGTCCTTCCCACATACCAATATGTTTGGGTACATGGGGGCATAAGCACAGTTCTACATTGTGAGGGGACCCTAAAACTCATGTTGTTAAATAGTTCTAAAATTCAGATAAAGTAGTCATTCATCATATAAACAATAATCATACTACAAAGTAATAACAAAAATAGTTCGATTATCTTGATTATATCCCCAGTGGAGTCACCATTTTGGTTTTATCGTCCTTGGGCAATTGGTGCACCCTGAGGAAAGGAACTTTCTGCAAAGTTAACGGTGTATGAAATAGTGCTTGTCTATCAGTCTGTTGCTTCCCCCTGAGGTCAGGTTATTGGTTCGAGGTTGGACTCAATGACTTTCACCTCGATATAGTTTGACACCATGTCCAGTTTTTGGTGCATGCCCCTGATAAGTGTGGATTTCATTTGGAAAAAAGGGTCTTATAGGTTGTTTAGAGTCTCCAGGTTGTTTATATAAAAACAAACAAAACAATTTTAGATAATCCAAAGTTGGATTTTAATGTCCGCTATTAGCCCAGAGATTCCTATTTTGCAGGTTAGAGAACTAGAATACCAGCGGGGAAGGTGCTAGGCAAATAACTTCTTCTGTATGCTTCCTTAATTCTATGCTTATTACCCCTCTTTACATTAATTGATTACTTTTTAGTTATTTTAGAATTTATTTAAAGACCTTATCATGAAGATCCGCTAAAATATAGATAGGTTCTTGGGGTTAGGAAACGGTGTCAGTGAGAGTTATAGGAACGTCACTGCAACTTGTGCAGGTATGCAAGATTAGTTGTGTATGACTTTATGTTATATATTTGTATAACGAATGGTTGTTATCATGTATATACGTGTGCGATAAAGATCAACTTTGATATAGTTCGATATCTGCTTAGAGGTTTGAGGAGAGATGGAAAGGTAAGAGATAGGTACATTTATGTTTTGATTAGTGTATACATGTTTTCACGTTTGTATGTAGGGATACGTTTGGGGGTACCACCTTGAGATAGTTTGATATCTCATTTTAGTAACTTAGGTGTAATGGAGGAAGGTCGAGAGATGAGTTCATTTCGGTGGAGAGAACATATCATGAGATATATTGCCAAGGTTAGGGCTCAAGATAAAGACTCGATATTGATCCTACTAACCAAAGAAGACCTGGGATAAAATCCTTCATAGTTTAGTTCTACACTTGTTCTAATGTGATGTGTGTGGAAGTGTAGAACTTATCTTTGGAGGGTGATGCTTGGTGTATGGAATATAATAATGGTGGTGAACCCCAAGATGTCTGATATTGATGCATAACCTAATAATAGTCGAATAGTCACTAGCCAAAAGGTGTTTCCCTTTAGACTAGTTTGGAGGTGTAGAACTGGGAGGATTTGAGCTAACAAGCGGGGATTTTACATGAAGGCTATATTGTTTTATTGATTGGAAGCAGAGTAGAAAACTATGCCTCTGTGTTGGGGTGGACCATGAGAAGTGGGAGGGAGTTAAGAGTGAGAGACGAATGCCTCCCTAAAAACTAATACATCGAGAAATGTATTATGAGGCTTGGACTTAATGAGTTAAGCTTTGTATATCACCTATGTACTCAAGGAGACTTGGGAACAAAGCCAATGTAGTTCCAACAAACAGGGTATATTTACATTTGTATGCTATGGGATGCATCATAATAGAGGGAGACGGGAAGTAGTTCTAACTGGCTGAATGTGACGTCTTGGAAGATCAAACAGACTGAAGGCAACTTTACATTGATTATTATCAAACATAGAGTTTTTAAAGCTAGAAACTTGATGCCAAAGGAAGAGAAGTCGTATCGAAAAGGGTATTTTAACAGGCCACTGTGATGCATCATAATAGAGGGAGACGTGAAGTCTTCAAGATAGTTTATGATCCAACTCGCGTTAGAAGAGACAAGTTGTATGATCAACTGATGACACTTGTCTATTATTGTCCCATGATGGATAAATATTCAAATGAGTTTGTTCAAATATACAAGACTTTCTAACTCCATGGAAAACTCATTCATGATCCATTGGTGGAACTTCACTCATTAGCAACCCCTATCCTTTCCATACATAGGCATTTGGACTAGATGGAACAATAGAACCATCTTCTAAAAGTAAAATATGGGTTATCTTAGCAAAATAGTGTTTTACAAAGTGAGCTGAGGCAGTACCTTTGAAAAGGGCAACAACGGGTGTGGTGGAGAAATTTATCAAATAGTACCCCATTTGTAAATTCAAAATTCCCAAGGTTATTTTGTCTCACAATAGAACGCCATTTATCAACAAAGAGGTAACAATGTTAATACATAAGTATTCAATTATTCACCACACTTCAACGATACCTTACTCTAAAGGCAATAGAAAAATAAGGCCAGAAACAAGCCATTGGTTAATATTTCATCCATAATGATGGAAGATTTTACTAGAGCTTGGGATGACAAGATACCCATGGTTCTTTGGGCTTATCGAAGTACCAAAAGGAAACCAACAGGTTATATAACTTTTCCTTGGATTCTGGAGCTGAAGAAATTCTACAAGTGGAATTAGAAGTACCTTATTCCAGACATACCTTACGAAGTAGGATGCTTTTACGGAGTAGGCACGTTTAACTAGAGGATCTAGATAGATATAGTGATCACACGAGAAAGCATTTTTAGGCGTACATGAAGCAACTCTTCAAATCTTATTAGAAGTTGGTGAAACTAAGAAATTTCATTAAATGTGAGTTGGTGTTGAAAGCTTCTGTATACCATATTAGAGGACTCCCTTTGCCAAAGTTTGTAACAAATTTGTTAATGAGGCATATGATTCTGATTACTATTTGATGTCATAGATTGATGATGAAATACTTTTCAAAGTAAACAAGAAATGGTTAAAGATTTATTATGTTTAGAGAACACTTGTAATACTTCATTTGTTATTAAGCTTTTTCGACTTGGAGATTGTGAGCAAGCACATGGAAAGTTAGATAATAGTTAGTTATGTGAAAACAAGTGTTGAAGAAAGGAAATGAGTAAAAGTACACATGATTCAAGTATAAAATTCTTTTGTATTTCACTTTTACAATTGAGTTACATTAAAAAAATAGGGACTACTACACAAAAATACAATAAGAACACAAAGTCTTCTATCACAGGAGGACCCACTGATCGGGAGAAGTGAAGTAACCCTCAATAAGTGAATAAGATACATCTTTAGAAACATCGCGTTGGTACTGATTTACGGATGTAATACGCGATTCAACTACACTTTTTTTTCTTCAGCTTCAAGTTCTCTCAAGGCCTTGGAAAAAGCTTCTTCAGATGCTGCACTTTACGTTTATACTCCTCTATACGAATGACCTGCTCCTCAATGCTCTTTAGATAGTGGGCATGGTAAGTTTCCATTTAGGGATCCTTGAATTATTTCAATTTGTTGATGAGCTATATGAAGTTAAAATTACCGTTCATCCGTTCTCTGAGATTACTCAAGTGTTGGCTTAATGTTTCTCTATTTAAGGCAGTAATTGGTGTGTTAATAATTTCATCAACAACTGTTGACATGCCTTGTATATTATAACCCATAGCCACTATGTTTGGCCTCATGCACCACAAATTTAAAGTCTCCATGTGATATTGAATTATTCATACAATCATAGTGTGATGGAAACCTTAAACGAACGGGTAGTGTTGAATAACTTATCGAAAGAACTTAGCAGGTTCAACACTGGGCATTGGAACCCCGTAACCAAACTCATTATATTCCCTATTCACATTGGTCCTAGATCCATGATCACTTTCACTAGAGGATAACTCACGAGGGGCCTATCAGAACATGATCCACCACCATCAGTTCTACAAGCATGTTACTCTATATTGGTGCTGCTTGAAGTACCTCAGGAGTTGAAATTTCTCTCACATGCTATAAAAGGAGAGAACACAAGAAGAGTTAGCCAAAATTTGGCATACTTTTTACCGAGAAAGTAAAATTATAAAACCTTAGCAAGATTAGAGATAAGTCACCAAACATGTCTATTATTTATTTAAAATCTAGCCTAATAATGATGAGTCACTAAGAAGGTGTATTATTTAGAGAAACCTTGCCCAAGCAGGGCAAGTCACTAAGCAACTGTTCATTTTTTTGTGAACACTACTCAATTAAGAGAGTAAATCACCATGCATACAAGATTTTTTTTTGCTAAGTTATAATCAAATAGGTTATAATAACAGTAAAAACCATTTGTAGATAACAAGAATTAAAAGAGTTTAAGTCAACAACCTCATCAATAACTGGAATTATGTATAAGGGTAGGGGACTGATTACTTCCTCAGCAAGATCTTGTGGTTCAGCCATGGGATCATCCTCAATAAAAAAAATAAATGACATTTCTTGAGGAAGTTGAATTGGGAAAGAAGAAGGAGCAACCCAAGATAATGTCATTTCAACCTCAGTGAGAAGACATGTCTACTCCATCCCCATATTGTTGGAAATCTGAAGCACCATAAATAGAAGAATCTTATAATAAGTTCACAAAAATAGGAAGAAAAGTAAAAGTTTTAAATTTTTTTGTAACACATATATGCCTCTTTGATAGTTGGATGAATGAGGGAGCATATATCCACTAGAGACACCACAGAGTGAGGAATCCAAACTGGAAGTTCCATGATTACGCTTGGCCTCATGAGTTCAAAAGGAAGGATTTACTCATTTATTAAAACTCAAGAGGACCATCACATCCACTGTAGGACCAAACAATGGACGATCTTTTGCCACCTGCAATTACAACATTCATTTTAGTTTTGATAATAATGATTATTGAGAAATGTAATATGAGATCAAGGAAAAGAAAAAAATACATCAATAGAAACAACTTGAGGGATCATAACCAGTGATAAATCAAACTGAAGTGGGGGAATTTTTGGACTTTTACTTTTAATAGTCCCACTTGAGTCACCAACTGCTTCTTCGTGCATTGGCAGCCGTCACGCTACCTCAAAAGCACGACAACATAAGGCAACCTTAGGCGGATCTTACCATGTGGTAGCTCATCTAATTGTAAAAGAATGTAACATTTGATGAGCTGGAATACCTTCTTCAAAAACTTGACACAAGGATCCTCTCGTGGAAGGACTATCCTCAGGAATTGATAAAAATGTCCAGCGTCGGAGGAGGGGAATCCTAAAAAAATAAGGAATAAGAATATTATAAATTTTTTTCTTCTTTTTGTTAAACTAGACACAACTCAACTATAAAATCATTCAATGTCTCCTTAGAGGAACCTGAAGGTGTGGGAGTCATTGGAGGAGTGATCACACGTGCCCCATTTTATTTCTTTCCCAATGTTTTATTGCGTATAAAAAGAGCAGTTGATGAAGAAACATTTTTTGCATGGAACCTGAGAAATAACAAAATCATGAGATGGGGGTCCCTTAGCCATACATTTGCACTAATAAGAATGGGGTTTGTTTTAGATAGAACATCATCTCCCATTAATTTCACCTTTTCCACGGGATCTAAATTGATGGGAGGAATGGAATCATGAGGAATACCACTAAGGCCAGAGGAACCTTTGGTGGACTTGGACTTTCAGCGATCTTCCAGGGAAGTTTCCCCCATTGAGGAATTGGCCATTGAAGCAACTTTCCTTTTCATTCCACTAATGGTCATGGAACTTTATTTTTTCTTTCCCTTTAGAGCAGTAGTAGTAACCTCAGTAATTGGATCTTAAAGAGGAAGCTATAGGGTACATTGTCTCTCAGTAGAGTTAATTCAACGTCCTTGATGGAAATATATTTTAATATAAGCTTATTTGGGCCAAACCTCTTCATGTTATGGTAAGATGGTTCCTTATGTATGCAAAAATCAAATGCCTAAATTTGAGTCAGCCAATAATGGAAGTACCATCTAAGAGAAGCTTCACCCATTTTGTACTCCTCAAGAAGGGCACGATTTTTGCATTCAACACATCAAGCAATCACACTTCTCCTCTCAAAACCTTGGTTGATAGTCAAGAAAGAATGATCCTCTCTTCTTGATTCATAATTAGATCTTGTTATATTTTGGTCATAGCCAAATTTACGAGTACACCAATAAGGGCTATAGGATCTACTTTCAACATCCAAATCTGTATGGGAGGGAAGACGTCTTGAAGTGATTAAAAGAACCCTCACGATTTCAATCGTGGAAGATTCAGGCTTAAAAATGATCAATTTTTTGCATTGGCCTCTCTAACATAGGGATGGAACTCGAAGAATCTCAAATCGTCAATTAAAGGCAAAATTGCCTTCTTAGTTTATTTTTTATTCCACTGTGTTATGAGTGGACGCCTTAGTGGAATCATTGTATGGAGCTAATATATATGGGAAAGAACGTTGAACGTTGCATAGAGAAATCCCATTATTAGAATAATGTTGGCAATGTTAGACACATCGAAACAACTAACATATCATGCCATGTTATGGTAAGACCTGTCTAACTAGGTGTATAGGAATCCAAGAGTTATTTCCACTAGAAGGATGTTGACTCCGCTAGAAAATATGATAGAGATAGCCACCAAGTCCCTGCATGGATGATCATTGGGTTTTCCAGGAATAAATGATTATGAAAGCAAGTAGAGGAGGTATCCATTTAGTTCGGAGTTGATGACATAACCTTAACCAAACTCCAAATTTGGTACAACTCATTGGTCCTTTTACTCTTGAATGAGCTTGGCATATGGTTTGTATAAGTATTTGATATATTGGCTAAAAGTAGCTTTTGTTTCATCAGGAATAAACTCGTGAGAAGATGATAAGGTACATTGTGTTCTTTCTTCTCTACTGCGTCAATGGGCGTGGGATTAAAAGGGATGTGTCCACATGGCTCTAAACTATATAATTCACACAGATCCTCTAGAGTGATTGTGAAATCGTCCCAAGCTACCATGGATGTATGTGAGGAAAAAAATCATCGGGAAACTAAGAGGTGGAGAGGTGGGTTATTCTTCGATAGTGTGAATTCTTTGAATAATCGTATCGCTCGTTCAAGCCTAACTTTTTAAATATTGGTCACGTACATGGAATAAATTTATCTAGACTAAGATGATAAACCATTAGTGTAACCACCTGGTGCTTCGAAGTCTATGTGAGAATAGGAGAAATCCCTTCGATTAAGCCTAAACCTAAGCACATAGAAAGAGGTAACAAAAGACCCCTCAGTATGATCATTTGGTTCTTTATCAACCAAGACGGAATCATCAACATCATTGAATGTGCCTTTAAAATATTTCACCTCCTGGGAAAATCAGATGCCTTGCCCAAAGCAGGGAGCATGATGGTAAGTTGTAAATAATGCTTGGCGTTCAGCCAAACCAGAGGCATTTTGCATGACAAAAACCTACTTAAAAACTATACCAGTTTTGCTTTAAGAAGCCATTAATAGATTTTAGAGGTGTTTTGGGGATAAAAAGAGATGAAAATGGTATAGAGGTGTGGGCGATTGGAAATGGCTAGTGAAAGAGGGTTCAAATGGAGTTTTTAGATGACTTTTGGGCGAAAAATAACACTTCGTACATTTTAAAAGATTGGTAGCTGTAAGATTCATTGGAATAAACGTTAGAAAATTTTAAAATGAGGAGATGAAGAGTATTTCAAGGGTGGGGGAAGTAGTCGTTCAAACTGATCAACAGTTCATTATCTGATATACATTTTAAAAATTAGGAAAAATGATAGTCGTGTGAAATAAGGAGCAGAAGAATCAACCTTAATCAACCACGTGTCAAATGATGACAGACATGTCAGATGATATCAGTAGAACACTAAATGCTAGGGATATGGCAAGATTTCTCTAGCATGTACGTAAACAATTGGCGTCTATTAGAGGTGTTTTGAATCTCTCTGATAGAGTGATTTCGATTCAAGTTATTTTTAACAAAGATTTTTCGATTCGAGTTGTTTCAATGATGATCTATCAATTTAAGTTGTTCTGATTTGTTGGTTTGACGGAGTTAGCTGTTTCGTACAAAAACTTCTTATTTACACAATAAATTTTTCTATTAGGGGAAAATTTAGTAGGGGATTATATATAATCCCTTTACTTAAAGATAAATCTCCTCATTATAAACTAAATGAGAAATAAGAGAAGGATTAATAAAATATTGTTGAGATCACAAAGGAATGTGAGGTGTCAACAAAGTTGGTTCAAGATCAAGGCATCGTGGAGTTTAATCGAAAACTGAGGAAGTTGGCTAGAGGAAGCTAGTTAGATTCACCATGTATTTAGGTTTAGTTTACCATGTTATTATGAGTTATGTTATAATATTGAGGTAAGGTTACTCGGTACCAACGATGGACCATGTCCGACTGGACATGAAAGAGGTTTCATGCTATATTGAGAAACCTCACTTAGGAACCCCTGCGGGAACTGTTTTGAATGATTGGGGAGAAAAAAAACATTAAGGCATCACTTAGAAATTTTATATACGCCGAATAAAACACCCAACATTACCTGAGAGAGAACATTCGAGCAACCTTGAGCAACTTATATTGGGTTTCCTCTGCCCTAGAGTTTTGGTGCCAAAACTAGATATTTTTCCCTAAATGATCTGAGTTACGTCATGCAATACCTAATACTTGTAAATTTAGATGTGGATCAAATACGATGGTTTTGTGAGCATATGGTGAGATGACACGACATTTAATGCACCTGAGGTTCATCTTTTATTTTTTGGGCCTATATATAAACATTTCTTCCATTTTGACGAGCCACGCGATATTTAAGTTAAAAGAAAACTTTAAGAGAGTTATTACAAACTCGAGTTATTGGAAACCAGAGACTTTATTTCCCTCGCCAATAATGCTTTTTCCTAGTTCTTCTCGAGAGCATAAGAATTTATTGAGGTTTGACCTTTATTCCATCATGAATTGTGTTTGAAATGCTTACCTGACGTGTATCTAGAGTTGTTTGTCTCATGTCTCTCTAGATAGTCTCTATTGAGGTTCATTAATTATTATACAATTGTATTCATTATTTTTTATTTGGGTTATACTCTAGAGTTTATTCATTCTTTTGAGACTATGTTTATTATTTTGTTCATTACCATTAATATGTTTTATGCCTCCGTTTATCTTTAAACACCCTAGCAGTTAGAGAACTACTCTCTTACAAAAGGTTAAATGGATTATCACACACCATCAATTTTATTTTTTCAATTAAAATTAAATCAATAATCAATTAATCCAATTTTAATTTAGCACCTTTTAATTTTTCACTCCTTAAACTATAAACCAAATTTATCTTGACTTAAACTTAAAATTAAATGATATAGAAAAAATAAAATAAATTAACAAACCACAGCAAACTAATGTATGAGAAAAACCCATAATTGGAAAAGTCTCGAATGACCCATCCACGTAAATTCAATATAATATAGGAATTTCATAAGAATGATATATGACTTACGCAATTAACTCGACCCCTTCAATCCTTAATACTATCCCCCTCCCTGAGCCTTTTTCATAGCAATAATTACGAATCTACCCATGAACTTCCACAATGAGTTCTCCGCTCACGTGTCATTAACCACCAATCTTGGCTACCAAACCGTCACCGCAACAAATATAGAATATACTGTATCAAACTTTTGGTGCTCAAACACGAGATCTTTTGGTGCGAAGATGGTTTGATATACTTAATCTACCGCATGATTACTCTTTGTTGAATATACCAAAAATACTCAACAAAGAGTAATCAACCTTTTTCATACTAAATATACCGCATGAAACATACTCAATAAAGAGTAATCAACTTTTGGTTCTCAAACATGAGATCTTAAATAAGAAAATTAGTATGAAATTTGGATATCAAACAATTGGGTGTAAACAAGGGTTTAGGAGTCTCAATATATGTTCTTGGAAACTATTTTCGTAAAACCTATTACTTAAAAATTAATGTCATCCCTAGTATTTATATAAAATACAAGATTTGAGGCAACCCACCCTTCGAGAAAATTTTATCGAACAAAATGCATAGGGTTGTGACACCCCGCCTAATTAAACCCCGATTGATCAGTCCTAAATTAAATTAACACATGTTTCTGAGTTGGTTCATTCTTAGCATCACTGTCGAAACTTTTTAATTACTAACCACCTAAGTGAAATTATACTGGTGCTAAGTTTTATCTTTCATTAACTCAATGAAATACTCATGCAGAAATAAATAATTAACCATCACAAGATAACTGAATACAACCATCACATATAAATAAGAATCTGGCCGAAAAAATAATCGGCTAAAATCCAACACGAAAGTAAATACAAATAACAATAAATCTCAAGGTATCTGAAATAAATACTAAATAAAATCGTGAGCAACATGATCGAATATCTAATAGAAAATCCCTATACTAGGAATAAAAGGAATAGAGGCGCCTATCAAAATCATGCAATATCCACACATGCTGCAGCAGCGAATCCCTGGAATGAATCAAGCCTGGTGTCCCTGTGGCTGGACACCTAAAAGGTTTTGAAAATAATTTATATCAAGGGTTAAAACCCAAAATATTTTGAAAACATTTAGCAAATGATTAACTTGCAGTAATAAAATATGCATGAATGTGATTCATATTTTAGTTAGTGTCGCACTCCCTTGAGGACAAACCCACCCCTCAACTAATGTGCATACCTAACGCCTTCTTCATATCCGACCTAGTTCTCTACCCCGAAACTGGATACTTGATATAACTCTTGTGAACCGCCCTACTCAATCCCGTGTATTTTAAAAGCATGATTTGTAAGTTATTTATCACCTTAACTTAGTTAATCATCTTCCTTGAAAGCCATATAATATTCATTAGTTATATAAATAATACACTTTTCTCTATATATTTAAATTTCCCGTATATAATCATTCACCCCATTATGTACGTACAGTTATCTTACAACAATCACACATGTTGAATGTGAATATAACCCATATATAATTAATACAATCCTCTTCATGTATTTAATGACTCGTATATAACTATTTATCCCATTATATACGTAGAATCATATTACAACATTCACACATATGTTGAATATAAATATAACCCATCCTCCAGAGTAATAACTCACGGATGTATTCTTCTAAAATGCTATCACACTAGGTGTACTCGCATAACCTAGTTACTCCAAGTCAGAATGGCTCACTAACTTGGCCAAAAATATAAACATAATGGAGGCAGTCATATTCCTTCCCTGAAAGTGAGATAAGCCCCTCACCCATATAACAGACGCTTTGGCCTGGGGATATACTTGTCCTACTCCTCAAGCTAGGGGATTCACTTACTACGCGCAACCTCCCTTGATAGCACTAGAGTATATGTATTAATAATATCTAACCAATGATATTTATAAGCACACGTCGTATATATACAATCACACACCGTATACGTATAAATATAAAATATCCCGAATTTATCGTGTACTGAGTTCGTAACACAAGCCTATACATAATATCTTGAGTTGATGGTCCAACTCTGATTATTAATTAAGTTGCACATTAATTAATTAAATTTCTTTTGGTGTCGCCCAACCAATATACTCGGACTTTCTCTCATCGCCCGAAATTAATATAATACCCGAGTCTAGATCCTCGACTTCGAATTTATTAGCTTTCATTCGTAATTAATTTAATACCTTGGCATTGCTCAACCAATATACCCGGACTCTCCTACTCGATCCGTATTTAATTATTTTGTAATATTTTTCCCCGAACTAACTCTAATGTGTCACACATAAATCCCTCCACATTCTAGTTACTTCCTCTTACAATTGTTAGGAATTTATGTTCCATATTTATTTCTCACTAAATAATGTATGGCAATTGAAATTTTAAAATAATTTCTCTTATATATAAACTGGCCGACCTGTCAAAAAATCTTGGACCATCGATCGATCGACCCTTTCCATCGATCGATCGAACAGGTCTTCTTCTTCTTTGACTTTGTTTCATCCATTAACGAATTTCTCCCAGCTCCTACCTCTTCTATGGTTCAACCCAAGCGCAGACAATATTTTTTACTACATGGTAACATGATTAGAACCTCCCCTACAACCTCAAACATGACTAAATTTTCCACAAATATCAACTTGGGAAATTTCTGGGTCTTTCTTTGTTCAGTCCCAATTTCATCCGTTTATCCAAATTTCATTCATAAATTTCTACTAGGTTTTTTCACATCTAAGTTAAATATCTACTCAGAATCACGTAACACAGTAAATTTCTACATCAAATCTCATTTTGGTGTTCCAATTACAAAAACCCCATTTTGTACCCGTTTATATCCAAGAGGAATTTTTGATTTCCACATCACAAAAATATGATTTAGATATCATAAATAAACATCACGGGAAGTTAACCACTTGGCTTTTGGGTTTCATAGGGTCTGATCCGTTGGTGTAGAGGCAAGCTTGATGATGAGAACCCAATCTGTTCCTTGCTTTATCTCCGAAAGATCCTCAGATTGGTTATAACTGCTCCCTCTCACTTTCTCCCAAAAATCTTAGATTTAGGTTTATGGTTTTTTTACCGTTCCCCCAATCTTAGATTTTGGTCTTAAAATAGTAATCCCATTTTTAGCCTAATGGGTCAAGCCCAACTGAACCAAATACCCCGTGTGGGTCCGGTTATGCCTAAGAATGCCCCGTGACCTGTTTACTACCCCCGGGTACACTTTTCTGACTATCTCGGACCATTCGGACTCAATCGTACACTCATAATCGACATCTGAATTAATTTATAAAAATCCTTATTTCACACCCAAAATAGTCTATACTGACTCCCGATTGAGATAAATAAATGCCACATCACTAATACATGTTATGACATAAATAAATTATTACTATTCATGCAGTAATTAAATTTCCCTAAATATTAGACATTCACTCTCTGATTAATATTTAAATACAAGGAATTAATTTCATCTAGTGTTCTCACATGAAATAATAAAATTTACTTTATAAGGGCTCCTCTCTCCTACTACCAGCTCTCCTAGTGTTCGCTAGCTGAAAGATAGAAACAAACAACACCAGACTCAGAAAAGCTAATAGTATAAATCATCGAAAGGAAATCAAAGATAAGCAATGGGAAATCTAAACAGACACACAACCTACGAGACTTAAAACCATGCTCTCATTCAATTTTTTTTCGCATAGGCATGGTGTAGAGTCCTACCTGACGAAAACTTCACAAGGGTTAGAGTTCTTGAGCATGGGAATTTGTGATGAATGAGACATTGTGAATTTGTCTTCGACATACCATTTAAGAATGGAAAAGGGTTGATTGGAGGGTATCAACCATGATTTTTTTAAAAAATTTATGGTTCCAGTGAAGGGATTAATTTTCAGGTTGGTAAAGTAATGGAGGGGTCAACGTTTCTATCAGGTTACTGAATGGATTGACATAAAAACGAATTGTTATCTTGGAACGGGCTACAAGAAGGGTAAAGCGAGAAGGATTGAAACAGAACTAGGTGTTGTCCACAAAGAGATAGACTCACAAAGAGATGCGGTTACTGCCCAGGTCTCATCTCTCGTGTACCGCTGATAGACTCACAAAGAGATGTGGTTCTCGTGTAACTATATCTTCCACCATGGAAGGAAGTTAAACAAGGAAGTCTTCCCCGAGATGGCAAAAGAAAAAAATCCATTGAAAGGTAAACTATCGAGTAGTATTCCCAACTTTACTATTAACGGGAAGGAGTGAAACAGAACTAGGTGTTGTCCAATATTGTTGGAAATGTGGGTGAGAACTCCACTCCCATCTCTGGTAAAACGTTTCAGGAGGTGACTGGGATAGAGTTATATATTGGGTTGAATCTGTCATCCATAAGTCGATGGTTAGATGAAAAGCGAGGATTATGCATTCTAGATTTTTGGGCAATTCGGGAGTAGTATTTACCATAGGTAGAGTTATGTGTGATGCCTCATAATGGTTTGGTCTGCGTGACACCTTTGGAGACTTTATGGAAAAAGTTTCATTATCCACCTTTGGTAGATAAGAGGTGGGAAAATAACAAGCTACTAGGACCCGAGATGGGTTATGGTCCATCATCGGTAATTAAGTAAGTTGTATCCTTTCGTATAGTTCAGGGAAGTAAGGAGGGGTACGTCATCGTGCGTTAAAGGTTGAAGTCTAACATGATTAGTCATGGATGATGAGGGTAATTATCCAAAAGATAATCACGCGTTTGGCAACAAGAAAATTGACATCCATACAGGGGGAATTTCCTAACTGAGAGATAGTGTATCCTGTGGAGTATAGGCTCATCTTCTGGGGCACTATATTGTCAGGGGCCATCGAGTTAAAAATTTATGACTAGGTATTGGTTCAGGTGTCTCTTATGAAAGGAGTGATGAAGTTCGGCAAGAAAGGGGAGCTAGCATGGAGGTTTGTGGTTCCTTTCCCTATCTTTGAGAGGGTGGGACTGGTAGCTTATCGACTAGGTTTGCCAGAAAATCTTCAGCGGATACGTGATGTGTTCCACGTGGCATAGCTGGAGGGATATAGGAGGAGTGATTGAGATTTTTGGGCACGTTCCACTCGAGGATAATGACTTGCAATAGGACACCTCATATGAGGGGATACTGGTAGCTATGTGAGCGCAAGATGCAGTATAAGATAGTACCTCCTGTTAGAGTGTAGTGGAGTGGGGTCATCACTGTATTGATGAGTATACGTGGGACCGAGAGGAGGATATGTGAGATAAGTATCCAGAGTTATTCTCCGCAGTAATGACAAAATTTTAGGGACGAAATTCCTTAATATGGGGGGGGGGGGGAGTATGTAACACCCCGTATTTCTGTGCATTTAAAAAAAATAATTAATTCGAATAAAAATTGAAATTACTTATGTGTCGTAATTTAATTGAATTAGTTATGGTAAAATTTATTTAAATATTAATCGGAGAGTGAATGGTTAATATTTAGGGAAATTTAATTACTAAGTGAATAGTAATAATTTATTTACCTGATAATGTGTATTAGTGATGTGGCATTTATTTATCTCAACCGGGAGGCGGTATAGACTAACTTTGGTGTGAGATAAGGATTTTTATAAATTAATCTTGATGTCCATTTTGAGTGCACGATTGAGTCCGGATGGGCCGAGATAGTCGGAAAAATTTGCCTGGGGGGTAGTAAACGGGTCATGGGGCATTCTTAGGCATAACCAGACCCACACGGGGTATTTGGTTCAGTTGGGCTTGACCCATTAGGCTAAAAATGGGATTACTATTTTAAGACCAAAATCTAAGAGTGGGGGAACGGTAAAAAAACCATAAACCTAAATCTAAGATTTTTGGGAGAAAGTGAGAGGGAGAAGTTATAACCAATCTGAGGATCTTTCGGAGATAAAGCAAGGAACAGATTGGGTTCTCACCATCAAGCTTGCCTCTACACCAACGGATCAGACCCTATGAAACCCAAAAGCCAAGTGGTTAACTTCCTGTGATGTTTATTTATGATATCTAAATCATATTTTTGAGATGTGGAAATCAAAAATTCCTCTTGGATATAAACGGGTACAAAATGGGGTTTTTGTAATTGGAACACCAAAATGAGATTTGATGTAGAAATTTACTGTGTTACGTGATTCTGAGTAGATATTTAACTTAGATGTGAAAAAACCTAGTAGAAATTTATGAATGAAATTTGGATAAACGGATGAAATTGGGACTGAACAAAGAAAGACCCAAAATTTTCCCAAGTTGAGATTTGTGGAAAATAAATCATGTTTGAGGTTGTAGGGGAGGTTCTAATCATGTTCCCATGTAGTAAAAATGTTGTCTGCACTTGGGTTGAACCATAGAAGAGGTTGGCGTTGGGAGAAATTCGTTAATGGCTGAAACATAGTCGAAGAAGAAGAAGAAGAAGAAGACCTGTTCGATCGATCGATCGATGGAAAGGGTCGATCGATCGATGGTCCAGGATTTTTGACAGGTCAGCCATTTTTATATATAAGAGAAATTATTTTAAAAATTCAATTCCCATACATTATTTAGCGAGAAATAAATATGGAACATAAATTCCTAACAATTGTAAGGGGAAGTATTGGAATTTGGAGGGATTTATGTGTGACACATTATGGTTAGTTTTGGGAAAAATATTCCAAAATAATAAAATACGGATCGGGTGGCCAATTCCGGGTATATTGGTTAAGCAATGCCAAGGAATTAAATTAATTAGGAATGAAAGTTACTAAATTCAGAGTCAGGGATCTAGACTCGGTTATTATATTAATTTCGGGCCATGAGAGCAGGCCCGAGTATATTAGTTGGGCGGCACCAAAAGTAATTTAATTAATTAATGTGCAAGTTAATTGATAATCAGAGTTTGACCATAAACTCAAGATATTATGAATAGGCATGTCTTACGGACTCAGTACATGGTAAATACGGGATATTTTATATTTATATATATATACACAGTGTGTGATAGTATATATATGGTATGTGCTTATAAATATCAGTGGTTAGATATTATTAATACATATACTCTAGTGCTATCAAGTAGGTTATGTGTAGTAGCTGAATCCCCTAGCTTGAGGAGTAGGGGTAGTATATCCCCAGGTCAAAGCGTCCGTTATATGGGTTCGGGGCTTATCTCACTTTTAGGGAAGTAATATGACCGTCTCCATTATGTTTATATTTTTTGCCAAGTTAGTGAGCGATTCTGACTTGGAGTAACTAGGTTATGCGAGTACACCTACTGTGATAACACTTTAGAGAATACATACGGTGAGTTATTACTCGGGAGGATGGGTTATATTTATATTTAACATACGTGTGAATATTGTAATATGGTTCTACATATATAATGGGATAAATAGTTATATATGGGTCATTAAATACATGAAGTGAATTGTATTAATTATATATGGGTTATATTCACATTCAACATGTGTGATTGTTGTAAGATAACTGTACGTACATAATGGGGTGAATAATTATATACGGGAAATTTAAATATATAGAGAAAAGTGTATTATTTATATAACTAGTGAATGTGATATGACTTTCAAGGAATATGATTAACTAAGTTACGGTGATAAATAACTTATAAATCATGCTTTTAAAATACACAGGATTGAGTAGGGCGGTTGACAAGAGTTATATCAAGTATCTAGTTTCGGGGTAGAGGACTAGGTGGGATATGAAGAAGGCATTAGGTGTGCACATTAATAGATGGGTGAGTCTGTCCTCAAGGGAGTGCGACACTAACTAAAATATGAAGCACATTCATGCATATTTTATTACTGCAAGTTAATCAGTTGCTAAATGTTTTGAAAATGTTTTGGGTTCTAACCCTTGCTATAAATTATTTTCAAAACCTTTTAGGTGTCCAGCCATAGGGACACCAGTCTTGATTCATTCCAGGAATTCACTACTGCAGCATATGTGGATATTGTAGGATTTGGATAGGCACCTCTATTCCTTATATTCATAGTTTAGGGGTTTTCTATCAGATATTCGATCCCATTTCTCACAGTTTTATTTAGTATTTATTTCAGATACCTTGAGATTTATTGTTATCTATCTTTACTTTCGTGTTGGATTTTAGCCGATTGTTTATTTAGCCAGATACTTATTTATATGTGATGGTTGTATTCAGTTAACTTGTGATTGTTAATTATTTATTTCTGCATGAGTATTTCATTGAGTTAATGAAAGATAAAACTTGACACCAGTCTAATTTCACTTAGGTGGTTAGTAATTAAAAAGTTGCGACAATGATGCTAAGAATGAGGCAACTGAGAAATCTGTTCTAATTTTATTTAGGACTGATCACTCAGGCTTTTATTAGGCAGGGTGTCATAAGGGTCATTAAGAATGAACTAAGCATTATCATTTGAACGAAAGACATCTTGTTAAAATAAACTTGCTAAACTCGTTTGAACAGACTTTGAATGATCTTTGAATGAAAATTCTCTACTTAACAAAAAATTATCGCTTCAACCTCATTTAACGCTCGTTTGAATGAAAATCTATTTCTTATTTGAACAAAAGAGAGCCTCATTTGAACGAACATGAAAATCCCGTTCGAACGACTTAAAAAATTACTTATAAAGATTTACAAAAGATGCCTCAAAATATTTTAAAAACAAAACACCCAAAACATATATCGAGGGATCAAAAAATAATATTCGTTCATAGTTCTTGAGATCCCTTGGATGATGAAGAAAAACTCGGCATGTATTCGACTTTTCTATAACTTGGATCATACAATCTTCAATCAAACATCATAGTCTTGAAGGAAAAAAAATACAAATCCTAATCTATGACACAAAAAGGTTTTGTTCAAATAGAATAAATCCAATATATGTACAAATTGTCTCAATCGAAAATTTTCTGTTACATTACAAAAATCATAAAAGTATTTTTTTTATATTTATTTTGTGACGTTAGTTTTGCACATTTTGGTGTGATTGAATCCCATACATTCCATGTTTTCCATGTATCTAGAACATTTAGGTATTCTTTACATACTTTGGATTGTCTCTTGGTCATGCAATGTCATGGAGTTATTCGAATTAGGTTTTGCTTAATGGGTTCATCTAAGTATAAAAATTTACACACTTTATGAACTCATTTGTGATTTGATATCAATTTAATCATGAGCTAAGGACGTGTTTTCCTTTCAAGAATAATGGCATGTGAAAATGGTATTAATTTGAAAAATAATAATAAGAGTGTGCAATGGAAAGGGATATAAAGGGATTAAAACTCATTTTCATGTTAGGCCACCTTTGGCAAGAGACTTAAAAATATAAATATGCCAAGGACAGTTTTCTAAGGTGTTAGAAGTTGAATATCAATCGGTTTGCACATTTTGTTTAGTTCATCCTTAATGTTTGACACTATTGATTTGAGAATCATCAATTTTTTCTTCGCTTTTGTGTAATAAGAACATTTTGTCAATTTGAGTTCACTTTATTTGTCACTTGAGGCTAAGTCTACATTTGATAATTAAGTCCATCTAATTTGAACTCTGTGGACTATTCTAGTGTTTGAAGAATGTATTACCCCTTAATTATGTGCATTATTTACTTATGGAAATTAATTATTGTGCTTTTCGTGATGTGTGATGTCACTATTTATATTTATATGTATTGTATTAATTGAATATGGAATCGAAGTTAATCTATAGTAATTCATCAATTAAATATTTGAAATTTGGACACTTAAAGGATTAATATTATTTTGTTTAGTATCTTAATTTGGGTTGACTTTTAGGAAAATTAGAATATCCAGTTATGAATTAAAATAATGGATTTAAATCCCCATGGGTTAGTAGATAGCTTGGGATAAATTTAGGACTATTTGGATGTAGTTTTGGGCTTGTTTCGTAGGAGCCCATATGGTGCCTAAACCCAATTTCGTAATTAAGCTAATAAAAAGATCATTATTCTTAACCTAGTTCATTCCAACCTAATTACAGATAAACCCTAAAGTTGTATAGATGAGGCTAATTGGAGAATAAGAGGATTACATAAAATTGGACTTAAATTGATTACATCCCTTTTATTGAGGTCAGTTTACCTAGTGTAGGATTTTAATTATTTTGTGTTATAATATAATTATTCATTAGAATCAAAAAAATAAATTGATTAAATATCTAATTTGGAGATTAATTAACTAGTTTAGTATTTAAACTAGTAAGATAATTTAGTTATTATTCATGTTCTTGAGATAATTTGGTTATAGTAGAATTCATGATGAATCTGAGATGGAATTGATGTATAATTGTTAGGAAGATGTTATGTAATGTGAATTAATCAAAATCCCAATTATAATTGAATGAATTGATAACAAATCTAAGTTTAATTGATCAAATATATAAAACTAGGGTTTTTGGGTGAAAGTGGAATTTATCCCTTTAAATCATGTTAGAATCATGTGTTATACGTTGGAATTGATGTTGGAAAAATTAAATATGAAGTTATTTGAGTTAAGGATTGATTAGAGGCTCGAAAGTGAGGTTATATTGTTGTTAATGGAGGATTTGGGTAGTTGGAGATGAGGATATGTGTCAATCTCTTTTGAATATGTTTTTCCAATGACTTTAAGGACCTCGCTCGAATGACCATATTAATCTCGTTAGAACGACCTTTGAACAACTTTGAAAACATGAAATTGTAGATATTTTAGTTATGAATGCGTGGACGATTATTTTGTTTTTTGGATTTTTTATGAATTTATTATGAATATTTTACCAGGAGTGCGCAAGGCTAAAATTTTAGGTTGGTGATTTTGGTTTGGGCCTTGTGTGGTGATTTGTTGGTTGGAATTTGAGGCGTAGGTTTATATTACTTGACCTTTAGGTTGGTTATACTCGAAGAAGTGAAAATATATTATTATTTTTAAGGTATAGTTTGGGTAGTTGGATTGTTGGGTAATTGACCTCGTCGGATTTATAGGGGTTAAATCGATTGAATGTATTGATAACCCATTAAGTAGTGTAGTAATTGTGTTAAAATAATGATTATAAATGTTGGGTGTGAAAAATATGAAGACTTGGAAAGCATGGGGAGATCGGGTTAGCTTTGTAAATAATATATTACATTTAAACATATGAATTTACTAATAATAGTAAGAGACTTTATATGCAGCCTAGGCGATTAGGGTTTATGCTTATTTGTTTGGCCCGGTTGAGTAGGGTCATACTTCTCTTGCCTATTTTTAATAACACACTAGGTGTGAGGACTCATGGGATACATAATATAGGGGATATACTTATGGGGCATGGGTGACGGAGATCGATACCCTGATGCGATGATGATGGGTTTGACCCTGAGTATGATTACCCAGAAACTACGTGCTGAAATCCTCATTATATCTAAAGTGATATACATGAGATGATCCTTTCTTATAACTTTGGGTGTGAAGGCGTAGTGATTATCTATTTGGAGATGATTTGATGGTTATTGGTTTGGGATAACCAATAACTATGCCTATTACGCATGAGAGATCCCCAAAGACGGTAGGATAAGCCTTCTCTATATGCGTGCTTTTGAGGGCCCTTTTATGAGTTACGTGTATTGGATCGTACCCGCATGATGTTGATATAGATGAATAGACAATGTTCACTAATATACTATACACTCAATTCGTATAAATTAATATGTAATGGAACCTATATCATAAGTCCATTAAGATGAATTATACTTAATCATGTTGTGAATATGGGAATGAAATTAGGCACATGAGATATTTAGGTTGTTTAGGTTAGGATAACTTAAAACAAAATAAAATACATGAGGAATGTGCATGGTAATATTGTAGCCCAAACTCAGTTATAATTAACGTCATTGTTGCATCGATTTTTAGATGCCTTACGCCGTTGTTGCGGCTGATTACTTGGGTGTATTTCATTGGGGGAATTTTAGCGAAGTTCTATTTTTTCTTTCCTAGGATGTAGCAGTCGAGAAGTATTGATATTCTATCTATTTTTATATTTGTATATTTTGGTACACACAGTTGCATGGATTTTATATTTGAGATACATTTTTATTCTAAAGTTAGTTTCATTTTGTGTTGGGTAGTTAGATGGTATCAAAGAGGGTTTTATCTTATTTAGTATTTTGTCTCCAATTATATTTACTTGTTTTAAATTTTTATTTATTCGTTGTGATGATAATGTTACCAAATGTTTTTCATTCCCGTGATTTTTGTACGAGACCTGATCAATCTATTTATAAATGTTACGAGGTGTCACAGTTGGTATCAGAACAATCCAGGTTCTAGTATCCTAGGGATATTGAATGCATCCATCATTTTTGGCATTGAGTTCTTTGATTACTTTATAGACTTATCGTATAGGATTTGTATTCTCTAAAACTGTGACCTCATTGGGGATTTTGTGCCATGGCTCAAGATGAATGATTTTAATCGATGAAAGTGTATTGAGAGGGATACTAGTTTGGATTCCCATTGCGATAGGTCCCATGCATGAAGTCACTTTCGATTGGGAATTAGGTACCATTAGGGGTCAGACCTTTAGTAGGTTCTTAACATATGGTTCGAGGGTAAACTCTTCCACTCACCATTCGTAACAACTTTAAGATTAAGTTTCTGAAGACCTAGTCTTGAAGAACACATGGTAGCTAGTATAAGGAGGAGTTCAACTATCTTTCTCATTTTGCACCAAGAGAGAATAATACGAATGCAAAGAAAAATATTCTCGATTTCAGTTATTGCATGAGAAAACTTTTTTAGATGGCATAAACCTTACGTGAAGGGTTTGGATAGTGTTATTGGGTAACTCGTTCGTAATCACTTGCGGTTAAGTTGTGGAAGTTACCTTCTAACATAAGCCAAACTGTCAAAACTATCTAAAGGATAGAGATAACCAATAATGAGAAGACTGAGGCCAAAGTAGTATAAAATGACTAGAGATGGTGTAGAGTTAACATAAGTAGGGATGGCCTCACCAGCAGAAGGAACCATATAGGGGAAGTGGACTCCCAAGAGGTTTACAAGAATTAAAAAAAATATGATTTATTCCATAGAGGAAAGTTCAGCAGGGTTACCGTATCGATATTTCCTTTAGAGCTACATTTGCGGTGAATGAGACCGCTTAGCTAGTAATTACCTTAGGGCAACATGTATTAGTGGGGTTACCACCAGGGGATGGTTATTGGTATGTTCACAGATTAAGTACTTGAATTTTACTTAGACACTGAGGAGTTTTTGTTCTTTATTTGTAGTGAGGGTACTACGATTATAAGATATATAGATTATTATGCACGAAGCATTAATTATATTTGGATACACTAGGATGTGGGGGATTATTTATATCGAGATTGTTGAGATGTGGATTTATGGTTGGTCAGCTTGGTTCTCACTCTCTTTATTAATTTAGACATATAGTCTTATGACTTTATTATTTATCTTTGAGTAGTAGTTATATATTACACTTATATCGACATCCGGAGTAGCTTTACATCCTAGAAGCTATTGGGTGTATAGTAATTGTGGGAATCTATATTGTTGGTACGATAAAGCATTTTCGCATAGTTTATATTGAGGTTGTGTTACTTCCAGTGAAAAAGGTAGAACACCAGAGGCATTCGAAGTGTTATAGTGTTCGAAATCCCAGAATAGAAGTGGGAGAGTAGACCTATTTATTTTGATTAGGACTAGAGGTTCCAAAGAGGACATGGAGCCGTTTGGGGTCTGTTGAATAACAATGACCAATTTAATTACAACTAAGAGTTAGTTTTTCATGTTAGGAACGGTTCGAGACACTTCAGAAGAAGTAATGTTCAATATAAAGAATAAGAGTGTCGGCGGAGCAAGTAAGGGAGACATTGAGTCAAATGTAAGCATGGTCTTATGTCCCAAGATGTAGGTCAAGTGCTTTTAAATATTTACTTGGGGATGGGAATTACCAATTTTATATTTTGATGCCTAAGTCCTTTTATAGTTATCGATAAGGTAAGGACGACATCATTTGACCTCACTTCATCACTATCATTACATGCACAATATTTCTATAGGTACATGATAGTGGGAATTCCTGAGGGGACAAGTTCATATTTAAATGGCAAGACTAGTTTGTCAAGGTGTTAACTAAATGCTAGTTACGATGAAATACCTTCATGTGCATGAGGTCGTTCTAGGAAGAGTACACTATACCGTATTTTCTATGCATTATTTAATTATGGAAATTAGTTATGTATGATTTTCATGACGCCTGATATCATTATTTATATTTATACGTACTGTATTAGTTGAATTTGGAGTAGACTTAATGTACATTAACTCATACATTAAAGAATTGTGATTAGGACACTTAATGGATAATATCAATTTTTTTAGTATCTTAATTTGGGTTGACTTTTGGGATAGTTAGAATGTTAAATTATGAATTAAAATAATGGATTTCAAGCCCTATGGGTTAGTATTTAGCTTATGTTAGGTTTAGGACTATTTGTATGTAGTTTTGGGTTTGTTTTGGTGGGAGCCCCTATAGGGCCTAAATCCGATTTCTTAATTAAGCTATTAAAAATAATACTAGGCTTAACCTAATTCATTCCATCACATTCAAAGATAAATCCTAGAGCTAGAGAAAGGAGGCTAATTGGAAAAGAAGAGGATTATGGGAAATTGAACTTAGATTGATTGTATCCATTCGATTGGTAAAAGTTTACCTAGTGTAGGATTCTAATTTTTCTTTTGTTGTAATGTAATTATTCATTGGAATCAAGACATAAATTGATTAAAAATATAATTTGGGGATTGATTAACTAGTTTAGTATTTGAACTAATAAGATAATTTTATTACCATTCTCGTATTTTAAATAAATCTTGTTTTGATATAATTTATGATATATCTAATATGGAATCACTGTATAATTATTAGTAAGATGTTATACAGTTGAAATTAATCAAAATCTCTAATATAATTTAATGAATTGATAATAAACCTAAGTATAATTCTTCAAATATAGAAAACTAGGGTTTTGGGGTCAAAGTGGAATTTATCCTTTTGAATCATGTTAGAACATGTGTTATAGGTTCGAATTGATGTTAAGATAATAAGGTATAAAGGTATTAGGGTTTGGGATTGATTATCGGATATAAAGTGATGTTTTGGGATTGTTAATGACAAATTTTGGGAGTTGGAGAAGAAGATCAATGTCAATCTCGTTTAAACATGTCGTTTAAATGGCTTTGAGGACCTCGTTTGGATGAATATTGAACGACTTTAAAAACATACAATTGTATATATGTTAAATACGAATGCGTGGGATCTCGTTTCATATTTTTGGTACCTCGTTTAATTGTCTTGGAGTAGCCCGACTAGGCCCTATCAAAGATAAGGGAAGTCCGGCCCAAAATCTAAGGTCTCATAAATAACTAATTCAGTAGTGACCCATTCAACCCCTAAAATCTATCACGGGATATTCTAGGGATTATGGGCCAACGTGAAGGTTCCCAACGCCCCCACTCTCCGATGATTACATGTATATATTGAACCCCCCAACTCGGGGCAAAGAGCATGTAATTATAAATGCTCCCCTAGAGAAAAGAGAAATACAAAACTGTGAGCACCACCGTGGACGTAGGCCATTTTGCCGAACCACGTATATCTTGTGTCATGTGTGCTTGTAGCTATTTTATGTTCTTTACTTTTTTTGGTGATCTCATTTGCTTATAATTTGTGTTGAGATGTATTTTCACCACAATTAACGCCGTCTATGGGAAGCGATTGTTCTTCCTTTATGAAAGCCTTCACCAATAATAACCTAGAATGTCTGGTCATGGCAACAATGCCCCTCAAGCAGGGGATATTCAAGAGCAACCTACCCCTCGCAGGGTTAGGTATGAAGTTCGACGCTCAAACCCAAGGCCTCGCCCAGAACGGCAAGCCTCAGAAGAAAGTCAGCCACTAACTAGGTCCACACAAGTTTCTAGGCCGATCGACGCCTAAGAGGCTAGGCTCCAAGAGTAGGAGGAAGCCACTCATAAGTAGGAAGCTGAGAACGCTCGCCTCAAAAGGAGATTGGAGAAGATTGATATAGTGATCCATCGCAACATAAGGCAACATCATTATCGCACTCCTAACCCTCAGGCGAGCAGATCTAGAAGCCTAGGAAGGAGCCAAAGATGTGGATCTCAAAGAATTGAGGGACACGGATTAGATAATGACTAGTTCAAGCAATAACAATCATCTCGCCGTTGTAAGAGCCCAAGGTGAGAAAACGATGACATACGAAATTTGGTCCGGAGAGAAATGGACCAACACCCAGCACATTGGCTTGCTAGGTCGACCAGAGAGCTAGCTAGACGAGCTCTCAAGACCCAAATGAAATTCGCTTATTTGAGAAAAATAGAGGAAGAAGAAGCCCCCAAGAAGTTAGTAATGCCTAGGTTCAAGATCTATGATGAAAAGACTGATCCTATTGACCATGTTAAGAAGTACAGGAAGACCATGACTCGTTGGAACCATAAGGACACATTAATGTGACGGATGTTTCCATCAAGCTTGCACGACGTGGCCCAAAAGTGGTTCAAAAAACTATCGCACGAATCCATTAAGAACTTCAAGTCCTTAGTAGATCTCTTCACAGCTCGCTTCATTATCAGCAGCTTCCATCCGAAGAGGATGGATCCTTTATTGACAATGAAGAAGAAGCCCCAGGAGAGCCTTAGAGACGCGAAGAGATAATATGAGGTATTCAACGAGGTCGAGGAGTGCTCGGAGCAGGTCTTCGTGGCATCCATTAAGATTAGTTTACCCAACTTCTGCCTCTTGCACCAATCCCTCACTAAGAAGTAGGCCATAACCATCGATGAATTGATGGTTCATATCAAAAAATATGCCAAAGACGAAGATGTAACTCATCTCATTGCGAAGGAAAATAGGCGCATCAAGGTCACCGGGAAGGTAAGCGATAAGAATGAGGGACATAAAGAAGGAAGTAAGAATGGGGAAGGAACGACCCTAAGAATGGGAGAAAGAGTGATGCCTCAAAGGCATTCCAAGAAGTAAATACACTTTTCAGAGAACCAATATACAAGATTCTAGTGAAGATCAAGGACGAATCATTCATTAAAAATCTTATAGTAGTAATGCAATCTTTTCAAATCGATTCGGCTAAAACGTAAGCAGGAAAGCGCCGGAGAGTAGAGGATGTCGACTATAGTAAGCACATCGTGTTCACACATGAGAATCTAGTGGGAGTAAGTACCCCACATAATGATGCATTGATCATTACACTCAGGATAACTAACTATGATGTTGACAAGTTGCTTGTCGACCAAGGTAGCTCGTCCAAAGTAATGTACCTCCACCTGTTCAGAAAGTTGAAGTTAAACGTCGTCGACTGAAGGAATCCGTCGTTCCTTTAGTTGGTTTCAGTGGGAAAGTAACCATCCCTTTGGGGAAGATCGTCCTGCCAGTAAGGGCGGGAAACATCTTCCAAATGATTGAATTTCTCATGGTCGATATTGACTCACCCCACTAGGCGATCCTCGATAGAGGATGGTTGAACGTAATGAAGGCAGCCCCCTCTACATACATTAGAAACTCAAATGTGTGACTGAACGAGGAGTGGTGGAGATCCATGTAGATCAGGTAATGGTGAGAAAGTGCTTCATAGCAGCCATTTGCCCCAAGCCAGATAAGAAGGTTGAGAAATTTATAAATAAGGATGAAGAGAAGGAGATGCTATTGCCCTCCAAATAACAACTAAGATAAGAAAGACCAGGAGTGGAGGAGACCGGACTCCTTTTTTATAAAAGTATCATCGAGGACCTAGAGGAATTCACAGCCAGTAGAAGTTCAAGTAAAAGAAAGTTTTTTATTAGAACCTCACTCACCGACCATAAGAAGAGGGAATTGGTCACCCTACTCCGAAGTAACCTAGATGTCTTTGCATGGGAGCCATACGAGCTGATCGGGATTGATACAAGCATCACTTATCATCGACTGCATGTTGATCAAACATTTAAACCAATTGCACAAAAATCTCGTCGTACTACTCCAAGCAAAGATAAGGGAGTAGAGAAGGAAGTTAAGAAACTGCTAGATGCAGGATCCATACGGGAAGTCTAGTTCCCCGAATGGCTATCTAACCCATTGGTTGTCCCTAAAAGCAACGAAAAGTGGAGAGTCTGCATTGATTTCACTAACCTCAATAAGGCATTCCCTAAAGACAGCTTCCTCCTCCCAAAGATTGATCAGCTGGTGGACAACACTGCAACACACGAATTGATGAGCTTCTTAGACACATATTTCGAGTATCACCAGATCCCTTTGTACGAGCTGGATCAAGATAAAATAACTTTTATAACCATAGTTGGGCTATATTGTTATAAGGTTATGCTCTTTGGGCTAAAAGATGTCGGGGCAACTTACCAACGGTTAGTCACAAAAATGTTCAGAGACCAAATGGGAAGAACTATAGAGGTCTACATCGATGACATGCTCGTTAAAAGAAATATCAATGATGACCACCTCTCTGACCTATCCAGGACCTTTAAAATCCTCAAAAAATACCGAATGAAACTCAACGCAAGCAAGTGTTCCTTCGGTGTCCAATCAGGAAAATTCCTTGTGTACTTGGTCAGCAAGAGAGGTATCGAAGCTAACCCGGACCAAATTCATGTCATTTAAAGAGTGCAACCTCCTTGTACGATAAGAGACGTGTAGAAGCTCATAGGTATCTTGACGCCCTAAATCGATTCATCTTAAAGTCATTCGAAAGATGCCAAACATTCTTCCAGTTGTTAAAGAAGACCAAAGATGTGGAGTGGAACGATGATGGATCGAAAGCATTGGAGGGGCTCAAAGCTTACCTCAACACACCACCCTTGATCGTAATCCCTCAAGATAATGATTCTTTATAATTATACCTTGAAGGATCCAGTCATGATATAAGTTCTGCACTAGAATGAAAAAATGGGGATCCAGCACCCAATCTACTACACGATCAAGACTCTCTTAGATGCCGAACAATGATACTTACCACTACAAAAGCTCGCCTTTGCGCTAGTGGTAGCCTCTAGAAAATTAAAACATTACTTCTAAGTCCACTACATCATCGTACTTACATCCCAACCACTTAAAGCAGTCCTGAGTAAAGCAAGCCTGTTAGGTAGACTATTAAAATGGTCGGTCGAGCTTGGGAGATTTGACATTCAGTTCCATCCGAGGAATTGCATCAACGGACAGATCCTCACTGACTTCATCTCAGAGTTCATAGGAGAGCACCCCAGTGGCCAAACTGTTCATCAAAATGAATTTCTCCCAACATCAGGGGTCTGGAGACTACTTATTAACGGAGCCTCCAATTCCAAAGGGGTAGGAGTAGGCATCTTGCTAATTACCCCCAAAGATGAAATACTCGAGAATGGAATTAGGCTTGGATATAAAGCCTCCAACAATGATGAATAATATGAAGCACTTATCGTGGGCATACAAAAGGTGCAAACGCTCAAAGAAAGATGACTCCAGGTGGTTGGCAACTCACAGTTGGTCTATTACCATATAAGTGGCAACTTTACCACTAGGGATGAGAGGATGACAGCCTATCTCGCCACTGTGAAAGAATTGATGGGAAACGTTGAACAAGTCAGCGTGTAGAATTTTCCTAGAGTAAATAATAGCCATGATGATTCCCTGACAGTCTTAAGCTCAGCGATCAACTCTAAATTGAGAAGGACAATTCAGATTGATTTCCTTACCCAACCAATTATCAACCAGATCAACGAGCTACCAAACGCAGGGCATATTCTCCAAATTAAGACAACCCCCAGTTGGATGGACCCCATAAGGGATTATTTGAAGGATGGAGTGCTACCAGCAGATAGGAAGGCCATTCATCAGATAAGAGTCAAAGATGATCACTTTCACTTATCTTCTGAGTGCAAGATGTACAAAAAATATTTCACTGGCCCGTACCTCCAATGCATTCATCAAAAGGATGTCGAGCAAGTCCTGCATAAAATCCATGAGGGAATCTGTGGGAGCCACATTGCGGGCAGGTCACTAGCTTTCTGAGCAATGAAAGAAGGCTACTGGTGGCCGTATATGCATGAAGACGCTAGAATCTATGCCCGCAAATGAAAAAAGTGCTAACTTCACGCACCTATGGTTCACCAGTCGGCTTCACTCACTAGCCCATGACTTTTCTCCCAATGGGGTATGGACATCGTGGGACCTCTTCCTACCGCAGTCAGTAATCACAAGAATTTCTTGGTCGCAATAGACTACTTCACCAAATGGATAGAAGCGGAGCCACTGGCAAACATTAGAGATGCATATATGATAAGATTCATATAGAGGAACATTATCACTCGTTTTGGGATCCCCAAGACCATCATCACTGACAACGAAACCCAGTTTGTAAGTGGCCTCTTCTAGGGTTTCTGCAGCGACCACGGGATCTGACACAACTTCAGCTCTATGGCATATCCTCAGATAATCGAATAGGTTGAAGCTTCCAACAAAATAGTGATTGATGGATTAAAGAAGTGCTTAGAGAGAGATAAGGGGGCATGGGTTAATAAAATACCCCACATCCTATGGGCTTATCGCACCACCTTACGGCGAGAGACTGGAAAGACACCGTGCGCCCTAACGTATGGGATAGAGGCAATTAATCCCTTGGAAGATGGCCTCCCTACCATGAGATCTACCCTAGTCGACCAAGGCCAGAACGATGTAACATCTCTCGCTGAACCTGACCGAGCTAAAGAAAGAAGGGATTTGGCTCTAGTGAAACTAGCAGCCTACGAACAATAGTTAGCAAAGCACTACAACAAAAAGGTCAATCCAAGAACATTCCAAGTTGGGGATTACGTCCTAAGAAAAGTTCTTGGCAACACTGTAAAATTATCGGATGGTAAGCTAGGACCAAAATGGGAGGGGCCATTCAAGGTGATAAAAGATGACCTACTTGGAGCCTATCACTTAGAAACGTTGGAGGGCAGGGAGATACCTAGAGCTTGGAATGCAGCCAATTTGAAGACATTCTACTTTTTATTTTTCTTTTTTCTTTTTAAACTCAATGTTGAAATTTCCAATTCATTTATGATTAATAAAGATTTGTTTGACAGTGTCATTCTATGAAGTGTTGATTTTTCTCAACTATATTATAATTCATGCACCTTTTCCATGTAACAAGCTTCCCTCTTAACGTACAAAACTAAGACAACGAGATACGTATTAAAGCAGGGTCGGTATGCAATGACCCTCCTCAGGCACTTGTCAGTAAACACGAATGACCTCCTAGCTTGCCCCTGGCAATATATGATGCCCTATAGGGGAACCTTAGGCAACATGGACAACCTAGGTTGTTCGCTAACATTTTTTGGCTGAAAAATCATACTCGGATAAGAACATTCAATACCACATGTATCCCCACCATTGCCTCACTTAGGCCTAAGGAAGTGTGACGACACAACCTCAAAGGTAAAGTAAGGTATAATGGTACACTAAAAGCATACTGGACTAGGAGGATACTCACTCAGTAAACCAACTATGCCTAAATCAAGTCTAGTCGACTGAAAGAGCCCAAGATAGTTGAAGAAGAAATCAATGAAGTAATAAAATACATAACACATGTGTAGTCGAAAAATCACTCAAAACATAACTATTTTATTAAATCATTACATATACAAAGAGTTACATATGTTGAGTAAATTAAATCCTAATGAGAACTAGGCCGCTGAGGAAGAGAGTCAGCCACTCGCGCTCTTCGACCATCATTTGGGTGAAGAGATAATTCATCCTCGACTTCTTTTGAATTTGGTTCTACGAGATGCCTTGGGATTTCATCTATGGGAACTCATCGATCATCCCTTCTGAATGGGTTCGACATCAAAGTTGAGGAAGAGATCTCATGCCGGTACCAGAGGACATAGTTTAAGGGACCCGTAACTCCCTAAGAGCACTCAACCACCCTCTTATGAAAGATAACTATTCAACTTCCCTCAACTTCTTCGGAGCATCGGTCCAACCCTGGCCATAACCATTAGCCCACACCTGCTGAGGACCTTTCTTGAATAGGTGTCGCATCAAGGTAACATCTCTTTGAATATCGATAGCTATCACGTATGCTCTATGAGCATCACCTCGAACCCCGATAATATCCCTAGTTGAGCCACTATCCTCAGTTCCATCTCGCGGCCCAATCGATGAAGAGGAACCATGTAAAACTCGAGGGGCCATGCTCGGCACATTCTCCTTAAGTCGCGAGACTTCCCTCCTTAGAGTGTCAATTTCTTGCTGAAGCACCTCTCCAACTTGATTAACCTCAGAGGCATCCAGAAGATTATACTTTAGAGCATCCACTTCTTATTCTTGAACAGAAATGCCAACCTCCTCCATATGTTGAAGCCTATCATTCAGCTTGGAAATAAGCTCTGACTGGTCCTTATAGTCTTGATTCCTCTATCGACGAACTCGATTGCTCATATCGGGACCAAGAATTTTTCCTAGTTGAGAGGTAGTAGGAATATATTCCTCAAAATCAATGAGTTATAAACCATATAACAGTTGGAGAACAAATAAATCAGTACGCAGAAGGGAAAAAAATTCCATTTCATTAAATGGAAGTTCAAGTACACCAAGTAAGAAACAAAGAACAACAGAAATGAAAAAATACAAAGGTCCCTAAAAAGACTAGCTGGCGACCTCAGTCTGTTCTGAGGATGCTGGTTACTTCCCCTTATCCACGGTAGCCCTAGATACGCCTCCCTCAGATGGAGAAGTCACCGTCCCCTGATCAAGGGGAGCGTCACCAGCAGTAGTCAGGACAGTTGGGACACCTTTATTGGTGGGAGAATGAGGCACCTCATCCACAATAATCTTGGGACCAGGGTCGTGCTCGTCAAAGAGGGGAGAATCAACATCCACAACAAGGCCTTATCCCAACCCTTCTAGAATTTGAGACGGATAATATAACCAATCTGAGCCTCAGTATCCTCATACACTGCGACCCATCCAGCGTTATACAAGCTCTCCCTGAGAGTGGTGGCCTAAAATTCCATCTTCTTCACCTCCTCGATAAGCTCTTTGTTCTCCTTGTCCACCGCCAGCTTGCTTGTGCAGACCAAGTCATATGACTGCCTCAGCTCCTACAGTTCCTTGGACATTGCCTCTTTTACCTTATTAACTTTTTCCAAGGCAAGGTCAAAAGAATTTTGAGTAGCGAGAGAAGCTTTTAGGCTTGCTTCCAACTTGTCATTTCTCTTCGCCAGCTCATCGCAGCTGCGATAGAGGACGGTGAAATCAGATACAAACTACAGAGAAAAAGAAAAAAATTAGCAAAAAAGACACCAAAAGAAGAATTACAAGAGTAAAAAAGTAAAAAACAAACTTACTAAGTCTAGCCCAGGGCTAACTAGTCGGTCCCAATACTTGACAACCTCTAGTGATCAACTGACAAGATTTCTCTCTCGAGCACCGCCGGAGCCAGCTGAGGGGAAAGAGCAACAGAAGCCCCCTCAATCAAGTCAGACACAGGCACGAGAGACTTCCCTGCCTTAGTCCTTACTTTTTCTCTCCACCTTTCTTCCTCCCTCTCCTTCTTCTTCCTCTCTACCTCTTTCTTCCTCTCTTCTTCCTTCTTCTTCCTCTCTACCTCTTTCTTCCTCTTTTCTTCCTTCTTCCCCTTTCTCTATCTCTTTCACCAACCACTCCTCTTTCCTCTTCCTCTCCTGCTCATGAACCACAGTCTATGAGCTAGTAACAATATCCCCACTCCCAGACATTTACTTCTTTAACCTACGAGCAAGATCCATGTTATCTTCATCATCACCCTAGATTAAATTTTTCCTAGAAGGGGCCATTGTTTCTTCATTGGATCTATCTGAATCCTCCAAAATCTCATAGCCTTCTGAACCGTCATCCAAACTAGAGGACCCTTCACGACTCAAACTCTCCTCGATATAATCACCCTGAACTCCACCTCTGTCCGCTCCCTCACTCTCTTCACCAGAGCTGCTATCCTCCTCGTCTAATTGAATTGGTTCAGTAGCAACCTCTTTTTTGATATCTAGATGAGGAATACTATTAACAAGTCTAATGATAAATCTAGACCCAATGTTCCTGTAATCCAAAAGTAATGCAGCTGATCGAGGATGCTTATTGTCAGCCAAGTATTCCCTAATCTTCCAAGCTTTAACCAGCTCAACAGCTCAAATTTTGTGAAGTGCAAGTTCTGAGTTCTTTGTCTTCCCTAAAAAAGGAAAAAAAGGAAAATATAAGAAAGACAATACACTAACAAAAAGTTAATGAGCAGACCAAGAGCTATGCCTACCTATGTACTCCTCCCCATAAAATGGAATCGTTGGTCCTCTGTACCTCGCCCCTTCAGTTTGGGGAAGGAACTTCCATATCCTGGCAATAAACCCCTCTTGTTAATAGTCCTTATGGCAATCAGGTAGATTGACTACCAATACCCTGTCAAGACTCCTATCTTTCAGATAGAGGAGACCAGAGATTATTCGAGAGAAAGAATAGTGAAAACAAATTTTAGCGAGACCTAAATTGGTGCCATATAGCTGATTGACCCTCTCTACACCATTAACAATCTTCCAAACGTTTGGATAACACTAGGCGGGAATGATGTAAAAGTAACTAAAGAAGTGTAAAAATAAATGATTTGGGGGAAAGGTTAAACCCCCTGGGACCATAAGAGGACATGAATCCAATACCCGTCCTTAATATCTCGAACATTATGAGGAATGGGGTAACATTCAATGTCTACCCAGTTAGGAATGTTATAAAACTCCCTAAACTCTGCTATTGACCTATTACCTATCCTTACCCTCAGGAAAAAGAAGCCCTAGCAATGATAAAGAACAAATCTCAGCATAAAAGAAAATGGAATATATGTGCAAAACTTACAAAGTAGAAATTAGTTTGAGACGATGCAAGGCTACAAGCAAAGAATATGGGAAGACAACAAAGAGCTCGAAGACGAAAGGAGAGACCTGGAAGTGAGAAGATACAATAAGAATCTGGAAAAATCTTGAGAATGCAAGGAAGTTTGAAGCGACATCAGAAATGTCTTCTTCAAACAAATTTAAACCTTTTCAATGATTACGCACAGAGAAGGAAGTGCATATTCCGCCTAAATCTACTTGGGAATGACCTTTCACTTCCCAAAGCTTCCTGCAATTCACAAAAATGCCATCAGGGTTATTATTTAAAATTATTGAGCCCAAATTGTGACCCAAAATTTTAGGGGAAATTATGGGTACCTCATTTAAATATATTGGCCCAAAGAAGTAGCCCGATCCCTATCAAAGATAAGGGAAGTCCGACCCAAAATCTAAGGTGTCATAAGTAACTAATTCAGCAGTGACCCATTCAACCCCTAAAATCTCTCACGAGATATTCTAGGGATTATGGGCCAACGTGGAGGTACCCAACACCCCCACTCTCCGAGGATTACATGTATATATTGAAACCCCCAGCCCAAGGAGAAGGGCATGCAATTGTAAACGCTCCCCTAGAGAAAAGAGAAATACAAAATAGTGAGCACCAATGCTGACGTAGGCCATTTTGCCGAACCACGTATATCTTGTGTCGTGTGTGATTGTAGCTATTTTATGTTCTTTACTTTTTCTGTTGATCGGATTTTCTTATAATTTGTGTCGACATTTATTCTCACAATAGAATTTATTTTTAATATTTTACTATGAATGCGCAAGGTTGAAATTCTAGGTTGGTGCTTTAGGCTTGGGCTTTGCGTTGGGATTTGTTGCTTTGAATATGGGGCTTAGGGATAAATTAGTTGACCTTTAGGTTCGTTACACTCTAAGAAGTGGGTATACTATTATTTTAAAGGTATGGTCTTCTTAATTGGACGGTTGGGTATATTGACCTCGTGGGACATTAAATCGATTAGAATGTATTGATAAAATGTTGAGTAAGATAGTAATTGTAATAAGATAATTATTGTAAAGGTTATGTGTGTGAGATACCTAGACATGGAGAGCCTATGGATATTGTGATAGTGTTATAAATAATAAATTGTAGTTAATCGTACATACTAACTAATAATAGTAAGAGACTTTATGTATAACCCTGACGATAGGGATATGTGCTTCTTTGTTTGGCTCGGATGAGTAGGGTCATACTTGTCTTTCATATTATGTGTAACATACTCGGTGTGAGTACTTGTGGGATAAATACTAGAGGGGATAATTACGGGAGCGAGTGATGGAGAATGGTACCCTAATGCGATGGTGACAGGTTTGACATTTGTTATGATTACCCCAAACACTACATGCTAAAAATCCTATTAAATCTAGAGTGAGATACATGGGTTGATCCTTTCATATAGCTTTGGGTACGGGGTTATATGATTTATGTGAAGGCATCATGATTATCCCTTTGGAGATGATTTGATGGTTATAGGTAGGACAACTTACAACAATGCTCAGTATGCGCGAGTGATCCCCTAAGGTGGTAGGATAGGCCTTTATTATGTGTGGGATTCAGAGGGACCCTTTTCTAAGGTATGTGTGTTAGACTGTAATAGTATTATATGTGTGTAGATGGAGAGACTATTTTTTTATATTATACACTTAAGACGTATAAAGTAATTAATAATGGAACCTGCAGCATAAGTACATTGTGATGAATAAAACATAATCTTGGGGTGAATATAGGCATAGGATTAAAGGAAAGAGATATATAGGTCTTTTCGTAAACTTTTTGTTAATGTTGTTATTTATAGGTTTAGGCTGTTATTTATATTGTAAACTTTGGTGGATTTTGTTAGACGAATTTCTCTAGCAAAGTTCAATTTTGTCTTTCTTAGGATGTAGCAGTCGATTAAAGTGTCTCTTCTATTTCCTATTTTATTTGAAGATTTCGGTACAAGCAGTTGTATGGATTTTATATTTGAGATGAATTGTTATTCAATAGTTGGTTTCATTTTGTATTGACAATTGGATGGTATCAGAGATGGTTTTATCATATTCATTATTTTGTCTCACATTATATTTTCTTGTTTAAATTTTTATTTACTCGTTATGTTGATAATGCCACCAAATACTTTTTAATTCCCGTCATTTTACTACGAGACCTTATCAATCTATTTATAAATTTTATAGGGTAGTTATAGGGAATATTTCATTTCCTTTTAGTTCTCACCCTCTCACCCCATGAACATGTTTTAGATATACTTTTATGCCATATGATTATTGAAAATTTATTTTATATGTCTTATATGTGTACCACCCCGTATTTTAATGACTTTTAAGATGGGATAAATCAGACTTAACTGTGGGATGAGTGAAAATTAATCCGAATTTAACTATTACTTGAGAATAAAGTAATATGTTATTTATGTTGAATATTACGTAGTGATTTAAATTAATATATATGATTATGACTTTACATATGATTATGATTTTATAAATTTTTGTGAGTTGTGAATATGACAATTACTATAATTAAGTCGGGATGCGCGTGTAAGTCATGTCGGGACTATATTTAAATGGAATGAAATGTAAATTATTTATTTTACATCCAAATGATCATTTCGATTGCATCGTTGAGTCCAGAAGGGTCAAAATAGTCAAAAAGTCTACCTGGGGGTTTGATTTCGGTTGAGGGTCAATTGGGAACCAAAAGGACAACCCAGAGGGGTATTTTGGTCATTTTATTGGGAGGTGAATAGAAGCTACAAAAATTAGGTTTTATTATATATGTGAAGAGATTAGATAGCTTAGGTTCATTCACCCCAAAACAAAGTAAAGGTCTTTGAGGAGAGTGAGAGGTTTTTCCACGGAGAATAAGAGTTTTTTAGAGAAAACCAAGGGACATCCAACTTGAACCACCTTACACCACCATCGAAAAAGTTACTGAAAAATATGAGGGTAAATCCTACACATATCTTCTCCAAAGTATCATACCTACACATTAAGGTAAGTGTAATTCTTATTCCCATTAGTGAGTGTAATATCCATGTTAAATTAAAAGAGATAAACATCCATGAAAACTATGATTCAAAGATGAAAATTTGATGATTTTGATGTAATTATTGAAATGAAAATCATTTATGATTATTCCTTGGATGAAGTTAGAATTAACACCATGAAATTTTGGGTTTAATTGATGAGGAAATTTGGGGTTTATATGTATTTTTGAGAAAGAACTATATAATGCCAATTTTCTGAATTTAAAATAAGATTAGTATGACTCATCGGAACTCCATGATGACTTTGATATGTTGTTATATTATAAATCATGTATATATTTTGGTATATAAATTGGGATAGATTCTTTGGAGGTTGTGATCATTTGAAGTTGGGATTTGCATACTGTTTCTGGGTTTTGTGAAGAACATAAATGGTGAATATAGAATTGGAGGATTTTAAAGATTATATTAATTTAGATAAATACCCTTATTGAAAGTAAGGAATTATATGTTTTCTATGTGTTATAATCACTCATAAACATTTATAAATGATGTTGAGATAATTGGGATTCATTAGAATATGTTCCATGTGGGTTTGGGTGTAATAAAATGGAGAAAAATGCCGAAAACTGAAGTTGGGGATAAACTGCTGAAACATTGAACGAACTGGAAATGAGACATGATGTCGTGCGAATGAGGTTCTATGTCATTTGAATGAGAATTCAGGGACTTCTAACAAGATTTTAGAAATCTTGTTTTAGCCCAGAAAAGTTTAGAAATTCGTATTTTGTCCCACAGTAGGTTCTAATTAATTTTTGGTACATTAATAAAGAGTAAGAGTCTTAGATTAATTTTGGAAAATTAATTATTGAATTAAGAAAGAAATTATATGTGTGATAACTACATAATAATATACGATAATGATATTGAATCGCAATTAACAAGTACGGGTAGTATTCGAGAAATACCACGAGTACTCGAGTATGCACCTATTATTATATAGGTGAGTATATACCTATTGCTTGATTATTTATGTGTATGAAATACCTATCCTACTTGCTACCGATGGGAGGTTTGCACGCTGAGGGCTGTCGTATCCTGATGAGCCTTATGGGGGATTTTTGACTTGTTGCCTCAGAACTTTGGATTTAGGTTGGTTGCCATTAGTGAGAATAATGATATTCAATAGTCATTTGGGTGCATAGCCCAAAGTCTTACAACTATGTTCGCCTCTAATACTTGTGTTTTGATATTTGTGGTTCGAGGGATATACTGAACCAACAATCTTTATACAGTGACGAGATGTACTGAGACTAGATAACAGAGTATGCATGTAACGCAGTTGTGTCTCGAGGTGTAATATTATATATATATATATATATATATATATATATATATATATATATATATATATATATATATATATATATATATATTAGAGTGAATGTATATTAAGTAGACATGAAAGATAGAGAATCTGAAATTAATTAAGTTTGAGAACACTTTATTATACTCAGAATTGAACTAATATACATTTATTCCATGTGTTGCGAATAAAATACGCGTGGAAGATAAGGTCTATGGATAGTTGACACTGTGATATAATCTAAGGAAAGTGTAAATAATAACTAGAAAAAAATGGAGACACGTTAGGCATGCACACTTGATAAAAGATGAGAATATCAAAAGAGAGTCTGAAAATCTAACATGTACATAATAATTGATAATTGTAACATTTATTCACTTGCTGTTTTTACAACCTTTTACAATCGGGCTCTGTCCCGTTTTCTCTTGCATATTCTCTTCCCTTTTGTATATACTATATCAGGTGTCCAGCCACAGGGATGCCCAATATATAGGATTGGATATTTATATGCTATGGAAACTATGGAGTTGTGGACTTTGCATTAGACGCATCATTCTATTGATTCAGGTACTCTGTAGTCATTTCTTTTATGGTATGTTGCTAAAAGATTCGTGTCATTTCCATTCTATCTCAGTTAGTGTTTTATTTTTGTCGGTGTTGGATACATTTGGTTTATTGTATTGAGATATTTGAAACTGAGAAGTTTATTCTAGTTATATTAATTAAGTTTTGATGATACTTATTCATTAATCATTAATGTGGGATTGTTTATATTTTAACTTGTTGGTATTGTTAAAAAATAATTTTATTAAAAATTAACATTGGAAATTTTAACACTAGCTTAATTGATTACTAGGTTGTTAATAAAGAAAGAAAATATATTTTTGACAGTGATGGTAAGAATGATCCAACTGAATAATTCGAGTTAATTGGGTAAAGGATTGGCCACCTGGTATTTAATTGAGTGGGTTGTTACAGTGTGGTAATCCCCACATGTATATTCTTGTGTGTAACTTCTTATATTTGTTTAAATATATATTTGTCCTTGTTGTTTAAGTATTTTCATGTATTTAATCCGTGTTCTTAATTTATTATTATTTTAGATAATTTGTTTTTGTTTCCACGTTTCATACTTTTTCATACCATGTTTACTCTATTTCCTTTGTCTCTCCCTAAACAAAAAGGGGGAGAAGTTTAGATTATTGGGGATTAATTTCATATATGGGGAGTATTTTTGGCTAACTGTGTTATATGATTTATATTCCTAATGCATTTGAAAGTCGAGTTAAGTGTATGGGTATAATCTTCACTATGGAAAAGTTTCACAAGTCAAGTGTTACTTGTGAATTTTTCCTTTTAGGGTTTGGAGATTTGGCATTAGTTCTTGGCAACCTAGTTTTTTTTCTGGTTTTGTTCCAAAATATCAAAATGATGAGATTTGTTACTATTGATTTTGTAATGCATTGTAACGAATATTTAAATAGTATTATTGGATTTTTCTCTATTGGACAAAACTATTTATAGTCTTAGGTTAGGTTCTTTATGTTTGTACTTTCAAGCCTATGCAATTGAAGATATGTAACCGCTCTCATAAAGTGTCATCAAACTCATGTCGTGTTTTTATCTTCATCATTAGGATCTAAAACATCTATAAAATTTTATTATGTTGATCCCTGGATTTTAGTTTGGGTGTTTTTAGTTTTTATTGGGGATATTTATTAATTTTTTTAAAAGAAAAATATTGTTTTTGTTTGAAGTAGTTTTAACAAATATGTGTTTTCGTTCTAACAAGATACGCCATGTTGTTCGAACGAGTTTGCATCTTGGTTTGAACGATATTGGTTTTTGTTTGAATGAGGATCAAATGTGCTTCAAACGAGACCTTATTATCCAACTTTTAAAATTGCAATTTGATTATTGCTCGAAGCTTGTTCTAACGACTACCCAATGTAATTTGAATGAAATGCCCATCTCGTTCGAATGACATTGAAAAATGTTCCTAAATTTTTGTGGAATAATTTGTCATGTTTTCCAACATAAAATAGGGCAATGTTTGTAAGTTTCGTGAATGCTTGAATAGTTTTTTATCAAAGAAAAAAATTAAGCCTATTTAAAACCTTGTTTACTAGTTTGTGAGATATAAGAATCAAGATAATATGTTTCTGTAGGAGTCTCATGCTTGGAACCAACAATTTCATTACTCTTCCTAGATTGAGTAGTTTTGGAATAGTGGACTCTATATTGCGATTGAAAGTGGCTGGTCAAGATCGATAGATACGAAGAAGCGGGTGGACTACGTTATGTGCCATTGGCGGATTCCTGCAGTGGCTGCGAAGAAGGTTAAAGGAGAGAATATTGGATCAATCTTGAATAAAGTCGATTCGGTGAGTAAGACATTGTCGTCCATGTATAAACCCTATATCATAAGGGATTTTGTATGGCTAGGCCATCTGAGGTTTTTCCCACTGCGGGTTTTCCTTCATACATCATGGCATTGTGGGTTTGTTTCTTTACCTTGTTTATTTTACTCTTGCATGCTCACATAGATAATTATTGACTAATATAAAATGAGTTAATGTTTAAACAATGCATGTTTAAACTGTGTTAATTTTAAATTGGCGTAATTCCTCACTTGGTTAATTGATTTGTTTAAAAATAAATTTTGGTTTACTAGTTTCGATTAATTGAAGTTAATTCTTATAGAATATGTGACACCTCGCCTAATAAAATACCAGGCGATCACTCATATATCAAATTAAAACAGGAGTCGCATATGGATCATTCTTAGCATCATTGTAGAAAACCAATTTAATTACTAATAACCTATTAGGCTGGTGTCAAAATTTTACTTAACTAATCTTTTTAAACAACTACATAATTAAAAGATCCACACAGTTTATATAAATGAAACTGGAAAGAGATAAAATAACTGAACACTCGGTTCAAATATGATACAACCAAATCGAATGCCGCACAGAAAGGCGGTAAAAGAATAAATAAATACAATTTGGGCTTCCGGCCCGAAAGTAACTACAATGCTTCCTATCTAGACCACAAGAATATAAGCGTCTTAAAATAAACCTGCATGCATCCACAGCTACTGCAACAGACGTCTGACTCGAAAGGATCATTATCCAGGCGTCCCTGTGTCTGGACACCTATATATATAATATATATAGAAAGAGAGGAAAAATATGGAAACGGGTCAGATCCCGAGTTGTAAAAATATTTAGCAAGTGCATAAATTCTTTATTTTTAAAAATATGTTTTATCTCATATTTAAATTGGTATCGCACTTCCATGAGATACCCCTCACCTCTCTTCTAATAGGGCACACCTAGCACATCCCTCTAAACATCCCAGTCAATCCACACTTCCTAACTAATACATCACCCCCAAGCTATAGAAATCCTAAAAAACCCAGGTACTAAGGGCTCAACTTCTCCCTAATCTCAACGTTATGCCATATTCGTGCGTGGGGTGTCTCGCAAAGCGAAATCCAAACAAGGAACCCCCCTGATACACTACTACTTAGCAAGGTCGATCGTCGAGATCCATTAGACCCACAGTACACGAAAGATATATATATATATATATATATATACACACACACACACACACACACACACCATATAAGAAATCCTAATATTAGAGTACTAAGGGTTAAACTTCTCCCTAGTCTCAACACTAAGGCATATTCGTGCGTGGGGTGTCTCGCAAAGCGAAATCCAAATAAGGAACCCCCCCGATACACTACTACTTGGCAAGGTCGATCGTCGAGATCCATTAGACCCTTAGTACTCAATTTATACATATATACTCATATAATTATATCCATTTTCATACTCATCTTTTATTTTTCATACTCAATTTTATATACATATCATATTACACTTTCGGATATAATCTCTCGGAATGGGAATTCATTTCTTTATCATTTCATATTCAATTTATCTCTTTATTCTCATAGAGATATAATTTCTTGTTCTCATACATAAGTAATGTACTATCATACAAGTACAATAACCATCCCAACGAGCTATAACTCGAGGATGTGGTCTCTTAGTGCTATCATCTTCCAGGGCATCACTCACATACCATCCTAGGGACCAGCGATCGGACTCAATATCACCGACATCACGGCCAACACACGTACACAACGTTTGGTAAGCGGTCATAGTTCCTCTCCGACAATGAGACAAAACATACCCACCACGTCTCACCCCTAATAAAAATCACACAATATCACAATGGACACTATGACCTGGGGAATATCCACACCCTGCTCCTCGAGCCAGGGTGCTCACACTCATCGCACAAATTCCCAATGATAGCATTAGAGGGGGTATGCTTCACACACACACACACACACACATATATATATATATATATATATATATATATGTATATATACCATCCACACATAGATATATATACATAACCGTATCATATAATATATATACTTTACTCACATAGTATATATATAATCCACATAGGTCCTTAAACAAATATAAATGGCCATAATTTCCAATCACACATAGCGATGACCAATAATCCCAAAGATTCTCATAATTAATGCAATTCGAGTATTCGCACACTCACGATACTAAACCCAAAAGTATGCCCTCGCTTGATATATAACGTGTACCTTATTCACACCTAAGGATTTATAAAATTTCTCCAACTATACCCATTCACACTAAGTAAATACGCGTTTTTTCCAAATTTATCCTAATAGTCTCGCAGGAGGTACTCAACCACAATTTTTATGATTATGTTTTCTACACGCATAATTATATCTATAGACGCTTGCCGAATGATTTTCTCGAATGCCTCTTGTCTCAAAACATTAATAAAATCCCTACCCCGAATCATACTCTATATTAGTCAGAGGTTTTCCTATCCTCAAATCATCTTCTAGGAGTTCTATCATCCCATTTAGAAACTCCTATAAAAATTTCCAAAACCATAATTTAAGTCCCCCTAAACTTAAAATGAGAAAACCTAAAAAAAATGCCAAAACCGAATCGATTTGGCCTGTCCGAATCGATTCAAAATGGTTCTACTTTCAAACTGTCTCTCATCGAATTGATTCGGCATGTACGAATCGATTCGGCTAGTTCGAAATCCCCAACTCTGCTTAGGTTTTATATATATCCCAAAAAACCCCAAACACAATTAAATCTCCATTTAAGTTACAACTCGGATTTATTTCAACGAAACCAAAGTTTTCATATCTCCTCAAGTCCTTTAGAGGTCTTAACACTCTCTTTGAGAGCCCCTAATATTTATCTCCAATTTATTGTAGCCTTAATTTCTGACTAACTATTTCGATCTCAGACAACTTTCCATAGAGAAATCACTATAAATCCCAAAAAATCAAAAAAATACTTGGTCAGCACCCACGCGACCATATTGAAAAGATATACAATTTTCATTTTTTGACCAAGAGCCGAATCTATTCGGATAAGAGGCAGGTCACTATTCACCTTCTTCTCCAAAAATCCAAACCTCCATTATTCTACATTTTTGTTGTTCCTAAACTCATCCAACAACTCAATAAACATCTAATCTATGTTTTACAACTAACACATCAATTAATTTGGGGTATTAAACCATTTCTCTTTAATTTAAACCCTAAACCATAAAAACCCCAACTTATCATTTTAATCCATTTCAATCCATTTCTTCACTCCATTTACATGGATTAATCACTAGAAATCATTAAGAGTTTACATTACATCAATATGTAAACTCATATTCAAATTTTACCAAATTTATTTTAAGGCTTCTAACCCAAAATCGTATATTTTACCAATTATAATATGAAATAAATGCACAAAATGAAATAAAGAAAGTATACACTTGCCTGGAGGATGAAATCCGACGACCTTGAGTCGAATCCGACGGAGTTTGGACAAAATCCCCCATTTCTCTCTTCTTTTCTCCTCTTCCTTCTTTCTTTCTCTCTTTCTCTCTTTCTTTTCTTTCTTTTCTTTCTTCTCTTTCTCTCTCTCATGACCTTATAAGATAAGAAAAGTGTTTATCCCTTAATAAACCCAAAAATGACTCGTTTACTCAATTACGAGTCCCTACGGGTCCAAAAATTCCAGAAACTTAATTTCTTCCCCGGGATACTCTATTCTGACTATCTCAACCATTCCAAAACTAATCGCACACTCAAAATCTCCATCCGAGGTACTTAACCGCAACTCACTACTTTAACCCAATACAACTCAATGCGGTATTCCCATTAAAATATTATCCTCTGTCGCTTTACCCAACTGCGACATATAATTAAAATACTTCGATTTATTCACTTAACATCAAAAGTAAATTTAACACCCATCGAAAATCATTTAATCCTTGAAAACTCTAAAAATTTACTATTCATGATAATTCTTGAATTTCCCAAATTACTCTTAATTATTTAATTTAATTCTCCCATAAAAGTGCGGGGTATTACAGAATACTCCATTTTTCAATTCTCACTCACCCAACCCTGGGCCCAACTTAACATGGTTCTAACGTTATTTCAATCCTTTAGGATCCTCCTGACCCCGATATTATGGTAAATATCCTAAAAGACTAAAAAACTTATTTGTTAAATTTACTTATTGATAGAAACACTAATTTATTCAAATTAAATATTCAATCATTTGATCGATTAAAAATATGGGGCATTACATAGAGTTACTTTGAAAATCGGAAGCTGAGTTAACCTAAAAGGAATAAGCCGACATAACGTGGGAAAATCAAACTCATTCCGGCAGATAGTTTAATGTCATCTCAATAATCTATTATATCAAAAGAAAAGATACTTCAAATATCTTAAAAAGGTTTTCCCTTCATTTCTATGCCTAAAAAGTCTACAAAATTTAACACTTCAAGAAATTTTTCATACTTCATGGAAACTTGATATTAAACTCATCCCCAAATAAAAAAAAGTCACACAATTAATGAATGTTAAGAGTAAGGAAATGTATTGTATATTCTTTATTTTGACAATCACTTCTATAATTACCATGTTCATCTCCCAAAATTCCTCAATGTCTTCATTACACGAACCATTAAACTTGGATGTGTAACTATAATATCATTAATATAAAACAATCTTAGTGACATTGATAAATTTTTTTAAGCTCGAGGATGGATACATTTTTTCTATCAAGGAAGACTACTAACGTATTCATAAGGGACTTCTATACGAATCTCTATTACCACAACAAACAATTCAAAAATCAACTTAATATTACTTTTCATCAATTAAGAGAGGTTCTTCACCTACCCAATCAAGGTGTATCCAGATCTATCATTCACAAGTGGGTCTATCACTTACAATTCAACCCCATCACCTCAATGAACCTTTTTATGGGAGAAGATGTAGAACATTCATTAATCTACAAAATCAAATTCCCAACTTAATTAAATTTAAAGAATCATCCATAACATCATCACCTAATCCATCTTCCTTAGGAACGAAAGTCGTACCATGGTAACTTACCTTAACATATATTTTAAATTAGTGAATTTAAATGGGTGTTCTCGTAAAACTAGACTTCTAAATCTCCCAATACATAATCACATGATAAAAATGTACCTAAAAAAGTTTAACATGCGGTATGGTCATCATAAGGTTGTTTAAAATCTCCCATGTCAATCTTAGTGCCACACATGATGGAACCTCCATTAAAAATAACAACACTCTTATGACCCATGTCCTTAAACTGGCGAGGTTTATAAAAATTATTGATATGTGGGAACTATATGATCAAACCATTGGTCATTAAGAATAATATGTTGAGGTTATATTTGTTAAAGAGGAAAATGATAATGAAGATAACAGTTTTGTACCACCCACAGATTCCACCAATGAATTAATTTAAACTATTTATAATCATTTTTCATCCCTCAATAACTATGTGAATGAGGAAATTCCTCGTTTATAGTCCCTCTATGAATTCCTTGTGATGGGGGTAACATCGATTTTCAATAAATTTAAATATCATCTTCAATAAAAACCAACCAAAACAATACAACTCAACTAACAAAAGAATCGATACGTTCATCGAAATCAAGAAGTGCATAATGCCAAAAACCTACATACGGTTCAATGACCCCCATGGTCTCATCAACCAACCAACATTACTTCTGTAAGCTATTATAATATCATCTATAATATTCAAAAAACCTCTCCCAGCTATAATGTTACAGTTTAAAATGTTGTCTTACAAAACCAAATAGAAGTAAAAATACCCCAACCTTAAAATCAAAACAATTAGTTGTCTTATGTTTGTCACCTTTGTTATCTTGTATTTTGGGTTTTTCTTATTTTTTCTAATTTTTCTATATTATTAATCTAAATACTTTTCAACCTTCATTACCTTGCCCCTTTATGAAAATTTTGTTTTTTGCTTCACATGCACACACATATTTATAGTATGATAACAGCTTCATATGATTTCCTCACATGATGTTATATTTTGTACACAAAAAATTATACATATTTTATTAGGATTATTGACTAATAATTTCCACACTAGAACTGTATTCTTCATAAACCCTAAGATTATAGAAACCGTCGAAAGTGTTACATATTATTTGGTCCATGAATTCCATATTAGTTGGTCCATTTCTCATAAAAAGAAAAAAAGGTGGCGAAAATTTATGTTTCAACATTTACAAATATAGACTTAGACAACAAGTGAGGGGGAGAGCTCTTGCTTCACTCCTAATGTCGCACATGCTAATTGTATCATCACATTAATGATATATTCTAGTGAGATAATATAACTTCCACTCAAGGATACATAATAAGCCCCCATTACTATATAAGTACTAATGTATTTTTTGTTAAAAAACACAATAGTGAAAGATATGAATGAAATTTGGCTAAAAGAAAGGGGGAGACAACATGTTTCTTAAAATTTTCTCTCAGTCCTTTTTAATAATGACAAAGGGGGACAACTATGTTTACAAAACCAATTATACATACATCAATTAAATTTACATCATTAAAAAGGGGGATGTTGTGAATTTCAAATATTTTAAAAGAATAAATATATTTCTTTTAATGACAACAATACAATTGATAAGAATATAAACTTCAATATATTCACTATGATGTTCTTGAGTTCATTACATCACACTCAAAATATAATGAGTTTTAAATGGAAGAAAAGACAATATTACTCTTGTAACAAAAGTTAATTAATAACGGATGTTCAACTACATGAAATATCATATTCAAAATGAGATGTAGAGAAAAATCACATTAGGGAAAAGATCTCAAACACACACGCTCCAATTACAACAAGATCATATTCCAAAAAAGAAAATCATGACAAAGAAAGTTCTAAATTCTCAACAAATGTACAAAAGTTTTATTAACATCTACAATCCTCAAGAAGATGCAAGAAGACTTTGAGTGACTTAGGATGAATCGTAAAAGTATATTGTACTTATATCTTGATCACTTTAGTTTTCAAATCACATAAAAACACTCACATAACTTTTCACAACCATAACACTTTTCACACAATCATAACAAAGTTACAAAAAAGGATAAAACAACATGCATTAAATAAGTCGAATCGTTAAAGGAATAAGTCGAATCATTTAAGCAAAATGGTTTTAACTAGACTTGAGTCAAAATACTGGGAGTTCAACTTGAATGATAAAAAATTCAATTCAACCTGAACTAAATAAATCAACTAAATCTCCGAATAAGATGACTCAATTAGAATAAATGGATACCCGACGTCTCATTAATATGTATTTCAAGTTACAACTTTTTCCAGCCACCTCATAAATATTTTCCAACAAATTATAGTGGCTAGTTTTTATTTCTCCTACATAAATACACTTTCAAACAACATTTATAAATACATGAGTTATTACAAACAACATGTTGTGGGGGTTTTGTTATTTTAACTACGTATATTTTTTATTTATTAATAAAAGTGAGTCAGGTTCAGTTTGGAATAAGAATTATGTATGTGATAATCCCTTATATTTATTTTAAATATATTGTATGAATGTCGGTCAATTGAACATAGTAGGAATTCAATTGAGTTGGGATCACCCTGATCACATAAGTTTAGAATTCTAGTTAGAGTTTAATTCAATTGTTTCCAGCCTAGATAAGGAGTTGAGATCCTATCAGTAAATATTTGAGTATGATATTATTAGTTTATATTGACTGCGGGGATCTGTTTGATGGTTCGGGAACTTGTATGATACTTCAAAGAGGATTTTTTCGTAACATTATGATTGTATTGAATGTGATAAGGGTAAGATTCAAGTTTAGGTGATAACTAAATTAGACTTGGATAATCTCATAATGTTTCCAAAGGGTAGCAATGTTCTTAATCCCAAGGATTATGAAGATTGGACTTTGGACACAATTATTTCTTTGATTGTTATGGGTATAAATATCCAAAAATTTGGCAATCATTATGTGGACATGTCTGACATCATATTTCAAAGGAGTCCGCATCTCGGAGATATTATGGATTGTGACACACTTTTAATAAACTTATAATTTTTTTTTCTACCATTTAAAATTATAAGTTGATTATTTTATAATCTGATAGCTTATGAAATTGTGGCATTGCGTACTCCAAGAGGGAGTGACGATGCTGTGCTCGAGAGAGGGAACTTTATTGTGAAGTTAATGGGGGTGCATGGGTGTTTTCCCCCCTCCCTTTACCTCCCCCGAGGTTTCTTTGTAGGTCCAAATTTTTGGGGGCTCGATGTCTTGGTCCCTGGATGTAGTTACATGTTATGTCAAGGTTTTGGTGCACACCTATTTTGGTAAGTGTGTCTTTCATGCGGGAAAAGAGGGGGTTTTGTAGTGTGTTTAGAGTCGCCATTTTACTTTATATAAAAACAAACAAAAAGTTTTGGGATAGTCCTTTTAAGCTAATCATAAGGAAGGTTTTAAACTCTGCGATCGGTTTAGATATTCTCATTATATGGGTTCGTGAATTGAGTTGTGACTGGGGAAGGTGTTAGGAGCCCCTCTTTTTCTGTATGCTTACTTAATTCTATGCTTATTATTTCTCTTTACATTAATTGATCAATTTTTTTAGTTATTTTTAGAATTTGTTTACACACCTTAGCGTGAGGGTCCCTGAAAATGTAGATAGGTGCTTAGGTTGGTAAATGGTATCGGTGAGATGTATAGAAACATCACTTCAACTAGTGAAGGTACATAGATTACTTATGTATGACTTAGTGCGTGTGCGCATATAACAAATTGTCATTATTATGTATGTAAGTGTGTGAGAATGATCGCCTTTGAGATATCTTGATATCGTGTTCGAGGTTTGAGGTGAGATAGAAAGGTGAGAGATGGGTGTATCTCTATTCTTATTAGTGTATACTTGTTTTCATGTTTATATATATAGGGATATGTTTGACAGGTTCCACCTTGGGATAGTTTCATATTTCATTTTGTGTTATTTATGTGTAATGGGTGAAAATTGAGATATAGGTGAATCTTAGTGGAGACAACATATCATCATATATATTGTTAAGATGTTTGATACCAATATGAGAGTGAACTCTAAGATGTTTGAGATTGGCATATAACCTAATAATAGTCGAGTGGTTTCTAGACATAAGGCGTTGTCCTTCAGACTAGATTTTGGATGTAGCGTTAAGGATGTCATATTTTGGACATCCTTGTCTAGGAAGGTAGAGGTTTAAGTAGGGTGAGTTTGGACTAGGGATGGACAAATCCCTAAAATAATATTCCAAAAGAGTTATAATGACACTTCGGGTTCACGAGTTCATCTCGATGTAATGCCTAAGTACCCAAGGCGACTTAGGATCAAATATAACGTAGTTCCAACAGAATAGTGTTGGATAATATATAGGAGTAGGACTAGAGGTAGAGACATCCGTGGGAGATAATATGCTGAGAGACGTATTATGCGGATTGGGCTTCACAAGTTTGACTCAATATAGCTCTTACTTACCCAAGGAGACTTTGGATTAAATATCATGTAGTTCCAACAGAATAGGGTATATTCATAGGCATTAGCTACAGGATATTGGGTGTACAAGGTAAAGAAGTATAGTATTTATAGGCTCCAGTCCTTAATGTAGAATTTATGTTGTGTTGGATTAAAATATTTATATGTTAAGAAAATATGTTGATTAAATGTCGATGTTTGAAATGTACTTGAATAAAGACACATATTCGGCATGCCTCCTTCTTGACGGGCTTAGTTCACTTGGCTAAGTGGTGAGAGTAGCCGGATTTTAGACTTTCACCTACAAGGTTTCGAGTTGACACAACTTAACGGTACTCTCCTGAGAACATATTTTGAAAAGTATGTTTTCATGTTGATGTATTTTAATCATGGAATTTAATTAGCATTTTCTTAACATATGACCTTGTTAATACAATACACAGGTAGAGGTGCTAGATTAGAAACTAGGGTTTTGAATTATAAACATTGTAAATTGCATACCCAGCCCCCTAAATGGGGGATGTGATAAAGAAAATAAACTAAGATGTATAATTTATCATATTATATATGTTGGGTTTTGCCTCAAATTTGTGTAGAAGTCCTTTACCCTCGTGACTTTTTTCTGAGGGTGTGTCTCCTTTTTGGTTATTTTCAGTCGTGCAGAGCTTCGTCTAGAAGTGCTAGATTTTGTGGAATTTGTGTAGAGGTTCGAATTGGTTGGTTTATTAAAGGTGAATTTTTAGTTATGCAAACCTTTTAGGGGATTCAGAAGTTACTTTGCGGAAGTCAGAGCCTTTCCCGAAAGAAAAATCATTTTTTTGAAGCACGAGCTTCTTTGGGACTTTCAGAATGAGCTCGAGTATTACTGATACTCGGGGAGAATAAGTTGAAACAAATAGAGCGAGGTCGGGTTTCAGGATGCTTTGGAATGGTGCGTGGAGACCTTTATTTACAAGGGTCTGGGCCAGATGGTTAATCGATCGATTACTTATTTTAGACCCTCAATTATGGTCAGTCGGCACATGTAAGTTTGAAACTAGATCTTCAAAGATCTTGTATTATTACTTTGTACGAATAACCGATTAGTTATTTTATGGGAAATGGTTAATCGATCGGGTCACTATTTAGGGGACATTAACCAAATAGTTAACTGTCCCAGAGGGCCTTTTTGTCTGTTGTTTTAATGGTTTAGTAGATTTTTTATTTTAACTTAGGCCCTATGTACATGCCCAAGGATTACTTGGGACAAGACGAAGGTCCATAAAACTTAATTATGGATTGACGTAACCATAGAGGTTGTTGACTAAGAGTGTGTGCCTACAAACACTCTTTGTCAAAATTAAAAGGACATGGAAATAGGTTTATCTACTTTGAGAGAATTGTTAGGAGAAAAGTTAGATTTTTGCCAAGATCTAGGCGTTTAATGGATCGGTTAATGGTGGGTTAGGAACAGTTAATTGATCACTTAACTTCCTGGGAAAGGTTAACCTATTGGTTAGCTATTCTGTCTGGCTAACCGTATTAAATGCAGTTGTGTTTGATATTTTGGGAAAGAGGATCCCTACCCTTTTCAACGACGCTTGATATGGTATCACCACCATATGTGTATATTCAACACCTGTGTTTGTTAGCTGTTTTAGTCTTCTCCCACGACATAATGGACCATGGGAGTGGTTCCAACTTTGGGATGTCAGATGTTCCTTTTATTTTATCATTGTTCGGGAGTCTTTTCGTTGGCAAGTGAGATTATTCTTTTGTACCGCTCAGTCCAGAGATTGATTATGTAAGTTTTTAATGGGATGTGCTCAGTGTTTGGATGGTTTTAGTCCTATGGTTGGTGCCTTTCCTTCAGAGGCATGTTTTAGGGTGCCGCATCGAGGGTTGAGGGTAGAAGTTATGCTAGTGATAATCCGGGGAAGAGGACCCTATCTTATGGATGGATGTAATGGTGTTTTTGTTGGGTCTTTTGGGTGGGATTTGATGTAACCTACATTTTTATGGGTTTTTTGATTTTTGGGTATACTATAGGGTAGATATGTAGTATGCTCTTGTAGCAGGAACAGGGGGAATCCCCGATACATTTTGTTTTCTATGGGAATTCTCGTTTCATTCGACTTTTATATAAACAAGGAAAACCCCTCCATTGAGGGTTTATTTTAATATATGTTGTGTTTGGTTTTGCTTTATTTCATGCATGAAATGATGTGAATATGGACATGATCTAGCCGAAGTCTTTTTATTTAAACTGGCGGTGGACAAACATATATATATATATATATATATATATATATATATAGTGTGTGTGTGTGTGTGTGTGTGTGTGTTGTGAAAATAAGGATAAAAGAGTTTGACAACGAGCCACCCTTATTAGAATGAATGGTGGAGCGATAGAGGGAAATTACTCGTTTTCTCTTGTATATGATCTGACAAAAGCCTTTAGACATAGATTCCCTTTTTTTAAAGTTGGAGTGTCATCCTCCTACCAAGAATAGGGTGTCATTTTGTGGAGATCCCTTAGTGAGTCCAGCTATTTCGATAATATTTATCCCAGGCTGCGGGGTGATTGATGGAGAGTGGTGTTTTGCTATTTCTTTATTTTGGGAGAAGTGTATAGGGTAGTGTATTTTCCCTTTTGAGGCTTCTGTAAATGTCTACGGTAATAATATAGCGGGGAATTGGGTCTACATAGTTATCCTTAAATGAAAAGGAAAATGTTGGGTGTTTAAAGCGCTCTAGCTTACTTCAAGCAAATGTTAGTGGATCAAGTGGACCTTTTAATGTAGGGTTATGGAATGTGTATCGGCTTAAATAATCTCCCCTTGCCATTACAATTGATTATTTTTGCATTAAATTGGTATATTACTTTTCACTACGGATGGGCATTAGAAAAGAATTTCGTGAATTGATCGAGATCGAAAGATCTGGAAAATATGAATCCGTCAATAAAGTTTATTTTGGTGTATATACAGGGTCCTCCCCAATTGGGTGAAAATTTAACTCTGAGAATTCAGGAAGGTTTGAGATTTTATTTTAGGACTATGTCGCCCTCTTTGATTTTTCTCTTCTTGGCTCGTTTGTTGAATGCCTGGTTGATATGTTGTTAATACTCTTGGTTTTGGTAAGTGGCTTTTAGTCTCGCCTCAAGGAGAGAAAGTTCTTCATAATTTTGAGCATGACCCTTAATCAGGATACCTCTAGTTCGATGGGTAGCACTTCTTCCATGCCATAAATCAATGAATTGGCAGTGGCCCCGATGGAGTTTCTCTCTATTATACGGTATCCTAAAAGGGCATATGGGAGTTTGTTGACAAGTCACTGTATGCCTCCATCATCTTGTTGGTGATTTTTTTACATGTTCGTTAGTGGCTTCGAGTTATCCGCTAATGTGTGATCTACATGGAGATGACTTATGGTGAGTGATCTCGTATTCTTGTAACATGTGTGAAACCTCTTTCTCGGCGTGAGACCCATTGTTTGACACTTACTCATTAGGTACAATAAAGCGGAAACTGATATTTTTCCATATGAATTTGGCCACTTTCTTATCATTAAGAACTGCCTAAAATTCAGCTTTGAACCATTATGTGAAATAGTTGATGGAGACCATAATGAATTTATGCTCGGTGGAGGCTTTATGAGTTACTTTCATTATGATGTCTATCCCCAGGTGGAGAAAGTCCAGGGTGAGGTCATGCAGTAGAGTTCTCAGTAAGGCATATGATGTCATGGGGCATACAACTTACACTTGAGGAACCTTTTGACGTAGTCCGTACAATCATCATTTTGCGTGGTGGTCAAGTATTATATGACTATCGAAGAATTTTCTATTGAGGGTGTAACCATTTAGGTGTGGGCCATATTTGGCGCTATGGAATTTGTTTATCCTTTTGATGGTCTTATCTTTCATGACGCAACATAAATGTATTCTGTCAAACCCACTTTTATAAAGATTCCCCGAGAGAGAATTAATTGGGTTTTCAATCGTGATAGGGTAAGTCGGTCATTGGAAGAGCCACTCACTTGGTAGTGATTTTTTTATCGAGGAGGTTTCATATGTCTTAGTACCGAGCGTGGGTCTTACTTTTGTTTCTTTGATATTATCAACCTCAAATAAAAATAAATGGATGTTTTGGCTAGTTACGGTGAACTTGATTTCTGTAGTTACCTTCGGTATGTCTATCATAGAAGCTAGGATGTCCAGTGAATCGACAAAGTTATTTTCTCCCCTTGGAAGGAACTCTAATTCGAGATGTTCAAATCAAGTGGATACATCTTCCAAATAGGCATGCTATGGTTGGAGCTTGTCATCTCGAATCTTCCATTTGCCCAGTATTACTAGGATGGAATATATTTTGTCTTTCAGATCAGTGATCCTTATTTTTGGGGTGATTTTGAGTCTCGTGATGTAAGCCTCACACTCAGTCATGTTGTTAGTTCATTTATATGTAATTTTGATGGTAGTGGTGAGCCATCGTGAGTCGGGGGATATAAGTAGCATTCCTATGTCGAGTCCCATCTTTCTAGATGCCACGTCAAATATATTTCCCAAGTATCTCTATCTTTTAAAGCTAAGAGGTCTTCATTTGGGAATTTTGCCTCAGCTTATTCTTCGTCTGACAGGAGTTACCATGTGAAGAAATCAAATATGTCTAACCCTTTAATGACCTTTTATGTGATGTATGTGATCTAAAAATCTGTTAGAATTAGTAACCAGTTATCCATCCTATTAGAAACAATAGGTTTCTCAAATAGGTATTTCAGGGGGTTCATTCTTGAGATGAGTCTTATCCTGAAAGACATAATGTAGTGGCCCAGTTTACGGGTAATCCATATGATGGATACACTTGTTTTTTCCTAGGAGGTGTATTTGATATCATAGGATACCAACTTTTTCTAACATGGTAGATGTAAAATTCTTTTTCGGGAACTTTTGATGTATTGTGCCACCATGGCTCTCGCAGTAGTGTCGCTTATGGTCATGTAAAGTAGGAGAGGCCATCCTAGGTGGGGAGGCCTAGCATTGGTGGGTGACTGAGGTACTCTTTTATCTTTTTGAATTTTTCTTGGCATTGAGAATTCCACTCTTTTGGGATACCTTTTTAAGTATTTACAAGATGAGTTCACAAATGGTGGTAAGTTAGTTGATGAACCGACTTTTGGACCATTCTTGGACTTGGAATCCTCAGACTTACTTTTCTATTATGGGTGGAGGGATTTCCTGTATGGCTTTGACTTTGGTAGGGTATAGCTCGATTCCATCCTTAATGAGTATGAATCTCAGCACTTTTACTGTAGTTACTCCTAAGATGCATTTCTGTGGGTTTAGCCTTATTTTGAAGAGGCGTAATCTTTAAAAGAATTTATGAATTTCTAGAACATGAACCTCAAAATTCTTGGACTTTATAATCATGTTGTCCATATAGACCTCCACTTCTTTGTGTATAAGATCATGTAAGATGGCCTTGGCGGCTCGCTAGTAAGTTGAACTAGAATTTTTTATACCGAAGGGCATGATTATATAACAGTACGTCCACCAAGGGTAATGAACCCAATTTTATCTTGATGTTAGGAGTGAATTTTGATTTAGTTACAGATTGTGAATCCATCTACGAAGGATTTGAGCACATTACTGATTGTACTATATACCAATAAGTTGATGTGTGGAAGAGGAAAATCATCTTTCGGGTAGTCCCTATTGATATCCTTATAGTCGATGCACATGCAAACTTTGTTGATGCTAAGTTATTTTTCCACTTCCTTCTTTACTTTAAGGGACCATTCTGGTATGAGCTTGTGGAGCATCTACTTTATAGGATTTCTCATCTGGGAGATTAGATATCTCACTCGTGATAATAGAGGGGCCAATGATGGGCATGTCGATGTAGAACAAAAAACATCTACAAAAACGTTTAGGATATTTGTGAGCACCTTTTGTTCATACTCATCTAGGAAGGACCCCACTTGTAACTATTTTTTATTTTAGGGAGTGCCTAAGTTTATGTTGACTGTATCATCCTCATTGGGAGATATATGATTATTGTGAGTTGGTCAAGTTTTTCTAAGTGTTTTCAGTATTTTAAGTCCACAAGGTTATCATGACTGAGTGTAAATTATAATCCATCGTTGGATTTGTGATCATCACATCTAATCACTACTTATTATGTCATAGAAGAGAGGAAGTAAATCATTGATAATACTAGAAAATTCCTCTTTATATTGAGGGATATATTAGGAGAGGGGATAGGGGGTATTTTTTATCTAACATGACATATTCAAAGAGCCTATGTATGACGAGCGTTGGGATGCACTCGTCAGAGGTCCAGTTTTTTAGTACTATAGTTCCTTTGATGTGGTGATGAGGCGATTTGGGATCTAATTAGTTATTTTTGGAGAGACCTTTGGGGTCTTTAAAACTTTGGTACTTATTTTTGGTTGGGGAATACGATGTTTCTTGAGGTGGGACTCTTTCCCTTGGGGTTTCCCTTTGGGTCTATGGTCAAGCTGTGATAGGGTCTCTATAAGGGTGTGCCTCAGAGAGGGATTTTCAGTAAAAGATGTGATTTTCCTCATTCCATTGGTCCTCATTCCATTGATAATCCCATTCGGGTTCGTTGGTCGTGTATGGAGGCTCGATCAAAGGCGGTGTGATGATAGTGATATCATATAATGGATTCACCAATAGTGTAAGTCTTGGACAAATGTAATTATATGGCAACTAATTAAGCAATTTCAGAGATGATGTGAGAGGAAATATATATTAATATAAGTTTTTAAGTGGTTTGGCCTTGGCCTACGTCCACTATAAGGAGTATAAAAATATTTTCACTATGCTGAGGCATTAATGGCCATGAAGGATACACACTCAAGCCTTCTATCTCTAATCTTGATTCTGAAGAGTAATAATAGGGTTTGCAAAAGTCAATAATAGTGAAAAAGAGATAAAGTGTTTCATAAAATATATGAGGTGCACAATGTTATCCTTAGCATGTGTCCCATGCCCAGCTGAGGTCGTGGCCTATGAGAGAGTGCCAGTTGTGCAGGCATTAAGTAAGATCACCATGAAGAATATTCCCCCAGGTAGGTTGTTGCTCTTCAGTAACAGTTTTGTGTAGGTATGCCTCAAATTCCCTTGTCATGGTTTCCATGCTTGTGAAAACATATTGGAAGTAAGAGGTCATGGCCTAACCTAGACTATAAAAGTCCTTGTTCCGTAACATAGGCCGAGATGAGTCAGGGTGGTCATTTGTGACTAATGCACCCCTCTTTGGATAAGCTTGTTGTCCTATAATTTTGGTGTTGTCTACAGTTAACACCCATGCTGATATAGGTGAGATGAATCTTTTATATGAGATGAAACTAGGGAGCCTAGTAGGCTGCCTATGTGTCACTAGAATGAGCCTAGTATGAGATAATACCAATGTGGGATGAGACCATTCATGTAGCCTAGGGTGGGAGAATTTGTGTTTTGAGGGGAAAGTCTTTAGTGGTCATTCTTCCTGGGTGCCATATTGACTAGACTATACTTATCTATATCAATTACCACTAGACCTTAGCCTTCGATATGACTAGGAGGCTGAGGTTTAAACGTGGTCCTCATTGCCTTCAAGACGACTCATCTAGGTATCTCATCTTTTCCAATTTTACAGTTATTAGATCATTACTTTGGTGGATTATATGTATATTAGATATTAGTCTTACCATGGGGATAGAATGGTGAAGTCATCAGACGTAATGGTCCTGTCGCCCCCGTGTTCTCTTATTTTTTATCCGACTTATAAGACGCTAGCCATCCATCAACCATTACTTATTGTGCTAGAGGTTGGTGTAATTTACTAGGCACGTATGGACCACACATGGAGCTTTTATGTCATTTAATTCCTGACTCTCGTGTTGAATTATTTCTCATGTTTGAGATTAAAGTGGATGAGGTTTAGGCAAGATATTTGATTTCTGCATTTGTTTAAGTGTTAAAATAGAGCCAAAACACTATAGTCTTTCTCTCTCTAGAATCACCCCTTAAACCCTTTTTCGATCGCATTCCCTGGTGTCTTTTCTCATTCCTAGGTTAGCATCCTTCTCTTATAGGTACTCCTGATCATCCCCTCACTCTCTATCATTATTGATTACTTGATTTTCCAATTTTAGTTTTTTCTACGATATTTCTTGGATTTGTTTCTCCTTTTGTGGTGATGTTTTGGTGGTCATTCTAAGAGTCTTAAGTGTTAAAGATGGTTTTTTAGGTGGTTGCATAGGAATTGAGGTTTTTAGCAAAGTTTATGGATGATCTTGGTTATTCGATGACTTCTTCGGTGCAGGCTATCGAATTTTGGATTTTTAGTTCTTGAGTGTTCTTATTCAAAACGATTCATTTCTCCTATTTGATCCTTCTACCTTTAGAAATAATTTTAAGTAGTAGTTTGTTAATGTGGCAAAGTTTTTACGAGACTTAGGTAGAGTTATTTCTCCTTCGCTACTATATCCATCAGGAGAAGGAAGAGGTCGAGATAAATCTTAATCGAGAGAGGTCTCCGACACCTATGACTTCTACAACTCTGGTAATTGTGTCCCCTCGTTTGTGTCTGACCAACTTCCCACACTGCAACACTACACTTGATATTAATTCTCTATGTGTTATCAACATTAGTAGTGACATCATGTAGTCATCTTCCAAGGGTTACAACTCATTATAGCTCTTAGGCCTTCATGATGACACTGCAGACCCTAGCTCCTCTGATATTCTTTAGGGAGGCCATAAGGATAGCAGCTGCTCCTCCTTGCGTCGTCGAGAAGGAAGACATTGTTCAGTCAAGCAATAGGGGTAACCCTAGTACCTCGTCTTATCAATATGGGTCCTAAGCCCTCAATCCATGACATTTTTTTATGATGATACTAGAGATAACATTCCTACACCCCCTAAATTCCCTAACCTTTGACTACCAAGATGAGGTAAAGTTTTTAGGCTGAGACCCTCGCGAAAAATCTATTGTTATTAAGGAGGAAGGGAGTAGGAGGTTTTTTAAATTGATAAAAGTGTTGCTTTGTATTTCCCAAGTGAAGTTCATGAGACTGACCTTATTATCTAGAGACACTAATATGGCTTTGACCCGTCCATACACATGAGGGTGCCGAAAAAAATCTAAAGGTCCTATGACCTGAGAAAGAAAGGCGATGTTTTCATCTACAAACACATGTTCGAGGTCGAATTTTGACTTCCCTTTTCTTTAGCTATAAGAGGGACCTTTTACGATATCGGCATATCTCCCCACTCATATAGACCCCAATGATTATAGAATCCTCATTGAGTCGACCATTCTTTAGAAGCTTTATTATGAGTAAGACTTACCCCTAGATGTCTTTCGAGCATGCTACTCGACTTTCACTACTAAATTTAACCCCTGGTATTACCATTTTATCTCTTAAAAGTCTGACCATAATATTTTTCACATTAACCAAACTTCTAATCAAGACTGGAAATCTAGTATTTCTTTATCTCGGGTCTGTGGGAGTTCGGAGATGATGAGTCATTGGACCTCAAAAAAATTAGGGCACCCGCAAGTGGGACATGATAACTATTTCAAATATAGTTGATCCCAATCTGAGTAGGATAAATAAGGAGATAATATACAGAGTGAGGGCAACTGTTAGTCTGATTCTCTTCAAGGATCTAATCCAACTCAATATCCTCTAGTTTGATAGGATGGGTTCAGATCCATTAGACTCACTTCATAAGATTCCTTGAAATTTTTAGCTTTTATTATCATCTCATTTATTCTTTGTCGATACTAATAGTTGATATTTTGATTTTTCATATCATCCAGAGAAGACACCTGATCATATTTGGGAGATGGAAGCGCCAAAGACTAACAACATTTTGGTAAAATTATATGCTAAGACTACCCTGCCGATAACCCCAAGTCAAAAGGATATGATAGTAGGGTATACTACTATTGAGTGAAGATGAAAAGGAAGGATTGTAATGGATCTGGCACTGATCCTCCTAAGTAGAAAAAATCAAATTTTTTGAGATGGATCCTACACCAAGTGTCCCCCTCTCTGATGATGTGTCAATAGTAACACATATAGCTCATTTGGATATAAACTACGGTTCCCTACTTAGGAGTCATAATAAGATTGAGGAGGTCATTACATCAGTGATCCCTTCCTAAAATAATTGATATGTTGAGTTAGAAAGAAGTAACAGGGTGTCAGCCTTCTCCCTTCACACAATCACTCGGGTAAAAAGTTCCACTTCATTTTTTACAAGTGTTATCTTATCTTACATTTTTCTTATTGAGTACTAACTTTTACTTCTCGCTTTTTTTAGTTCCACTCTGTCATTTATCTTCAACATTTTCATCAGTGGATGGTGTAGGCTGAGCCTAAGGTTAACCTAGCTAAGCAGGCTATATCTATGTTAGCGAAAATTGTGACACTTCGCTTATTAAAATAACAGGTGGCCAAACCTCTAGTACAATAAACGGGAATCTCATTTGACTCATTCTTAACATCACTGTCGAAAATCAATTAATTACTAACTACCTGCTATTTAAATAAATCATGCATCGATTTTAACTTTATTAAAATACCAAAAACAACACCATAAATAAAACCATGCACCATAACCCGTTCAGATAATTAAATAAATAAATAATCACATATTTAAGCTTGAGTATCAGAATCTAGTAGTCTCCAATTAACCTAATAAACGAATGGTCCAAAATCAATAAAATAATCCCAATAACTGAAATAAAAATGAATTAAAAACTGACATTGGGCAATATGTCCGGATAGTAACTGACTGTGATTCCTATCTATAATCTCAAAGATAAGAAGGCCTAATCAATCCCTACAACACTCCACTGTGGCTGCAGCCCCGATGACTTGGAAATGATACTCATTAAAGTCACCCTTGTGACTAGACACCTAAAAGTTTTTGAAAATAGTTTGATAGGGGTCAGAGGCCAAAAACTTTTGAAAATATTTTTCAAGTAATTAAAATGGGATAATAATTATCAGTGCATTCTTCCAAATTTTAACTGGTGTCACACTCACATGGCATAATCCTCACCCTTCAACTCTAATGTGCACCGAACGTATACATTTTAACTTCCTAGTTATGCTACCCCACCTAACTAGTATCAATTTAAGTCTTGATCCCACACGCTACCCTGTGTCACGCATATTGTATATAATTAGCTTTCACGTTCTCTTAACAATTCTAATTTTCGGTTATAATAAATCAATTCATTTCAAATAACTTTCACTAATTATTAATTCAATATTCATACCTTAGTGTTTTATGCTCATATATAATTGTATTAACTATTATATACGTATATTCATATCACATCAAGTACACATACATATATATTATTCACTATATATGTATAACCGTCATCCAAGAGCTTGCTGATGCGAATCACTAGCATGTTATCAGACCTGGGCAACTGGGTCGGAATCTCACCACCAAACCCATAAATCGGAGGCGGTCATAGCCATACATATGTGGGGCGTAAGCATAGCACATTACCACCACCAGAGTTTAAACTCACATAGTGTGATCGTACGACAGACCTATGACCCAGGGGACTGATACTACACCTATTGGGATTTGGCAGGAGAGATCGCCTACTGTGCAACCTCCACCGACAGCAAATCCCCTAGGATAGGTATGTTTCATATAAATATATCATGCATAAAGATATAATCACAAATATATATGCTGCCTCTATACTCATATATAATTCAACACCCTAGCTAACCGTGCCTGTCACTCCTAGCAGTAGCCTATACTTCTGTGTATAAGCACAACTCCCAATTATTAAATAATCACTTATTATTGCTTGAGCTCCAAGAAAAAATCTTCCACTCCTTTATACTAGCCTCTAATTATTTTCTAATATCTTTACCCTAGACTCACATCACCACAACTTGATATAATACTCAAAATCCCAAAATTCCCTTTACCCTAAGTTATAAAATGATTCAAATGCCCTGTCGGGTTGTCAATTATTTCTAAAACTGTCTCGGGACCCAAACTACACACTTGGGTATACTATTTTGACTGTTTCGACCCTTCTGGACTCAACCATAACCTCAAAATCATTATCTGAGTTACTCATTGGTTAGTTTCTATCTCTGCCTTATTTTGCCCGCTCATGACATCCTATTGAAATATCATAATGTCACATCACTGTCATTCGTTGTGACATCAATTTTATAATTGGTATTCACTTAGTAATTTTATTCAATAATCATTAATCATTTCTCTCCGATTAATAATTTTTTCAACCCATCCTATTTCTATTAAACTGTGTCACACGTGTAAGTTAAATTTTAACCATTTTAATTCATTTTTAATTCTTTAAAAATACGGGTTATTACAACCCAATTCTGGTTGGTTTGCAATTCAGCAATAGTCCCCCCCATTCAATTCATATCTAAACCCAATTTCACTAAAAATTCCCATTCTCCATAAGTATAATTATGAAATTAACCCATTTCCCATATTTAATTTATATATACATGCTCAACTAAATTGAATTCATCATTATATTCCATAATTGTGTAATTCTCACCACTCCCACAATAATTCATAATTTCCAAACCTTTTAAACAAGATTCAATTTTTATACATTGGTTCCTTTTTTTTTTTTTTTTTTCAATTCATATAATTTACTCATCAATCTTATGAAATCAATTCCCCCGAAACCCATGTTAATGTGACTCCCATACAAAACAATATTCCCAATTATGATATGAATTGACATACATTCATAAATTACTAAGTAAATCAATTACATGGCTTAATCACTTGTAGAATGTGAATTTATTCTTTGATGATGCTTGCCCAGTCAAAAAATATCCCACAATTCTCTCCCAATTGATCTCCTCTAGAGTCCCTTTGGATTCCTTTTGAAATTATTCATTCTCTTTTCTCTTCAAATTCTCCCTAACTCTTTGTCTAACACTAAGAAACCTTAAAATATTGTGGAATGACTATTCACTTAACCCCAACCTTCCAATATATAGGTTAAATTCATAAATTCCCTTTTCACGTATTTTAAAATGAGCAAAATAACCCTATACATGTCCCGACTACTCTAAAAAGCCCCTGGAACCCAATCAGTACCCCGGTTACTTAATTTTGACTATTTAAACCTATTCAGGATTAACCGTGCACTCGAAATCATCATCCTAGTCACCTACCATCCATTTGCCACCTAATTCCTAAGATGACCCCACACACATGTCTCGAATAAGATGCTATTAAACCCATTGATTTTACTCACTTACGATGTAATATAGAATAATGCAATTTCTTTTACTTACCACACAAGTAAATATAATAACACATAAATATTAATTCATTGCTCGCTGATTTATATTTATTTAAATTCTCTTTTACTTTTTAATTTGATTAAATTATTGCGACATGTGTAATCTAATTATTCCTAAAAATAGGGCTTATTACATACTTCCCCCCTTGCAAAGGAATTTTGTCCCTAAAATTCGAATACGGTTGGTACTCAAAACTTGGAATCGTTTCCCATATGGCATCCTAAGATACCCAAAATCTAATCATGATAACCTTATGGTGACTTAGCTATACACTCGCTAGTGGGACCATCTAGACTAAAGGCCTGCTCACTACGGCCCAAGATTAATGACATGTCGATTCAAATCATTTCATACCGATATATGCCATCATTCTTAAGGTCTTATCTTGATGGCGCTACACGAACCATCGTGAACACTAACAATTATCTAATAAGACGAGCCTATACATTACTTTCTATATCGTCCCAATATTGGGGAAGATTCCCCACTTCCCTATGTGACAACTTCCTTTCTTTCTAAATCATAGAATTCCTCTAATGGTGTATACCCATAACAATTTCTGATAAATCACGTTAGCCTTTAACTATTTGATTCATGATGATGCAACTCTTAGGAAGTTCCAGAACTATAAGAAAATAACTTCGATTAACTTAATTAATGATCATGTACAACAAATCACATCTGGTCCGTAAAAAATGTTGTTCCCCCGATTTTAATCAACCAGAGGGCGAAGGACAAAACTCACTACACAAAGCCTCAAAAGGGGTCTTGCTACGACAATTACTCGCCCCAATTACCGTAAAATCTAGAATACGCATCATATTCACCCACATCTAAGTCATATCTCTCATGTCTACTCCCCGATCTATGAGTAGTATGCCTTACTCAGACGCACTTCTTCCCCATCGCCTCTTAATACTTTAAATAAAAGGTGGGACTTAAGAATCTCATTGTGATTCACGACAATGGTGAGTGACACCTTGTGCCAAATTGTTCCTTTTTCTTTAATGAAACTATGGATGCACAGTCCGATAGTGTAACTTTTCCAAATAAATAATAATTTCTCCCTCTGAGTCAAACCATTTCACCAGTCCGATAGTTCAACACATTTATTCCATGTCCCCTTATCTTGAACAATAATAACAATCAAACTAACCAAGGTGCCCGTACAACTTATATCCTCTGCATATCAGCACAAACATTATAGATGTAAAATATTTATCTTAAACTCAGCCCCGCATGCTCAGTGTGACTATTCTGTAAGGTTATACTCAATTACCGTACTACTCGTGACTTAATTATTGTCAAGATTGTCCCACCTATCCACTAGTGGTGCAAAAATTATCCTATTGCATCCTACAAAGCACTATCCGGATCCACTAGCCTGATATCATATAATAACACTCAACTCAAGTGTTTTCTCCACACATTTAATGATGATCGTTTAAAATCCATACTTTAGCATCCAACAACGTCTTCCAACTCCCGACGTTTATTAAGGTTCATGTATGGAATGTCACGTAACTGAAATTCAACTAAGAAATTTACCCAATGACCTAACGCCTAGCTTTATCGATTATCGATGTCATTTGACACAAAGCATATAACTGGGAGACTCATAATCCTATCCCCAGACGTATAAGTCTAATCCTTAACTCCCACATCTCTAAAAGAGTCTTACAATATGACGATCGCATTACCACTAAGTCCCTAGCGCTAAATCAATAATGAGCTAAATCTCTCCACTTGGTATTGTATATAACGAGAAAATTATACCCTTCTAAGTCTCCATTACAACATGATATATATATGCGGAATCAACCCTTTTTTCAGGTTAGACATCATAAAAACGACATATCCTGCCCTGGAATGGTGATAACGATAACCTTACTATAACAATCCACCATCCGAACTAGTCTATACCCAACTTAACATCATACTCGCATAACACATTTCTCTAAATTGAGTAAATTTACAAAAACATATCCTCTCAGTGTCTCCACCCTCTCCCCCATAGATGGAACTAAAGAGAGCCCTGCTACCACCTGAGAAATAAATACACACATTAGTGATACTAACCATACATCCACAAAACTAGTTTCACGCATGAATATATTGTTAAAAGAATACTGTGACGCACTAGTTCACGCAAAACTTACCCCATTTGCGCAAGGATAAAATCGTACCTTCTATTTCCAATGGCATTATTTGTTCAAGTAATTTCTAGACATAATACTCACGTAAAATCTAGACCCAAAACTGTTGTAATTATTGCCCCTGCTAGGTACTCTGCTCATGTCCCTTATCACTTCATGGACAAGATCGACACATGGGGTCCTTATCTCTAGATATAAAACACCTTAATGTATAATCCCCCTGTCCTGGCCCCACTAGCCATGTTGGGGCTACCTTACTCTATGGTATTGGTAGCCTTAGTCCTGATGACTACCAAGTTGTTCCTTTGGCTCCGTTGGCCCAGTGGGCACGTTGCTAGCCCTGAGGATCCTAGTTGAATCCACATTCACTCGATCGAAATTCCATTAATTTGAATCTTTTAAATGTGTCCCTCTCTTGGTTATCGCTGTTATGGGTCTATACTAGCACCGATTATATCCACTCTTACCCTGCTGGCTAGACTCTCTAATATATTCACTCCCTTCACATAGAAGCATTGATATATTGACAAAGTAAAACTACAACATTAATGACATCAGGACAAGTCATCCAAGATATATTTACCCATAAGTGCTGTCGAAGTTTACGCATGAGTCCATCATCAATTTAAGGACCGTATTCTCCTTGGTATCCACCTCGCCGGGTATGAAATTTGCTAAACAAGCAAATTCTTCCTAATACTCGGCCTTGTCCGCCCCTCCTATGATAAATCCCAAAACATTCTTCGTATCTCTATTTGAAAAGTAGATGAAAGGACTTGTGATAAAACTACACCCAAAATTTCTCAATATTTATAGTATTTTTTTCTCAAATGTGGTGACTGACTCCCACCACTGTAATGCTGCTCTATAGGCTTAAAAATCATCAAAATTTGTTTTTGAGTTTCACTACACTCCACTTTACTCAAATGCCTTTGGATGTTCCCCTTCCATTATCTCGTGAATACAACGTTCGCATTTCCCACAGACTCCAACACTTTCCCTTCTGAATGGCCCCGCTGGAACTTTCCCATACTGACTAAACTTGGTGATTCTGAATTAATGCCACCGTCATCTATGGCGGCGCGTGGGAAACTGTTGTTCCATGTTAATCTTTGCAACAGTAGTGGTGTCCTCTGCTGCAGTCATCCTTCCTCAAATAGTCTGTGGCTCTGATAGAGACTCTCCTCCTACAGTTATCCTAATGGCCCTCTTTGGTTGTCCTCTACTGTTCGACATACTCAACCCAACCAAACTCGTATAAGATTCACTTCAATTGCACGCAATTATAGGAGATCTTAAATCACAATATGAATCGATAGTGTTTGGTGTAGGCTCTGCTCAAGATCAACCTAGCTAAGAAGGTTGCATCCAAGTTGGATGACATTATGACACCTTGCTTATTAAAATAACGGGTGGCCAATCCTCTTCTAAAATAAAGAAAACTCCCATTTGGATCCATTTAGCATCATCGTAAAGAACAAACTAACTACTAACCACCTATTAAGCCGTGTGTCAATTTTGAATTTATTAAAATGCCAAAAAAACAACACCATAAAAAACCATGCACGATCAACTTATTCAGATAATTATTAAATAAATCCACAATCATATATATAAGCTTATATATCGAAATCTATACACGACAATTGACCAAATAAACTATCGGTATAAAATCAATACAATAATCCAAATAAGTGAAATAAAATTGAATTAAAAATTGACATTGGGCAACATGTCCGGATAGCGACTGACTGAGTCCATTCTAGAATCTCAAAGATAGAAAAGGGCTAAACAATGCCTGCAACACTCCACCTCGGATGCAACTCCGATGACTTGCAAAATAATACTCATGCCTCGCATTCTTGTGGCTGGACACCTAAATGATTTTGAAAATATTTTGACACGAGTAAGAGCCCAAAAACTTTTGAAAATATTTTACAAGTAATTTAAACGCGTTGATAGATATGAGTGCATTCTTCCATAGTTAAACACGAGATAATCATCACCCCTCAACTATAGTGTACACCTAATGTATAAATTTTAACCTCCTAGTTATTCTAGCCCGCCTAACTAGTCTCAATGTTAGTCTTGATCCCATATGCTACCCTGTGTCACGCGTATTTTATATAATTAGATTTCACTTTCTCTTAATAATTATAATTCTCAATTTTAATTAATCAATTTGATTTGAAATAACTTTCACTAGTTATTAATTCAATATTCACACCTTAATGTTGCATGCCCATATATAATTTTCCTTACCATTATATACCAATTTTCGTATCACATCAAGTACCCATACATATATATCACTCACTATATATGTATAATCGTAATTCCAGAGCATTACCTCGCGCATGCGAATTACTAGCAAGATATCAACCTCCAGGGAATGCACACATCTGCCAAGGTAACCGGGTCCGAATCTTATCACCAAACCCAAAATATAAACGTAAACTAGAGGCTCTCATAGTAATACATCGGTGGGGAATAACCATACCACATTACCCCCACTAGAATTTTAACTCACATAGTGTGGTCGTGTGATAGACCTATGACCCAGGGGACAAATACTACACCTGCTGGGATTCGACAGGCGAGATTACCCACAACCCACAACCTCCAACGATAGCATATCAGCTAGGGTAGGTATGTTTCATATCAATATATCATGCACAAACACACAGACAGACACACACACACACACACACATACATACATATATATATATATATATATATATATACCCCGACTAACCGTGCTTGTCACTCGTAGCAATAACCTATACTTTTGAGTCTAAACCTGACTCCCAATAATTAAATAATCACTTATTTAATTAATTTCTCTCTAAAAATAACATGCTGGACATGTAACCGTTCTCTACCATCCCATATCCCCCTTTTAACTGAATTTTCGTCACAAATTCTTTGTTAACGTTTTTGAGTATATTCATCCCCAAACACTCTAAATTTACCCCGGATATATTTTGGCCATCCTAAGGCATTTATCAGTATTAAACTAATTTTCCAAAAGTCCTAACTTATTCACGAAAATCGTAATTTACCCCAAAATTAAATCATTAACAAAATCCCTCAATTAAACCAACCTGGGCATAATAGGGATATAGAAACGGCTCGGCTTGAGGGTAAAAAGGGTCGCCTAGAAGAACAACCCAATCATGGTTGGTTCGTAATTCAACTATAGTTTCCCCCATCCAATTCATATCTAAACGCAATTTCACCAAAAATTCCCATTATCCATATGTGTAATTATGAAACTAACCCATTTTCCATATTTAATTTATATATACACTATCAACTACATGGAATTTGTCATGATATTTCCCAACTGTGTAATTCTCACCACTAACACAATAATTCATAATTTCCAAACCTTTTTAAACCTGATTAAATCTGTATACATGGGTTCCTATTTTCATATTTCAATTCATATAATTCCCTCATCAATCTTATGAAATCAAGTCCCCAAAACCTATTTTCATGTGAATCCCACCCAAAACAATTTTTCCAATTATGATATGAATTGACGTACATTAATAAACTACTACGAAATTCAAGTACTTGCCTTAATCACTTGTAGAGTTGAATTTGTTCTTTGATTATGATAATTCAGTCTAGAAATCTCCAATAATTCTCTCCTAATTGATCTCCTCTTGAGTCCCTTTAGTTTCCTTTTGAAATTCCTTGAGTGTCCTTCCCTTTTCTCTTCAAATTCTCCCTAACTCTTTGTCTAACACTGATAACCCTTTAGATATTATATAATGACTATCCCTTTAACCCCAACCTTCCAATGTATAGGCTAAATCATGTGATTTCCTTTTCGCATATTTTTAAAATGACCAAAATACCCCTATACGGGTCTCAACTAGTCTAAAAAGCCCCCAACACTACACTTGTGTACTTAATTTTGACTAATTAACACTATTTTGGATCAACCACGAACTCAAAATCATCATCCAAATCATCCATCATCCATTTACAACCTTATTCCAAACACGACCCCACACGTGCGTCCCGAATAAAATACTATCAATCCGTCTCTTTTACTCACTTAAGACATAATATAAAATAATGAAATTTCATTTACTTATCACACAAGTAAATATAATAACACGTAAATATTAATCCATTTCTTGCTAATTAATATTTATTTAAATTCATTTTTATTTATAATTTAATTAAATTATTGCAGCACATGTAATTTCAGTATTCCTAAAAATACAGAGTGTTATAGACATGTAAAAGCATCTGAATAATGAGAAGGTCTTTCATGATGATGATATAATGAAGATTCGAGAACTTTATAGGGAGTGTCTTTTCTACTGTTAAGGAGAAACACAAACTACAAGTGACAAAGCTTAAAGATACTTTAAAGCAACATGATGTGTCTGAAAATGGGCATCTGGAGGCTGGCAGTGAGTCGGGTGTGATCGAGTGTAAGGAGTAGGAAGAGTTTTAGGAATATGTTGTCCATTGCTTGGATAGGGGATGGCGGATTCTTGTAGATGAGTGGTCATATAATTCCCTTACCTTCTCTCGAAGTACCTAAAGGTGGTCGAACTCTTAATTCTTTGAACTTGGCCGATTCGGAGATTATTGTTTCCCTTCAGGAATCTAGGATGATATTGACAATGAAGCGGCCGAGGTTGTTAGGGATGAGATGACCCAAATTTCTGAGGAAGAGGACTAGGTTGGCGAATAAGATGCACTACACCAAATCTACCTAATTGTCACGGTCATGGACCTTGAGAAGTTCAACTTGTCAAGGTCAATGACCGTGATAATTCGGGGCGGGACAACTTTTTTTGTCACGGACTTGCCACAGTCATTAACCATGACAAGTTCGTTAGAATTGTCACGGTCGTGTCATGGTCCCTGACCATGACAAGTTTAGTCACAGTTAATAACTGTGACAAAGCCTTGACCCTTTTAAAAAAAATTATCACGGTCAATGACCGTGATAATTCTGGGCAGAATTAAAAAAAAATCTGCTGGGTAGTATGGCCACTGCCATTGCCTAGCAGTATATTTGTACCTGTTATGGAAATGTTGCACCTATTCAAATATCATATATCCAAATAAACTAGAGATAATGCAAATATACATTCAAAATAGAAATTATATAAGAGGAAACAACATCACCATCAATTATCTCAAATATATAAACTATTTAGCTGGGAAATAGATTTTGTACCGCGACGCTCGGGGACACCTCCTTATCCTTCCCTTCTCGTCCGAAGCGCCACATAAGTATCGAGCCTATGTGGCCTACCCCTAGGGCCACTCCATGCCCCCTGAAGTAAAATAAAGTAAAATTAGTATCCGCCCCGCAAATATCGATAAACATAAATGTAAATATAAATCGAAATCGAAATCAAAATTGAAATTGACATTGACATATAAATATAAATATAAATACATTACCTATAGTGCCACCCAAACAGCTAACTTAAGCTCATATGGCACCTCCTTCCAAATATTGTACCCCGGGAAATCGTGTCAAATATAATTCCCTTCATATCTGAACACTAATAAATGCCATAATCCTATGGAGTTATGCTCTGCAAATTCCTTCCAACCGTTGTGTAGACAAAAATCACCAGTTGAAGTTGTCAATTCCACCTTCCAATGGTCTCCCATATTTTGCTAGAGGTTCCAAGTGGTGGGGTATGGAAAGTGGAATTGACAACTTCAACTGGTGATGTTTGGCTACACAAAGGTTGGGAGGAATTTGCAGAACATCACTCCATAGGATTATGGTATTTCTTAGTGTTTGGATAGACGAAGAGATTATGTCTCCCCTCCACAAATAGGACACCCCAAATAACTATGTACTAATCACCTATTAAAGGTAAGAAGCGTATATTCATGGATTAGTATAAACAATACTTAGATGTAGTTGGAATATTTATGTATTAATCTCCTCTCCACACACGCACACTACACAAGAGTGAAAATGATAAAGTGCAAATCAATTAAAAGCAATAAAAATGGATGTTTCAGTACAAATTGGAATATTTATTACAAATTGAAAAATTGTTTCAAATTCGGGTTATCATCAACTTTACAAGCATTTTTATCCTCAACTCTTACCCAGTCACAGTAAAATACAACCTCTTTGAAGCTTATATAATCCAATTCAAATATATTTTGGATTACACCATAGTAAGTCATTTCAGCTTCAACGAGGTTTTTATCTTTTGCGCTCACTCGAAAGAAAGTAATACCCTTGTATGAAATTCCCGTGTTTTGTACATTTGTACTTTCCTCGTACACTTTAGCGCTGAAAATGTAACCGTTCAATCGATACTTTTTGTACTCTTGTGCCATGAACAAGGGTCCAGTGGCTAGACGAGCAAGCCTTGATCTCGCATCACCCGTCTTTAGGAACTGAGAATATAGATAAATTAATTATATTAGTGGTAAAATTTGAGTGTAATGTGACGTTATATAATGACTATTTTCATTATAATTACCTCTTGTGTAAACCAGAGCCTTAATTCGCTGTCTGATTTTACCATTACTTTTCGTCTTTTATTGTTCTCACAGGCTTCATATTTTCTGCATATTACAAAATTAATCATGTATAAAATAATCTAAAATAATGTTAAACATTATAATAATCGAAACTTACTTTTTACATTCTTTAACATCTTCATGTGTGTTAAATAGATAACGAGCTACTTGTTCATGTTGGAAACTCATTAATTTCACTCGTGTTCCCATCACATGACCACCATCATCGACGAACTCATCAGTGTCATCAACGCTGGTCGAGTCAGACATATATTCCCGAGTATATATTGATGACTCCATGATGATGTATTCCTCTGCAATTGATCCTGCAATGTATCGCGTATTCTTGAAGTAATTTTTAAAAACTTTCATCAATCTTTCCAACGGATACATCCACCGATATCTAACTAGACCACAAAGAAGAGCCTCATCACATAGGTGTACCAATAAGTGAATACGTATGTCAAAGAATGATGGGGAAAGTACTTCTCTAATACACAAATTGCTTCGATCACTGCCAATTTTGCATCCACTATGTGTTCTCGATTGACTACATTCTCACACAAGAGGGATAAGGTAATACTAATTTGCATAATATCCCTACGCAAATCCTTGTGCTTGGAGAAACAGTGCTTAAACAATAGAGGAACCAATTGCATGATCACATGCCAATCGTGGGACTTACACTTATGTAAATCATTAGTAGCATAATTCACAATCGTTTGGAAGTTGGACGAAAAAGTTGATGGGCCCTTCAAATTATATATTGTGTATAGAAGAACCTTCCTTTCCCCACTCGTCAAAGTAAACGTACCAGGGGAAATTATTGTCCTTCCCCTACTATCTTCTTTCAACCATAGTTGTGTTTTAAGTTTTAACGATTTAAGCTGTTTTCGTGCATTTTCTCCATCCTTCGAATGACTCCCCCTAAGGCAAGTGCCCACAATATGTTCAACGAAGTTCTTCTCTGCGTGCATCACATCCAATACATGGCGCACCGGGTTTTCTTCCAATAAGGCAAGTGAAATAAAATTGACCTCCGAGACCATGCCTTTCTTGTCTCAGTTTCATTCCCAGTTGGGGTCTTCTTATGCTTGACATTCTTAAATTTGGGATTCTGACCTGGCATATTAGGTCCACATTAAGAAGATTTACTTTGAATTTCTGAACCCAAAAGTTGTCTTGGCGGTAGGCTATGTTCAACCCCGCCCAATAAAAAATTTGGAACCTTTCTCAAATCTGAAACTATGAGCTGGGGGTAAAAACCTCCTATGGAGATGGTATACATTTTTTAAGCTAGAGGATAGACGAAGAGATTCAGTCTCCTCTCCACAAATAGGACACCCAAAATAACCATGTACTACACAACCGGATAATGTCCCATAAGATGGAAAATCATGAATTTCCCACATCAACATAGCTTTCAGCGTAAACTCTTCTTTTTTAAAAGAGTCAAATGATTGCACACCCTTTTCCCACAACTCATTTAATTCTTCTACCAAAGGAGCCAGGTAGACGTCGATGTCATCACTTGGTGCCTTTGGCCCAGGTATCAACAAAGCCATCATAAAAAATTCAGGTCTCATACACTGTGAAGGAGGGAGGTTGAGTGGGCTAGGATCACTGGCCATACACTCTGATTGGTGCTTATATTTTCAAATGGATTGAAACCATCTATTGATATAGCCAAACGAATGTTGCATTCATCTCAAGTAAAATCGGGATACTCAAAATTCATCGTCCTCCAGGCAGTAGAATCAATAGGATGACGCATGATATTACCCCCTACTTCTGCCGTAGCATGCCAAGTCATTGCCTCTGCAATCCATGGTACTGTGAAAAATTGCTAATTCTAGGCCCAACAGGAAAATATTTCAATACTTTTTGAGGAACTTTTGAGCTTGTGCCTTCCTTACTAGTAGCTTGGACATATCTAGGTTCATCGCATACCGGACAACAATCGAGATTTTCATACTCCTTTGGGTATAGTATGCAGTCGTACCCACAAGCATGAATCTATTTATACTTCATTCCCAAATCGATTTATGTTTCATTTAATTATCCCATCATTTAATTTCTATTTCCTCCATCTCCTCTAAAGGGTGAGTGGTCCTATCCCATTCAAGACTGCATTTTTCTATAATATACTTAACAGCTCATGCACATTGTTACGATTTGAAAAAAATTTGACAGCATATCCCCATAGTTCTCCAAGTACACGACGTAGATTGGCAAGTGTGAGTGTTATTTCAATTGATCAATTGAAATAACAGTCACACTTGTCAATCTAGTATGTACCCAGAGAACATTATGCTACGACTACAAAACTTCCTCCAAAAGTAAAAACTTTAAGCCACTAAGAATATTATACAGAAATTATACAGTCTCAAACTGTCCAAACGGGACAATTCGAGAGATCTCATTACAGGGGTAATGACTCTCGAACAGGTCTAAGGGCTATTGAATGCATACGCATAAGAGCTAGAATTCTAGTATCTATGCGCACTATATTTAATTTCAAGTATGTTTCATTTAATTATCATACTATATATATATTGTTCGATATACAAAGTAATTTTCAAAAAAAGGTGAAAAATCCCACCCCCATATACACAATAATCCAGTGGCCATGCCACTTTTAAAACAAACCAACCAAACATTTACTAAACAATATAATCCAACAGCAATGTCAACAACAAATGTGTATCCCATACTCCTTCTAATTCATCTATTCAATTAATTCATTTCATCAATTAAACTAACAAGTAAAGTATACAATTATTAATTTACTAATTTACAATGAGGGGCAATCCTGATTTCATATGAAATGGGCACTAATTATTAATTTACTTTCATCTAAAACTATACAATTAAAATTATAGTGAAAATGATAAAGTGCAAATCAATTAAAAGAATTAATTTCATTTATGAAAATCAAGTATGTTTCATTAATAAATAATATTTTAGTGGATATAATTATAGAATCTATGGATATATTCAATTTAATCTTACTATGTCAATGCTTTTATCTACAATGAGTTAACCTTGAAACAATATATATTATCTCATAGAATCATCAAAACACGATATTAAGGGAATTACATTGGGACCTTGCCTCACCCCCCTCCCCACCCACCACACATGAACACACATACACACACACACACACACACAACATCCCCCTGCCCCTGCCCCTGCCCCTCCCCCTCCCCCCTCCCCCTCCCCACCCCCACCCACCACACACACACACAACAGCCCCCCACCTTGCCCCACCCCCAACCCACCACACATATACACACACACATAACATCCCCCCTGCCCCCCTCCCCACCCACACACACCACATACACATAACAGCCCCCCACCCACCACACATACACACACACACACACACACACACACAACAGCCCCCTGCCCCTAACCCCTAACCCCTGCCCCACCCCCCACACACGCACACACACACATGCACATATATATACACACACACATATATATGCACACGAACATATATATAAATGGAAGAGAGAGAGAGAGAGAGAGAGAGAGAGAGAGAGAGAGAGAGAGAGAGCGTAGAGAGAGAAAGGAGGGAAACGATTGGGGAAAAAAAAGAAGGGCAAAGGGTTTTTTGCTGAGCAATTTGTCACGGTCGTGTCACGGTCATTGATCGTGATAATATTATAATAATTGTCATGGTCATTGGCTGTGACAAGTTTGTGACAAGTTGAATTGTCACGGCCTTGTCATGGTCATTGACCATGATAATATTTTATCACGGTCTTGTCACGGTCGGTCAATGATCGTGACACAAAATGCGTGTTTTGTTGTTACGATCAATGACCGTGACAAGGGTGGCCGACTGAAAGGTGATAATTTGGCCATTTTGGTGTAGTGATGCCACTACCACTATTTAAGAGGAATCAACCATCACTGAAGCCACAACTGTTGATGGCTTTGCATACGAGACTTAACTTATCATTGTTCCTGCTTTTTGGGTGACTAATTATGGTCATTGAGTCCCAGTTCTTTATTGTAAAAATTATTCTCGTCCTATTTTTTTGGTTTACCATTTATTAACTTCAATTCTTGGTAGCCCTCTATTGGGGTGTTTTTTGGTTATTGCTTCTTAATATACTTTGATTTCTTCATTATGCATTCATGTGTAGTGTATGTCTTTTATTTCCCGAATAATAATGATGTTAAGTCTCACCATAACAATAATGACATTTAATTTTCCCTCATCTAAGGGTTTATATTGAGATATGTCTAGGAGTCAAGACTACAAACACTCTCGTACCTCCGAGAGAGAGATTTACATTTTCCTTTTGGCATAAAAATGGTGTTAAGTCTCACAATAAAAATAATGACACTTAATTTTCCCACCTTTCACTGTTTTTGTTGAGATGTTTAGGAGAAAAGACTCCAGACACTCTCATACCGTTAAGAGAGAGATTTAAATTTTACTTTCATCATAAAAATGATTTCGACTCTCACCATAACAATAATGATGTTTAATATTCCCACCTCTCAAGGTTTTCATTGAGATATGTTAAGTAGACGAAATTCCAAATACTCTCGTTTCTCCGTGAGAGATTTACATTTTGAGTACGATAACCATAAATGTAATTGTACAACTTGATATAATACTTTATTTAATTTAGATTTCTATCTACAATATTTGATTACATTTGATGCTTCCAAGCTATTACCTTCAATTTTTTTCATGAATACAATTTCATCAAATTATTGGCATTCTATGGATTGGCGAATGGATCTCTTTCCAGATTTTATAGATGATATGTGTGTGGGACTACTTTCTCTGTGACTCCATATGGTCCATGCCAATTAGGGTGAAGTTTTAAAGCGTTCTATATGAATTTCTTATGTATGATATTTCCAACTTTGATTGTGCTGGCTTGGACCCTATTCTTGTAGAACTTTGCGGCTCTCTATTGGTAGGCAAACTTTCGTATAACTGCGTCTTCCCTTTGTTCTTAAATGAGGTCCAAACTATGTCTTATCTCTTCTAAGTTAATTTCAGTGTCGTATGTATAGTCTCTATGATTTGGAGCCAAATTTTAATTGGGATTATGGCCTTCGACCCATACGCCAACAAAAAAGGTGTCTCCCCTGTTGACGATCTTTCAGTTGTCCGATATGGCTATAGTACATTGTGCAGTTCATTAACCCATTTTCCCTTGGCAACTTCCAACTTATTCTTTATCTCATCCAATATCGTTCGATATCATTTGTCCGACCCTACCACAACAGGCAACTAAGGACTTATTCTTGAATTGCTTTCCATTATTCGATATTAGTGTTTGGGAGTTCATATTTGCAAATAATATTTCTCCAAATGAATCTAAAACATTTATCTTCAGAGATAGTTCCCATGGCCTCTACCTTTACTTATTTTTAAATTTAATGAATCATGACAATAAAATATGGAAGTTCCCCTTAGCTATGGGTAACAGGATGACAAAATCAATTCCCCATATTTTTAAAGGGCTATAAGACCGAGATAGGATAAAATGGTTGGTATGGTTCATCGATTTAATAATATACTCTGATGCATCTTTAGAAAGTTTCAACCAATAGTAGCCTTAACTGATAATTTTCTTTGCTAATGATCATCCTCCGATATGGCTCTCATAGATCCCCTCTTGAACATCTTTCAGCAGATAACTTATATTTACGGGGTGAACACACCTCAAGAGTGGGAGAGCATAGTCTATTTTATAAAATACATCTCCTATGATAGTGAACTTAGCATCTCGGTAGTTTATCTTTCTACTTTTGACTTTACTATCTGGGAGATTTCCATCCATTAAGTACTCAGTGATTGGGTCCATCCAAGATGGTCCTAACTTTAATTTAAAGCATTATGCGGTGTCAGCTTTTTCTTGCTTCATGCTTCACTCCTAGAGAATTACGACAGGAATTTTTCTCTGTATTTCCTCTCTTGTGTCCGATGCAAGCTATACAAGGGAGTCTTTTAATTTGTTCTTATTTTTTGGAATTCTCTTTATTGCTACGTCTCTAAGATATCTAGTGCCATCTTCTCTCTTTGCAAGCATTTGGCCAGTTTTTCATTTGTAGCCTTGCAAACTCCCAAAATCTAGTTCACCACCAGCTATGAATCGCTATGGGCGAGGAGATATCCAACACCCAAAGCCTTTGAAAGTGCAAGTCCTGCTAACAAGGATTATACTCGTTCTCACTATTATATGCATTAAAGTTAAACCTCAGAGAGAACTCGATATCAATCTCATCTAGGGTTGGAAAAATCAATCTATCCCTAATAGCAGTTGCATAGGACGAACCATCAACAACTAAACTACGGATTGGCATATCTGATGAGAAAGGTCCTTCAGTAAGGACACCATTCTTAAGCTATAAATTCGATCCTAGAACACCAATTGTAATGTCGGGTACCATATACTCGTACGTTCTTGGTTCTAAGTCCTCGACGTATTCTGAGCCTTCAACTTGCACTTCCATTTTGATCTCTTATGCCAACTCCCAAGTGAACTCTGCCATAAAATTTACTAAATCATGCCCCTTAATTGCACCTTTGGTTAATAGACTACATCAAACTAAGCTAACTTAATCGACTAAGCCATTAGCCTACCCGATTTCTAGAGTTTATGAATTATCTGTCGGATAGATGTGTCGATTAGCACTACCATCGTATGAGCTTGAAAATTGGTCTTTTTCTTCTTGATGCATGTATTAGAGCATATATAAGTTTTTCTAGTTTTGGGTACCTCATCTCATCCCCTTGTAGTGCTTTGTTGTTATAATATATCGGCTTCTATGTTCCATTATCATCTCTGAAAATTACCGCGTTGATAGATGAATCTCAGACTACTAGGTATAAATACAATTTCCCCCTAAATGGGTTGAGATAGGATCATTGGTCAGCCTAAATAGGCTTTTATATCCATTAATGCTCTCTCACATTCTTCATCCCAAACTAACACTTTCCTCAAAATCCTGAAAAGAGTAACACACTTCTCGATTACTCGTGAGATTAATCTATTGAGTGCAGCAACACGTCCTATAGTCCTTTGGATGTCTTTGGTGTCTCTTAGGGTTTCAAGTCAAGCAATACCTTTATTATTGTTGGATTAGTCTTAATGCCCCTTTTATTGACTATGAATCCCCAAAACATTCCTACGCCGAATTAAACACACTTAGCAGTATTCAACTTTATCCTATAGCGATACATGGTGTCAAAATTTATTTCCAAATATTCAATATGGTTCTCGGCCTTCAGAATTTTTGTCAACATATCATCGATGTAAATTCCAGGGTCTTACCAATATGATCTTTAAACATGTTGCTGATGAGCCTTTGGTAAGTATATTCTACATTCTTTAAGATAGAAGACATCACCTTATAGCAGTATCTCCCTTTATCAGTTATGAAGGATGTCTTCTCAATGTCACCCTCAAAACATGGATATTTGGTTATAGCCTCGATAAGCATCCATAAAGCTCATGAGTTCATACCCTGTTGTGGTGTCCACCATTTGATCGATTATGGATAAGGGAAACTATATTTTAGGAAAGCTTTGTTGATATAAGTGAATTCTACACACATTTTCCATTTGTGGTTCTTATTTGGATCCATGACGACATTAGATAACCATTCTAGATACTGAACTTCTTTGATGAAGTTTATTATCTGTAGTGTTTCATCACTTCTAGGATGACTTCATATTTGTCTCTAGGAAAAGTTCACCTTCTCTGCTTTACTTGTTTTACCTTATCGTCCAGATCAAATCTTTGGCAAATGACAGTGGGGATAATCCTCTACATGTCAATGTGACTCCATGTGAAGATATTATGTATTTTTTTGAGCAATTCAACTAGTTCTTTCTTCAATGAAAGCTCAAGGGATGAACCAATTTGGACATTTTTTTCGATTTATCCTTATTGAGGATAATGGATTCTACGTCTTCAGGAGTCTCTCCCTTTTTTTATTTTTGTTCATCTCTTTAATTAAGAGTGTCAATCTTGTAATAAGTGTTTTTCCTCTTATGGACTTCTTTTTCTTTCACCGAGGTAAAGTAGCACTCTCTTTTTTCCAATTGATCACCATTAACTTCCCCTACTCCATAAGGAGTCGATAATTTCATCATCTGATGTATAGTTGAAGGAATAACTTCTAATTCTTTTAAATCTACTCCCCCTGGGATGATGTTGTAAGCCGATAACACATTCTCGTCCATCATGAAAAAAAATTATCCTTATCATCAACCATCTTGTCCAAGTACCCATGTAGAAATCCATTTCAACATTCCCAATGGGTTCATCTTCTCACAATTAAATCCAATTAGTTCATGATGATATGGTACGAGTCTCTTCTTACTATGTTTGAAACCTTTGAAGCAGTCCATGAATATAACATCGATCGAGCTACCCCGATCCACAAGATACGAGACACATTATAGACGTGAACTCATATGCTGACGATGTGTGGGTCATTGTGCGAGGCTAGGATCCCTTGAAATTGAGTGTAGAGAACCCCCACTACATGACTCTCCATCTCTACTTTTTTATCTTGCCTGTATTGGCTTCTGATTTTGTCAAGTTAATGTTTAATCTTTTTATCCCAGATTTGGCTTCAATAACATGAGACTTTCTATTGTTTGTCTTTGTTCCTCGACCTATTATTCTCTTGAGATAATTTTAACATCAAATGAGATCATGTGTAGGTTACCTTTAACTGCGTTGGGCTTTTTGGAAGGTATGGGTCATTCTTCTCGTCGTCATTCAACTCTTGGATATTTCAGTTCACTTAAACTTTCTTATTCTTTAGCCTAACATCATTTGACTAGGAATATCCCTTCCTACTATTATATCAGATTCCATATTTTTTGACATAATTTTGCTCCCTTCCCTGCTTTATTAATTTCTTAATGTCATTCTTCAGAGCGAAGCATTTATCAATTGTGTGGTTGTGATCTAGGTGGAACTCATACCATTTTATCTTGTCCCTCTTATGGGAAAGGACTCTTAGTTTCTCAAGACAACAAAGTTATTTATCATTTTTAATCTCATTCATAATGTGATTGGGACTAATAGTCAGTGGGGTGTATGTTATACCATTAATATGGTGAAATTTAGGAATTAATTACATAACGAAAGTTGGACTTATTTGTCCCTGGAAATGGTCGGATCAGGACATATCGTGTTATTTTGTGAAACTCGGCTCGGTAGCAGTGTCACGAGCGGTCACTGTAGTTCACCCCGCCCATGATTTTTAACACTGTTACTCAACACTGTAAAAGTAGATTCATTATGTAATGGGGATGACATTATCGTCACTCAGCAGACATGTGTGTGATATTTAAGGTTTTCAAGTCCTTCACTATTGATAGGCAACGTGTACCCATCAAATTCCTCCAAAATACATGTAAAGGTGAATTTTCCTCTCCCATAAAGGCATGCCACTTGTCACCATATATTCCATTTGTCTTCACTAACCACATATATAAATAGGGAGAACCGGCCCTGGTGCAAGGGATCGAGAAATTATTTTCCTACCGCTATGGTGCCCATTTCTAGAGTCAACTATGGATCTTGTAATCACTATTCCATCTATGGATTTTGTTTACTATAACTAATACAATCACTAATATACCTATGGATGTAAGCACCATCTTGGCCCGAACCATGTAAACACGGTTTCCATCTCTTTTATCTCACATTTTCTTTATATTATTTACTCTAGTTAAGCATTTTGTGATTATCATCTCCTTATATGTTACGAATTTAAGACTAGTGTATTTATCTACGACATCAACCCATATATTAGTTTTAGGAATTAATAAATTGGCATCGTCTATAGGAAGGTATTACCAATCCTGTTGGTACTTTCTATCGATATCTTTCTCTAAAATTCTAAGACATCCTATTTCATTCACCATTATTTCTTTGGTTTTGATCTCGTTTGTTTAAAAACCTCCTTTTGATCCTCTAGATCCGCTTATCACCATAACTCTTATTATTACTCTGATTTATGGTTTGAATTGCTTTGTTTTTCTAAAAACTACGAGAAAATGGGTGAGAATCTAGAAAGTAGTAGGGATACTAAGCAAGCTTCACCTTTAACACCTCTAGACATGAGTGACCTACAAGGAATATTGCAGCACTTGGCCAGAGGCTAAGTGTATATGCAGGAGAGCATCAAGAAGTTAATGCAAAGCATCCTAATGGGTCTAGGAGTCTAGAAGAGAATCTCGCTATTACTTAAGGGGGTCAAAACCTAAATTGAAGGCAAGAAATGCCTCCACCAGCCCCGTAAAGCGATAAATGACAAATATACCGCGAGAGGGATATAAAAAATCCTAGACGACTAGATTGGGGTCCGCAAGGGGAAGCTAGTAGGTCCAGATACGCTAGATCCGAATGAGATGACCAGTCTTACTGTTCAGGACCCACATCTACCCTTAGAACAGAAGGATATGATGAGAACTAGACTTACTCCTTTGATTGCCCAATCATTTTGGAGAGGCTTAGCAGAGGGTTCCCATTTTATCAATTCGTCCAAAGAGCAATAAAAGCCCACCATTACAAGGGGGTTAGAGAGCATAGAGAGGAATAAAGAAGGGATACAACAATAAGGGTTTATCCTTCAGATAGGTCCAGACCAAGCGTGCGAGGATCGACCATAGCCAAACAGACTTCCTAGGAAAAAATTTAGCCGAAAGCTGTGGATGTGCAGGAAAGAAAGTGTCAGTTAAGGTTAATAAGAAAGAAAAACCTTGGAAAGGGTCAATCCAACACCCATAAGATTGTTTGGGCAAGATCATAAATATAAAGATTCCTCTACAGAGAGGTTTCGTATAAGGATCCCCTTTCACATCATCAATCATGGGATATCGAATGCCCGTAGAGTTCAATACACCTATCATCACCCCAAAAGATAATGGCACATCAAATACAATATTGCATATGTAGATTAGTACCAGGTTACTTAGGATATTTACTCTTTTTTTGATGAGACACATCATCGATCATTCTCTAGTATGATTATTGGTTAAGCTTAAATTTGGTACAATGTTATACCAAGGGGTCATATCTCAAACTTTCAACCACTGTACGACCTCTTTGTTATCAATTTCTGTTTCGATTCGACACCAGTCAAAAGGGTGGTCTATTTGTCAAGCGTTCATTAGAGAATGAATAAATTGACGAGGGAGTTTTTTTCTAGGTTCAATACTAAAAAGATTAAAGTCATTGACTATGAGGAGAAGACAAAGAAATCAGTGCTCATGAGTGGTATACAACTTAGAAGGTTGTTCTAGACATTGGACAAGGAGACGCTAATCATAATGTTTGAGTTATTGGCGAAGGACGGAAAGATTATGAATGCTAAAGAAGCTATGGTAGCGACAGAGTTAAGCCAATCTAAGGATGATACCAGAAAGATCTCAGAGAACCAAAAAGAGTACAAGGATAATAAAAAAATTGATAAACCAAGGGAGCTTGATGAATAAACTCTGTTGATCATGGGGTCACCACATCATCGAGGAGATTCGATGAAGTAACGACCTGAAATGGATGGAAAAGCTGAAATCTCCTTATAATAAGAGAGATAAAACAAAATACTGTGAGTTCTACAAAGACCACGACCATGACATAGACAATTGTTTATGTTTGAAGAATAAGATTGAGATTCTCATTAGGTGTGTCAAACTAAATAAATTTTTTGATAATGGTGGGTGATCTGAGAGAAGAGAAGAAACCCAGAATACGATTAAAATCCCCTTATAGGAAGGTGGACGAGAGGAAAAGAGAGCAGGATAATGATTCAAAGAATGATCCTGACCTATCCAAGAAGCCTAAAGAGACTATGCATGAGGTGAAAGCGATCTCATTTGGGTGAAACTTCATAGCGGGAAGAGACACTGGCAGTGGGGATGGACTAGTATAGAGAAGCCTACCTAAATGAGATGAAGTCTTGTGCTTATATAAAATAGCTCAACTTAACTGACATTGCGACAACTTGCTATAGAAAGGTAATAGAGATTGCCTTAGAGTTAATTTTTCTAAAGATGATTTATGTTGTTTAATCTATCCACACGAGGACCTCCTAGTCATCACCATGGTAGTGCATGAGAGCAAGGTAATGATAATCCTAGTTGACAATGGTAGCACGGCCGATGTCCTATTCTATAGTGGTTAAAAAATCTGAGGCTGAAGGAGAGGAAGTTAGAGGCATATCACAAGCCTCTCATCTTATTTTTAGGGGATAAGGTATTCCCCTTAGAAACTATATAACTAGAAGTTATAGTTGGTGACTGGACAACATGATGAATAGAAAAGATCCGCTTCTTTATTCTGGACGAGAATGTGAATCCAGCCTACAACATTATATTAGAAAGGGATGGATTAAAGAAGTTCAAAGTTTTATCTATTATTCACCAGTGCCTTAAGTTCCCTACTAATTATGAGGTTGGCGCGGTGAAAGGAAATCAAGGGAAGCTAGTAAGTGTTATTACATGTCAGTGGAATAGGAAGACCAGAGGAAATTGACAACCACTTATCAGATCAAGGCGATTGGATCCTCGAGATAAAGATAATTTATTCAAGGGGAAGGTAATTAAGGAGATAGAGCCAGTAATACTGGATGACGAATACCCGCGGTGAACTTACCATATCAACTTGTCACTAGATCCAACCCTTAATAAAGAATTAGTTGATTTCTCTATAAAGAGAAAAACTGCGTTCGATTAGATCCACGAAGACATGTCAGATATAGATTTCGAATTTCTTTACCACGAGAGCATCATAATGTAGGATTCTAAGACATTAAAATAGAACTACCTTGTATTTATCAAAGAGAAGAATGTAGAAATCTAGGAAGAGGTGGATAAATTATACAAGGCAGAGTTCATCAAAGACGTGAAGTACCCAAAATGACTCTCAAACGTTGTCATGGTCTGAAATAAATGACAACTAGCATATGTGCATAGACTTCACTGAACTCAACAAGGCTTTTCTAAAAGATTGTTATCCTTTTCCCATACTCGTCGATGCTACAATAGGGCATGAGATACTCAATTTCATGGATGCATATTCGTGGTATAATCACATAAAGATGAAGCTAGAGAATGGGAGAAGACATCATCATCACCACCTGAGGTATGTACTGTTACAACATTATGCCCTCCAAGCTCAAAAATATTGGAGCAACATATTTAAAGATGGTTAACAAGGTCTTCGAATATCAGATCGAAAAAATCATGGAAATCTATATGGATGGCATGATGACGAAGAGTAAGAAGGATGCCCACCATATCATTGACCTTAGGCAAAAATTTGAGCAACTGGAAAAACAACAAATGATGTTGAACCCCGTAAAGTATGTTTATGGTTTCAAGGAGTGAAAGTTCTTAGGTTTAATAATCAACCAAATGGGTATATAGGCAAACCCATATAATATTTAAGCATTGATCAACATGCAGTCTCCCACGAGCAAAAAGAATATCTAAAGATTAGCAGGATGAGGGGCGGCACTAAACAAATTTGTAGCTAGATCCACTGATAGATGTCTCACATATTTCAAAGTTCTAAGAATGACCTTCGAATGAAATGAGTAATGCGAAATAACCATTTTGGAGTTGAAGAGATACCTAGGATCTTCACCACTATTGTCTAGGATAATCCTAGGTGAAGAAATTTATTTTTACTTGACAGTTTCAGAATTAGCTGTCAGTTCGACACTAGTCTGACAAGAATTTAGGGTGCAAAGGTTAGTTTAATACACTTGAAAGGAGTACCATTCAGCATAATTTTGGTATCATAAGATAGAGAAACTAGTCTTGTCTTTGATTGAGGCATCCATAATAATGACATCGTACTTCTAGGCTCATACTATTGTCATTTATACAGACCTTCTTCTCTGTCAGGCTGCTCACAAACCCAAGAAATCAAGTAAACTAATGGCTTGGGAAGTAGAACTAGAGTAATATGAAATTTAGTACTATCTGACGATAGTAATTAACTGCCAAGTAGTGGCCAATTATATAATGGAGTTCACTTATGAAGAAAGAACTGTAGAGAAGACTTTTTCGGAAGAGAGCTCAATAGAGGGATCGACATAGCAGACTTCTACGAGAGAGCTCAGCCAAAAAACAAATCGGAAAGACTTCTATGGAAGAAAGCCAAACTGAGTAGACTTCTCCAAAAGAGAGATCAACAATTAAGTGTGACACCCCGCCTAATTAATTACCGGGTGATCAGTCCTTAATTAATTAATTTCAGAATATCCAGTTGTTCCAGATAATGCATCACTATCGAAAACTCAATTTTTTTTTATTTAATAAAAATTAACCACCTAGTATTTAAAAAGGGTGATGTCCAATTTTACCTTCTTACTAACCAAAATCAAAGGAATACCAATAAAGGCCATGCATCACAGTAATATAAGTAAAGTCTAACTTAAGTAAAATAAATGACTGGAGTAAAACACATCCAGATATAATCCCACACAATAAATCCACAAAAAAGGAAATCAAATCTAAGAGAGGGTTTAAAAAAACTAAATCTTTGAATGTAAATAGAAGAAAGGACGACATGTCCAACAGAATAGATAACTGCAAAAGGAAGAATAGGACGTGTAAGGACATATTTTTAATAAGTCCGTCACAATTAATTATGTCGTATACCGCTACAAGTCGTCGAAGAATTGTGAAGAGTGCATCTGCAAGAGACAAATCCGAATTATCAGTTGCCTTCAACATTTAAGCTTAACAATATGAACTTTGGTAAGATATTATTTTAAAGTTTCATACACATTTCATATTAAAAGTGTTGGGATATTTTTATCAAATATTTTTCTAAGGATTTTGTTCTCGGACACCTTTCCGTAGAAAAATCATAACTAATTCATAAAAAATAAAAAAAAATACGAAACTGGTGGCCACACATTCGTATCGAAATTATCTAGAGGCACACGTGGAATCTCGCTCGAGCGACCTACTTATGTCACTCAAATGACATAGTTATCTCGTTTGAATAAGATAGCTATGTCGTTCGAGCGAGATTACTTTTAGCATGACACGCTACTTTCCTTCTTATCTCTTTGAACGCCATAATTTACTTATAAAAGGAATGTTATTGATTTTCTTTTGACGCAGAGAAGAGTTTTGAAACCCTTAGAAACTTTTGTTTTGTTTATCTGCCCAGAATCTATTTGATAACATCTTTTGTCAGATTGTTTTCTTCTCTCATTTAAGGGTTTAAATAATTTATGCTTTGTTTACAATTCACAATAAACCTCAATTACTTTTATGTGAGTTGTTTTATGGAACCCAAGAACGTATTTTGCTTTGGTTTATTCTTTGTGGGAAAAACTCTACAATCGACAGCTGCGTGCTATTGTGGAGGGAGTCCTTATAAAGTTCACATCTTGTGGAGAAGACGTCTTCTTCTTTACTGCTGCCCTCCTGGAAAGGGAAAGTTCCAGTCGAGACATCGGAACCGACACCTGCGGGTATTTCTTATGTCACCCTATTTCATTGTAATCCGTGTAAGCCGTTTTCTTACAAAATTATAGTGAAATAAAAGGTTTTTGCCCCTTTGGGGGATTTTTCCTGAATATTTGTGTCACATGCTTTATTTATTTATGGGTTGACACACGCACTTTTAGATGCATGTTTAGGGGATGGATTAATTTGATTTAAAAATAGACTCTAATTAAATAAGTGTGCCGAATTGGAAATTTGCGAATAAATTTAATCAATTATCACACAGTCGCACTTTTTAAATTGGTATCAGAGTGGGTTACGCTAATTTATCACGTGATCCTGATTTTTCAAGGATTTATTTTTTTTATACAATTTGACTTAGCACTTTTCAAATTTGATATCAGTGTGGGTTACTCTAAATTATCGAGTGATCCCGATTTTTAAAGTTTTTTCCCTGATACAATTTGACTTCTCACGTCGTCAAATTAGTATTAGAGCGGGTTGCGCTAATTTATTGTGTATTCCTATTTTCCGCAAAATTTGTGTGATATTGATTTTTTTTAAATCAATTTTGTGAAAAATCGCAATTTTTCCAATGGAATGCCCATTTAATGAGGAGCCTATTTTTGAAAAAGTTCACGACCGTGCTGAAAAATTAAAAAGTTTGAATTTGAAACTTTGCAAAAAAATTAAAGTTTTGGAAAAAGAAAATTCTTTCTTTAAAAGTAAGATTGAATATTTGCAAGCGTTTCAAACTCAAAGTGATATTTGTCGTGAGCACTTTGGTAATTTGTGTATTGATTTTGATTCTTTGAAAATTGCCAAAAAGAAGAGTGATGAGAAAGTTCTAGTTTTAGAGAAGGAATTAAAGGACTTAAAAAATTCTAGGGTTCCCGTTTGTGCCGCCGAGGAGAAAAAATTAATCGATGATTTTACGGCATGTGAAAGGACTCTTAGGAATAAGTTTGTTTTAATTGAGGGGGAGCGTGATAAACTGTTAAGTTTAATTGAAAATTTGAAAAAGAAATCCCTGTCTTTGGAAGAGTTTAATTCTTTGCTTGAGTCAAAAATTTTGAAGTTAAAAAATGATTTGACAGACTCAAGTAGGTTTGATAGTGATAGTAATGGCTCATCGTGTTCTCATGCTTCTATTGCTAAAGACAAATCCATTATTTGTTTTAGAGATTCAACTAATTCCAAGGATGTTAGAAAAGATCACACTTTAGGCGCCGTTCCACCCATTTACACATGTTCATATTGTGGTAGGAAAGGTTACCTTAGGAGATTTTGTTTTGATCTTGGAAAAGGTCCTAGGAATTTGAAGTCTAGTATTTTGTTGGTTCCCAAAGCCCCGTATCGACGTGTTACATTTGTTTGGGTTAGGAAATCACTTTTGGATACACTAGATTTTAGAACAGTTGATTCTCATTTGCTTGCACATGATTCTTCTCGTGCCATATCATATAGATGATTGTGTTTGCATGTTTGTCATATGCTAGTTATGCTTTTTGATATATTTTTGCTAGCGTTGTGACATATACTTTTTGTATAGATTTTTTCTTTTGAAAAATACAAAAAGATTTTATTTTGACAAAATTTTTGAAAAATCTAAAAAGTTTTTTGTATTTTGTTTGCACCGTTTATGGATGGACACTTAGAATGACCGAGTCAAAGCATCATTCCATATTTTTCATGTGATTATTTGATAGTGTTTTTAGACAATAGGTCAATTCATCCATGTGCTTTATAATGTTTGGAGTCATTAAGATGTAATTAAGTGTTACTTCCTACATGTTTGACTCATGATTTCCTTTATTGCACACATGCACAGATTTGTTTGATTATTGTTCTTGTCTTATCACATGTTGGTTAGGTGTTTTCACTTCAATCTTGTCCTTTAAAACGAATCAAGCACGATAAATTTTGATAAGGAAATTATGCATATAAGAACCGTTTTGTGAGTTTGTGTTCCTTGTTTGAAAACGGGGAAGCGCTACAAAAGGTTCATTTTGCCTTCGCGAATACTAAGCCACTGTTAAATTGGGCATAAAAATGGAAGAATTTTATTATCCGGGGTCCAAAGAGGTTTAAAAGAGCCTGAAAAAATTTAAAGGCAATAAAAAGAAATTCATGCCAAATTATGGGTCATTTAGGTTTTTGTACCGATTCTCCAAAGTTTGAGAATTTAGTTTATTCACCTCTAGAAGAAAAGAATATGAGGGAGTTTGGATGGAGAATTAAAACGGGTTTAAACGTCCGTAAAAGTCTTGAAAATACGCTAAATAGTTTTGGATGTTATTGGTGTGGAAATCATTTGACTTTGATTTGCTGATTTGTATAAGATGATGTCATTTAAATTCAACAAATTGTTTACACATAAGGATACTTTTGATATTCATTCGTTAGGGGTACATATATGCATCATGCACATATGATTTATTAAGTTTATTTACCTATCGAATATGTTCACACCCATACATTCCATTTCCATGACTTGGTTGTTTGCGTTTAAATCCATGGTGTGATTTTTTTTTGTATCCTATTTTTGTATGAAAATTTTGAAAAAATCAAAAATTGTTTGTGGATATTTTTGGGACATACCTTTGCTTGCGCGTAGCTTGATCTTTGTTTTCTATGAATTTTGTCGTGACACTCCATGTTTTGATTTTTTTCTTCTTATCTGTCTATTTGGGGACATCATAAAAAGGGGGAGAAAGAATTATCCTGTTATGGGGGACGTTTTTGCATTTTGTGGGAGATTTGATTATTAATTCTTTATTACTATATCATTTCAAACTCAATGCATCATGAAGGTTTTTTCTTTATCTCATGTGTGTAGGTACGAAGATTGAAGATCATGATGTTGCACACCCTGATGAGAAAAACTTTGAGAGTTTTCATGTTGAAGAAAAAATTGAGAACTTGCAAATTTTACCTTTTCAGTTCTGGGATTCATGGGAGGGTAGATTTGTGTAGGAATTTTGGTTTTTGGTAATTCGGATTTTTTATGTATGTACCGGCATAGACATGGGGGGAGATTTGTAAGGACATATTTTTAATAAGTCCGTCACAATTAATTATGTCGTATATCGCTACAAGTCATCGAAGAATTGTGAAGAGTGCATCTACAAGAGACGGATCCGAATTACCAGTTGCCTTCAACATTCAAGCCCAACAATATGAACTTTGGTAAGATATTGTTCTAAAGTTTCATATACATTTCATATTAAAAGTGTTAGGATATTTTTATCAAATATTTTTCTAAAGATTTTGTTCTGAGACACTATTCCGTAAGAAAAATCATAATTAATTCATAAACAATCAGATAAATACGAAACTGTCGGTCACGCGTTCGTATCGAAATTATCTAAAGGAAAGCCTGGAATCTCGTTCGAACGCCCTACTTATGTAATTCAAACGACATAGTTATCTTGTTTGAACGAGATAGCTATGTCGTTCGAGCGAGATTACTTTTAGCTTGTCACTCTGCATTCCTACTTATCTCTTTGAACACCACAATTTCCTTATAAAAGGGCTATCAGTGATTTGATTTTGATGCATGGAAGAGTTTTAAAACCCTTAGAAACTTTTGTTTTGTTTATCTACCCAGAATCTATTTGATAACATCTTTTGGTAGATTGTTTTCTTCTCTTATTTATGGGTTTAAATAGTTTCTGCTTTGTTTACAATTCACAACAAATCCCAGTTACTTTTATGTGAGTTGTTTTGTGGAACCCAATAACATATTTTGCTTTGGTTTATTCTTTATGGGGAAAACTCTACAACCGACAGGTGCGTGCTATTGTGGAGGGAGTCCTTATAAAGTTCACATCTTGTGGTGAAGTTGTCTTCTTCTTCATTACTACCCTCTTGGAAAGGGAAAGTTCCAGCCGAGGAATCGAGACCGACACCTGCGGATATTTCGTATGTCACCCTATTTCATTGAAATCCGTGTAAGCCATTTTCTTACAAAATCATAGTGAAATAAAAAGTTTTGCCCCTTTGGGGGATTTTTCCTGAATATTTGTGTCACATGCTTTATTTATTTATGGGTTGACACACGCACTTTTGGATGCATGTTTAGGGGCTGGATTAATTTGGTTTAAAAATATACTCTAATTAAATAAGTGTGACAAATTGGAAACTTGCGAATAATTTAATCAATTATCACACAGTCGCACTTTACAGGACGAGTCGTCTACTAGCAATTATCCTGCAGCTTCCACACCAGCTACAACACGGTAACTGAATAGAGTCTCCTAAGGATGGTGTCCCTATGGCTGGGAAGCTAAAAATAATGGAACAATTGAAAGATATACAAAAAAATGGGTCAGAGCCCGAGTTGAAAACAGCTTAAAATAGAAAGTGCTTAAATTGATTCAATTAGCACAATTATTAATCAAGTTAACTTAGCGTAGTCACTTGAGATACTCACCCCTCGATCTTAGTGTGCACGCCTAACGAGCCTAACTATCCATAATAGTCATGATACCCAGGCTGGCTACTAAGTACATACAATTATACTGGAAAGACTCCCTAAATAACTCAAGGCCGACGTACTTAAGATTTCGATATAGGGTTAGAATTAATTTAGTTTATTCCCATATTCTTCTAAATGCCCAACTAATAATTCCATAAGTACACATTTAAAAATTGACTCATCTCCATAAGACATCAAATAGGATTTTCGTTTACACACATTATTCTCTTTATGCATATATATCAATATATATATAGAAATATTGCACCCCTGGTTGAGACACCTTTTGTGCTACGCTTACTCGGCTATCTAGTCCCATTGCAATGCTCATGCATAAAGGACAACATTTTCAATCTCTCGAGAACCAGTAAGAACGCAAACACCTATTGGAGGAGAACATAGTCCCAAGCCGATGGGCTACACACATACCTATGTACCCATACAACCGTGATCACTATCATTCTCATGGATAGCCCATACCTAGGGTCCATGCTCTAGTGGTACGACTCTAAATACCCCGAAGCCACATAAGATCCGGTCGTCCACAATGGATTAACCTCCATTCGATAGCCAGTGGCTAGGTATGTCATACACATAATATTTTGAGCAATAAGCATACACACAACTTTTATAAATTCATTGGCTTTCCCGTATCCTAGTATTTGTAGTACGTATAATATGTATCACTTATTATACCCCGTACCTCATTCGTATATATATTCTACCTTGTATTTTCGAATCTCTCAATTTCTATTACTTTTATTGCTTTCGAGGGTCGACATATTCACCTCTCACTAATAAATATAAATTTTAAGTTACTCGACATTCATACATGCCTAACACTCAATTATATAAGTCTACGTGAATTTTGAAATAAAATCGGGCCCTAAAAGTCATTCTATAATCTCGTTTGAAGACCCAGGGAGTCTCGTTCGCACGTGGGTCATTTGAACGAAGAGACTTCGAATAAACCACCAAACTCGTTAGAAGTGAGACTTGAATGTCGTTAAAAGTCTCGTTCGAACGAGGTCGTTCGAAGGACCTGGGCTGGACTTCTAACGAAATTTTTGAAGTTGCCCAGTTCATCACCAATGTTCTTTTTTCCAGATTTTACACACTCAAATCTCAACCTAAACCCATTCCAACCCATGTACGAGGTTTACAAACTACTCTAAGTCACCCTAGGACACTTCTTAGTATAGTTTTTGGGATTAAATAATTCCTAAATTTTCCCATAAATTATATTAACATAAACACAAAATTATTAATCTAGAAAAAATCCATTTTTATTTCGTGCTTAACATCTAATTCACCAAATTTCACATTCCTATTATGGGGAAAAATCCTCTACATGCAAACCCCCATCAGATTTCTGAAATTCCTACACGATTTTCATCATAGGTAAACCCAATTTGGTATTAGTTGTTCTAAACCCTCTACATATGTTAACAAGAGTAATAATTGCTAAGAGAGAGAGAGAAAGATAATAACTTGCCTTAAAAAGAAACTTCTGGTTCGTGGTTGAAAATGGTATGGGAATGATCCTCTTAACCCGATCTACGCGTTGGTGTACTTTTTGGTGTGAAAGCTTGAGTTCTTGGCTTAAGGTTCTAATGGAGTCTTCTTCTTCTTCCTAGGTTCTCTCTCTCTTTGCCTCTCTATCTTACGTAGGTTGAATTAACAGGCCACTAACCCTAACTTCTTTTAAATTAAACCCAATTTTCGTCCATTTAATTACCCAAAAATTCCAAAAGACCAAAATACCCCTACGAGGTGTCGTTTTGGGCTAAAATGTCCCGGACTCCAATTTAAATACCTGAGTAGTGTTTTCTGACTATTTCAACCCTTCTAGACACTGTAGCGCACTCAAAATAGTCATTCAAGTTATAAAAAAATAATTTACCTTTTTGACCCCTAAATAAATACTAGTGACGCGACTCTTACGCGTCCTAAATATTTATAACATAGCTGTCGTGTATCTCATCCCGGGCCAAAATATTATTTCAATAACTACTAACTCTCATCACGTTAGTGACTATTATCATAAAATCAGAATAATTATAATTTAAATTTTTTCTCCCATTAATTAATTAATCCCCATTTTTCCTAAAAATAAATATGCGTAAAAATACGGGGTATTACATATTTTTCGCCTAATAACCGAATTTCATCCCGAAATTCGTAAAAAATATATATACTTGGGTAAGAATAACTCTGGATAACATTCAGGCATGTCAGCATCGTGCTCCCAAGTTGATTCCTCAACATTATGGTGTCGCCACTGAACACGCACTGGTGGTACTATTTTCGACCTCAACTTCCTCTCGCTGTGGTCTAGTATCGCAACTGGTACCTCCTCGTAGGAGCTATCAGGTTGTAAATCTATCTCCTCTAGAACAATGTGAGTTTGAGCCAATTCATCTCGAATAAATCTCCTCTACGACGAGATATGAAACACGTCATGGGCTCTATGCAAGTATTCCGATAACCCAAGTCTATAAGTGATTGGCCCAATCCTCTCGATAATGGGGAATGGCCCTACATACCTCGGTGCCAACTTTACCTTCTTTACAAATGGATAACTCCCTTCATAGGAGACACCCGAATTAACACCTGATCGCCAATATTGAACTCTCAAAAGTAACGTTTGGCATCAGCGTAACTCTTCTGCCGATCCTGAGTAACTCGAATACGACTCCGTGTTAACTCTATCCTCGTCGAAGTATCTTGGATCACCTCGGGACCCAGTAACTTGTTGTCCCCCACATCTAGCCAACATGTTGGGGAATGACAAGATCTTCCATACAGGGCTTCAAATGGAGCCATACCGATAGTAAACTGGTTGGAGTTGTTATAAGAAAACTCCACCAGTGGAAGATGCTGCTCTAAACCTTATCCAAATTCAATAATGCACATATGTAACATGTCCTCCAACATTTGATTCGTCTTCTCTGTCTGACCATCCATCTGCGGGTGATAGGCTGTGCTCAGCCACAATTTTGAACCCAACGCCTCCTAAAAACTCTCCCAAAATCGAGAAACGAACACCTTATCTCTGTCAGACACGATATTGAGAGGCATTCCATGGAGTCTCACTATCTATGCAATGAATAACTGGTCGTACTATCCCACGGTGTAGTCTATCCTGGCTGGTAGAATATGGGCTACCTTGGTCAGCCGATCCACTATCACCCATATTGAATCGTGATCCCTCTGCGTTGTAGGTAATCCCTTGATGAAGTCCATGGAAATGCTCTCCCACTTCCACATACGAACCTCTAATGGATGTAGAAGTCCCGTCGATCTTTGATGGTCCACCTTTATCAACTGACAAGTCGCATATTTCGAGACAAATTCGGTAATATCCTTCTTCATTCTACTCCACCAGTACTATCTACGCATGTCCTGGTACATGTTATCCCCATCGGGATGCATTGTAAATCAGGAATCATGTGGCTCTATCATCACCTTATCTCTCAAATCTTCACCCTCAGGAATAATCAATCTCCCATTGAAACGTAGAACCCCATCTGAACCCACGATGTAAGACTCAGTCCCCTCAGCTTGAAGTTTCACTATCTGACTTTGGCAGAACCAATCATCTGCCTGAGCCTGTACTACTCCCGTAATAATCTGGGGCATAGCCGTCATTGCAAACATAAAAGATCGAGCTACCGCATCCAGGTTCCCTAACTCCTTCCATTTCGCTTTCCACACCTCGGCCACCTCACCGACTGGCCTTACCACGTTAGCCTTCCTTGGGTTTTACTGGATATTAAATTAATAATCCTTCATAAACTCAAGCCACATACATTGACGCATATTTAACTCCTTCTACGTGAAGAGGTACTGTAGTGATTTGTGGTCCGTGAATAAGCAAAATTTCTCCCGTAGGAGGTAGTGCCTTTAATGCTGAAGTGCGAACACGACTGCTGCTAACTCCAAGTCATGGGTGGGGTAGTTCCTCTCGTGAGTCTTAAGTTTACGGGAGGAATGAGAAATATCCTGATCCTCCTGTTGAAGTACATATCCAAGTCCTAATAAGGACGCATCATTGTAGAGTAGATACTCCACTCCCGGTCTGGGTAATACTAACACTGGTGTGTTGAGCTTAACTTATCTTTCAACTCATTGAAGGCTAACTGACAGGCGTCACTCCAGATAAATGGCTCCCCTTTTCGAGTCAAGTGCATCAATGGACCCACTATCTTTGAAAACCCTCGAATGAACCTCCTGTAGTATCCGATAAAACCCAAAAAATTACGTATTTCGGTCGGTGTCATGGGTTGTCCCCACTCCCTCACCGCTGACACCTTCCTTGAATCCACAGATATCCTTCAATCGGAGATGATATGCCCCAAGAATTGTACCTCCTTCAGCCAAAAACCACATATCTCATATTTTGCGTACAACTCATGCTGGCGCACTGTCTGTAAAAATTGCCTCAAGTTCTCGGCATGGTCCTCCTCGGTTTGTGAGTAAACAAGAATTTCATCTATGAATACGATGACGAACTAGTCCATGAACTCTCTAAATACCCTGTTCTTCAAGTCCATGAACACTATTGGGGTGTTGGTTAGTGCGAAAGGCATAACCCTAAATTCATAAGAACCATATCTTGTCAGGAAAGTAGTCTTCGACATGTCCTGTTCCCTGATACGTAGTTGATGGTACCTCGATCTCAAATTAATCTTCGAGAAGAAGGCCGCTCCTCTCAACTAGCCGAATAAGTCATTGATTCTAGTCAACAGATATTTTTTCCATATTGTGAGTTTATTCAACTCCCGATAATCATCACATAACCTCAATGATCCATCCCTCTTCTTAACAAACAGTACGGGAGCACCCCATATAGAAGTACTCCTATGGATTAATCCCTGCCCCAATAACTGCTCAATATAGTCACGCAACTCCCTTATCTCTGCTGGAGCCATACGGTAAGGTGCGTGAACTATCGGTCAAGTATCTAGCACTAAATCAATAACAAAGTCTATCTCTCTACTCGGTGGTAACCCCAAAATTTCCTAAAACACATCGACAAACTCTCGTACTACAGGAATCGAATCAAGCGATACCACAACCTCCGTAGAGGTCTCCTCCTCTATATAGTATTGATTAGTGGACGATCCTCCCTCAGAGCGAGGCATCGCCACTAGAAACATCTCATGCCCGAGTATGGAAAAAACTATACTCTTATTATATCAATCAATCGTGGCCCTATACGTGACAAGACAATCCATACCTTCAATCGCGTCATACTCGGACATGTCTAATACGAGCATGTTAGCGGGTAAGATAAATCTCACAATCTTTATACCCACTCGCCAACAGATAAAGGAAATAATGGAACCCCTACTCAACGACGAATCCACACAAGTGGCCGTACCCTCTGCTGTATTAAATAACCCCGTAGTACTTGCAAACCCCATGGCAATAAAATAATGTGTGGCTCATGTGTCAAATAAAATGTTCCCTAAAGTCCCCTAGATAGAAAACATACCCTCAATCACTAGCGGGTCATGCGGGACAGCGTCCTGATGCCGATTATAGACTTGTCCATACTGAAACTGCCCATATTGAACTGGAGCGACTGGGATGGGTAGTAGTGCTGCCATCTGTGGAGGTGCTGGGAGTGTTGCTGGAAATAACGGTCTCTGGGGTTCCTGACGAACACCCTGCTACTGGTGCTGGCCTCTACCCTTCTGAGGGCAGTCTTGACATTTGTGGCCTGTGTTTCCATACGTGAAACATCTCCCTGGAAATGTCCCTCCCCTTTATCTCTGATTTCCCTGACCCTGATGGCCATTACCATCCCTCCCTTGGCCATTTTGCCCCTACTGAAACTGATGATGACCCCACTTGCCCTGATGGTCATGTTCGCCCTAATGGCCAGGTTGGCCCTAATGTCCATGTCGAAAGCCTCCCTGCCTATGTCTAAAACCTCCTGACCTGAACCTCTTAGGATCCCATTACTGGGAACCCTGATCACTGTGCTTATGCTGACCCTGAACTTCTTGTACCCCATCGGCACCATTCCTTCTTTCCCAACCTTGCTGGCTGGATTCTCCCACTTTCTTAACCACGGATAAATGGAAGCGGTGGTACTGGCAATGGAGTAATGATGTGTTGACCACATTTGAATAGGTGACCAATGAGAGATTGCCTATTAAATTATGGAGGATCCTCTATGATAACCCATCCATGAAGCGCTGAATCTTCTTCTCTTTGGTCGGAATCTCACTCGGTACAATGTTTAGAAGATTAATAAACTTTTCCTCATACTTTGCCACAGTCCTTCCCTCCTGCTTCAGATTTTTAAACATTTGACTCATCCATGTCTAGACAGCTGAAGGAAAGTACTTACGGTCGAATTTCACCCAAAAGTCTTGGATACTAAGTGTGTCTCTCTCCTCAGTGATGGTGATAGACTCCCACCACTGCAGTGCTTCCTCCAATAGCTTGAACGTGGCCAGAATATGACTGTGTTCTTTCGTACACTCGTGCATCTTCAAATGCCTTTAGATGTCCTTTTTCCATTGGCTCTCTATGACTACATCAGAGCTCCCTGAAAACTTCGGAGGATGCGACTTATGGAAGGCATCCTTAAGACGCTCCCAAGCAGACGGGAAAACCTGGGCCTGAGCTGGAGCCACCATCAGTGCCTACGGTGGTGTCTGTTGCACTAAGGCTAAAGTAGCATTGATTGCCTGAGCTACAATGGATGCTACTTCAGCGGCATTCATCACACCCTAAGCAGGTGCAGGCCGAAGCTCTCGTTGGGCTTCTCTGTGAACTCTTTGTGCACGTTTAGGAGGCATCTAAAAAGAGAGAATAGTTTCATAAGTCCACAGTTATATTCTCAAAATAGAAGAGGAACGTAAAACGTATGAAGAGTATAAAAATCCTAAAATATAAGGCTCTATATCAAAGGACGCTACGCGGAAACATAATAAGTCGTACAGATCCTAAGGACACTAGAAACTGATGCTTTGATACCACCTGTGACACTCCACCTAATTAATTATCGGGTGATCAGTCCTTAATTAATTAATTTCAGAATATCCAGTTGGTCCAGATAATGCATCACTATCGAAAACACAAATTTTTTTATTTAATAAAAGCTAACCACCTAGTATTTAAAAAGGGTGATGTCCAATTTTATGTTGTTACTAACCAAAATCAAAGGAATACCAACAAAGGTCATGCATCACAGTAATATAAGTAAAGTCTAACTGAAGTAAAATAAATGACTGGAGTAAAAGACATCCAGATACAATCCCACACAATAAATCCATAAAATAGGAAATCAAATCTATGAGAGGGTTTAAAAAAAACTAAATCTATGAATGTAAATAGAAGAAAGGACGACATGCCCAACAGAATAGATAACACGAAAAGGAATAATAGGCTGCGTCATCTATTCACAATTATCCTGCAGCTTCCACAGCAGCTACAACACGGTAACTGAATAGAGTCTCCTAAGGCAGGTGTCCCTGTCGTTGGGCACTTAAAAATAATTGAACAATAGAAAGATATACAGAAAAATAGGTCAGAGCCCAAGTTGAAAAAAATTTAAAATAGCAAGTGTTTAAATGATTCAATTAGCACAATTATTAATCAAGTTAACTTAGCATACTCACTTGAGATACTCACCCCTCGATCTTAGTGTGCACGCCTACCCATACAACTCATGATACCCTGACTAGCTACTAAGTATATACAATTATGATGGAAAGACTACCTAAATAAATCAAGGCTGACGTACTTAAGATTTCGATATAGAATTAGAATTACTTTAGTTTATTCTCATATTCTTCTAAGTATTCCCAGCTCATAATACCATAAGTACACATTTAAAAATTGAGTCATCAACATAAGACACCAAACAGGATTTTGGTTTATACACATTATTCTCTTTATCCATATATATATATATATATATATAGAAATATAGTAATAATGCACCCCTGGTGGAGACACTCTTAGTGCTACGCATACTCGGCTTTCTATTCCCATTGCAACGCTCATGCATAGAGGACAACAAGTTCAATCTCTTGAGAACTAGTAAGAACACAAACACCTAGGTGAACATAGTCCCAAGACGATGGGTTACACACATACCTACGCACCCATACGACCATCATCACTATCATTCTCACGGATAGCCCGTACCTAGGTTCCTTGTTCTAGTGGTACGACACTAAATCCCCCGAAGGCACGCAAGATCCGGTCGTCCACAATGCGTTATCCTTCGTTTGATAGACAGTAGCTAGGTATGTCATACCCATAATATTTTGAGCAATAATAATACACACTACTTTTATAAATTCATTGGCTTTCCCGTAGCCTAATATTTGCAGTACGTATAATATGTATCCATTGTTATACCCCATACCTCATTTGTATATATATTCCCCCTTGTATTTTTGCATCTCTCAATTTCTATAACTTTCATTCCTTTCGAGGGTCGACATATTCTCTGCTCACTAATAAATATAAATTTTAAGTTACTCGATATTCATACAGGCCTAACACTCATTTATATAAGTCTACCCGAATTTTGAAACAAAATCGGGCCATAAAAGTCATTATGTAATCTCGTTAGAAGACCCAGGGAATATCGTTCGAATGAGGGTTGTTCGAACGAACCACCAAACTCATTAGAAGTGACACTGGAATGTCGTTAGAAGTCTCGTTTGAATGAGGTCGTTCAAAAGACCAAGGCTGGACTTCTAACGAATTTCTAAAGTCGCCTCGTTCATCACCAATGTTCATTTTTCTAGATTTTATCCACGCAAATCTAAACCTAAAACCATTCCAACCCAAGTACGAGGTTTACAAACTACTCTAAGTCACCCTATGACACTTTTTAGTATAGTTTTGCGATCAAATCCTTCTAATCGTCACGTAATTTCAACGAATTCCTAAATTTTCCCATAAATAATATTAACATAAACCCAGAATTATTAATCTATAAAAACTCCATTTTTATTTCGTACTTAACATCTAATTCACCAAATTTCACATTCCTATTAAGGGGAAAAAGCATCTATATGCAAATCCCCATCAGATTTCTAAAATCCCTACACGATTTTCATCATAGGTAAACCCAATTTGGTATTAGTTGTTCTGAACCCTCTACATATGTTAACAAGAGTAATAATTGATAAGAGAGAGATCAAGATAATCAGTTGCCTTAAAAATGAACTTCTGATTCATGGTTGAAAATGGTATGGGAACGGTCCTCTTGACCCGATCTACGCGTTGGTGTACTTTTTGGTGTGAAAGCTTGAGTTCTTGACTTAGGGCTCTAATGGAGTTTTCTTCTTCTTCCTTGGTTCTCTCTCTCTTTGCCTCTCTATCTTATGTAGGTTGAACTAACAGGCCACTAACCCTAACTTCTTTTAAATTAAACCTAATTTTCGTCCATATAATTAACCAAAAATTCCAAAAGACCAAAATACCCCTCCGGGGTGTTGTTTTGGGTTAAAATGTCCCAGACTCCAATTTAAATACCCGAGTAGTGTTTTCTGACTATTTAGACCCTTTCGGACACTTTGACGCACTCAAAATTGTCATCCTAGTTATACATAAATAATTTACCTTTTTGACCCCGAAATAACTACTAGTGATTCGACTCTTACGCGTCCCAAATATTTATAACATAACTGCCGTGTATCTCATCCCTGGCCAAAATATTATTTTAATAACTACTAACTCTAATCACGTTAGTGATTATTATCATAAAATCAAATTAATTATAATTTAAATTTTTTCTCCCATCAATTAGTTAATCCCCATTTTCCCTAAAAATAAATATGCGTAAAAATACAGGGTATTACATTCAGCCTACCAGACAGACTTTTACAGAAGATAGATCGATGTCTAGTGAAGTTAACCAAGTTGTAGACATACTAGATTCATCGATTCAGTAGGAAAAAAGGCTCGGGATATCGAGCCAATGAAAAATGATTCAAAAATGTACATTTATGGGAAGGAGGTTTCGAAAAAGAACACCTATTTTGTCAATTGCTTATAGATGACTCATTATGTGACAGCAATAGTGGGATAGGTTTGATAATCATAATTCCCTAAGGTGGTTATATGGATTATACCCTCAAATTCTACTTTGAGGTGTCCAAAAATGTGGCAGAGTATGAAGCCCTCATAGAATGTCTAGGATTAGCATCATCACTAGGTTCCGAACAACTATCAGTTCACATTAATTTTTAGCTCATTATTAATCAAGTTCTTAGAGTCTACGAGGAACTAGAAGAATTAATCCTGAAATACTTGACAAATGTGAAAGCACTATCATCAAAATTCTAAGTTGTTGAGATGGTCAGAATACTAAGAACACATGAGCTTATGCACTCGCTCGTCTAGCATCAACCACTAGAAATAATCTGTAAAGAATAGTGCCAGTAGAAGTCTTGATGCACCTCAGTACAAATGAGGAAATTTTATTAGTGATGGAATTAGACTTAGGACCTTCCTAGATGGATCCCATCTGGGAATATTTAGAGGTTGGAATAGTTTCAAAAAATTCAAAAAAGGCAAGGAGACTTCGATATAAGGTGGCAAGGTACGTGTTGTAAGGGGGAGTTCTATTCATAAGAGGATTCATTATACCACTACTAAGATGTGTTCACTCTGCCAAAGTAAATCACTTGATAAAGGAAGTTGATGAGGGATCGTGTGGATCCTACTCAACGAGGAGATTATTGGTAAAATGAGTGGATACTCAAGCTTATTACTAGCCCACTATGAAAGAAGATTTCACAAACTATGCAAAGATAAGTGCTAAAAGTATGTCGTCATCTACAAAGGTCTAGGAATAGCACTGACACCAATCACATCCCCTTGGCCCTTCACCATATGGGTATTGAACTGGTCGGCCCACTAGCGAAGACAAGACGTAGATTCAAATATCGTGTAGTAACAGTGGATTAATTTATTAAGTAGGTGGAGGACGAGCCTTAGGTTAAGATGCCATACGAAAAAGTCTTCCACTTAATATTAAAGACAATTATCTTCATCTATGGAACGCCATATGCCATCATCATAGATCATGGCACCAAGTTCGATAAAAAATATTTGAAGACTACTACATACGTTTAAAGATCTAAAAACTACACTCAGCACCCAATCACTCGGAGTGCAATGAGCAAAAAGAGATAACATATAGAACCTTGATCAACAACTTCAAGAAATATCTATATGACGCTAAGGGGAATTGGATCAATGAGATGTAGAATGTGTTATAGGTATACAAAATGACACCTAGAATAACGACATGCGAAACTCCATTCATGTTGGTATTTAGCATTGAAGAATCAATGCCCACTAAGATCGGCTTGACCAGTCATTAGGTTCTCAACTTTTATTCACCCAAGAGCGATATAATGAGAAAATTTGATCTAAACTTAGTAGAAGAGGTCTAGTCGATTTTATGGGTACAACACTATGGGTTGAAGCCTGTTAACAAAGGACTAGTCGATTTTATAATAAAAAGGTAAAACCCATCATTTCAAAGGAAGCAGACTACATGCTATAAAAGGTAATTCAAAAGATAGGTAATTCAAAAGATAACAACCTATAATCCAACTTGCATGGTTCGTACATAGTATCTATGGTCATACGACCAGGAAGTTAATGGATTAAGACTCTAAAAGGTGGGAAATTTAAGAATCCTTGGAATTCCAACCACCTGAGGAGTTACTATCACTAGCAGTGATAACATCTTGCAGATTAAGGAGAAAATCATAATTAAACCTTATTTTCACTCCGTTGTAATTCAACTCAGTGATTATTGAGAATTAGGACTTCATCCTTTACATATGTAGTCATTTTAGGATTTTATGCACTATTCAAATACCATTTCATTGGTATAAGAGGTATGCAAGAAGCCTAAGTCAAAGACACCCCAGTGCCGAGCACATCTAACAACCAAGAAGTTTCAACCAATTCTAGGAGATCCAGTGCAGTCTTGTGGACGAAAGATTCAACCATAATCGACTAACACAAGGATAAATCCAGTAAATCTAGCTAACTCTGGTAACTAATGTTGAGACTTGGTTAAGACGATGAGATATATCCATACGACTAGTAAGTTGTCACAATCATTGGTAGATCCTAAGTCAAGACAACTCATGTTCGTTCAAAATTGGTAACTGGTAAGGCAGATCATGTCAATAAGAAATGACAACATAATCAAGCTTAAGCTATTGTCAGGACTATCCTAATACTTTATGTATGACATTTTCTACAAAATAAGTCACTATTTATATGTCTTACAAAATCTAGGAAATCTAGTGTACTATTATGGGAGACAAGATTTTATCATAATTGACTAATTCAAAGATAGATCCTAGTAAATTTGGCCAACACTGGTTACAATTACTGACACTTGATGAAGGCGATGAGGTTCGTCCATAGGACTAGTAACTTGGCACAAGCATCGGTAGATCCTAAGTTAGGATAACTTAAGTTCATTCAAAATCGGTAACTAGCAAGCAATATCAATTTGGGAACAATCCGGAAACACCATCGCAAGACTAAACTATTAGTAAGCCCATCCCAAATACCAAAATAGTTAATAAGTTGGTATGTCTAAAACGCAAAATGCCAAAATAAGTCCATAAGATTAGAACTAACTAAGTGGAAAGTATCCAATCACATTCACTTGTGCAAATTTTGAATATAGTATAATCCTTTCGAACTCGGGTAAATATTTTCAAAATTAGCATGAAAATCATAAAAATGTAGAGAACATAGCAGATATGATAAAGGATTGATCACTATGAAAAAGGGCAAAATTACGTTAGTTACATATTATAAAATATCCATGCCAAAAATAGAAGATCAAGTATTTAAGCATCAGAAAAATATCTAGGTAAGAAGATATACATCTTAGGAGTGTCCCAACTTCCACCTTTATCATTTAAAAATACTCCATAATAATATGAAGGGAATCGGAAGCACTGGTTCATTCACCACCAATATCTTCCTGCTTCTTACATCATCATTTCTAGTGGTGGGAAAAGTTACCTCAAGAATAATGGTTTGGTCAGCTCCAATGACCTCATCACCCCTAGAAGTAGGATCATCAATGACCATCCGTTAGATGGAGGATAAGGGCATGGATTCATCAGCATCACCTTCCCACTTACTCACAACACCGACCATATCAGGATAATGATTCATCGCCCTCGTTTTGAGCTCCTCGTAACCATAAAAAAGGAAGACCACAAAATTAACGTTTTAGTTAGAGAAAAGATTTATATTAAAACACAAACGTCCTCAATATTGGTCAGAACTTCATTGGCTTAAATGAGATCCTGGATCAAAGTCTGGTTTTCTATGTCAAGCTCCTGGTTAGAGGCAATCTAACCATCATTGGGCTTTTTAAGGGCCTCCTCAAGACTTTTGAACTTGGCATCATCGGTGGCAGCCTTGTCCTTCAACTTTTTAATCTCCTCTTATGCCTTGCTATGAGAAATCATCTTCTTAATCAACTGATCGTCCCTCTTTTGGAGTTCATTACAGGTTTGGTTGATATCGTCAATAGACCGCTTCAGCTTATTTTTCGTTTATTCATTCTCACTGATAAGCGCCTCATAAGCATAATAAAATGTCATAATTGTCTCTCTTAGAATAGTAGAAGTCGCAACGATTTGAATAAAAGAAGATAGGAATCAACAAACATCAGATACTGGTAACAAGAGGATAAGCATAATATTAACAAAACTCATCACTAATAGACGATGCTGAATTAACTTCCATAGGGAGTCCGGGTAATAACACCTCAAGCATTCAAACTCCTTTTTATGCCCATGATATATGAGCAAGTTTGTAGCATTGCTCGCATAATGAAAGATGGTGTATGGGTTAGCTCTCAGATCATTGGAGGTGATCCTTTTGAACTCTTTAACATCTCTATAATGAGGGGCCGATCCTTGTCAACAAATGAGTCGACGATAGGGCTTTCCTTCGACCTAGATCCTCTCGACAATCGATCCAAGTAGCCTGAATTCAAACCCCTCGTGAGACCTTGGAAGCATTTTAAGTTGTGGGAGAATTTAGGGGCCTTTTGTCCCCTATAAAAATAGCATAAGAAGATATGGGATCCTTGGACTTGGCTTGAGAAATAGCCTCATCCTCAACCTTCCTTCGAGCAATTATCTTGACTTGTTTCCTATCTTCTGTTTCAGTTCATTTTTGTGCATCAACCCCCTTCTTCTCATCATCTAGCCTTCTTTAATGAGCAAATTCCATGGCCTTGTGGTCAATACCCCTAGGTGCCATCCTGATAGAGGATTTGGTAACAAAATTCGAGGAAACGAAAGTGGAATCTACACAAGAGATGATGCTTAATTAGGTTTTAATTCACGAGTAAAAGACAAACAAGTAGGAAGAAATTATTCTACCTGCTTCAACTACTTCCCTATCATCCTAGTCAGCCTTAAAGTCCTAATCGGCTTCGCAAGAACCTCTTCTATCAGTTGAGCTCATACCTTTGTAGGAGAAGTAAAAGCAGGGGGAGTACAATACCCCACTTTCTTGAACTTGGCAATAGTAAATAGGTATGGTTGTGTTTCGGCCGGATCAGATCGGAAAATGCCTTTCTGGAAAAAATTCCAATTTTTTCGGAAATAAAATAATTGTTCCGATTTCCGATCCAATTTTTTCAAAAATTAAAAAAAATTCCGAATTTGGAAAAATCAGAATATCGACAAAAAATAAAAAATTCACAAAATATATTAAAAATCCAAAAATTTTGAAAATTCCAAAATTTCAAAAAAAATAAGTTATGGACTTTCGATTACTCAAAATTCTCATTTTAAAGAAACAAAGAAAAAGTTTTTACCTAACATGTAAATACATGAGGATTTGGCCCATTTTTTTCATTTCTGTAGAAGTTAGAAGGATACTCTCCTTTTATAGAGCCCAGTTTGGAGACTTCTCCCTCTCCTAACATGGGATATGGGAAACTTTCAAAAAATCAAAAAAATTGGAAATCGGAAAATAATTCGAAAAAATTGGATCGAAAAATCGGAAACTCATAATTATTTTCAATTTTTTATTTGATTTTTTTGGGAAAATTGAAAATTGGAAAATTAAAAAACGATAAACTAAAATTTCATTCCAAATTAAAAAAAAAAATCGAAAGTTCGAAAAAAAAAACACAACCCTATCAAAAGGTCTTCGAACTTTAGGGTTTGGACACACAATAAGCCTCGACCAAGTCAACAACTGTAGCCAGAAGTGAGGGAGCCTTCTTCACTAAAAAATTAAAATGACACCGGCCCATCCTCGGATGAGATTTCCTAGGTGCGAAGTAGTAGTGCCTAAGAGCTTTGGCACTGTATAGACATATCAGAATATGTCCTCAGTGAGGTCAAAACTAGTGTTTTCCTTCCAAACCATCATCGACCCCAAAATAGTCATATAAGCGTTGGGAGAAGTTAGATAAATGTCACCCCATATCCTTTCAGGATAAATCTAATAAAAGGGTACAATGGTAGAAGAAGCCCAACTTGGAGTGCCCACGAGGCAAACCTCATCATAGTTACGTTTATGATAAACTCTCTTATCATAGTATGGCAGCTTGCTCGTGATGCTAGTAGGAATGCGATATTTATCTCTTAAGGCATCTAGATTATCCTTAAGCACGTCACATCCATACCATTTAACATCAATGTTAGAGGGACCATAGGAGTTTGGGGAAACCCTAAAAGTCCTCTCCTCATTAGATGACACCTCCACGAAGAAAGGGGAGGTCGAGGGTTCATCCTCCATGACTGTCCTAACTGATCCATCCAAATTAATTATAGATATAGTAGAGACTCTGTGAATGAAAGGTCCAACACCATCTTGGTGGTCAAATCGATTGGGTATTTCAAGTCCCAAAAATTTATGAACATTAAATTCCACATCTGATGGCGGGAATACTGAATCACTATAAAAATCTACGATAAGTGTTTACATTTTGTGTTTGGACTCATCCTCTGCTCGAGAAATATGGATAGTTGTTAAGAATCTCCTGGTAGTAATACCACGACAAGATGGCTTTTAATCAACTAAAATCTCTAACAACCACTTAACGTGGGGATTGTAGGTCATCAAGACAAAAAATAGATTGTCGGGGGTACAAACTCTTAGGCACTACTCAGTTGCAGAAAATAGATGTTTGGGTAAGACCAAACTATACAAAACCTAAAGACACACTAAAATGGAAAAACTATAGGCCAAACAACTTGATGGCCACCTAAGAAGGTTAAAACTTTACAACAACATTTTAACCCACCAGTAGCAATAAGAAATCAAACTAAGAACTTGAATAAAAGTCCTAGAAGAAAAAACGGTGTACTTGGAACCCAAAAAAGAGTCGAATGTGGGTAAAAATAATTAACAATCTTTATAATGGGAAGAGGTTAGCCGAAAGCTTGTCAGAGGTGGAACTTTAACGGTTTCAGGGAGAAATGGCAAGTGCTGAAGGGATACAAACATCTGGATTATTTTAGATGGAGTCCCTTATGTTGTCTCTCTGTCTCTCTAGAAAACTTAAAAGTTTGCAAACTAACTAAAAAATTTAGGAGAGATTCAGCTTTTGAGACTATATACCCTTTTTTTCACTGATAATTACTTTCACATATGAGATGTGATGTCACGTTTGGAAAAGTAAACAAGCACAACCAGGATAGCACGCGTGCACTGCCCGAGGCATGCACAAAGATTACTTCAGATTCTAAAACCCAATGTGTGACACATGGAAAGTCCTCTCATCTATTTAAAAGATATTACAAGTCTTTCTGCTAGTCTTTATCCAAGAAGAATCCAAAGATGACCATAATTACCGAAGTCAGCAATCATTTTGATAAGTTAAAACTTTAATTGCTCAATCTACACAACAGATGCCCCTAAATAATAATACTTTAGTTAATTCGCTTCATTCTTTAATCACTAGAAAAGTCTTGGGGGATTGTGTTATACCATGAATATGGTGCATTCCCAGAACCAATTACATAATGATAGCTGGAGTTATCTTCCCCTCCAAATGGTTAGCTTATTCCACAATCGGGTCATCTCGTGGAACTCTTCTCGATAGAAATTTCCCACGCATTCACTTTAGTTCACCCAGTCAATGATTATTGATAATGTTTCTTAGCACCGTAAAAGGGGATGCATCATGTGGTGGGGATGATATCAGCGGCACTTAGCAGACACGCATATGATATTTAAGGTTTCTATTTGTCCACTATTCACGGGCGACGTGTACCGATCTCATTCATCCACTATACATGTAAAGATGCATATGCCTCTCCTATAAACTCATGACACCTATCACCCTACATTCCTTTTGTCTCCACTAATAACACATAAATAAGTAATACTTTCCATGGTGCAAGGTATCAAGAGATTATTTTCCTACCATTATACTTCCCATTTCTAGAGTGAAATAGATATCTTGTAATCATCATTTCATCAATAGCTTTTGCCCACTATAACTAATTTCATCAATAGCTTTTTCTTTAACCTTTTCTCTATATTATTTACTCTAGTTAAGAATTTCTTTGATTATCATATCTTTATATGCTATGAATCTAAGACTAGTGTACTAATCTAAGACATCAATCCATATACCAATTATAGGTGTTAACATTGTACTTCGCGTATTTGTCACCGGTTGACGTCTTCTTCCCCTCTTTCTTTTTTTCTTTGTCTAGGCCCTATAAAGATTTGATGTCGTGCATCTCCTTTTGGTATCCTCTCTTGGCCACCATCTCCAATTACATGTTCATGATTCTCCTGACCTTAGCAAGAAGTATTGTCATGAATTTTGGAGGATCTTTAGAGAGGTTCCAATAGACTTTCCCCGACTGAAGCCTACTGATGAGGGTTGTCATCGCAATTGTTTCATCATAGTCCTTAACGTATAACTTCTCCTTATTGAACCAAGATATGAAATATCTTAATAGATCACTCTCCCCCGTGATGTTTAATGGGTGAGTCACACATTTTGATGGCATCATGCCGAAATAAAAATTATAAATAATTTTTTCTAATTGTTTAAAATTCTATATCCTTCCCCTTGGTAGACCGCTATACCACACACGGGCTATGCTACTGAGAGTAATAGAAAATTCTTGACATCTCACCTCATCTGGAGTGGAATGGATGTTGGCCACTGACTGGCACATCTTTATTTGATGAATAGGTTTGGTGCTTCCATCATATAAGGGTGTAGCTAATGGCGGTTTGAACTTGCTAGGTGTCAAATAGTGATAATGTTTGGTATAAAAGGAGATTCCTCCATATTTCCCAGGTGACTAGGTTTAGGCTTTTAATAAGACATCTGATCTTGTCCTCTAACCTCTAGATTGAGTTGTTAAAAGGCTTCTCATCATTAACAATGTTATCACCAAATCTTCCACCTCAGATACAACCCTGCAGGTGGAACCTTGGTTTGGATTCCTTTGTGCGCTATTCACCTCTTAGCATTCACTCAAGTATGGATGGTGTCTTAGGTGAGATGGTAGACACGTCTAGTGATCCTTGTCCCACAAATGATTTTTAGGATGATGTCTTATCTACAACGCCCTCTTAAACTGAGATAATTAAATGTCGACCCATAGATAATTAAATGCCTAGTGATCCTTGTCCCACAGATGACCTGCTGACTATCTACAAAAAGATCTTAGTGCCACTGCAACGTCGTCCATCTCAGATTGAGGGGTGATTGGCTGGAACCAACCCTAATATTTTACAGGGGATCGAAAGACATTGTCGATCAGAGAATTAAAACAATCACAATGGAGAAAAAAACCATAAAATACGATGAATCAAATAGGAAGATGATGAACACCTCCACCCAAGCTCTTTCAATGGTGATTTATATCCAAAAATGGTGGAATTGAATCACAACCAAAGATGAGAGAGATATCCAAGCTAAAGATGAGAACAATAAAAAAGTTCCCACAGATGGAGACAAATTATTGATACTGACATCACACAATTCACCCAGAGTTTAATTCTTTACACACGTGTAATTAGATGTGAAATAATAACGAAATTTCATGAAAGATATGAGAGAAAATAGAGATGAATGTAAGTGTTTAAGTGGTTCGACCTTATCTGACATCCACTTTAAGGAATGTTAGACTCATTTCACTATAATGAGATACTAATGTCCATGGAAGATACACACTCAATCTTTCTCCCTCTAAACTCAATTCTGTAGAGTAACAATGGGGTTTGAAAAAGTCTATCCAAATGAAGAAGACATAGTGTGTCTTATACAGGCTTGGAGGTGCGTAGTGTCACCTCCAGCATATGTCCCACGCCAACTGAGGTTGTGTCCTATGAGAGAGTTCCAGTTATGTGTGCATTAAGTAATATTATCATGAAGAATATTCCCATTGTGGGTTATTGATCTCAATAATGGTTTTGGGTATGCTTAAAATGTTGTTGTCATGCTTCCATGCTTGTGAAAACGTATCAGTAGTAGGAGGTCATAGCCTAGCCAACTCTGTAGAAGGACTTGTTCCAAACTGCAGGCCGAGACGATTCAGGGTGGTCATCTGTGACCAACACCCCACTCTCTGGATAAGGTTTTTATCCTATAATAGTGATGTCGTCTGAGGTCAACAGCCATGTTAATATAGTTGAGGTTGATATCCTCTATTAGATGAGAATAGGGAGTTTTTTAGGTTTCCTGGGTACCACTCGGACGAGAAAACTTTAAGACGCGATAACTATGGGACGAGACCACCTATGTAGGTTAGGGTGGGAGCATTGGTCTCTTCAAAGAGGCGAGGTTGAAGTGCTCTTTCTTCTTGGATGCCATCTGGATGAGACCATGCTTATTTATAATATTTTGTTTAATACGGTAAGGTTGTAAAGTCCAGTACATAGAGGTAGAGGTTGATCTCAGGGATGTTAACCAATCATCCTTTCTCTATAGTGGTGCCTCAGCTGGCCGAGGTGGTGTACCAATTATGTAAGAGTTTAACGGTGGTTAAGTTAATGGATCTCAACATAGCTATTAGAGCGGTCTCATCGAGAAACATCAAGGGTAATCTCCATCTAGGCTCTGGATGGGTGGTTTTCTATCTTTTGGAGTTAGCCATGACACGTCCGATTCACCCTGATTGACTTTGTAGATTTTCTCGTAGTCCACGTATAACCCTTATTCGTAGATTATTTCCATTTCGGGCTGTAGGGATTTTTTTAATTCTTCTCACCATGGCTCGAGGATCCCGTAATAACAGAATTAATCTCCCTGTAGGAAAAAGTGTCCATTCCACCCTTAATGGGGGTCTTTGAGGTTATTGTCTATGGTTTTGCACTTGGGGGTGTACCAAAGACCGGGTTTTCCCTTGTATTTCGTAGCGGTGACAACTTTTAGGGTTCCCTATTGATTCCTTCTAAGTCTAAACCCGACCATGTAACCCATCTTTTGGATAATTGGGGTGGATATATTATGAATGAATGGCTCTTTCTTTCTCATGAAAGTGAGTGAGATGACCCAGAGTCCACTGAGGAAGATATCATTGATGTCGTGATGGGTCTCTAGGAGAGGTGTGGTGTTAGTATTGGATAGAGTGGCCTAGTTGTCATCTCCCTAGATGGTATTAATTTAGGTGTCAAACAAAAATCTGACCTTCATGTGAAGTGATGAGGGTAATTCCCCCAATGGGTATATAGAGGCACTCCCAAGTAAGAGTTTGAAACTAGCCATAACCTCAAGTACTTGAAATTTGACATCGCATTTATTAGATCGTATAATGAGAGTAAGAGTGATGGCCCCGAGAACTTCTAATTCAGTGTTACCATAGCCTCGAATGGCAGTAAAAGATGATGAAAATTCTGAGATGATGTATGCCAGACTGGTAGCAGTGCGAAGGGGGCATACGTTGATGGTGGAACCATTGTCCAGTAATACCAAGGGTATAATCTGTACGTGGGCCTCAATAGTCATGTTTGATGCAAACCATTGGTTGCGACCTTCCATGGAAAGTTCCTCATCACTGAATATGATGTGCTTTTGCACGATGATGGAACAGATGATGGTTTACATCACCGTCAAGGTTAGATCCGTAAGCACTGAAGCTTGGAATAACAGACGACCGAGTGAAGCTCGATTTTTCCATGATGTATCTAGCAACTCCCATATGGTTTTGTTAGCTGTTGTTAATAGGAATTGCTCTTGGATCTTATTATTTTCTTTGGGATGGTTATGACGGTTATTGTGGGGGAACCTCCCTCTTTGTAAGTAGGATTCGGAGGAGAGGGGTGTCGACCTGGCCTGGTGAGGAAGTCGACATCTCTTTCCTGGGTGAGTACGAGTTTTTATCGAGTTTCTTATTTAGCTTTCTATATGCATGTAAGGATAACATTCAAGGATGTGGGGATGATGGTAAACAATGATGGATATGGGGCCATGACTTCAGTCCAATCGTATGTGTGGGTATTTTGATCTCTTGGGAGTTTGATTATGGGTCTTCGAAAGGAATCGGGACATGAAGTTATTTATCCATTGTGTAATTATGTATGAGTTTAGAGTAGTGGTGGGGATTTCTGCCACCATGGTCAGGACCTGGTCATTTGGTTGGTTCGGTGTCCTTAGTGAGGGTTCTATGGACAATGAGGATCCCGACCAATGTCATCATCCGAGGGATTTTTTAAAATTTTTTATCAACAAACGGGGATCTGTCTAAGACAAGCGCTTGGTGATCTCTGTCGTAGGAAGGAGGCTCTGGTTCCTCTAGATCCATTTCTTTCGTAATGTTATCGGGTTTGTATAAGTTGTCCCGATAGTAGTTGTGACAACCCGCCTATTTTAATATCAGGTAGCCAATCGTCGGATAAAATATAACACGATTCTTTTTTATTTATTTATTTATTTTTATTTATTTAATTATTATTTATTTAATTATTATTATTTTTATTATTATCTTTTTTTAATCTCAGTATGGATCATTCTCAGCATCACTATCGTAATAATAATATAACATGAAGAATAAGATTAATCCATATAACCACAACAACTGAACTAACCATCATGCATGAATAAATAATAAAAGTGAACTGAATAACCCATCGTTCACCAAATAACATCCACGATATAAACTAAAATAATAATTGAATAGGAAGTATAAATCATAAAAATATAAAAGTTTGCAGTAAGACAAGTAATATCATTTAAGGGCAACACGCCCAATAGTAATGGAGAAATAATTGATCCTATATGGAGTAGAAATGAATGAAACTTCTAAGAAAATATCCACAACTACTACCAGTAAGAACGAATTTATCCTTGTTGTCCTATTTGCTGTTGCTGCACACCTGGGGTGTTAAAAGAAGAATAAGGAAATGTAAAAATATGCGGGTCAATGCTCGTAGAGTAGAAAATTTTATCCCCAGTAAATAATTTTTTTAAATCATTTAAAACCATAGTGTATTACTTTCAAGATTAACCGGTCGCATTCACTTGAGACAAACCTCACCTCTCAACTACTGTGCACACATAATTTTGTTCATTTTATTTATCCTGCTCAAACTGCTCGGTCTAACTAGGATAAAAACTGCTATTTAAGTCCAACCCCACTAACACTCTCTATTAGATAAGTACAACCGCCTTAACTTGGTATACATTTAAAACAGTATTTTAGCAACAAACTTTCTATAATAAAAACCACGTGATAAATTACATAGCTACGACCATGCTATAAATAGATGTTCACATAGTACCATATAAGCATGCATATATATATCTTTCACTATATACGTGTAACCATATTCCCAGAGCTTGGACTTCGCAGATATACTCCTTGTGTGTTATCTGGCTCCCGGCATCACGTATCATACTAAGCCATCGGGTCGAAATCTCACAACCAATCCTAAATGAATACACATACAATGTAGGCGGTCATAGGCATACATCTATGGATCGCAACCATACTACATTGCGCTCAACCGGACTTGAAACAAACATTTATCCTCACGCATGAATGGTGGTCATGCAACAGTACTATAAAGTGGGGAATTAACCCAACACCTACAGGTCAATCCCAGGGTGGAATGCCCACTACGCACAACCTCCTATGATAGCAACCCCGAGTATGTATGTTCTAATAAACAAGTAGCATATATATATATATATATATATATATGCATTCCTCTAATATGTATATATAATAATTACCTAACTCGTACGCATACCCCACCGCGCACGGTTCACCCAATTCTCGAAGGTCATCCCAACTTCCCGGCTTACAAAACTTAACTAGTCCCTTACCTGAGAACCCTAGTCAATTATTAAATTCTCACTAATAAATAGAGAAATAAAAACTATTTTTAATTAAATATCTACTCACTTGGATTACCTTCCATATACTCGCTTGATTTCATAATACCCATCTGGTTCGAACGAAAAGCGGTACCTCATTTGAACCAGGGATTCCAGAGAACACACGTGAAGCACCTTTCTTATGCAGAATTCACCACCAACCTCCCAACTTCGTTTCCAGGGTTATTTCTACCCGAATTCTAATAATTTTAGTTCATGTATCATCAATAAAACGCAATCCCATCGCCATATATATAAATCTAACATACAAATCGACTCAAATTCAACATAAAAACTCTTCTACCAAGTTGATAATTAAAGATCCCATATTTCATTTAAGTTCTTCCCCTTCTGCCATTAAAACCCAAAATTTTATCAATATAATCAAACCCTATTTATTCAAGATCATGCAATCTTTACCAACAGATTTCTTTATCAAATCATCAATTTCAGTTTTTCATAATCAAATCTCTAATATAAATCAAGAAAGTAATTAACTGCCAATTATAAATGTGATATAAAGCAAGTAGTTACTTGCCTTGATGGATTAAAAATCCTAAGTCTCTAATCCAGGTTAAATCTCCCCATCAAGATCCTTTATCCTTGCCTATTTTCTATTCTCTAGGGTTCTTTTCTCTCAGCCTCTTGTTTAAAGTGTAAAAGAAGGGTTGTCATACGCCTTCCCAAACCCTTGAAAGTCCTCCCAAAAACCTAATCCCGTTTTCCCCTTTAATTATAGATACAAAATGACTTTTCTACCCTAATACGGGCCCTTTTATGTCTAAAAAGCCTCCAAAACCCAAACACAACAATCGGGTTCATATTTTGGACTATTTTGACCCTTCTCGAATCGCCGGTGTAGTTAGAAAGGTCATCTGAGTCACCCAATTCCAATTATACTAAGTTTTCATTAATCGTGTTGGATATAGGTTTACCCTATGTGTCTCCCATAATTTATATTGATCTGGCATCGAGTCACACAAATCCAATCATACTAACATCTGATTCACCCTCCCTATTCGCCTATTAGTACGGGTGTTATAAGTTGTGCTCAAATGAAACTCCATACCCTTTTGGATCCTAAAAGGTCTACCATAAATGCGACACAAGATCTTATCTCGATCTTAAACAATATTAAGAGGAACCCTGTGTAATTTCACTAACTTCGTTATGAATAACTGCGCATACTACCCCGTCGTGTAATCCACCCAAGCTGGTAAGAAATGGTCTACCTTAATCAACCGATCCAAAATGACCAAGATGTAGTTATAACCCTACTACGACATCGATAACCATGTGATGAACTTCATTGAAATACTGTCCCATTTCCACATCGTAATCTCTAATGGTTGTAGAACCCCGACTAGTCTCTGATGATCGACTTTCACCATTTGACAAGTGACACACCCGGAGATAAACTCTATTATGTCCTACTTCATCCCTACCCACTAATAATATTTCCTCATATCTCATTAAATCTTATCCCCTCCAGGGTGTATATAGAACCATGACACATGCGCCTCTTGCATAATTGTGTGTCGTATCTCCTCATCATCTAGAACAATCAACCACCTATTAAAGCGTAAGTTGCCCTTAAACTGACTAAGTAAGACTTCGCTCGACCTGATAATAAATTCTAAATCCTTTCCTGACAAGACAGATCCCATTCTTGTGCCTTCAAAATCATCAAAATGATCTCAGGCGTGATGATCATCACTACTAAGTATTCCTTAGACTACTTCATTCTCCAGATGAAGCGCTACCCACTTTGCCTTCTACACCGATGCCAATTACCCTTTTGGTATACAACTCAACTCATCTGCCACTATGTTAGCCTTCCTAAAATGATACTGGTTATCAAACTACTAATCATTAACCAACTCAATCCACCTACGATGTCTCATATTCATCTCCGTCAATGTGAATAGATACTAAAGTGGCTTGTGGTTCGTGAATAGTTGGAACATATCCCTCAGAAGATAGTGCCTCAATCCTTAAGGAAAAAATGACTGCTACTAACTCCAAGTAGTTAGTGGAATAGTTATTCTCATGGGGCTTAAGCTTTTGAGATGCATAAATTATGGCTCGCTCCTCCTATAATAGAACTCACCCAAGTTTATGTAAGGATGCATGGGTAAAATAAGGTATTCCACTCCTACCCTAGATAATGCGAGTACCGACACTAAATTAAATTCTCCTTTAGCTCATTAAAAGGTAACTGGACACGATCATCCCATACAAAAGGTACTCCCTTACGAGTCCAATTCTTCAAGGGACCAGAAATCTTCAAAAATCCCCCAATAAACTAGCGGTGGTACCTTTCTAACCCTAAAAAACTACACATCTTCATTGGTTTAGTGGGTTGTCCCTACTCCCACATCCCCGATACCTTACTCGGAACCAAAAAAATACCTCTCTTTGAGATAAGGTGACCCAAGAACTGCACCTCCCGTAACTAGAATCCACATTTCTTGAACTTGGCATATGACCGGTGGTCCCTCAAAGTCTGAATAACCATATGCAAGTTCTTTGTTTGCTCACCGTTTATACAAGAATAAATCAAGATGTCATTAATGAACATAATGACAAACTAATCTAAGAAACCCTAAACACCCCATTCATGATCTATGAAAGCTGATGGGATATTGGTTTGCCCAAATGGAATAACCCTGAACTCATAAGACCAATATCTCATCAAAAATGCGATCTTAGGGACATCCTCCTCCATGATACATAACTAATGGTAGCTGACCTTAAATTAATCTTAAAGAAGTAGGATGCTCCTCTTAACCGATAGAACAATATACCAATACATGACGACGAATACTTGTTCTGGATCATGAACTTATTCAAATCCTAGTAATCTATAAAAAAATTGTAAAGACCCATCCTTCTTCTTTAAAAATATAATTAGGGCACCAAGGTGATGTACTCTTGCAGATAAAACCCTGACCTAATAATAGATGAATTTGATCAGGTAGATCCCGCATCTTTAAAGGATCCATATGATACCATGCTCGTGTTATCGACCTAGTCCCTGATGCTAAGTCGATCAAAAAATCAATCTCCCAACTCGACGATAACCCCAGTACCTCCTAAAACACATTAGCATAATACTTAACAATGGGGAAAAAATCCAACAAGATAACTATAACCTCAGAAGTCTCCTCCTCAATATAATACAAATTTGTGCCCAACCCTCCCTCCAAATGAGGCATCGCCACATGAAATATGTCATGTCTTGGTATAATGAACACGATAGTCCTACTATAATAGTCACCCATCCCTCTATACGTCACTAAATAGTCCATACCAAGGATAAAATCATACTTGCCCAAGTTTAACATGAGAAGATCCTCTACTAAGGACACCGTCCCCATGTCCACACTTTCCCACTTACAGATGGAATGAATGAGAGTCTCTGCACCCAAAGGTGAATCTACAGACATGACAATATCCATGACTAAATTCTCTAAACCCGTCGCACATAAAAACATTGTGCTGACAAATGAATGTGACGATATCGTGTCGCCCATGTATAAGAAACATACAGTCAATCACTGGTTGTAAAATTGGTCCTCGAAGCTGATACACATGACTACATTGTCCATATCTCTATCCTTATGGAGGCATCAATGCTGGATTTGTCGATCAAACTGGATGGTGCTACACCTACTGCCCCAGCTGAGCACCCTTCTACTAAGCCCTAGCCCTATTTGGGCATGCACGCCGCATGTGGCCCTACTCCCCACATACGAAGCATCTGCTAATAAAAAAATTCTACCTATAAACTTTGATGCCCTTGAGAAGTTGTCCTTAGCTTTGTCCTTGCTGGCCTTGAGGGGTGTACTGCTCGCCCTAATGTCCTTACCTAAAAATGTCGTTACATGACCTTAACCTCTTAGTAGATTCCCCATACTAGAAACCCCACTCATTCTGCCTTTTTTTCTATTTTGATGCCCCGCTGGCACCACTACCCTTAATCTTGCCCTGTTGGCTAAACTCTTCGGCCCTCTTCGCTCCCCTCGGGTGAAGGCAATGATCTTGATAGTGGATAAATGCAACATTTATGACCTCCGTGCATGTCTATAATACTGGGTTTCCTAAGAAGTGGTGTCAATTATCTGAGTGTGGATTTGTAAACATAAGGCCTCTTTTCCTTCGTGTTCACCTCGTCTAGCATAAAGTTCTCCAGGCATGTGAATTATTCCTCATATCCAACCATAATCCAGTCCTCCTTAAAAGATCAAGGAACCCCCTCCTCATCTCCGTCTGAACTACTGACAGAAAATTTTTACCATGAAACCGAACCTAGAACTCCTACATGGCGATAGTATATATCTCTTCTACTATAATGATCGACTCCCACCACTAAAGTGCGGCTCCCTCTAATTTAGAAGTATCCACTATCTTCTTTTGAGTGTTATTTCACTTAACCATGTGTAAGTTCCCATGGATGTCTTTCTTCCATTGGCTAGTGGCAACCACATCTGCACTCCCGTGGAACTCTAGCTGATGGACCTTTTGGAATGCCTCTCTGACTCTCTCCTAAATAGATGGCACTAGGTGAGATTGAATAACTGGTTCCACTAGCTGTTGTGGTTATGCCTATGGAAAATGTTGTGTTATGGCGTTCATCTTGGCATATACTTCCTATGCAATAATTATGATAACCTCTTTTGCAGTCACCATCACCTGAGTAGCTTGTGGCTCTGACTGAGCCTCCTCCCCTATGTCCCTCCTAGAGGCACGTGATGGTTTCCCTTTCCTATTATATGGCATCTGAAACCAAACAAAAAATGTAGGCAATTCACTTCAAAAATAAATAATAGCAAAAGAACATAAATGAATAATAACAAAGAAATTGCAAAAATAAATAATATCAAAAGAATATAAATGAATAATAACAAAACAATAGTCCTATAGATAGGGCTCTACATAAAAAAAATGCGAAGCTGGCAACGGAGCAAGTCCGACCGTGATAACTGGCCTATTTCAATTTCAGGTGGACATTCCTCTACTAAAATATAATTGGAATAACAATATAGATAATTCTCAGCATCATTGTTGCAATAACATTATAACATAAGGAATAGGAATAATCCATATAACCCCAATAACTGAACTAACCATCATTCATAAATAAATATTAAGGGCGAACTGAATAAACCATCAGTCACCAAATAACATCCATAATGTAAACTAAAATAATAACTGAATACGACAGTACAAGTCTAACAAAATGTAAAAGTCCGCAGTAAGCTAAGTACTATCATTAAAGGAACACACGTCTAAGAGTTTTGGGGAAATAACTCATCTTATCAAGAGCATAAACGAATGAAACATGAAGCAAATATCCACAGCTTCTACCGACAAGAGAGGATCTATCCTTATTGTTCCGGTTTCTTCTACTCAACGCTTGGGTGTAAAATGGAAAATAAGGAAAGACAATAACATGCGATTCAAAGCCCGTAGAGTAGAAAATGTTTTCACAACTAAATAATTCTTTTAAATCGTTTAAAATCATTGTGTATTACTTTTAAGATTAACCAGATGCACTCACTCAAGATAAACCTCACCTCTCAACTATAGTGCATGATAAGCACCCAAAAGTGTACATTTTATACCCTGAATAGACGTATTTTAGTTGTTAATTCTAGGCAATTTGGGTCCTATATGCGTAAATATTTAATGTGAAGGCTTGATCGTCGTTTATTGAGCTCAAACACTTATTTCAAGGCAACTGCGCAATTTATTGAGCTAATTTCCTTGTCCTATACCTTACCCGAGCCTAAACCTACACCTGAGCCCGTGTATGTTTAGTTTGTGCTTTTTACAATTTTTTATTTATTTTTAGTTTGAGTCATTTTTATTTTTAGGATTTATTTTAGATTTATTTAGAATTTACTTTATATTTCCTTTTATTTTATATTTTTATTAGTTTTTAATTTAATCTTTATCTTTAGTTTTGCTAGATTTTATATTTTTAGGGCTTTAGGTTTTATTTTTACTTCTTTCGTAGTTTTTATTTTTATTATTTCAGTTCTATTTTTAATAGATTTTATTTATTTTTAGATGATTTTTTTTAGTGCGTCGAGTATTTGTTCTTCCTTTATTTTTTGTTTGCTTTTAGTTTTTAGTTAGTTATTATTATTTTGTTTTGTTTTTTTAGTTTTTATTTGAGTCGTGTTTAATTTTTAATGTTTGTATTTTTTTCTTTTTATTTTTAATTTTTAGTGAGTTTTATTTTCAATTTAGTTTAGTTTTTTTTTTTAATTATTTTACTTGTTTTCGTTTTATTAGATTTTTTTAGGATCACAAATTAAACAAACACACTCCACACTATCTTACACTCACTCACTCCTAAACTAAACACTCACCCTCACCCTTTATCCTACACCCCACCACACCAAATCACCCCTCATCCACTATTCACCTTCTTCCCCAACAAACCATTTTTCTCTCTCATAATCCTCCACTAACAATAACTACCATCACCATTAACATAACCCATTTCTCTGTCCTCACAAACCAAACCCATAACCAAATCTCATCCCAAAATCAATCCAAATTAAACCCCCAAAAAAGAGAAAAAAATATAAAATAAAAAAACTCGGGCTCCTGGGCTGCTCCATTTCGACCCCCTAAGCTCTGGTGAGCTGACCCATACCGAACCTAACCAATTCGAAAACCCAACCCGAGCGAGTCCCCAAACCTTAACCCACGCCCATTCCGATGCAACCTTCCATCCAAACAAACCCGAAACCGACGACCTTCCAAAACCCATTTACCCCCTTGCTGCTATCCCAAACCAGAAACTAATTTCTACCCGCGAACCCAATTTGAGACCAATAACATACCGACCACCATAACCCGATCTCTCTACCTCCCACAAACCTCAAACCCATTTCCAACTTTGGACCTCCCACAAAGGAAAATCGATTTTTACCTCTTAAGACCAAAAGCAAAAATAATATAACTCCCACATGTTTTAAACCAACAAACCCCTTTTTCCCAAATTACCCCAACTAACATAATTCCCACTTTTCTTCCTAAAATAACCCTACACACCTCACACCCCCTCTCACCTCAAATTACATGCACACCCTTTTCCTCCTATTTTTACCCCTAGCACCATGGCCCCACTATTTAAAGAATTGAAGACCCATTTTATAGAAGAAAAATCATCTACGATTTTAGAGAAAAAATTTGAGAGAGAAACACTTTTTATTTTTTTAGAGTAGTTTTTATTTTTTTCTATTTTAGAGATTAGTGTGAAATTAATTTGGTGAGATTCAAGTTAAGTGAATTTTTCATTTATATTTTTGTTGATCACTCACTTTGACGATTGTATGCTTCTAATTCAAGGATTGAATTCAAGAGATTGTTTTGATTGTTCTTCTCTCTACTCTTTTATATTAAAAGTCTATTGAATTTTTGTTTATCATGTTTGATATCATGTTAGGCTAAATTCTCTTTCAATGGGTGGGGTGACCCATTATTTGATGTTAATTAAATAATTAATTTAAGTTAAATATCCCTTTGATGATTAACTTTGCACTCTTAAACTTTAATTTATGCCTCAAGAGAAGGTAAATGATTTTCGAGAGAAAATTGAAATTCTAGTTATAATAGCCATTTTAGATTTGAACTAGAGATAGGGGTTTCTCAAGTGTGGTATTATTCCTTTAATTTCAACTCTAAGCATACTGATATGATTTAAACTAATTTGATAAATCGATCCTAGCAGGTGATTTATTAAATGATGTTTAAATGTACTTTTCTAGAGTTGCAGGACTGTTAAATTTAATTTTTTTAAATGTAATTATTAAAATTACATTTGCAACGAGAGCTGATTTGTGATTTTGATACTAACTTGGGATAATTAATTTTAATGAATTAATTAATTTTGATTAACTAGAATATATGGTGTCATCCTATCCATTGTTAGTCCTCACTTATATTCCTCACTCATCTCATATTTTAGCTTTTTGTTTAGTTAGATTTACTTAATTTTTTCTAGTTAGTAATTAGATCATTAATTTAGTGTAGTCCTATTTCACCACTCCTAAAAATTATTTTAATATTGAAAATGCATAAAAAAATTGAAAATGCAAAAAAGTTCATAAAGAAATTAATTAAAAAAATGAGTTACATTAGTTTTCCTCTCGTTTCACTCCTTTGAATTAGATTAATACCTGACTTACCATTATATTCTAGTTTGTTATATGTTTTTGTAGGTAATTGAGATTTTTTATTAAAGGAGCTTTACACAACGGCACATATACTAAAAGCAAACTCTATTAGTGCGCACCTAATCGTGTTCATTTTATTTATCTTGATTAAACTACGTGGTCTAACTAGGATACAAAACTTCTATTTAAGCCCAACCCTACTAGCACTCTCTATTATCTACCTTCACTCAATATACATTTAAAATAGTGTTTTAGTGACAACTTAGTATAATAAAAATAATGTAATAACATACATATCTACGTCCATGCTATAAATAGATGCTCACTTAGTACCACATAAGAATATATATATATATATATCGCTATATACGTATAACCATATCCCCCGAGCCTATATCTCATGGATACAGTCCTCATGTGCTATCCACCTCCAGGCATTAGGCCTCACACAAAGCCACCTGATCGAAATCTCACCACCGATACCAAATGAATACACATACAATTGAGGCGATCATAGACATACATTCGTGGGTTACAACCATACCACATCGTTCCCAACAGGACTAGAAACCAACATGTATCCTCATGTAAGGATAGTGGTCGTAAAATAGTACTATAACTTGGGGAATCAACCCAACACCTATTATTCATCGACATGGTTAGCTTCTCACTATGAGCAACCTCCTACGATAGCATCACCGAATAGGAATGTTCAATAAACATGTAGCATAAATACATACATCTCTCTCTCTCTCTCTCTATATATATATATATATATATATATATAGTCACGCTCTCCAACATACTTCATTAAGCATATCAATGAACATACCTATTTTTTTAAAATAGTAATTTTGAATTGATATTTTTTATACGGGTTCATGATATTTTAGTGTGCCCCTGTAAAAAATATTCCACTCAAAATAACCTGTTTTGTTATCTTTAAAATATAGGTAAAAAAACTGACAGTTTGTAAAAAGTATCAGTTTTTTGACCTATTTTTAAAAAATAACAAAAGACATTATTTTCAGTTGATTTTTTTATAGGGGCGCATTGAAATATCATGAACCCATATAAAAAATATCATTTCAAAGTTATTTTTTTTACTATTTTAAAAAAAATGTGTATGTTGCTAGGAGGTATGTTGGAGGGCCTGACTGTATATATATATATATATATGTATATATATATGTGTGTGTGTGTGTGTGTGTGTGTGTGTGTGTGTGTGTGTGTGTGTCCCTCTAATATGTATATATAATAATTACCGAACTTGTACGTATATTCCACCACACAAGGTTCACTCAAATCTTGAAGTTTATCCTAACTTCTCAATATATTTACTTGACTAGTCCCGTATCTGAGCATCCTACTTAATTATTAAATTCCCATTAATAAATAGTGACACAAAACTCTTTTTAATTAAATCTCCACTCATTTGGATAACCTTCCACATACTTTCTTGAGTTCATAAAAATACCTGGAACCTTTCCACGAACCAAACCTACCCCAAACCCACGGGGCGCTCGAATAAAAAATCCATCTCGTTCGAACGAAAAGTGGTATCTTTATTGAACGGGTTTCGAACGATATTTTAGATAATGGACCTGAAGCACTTTTCTTAGGCAAGATTCACCCCCATCCTCCCAACTTCAATTCTAGGGTTCTTTTTACCTGAATTCCAAGACCTTTAGTTCAAGTATCATCCATAAAACACAATCCCGTCGCTATATATATATATATATATATATATATATATATATATATATATATATATATATATATATATATATATATATGAATCTAAAATAGAAATCACCAATGATTCAAGATTAAAACTCTTATACCAAGTTGATAATTAACTATCCTATCTTTCATTTAAGTTCTTCCTCTTCTTCCATTATCACCCAAATTTTTATCAATATAATCAAACCCAATTTATTCATTTATTCAAGATCATGCAATATTTTCCAACAAATTTCTTTGTCAAATCATAAATTTCAGTTTTTCATAATCAAATACCCAATCTGTAATATATATCAAGAAAGAATTAACTACCAACTGAAAATGCAAAATAAAGCAAGTATTTACTTGCCTTGATGGATTACAAGCCTGAAGTATAAAATTCATTTTAAATCTCCTCTTTAAGATCCTTCTCCTTCTCCCTTTCCTCTTTTTTCTTCACTAGGGTTCTTTTCTCTCAATCTCTTGTTTGGAATGTAAAATGTGGGTTGTCATCCACCTTCCCAAACCCTTAAAAGTCCTCCCAAAAATTTAATCCCATATTTCCTTTTAATTATAGACGTAAAATGACTTTCATACCTTTATACATGCCCTTTTATGTCTAAAAAGCCCTCGGAACCCAAACACAACACCCGAGTACCTATTCTAGACTTTTCGAATCACCAATGCACTTAAAAAGATCATCTGAGTCACCTAACTCCAATTATACTAGCTTTTCATTAAATGGATCTCACACGTGTGTACCCTACAAGTCTCCCACAATTTATATTGATCAGTCGATTTTAATACCCCGTAATTTTATTGATTTTTATATTAGGAATTAATTAGGATTAATTAAATTATATTTGGAAATTAATCTGATAAAATAAATATTAATTTGCTAGATAAGGGTTAATATTTATTTATATTTAATATAACTTAGTGAATGAGTAATAATAATGATAAGTAAATATTATAATTATCGTGAGTGAGAAATACGACAGTTACGGTAAATTTAGTCGGGATGCACGTGTCTATCGTGTCGAAACTTCATTTGGGAAATAGACTATAATTTCACTTTTGATATTCCATATGGTAATTTTGAGTGCATCAGTGTGTCCAAAAGGGTCGATATAGTAAAAAAAGTCTACCCGGGGATTTAGTTTGGGTCCCGAAGCACTTTTAGGCCAAACTGGCATCCCGAGAGTGTATTTTGGTCATTTGCATTTTTGGTGAAAGAAGACCTACGAATTTCATAGGTTTATATCCTCAATTAGGATGGGGGAGTTAGGAGGGATAAGTGAGGAAGTCCCAAGGCCAAATTACACCCTTCTTACGCAATAAACACCACCATCGCGTAGGTCGGGAGGACATGATCGAAACTATACCATTCTTCTACAAAGAATCAGACCTTGAAACAGAGGCAAATGTTTAATCTTGCTAAACTATGATTTTATATATCATCCATGTTACAATAGGGTGATAATCTTCTGAAATTCATGAAATTTGGCTTTGATATATGAGATAGAATTCATAATCTTGGGTAGGCATGATAATAATTGATCCCTGATATATGTGGATGAATTTTGATGAGGAATATCACAAAATTTGGGATGAAATATGGAATTATGTTAAGGTTCATGAACATTGATAATAAACTAGGGTTTTTAGAAATTATCTTGATTAAATCTGATTTGGAGTTGTTATGTAGAGAATTTATGATTCTTATTAGTTAAAAATCATTGATACATGATACTATAATGTTAGAAACCATTGGTTGGGATTTTGAAAATGTGTAATGTTGGTTTTAAGGATTAATAATGGTGATTTGCCGTAGAAGATGACAACTGCTACGACGGATCGATTCGGCTCCTTGGCTGAATCGATTCGAAAAGAGAATCGATTCAGACCAAGGCTGAATCGATTCGATTTCCTAGAATTGCATACATTTTCCCCTTATTACATAGAACTCATGGAATTTTTTTGGGTTAACCCTTGAATTAATTTTAATATTCTATTAAGAGATATTCTAATTACCACTAGGCTAATTTTGGTTTGAGGTTGGTATCACGAGGAGGTCTTAAGACTAATAAATGATTTAGTTTAACGGGTAAAAAAGGCTTATTCGGATATTGATTTCTTATTATGGTAAAATTAGAGGAATGTAGGACTAAGACCAGTAGGCCTTCAATTGGTTTGCCTACTGAATTTACTTAACGGACACTTGACAACCATTTGGGATTGAAAAATACTTGGTAATGTAATTTACTCTGATAAGTATTACATTACGTACAATATTCGAGAGATACTATACTACGTATAGGGCATATGATATAGATTATGTGCATACCCATAACTACATTATATATATACATGATGTTTATGTGTAATCATACCTAGGCTACTTCCTGTTATAGGAGGTTTCACATCGTGGACAGTTTTATTCTGATGAGCGCATAGGGGGGATATTCACTTGTACCTCAGTACATAGACCTTAGGGATTGAGCACCACTTGGGTGAATGAGGGTGTGACCGATCATTTGATCGCATTAGGTATGATCGTATCTCAAACGTTTACAGTTATGTTCGCCTCTAATATTATGTGATTTTATTTATAGTTCGAGGGAGACTATTTGAGTCGGTGTCCTTGTATAGTGCGTGATGTATTGGGACTTGATTGTAGAGTGTGCCCACACCGCAGGTCTCCACCTAGGGGTGTTGTATACATATATATGATAAGAGTGATGTATATATGTACGTGTGATTGATTCTTCCATGAGTATGTTAGTAGATAAGATAGATTGTGATATCTAAATTATTCAAGTGTATGATAACTAAATCAGTAACTGATAGATAGTTATGCCTAAATTAACCAAATTATACGAGAACTAAATCATTTAGTAGAAAATCCTAATTAATATAAAGAATTGGGTAAATCTAGTAACGTTTTGTTTGGGAAATACAAGTGGGCAATATGATTGATTGTATGTGAAGAGTTGTAAGCCATACTAGTTAGGCGGGTAGCATAACTAACTGGGTTAGAATAGTACATTGTGCATGCAAAATATTTGAGGGGTGAGGATCTCAAGTGAGGTCACATAGTAATACTCATTAAACTTTATTAAACTGTTTTACTTGGGCTCTGACCTGTTTCAAATCCTTTTTGTAAAAACCATTTTAAGTGCCCATCCACAGGGATGCCAGGCATAGGAGCTCCCCCATTTGACGCACTACAACTGTTGTGCATGTTGCAGGACCTTGCTATTAGACGCTTCCATATTTATTTCAGTTCTGATGCATCCTTAGTTATCTCAGTCGGGCATGTTGCCCATTCTTAGTTGGATACTATTTTCAGAGACTTGTAGTCGTTTATTTCTAGTATTGATTTAGACTTTACTCATGGATGACTGTACTTAGATTTTCTCTGGAGTGTTATTCCAGACTCAGTTATTTACTTATGTCATTATCTTATTATTCATTGTTATGTGCATGGAAATGGTGAATGATATATTTATTCTGATTTATTTATTGCATGCTAATAATTAAGATTAAAATTTTGACACTAGGCTGTTAGGATATTAGTAGTTAATTTTAATATCGACAATGATGCTAAGAATGATGCCATTAATGATTCTTGTTTAACTTAATAATGGACTGATCACCCAGGATTAGAATAGGCGAGATGTCACAGATACTTTTCCCCTAATAACGGAATTTCATTCCAACATTCCAAATAAGGAAATACCTGGTATGAATAAATCTAGATACTTTTCTCACTTCTCATCCTCGCACTCCCAAGTGGACTCGTTGGCATTATGATACCCCCACTAAACCCGCACAAGTGGAACTACCTTCGACCTCGGTCTCCTCTCGCTATAGTCTATGATAGAAACTGGATTCTCCTCATATGAAATATCGTGATGCAAATTAATCTCCTCAAAATCAATGTGAGTGTGAGCCAACTCATCCCGGAGATATCGCCTCAGCGAAGAAATATGAAATATATCATGAATATGATGCAAGAGCCCTGGAAACCCAAGTCTTCATGCAACTGGACCAATCCGCTCAATAATAAAAAAATGGCCCCACGTATCTCGGTGCCAACTTCCTTTTCTTCCCGAACCTCATTATCCCTTTCATAGGAGATACACGTAGCAACACCTGATCTCCCACATCAAATTCTAGGAAGTACCGCTTAGCATTCGCATAACCCTTCGGTTGATCCTGGGCTATCCGTATACAACTCTGAATTAACTCAATCTTTGTTGATGTATCCTGAATCAACTCCAGTTCGAGAAGCTTGTTGTTTCCCACCTCCAACCAACAAGCGGGAAAATGATAAGGTCTACCGTATAATGCCTCAAATGGTGCCATGCCAATCATGAACTTCTAGGAGTTATTATACGCAAACTCCATCAGTGGAAGATACTGCTACCAACCTCCCCAAAAATCAAGGATACACATCCGTAGCATATATTTCAACATTCCATTAATCCTCTCTATCTTCCCATCCGTCTGTGGGTGATAATTTGTACTAAATCGCAACTCGATACCCATAGCCTTATGAAAAATCTCCCATAATCGAGACATGGGAATCTTGTCCCTATCGGACACAATATATAAAGACACCCCATGCAAAATTAATATCTCAGTAATGAAAATATGGGCATATTGTCCCGTAGTGTAATTAGTCCAAACTGGAAGGAAGTGAGCTACCTAAGTCAACTGATCCACTATCACCCATATGTAATACCCCGTACTTTTGGCTATATTTATTTTGAGGATTAATTAATTAAATGTGTATTAATTGGAAATTAATCCGGGATAAAAATACTAATGTGATGCGAATTGGTATTTGATTTTGTGCATATATGATTATATATGAACTTGGTATTATAAAATATGTCGTGGGATTTATATACGGCATTTTAGAAATTTTGTTGAGACGCGTGGGACCACCGCGTCACGGTATAATATTTTGATAATAAAATTTGAATTTAAAATCTATAATCCGTATGGTCATTTTGAGTGCGCCATCGCATCCGGAAGGGTCTAGATAGTCAGAAAACACTGGTCAGGGGTATAGTTTGGGTCCCGAGGTATTTTTAGGCCATACCGGCAACTTAAAGGGTATTTTGGTAATTTCACGTTTTGAGGAATTAAAAGTGACGAAAATTTGGTTAATTAAATCTGATGTGGATAAGACCCACTAAGCCCATAACCAACCCTTATTAACCTAGAAAGCTACGTAGGTTATCATTTAGTCTTCCAACTCTCCCAAAGGAAACCCTAGCCACCATAGCCACCTTTGGAAGAAGAAAGCTTAGAGAGGAAGGGAAAGAGGAGGAATTCTGCAGAAAATCTACAGAAAGAGCTTACAAATCCAACACCAAATCCAGAGACAATCAAGGCAAGTGATTTATTCCATTTAAATTTCGGAGAATGCTTCTTCCATGTTAGATTATTCAAAAACTTTATGTGTTCTTGGAAGATAATGAAAAACCCATAAGATTGGAGTTATTAGTTTAATTTTTGGGATATAGGTTGCATGTAGAATGTTACTGGAAGATCATATTAAGAGAATTACTGACTTTTGTGATACCAAAAACGGATTTAAGATGAGGTTTATGAATGTTCTTGAGATAAATTAGAAAACTAGGTTTTTGATAATGATTGATCCATATGTAGCCTTTAGTTGTTGAAATATTGATTTATGGACGTTAGTAATATTATAGGATGGTTATATGACATTACTATAATGTTATATTAGAGAATCATGCTTTAAAAATAAGTTTTGGGATGTTTTCAAATCTGCAAATCGAAGCAGTCCGTAACCATACCTGTGTAATCGATCGATCGACATTCATCAGTCGATCGATCGACAAAATCGATCGATCGAAGGTCAAGGTCGATCGATCGACCTTCCCAGAATAACTGAAGTTTTCCCTTAATTGAATTTTAGTGATGTTAACCCTTGGATAATATTATTAGAGACTTTATGAATACCCTTAACTTTAAGGAAGACCAGTAGGCATGATTATGAGATGGGACTTTATTTGGAATGTAATTTGAGGAATTTTTCTAAATAAATGAAATTTGTCATGTGAGATAATATTTGGGTTAATAGTACAAATTTGAATAAGTTGATGAAATAAGGTTTGGGGCAGAAGCAAAGACCTTAGGTATAAAGATGTCATATGTGAGAATTATGGGAGACTTAATAGTCTATTTGAGATAGGTTTTAAGTTTAAGGAATTACGACGTGAGACGTGTCGACCATTTAAATTATATATTATCGGGATACTTGAAATATATGGATTTGGAATAATGGTATAATGATGTAGAGTATTAATTTATTAATATTGAGATATCTAAGATGTGTGAATACTTAGCATAAAATCTTGTGTGTATGACATACCTACCATACTTGCTATCACGTGAGGTTACGTTCGCTTAGGACCCTCTAATCCTTGTGTGCCTACGGGGGGGATATAGACTGGTACCTTGATGAACATAGGTCATAGAAAGACTTATTGTGATATTAATAAGTCCGCTGATCATGGGAGCGTAGGTAAATGCGTGACCCATGTGATGGTGACTGTGTTCGCCTCCACTATTTGTGATTTGTGTTATCTGAACTATTCCTGAGAGATTCGGAATATGTGATCCTTATGTACGTGATGTACCGGGATGGATAGCAGAGTATGCGTGCACCATAGCTTAGATTGCGGGGTGCTTGTATCGTATATTTATGATGTGAATAATATACATTAAATTAATGGGAATCCTCATGTTAATGTTGTAAAAATATTACGGTGTTATTTCGAGTTATATAATGAGTTAACTGATAGTTATATCAATGGTATGTTTAGTAACTGAGAGTACGTTAAACCTCTATTTAATTACGAGCGTTGTTATGTTAAATAGAACCGGGTAATAAGGGTAGTAACTATTACAGTCTAGCTAGTTATGATGTCACTTAGCTAGTGGTTTATATCGTTATAGATGGGTACTTGCGTTAGGAGTGCACAGTTAGATGAGAGGTGAGAATATAATGTGAGTGCACGTCCTAACATGTACTTTGCATTTAATGTTTTTAAATGTTTTTAAAGCACTTGAAGGTTTTTAAAATATAACTCCACATTCGGGCTCTGACCCGTTTGCTTTTCAAGTCTATTTTTTCTTGTAAAACCATTTTTAGGTGCCCAGCCACAAGGACACCAAGCATAGGATTCTCATTCAGGTGACGAGCTGTAGCTGTTTGTGGAAGCTACAGGGATTTGCATGTAGACGCTTCTATCTTTTGGATTCCAGAGTCACTATCTATCAGTTGTAGGGCATGTTGCCCAATTCTATTAGACATCTTTTACGTTTCAGTTTTCAGACTCTAGCATGTATTGCTCAGTATTCAGTTTTAGTTATTTACTTCAGTTTACTTATCAGTTGTGGGATTTGTATTGAGGAGTTTTTCCTCCAGTGGTTATTTACATTTTGTGATGGTTATTCGTTTCATTTCAGTATGGTGAATGGTGTTATTTAGTTATTCATTACTCTCGTTGCATGTTAATCAGATTTAATAAAATTTGGCACTTACTTTTTAAATACTAGGTGGTTAGTAATCTATAAAATGTTTTTCGACAATGATGCTATTCACTGAGCCAACTTGGCATTTTGAATTAATTTAATAAAGGAGTAGCTACCCGGTATTTAATTAGTCGGGGTGTCACAGGATATAGAATCATAACCTTGTTGTGAAGTAGGTAACCCAATAATAAAATCCATGGAAATACTCTATCATCTCCATATCAGGATCTCTAATGGTTGTAGAACCTCTGCCGGTTTATGAGGGTCCACTTTCACCAACTGGCAACTGGTACACCTCGAAAAAAACTCGGCGCTGTCTCTTTTCATCCCACTCCACTAGTACTACCATCTCATGTCTTAGTACATTTTATCTCCTCCAAGTGTACCATAAACTGGGACCCGTGTGACTCTACCATCACTGCGTGATGAAAATCCTCCCCCTGAGATAACCCGTTGAATCTTAAACCTCCCTCCGAACTCACGAAATACGACTCTGTTCCTCCAGCTAAAAGTTTTCTGGCCCTCTCCTGAGAAAAAGAATCCGCTACCTATGTCTATACCACCCTCGTGACAATCTAGGGGTGACGGTTATGACTGATATAAATGATCGGGCAATTGAATCCTGATGTCCCAACTCCTTCCACTTTTCCTTCCAAACTTCAAATATATTCCCTACTGGTCTGCGGTTCAACACGTCTGCCACCACGTTAGCCTTTCCCGAGTGATATTGGATATCAAACTGATAATCTTTTAAAAATTCAAGCCACCTGCCCTGACGCATATTCATCTCTCTTTGAGCGAATAAGTATTGTAGTGACTTATGATCTATGAATAGGCGAAATCTCTCTCCTAACAAATAGTGTCTCAAAATTCGTAACACAAACATGACTGCTGCTAAATCTAAGTTGTGGGTGGGGTAGCTCCTCTCATGAGGCTAAATCTTACGATAAGCATATGCTATATCCTTATCCTCCTGCTGTAGCACACCCCCATGTCCCTATAGGGACGCGCCAGTGAAAACAAGATACTTTACTCCTGCTTAGGGAAGTGCGAGTATGGGTCTTAAAGTCAACTTGTCCTTGAGCTCATCAAAAGACAAGTGACAAGCGTCATCCCAAAGAAACGGTACACTTTTGCGAGTCAAGTTAGTCAATGGACCCACAATATTTAAGATCCCCTAATAAACCGGTGTAGTACTCGGCTAACCCCAAGAAATTGCGCACCTCCATCGGTGTGGTGGACTGTCCCCACTCCCTCACCACCGACACTTTACTCGGGTCCACCGATATCCCCAACTCCGAAACGATATTCCCCAAAAATTGTACCTCATCTAGCCAGAATTGCATTTCTCAAACTTTGCATACAATTGATGCTCGCGCTGTGTCTTTAAGACCCAACATAGATGCCCAGCATATTCCTCCTCGGTTTGGGAATAAATCAGAAAGGCATCAATGAAGACGATAAAAAATTAATCAAATAACTCTCTGAACACCTTATTCATCAAGTACATAAATATGTTCGACGCATTGGTTTGCCCAAATGGCATAACTCGGAACTCGTAGGACCCATATCTCATTAAAAAGGAGGTCTTAGACACATCCTGCTCCTGGATGCGCAAATGTTGATACCCGAATCTCAAGTCTATCTTAGAGAAGTAGGAGGATCCTCTCAACTGATCAAATAAGTCATACTTTTGGGGTAACGAATACTTATTTTGTATTGTGACTTTTTTCAACTCTCGGTAATCCACACACAAGCATAAAGACCCATATCTTTTCTTCACAAATAATACAGGGGCACCCCAAGAAGATGTACTATGACGTATAAAATCCTACGCTAAAAACTTCTCAATATGATCCCTTATCTCCCTCATCTCTATTGGATCCATAAGATATGGTGCATGAGCTATTGGTCGAGTGCCCGATTCTAAGTCAATGATGAACTCAATCTCTCTACTAAGGGAAATACCGATATCTCTTGAAATACATTGACAAACTCACATATGAGTGGGATTGAATAAAGGGAAATTACAACCCCTTGAGAGGTCTGCTCCTCTATGTAGTAAAAATGAGTTGACGATCCTCCCTCAGGATGAGGCATTGCCACTAAGAACATCTCCTGGTCGGGGATTGCAAACACTATACTCCTACTATAGCTAGATCTGGCAAAATGAGGCATGACACAATAACACGAACGACACGAAATTATAATTTAATGGGTTTAGTCTTATCGGGTTTGGGTCATTAACGGGTCAACACGGTAGAACCGTTATCATAACGGGTCATGTTTGGTTTTGTACTCTTACACGATTAAACCCGTTTATACCCATTATCACCCATTAGTGGTACCGAGCCTTATTGGGTCATGTGACCCGAACCAATATTACACGAATACTAACGGGTACTAACAGGTATTAACGGGTACTAACGGGTATTAGCGGGTACTAACGGGTATTAACGGGTACTAACGGGTAATATAGGGTCACCCAACCCGTTACCCATTTATACCCGTTAATATTAATGGGTGTTAACGGTTCGGGTCATGTACCCATTAATATTAACGGGTCGTGTTTGGGTATTATCATTTGACCCGTTAGTCTTAACGGGTCATGTATGGGTTAAGGGTGTTTTCACCCGTTAACCCGTTAACACGACCCGTTACAGCTCTAATTATAGCAGTCAATCATGGCCCTATACTCAGCCAGACAATCCATGCCTATGATTGTGTCGTACTCTGACATATCTACTATAATCATATCAGCAGGCAAAACTAATCTCCCAATATGCATACTAAACCCAGACATATAAAGAAACCTAGTGTCCCGCTACCCATTGGTGAGTCTACACATGTAACTGTACTATTTTTCATCTCCAATAACCCCGTGGCCTGTACAAATCTAGTAGATATGAACAAGTGTGAAGATTCAGTGTCAAATAAAATACGCCCCAAAGTAACATAGAAAATGAACATACTCTCAACAACGGATGGAGCCTATGGAGTTGTAGCCTAGTGGACGTGATACACGTGCTCATACTGTAACTTCCCCTGTTGGGGGTAGGGCTGCTGGAATGGCTGGTGCTGTAGGTAAGGCTAGTACGGATGCTGGTGCTGGGAGGAGGGCGAGGAAAATAGGTCTCTAAGGCTCCTGGTGGTCTCCCTACTACTGCTGAACCCTGCCCTTATCAGGGAAATCCTGTCGCTTATGGCCAGTCTTGCCACAAATGAAACACATGCCCACAAAATTACCTCCACTTTGCCCATGTTGGACTCGACCCTTCTGGACCTACCTGATTCCACCTATCCCTATCCATAATCCCCTGAACAAAACCTCTTAGCAGCATCCCCCTGGTGGGGACCCTCCTCACTTTGCCTCTACTGACCCTGAGTCGACTATGCCCCACTAGCACTACTACCCCCAAACCTACCCTACTAGTTGGACTCCCCTGTTCTCTTTCTCCTCTTAACATGGAAGGGGTGGTCCTAACAATGTAATAGAGAAACATTCAACACCTTAGTATATGTCTTCAAAGCAGGATTTCCAAATAGATGTTATCGGATCCTCCAAGTAAGACTATTCGTAAATAACTGTATCATGTTTTCCTCTGTATATACCTCTCCTAACACGAAGTTATCTAACTCGTGAATTTTTCCTCATACTCAACCACTATCTTCCCCTCTTGGGTGAGATCTAATAGTTTCCACCTAATCTCTGTCATGATGGCGGATGGGAAGTATTTGTCGTCAAACTGCTCCCAAAACTCTTGTATCGGCATATTATACCTCTCCTATACGATGGTAACAAACCCCCTCCACTGTCATACCACTCCAGTTGGCTTAAATGTGGGTAGAATATGTCTTTAAACATCCGCGCACTTGTACATCCTCAAATGCCTATGGATGTCTTTCTTCCATTGGTTGGAAACCACCATATCTGAACTCCCCTAAACTCGAGAGGGTGTTCCCTTTGAATAAAATATCTAACTTGCTCCCAAGTAGAAGAGAATGCATGCGCCTGAGCTGGTGCCACAACCTGTGCCTAGGGTTGTGTCTGTTGTATAGCTGTAGCTAATACTGCATTAACCGCCTGTGAAACTATAATGACAACCTCTGCATTGTTCATGGTACCCTAGGCTGAAGCTGGATGAGGCTCTAGGGTGGCTCGTGGTGCACGTCGAGAAGGCATCTGAAATGAGAAATAATTTTCCATCAGTCCACAGTTCAATATGTCTTAAAATAGCTGAAGACATAAATGATAGATAATACAACAGTCCTAATAATATGGCTTTATATCAAAGAATGCTATGCTAAAAATCGTAGTAAGCCGCACAGATCTTATAGACACTAGAACCTAATGCTCTTATACCATCTGTGAGACCCCGCCTAATCTAATCCTGGGTGATCAATCCATTATTAAATTAAACATGAATCATTAATGGTGTCATTCTCAGCAAAGCTATCGAATTTCAAATTAATTACTAATATCCTAATTGCTCGGTGTCCAAATTTTAATCTTAATTATTAGCATGCAATAACTAAATCGGAATAAGTATATCATTCACCATTTCCATGCACTAAAAATGAATAATAAGATAATGACATAAGTAAATAACCAAGTCTAGAATAACACTCCAAAGAAAATCTAAGTCCAGTCATCCATGAGTAAAGTCTAAATCAATACTGGAAATAATTAGGAATACAAGTCTTTGAAAATAGTATCCATCTAAGAATGGGCGATGTGCCCAACTGAGATAGCTAAGGATGCATCAGAACTGATATAAATATGGAAGCGTCTAATTTAAAGGTCCTTCAATCTCCACAACAACTACAACGTGTAAAATGGTGGAACTCATATGCATGGCATCCCTGTGGCTGGACACCTAAACTGGTTTTTACAAAAAGGATTTGAAATGGGTCAGAGACCAAGTAAAATAGTTTGAAAATTTTTGGCAAGTGTTTAAAATGCGATAAGATAAGATATTAAATACATATTAGTACCGCGTTCCTTCACTTGAGATCCTCACCCCTCAACTAATATGCACTCCTAACATACTACTCTAACCCACTTAGTTATGCTACCCAGCTAACTAGTCTGGCTTGCAACTCTTCCCATCCAATCAATTATAGTGCCCACCTGTATTGCCCAAACAATACGTTACTACATTTTCCAAATTCTTTATATTCATTAAGAATCTCTAATATATGATATATTTTTCGTATACTTTGGTTAATTTAGACATCACTATCTATCAATTACTAATTTAGTTCTCATATACTTGAATAATTTAGATATCACAATCTATCTTATTTACTAACATACTCGTAGAAGAATCAATCACACGTACATATATACACCACTTTTATCATATATATGTATACAACACCCATAGCTGGATACTTGCAGTGTGGGCATACTCTGCTATCAAGTCTCGTTACATCACGTACTATACAAGGACACTATATTGGATAATCTTCCTCGAACCATAAATTAAATGACACAATATTAGAGGCGACCATAGATCTAAGCCTTTGGGATACGCTCATACCTAACGCACCCAAATTACCAATCACACCCTCATTCACACAAGTGGTGCTCAGTATCTAAGGTCTACGTCCTGATCTACAAGTCAATATCCCCCCCAAATGGGCTCATTAAAATAATATTGTTCAAGATGCAAAACCTCCCATGATAAGAAGTAGACTAGGTATGATTACACATACAAATCAAACAATAGTTATACACACCACCCATGTATATATATATAATGTAGTTATAGGTATGCACATAACCTTTATCATATGCCATGTACATAGTATAGTATCTCTCAAATATTCTATGTAGCATAATACTTCTCGTAGTAAATTCCCAAGTGTTTCTCAATCCCAAATGGTTGCCAACTGTCCCTTATGTAAATTCAGTAGGCAAACCCACTCGAGGCCTAATGGTCTTGGTCCTACATTCCCCTAATTTTTCCATAATAATAAACAAATATCTGAATAATCATTTACTAACGGTTAAACTAAATCAATTATTAGTCTTAAACCCTCATCGTGATACCAGCCTCAAACCCAAATAAGCCTACTTGTATTTAGAATATATCTTAATAGAATATTACAATTAATTCAAGGGTCAACCCAACAACTTTCCATGAGTTCTATGTAAAAAGGGGAAAACCTATGAAATTCTGGGAAACTAAATCGATTTGGCCTTGGTCCGAATAGATTCGCATCTCGAATCGATCCGGACAAGGAGCCAAATCGATTCGCCATGGCAATTGTCATCTTCTTCCCTACACTGTTACATGAAATCACCATTGTTATGCCTTAAAACCAACATTAAACAATCCCAAACTCCCAACCAAAGGTTTCTAATATTATAGTATCATGTATTAATGATTTTTAACATATAAGAATCGTAAAATCTCTACATAATAACTCCAAATCAGATTTAATCAAGATAATTTCTAAAAACCCTAGTTTATTATTCGTGTTCAAGAACCTCAACGTAGTTCAATATTTCCACCCAAATTTTGTGATATTACTCAGCAAAATTCATCTACATATATAAGGGATCAATTATATTATTATGCCTACCCAATATATTATGAATTATATCTCCAATCTCAAAGCCAAATTTCATGAATTTCACAAGACTATCACCCTATTCTAACATGGATGATATATCAAATCGTAGTTTAGTAAGATTAAACACTTGCCTCGTTTGAATGTCTGATTTAGAAGAATGTTATGGTTTTGATCATCTCCTCCCAATCTATACGAGATGGTGGTGTTTGTGGTGTAATAAGGGTGTTATTTGGCCTTAGGACCTCCTCTCTTATTCCTCCTATGGCCTCTCTAAGGTTTCGTAGATACTAACCATAACTCTATCATCCAAATTAATGATATATACCTATGTAATTTGGAGGTTTTCTCTCATCAAAAATTCAAATGACCAAAATACCCTCGTGGGGTTCTGATTTAGCCTAAAAGTTCCTCGGGACCCTAACCAAACCCCCAGGTAGACTTTTTTTACTATCTCGACCCTTCCGGACACACTGACACACTCAAAATTACTATATGGAATATAAAAGTGAAATTAAAGTTTATATCTCGAATTAAGTCCCGACACGACTGACATGCGCGTCCCGACTAAATTTCATGTAACTGTCGTATTTCTCACTCACGACAATTATTATGTTTCCTTATCATTATTATTACTCATTCACTAAGTAATATTCAATATAAATAAATATTAACCCTTATCTCTCTAATTAATACTTATTTTACCAGATTAATTTTAAAATATAATTTAATTAATCCCAATTAATTTCCAATAAAAAAATCAATAAAATTACGGAGTGTTACATCAATGTCACACCCCTATAGACCTATTACCAATTAAACCTTTGTTGTCACTCATACACAACATATAATATATTGTATAACTATTTAGTTATCACACTCAAGTACATAATAATTCTAATAAATATTAATACTTTATCTCGCTAATTTATATTTACTGAATCCCAATTTAATTTTTCTCCCCATTAAATTAATAAAATAAAATGATTAATTATTTCTAAAATTACGGGTTATTATAGGAGTATCGACACTCTTCTTATTTCAGCCCCCATGGAAAGATTTTGAAGATGAACCTAGAAAGAGTTAGTGCTGACACCATGCATTCCAAGCTGTCAAATTTTTCCCTATCATGGTCATGGGGAGCATGGTGGGCCAATTCCATTTGGGCTTTGTATGAGTATCTATGTGAGGGGGACCTTCTGGTGAGAGATGACCACAACGAGTTATCTTGTCATGCAGTGTACTAATACCGACTATGTGGAATGCATTTAGGTATGTGTTCCTATAACTACATCCCGTGCGAGTGTAATAATAAGTCTAGGAGATATCTCTAATATGAAGAGGTCATAAGCTATTTGTGAGACTAGCAATTCACTGTTGGGATAAAAGGGGTCTCCCTCGGACAGAGGGATCTCATGATTGTTGTCTATTATCATGGATATGGACATGGCATCTAGTATTTCTATGGGTAAATCATCCCATCTAGTTGCTCGGATATTCAAATATATGTCGACACTAGGATGTCGAAGTTCTCCCTTACTATTGAAGAACTGAAGGCGTGGCCATCCGTATTAGATATTGGTATGTATACTATTTACAATGTGACCATGCTTTTGCATGTGGCATATCCATTATTTGTGTTGCTCGAGTTAATCAAGATTCTCTGCATTGGCCCTATTATTGATCCCGAATTTGTAATCTCTAATACTAAGGGCTTCGAAGGATATGGTCCCTTCTTCATGTAGCCTGAGACATTTTCCTCGAGAGAAGTCCCAACGCATCATCATTTCCCAAACCTGATGGTTGAGGGTGAATTAATCATAGGAATTGGGGAGGTGTTCCGTTTGGTGATGAGGGGATGTTTGAAGTAATCGTTAATCCCTTATTCAAGAAAATTAATATAGTACACATGGTTAGGACTGGATGTTAGGGATCTCATTGAGGTTAAGATCGGCCAAATCCGATGTTTCTTCTATATGGATTGAGTATGGATCTTGGTCCTATTAGGTGAACTATAAGAAAAAATACTTTTAGTTGCAAAAAAAAATTGTCACAAATCATTAAAAATTTGCCACAAAATCATTTAGTAGAAAAAAAAATTTGTCACGGCTTTACTACTAAAGACCTGTTGCTAATATCTTTAGTAGCAATTTTTTTGGCGTTTGCTCCTGAATGTTATAAATTTAGTGGCAAACAGATTTTGCTACTAAATGGTGTACTTTTAGTGGCAAATTATTTGCTATAAAAAACCATGAAAATTGCCACTAAAATCATGTTATTTTCCACTAAAAGGTTGTTTTTATAGCAAATATATAATTTTCTACCAAAACTAAGTTTTTGCTTAAGGTTAACATAGTTCTGTGACAATTGAGATTTGCCACTAAAATGTTCTTTTTGTAGAAAATATAAGATTTTCTACCAAAAGTAAATTTTGGCTTAAGGTCAAGATAGTTATGTGGCAATTCAAATTTGCCATAAAAAATATTTTTCTGTAGAAAATTATTGCCTCCAATAATAGTTATTGCTTTTAATATTCATATTTTATACATAAATTAATTAACCAATAATACTAGATGCATTCAATTTTCATATTTAATACTTCAGATAATAAAAGCAATCTAGTAAGAACTTTTATGCTTCATTTACTTCGTAAAATATATTTATAATATTGTATACTCAATGTGATAATCAATATTTGAGCTATTCCATATTAAAATTAAGTCAAATACATGAATTACCGAAATCGTTTCATTGTTAAAAAAATAGGTACTCTTATGTATTATTACGCGCTATGCGATTTGATAACTCCTCAAATCTTCCAAAAAGATCATCCATTTGTTCTTTGATTGCAGCGTTCTCCTTCGAGCTTCATTTGCTTCTCAACTTGCTTTGCTAGCTTCCTTTCTCGCCTCATTAACATCTCTCCTTACCTCAGCAGCTTCTATATCCCTCTCAATATCTTTCTCCCTTTGCATAACTTCAAGTTGTTTGGTCTTAGAATCAACCCCTAGTCCACTTACATAGCCAGAACGATACCCTAAAATATTTTGAAATGCTTCTACATCTTCCATCTTCATATTATGCAAGTATTTCTTTCACGTCAGCCTATTAAAACTTATAAATAATGTATAATTTAATATAATGTTTTTATAAAAAAATTGTAGCTAAAAAAACTTAAAAACATCTTACATATACACTTCCAGCCTTTGGAGTAACCCAATTGTCCTTTCTTTTGGTCCAATGAGTCGTATACCACACATTTCTCATAGGCGTGGGATTTCCAGTTTCCTTGTCACACTAAAGAAATTGAAAGATAAATAAAGTATCATAACCAATAAATTTTTTTTTACCAAACATAGCGTTTTTAAGAAATATATGTTACCATCTCATACTCTACTTGATGAAATCCTTTAGTTCCACTACAATGCAGAATTTGCTGCTTAGATCTATTGACTGAGTTAATTTCACTTCTTTTATGAAAATAGCACAATGCATTTATTTTTAATAAAACATTAAAATATTTCACCTGAAAAAAGAATTTCATAAAATTTAATATTACGTTATACTTTGTATCAACAAATGTCCCACAAAGATCAATCCATTTATCATCTGACGATAATTCGGGCGGACGGCACTCAAAAGCTCATTCTAAAGAGCCATGTGGTTTGAAGTGTTCACAATGCATTTTTGACAAGAAGTTATGGAATTTCATATGAAGTTGATCCATCTAAAACCTTTATATTATCTTCATTTGGAAATTTAAATTTATCCTATTTAAAAGAAAAAACATTAAAACGAATTTTACATGGGGATACATTTTATATATGAGCATAAGTATAAGCTTACCCACATAAGTGTCCACATGTGTTATTTGCTCTCTTCTGGGATGTCACCCCATAATAGGAATTTAAATGGAGCGTGATTGCGAATAACAATGGCAATTTCATATTTGAAATTAGATGAAAAATCACCCACTATACGGCCCTCTGAGATGATGATTTCGATATTTTCCTCCCTATAAGGTTTCTTTTGAAACCTAATTCCTCGTGTTGTTCCTCTGACTCATTTCTTGGAAGATGACCCTAGTTAAATGTACAAACAATAAAGAGTTAGTTTTAATGTTTACACATTTATATAGAATGAAAAGCTTATATCAAAGGCCATATAATACTAACATAATTGCAGCAGGTACAAATTGATCAACTAGTATGGTTTAACTAATATAACACATGTCCCGATCAATTATCAAGTACAAAATGTACGAGTCATATATAATCTAGAGTTGAGGAAAACACCAATAGAAGCCCTCTTAAAGCATAAGTCACAAAAGGGTGCTTTGAAACCCTAACAAAAGCCCACTAGCTCAAAATAGAATTTAGAATCATATGTCCTAAAAAAATTAAATTTGCATTAACATTTATACATTCTATCAACATTTAAAGAGCCAAGAACCAAATAACTCATTTCATTGTCAAAAGTTCCAAGGAAACTGATAATAGAATGCTCCCACACCAAAAGAGAAACACTGCTGGAATACTCCCACATCAATAAAAGTTGATCAAGTGAATTATTTGCCTCTTCATGGTTGAAATGAACAGAACATCAAACACTCTAAAGAATGCCAGTGTAAATGCAACCACAAAGAAATGGGAAATAAAAAATAAATATGAATGATTCTAATTTTTGTTTAAAGCATACTGAAATGACTCATTGAGATGTGTTTCAAGATGTGAGGGGGAATTGCAGAATAAGGATTGCCTTGCACACCACTTTTCATTCATACCTTCTCTATCCCAATAAAAACACCAATGATGGATCGGTATTAGAGGATAGAGAAGTTGAGGGTAGAAATGCCTAGTAACGAGAATGAGATTCATATAACCACTCGGTGCAGGATGAGGAACTACATTACGTTTGCCACCACTCTTCTCTAGGAGAAAGGATCTGATGACATTGCTCTTAAGGCAATGGGAAGACCTAGTAACAAAACTTTGATGATTGTTGAACTCATTAAAAGACAGATTAACACTCTATATCAGAACACATCAATTAGTTCCACAGATATAATCTATATGTGGGAACCATTAGAAGAAGGGCAACTTCTGCTAGAAACTACTCGCTATGTGTCAGTGATAATAATTACTATGTCCAAAAAAGAGCCCGATACATCATCAGCTATGTACCAACCCCCTATTCCTCGTGGTTTTTATAGAGGAATAGGTGGTTGAGCTTAAAAAAAGGGAAAACATAAAAGGAATTGTATTGCATTATATATAAGAGCATATATGATTGAATATGCAAATGACTTGTAAGGGAAATAAATTACTTAAAACAGAACACAAATGACTCATTGATATGCATATTGAAATAGTTATAAAATCTCACCGTGTTGGAAATATGCATTTAGATATGATATAAAATGTACTCGGATATAAGGATAATTCCTTTTCGTACTCAGACATAAAACATAATACAACGACTCATCTCAAGAATTTTTTTTCTAAAAACTAATAATGAGGAAGATGCATCGCAACGAATATGTTCTATATACGCACCAAAGGTTCTAGTAATCATGCCTTTCTAGATAGAAGATTGCGTTGCAATGGATGAATATTTTCAAAATATTTTTCCAGTAAATTAACCTTAAAAATGCATATAACATCCCCTCCTATGGTGAATATCATTCTACAATCAACAACTATCAGATACCTCCTCCCTTGCTACCTTAATGTGTGGGTATGGCATGCCTGCATTACATTTGGAAGAGTTAATAGTAGCAACTGGCATCGACCCATACATAAATACTATTATCTTGGTGAACGTCTTAACTAATATACAGAGTACATAACACAAATTCCATACATAAATACGACCAAGTAGTTCCATAATGAAATTAAGGAAAGCATAAATTCCATACATAAATGTTAATACAATATAGACTACATAGTATTACATTGAAGTTTTCTAATCTTATTGTATTCATTCCTACCATCTCCAACTAGATTCGAGGAGAATACATGGTTCATAACTCTAAGGAATTGACCTTGAAGTTAGATCATCCCTGATAGCTAAGCTTAATCTCTTTATCATGGATGAATAAAAAAATCAATTGCATAAATTGATGAAACATCCCTAACATCTATTGATAAAATTACACAAGTTAATTTGTCTGAACTGTGAACATTCCATCAGTACTTGGGGAAACTGTAAGCATCAAGAACAGTGATAGGTGTATGTTTGAAGTGTTTGAAGACCTGAAAATCCATCAAGACCTGAAAATCCTCTAGTGGGATATATAATATGTTTGAAGTGTTCGTGCAGATAAAACACTCTAAACTTAAAGAAGTGAAAAATAAAGGCATCTTTTATGTTAAAATGGGCTTTCAGGGGTGAATTTTTAAAACGACGCTCGGATGATGCTTAAAGAGGCTCCAACGCCTCTAATGGGACTAATCTAATGTGTTTGAACTCTTTGTGCACTTTAATGGCCCTAAACTTAACGAAATGACAAGTAAAGGAATGTTTTGGGTGAAAATAGGGTTTCGAGGGTGACTATTTGAAACGGTGCCCGAATGACCATTAAAGAGGCTCCAACACCTCTTGTGGGACTAATCTAATTTTTTTTAACACTCCGTGCAATTAAGGCAGCCTAAACTTAATAAAATGACTAGTAAATGCATGTTTTAGGTGAAAATTAGGCTTTCGGGGGTAAACTTTTAAAATGGGGCCCGAATGGCCCTTAAGGAGGTGCCAACGCCTCTAGTAGGACTAATTCAATGTGTTTGAATTGTTCGTGCAATTAAAACACTCTAAACTTAATGAAATGACAAATAAAGGCATCTTTTATGTTACATTGGGGCTTTCGAGGGTGAATTTTCAAAACGGCACCCGAATGATGCTTAAAGAGGCTCTAATGCCTCTAGTGGGACTAACCTAATGTGTTTGAACTCTTTGTGAGATTTAATTCCCCTAAAACTAATGAAATGACAAATAAAGGAATGTTTTAGGTGAAATTAGGGTTTTCAGGGGTGAATTTTTGAAACGGTGCCCGAATGAACCTTAAAGAGGCTCCAACGCCTCTGGTGGGATAAATCTAATTTGTTTGAACACTCCGTGAGATTATAGCACCCTGACCAAAACATCAAACACACTGAAGAATTTCAGTGTAAATTCAATACAAAGGCCTTTTTAATAGAATACCAGAACTTAAACTCGGGGAGTCTCCAAACGAAGAGTCAGAATTTACTGATATGAGTGAGTGGCCTATTGTGCTCAAACCCCAGTTCTAGAAGGATAACTAGTGAATATGGACTTTGCTGATTGAAAAACAAATTTGAGGATATTTAAATATTTATCTAACTAAGTAACTATAAGGCACCAAATTTACATAGTTAGATATTTAGATTTAAAATTTTTCAGAGTTAGATATTTAAATTATAAAGGGATGTGAGGCACTAAATTTTGCAGAGTTAGAAATTTAGATTCCTGCCTCAAAGATTCTAAAAGTCACTTTTGAGCTTCTAGTGCTTCCTTATTTATGCCTTTAGAGTTATTATATCTATCAAACTATAGTTGAATCTTATATAGTCTATTAGTTGCTTTCTCACATTCTCATGAATTTTGCCAAAAACTTCCATATTATAAGTTCTAAGATTTTGCCTTAATTTCCTCAGCTTCTCCTTCAGAATGAACATTGGGAAGCCATAGATGGACTGGGATTTCAAAAAATATTCTACCAGTTTTTTAAAACCAAGAATCGTTACACAAGGCTAGTAAAAGAACTTACACTTTTAACCCAAGTAAACTGAACACTAGTGGTATGAACATGAATCAAATCATAATCATCAGCCATTTTTGGAAATTCTTCACATGCCAATCTAAGAGGAAGTATAGGACCACAACATTCATGATCTTTAATAATTGAATTAAAGTCACTAAAAAGCGTCCAAGGAAGATGAAAATATTAACCATACAAATTAACAAAAGACATAAGGCAAGAAGTACCATTATGAATTCCAATAGATTTTTAAAAATATTTTGGGGTAGAAAATACACTTTTCATTAGGAGATTTAAAAAGTTAATAAGGATACACAAGTGTACTATAATGTTTTCCCCTCTACCTTAATCAAGAACCTGAATATGAATTATCCTGATCACCCACCTCTACTTCTATCTATCAAGTAGAACGTGGATACTTTCCCAAGAACATTCAAATTCCAACATATGTTGTGCAACCGCAAAGATATTCAGCCAATTATCAAATCCTCATGGGATGAACCTTTAGAGACTACTCCTAGGAAATTATGTTTGAGAAAGATCCCAGTGGGCTGAACATATGTAATTTGTAAGAAAGAAATGAAGAATAAAGAAACCTATTGGAAGAAAAAGTTCAATTTAAAATCGTTTAAAGATGGGGACTTAAATTAGAAGAAACCTATTAAGCTTAACTATTTCAGGTAAACAAATGTTCTAGTAAAGTTACAAAATAATTGCTTCATACCTTCGCCAATGTTAACACCCGATGAAACTGTGTTAAGAGGGTGCCGACCAATGGATGATTAGATTGAAAAAAAGCTTGATTAGACTCCGTCATAGATCATGACATGTGTGTTCCTCTATGACCTATAATAATCATGGCATATATTAACATAATAAAGAATAACTAAACAATAATATAAAAATTATACCATCATTGTTAACATAATATGCAACGGTATTGGAAGTGTAGGAGACATTTGTAATAATTGACTGGGAAGGAGGAAGTATAGGTTCACATGAGTATCCTTGATGAATAGAAGATTTCGGGGCACGTGGAAGACCAAAGCCAGGCATAACTAAATAAGAAACCAACAACATAAGATAAAATCATAAATAATGTATATGCATAATTAATGGTGATATTGTATGCTCAAAATATCTAAAACATTAATAATGTTAAGAATCGTTTTACCACATGAAACCCATATAATATCACCATCATATCATATTAATATATTCGAAAATGATAAGGAGAGTTAAGACACCTAATGGACGTGCATCATTGTATTCATCATCCTCCCTTTCACTGAAATTTGATAATATCTCCTCTCTTCCCGATGGGATATATTCCTCATCTTTGTCACCCTCTTTTCTTTTACCCTTCAAATAAATCTTACCCTCCTTAAAACAAACCATATAAAATATAGCCCCTCTATGCAATCCCATCGCCTTCATTGTGTCCAGGTTATCTTGAATCCGATTAAGCCTTTGTTTCTCATAATTTGTGATCGTCATTATACACCTATTATGACAATACAAAGATATGCAACTAGACAGAGTAAGACTTTAGAAGTGAATTATACTGCAACATTATTATTACATAAATAAATTAAAACATTTAACATTATTTAAAGGAGAAAAAGAAAATAGCATAAACCGTCATAAGTGATCATTATATTCATCCCCATCATCATCACTAAAATCACCAACATCTCCATCATAATCACTAATATCATCACAGTCATCCTCGCTATCTGTAAGGTAATCATCCCCATCATCCCCATTATTTGTCAATATTTTCTATTCATAATTACTTATACAGACTTCTATTAATGGGATGTCATTCCTTCTTAATGAAAATCTTTCATCATCAATATTCATTATTTCATCATCTATGATATTATTCTCAGATTATTGGTATGGTTCTTCATCCATTGCCAACTGTAACACCCCGCACTTTTGGGGATAATTAAAATTCATAAGTAAGTAAAAATTGGGAATTTAATAAATTATCGTGAATGGTAATTTTTGGTGTTTTCAAGTATTAGATGATTTTATATGGGTGTTATATTTACTTTTGTGATTAAGTAAATAAGTTGGAGTAATTTAATTATATGTCGCAGCTGGGTAAAGCGACAGAGAATAATATTGTAATTAGAAAACCTGTATTTGGATGTATTGGGTTTAATTAGTGATTTGTGGTCAAGTACCTCGGATGGAGAATTCGATTACGCAGTTGGTCTCGGAATGTCTGAGATAGTCAGAATAGAGTATCCGAGGGTAGTATCTAGGTTCAGGGGATTTTTGGAGTAGTAAGGGCTCACTATTGAGTAAACGAGTCATTTTTGGGTTTATAAGGGATAACCCTCTATTTCTCTCTTATAAAACACGAGAGAGTTAGAGAAAAGAAATAAAGAAGAGAAAATAGAAAGGAAGAGGAAAAAGAGAAGAGAGGAAGGGATTTTCGGCCAAACTTTGCGGGATTCGAATCGAGATCGTCGGATTTTATCCACGAGGCAAGTGTTTAACTTGCTTTAATGATTTAGTGTGTTTGCTTTTCATATTATAGTTGGTAATAAAAAACTATATGATTTTGGATTTGGGTATTCTTGTATAAATGGGTTTTTGGGATATGTTTTTATAAGGATTTATTGTAATAATGATAGTAGATGAATTCTAAGCTTAAATCCATGTTAATGGTGTAAACTATGGTGAGAAATCGAAAGAAATGAAAGTTAGGGTTTAATTGGTTCAATCCCCAAATAATTTGTTGTGTTTGGTAAATTATAGTGGGGAGATGTTTATATTGTTGTTAGGTGATGTTAAAATCCATAGAAATGGTGTTGGATGAGTGTTGGGAAAAATAAGGATTGAAGAAGATGATGAATAGTGACACAATGTCACTTCTAAATCGATTTGTCTAGGAAGAGAATCAATTCAACTCTTAGTCAAAAAATAAAATTTGTAAATCTTTTCAATACAGTCGCGTGGACAGTGACAGCGTATTTTTCTGATTTTTTTTGAATTTATAATGATTTTTCTATAGAAGTCTATCCGAAATCAAAATCGTTAGTTAGAAAATAAGGCTAGAATTATTTTGATATAAATATTAGGGGTTCCCAAATAAAGTGTTAGGGCCTCTAAAGGACTTGATGAGATATAAAAACTTTGGGTTCGTAGAAATAAATCTGAGACAAAATTTAAATGGAGATTGGGATGAAAATGGGGTTTGGAGAAGTTAGAAACTTTATTAAATTTTCGGATTTGGACCAGCCGAATCAATTCGGTATGAGACGGTAAGAAAGTTGAAATTTTTTGAATCGATTCGAATAGGCCGAATCAATTCGAGGGCTAGCGAATCGATTTGGACAAGCCGAATCGATTCGGTCCTGACAGTATTTTGAATTTTTTCTTCCTTAAGGTTAAGGGAAGTGAAATTATAAATTTGGAGATTCATTTTAGGAAATTCTAGATTTGATATTAGGACTCCTATACAATGGCATTAAGGGTGAATAAATCCTTCGATGTGAGTAGGATGGAATTATTATGAATTTGTATAGTTGGAGAAATTATATAAATCCTTAAACATGAATAAGGTAGAAGTTATTTACTAAGTGAGGGAAAACTTTTTAGTTTAGTATCCTGAGTGTGCGCATACTTGAATGTTATAATTTGTGAGAATCTTTGGGGTTATTAGCCATCGTTATGTGTGATTGGAAATTATGGCCATTTAAATATATTGGGGAAACGATGTGATTAGAGTGTATATATATAATATGACACAGATATGTGTATATATATATCTATGTGTGGATGGTATATATATATATTTATGTGAAGCATACCCCTTCTATGCTATCATGGGAAGTTACGCGATGTGGGTGAGGCCCCCTGGCTTGAGGAGCAGGGAGCTTATAGTCCCCAGGTCATAGTGTCCATTTTATATTGTGTGATTTTTATTAGGGGTGAGACATGGTGGGTATGTTTCGTCTCACATTTGGGGAGAAACTATGATCGCTTCCCATACATTGTTATTTATCTTTTACCAAGGCGGTGTGAGATTTCGACCGTTGGTACCCAGGATACGTGAGCAATTCCCTGGTAGATGATAGCATAGAGACCGCATCCTCGAGTTGTAGCTCGTTGGGATGGTTATTATACTAGTGTGTATAGTATATTACTTGCGCATGAGAACAAGATATTATATATCTCTAACTAGAATAAAGAGATAAAAGGAATAAAGGATTAATTCTCATTCCGGGAGATTATATCCAGACGTATATTGTGATATTCTTATGAAAGTTAGTATGATAATGTATATAATTGTATGAGTACATATATATATATATATATATATATATATATATATATATATATATATATATATATATATATATATATATATATATACGTGTGTACTGAGGGTCTAATGGATCTCGATGATCGACACAGCCAAGTAGTAGTGTATCGACGGTTCCTTATTTGGATTTCGCTTCGCGAGACACCCAACGCACGAACATGGCATAGTGTTGAGACTGGGGAGAAGTTTAGCCCTTAGTACTCAGTTTACTTAGGACTTTCAAATTTTGGGAGTGACGGATTAGTTAGGTAGGGTAGCTTGACTAGGATGTTTAGAGGGATGCGATAGGTGCGCACCATTAGAAGAGGGGTGAGGGGTATCTCGTGGGTGTGCGATACCAATTTAAATATGAAATTAAACATATTTTTCATAAATAAAGCATTTATGCACTTGCAAAATATTTTCACAAAACGGGCTCTGACCCGTTTATCTATTTTCCCCCTCTTTTGCTATATATATTTATAGGTGTCCAGACACAGGGAAGTCGGGATGATGATTCCTTCGAGTCAGACGTCTACTGCAACAGCTGTGGATGCATGCAGGTTTACTGTAGATGCTTCTACCCTTGTAATCTAGATAGGAGTTACTATAAAAATCTTCAGGTTTATAACCTAACTGCATTTATTTATTCATTTACCACCTTTTAGTGCGACATTCATTTTGATTTGTATTATTGTTAGATCGAATGTACGATTATTTTATTTCTTTTCAGTTCCATTTATTTAAACTGTGTGATGGTTTTACTTAGTTGGATTGATTAAAAAGGTTAGTTAATTAAAATTTTGACTCCATCCTAATAGGTTATTAGTAATTAATTTGGTTTTCGACAATGATGCTAAGAATGAATCATATGCGACTACTGTTTTAATTTGGTACATGAGTGATCACCCGGTATTTTTTTAGGCGACGTGTCACACCAACTCGTCAACTGATTCATTTTCAGGAATATCATACTTATCTCTTGGGTTATTCTTCACCGCAATTTTCCAACCATTTCCTAACTTAATATCTATCACATAGAAGACTTTATCTGCTTGATAAGCTAGAAGAAATGGTTGAGTTTTGTACCAAGTATTAGCAGTGTTCAAACTAAATAAACCATACTCGTCTTCATTTAATCCATATACACCCTTCTTTTTTCCATGATCCCACCAATTACACTTAATAATAACAATATGATTATCTCCAGTGTACTCTAACTCTATAATATCAACCAACAGACCATAAATATCATTATCTTTTTTTCATGTTCACCCACTACAACAATTCCACTATTTTGAGTTTTTTTAAAATGTTCATGATCTTTGGTGTGGAACCTATAGCCATTAATCAAACAACCTTTTTAATGTTTCACCCGTCGATCGGGACCCCAAGATAAAGCACTAAGTTGCTTACTAACATGGTCGGGGGACTCACGCTCCATTTCTGTCACCTGATTATTTTTTATAAATAAATGTTAGAGTAATAAATTATAAGAATTTTATTGTTTGCATAATAAATTACATATCGAACTACTTACGCGATTTTTAAACCATTTGGTAAATCTCTCAGTGTATCTCGTTTCAAAATTTATGTTACTTTCGGCCTTCAATAGATCATTATGCTCACTAACATACATGAATGCATTAAATTAGAAAACAACTCTCGTTAATAAAAGATAAAGCGAAGAATAATATAGATGGTCATACTTGATAAATTCTTGTATCTCGTCACAATTATCTAACACATATAAAGAAGCAGTTTTCCATTCACTCTGCCCAAGGTATTGGTAATCTGCTTTTCCAAGCAAACGACCATTATACCAAAAAATAGATAAACCTTCTCGATCATTATCACCATCATAATTTCGCGCAGTGCGGTTGAATTTGTCCCAACGCCTCCCAGATACATCGAGCAAAATGTTACACATTCATTTAGAATGTAAGCCTCCACTATTGAACCTTATGTCCGTGCTTTATTTCCCATGGTAAGTTTTAAAGTGTGCATACATCTGTTAAAAAGTAATAAACATAAGCAAAATAATTTTTTTAAAATTTCTTATATAATACTTTTTTAATATATTTACCTTTCAAGTGGATACATCCATCGATATTTCACTGGCCCACCAAGAATAGCCTCTCTTGCAAGGTGAATCGACAAGTGAACCATAACATCGAAAAATGACGACAGTAATATCCTTTCAAGTTTACACATGGTAATAGAAAGTTTCTCCTCAAGCCTATCCAAAACATCAACTCGTAAGGTTTTCGAACATAACTCCTTAAAGAATAACCTGAGATCAATTAACGGTTCATAGACTTCCTTTCGAAGATGACCACAAATTGGAAGTGGTAGTAAGCGTTGTAAAAAAATGTGGTAATCATGACTTTTTAGCCCCGAAATCTTTCATTCCTTGGTATCTACACATCGAGAAATGTTGGACGTGTGTCCATCCGAAAACTTCAACGATTGCCAAAAATCACATAAATTCCTCTTCTCTTCCATGAACAAAGTGTAACAAGCAGGAGGAATCACCCATTTATCTTCCTTTTTACATGGATGCAAGTCTTTGCATATTCACATTTCTTTCAAATCCAACCGAGACTTAATAATGTCTTTTGTTTTCCCATCAATGTTTAGCAATGTTCCTAAAATGCTTTCTGATACATTTTCCTCAATTTCCATGACATCAAAATTGTGACACAATTTAAGATCTTTCCATTAAGTCAACTGAAAAAATATACTAAGTTTGTCCCAATTAAACTCATACGCCTCACGAATCCTCTTTTTAGAAGGTTTACCATACACTTGAGGTCTAACTTTATCCAATTGAGCAACTATCTCATCAGTACTAAGCTCTTTGGTCATTCCCGATGCTCCTTCTTACCATCAAAAGAAGACACATTTTCTCATCATTTATGATTCATTAGCATGTCTTATGTCCATTTCTTAAACACAAGGAATGTGTCTCCTTATTGCACACAGAGCAAGCTAATTTCCCCTTTGTGCTCCAACCCGATGAGTTTGCATATGTCGCACGTAACTGAAAGTTATTCCATGTGGAGGCATCATATGTTTGAATCCCATTTTACCATAAATATTTTAACTTTTAACTCCTTGATCAATGGTTGAAGAAACATATCCATGTAATTTTTAGGAGCCTTAGGACCTTGTGTAAGCAGCGATAACATGAATAAGGTTCTTTTATACATTTCCATGGTGCTAAATTATATGGTACAAGAACAACCGACCATGTGCTATGTTTACTCTTCATATTAGAAAATGGATTAAATCCTTCTCTCGAGAGACCAAGCCTGACATTACGAGCATCTCTCATAAATGACTCGTGAATCTGGTCAAATTGTTTCCAACCTTCCCCATCAGTCGGGTGTCTCAAAACATTAGCAACCTCAACACACTTTTCTTTATGCCACCTCATCTATGAAGCTATATCCTTATTTATAAAAAAAATGTTGTAACCTAGGTTTAAGTGGAAAATAATGCAAGACTTTGTGGGGGATATTCATGCCATTTCCTTTTTTAATTTTCCATCTAAACTCTTCACACGTTGGGCATTTAGTTTCTTTGTTATTTGGTCCCTAAAAAGGAATGCAGTTATTTTTGCAAACATGAGTCTTTACATAGTCTAGACTCAAGTCTCGAACTATTTTTTTTGCCTCATAAAAAGACTTCGGGATGTGGACATCATTCGGAAGTGATTTCTTAAAAAGTTCAAATAGCGAGCTAACGAATTTCTCACTCCAGTTGTTCATTGACTTCAAATGGAGTAGCTCAACAATGAATGATAATTTTGACAACTTCTCACAACCCGAATACAAATTTTGTTGTGTATCCCTTTCTAATCTGGCAAACTTTTCCCCGTCGCCCTCATTGCCTTGAGTAGCATCTCTATCAAATTCAATTCCTAGCATGTCATTATTGAGGATCTAGTGAACATATCATGTAACATTCCCTCCATGTCATCTTGCTCAAAACCATCTCTTGCATTATCTTCCTACCCCATACTATTTTCTCAAACTTCAAATACATGTTCATTATAATCATAAGTATTTCATTGGGTGACAACAATGGTTCCCCGTGATATATCCACCTAATATAACTCAACACAATGCCATGTATAATCAGATGACTCCGGACATTTTGACGACTCCTACGATATAGGTTATTACATTTCTTGTACGAACACTTAATATTACCATTTGTCTTAACATTTGCAAAGGAAAAATCAATATGTAAGGACATAACTATCCGATTGATCCTTAATGTAATGTTAGATCAATTCTAAATAAAAACATTTGAGTCATAGGATAGTGTTCAAGTGTATCCATCCAAGCCTATGACGGGTTACTTAAAGACATAGCGGCCAAGATTTTAAAGCTTAATCATATGTCGAGTTTAGTGTGCCTCATTTCTACGTCAACAACATCAGTTTCAATGCTCCTAAGGTATGAATGCATTATATATGTATATAGGAGACTTGGAAATTTATTGAGTGTAATTTATAATTTTTATAAAATAGTTTTAACGACTTTGTTTTACTCAGAAATTTTTTTTTTAGAACTTTTCATAAAAAGTTTTGGACTTAAAATGAATAGGGTATTTTTTGACACGTTGTTCGAACGAACTGGAAAGTCGTTCAAATAAGATTCCTATGTCATTCGAACGAACTGACATCTCATTCGAACGATATTGCCAGGTCATTCAAATGAGACTTCTAACGAGTTTCCTTTTTCCCTTCTGAAATATCGTTAGTAAAGTCGTTCGAACGACATTGGCGGGAACTATTTTTAAACAGTTTTTTTACAGTTTTCTCCATGTTCCCACTACCTTTTCCCCACTACTTTTTGACTGAATTTCGAAGTTTGGGAACCAACCTTTTCAAACTAAATTTTTCACATTCCTCCAGCTCCTAGAGTGAGTTTTAGAGCGTTTCAATTCCAAATGAAAAAGTTTAACTTTAAGTGTTTGTTTTTTAAGAAAAATCCTTAAACACTTTTGTTTACACCCATTTGTCAGTTTATTTAAGTTCCTTAATATATATACTTTGCTTGGAGTGTTTGGCACCATTTTTTCTTTACACATCAAAGAAGAGAAGTTTGGGTTTACTTCTATATCCCACAAAGAATAAGTTCATTGTTTTGGCTACAGCATTGTCATACGTTAAAAGGCACCGTGTGTGGTTGATGGGTTCCTAAAAGTCCGATCGGTGGATTCCAAGACCGTGGTGGATCTCCGTGGTTATTTGCTCGACAGAGGTATGTACAAGAAGGAGCATCAGGGCTTGGAGGGAGTCAAGTCAAGTGTTTTAAGTCTTTTTTTCTTGTACCTGTAAAACCGTACTTAGTGGATTTGAGGCTAGGGCCATCCGATATTTTTTCCCGTTGTGGATTTTTCCTCGTACATCGCGGCGTAGTGGTTAATTTTTTATTTATCTTTTGAAAATTCACATTAGATGCATGCTTAGGTAAAAAGATAAAATTTGTTTAATTAATTTGGTGCTAATTAAATTGGGTAAAAATTAATTTAATTCAAGTCATTAATTTTATTGGATACAATTTGGTTTGGCCTAATTTGCAATTGAACTAATTATTTGTTAGGTAAATTTTAGGACTTGGATTGAATTAAGTTGTTTAAGTAAAATATAAATTGTTTTTTGATTTAATGTCACTTTGAGTTTAGCTTAATTTTAATTTGAAAGAAATTAAAATTTGGTTGATGTAATTGTATAGTTGAGCCATCTTTATTTCGCATCTTTAAATGGAAATTGATATTACTTTTTGTAAAATCAAAAATTGGGGGTCCTATCGTCTTCAAATTGGTATCAGAGCGGGATTGTTAAAATATTTCGTTTAAGATCCTTTAAATATTTTTGACAAAAATGGATTTTCCCCATTTTCTAATTTTCCTATTTACGATGGTTCTAATTACGCATATTGGAAAGCACGTATGCGTGCGGCACTTAGGTCTCTAGATGAGAGGATTTGGTTATCTACCGTTAACAGGTGGTCCCCACCTACATATTTAGTAGAAAATGAACGTGTTCCCAAATCCATTGATTGATGGAGTGAGAATGAATTTAAACTTGCAAACTTTAATTTCCAAGGTTTCAATGCCTTGCTTAGCGTGGTCACACCGGATGAATTCTGTCGCATTATAACGTGTGAAACCGCTAAAGAAGCTTGGGATATTTTATAACTCACTCATCAAGGAACTAGTGTCGTAAAATCTTCTAAACTCCAAAACCTCACCACTCAATTTGAACCCATCAAAATGAATCAAAAAGAAACTTGTGATGAATTTTATGCTAGACTTTCTGATATAGTTAATTCATCTTTTAACCTGGGAGAGAAGATACCTGACAACCGTGTATTAAAGAAAATTTTAAGGTCCCTACCCAATATATTTATTCCTAAGGTGACCATGTTAAATTCTTTACCCACTTTATCCTCTACGAAATTAGAAGAGCTCGTAGGTGATTTACAAACCTATGAACTAGACATGTTTCCCTCTAAAACTGAAAATAAAATGGATAAGGGCGTTGCTTTGAAAGCCCGAAAGGTGGAAAAATAGGTAGTAGAGAGTGAAAGTGAGAGTGACTTGGAAGATATGGCTATGTTTGCTAGGAAGTTTCATAAATTTCATAAATTTAACAAAGATAAATTTAAAAAGGATTTTAAGAAATTTGAAAATTCTAAGCATGACAAAGCCAAGAAGATCCCTAAAACTTTTAATGAAAATTTATATAGGAACGAGTCAAATAGGTGTTATGATTGTGAAGGGTATGGCCATATGGCAAAAGAGTTCCCCACTAAACTAAGGAGAGAGGGTAAGTAACCAATTTATTATAATGTAACCCTTAGTGATAGTGATAAGGAAGAGGGACCCGATTTCCCCATTAAGCCCAATTTTGTGGCTTTTATGGAAAGTCATGTGAGTGAAAGTGAGCACCCCTTTAGTGATGAAATTTTAACACATGATGCTTCCAAGGCCTTTGTTTGTGAAGATAAAAAAGATGACGGTAATGAAAGTCGAGAAGAAAGAGAGAGTGAAAGTGAAAATGAGGTTGACGTGAGTGAACTTCAAATTGCGTTTCAAGAATTATTTGAAGAATCTATTAAATTAAAAAGAACAAATTTGAAGTTAGAATCTAGTTTAAGAGAGCGTGTCAAGGTCATTGATGAGAGTGTGTTAGTGGAAGGCCTTAGGACACGTGAGAGAGCTCTTCGTGAGAAACTTGAATATATAGAAGGCGAGAGAGATAGACTTAAAGGTTTAATGGAATCCTTGAAAAAGGAGCTTCTCATATGTGAAGAGCGCAATGTTTTATTAGAGTCTCACATTTTAGATTTAGAAACTAAACTAAGAGACTCTAGTAAATTCAAATTTAATTTGGAGTGTCGTTCGGCGAAATTAGATATAATATTAGGAACGGTCCAAATTAAAAATGACATGTGTGGTTTAGGCTTCGATAATTGTAATGAGTCACCTCATAAAGCCAAAACCAACGTTTTAGGAGAATCTTCTAGGAACAATGTTATAGATCATTTCTTAGGTAATTCTTTTCACCGAGTCTTTAAGTTCTCTCATTGTGGTGGAAAAGGTCATCTTAGGAAGTTTTTTTTTTATCTTAAACGACGTCCTAGGAAATCCCAATGTAAGGCAACCGAGGTAGCCAAGACCCCTACTCCCCGAGATTGTCATTCGTCATTACTTTGGGTTAGAAGATCCGACTTGGTAGCTTTATAAGATAGGATTTTTTATTCTCATTTACTTTCACACGATACCTCCCTTGCTAAATCTAAAGGTTGAATGTGTTAGTTATTTGCATACTTTAGCTTTTGTACTTCATGCTTAATTATCATGCTATGTGTATGCTTCTTTATGATTTTCTAGCCATTGCTTTATCACATATCACATGCTAGAATTATGATGTTTTTTTATCTTTTGTATTATAGTTCTTTCATTTTAGTTTGCATTAAATGAAAAATACAATAAGATTTTTGTTTATCATTTTTGTTTCATTTTTTCTGTAATTTAGGTTTAATGAAAAATTCAAATGATTTTTGTTTGTCTTTTGAGTACATATTTTTTTATTTTGGTTAAAAATTTTCAAAAACTAAAAAAAAATTGTTTTGTGTGTATTTTAGTTTGACACACTTTATGTGGCATATACTTGTGTTTGAATCCCTTCTTTTTCTCTTCCATATGGCTAGAACTTTTGGTTTAGATTGTCAATCCTTAAATTGTTCTTTTCCATGCTTACATGGAGTAGTTGGATTTTGTGTTGTTTTAATGGATTCTATTTTTATACGCTTCAATTCACACATGCACGAGCTCACTTGAAATTTTAACTTCATATGTATATTTGAGCTTTGTGAGGTGTTCTCCTAGCAATCTAGTCATCTACATATTATATTATCTAGGAGGACTAGTGCATGTTAAAATCCGTTGCATGTGGGAATTGTGTGACATATATAATATATATATATATATGTGTGTGTGTGTGTGTGTGTGGCTCCGAAAGGAAATATCATCCTTTACGAGTAAGCCACCGTTTGCTAGGACCTAAAAGAAATACGTGGTCCAAAGGCCTATAAGATTAATGGCATTAAAAGAAAAAATATTTTCCAAGGCCTATTTTGTTTAGTTGATTTATTCATTCAAAAGATTAAACTCTATATGCTTAAATTGAGGGAGTTTGGATGGTATATCAACGGTTTGCACAATGTTCGTTTATCCTAGTTGTACTTTCAATGTCATGAATGTATTGGTTTATAGAATCATCAAAATTCTTGGCTTGTATGCATTGTGTATGTTTGTTCATTGAGTTCAATTTATATTGTCACATGAGATTATATTCAAATGTGATGAAGTTTGCAATCAATTGAGAACTCCGTGAACATGTTTTAAGTGTTTGGGTCTAAATTTAATTGTTACTAGTTCACACCCCAATACTTTCGTTTCCACATAACACATTTCTGCCATACGAGTGTGAAAAGCTAAATGTATTTTGTGTCATGTGTGGTGTCTATACCTATACATATTTGCGTGTGTGTTAGTGATAGTCATTATGTCTACATATATATGGTATTTTTTTTCTTTGCCTTACTTTCTAGTCCACCTATGCTTCTAATTCATAATTGGTATCGGTTATTATTTGTTGGATTAGTTATGATTTTGTTGCCTATATGCTTTCATGATCTTATCACTATAATATTCATGTTTAAATTAGTATTTATCCTTTGTCTATTCCTGAACAAAAAGGGGAGAATGATAGGGGATAAATGGAATTTATTCCTACTGTAATCGCATCTTAGTTTTGGAATTTATCTTAGGGGGGGGACGTCTTTCTAATTAGGTCATTTATTTGATAAAGGGGAGAATTAATTTAGTAGGAATATTAATTTTACATGCAATTAATATTCTTGATATTCCCTATGCGTTTGATAGTTTGCTTAAGTGTACAGGAATTCTTCTAAGTGGCAACTTTCATCATCGACAAAGATATTAATCCTTGGGTTTTTGAGTCAATCTATGTATTTTTTATTTTGCGTGGGATATTTTTTAAGTCTAGTAGATCTTGATGGCCCTTTAGTATTTTTATTTCGTTTTTAGCCCGGAATAGCCAAATGAATCAATACGTAAGGACACAAGTCTCTGATTGAGTCTTAATGTAGTGTTGGCTCAATTCTAGACAAAAACATTTTAGTCATAGGATAGTGTTCAAGTGTATCCATCCAAGCCTATGACGGGTTAGTTGAAGACGTAACGGCCAAGATTTTAAAGCTTAATCATATGCCAAGTTTAGTTTGCCTCGTTTCTATGTCAACAACATCGGTTTCAATGCTCCTAAGGTATGAATGCATTATGTATATATATATATATATATATATATATATATATATATATATATATATATATATATATATATATATATATACAGAAGCCTTGGAAATTAATTGGGTGTAATTTATAATTTTTATAAACTCATTTTAACGACATTGTTTTACTCATAAATTATTTTTTTAGAATTTTTCATAAAACGTTTTGGACTTAAAATGAATAGGGTATTTTCTAACACGTCATTCAAGTGACATGGAATGTCGTTCAAACGAGATTCCTATGTTAATCGAACGAACTGGCATCTCATTCGAACGAGATTGCCAGGTCGTTCGAACGAGACTTCTAACAAGTTCCCTTTTTCCTTTCTGGAAAATCGTTAGTAAAGTCATTCGAACAAAAAATTCGTTCGAACGACATTGGCGGGAACAGTTTTTTTGTAGTTTTCTCCATGTTCCCACTACCTTTTTCCCACCACTTTTTGATAGAATTTATAAGTGCGGGAACCAACCTTTCCAAACTAACCTTTTCACATTCCTCCATATACAAGAGAGAGTTTCAATTCCAAATGAAAAGGTTCAAGTTTGAGTGTTTGTTTTTTAAGAAAAATCCTTAAACACTTTTGTTTACACCCATTTGTTAGTTTATCCAAGTTCCATAATATATATACTTTGCTTGGAGTGTTTGGCACCTATTTTTCTCTCCACCTAAAAAATGAGAAGTTTGGATTTACTTCTACATCCCACAAAGAAGAATTTCATTGTTTTGGCTACGGCATTCTCATATGGTGAAAGGCACCGTGCCTAAAAATCCGATTGGTGGATTTTGAGACCGTGGTGGATCTCCATGGTTATTCGCTAGGCAGAGGTGTGTACAAGAAGGAGCGTCGGGGCTTGGACGGAGTCAAGTTGAGTGTTGTAAGTCTTTTTGTCTTGTACTTGTAAAACCATACTTAGTGAATTTGAGTCTAGGGTAGTCCGACTTTTTTTTCCCGTTGTGGGTTTTTCCTCGTACATTGTAGCATAGTGGTGAATTGTTTATTTTATCTTTTGCAAATTCACATTAGATGCATGCTTGGGTAAAAAGATAAAATTTGTTTAGTTAATTTGGTGCTAATTAAATTGGGTAAAAATTAATTTAATTCAAGTCATTAATTTTATTGGATAAAATTTGGTTTGGCCTAATTTACAAATTGGACTAATTGTTTGTTAGGCAATTTTTTGGACTTGGCTTGAATTAAGTTGTTTAAGTGAAAAATAAATTGTTGTTTGATTTAATGTCACTTTAAGTTTAGCTTAATTTTAATTTCAAAGAAATTAAAATTTGGTCGATGTAATTGTATAGTTGCCATCTTTATTCCGCATCTTTAAACGGAAATTGAAATTACTTTTTGTAAAAAAAAATCAACGACGTTCCAGTTCGTTCGAACGACGTGTGAGAAAATACCCTATTCATTTTAAGTCCAAATTTTTTTATGAAAAGTTCTAAAAAAAGATTTTATGAGTAAAACAAAGTCGTTAAAACTATTTTATAAAAATTATAAATTACACCAAATAAATTTTCAAGGCTCCTATATATATATAAAATGCATTCATACCTAAGAGCATTGAAACTGATGTCGTTGACGTAGAAACGAGGCACACTAAACTCAGCATATGATTAAGCTTTAAAATCTTGGCCGCTACGTCTTCAACTAACCCGTCATTGGCTTGGATGGATACATTTGAACACTATCTTATGACTCAAATATTTTTGTCCGGGATTGATCCAACACTACATTAAGACTCAATCAGAGACATTGTCCTTACGAATCTTCCCCTTTGGATATTCCGGAACAAAAACCAAACCAAAATCCTAAAGGGCCGTCAAGCTCTACTAAAATTAAAAAATATCCCACCCAAACTAAAAAATACATATCTTGACTCAAAAACCCAAGGATCAATATCTTTGCCGATGATGAAAGTTTCCACTTGGAAGAATTGTTGCACACTTAAGCAAACTATCAAACGCATATGGAATATCAAGAATATTAAATGCATGTAAAATAAATATTCCCCCTAAATTAATTCTCCCCTTTATCAAATAAATGACCTACTTAGAAAGACGTCTCCCCCTAAGATAAATTTCCCAAACTAAGATGCGATTACATTAGGAATAGATACCATTTCTCCCCCTCTCACAATAAATTATTTAACACCATCTCGATATGCAAATCTATTTGGGTGATTCATCCAGCTCTTATCCATCCCAATGACCCTATATCACATGATAAAAAAAATAATGAACTTATAATTCAAATAGAAACTTTTATTATTGCTTATGCAATTCGATGTTTTATATCTTTATTATTGTTATTATAGTTTCATAAGATTATATGTTGAAATTATATTTACTTATAATTCAAATAGGCACCTCCTCATTCATCTCACACACCTCCTTGATGGGACAAGTGTTTTTCGAAATAATGAGAGAGATACCTACAAACCATGATTCCTAAAACACGATTCTCATGTGAGGCGCGTGTGACACATACACATACTAATTAGGAAAGGAATTGACATTATGTGATTCATATGCTTAGCATAAATTATCAGTGGGCTTGATTGAATTGAAAATAAGCCCTAACTTTTGAGTTAATTTTTGCATTCTTCCTAAAATAATTATAATAATAAAGATGAAGAGTGATTATAATTTATGACAGCGGTAAATAAAAATTAAAATATTTTAACTCAATCATCACAGTATCACAATGAACTTAATTTAATTTTTAATTGTATATTTCATTCATGTTTCACGATTACCTAATGGAACACTGATTTAAGCATGCAAGTATAGACCAAATCGAACATCAAAGTATTCACCTAAAATGAGATTCATTTCTTCACCCAATGAAGAATCAGTTATACCCAAAAAACAAATCATATAAACAACTTTATAAGAATGCTTACACGAGTTAATGTTTCGTATCTTTATTATTTTTATTATTGGTTCATAGCTTTACATGTTGAAATAATATTTACTTATAATTCAAATAGGCACCTCCTCATTCACCTCACACATTTAGCATGAATTATCAGTGGGTTAGATTGGATTGAAAATGAGACCTAAATTTTGGGTTAATTTTGTATTCTTCCTAAAATAATTATAATAATAAAGATGAAGAGTAATTATAATTTATGACAGTGATAAACAAAAATTAAAATATTTTAACTCAATCGTCACATTATTGTAATGAACCTAATTTTATTTGCAATAGTGGGAAAATTAAAATTAAAAGTATCATCACTAAACATTAGAAAATTTTCTAACATTAAAAGTATGATCACTAAACACTAGAAAATTTTCTAAAACACAAAACTATGTAAAAAGATAACGCGCCTTTAGCAAATTAGACTGAAGAAAAATCAGACCGGAGCAAAATCAAATCGGACCAAAATCAAACTAGAGCAAATCCAATCGGACCAAATCAGGAGAAAAATTGCACCTGGTAAAACCCAAACCAGATCAAATCAAACATAACCAAATCAGGAGCAAAATCGCACCTCAAACTAGATCAAATCAAATCGGACTATTATTTTTTTTAAACCCAAAATATAGTTAGAATTTTGAACCAACTAAGAAGAATAATCAAACGTCCCAACCCAACACGATAGCTCATGATGTGGTGATTTTGTAAGTGAAATAAAAAATGAAATTGTTGACCATGAAGATGCTAGGAGTATAATGAATGGGGTTTGTCAGAACCTCATCCCATGTGGCAGTGTAATAGATACCAAATAAAGAGAAAAATCGCACCGATTAAAACCCAAATCGAAGAAATCAACCCCAACCAAATCATGAGCAAAACTGCACCCGATAAAACTCAAACCAAAGAAAATAAAAATCGCACCTGCTAAATCCAAACCAGAGCAAAATCGTAACTCAAACCGTCTATTGAATTTGAAAAAATTTGACTCGTACCTGGCTAATGGATTTGGGGGATTTTTATAGTAGCTCATAGAAAGAGGTAAAGAGCACCTGGCTAATCGATTTGGAGGATGAATGGAAGATAAAGTGGATTTGGTTGGATTGATGGGAAATTTTGTGTTTTTGGTGTAGTTTGGAGGGAAAGTTCCTAAATGTTTTTTAGGCATTAATTTTGGAGGGTAAATGAAGTGTATCTAAAATATTTTTTGGGTCAAAGTAGAATATTTTCTACTAATGAAAATACATTAATGGAAAATATTTTAAGCTTGCAACTAATTAAATTTTATGTTCCTCTAAATGTCTAATTGTATTCATTTAAAATTTGGTGGCAAAGTTAGTGGTGATTTTACTTTGTTGCCACTAATCCATTATCTCTTAGTGGAAAACAAAAATTTTGCAATAAAATATATGTTTTAGTGGCAATAAATGATTAGCCACTAATAAAATTGCTACGAAATGATATTTTTCTTGTAGTGGTGTGATAGGTCAATATCACTCCCGTTGTCTATTCACATCATGTGGATGGTGCCTTAAGCGTAAACTTGTGTATCTGGTTCTTGGAGAGGTGCTTGGGTCAGTACTCCATATTATGGGTCATATTCTGATTTAAATATGACTTGGAAGACCATGATCCTTTGGTTTTGGGGGATTCATTTCCACCTCTCTTTTGGGAGAATCGTGTAGTGTGTATACTCGCTAGGTCCGAGATTAGCCTTAAGCTTTGCTTTCTAAGCAACGTCTCTTCGGATAAAATGGGCCCTCAGCCATTATTCGTCATCTTACAGCAACTAGTGATGATCTTGGTATCTCCAGGTAATATGATCATTGGTTTGGAGATGCATGCATCTGTCATTCATCTATATTGGAGGACTCATATATCGAGGTTGTCGAATCATAAGATATCTGTATGAAGGTTGGAAATTATGGGGATTCTAATACTTTTTGGAGAGTGTACTGTAAATAAGGCGGGAGTGAGGGGAAGGTAGGTATTACCGTTGGGTTTTGAATCTGAGAGGGCAAACAGATGAACCTCTAGGGTAGTTCCTTCCAACCCATTTGAATAAATAGGTATCACATAGGTGATGTGCTTTATTTCTTGGAGGGCTTCATCATACATTTATTCCCAATTGGCTGAGTGATCGATTTCTTGTGAGTGGGGGAATGAATCTGAAATCTTAGCAGATCATAAATTCTATGATCGGGAGAAGGTTTGAGTTGCAATGGTAGGTCTATAGGAAATGTTTGGCCATAATGAATAAGTCATATGGTCAATGGTGGCTTGGGTTTGTATGATGATTTTAATGTCAAGATATGGCATGCCTAGAGGGGTAGTTGTTTGGGATGGTTCGTGTGTCCTCATCCTCGATTTATAAAGGGTGGGGCCTATAAGGGAGGAGGTTTTTATGTATGGGACATGAGTGTATGACAAGGTGATGGTACCGGGATGATACTGTAAGAGTTTGTGAGTGATATTGGGTATTAGAAGGATGAGGCTCCCGACATCGATGAGGTCCTAGATGGAATCATCCTCGGTTTATAAAGGGCGGGGACTATGAGGGTGGAGGATTATATGTATGGGACATGAGTGTATGATAAGGTGATGGTACCGGGATAATACTATAAGAGGTTGTGAGTGATATTGGGTTTTAGAGGGTTGAGGCTCCTGACATCGATGAGGTCCTAGATGGCATACCTTACGGCCTAACTATTTTCTTTTATATGACCGGGTTCCTGGTGGAATTCGTAATGTGATTTAAATTTCAAGTTTTTAATTGAGGTGACGAAGAGAAATCTATGGTTGAGAGGTTTGAGGTTCCCATCCAACTTTATGATGGAGAATACCCGACTTAGGGGGATTACAAGTCCATAAAGTGTCCTGGTCGGGCACGAAACTCTTTATGGGGAGACATGGCCTGAATATTTTTGGGAGGGGGCCCTGGTTAGAGGGGTAGAGTAGTGGCTACCATGGTCTGGGCATTGTTAGGAACATGGAGCAGCAAACCTGGGATGCTCGCCGTCACCCAGAGGCTCCCTGATATTCTAAGCTTTCACCAACTCCGAGATACGAACCTCGCAGAGAGCAGGCTCTAAATTCTATGTCCTCGCTGTGGAAGAAAAAGCAAAGAGGGGTTAGAAAAGTCACAAATCATCAAAAGTTGAAACAACAGTACAATGTCTACCAATATATTCCTCTCCATAGAAAGGAACAGAGAACCTCTAAGACCTAGACCCTTCAAACTGGGGAGGGAACTGCCAATTCCTAATGAGGAAACCCTCTTGCCAGTAGTCCTTGTGGGAATCAGGTAGGTTTACTACCAATACCCTATCAGGACTCCTAGCTTTGAGGTATAAGACACCTGAACTAGTTCGAGAAAAGGAATAACAGAAACAAAACATACAACTGGTTTATTCTGTGGACGTCGTTTACTATCTTCCACACATTGGGCGAGCACTGTACGGGAACAATATTGAAATAACCAAAGAAATGCAAAAATAGATCATTAGGGGGAAAATTAATCCCTCCCTGGGAAAGAAACAAAACATGGATCCAGTGGGCATCCTCTATATCCCTAATGTTCCTGAGAGGGAAGGCACAACATTCAATATCTACCCACTCAGGAATGTTGTAGAACTTCCTGAATTCTTGACCTATTTCCAATCTTCGCCATTGAAAAACTCAAGAAAATATACAAACCAAAGAGAAAGTGCAAAGAAAGGGCACGAGAAACTTACAAAACAGAAGATCGGTTCAAGTGATGAAGAAGCACGAGCTCAAGACGACTAAGAAGCAATGGGAATGGGGATTAAGAGAAGAAGTTACGAGGCGCTAGAGTTCTCAGAAGAAGAAAGAGTACTAAAAAGGCTGAAGCGACGAAAGAAAAAGTGACTATCCCAACAAGCCTTCAATTCTAATCATAACTCACAAATAGTGAAGCGGGTGCTGCTAAAGCAACTTCACAGTTTTTGAAGAATCGCAAATCAGCCATAATGGCTGATCATTTAAATCCATTGGACTCATAAACATGGCCCAAAAAATTTAGGGGCAATTGTGGGTACCCAAAAATTAGAACTATGGGCCTGGACGAGTAGCCCAGCCCTAGCGGCCCAAAGTCCAGGCCCCCTCATCTTTCATAATTGATCCGGTCTCCCCCCACGATCCCATGAAGGGAAGTAATAGGGGAAATGGAAAACATGGAGGAACCCATCACCTCCACTCATCTACATGTACATGTATATATTAAACCTTAGGTCCGGGGCAAAAGGACAAGTTGTATTCTCTATAATCACTCTCTGGAGTATATAGAAATAATATCGACTACACCACCGTGGACGTAGGCATATCTTGGCTGAACCACGTACATCCTTTGTTGTGTGATTGGCATCTTGTATTCCTTGTTCTTTTCTTGATAATATTTCTCTCATATTTATTTGTGTTGCATAATAATTGCATCTATAACAGTAATAGGGTCCAGTCCTCAACACGCAAAAGAAATAAGATTCGCTATAGTGTGTGGTCCCTTGTCCTTGCTGTATAACTATGTATGTATGTTAATGACTGTCTAGAATGGTTATATTGTGTATGTATGTATGTATGTATGTTAAAGACAAAATCATATTGGATTGCACCCTAGTTTTTCCTAACTCAGAACCAAATCTCCACCCCCCCCCCCCCGGCCCAAAAAAAAAATTCTAAGTAACACATCACAAAAGTAGGAAATAAACAATTCCGGATCAATTCTTGCTTTGTAGACTGTTCATCAAAATTCAGTATATATACTGCTCTGCAAATCTATATAATAAGGAGTAGAATGTTGGTTACTATTAGATAAGATGATAAGTTAAGTAGAGGTGAGAATTTAGACACCAAAGCAAGAAATGGATGATTGAGATAAGGTGAGAAGAGATGAATTTGATTTTCCTCTTTTGTACCACTAGAAATTTTCCCCCCTCTTTTGCCTTAGTGTTAATTGGTTTATCACCTTCCACTTTAATTAAAAATAGAGGATAAAATGGTAACACTCTTCTTACACACTCCTAAACCCACCTACTACCATCATCTAAGACACACATCCCGAAATCCTCTCGACTCTCTCTCATTTCCGCCTCCCTCCCAACACTCCCCCATCATTCGATGTCGCTGATCCTATCGCCTTGTTCCAAAAGAATCCCTCATTTGGTAGTCTCTTCTCCCCCATGTCTCTCTCTCTCTCCCCTTCAACTTTTTTGTTCTCTCCATACCTACGTTAATCTGCTAAAGTTAATGCTTTTATTTCTTTCTTATGGTTGACATAGGGTATTTTTAGGTTCAAAAGGTTTGAAATAAGGTTCTTCTTTGTAGATATACACATCTCACCAAAATATGTATCATAATATAGGTTCTTTATGTTTTTAGGTAAAATAAAATTTCCAGGTTTGTTGACTGGGCATCTCATAAATGGATCCTTGACTTTAGGAATTTTGACGATGAGGTAATTTCTCTCTATTTTGTTTACTCTTTCTATTTTGTTGGGCATAGGATTCTTGACTGTGTTAGTTTTGATTATGTTTATTTGTTCAGGGACACATATGTGGCTCTTAATTGAAAGGCACTTCTATGTTGATCTAATTTAAAGTTATCATGTGTGTTCTCTCTCTCTCTCTCTCCCTCTTAGACACGGTTCTGAGTCTATATTTTGTTTTTACATGGATTATTTCTGACTTTATTTGTTTTAATTAGTTATATTTTGTAGATGTAATCATTGTTATCTCTTGATTCCATCTCTGACCTACGATCACGGTATGTGTTTTTATATTTTTCTCTAAATTTTGATACTATGTTTTCCCTTTTTTTATTGGTTGAAAATATTGCATTTCTTATTCAATTGGTTGAAAATAGTGTATTTTTTATTTAATTATTACGTTTCCTTCAATTAATTGGTTTTGGATTTCAAATTAGGGTATTGGTGTTTTTCGGGTTGAATGAGAGTGTTGTGGGGGTCTCATGCTTTGAAATAGTGTATTTTTTTAAAATCCCACACACCTTTTTAAGGTTTTATTTGATTTTTTCATGTATTATTGATATTCTAATTTGTTATATTCTTTCATCCTATAAACATTAACCTCCCCATAGACTTTAAATCATGTTTTTATTATTTGTTTTGATTTTGGGTTTTATATTTCTAGATGTTTCGACTCGAAACAATGTGTTGTGGGATTAATATGAATTTTAGTTTTATAGATTTATAAATAGTTTTGCCATTTTAAATGTGAATTTAGGGTTTTTCTATGCGATTGTGAGCACAATTTTCTACTTATTTAGAACATTGATTATTAAGGTTTTAATTTTTGTTTTTGCTCTATTATATGTGAAATATGCATTATTTTTCACTATTTTGCTTTTAATGACTGATAAATCACAAGAAGAGGCACCACATTTGGAATTCTAAAAAGAGCATGCTATCTTCCTATAAGCTTTAATGGAAGATTTGATCACAGGATGTTGCACGCCATATTAAGGACATCCTCATGAAGAAAGTCTGGGTTTGATTATTTGATTCTTTGATTTTTGATTAGATATAATAGAAGACACAATCTCGAGCTTAAAGCTGTGAGTTACATGTTTATGCAATTCTTTGTTGTTCCATTTATTGTACAAATTTGTTATTAGTTTATTCTACAAATTTAAGTTTTAAAGACATATACGTTGTTGAGGACATGCCATGGATAATGCTAAATTGATGGACATATACTCTATTGAGGACATGCCATGGAAATGCTAAATTGAGTAGCAATTGTTTTATATACTTTCTTGTGTCTATTAACAATTTTCCATCTACGTGTGTATACTCTATAATATATTCGTTTGTGATTTTGCTACATGACTAATGACTCGATTCATAATTTTTTTCTACAGGTCCAGCACCGAAACATATTCTATTGTCATCAAATGTAAAGGTGAAGTAATGAACTATAAGTTACAGGTTATATTTTAAAGCCCTACAATTTATCCGTGATTTTAGGTATGTTAATTGTAGGTATATTGTTGCTATTTATGATTTAGATTATTAGTTTGATAGAATCATGATTGCAATAATACAACTTAAATCAGGGAGTGCATTATTGTAAGGATGTTTGATCAGGCTTTGCCATAAGAACACCATGTCTTTGGCCTCTTATTGTCTTTGGTCTATACGGTAAATAATATGTCTCGACTTGGGCTTATTGAGTGGTACATTGTGTGGTGGATTATTTAATGTAACAATAGGTCGTGACTTTAGGCCTCTTCTCTGAGTAAATTATTTCATTTATTACTTATATATTTTGGGACTTTTTTTTATAGCTTTACCAACCTCAAATTTCCTTATTTAATAAATTGATAGCTTTTAGAGATTGTGCTTTTTTAATCGATTAACAACATGTAGTTCGTGCCCATGAATTGAAACACCGGGAAAATAGTAGATTCATGTGTAATCAAATTATGTTATCATTTGTTCTTTTGTAGTGATGTATGACTACTGTCATTGGAAGCTATGGCGAGATTAATCAAAAAAACTTTGAGGTATTAATGGACCTATTTCATCAGTTATAATAATGGACCTATTTCATCTCTTTTAAGTATGTTGTCATACATTTTTATTCTAAAAGAAGTTAACCATTATCTAGGGGAAATACAATAGCCCCACAACATCATTTGAAGAGTATTATTGTTGTTCTAGAATGCATATAATAGTCGAAACATCAAATGGTACGTTTGTACGTTTGAGTTGTTAAATACATTTTTACAAACCAAAGTAGATGACTCAATACATGAGTAGTCATTTTGTTAATGTTTACTTTTTAATAGTCATTATATCTAACTTTGACTTTTTGAATATGAAAAGTTATTATTTTTACATATTGATGTTATTTTTAGGTTTGCTATGTTAGGGAGTCTTCTAATTGCAAGATGTTGTTTTATATTTTCTCACCGATGTCACCTCTTAATGCACCAAATACTGACATTTTTGTTCTATTGTTAAATTAGTTTTTTTCCTATTATTAAATTATTTTTTCTATTGTTAAATTTTGGGGGGAAGGACTCTGAAGGCCTTTCACATTGAGATTTAATCTTTGAGTTGTGATTTCAACAAGTACTGAAGACTGGTGGGACTATTTCAAACCACATTGCATATATTGCATTGCCTCATTACCCATAGAATCTGTTGCTGCTGTACTGTTCGATGCATTTCAAATTGTTCTTTAGATAAGTAGGAATGCGAATTTAATTGTGTTAATCACGCATTTTGATTAGTTTTATAATTAGACATCAAAATTTTCATGGAAGAACCCTGTACAATGTTTTTCATTTTCACAAATCTATTGCAGGGTCGAGCTTCAGAATGGGATGTGGTAAGTGAGGTCACTGATCTTATGAATTGAATTGGAGTCTTTCCAAGAGATGCAAAAAATATTCAGGGTTTTCTGCTATAAAAATATGTCACAGTTTTTTTTTCATTTTTTATGCAGAAAATGTAATAAGATGAAGTGTCAGGTGATAAGGATATAGTTTCTCATCACTTCGATTTTCAACCTCTCTACTATAAGACTACTCTTACAAATTGTCGGCATTGTGAGTTAGCTGGACTTTTTTTGATTCAACTATGCCATACATATGTGAAGAATTTTAGTATTGTATTGAACCAGAATTATAGGTGCGTTCCGATAGCTGGTAGGGGGTAGAAAGGGGCAGGTGGTCTGTAGTAAGAGGGGAGGGGGTGGGTGAAATGTGACTTTTTTGTTTCATATTTTTTAAAACATCTTCGAAAGTTTTTGAATTAGTCCAACTTAAATGCATTTTCTTTTTTTGAATTGTTATTTTTTTTAAAGGTTGGCAGCTTACAAGGTATGAGGTATACAATTGTATTATAGTTTATGAGAATTGACAGTTAAACAGAGAAGATTAGACAAATTGTATTTGTATCAAGCTGAAATTTAACAAAAATTAAATTTATATCCCAATTATATCATGGTAGCACCCAATTGTTGATGGATAACATTTAATACAATAAAGTATTGATAAAGAAATTGTTTATGTCTACCCGATTCCAATTATATTATTTTTTCCCTTTTATTTTGTTTTTGGAGTTTTGTATGGTAATATGTTATGGTTGAATTAATAAAATTTACGAGTGACTAACAATTAAGTTAGTATCAATGTTCGAATGATTTTGTCTGCTTAAGCATGGATAGTTATTGTTTATTTGATTTGTCTTTTTAATATATGTTTTTCATTTTAGTGTTTTATGTTTTTCATATATTTGATCTAGATAGGCTACTGATGCAGGAGAAGCATGGTTGACGGCGAGACTGACGGCACTGGGATTATTACCAACCTCTTGGCCTATTTCATCACCATTCTTACCTGCCATATTGATGTTGTGGCTAGCTCCTTCCTTCGTCTACAATTTGGGTTATATCACCAATACCGTCTAAGTTAACAAGTTGTTTTACTACTACCATGAACTTATTGGAATGATAAGTTGATTTTATCTGTTTCTACTGTATATACGGCCTCTATATTGGAGTATCTGACTGCAGAAATGCTAGAGTTGGCGGGTAATGAGTGCAAGGATCTAAAGGTAAAGAGTATAACACCAAGGCATTTTTAGCATCAACGTTTACGGATCGACCTCTAATATTTGGAAATTCAAGGAACAAATTCTTCTACAGGTAACATGTGTTATTGCTACTGCTGATGTTGCGGATCGACCAACTACTCCATAAATTCTTCTACTTTAATGCCTTGACAGTTTCATCTTCATCATTCAAACTTCCATGCTTAAAAAATATTTGACAAATAACACAACTTATTGTTTCAATCATAAACTTACCAATAGAATTTTAATCTGATGGGAAGTGGAGCCTGTATTTATGAAAATTAAGTGTTTGTAATTAATACTCAATGATTGTGAGAATAAAACTCCACCTCCCACTATACTACATAAGTTTAAAGGCTTACGGTCTCTCATTTTTCTTTGAAGAGTAAGGTTAAATCATTTTTAGCAATAGGACATTTATTCTTTTAACTAGAACATTCATAGTTATTTGTAGAATGATTTAGACTTGAGCTGATTGTAATTACGACATGATAGTCAATAACTGCTAACATACAAAGTGCAACCCCAAACCCCTGCTACATACATCGATTAGCATACATACATCGATTACAATGTATAACCCCATACCCCTGCTATATACATGATTATAAAGTGCAACCCCAACCTCAGATCCCTGCTAAATTACAAAGTGTGGACCCATACCCCTGCTAAATTACAAATTACAAAGCCTCCAAGACTTCAACAACATCGCTTCCTTTTACCATGACCCCTGCAACCAGAGAAAGAACTCACTATATACCGAGAATTAGCAAAGATCCCGATGTATTGCAGCCCCAAATGATTTCCATATTTTAACCAAATCTAGAAATATTTTCGTATCCTCCTCAATTACTCGCCGCACATCCACATGATACCGAGCAGCTGCTCCCTGCAACTTGGCACTCACATTTCTTTGTCTTGCACAAAGATCTTTTACTACATGAACAACAGACTATAGGTACAACTTCTAGATTTCCATCCATATATTCCTCCACTGAAGAGACTTTTTCAGAACTATCTGGATCATTGTTGCTTATCGAAAAAAATGCTCTGCTTGGATCCCTTCCAGTTTTTGAATTCTTTTTGTTATTTTGATGCCTTCTTTTCTCTTTCTCTGTAGCATATTCCCACTCCGAGTCATCATCATCCACTTCATCGAAGTTGGAATGTTCAGATTCGGCAATATCCGTTTCATCTGATAAGTACTTAGTTATAGATCTTTGATTCATGATGTCTTTATTATTTGATTTCAAATAATGGTGATTTGATTTCAATTTTTTTTTAAAGTATTCAAATGGTTCTAATCAGTTTTAGCAGAATTTTATTTTCATTTTAAGGTGACAAGTCTTCCTTCTTCTATATCTATACTCTATATAAGTGACCAATCTATGAATGAGGGGATACTACTTGCTTGCTGAGACCAAAATCACTTCAAAAAGAATATGGCACAAGAGTTAAGGTGAAGTTGTTATCATTTAAAATATGCTTTATTGATTTTTACATTTGATATTAGTTTTTTCAATCATAAACATGTAATGTTTTTTATCATTTAATTGGTGTTTGGGCTAGACTTAGATCAACTTTTGTAGTGCCACTGGATACGCCAAATTTGGCCAACAAAAATTCAGTAATCCAATTTGAAACCAAAACAAAAGATGTCCCAAACTCACCATCCTCTTATAGGTAATGTTCCAAAATGCAAAAGGCAAGGGGAATAAGGAAAACTTATTTTCTTCAATTGCAAACTTTTAATAGCAAATCTTAGGACTCCCTATTTAAATCGATTTGGAATTCAGATGCATGGTATTTTCTTGGTTTCTACTGAAGGAACTCTCATGTCGAATTTGTTATTGGTGATGTATAAGAGATGTGAAATAAGGAAAAGGACGATTATCAAATGGTAAATCGTATCAGTTAAGTGGCTCATATATCAAAATAAAGGATACTATCTGGAAATCGAGATCGAGGAGTACGCAGAGCTATCAATTAAATCAACTATTCCATTAAAAAAATTACAGTTTGAGGATATTACATGTTTAATGCTCTATTTTTATTTCTCAATAACATGTGGGTGTATCCACAGAGTTAATTTCTTATCTCATCCATTATTTTTTTTGTTGCTCATATCATTGACGATAAAAGCAAATTGAATAGTTATGTTTAACATTTTATCTGTTATTATTTTCTAAGTGTGATAACTTGGAGTGCTGTGAACGTTTTTGAATGTAAACTATACGTTTTTCTTAGTTTTTCTAATAAGTTGTAGATTGATTTTCCTAGGTGTTCTTCTCAACAACTTATACTTCATGTGTTTAAAATTTGTAGGAGGCTATTGTTATTCAATTTCAAGGCTAGAAATGCAGATATCTATCTTATATTTTTTTCTTTTCGAGTTATATTTCATTATTTTTTTCAATTTATTATTTATTCATTTACTTATTTATATTGTATTTGCGTTTAATTAAGGTTTTCTTCTCACTGGCAACTGCACACTCCATGGGTGAAGGAGAATATGATTATTGATGATAGTATACAGGGAGGGGAGATAATTTTAGGCATGGGTTATTGGATATTTTTTTTGGCCCGTGTGAAAGACAATATATTTTGGTCTTTGATTTATACATTTTTATGCTCTCTCTACCCTGTACGAATTTACTTTCTATTAATGTTCTACTCATATATTGATTTTAAGTAGACAGATTGAGTTCATAATCAAGAAGTTTGTATGTTGAATAATTTGTTAGATGAATTTGCACTTTTTGAATATTATTGGATCGGTTGTTATGCCTGAAGCAGGGTGGATTGGCCCATAAATAAGGGGTATTATGCCCATTTTTTTTTGAAATTGACATTTTGTTTATTTGAGCCATAATGTGAATTCGGTTGATGAATATTGTATATTTCATGTGATATATAATTTTTTTTTACGAATTTTGAATGTTCTTGGACTATTTATTATTTGTTAAGCAGGGTGTATAATCTTATAAATAAAAGATATTGTGACTATTTTTTTTTTAAAATTACACTTTGTTTTATTCGGGAATGGAATTTTTTCCATTATGTATTTGGAAATTTTAAAATTTTTTTGGCTATTACATACTTGGAATTTTTTTGTCGTTTTGCGATTACGTATTTGAAATTTTTTGTCGTGCTTTTAGGCACGGGTATTCCGCTAGTATATGCATATATATACCAATGTATATATATATATATATGCAGAGCAGTATATATACTAGTATATATATATACAATATATATGCAGTATATATACTTTATATATATGCATATATATACCATTATATATACTGTATATATAGTATATATATGAAATATATATACTAGTATGCAGTAGTATATATATGTAGTATATATACTAGTATGCAGTGTATATATATATATATATATATATATATATATATATATATATATATATATATATATATATATATATGCGATCGATTCCTACGACTCACATTGGTGCCGTGCGAGATGTTCGTGACTCTTATGGGACCGTTTTGTGTTCGTTTTTCATTTTCACCCTTCAATGGCATTTTTTATGCTTCAGTCTAACTTTTTGCAAATTTACATCGTACACTCAAACCGGGAGCCCCATGACTATGCGGTCGGTTCCTACGAGTCGCATTGGTCCCGTGCGAGGTGTTCGTGACTCGTACGGGACCGTTTTGTGTTTATTTTATGTTTTCACCCTTCGATTGCATGTTTTTATGCTTAATTCTAACTTCCTACAAATTTATGTCGTACTCTCAAATCGGGAGCATCGTGACTACACGGTCAGTTCCTATGACTTACATTGGTCCCGTACGAGATGTTCGTGACTCTTGAGGGATCGTTTTGTGGGTGTTTTACGTTTTCACCCTTCGATGGCATCTTTTTTATTCTCAAGTCTAACTTTTTGTAAATTTACGCCGTACACTCAAACCGGGATCCCTGTGACTACCCATTCGGTTCCTACTATTCACATTGGTCCCGTGCGAGGTGTTTGTGACCCTTACGAGACCGTTTTGTGGTTGTTTTACATTTTCACCCTTCGATGGCATGCTTTTATGCTTAAGTCTAATTTTTTACAAATTTATGTCATATACTCCAATCGGGAGCGCCATGACTATGTGGTCGGTTCCTACGAGTTACATTGGTCCCGGGCGAGGTATTCGTGACACTTACGGGACCGTTTTAAGGATGTTTTACATTTTCACCCTTCGATGGCATACAAGTCTAACTTTTTGCAAATTTACATCGTACACTCAAACCGGGAGCCCCGTGACTATGTCGTCGGTTCCTATAAGTCACATTGGTCCCGTATGAGGTGTTCGTGACTCTTACTGGACCGTTTGATGGCTATTTTAGGTTTTCACCCTTCGATGGCATGTTTTTATGCTCAAGTCTATTTTTTTACAAATTTGCACCGTACACTCAACCCGAAAGCCCCGTTACTACGCGGTCAGTTCCTACAAGTCACATTGGTCCCGTGTCAGGTGTTCATGACTCTTACGGGATCATTTTGTGCTTGTTGTACGTTTTCACCCTTCAATGTCATGTTTTTATGCTCAAGTCTAATTTTTTTTTGCAAATTTACTTCGTACACTCTAACCGTGAGCCCTGTGACTACGCGGTCGGTTTTTATGAGTTACATTAATCCCATGCGAGGTGTTCGTGACTCTTACCGAACCGTTTTATGGTTGTTTTATGTTTTCACCATTCGATGGCTTGTTTTTATGCTGAGGTCTATCTTTTTACAAATTTACGTCATACACTCCAACCGGGAGCCCCGCGACTATGTGGTCGGTTCCTACGAGTTACATTGGTCCCGTGTGAGGTATTCGTGACTCTTACGAGACCGTTTTAAGGTTTTTTTATGTTTTCACCCTTCGATGGCATGGTTTTATGCTTAAGTCTAAGTTTTTACAAATTTACGTCGTACACTCAAACCGGGAGCCCTGTGACTACGCGGTCGGTTCCTACGAGTCACATTGGTCCCATACGAGGGGTTCATGACTCTTACATGACCGTTTTAAAGATGTTTTACATTTTCACCCTTCGATGGCATGTTCTTATGCTTAGGACTATTTTTATGAAAATTTACGTCGTACACTCTAAATGGGAGCCCCTGACTTCGCGGTCGGTTCCTACGAGTTGCATTAGTCCCGTGTGAGGTGTTCGTGACTCTTACCGGACCGTTTTATGGTTGTTTTATGTTTTCACCCTTCGATGGCATATTTTTATGCTTAAGTCTAATTTTTTACAAATTTACGTCGTACGGTCAAACCGGGAGCCCCGTGACTACGTGGTCGGTACCTACGAGTCACATTGGTCCCGTGCAAGGTGTTCGTGACTCTTACGGGACCGTTTTGTGCTTGTTTTACATTTTCACCCTTCGATGACATGGTTTTATGCTCAGGTGTAATTTTGTGCAAATTTAGAAAGTATTCTCAAACCGGGAGCCCCGTGACTACGCGGTCGGTTCTTATGAGTTGCATTGGTCTCGTGCGAGGTTTCGTGACTCTTACGACACCTTTTTGTGGTTGTTTTATATTTTCACCCTTCGATTGCAAGTTTTTATGCTCAAGTCTAAGTTTTTTACAAATTTACGTTGTACACTCTAATCGGGAGCCCCGTGACTACGCGGTCGGTTCCTACGAGTCAGATTGGTCCCGTGCAAGGTGTTCGTGACTCTTACCAGATTGTTTTGTGGCTATTTTACGTTTTCACCCTTTGAAGGCCTATTTTTATGCTTAAGTCTAATTTTTTGCAAATTTACGTCATACACTCAAATCGGGAGTCCCGTGACTACGCGGTCGGTTCCTATGAGTCGCATTGGTCTCGTGAGAGGTTTTCGTGACTCTTACAGGATCGTTTGGTGTTTGTTTTAGGTTTTTATCCTTCGATGGCATGTTTTCATGCTCAAGTCTAACTTTTTGTAAATTTATGTCGTACACTCAAACCGGGAGCCCTATGACTACACGGTCTGTTCCTACGATTTACATTGGTCTCGTGCGAGGTGTTCGTGACTCTTACGGGACCGTTTTGTGGCTGCTTTATGTTTTCACCATTCGATTGTATGTTTTTATGCTTAAGTCTATTTTGTTGCAAAATTACGTCGTACAATCAAATCGGGAGCGCCGTGACTACACGGTCAGTTACTATGGCTTACATTGGTCCCGTGCGAGATGTTCGTGACTCTTACGGGACCGTTTTATGGATGTTTTACGTTTTCACCCTTCGATGGCATCTTTTTTATTCTCAAGTCTAACTTTTTTATAAATTTACGTCGTACACTCAAACCGGGATCCCTATGACTACCCGGTCGGTTCGTACGAGTCACATTGGTCTCGTGTGAGGTGTTTGTGACTCTTACCGGACTGTTTTGTGGCTATTTTACATTTTCACCCTTCGATGGCATTTTTTATGTTCAAGTCTAATTTTTTGGAAATTTGCACCATATACTCAAATCGGGAGCCCGTGATTACGTGGTCGGGTCCTACGAGTCACATTGGTCCCGACGACAAGTGAATAAGATGAGCGGTCACAAATTGCAAACCCAAGAATAACTTTCGAACCATAACTAATTTTTATTCCCATTTTCACATCTCTCCTATTCATCTTGGACTAATCAATAATATCTTTAAGCTAATAAACAAATGGTTACTAATTAGTTTAATGTGAACCATTGCATAGAAATTGACACGCCTTAAACCTAGAAAGTGGCAATCCATTGGATAAGGCCTTCTTTTTCTAGTGTTCACCCTAACTATTCTTTGTTCAAAAGTTATGTTCTCTCCCCCTGGAAGTGACAAGAAACAAATGCGCCAACAATACCCAAGCTATAGGGGGCACAAAAGAATTAAAATTACTGGGTTTAGACATAAATAGGTCCGAACCCAAAATAATTAAAAAATTGAATTAATGAATATTTAACCTTAAAATAAATTTCATCATAGGTCTATCCATTACCTGGATATTTTGTTACACCCAACGCCAATCAGAACCTTCTCTGTACCAGCACCGATGCAATTTCAGATTATGTTTGATAGTAGTTCGACCCCAACATCAATGTATCCTACGACAGTGAAAAAATAATGAATTTTTTGCAAACAGTTATGTTCAATTAAAAAAATGGTAGATTCAAAAAAAAAATTCAAAACCGAAGGAAGAAAACCCGAGCTTGTTCTTACGTCACTCACTACCCCAACTGACTCGTGGTAAACTTGTTTGAACTTGAATTCGTTAATCCTCATTGATATTTTGTTTCACGTATATAAGGATTACTACTGAGAAAAAAATAAGATGCACACATATTGAGAAGATTACAATTGATTTTGATTACATTTCAAAATCCAATACCTATTCAATTTTAACAATAATATAAAATGGTATAATATGTATATCATAAGATAACCAACACCAATCTAATTAAACCAGGTATATATCTATTTCTTTTTTTCACAAGGACAAATCTAAAACCAAATTGAAAATACCAAGGCCAAGAACAAAATTATCACTTATAGAATTCTTAAGGGGCTGTTTGTTGCTTCTAACCCCCAACCCGGTCTCCACCCGTCTCCACCGCATACTATTTAGGGTTTACTAAACCCTAATATTTTTTGACATAAATCTATACATACACACACATACAATCTATACATATTTTTTTGACATAAAACTATACATACACACCCACACACATACAATATAGGGTTTATTGACAAAAAAAAATTATTTGTTCATAGTTACACACATAAACATACATATAAACATAAATCTATACACACACACACATATAAACACAAATCTATAGGTACACACACATACACACATACAAACGTAAATCTACACATACATACACCGAAATTAGGGCTTTAGATAGAAATCACAAATCCAAATGAAATCAAAATGAATCAATACATACCAGGGTTAATCAAAATGCAAACCAACTGAAATTGCTTAACCCTTGCAAATCCAATCGAAATTCAACTCAAAATCTCACTGAGAAGCAACGGCCTTACTCCAAATGAAATAAATGAAATAATAAGCAGCAGGGCGGGTCTTTTTTTTTAAGACCTGGAAATGGTCACGGCCAACAGCCGTGACCCTATACGCGCGACCCTTAAAACGAAGGTAAGGGAGAGTTAGGTTCTTCAGACCTGGTCACGGCCTAGAGCCGTGACCCACCATGCGCAACCCTTTTCCATGCTTGATTGAGGTATGGTCATGACCAATAGCCATGACCTATACCAAGAAATGGTCACGGCCCAGAGCCGTGACCCTCAATTTGTGATGCACGACCCTTTTTCATCAACCCTAGAGCTTGAATGATGTATGGTCACGACCCATAGCCGTGACCCAAACCAAGAAATGGTCACGACCCTAATTCGTGACCCTCAATGTGTGTACTATCCTCTTCGCCATGCCATGGGTCACGGACTTGGGACGATACCCCTCCGCGACCAAGCTTGGAAGGAATTTTGGCGCGAGTTTGGCGCTAAGATTGTCACGACCTAGTCACGGCCCAAGTCCATGACCCACAGTGGTCAGGGATTTGGTCCGTGACCACTTCAAGAGCATCGATAATTTAGCGTGGTAATAAATATGGTCATTCCAAATATTAAGTGGGTCACGGCCCAAGTCCGCAACCCCCTGGGCGTGACCATTCACAGGATTTGGTGTAGTGGTGAACTATTTGGCTAGGTTGCTCAAGGTTTTACCCTTTATGGTTTTCCTCATGCATCGGCGTCTTGTGGTTGATTTACTTTTGTTATATGCTATCATCTAAAATTCATGCTTTAGGGTGAAAAGGTAAATTTGGTAAATCAGTTATCCATAAAAAATGTTTAATAGGTGCTAAGTTTTATTGGGTTAATTTGTTTAAAATTTCAATCTTTAAAATTTAAAACATATAAATATTGGACTTGTGTTTTTTCGGACCATCTTTGCCTAAGCACATATTGCTAGGGACCTCGCATTCTTACTCGGGACGAATTTCATTCAGAAGACGTCAGTAAAGATCAAGTTGATTAGGAGTCGCGTTCGGGTAGCTCAAGATGACAAAAGAGTTATGACAATGTGAATTAGAGATTAATAGAGTTTGATGTGAGGGATCCGGTATTTCTGCGGGTATCTTCCATGAAGGGAGTGATGCAGTTCGTGAGGAAGTGGAAGTTAGCACTGAGGTAGGTGGAGCCATTTCCCATTATTGAGAGTATTGGGTCGATTGTGTATAGGCTCGCCTTGCTAAAGCATTTACAGTGGATTCACAATGTGATCCATGTGTTGTCATTGAAGAGGTATCTTAGGGGTGATGTGTCTTACTGGCACATACTGTTAGAATATATAGATTTGTAGTCAGATATTTCATATAAGGAGAGACATGTTGCCATTTTAGACCATAGCGAGGGTAAGCTTCGATCAAAGGTGGTACCGTTAGTGTGTGTACAGTGGCGACACCACAATATTGTCGAGTCGGCGTGGGAGCATGAGTATGACATGTGGAAAAAGTATCCGGAACTCTTGGTGTTAGGTACATACGAATTTTGGAGAAGAAATTTTGTTATTAGGGGGAGAATGTAATACCTCGTACTTTTATTATTAATTAATTTTCGTGTATTTTATTTTATTAATTTAATTGGAACAAATTAAATTGGATTTTAGTAAATATCAATTAACGAGATAAAGTATTACAATTTGTTATAATTATTATATACTTGTGGGTGGTTAGTAAATAGTAATGTGATTTATTATATGTCCCAGATGAGTGATAGCGATGGTTTATTGTTATATGTCAATAGGGTGTTACATCGACATATCGATACAATTTATGGTTAGTGTACGCATGTGTCGGGTTCGATTAATGAGATGTTGGGTGACTCGTATGACCTTTTCGGGTGCATCGGGATTGGGGAAGAATCAAATTAGTCCAGAATAGGTACCCGAGTGTTATTTTCTACTTTCGGGAACTTTTTAGACATAATGGGGCCTGTATAAGGGTATGATGGTCTTTTCATACTTAGGGCTAAGAAAAAAATGGGATTAGGTAAACTAATGGGATATTTAAGAGGGTGAGGACGTGGATGGGATCCCACCATTCATATTTTACACAAGAGATTAAGAGAGAGAGCCCTAGAGAAGAGAAAAATAAGAAGAAAGATGAGGAAAATTGGACAGGTAAAGAAAAGAGGACTCAACCCATCATCAAATTCGTAGAATACTGTAGATTTTAATCCAACCAGGCAAGTAGATATTTTCTTTATGTCTGATTTTGATAATAGTTAATTATTTTCATAATTAGAGGTAGAAATCTAAAAATTAAGATGTTAAAGATTGAAACTTTCTTCATTAATATAGAGATTTAAATGAAAAAATATTAGGGGTTATAAATGAATAATTAATGGAGATCAATCATACTTGAAATTCAAAATGTATTCTGGGATTTAAATGGATGAACATGTAGGATTTCTCTATAAAGATTGGATCTTGATAATTAATTTGGAGAAAATTATGTGTTAAATTAATTGGATGTTTGATTTTAAATCCTGGGATTTGATTCAGGATTTGGGAGTGATTTTGTTTAAAATACATTTGGAATGTTTGGGTAATGTTTCAAAAGTTAATTTTTGTGTTTCGAGTGGGTTGAAGCCTCCATATGAGGGTTTTGGAGAATAAAACCTTAGGCAGAAGATGCCTAGCACCCTAGAAATTCGAATCGGTTCACTGGGGGAGTGAACGAGTTTGCTAAACCAAATTGGTTTGGTCTTCCAGTCTGGTCTGTCCAATTTTCGTTTATGCAATATTTTGACCTGTTAAGACTTAGGGATTGTCCATAGTGGCCTTCGGGGAACTGTGGGATTATTGCGGAAGACTTTATAGTGTTCAGTATGTGTGATAGACCAACGTTAAATGGATTCGAATGAGGAGGACCAATTATTCAAGTGAGTGAAAATTTCATTAATTAATCAGAAAGTTGGTTGAACATCAGGATTGGTGAACTATACGTCGTGGAACATGCGTATGAGTTCAGTACTTATGATGTATACATATTAAAGTGACATGTATATATGTATAATGCTCTTATGCGGATTGTCCCGCATTTTAATAGTGTGGACTGTACATGTGGCACTTGGCGATGAGCCTAGAAATTATCAGCTAAATTATAGGCACTCTCGCTCTCTTTTCTCACCGCCTGGTGACACATGTCCAGTTTGCACTATTAAAATGCGGGATAGTCCGCATAAGAGCAGTATATATATATATATATAGACACACACACACATATGTGTGTATGCTATTTGTTTTGTTAAACATACCTACTTGGGGGTGCTATCGTTGGAGGTTGCGCGTAGTGATAAGCACCCAAAACTGTACATTTTATACCCCGAATAGACGTACTTTAGTTGCTAATTCTTGACAATATGGGTCTTATGCGCTTAATTGTTCAATATGCAGGCTTAATTGTGCATTGCAGAGTTCAAACGCTTAAATCAAGACAATTGTGTGCAAAATGGAGCTAATTACTAACCCCGTAACATTACCCGACCCTAAACCTAGTCTAAATTTACCCCGAACCCCGTGTGTGTTTTGTTTGTCCCTTTTTAATATTTTTTTAGATTTTTAGTTTGAGTCATTTTTATTTTTAGGTTTATTTTAGATTTATTTAGTATTTTCTCGGTTTTATTTTTATTAGTATAATTTTATTTAATTTTGATTTTTATTAGCTTTTAGTTTCGTCTTATTTTATTAGGATTAGTTTTAGTAGTTTATTTTTAGTTTATTAGATTTTATATTTTTTAGGACTTTAGTTTTTATTAGATTTTTTCATTGTTTATTTCTTTTGTTTTATTATTTTTGTTTTTAATAGCTTAGGATTTTATTTTTTTTAATTTTTATTATTTTTAGTTTTTTTTATTTTTAGCTAGATTTTATTTTTTAAATTCTATTAAGTTTAATTACGTCTTTATTATTGTATTAGGTTTTTATTTTATTTTAGTTAGTCAACTTTTAAGGGTCCAACTTAAATATACACACCCTTAAACATAGACACATACCCAATACACATTCATACACACCCTTAATTCTTACACCCTCACACACCCTATCTACCCCACATCATCTTCTTCCCCAAACATTAAACCCATTTCTGTCTCCTCTTTATATCCATAATAAAAAACTCCCAACCATACCAACCCCTTATACCTCCATGTTCAAAACCCGGTTAAACCCCCACCTTATAACCGACAACCACCATAACCCGCCGGATCGCAACTGCCGACGAACTTCCATGCCCACTCCGGCGCGTCCCCAACCTCAACCCGCCACTGATTTGCCTTAACCCGGAACCCTCCGACCCAGCCTTACCTCCATCCGGGCCATCTCCGCCAACAACCCGATCTCACCTCACACCCCCCTCTTCCCTAACCTGCCTGCAACCCGACGCTGTGCCACCTCCCTCCGCGGCTCGGCCTCACAAACCGGAGACCCCCATACAAACCCAACCCGACCCCTGTCGACCTGCAATCGAACCCACATCCAAATCCTCCATCAACCCAAGAACCTCACTCCGATCCAAACGAACCCGCGAACAGACTAACCCGTCAGCGAGCCACCATCTCAACTATGCCTGACCCTAACCCACAATCCCATCTTCCATACCCCATACCCATATACCAAGACCCATGTCATTTCTAAACCTCAAGCCTTGCACGACTTCTACCTGCCAAATGCAAAACCAAAGCCAAATACCCATGTGCGACTTAAACCTCACTTATTCCTCCTTTAAAACCATTTACCCAAATACCCCTAACTACCACTTTTTACCATTTACCCAAAAATACCCCCAATAACTAAATCAGATTTTTATTCCAATTCACTCACCCACTTATCTTCACACCTCACCATTCCCATGCACACTCAACCAAATTCCCATTATACCCCTTAGGCCCATGTGTGCCATGCATCTACTATAAAAGAAGACTCAAGACACCATTTGAAGACTCATCATCAAATAGAGAGAGAGAAAATTCTAGAGAAAAGTAGAGAGTTAGGTTAGAATAAATTAGGTAAAAATATTTGTAAATAGTTTTATTTTCATTTTTTTAGATATTTGTGGGTGATGAATGTGTGAAATTCAATTGAGTTGATTATTGAGTTTATTATTGTTGGATGCTCATATTGGATGGATTGTGCCTAATTTCAAAGGAATAAAAGTTCAATTTCAGTTCAAGAGATTGGGGTTTGATTATTTTCTTCTCTTCTCATTTATTTTATGCGTTTGATTATTAATTTGTCATATTTCATATCATGTTAGGCTAAAACCCCTTTCAAGGGGTGGGGTAAAACCCATATTTGATGTTATTTTATTTTAATTAGTTTAATTACTTGAAAAGTTCCTTTGAATGTTAATTTTAATTCCCCACCCTTAAATTTACGCCTCGAGAGAGGGTAAATGATTTTCATGAGAAAATCAAAATTCTAGTTATAATACCCATTTTAGATTCGAACTAGAGATATGCGTTTCTTAAGTGGGGTATTATAACTTGAATTTCCACTCTAAAATGAAGTCCTAAGTGGGGTATTATAACTTGAACTAGAGATAGGGATTCGAACTAGAGAAAAGTCTTTTCTATCACGTAGTGGGTAGTCAACCCTGGACTTGACCAAGCCTCGAGTCATAGTATTGTTGTGTGACCACAATCCGTGTGTGAGGGTAGGTGTTGGTTTCAAGTTCGGTTGGGTGAGATGTGGAATCTTTAAAACCACTGGATGCATGTTTATAACTACTTACGTTGTATGCATTTACATTGGAGACCGTTGGTGACATTACGACCTGGTGGCTCGGTGTGAGGCGTGTTGCCTAGAGCCGAATAACACACAACGGTTGTATCCACGAGGTTCAAGATCTGAGGATATGTTAATATGTATATACTGAGTGATATATATGTATGTTTTATACGATATAGTGTATATATATATAGCGTAGGCATAACTATGTTATGTTTATTACGCGATTACTTAGTGATAGCAAGTGCGTGTAAGACCCCGTATTTTTATGGCATTTAATTATGGGATTAATTAAATTAAATTAGGATAAACTAATTTAATATTAATCTGGATTTTAAAGAAATATTTACTAGCATGATGAGAGTTAGTAATTATTGGTAAGAATTATGTTGAATATTACTTAATGAGTAAAGTAATATATGAGATTGAACTTATTAAAATTGTCGCGAGTGAATAATACAACAATTATAGAAATTAAGTCTGGATATGTGTGTGTTGTGTCGGGACTAAATTAATGGAATAAAAAGTAAATTAATTACAAGTCATCCTTATGGTCATATCGACTGCGGCACTGTGTTCGGAAGGGTCGAGATAGTCAGAAAAGTGTATCTGAGGGTTTAGTTTGGGTCTCGAGGTGATTTCAGGCCTAACCGACAACCCTGGAGGGCATTTTGGTAATTTTCAATTTTAGGCCTTAATTAATGATGAAAATTGAGGGGTTATATCTGACGGAATTGGGAGTCCTCAAGGGTTATAAATACAGGAGTTGCAGAGAGCCTAAGTAAGAGAGAAGAGAGAAGGCTTCCAAGGAGGAGAACCACCAACCCTACACCTTTCTCACCAATTCCACCACTAACGCGCAGACTGGGGAACTAGGAGCGGGATCATACCCATCATTTTCTACATTTTAGACTTATATTCTTGAGGAAAGTATCTAACTTATTGTTCTTTAGTTCATAAAGCATCCATGCTAGTGTAGGAGGTAATTATTTTATGTCTTCATGAAAGATAAATGATGTTTAGGAGATTCATATCGAATTTCGGAGTATAAACCATGTTAGGACAACACTATTGTTATATGTAGATGATTAACTACGAAATTGATGTTCATTAGAGTTTAAGTCTGGAAGAAGTAGGAAGATATTGATCATGATGATAAAAATAGGGTTCTTGATGAATTTGCTTGAATTAACCCTTTAATTGATGGCCCTTAATGAATCTGTATATGTTTTATGTTAGAAATCATGTATGTAGGATAATAAAACTTTTGGTTTGATTGTTTGGAAGTTTGGTACAAACTAATAGAGGTTTTGAGGACTTAAGTTGATGAAACTCGTAGGTAAAGAATTGCAGAATCTGGGCCAATAACTGATCGATCGATCGATCGACTCAAGAATCTCGACCGATCGACTGGATCGATCGATTGACCCTTATCATCGATTGATCGACTCCTCCTGGAAATTTAAACTTATTTTATTTTTAATGTTAATCCAATCCAAATGTGTAAGGACCTTTGGACATAATTTAAATATCATAACACGACTTTATATGAACTTTAACCGTAGGCTTTCGGGGGTATAAAATGGAGTGGGAATCGTGTGTACATTAAATTAGGTCTTGTGAGAATTAAGAATGACTTAGACCAGTAGAGTAGAAATTATACACCTACTGATTTAATATTTATCAAGATGATGCACTTTGAGAGTCGATAAGCACTTAAGGACTTACGGTAATTGAGAAAGTAAGAGTGGATTAATTATACGTAGGACTCGGGGGCTACGTGCCGTGTATAGTCAAAATATAATATGGGTCATGTGTGTACCTATCGAAATGACGAAAATATAAATATGTGTGTATTAATATTTATTATATAAATATATGTGTATAATCATACCCGCGCTACTTGCTATCATGGAGGTTTCGCACTGGGACAGTCTTATCTCGATTGGAACTTATGTGGGATATTGACTTCTACCCTAGAACATAGCATCCTTGGTACAGGCTATCTAAGAATGATAGTCAGACGGTCCTAAGAGACGTGAGGGTATATACTGACCTCTTAATGACTTGGAACAATGATTCGCCTCTAATATGTGTGTTTTGTGTTAATACAGTTCGAGATTGATTCTGAACTAGTACTCCCTTTTGTACGAGAGATATGGGGACTTGATAGCAGAGTATACCCGCACCATAGATTTGTGTGGGGTGTCCTTTTAGTGTATATATATTATGAGTGATAAAAAAATATATGCTGGTGATTAATCAATTGTGCCTGTAAGTAGAAAAAATTGAATAATTAATATTAAGTGAGTTAAGTAGATTGAGAACTTAACTCTATATTGAGATGAACATAACTGGCTTGATAAATTCATCAAAAAAGGTTATCAAATATAAATTGTAGTCATACGATCACTTGGATTAGGATGGGTGAATGGAAATTGTGTTAGACTAGTTAACCGGGTTAGCTTTATCTAGATTAATTTGGCAGTACGTTAGCCGTTCACACTAGTTGAGAGATGAGAATTATCAAGTGAGTGTCGAGGTACTAACATGTATGTAATATCAACTTGTAAGCATTTTAAATACTTTCTAAACTATTTTTGACGATGTTTTACACTCGGGCTCTGACCCGTTTCCTATCATCTCTTCTTTCTTTTGTATATATATATATATATATATATATATATATATATATATTACACGTGCCCAACCACAGGGGCATCAGGCTTAGATCTTTTGAGTGTTGACCTGCTGCAGCTAGTGTGGGAGTTGCATGTCTTTGCAGTAGATGACTTCATCCTTGTCTTCCCAGTCTTCCATTTAGTCATTATTAGATAGGGCACGTGTCTCCCATTTCCAATTTTTTATCGAGTTCAGAGAGATTTGTACTCTTTATTTATTTCAATATTCTGTTTTAGTTGGGATTGCTTTTAAATATTACATTATCCTTCGATTTGGGATTTTTTATTTGGATGATTAATCTAGCATGTTTATTTCATTTGGATGGTTTTGTTTTAATATTATTATCCGTGTTCACGAAAATGGTTTTGTTTATTAAATTATAACAATCGGACTTAATTAATAAAATTAAATGTTTTTGACACTTAGCTTAATTATTTATTAGGTGATTAATAAAAAAAATTATTTTTCGACAGTGATGCTAAGAATGAACCAACCGGACACTTTGATTTAATTCAATAAAAGAACTAATCACCCGTTATTTAATTTGGTGGGGTGTCATAGGTGGTGTCAGAGCACATGTTCTAGAGTCCGTTACGATCTGTACAGATTAGTATGCTTTTAGTTTAGCTTCCTTTGATATAGTGCCATATCTTTAAGATTGTTGTACTCTTATTTATGTGATTATGTCTCCAACTATTTGAGATTTAATAATAACTATGGACTAATAAAATTATTTCTCATCTCAGATGCCTCCTCGACGTGTACCCCGAGATAGACAGGCCCAACCAAAGCAACTAGTAGGTCAGGCTCAGGGAACAATGAACGCAACCTAAGTAGTCGCCATTGTTGTTCAGGCGGTGAATGCAACTTTAGCGGTGGTGCAACATGCCCCACCCCAGGTTGAGGCTATGGTTCCAGTTCCAACTCAGTTTCCCACTGCATGGGACAGAGTTAGGGATGCCTTTCAGAAGGCAGATCCCCCAGAGTTCTTCGGAAGTTCCGATATTATCATCACGAGCGAAGGGAATAGAGACATCCAGAGGCATCTTCGCATGTACGAGTGCACAAAAATTCAGAGACAGTTACTGTCTTCCTTTAAGATAGCAGGGGCCTCTTTACAGTGGTTTTATTCCATTACCACTTTGGAGGAGAGGGACAGTATGACGATTCAGAGTTTCTGTGTGCGGTTTGACCTCAAATACTTTCCTTCCATCGTTCAGATCAAGATGAGGTTGAAACTATTGAATCTCAAATAGAAAAGTATGATGTTTGCGGAGTATGAAGAGGAGTTCACGGGATTTATTACTATAGAGCCAGATGAGGTACCTACCGAAGAGAAGGAGATTCGAATGTTCATGGATGGTTTGACCTGGAGGATTCTCCAGCACCTCTTGGGTAATCTATCGCTGGGTACTTATACTGATGTACTCAACGACACCCTATTGCATTGTGGGGACCATCGCTTGCACCATTAGGGGAGTAAAAGAGCCGAATAGTCCAGGGGTAGGTCCGTCAGGGTGAGCAGAGTTCCGAGCAGGAGGACCCTACTAAGAGATTCTGATCTAGCGACTCTAGTTAGGGATATGGGGGCTATAGACATGGGCAACATCAATATCATCAGGGACAATAGTAGGGCCAACAACGGTATTAATAGGGTCAGCAAGGCCAGTGGAGGGGTGGTAACGTCCAGCAGGTCCGAGGACAGCAGGGACAGAGGAGAGGAAATGTTTTGGTTATGGCAAGAATGGACATAGACGTCAGGATTGCCCCGAGGGGTATAGGGCCCCATAGCAGCAGGGTGGCCGTCAGGAGCCACAAAGACCAATCTTCTGAGCCGACCACCCAGCACCACCTCAGATACTCTCGTTACTAGCCATCCCATCCGTCCAAATTCAGTAGGGACAATTATAGTATGGATGTGTTTATAACGTCCACCAGGCAGCAGCACCGCAGGCGCCACCCGTAGTTGAGGGTAAGTTTCCTATCCATGGTAATATGGGGTGCATTTTATTTGACACTGGGGCATCACACTACTTCATAGCCAATAGGTTTGCACGGGCCATGGGGTTATTAGACTCGTCAGAGAGTACAGTGACATGTATAGACTCACTATTGGGTAATGTATCTTTGATTTTATTTATATGTCGGGGAGTAGGTATAGATATTGGAAGTCTGATTTTGTCTGCAGATATTCTAGTCTTAGATATGCACGAGCATGATGCCATTATTAGCATGGATTGGCTTGCTGCTTATAGAGCCATGATAGACTGTTTTAGTAGGAGTATTATTTTTGCTATTCTGGGTCAGGAGATGTTTTTGGTGGAGATACCTTGTCCTGAGGGTGAATCATCCACCCATTTATATTATATAGAGGAGGAGACCTCAAAGGAGATAGTGATTCCCATTTATTCAATTCCCATAGTTCGCAAGTTTTCTTACGTGTTCCAGGAGATACTGAATCTACCCCCTAGCCAAGATATAGATTTCATTATTGATTTGATGTCGGGCACTCGGACGATATCTCGTGCACCATAATGTATGGCTCCATATGAGATGAGAGTTGCGGGATCAGATTGAGAAGTTGTTAGGACAGGGCTTCATTCGTAGGAGTACGTCACCTTTGGGTGCTCCCGTGTTGTTTATGAAGAAAATAGATGGGTCAATGATTTTGTGTGTGAACTATTGAAAGTTGAACAAAGTCACAATATGAAATAAATATCCATTGCCCCGGCGATGACTTGTTCGACCAATTGAGAGGAGATACCTTTTTCTAAAAGATAGACTTGAGATCGGGATATCATCAGTTACAGATTAGGGAGCAGGATGTGTCGAAGACTACTTTCTTGACGCAATATGAATCCTATGAGTTTTGAGTTATGCCGTTTGGGCTAACCAATGCTACAGGCATATCCATGGACTTAATGAACAGGGTGTTGAGAGAGTTCCTGTATTAGTTTTTCATTGTCTTCATAGATGACATTCTGATTTATTCCCAGACAGAGGAGGAGCTTGCCAAGAATTTGAGACGGGTTCCTCAGACTCTGTGAGAGCATCATCTATATGCTAAGTATGAGAAGTGCGAGTTTTGGCTACGAGAGATCCAGTTCTTAGGGTACATTGTTTCCTCCATGGGGATATCGTGGATCCGAGAAAGGTTTCCATAGTGAGGGAGTGGGGGCATCCCACGACACCGTCAGGGATCCATAGTTTCTTGGGTTTGGCAGGGTACTACAGGTGGTTCATTCGAGGATTCTCAAAAATATCAGTCCCATTGACCAATCTGACACGTAAAGGGGTATCGTACGTATGGGATGACACTTGTCAGTTGGATCTTGATGAGCTAAAGGATAAGTTGAATTTAATGCCAGTCCTTACTTTACCCAGACCAGGATTAGAGTAGCTCGTATATACTAACGCTTCACTTAAAGGACTTGGTGGAGTACTGTAGCAGGAGGAGTAGGCTATAGCTTATGCCTACCGCAAACTCAAGCCCATGAGAGGAATTACCCCACCCATGAATTGGATCTAGCAACAATCATGTTTGCCTTACGGATTTGGAGACACTACTTGTTGGGGGAGAAATTTTGCCTGTTCACAGACCACAAGTCACGACAATACTTGTTCACTGAGCAGAAGTTGAACATGTGTCAGCGCAGGTGGATGGAGTTTCTAAGAGATTATCAGTTCGAGATACAGTATCACCCAGGGAAGGCTAATATAGTTGCTGATGTGTTGAGCCATAGGCAAGTAGTAGAGGTGGCCGAAATGTGGAAGGATAAATGGAAAGATTTTGGACCTCAGGATGCAGGGGGCCCGATCCTTTATGTTTGTCATGACAGTCACACCAGAGGTTATTACGAGGGTGATCCAGGCCCAAGATGCTGATTCATTCTGCTGGGACCAGATTATACGGCCTCTAGCTGGGGGCATAGAGTCCTACTTAGTGAGTTCAGATGGGGGTTTGCAATTTAATTGGAGATTAGTGGTTCCAGAGGAGGAGGAATTACTTCAAGCAGTAATGACAGAGTCGCATGGATCTTGATTTGCAGTACATCTCAGAGGGGATAAGATTAACCGGGCGGAAAAAGTGTGCGCGTGTAAAGTGCACAATCGTTGTGTGTTTCGCCGCCGCGATACAAAAAACCTAAGCTACTACTACACTTGACAAGCAAGCACAACGGTAAGTCGGGTATCGTAAGAAATCCACAGGGAGTGATTAAATTTTAGACTTTAATTGTTTTAATTACTTCAGGAATAAAAGTGTAAAATAAATAAAAGAAAAGGTGATAGGGTGGTTATGGTGACAAAAGAGAAAAAGGAAGAAGTTAACACTAAATTAAAGGAAAGCGAGGATCGGGATCGCATTCTACCACATGGATCGAAACAACTACTAATTAGAATTCCGGCTCGAAAGCAATTTAATCGATCATTTCCAATTAAGCATAAACATCACGCAATAAGGAATTTAAGCCAAAGTTGCGAGATTAAACATTTAATGAAAAATGGTCACACGTGGATTAAATTCAGATTATCGCTATAAACACTAACGTTGCATGACAAAGAAAGTTAAACGCATAATAATCCGACTTTAATACGCGAGGTTTCAATTAAATGCAATTTTACACAAAACCTAGTTTTTGGAGCTCGGGACCCGTAAATGGCGGAACACAATCCCGAACCTATTTATCTAAGGGAAATACATGGAAATTAACTAAATTACACTAAGAAAGCAAGAAATAAAAACAATAAACTAATTATGAAAGCATGTAAATTAACTAGAAAGCAAGAAATAAGGAAATACAACTAAATTAATATAATTAAACTTAAAGTACAACTTACAAAACAAGAGTACAAGAGAGGAGTAGGGCAAATCTCCCAAGTTTACAAACCCTAAAATCTAAGACAAAAATGAAGATCTCCCTTCAAAATGAAGAGAAAGAGTATTTATACAAAATAAATACCAAGGTAAAATTGTAAATAAAAGGGGAGAAAAACAAATATCAGCAGGGCCGAATCGATTCAGCATTGGGCCGAATCGATTCGGTTGGAGAATATCTCGAGGCTGCCATAAGGGCGAATCGATTCGGGTGAAATCCGAATCGATTCGGAATGGTGGACAAATCGATTTGGCTGTAATCCGAATCGATTCGGAAATAGAGGATGGCAAAATATCTCCAACCGAATCGATTTACAAAAGGGGCGAATCGATTCGGACCTACAGGTCTTGAATCTTTCCCCTATTTTAGGTTGGTTTGGAATTCTCTTCCGCTCAAAAGCCCGTAACTTCTTCGTTATGAATCGGAATCGAGCACCATTCACGGCCACGCGAAGCTAGCGAGGAGGGCTACAACTTTCGTGAGATGTAGGTCCAGGTACCCAAGCCGTGAATAGACCAAAATGCCCTAGCGCGTGCGATTGTGTACGAAACTTCACCGGAATGCATCCGAACTTCATACTAAGCATCCAAATACCTACAAAAACTCAATTAACCCCTGCAAAACATGTTAACATAGAAATCCGAGGTTGTCTGGTTAACGAGCATAAATATAGGGATTAAGATACCCGAGGGGGCTAATAACGCGTAGGTTAACGGGTGAAATACGCAATATTTACGTCGTATCAAATATGTACCAGGATATGAGGCGATAGTACTAGTGGAGTGGGATGAAGAAGGACATTAGGGAGGTCATATCCAAGTGTGCAACCTGTCAGCTGGTAAAGGTGGACCATCAGAGACCCCCAGGATTACTTCAGCCGCTAAATATTTCTATGTGGAAATGGGAGATCATTTCCATGGATTTCATCACTCGATTGCCTGCATCGCAGCGAGGTCACAACTCTATATGGGTAGTAGAGGATCGGTTGACAAAGGTAGCTCATTTTCTGCTAGTGCGGACATACTTCACTACGGGACAGTATGTCTAGTTATTTATTGCTGAGATAGTGAGGTTGCATGGGGTGCCCCTGGATATCGTGTCTGATAGATATAAGATTTTTGTGTCACGCTTCTGGGAGAGATTTCGGGATGCTATGGGTATTGAGCTATAGTTGAGTACGACATATCACCCGTAGAAGGATGGGCAGATTGAGCATACTAATTAGATGCTGGAGGATATGCTACGGATATGTGTCCTTGATTTTGGAGGGGGTTGGGAGCAGTACGTTCCACTGGTAGAGTTATCCAATAATAACTCCTACTAGTTTACAATTGGCATGGCTCTGTTTGAGGCATTGTACGGCAGACCTTGTCGTTCCCCCACTTGTTGGCTAGAGGTGGGGGACAATAATTTACTCGGTCCATTGGTGCTTCTGGATAAGTCAACCAGGATTGAGTTAATCAGGAGTCGCATTCGGGTAGCCTAGGACAGGCAAAAAATCTATGTCTATGCAAAGCGGTTATTTAGGGAGTTTAGTGTGGGGGACCAAGTATTACTGTCAGTATCTCCTATGAAAGGAGTGATGAGGTTTGGGAAGAAATGGGAATTGTCTTCGTGGTACATAGGACCATTTCCCATTATCGAGAGGATCAGACGGGTGGGATACAGGCTTGGGTTACCGGAGCAATTGCACTATATTCATGATATGCTCCAAATTTCGTCCTTGAGGCAGTAACTTCGAGATAATTTGGCCCAAACTCATATTGTGATAGATGAGATTGATTTATAACCCGAAAGTTCTTATGAGGAGAGACCAGTAGCTATCCTAGACCATATAAAGCACAGATTGAGGTCGAATGTAGTCCCACTTATACGGGTCAAGTAGGAGTATCATAATGAAGAGGAGTCCACATGGGAGCGCGAGGAAAATATGTGCAAAAAGTATCCGGAATTGTTTTTGCCAGGTATGCCTTACCTTCTGAATTTCAGGATGAAATTTCATTATTAGGGGGGAAGTATGTAATACCTCGTATTTTTCTGGCATTTAATTATGGGATTAAATTAAATTAGGATAAATTAATTAAATATTAATCCGGATTTTAAAATAAATATTTACTAGCATGACGAGAGTTAGTAATTATTGGTAAGAATTATGTTGAATATTGCTTAATGAGTAAAGTAATATATGAGATTGAATTTATTTAAATAATCGCGAGTGAATAATACGATAATTATAGAAACGAAGCCGGGATGCGCGTGTGTCGTGTCAAGACTAAATTAATGGAATAAAAAGTAAATTAATTCTAAGTCGCCTAATGGTAATTTCAAATGCGCCAATGTGTCCGAAAGGGTCGAGATAGTCAGAAAAGTGCACTCGGGGGTTTTGCTTGGGTCTTGGGGCGATTTTAGGCCTAACCAGCAACCCAGGAGGCCATTTCTATAATTTCCAATTTTAGGACATAATTAATGAAGAAAATCGAGAGGTTATATCTGATGGAATCGGGAGTCCTCGAGGGTTAGAAACACTAGAGTTGCAGAGAGGCTAAGGAAGAGAGAAGAGAGAAGGGTTCAAAGGAGGAGAACCCCAAACCCTACACCATTCTCACCAATTCCACCACCAACGCGTAGATTGGGGAACAAGGAGCGGTATCATACTAATCATCTTCTACAATTAAGACTTTCATTCTTGAGGCAAGTATCTAACTTGTTGTTCTTTAGTTGATAACACATGCATGCAAGTGTAGGAGATAATTATTTTATGTCTTCATAAAAGTTAAATGATGTTTTGGGAGATTTATATCGAATTTCTGAGTAGAAACCATGTTAGGACAAGCCTATTGTTATATGTAGATGATTAACTACGAAATTGATGTCCATTAGAGGTTAATTCTGGAATAATTAGGAAGATATTGATCATGATGATAAAAATATGGTTCTTTATGAATTTTCTTGAATTTACCCTTTAATTAAAGGCCCTTGGTGAATTTATATTTATTTTACGTTAGAAATCATATATATAGGATAATATAACTTTTGGTTTCATTGTTTGGGAATTTGGGATGAACTAATAGAGGTTTTGAGGATTTAAGGTGATGAAACTCGTAGGTAAAGAATTGCAGAATGTGGGCCAATAATTGCTCGATCGATCGATGGACTAGATTGATCGATCAACCCTCTTCATCGTTCGATCGACTCCTCCTAGAAATTGAAACTTCTTTCCTTTTTCATGTTAATCCACCCCCAATGTGTAAGGACCTTTGAACATAATTTAAAAATAATAATGGGACTTGGGAAGGACCAGTAGTTTATAGGCAAGGTCTGGGTAACACGACTTTATATGAACTTTAACCGTGGGATTTCGGGGGTATAAAATGGAGTGGGAATCGCGTGTACATTATATCAGGTCTTATGAGAATTAAAAATGACTTAGACCAGTAGGGTAGAGAGCGTACACCTACTGATTTGATATTTATGAAAATAATACACTTCGAGAGTCGAGAAGCACATAAGGACTTACGATAATTGAGAAAGCAAGAGTGGATTAATTATACATAGGACTTGAGCGCTACGTGTCGTGTATGGTCATAATATTATATGGGTCGTATGTGTACCTATCTGAATGATGAAAATATAAATATGTTTGTATGAATATTTATTATAGAAATATCTATGTGTAATTATACGCACGCTACTTGCAATCACAGAGGTTTCGCGCTGGGACAATCTTACCTCGATTGGACCTTATAGGGGATATTGACTTGTACCCTAGAACATAGTATCCTTAGTACAGGATATCTAAGAATTATAGTCAGTCTGTCCTAAGAGACGTGAGGGCATGTACTAACCTATTAGTGACTTGGAACTATGCTTCTCCTCCCATATGTGTGTTTTGTGTTAATACAGTTCGAGATTGATTCCGAAGTGGTACCCCATTTTGTACGAGAGATATGGGGACTTGATAGCAGAGTATGCCAGCATCATTGATTTATATGGGGTGCCCTATTAGTATATATATATTATGAGTGATAAATTAATGTGCTTGTAAGTAGACAAAACTGAATAATTAATATTAGGTGAGTTAAGTGGTTGCGAACTTAAGTCTGTATTGAGATGAACATAATTGGCTTGATAAATTCATAAGAAAAGGTTATCAGATATAAACTGTAGTCATGCGATAATTTGGATTAGAATAGGTGGAGGAAAATTTAGTTAAACAAGTTAACCGAGTTAGCTTTATCTAAATTAATTCAGTAGTACATTAGGCGTGCATACTAGTTGAGAGGTGAGAATTCTCAAGTGAGTGTAGAGGTACTAACATGTATGTAATATCAACTTGTAAGCATTTTATATACTTGTTAACTATTTTTAAAGATGTTTTACACTCGGTCTATGACCTATTACCTGCCATCTATTCTTTTTCTTGTATATATATATATATATATATATGTATGTATGTATTATAGGTGCCTAGCCACAGGGGCGTCAGGCTTAGATCTTTGGAGTGTTGACCTACTGTAGCTAGTGTGGGAGTTGCAGGTCTTTGCAATAGATGACTTCATCCTTTTCTTCTCAATCTTACATTTAGTCATTATTAGATAGGGCATGTATCTCCCATTTCTAGTTTTTATCTAGTTCAGAAAGATTTGTACTCTTTATATATTTCAGTATTCTGTTTTAGTTGGGATTGCTTTTGAATATTACATTATTCTTTTATTTGGGATATTTTATTTGGAGGATTAATCTAGCATGTTTGTTTCATTTGGATGGTTTGGTTTTAGTATTATTACTCGTGTCCATGAAAATGGTTCCGTATATTAAATTATAACAATAGGACTTAATCTATAACATTAAATGTTTTTGACACTTATTTTAATTATTTATTAGGTGATTAATAAAGAAAATTGTTTTTCAACAGTGATGCTAAGAATGAACCAACCGAATAATTTGATTTAATTTAATAAAGGACTTATCACTCGTTATTTAATTAGGCAGGGTATCACAATGCGTCTCTATAACATTGTTTATGAACATATGTCTTGTAATGATAGTTATACTTAGCTAATATAGAGTATCAGCGTGATTGGACTTAGATAGAGGTTATGTATATCCTAGTTTGACTGGGTAGTTTAATTAGGATAACTAAATGAACATGTTAGGTCCGCACTATAGTTAAGAGGTGAGGTTTATCTCAAATGAGGGCGACCGGTTAATTATGAAAGCAATACACTACTGTTTTAAATCGATTTAAAATAATTATCTACTTGCAAAATATTTTTTACTTCACAGGCTTAGACCCACGGGCTTTTGTTTTTCAGTATTTTTCTTTTTATACCTTGGGTATGCACCAGCAACAGCCAGTGAAATGACCTAAGTGCACCCTCTTACTCAGAGTCACTAACCTCGGCATGTCTCATAATCGAGCTGACAAGAAGTTCACAACTGCCATCAGAAAGGTCGTATTCTGCAAGGTCGTCTCTCTACTACCAACCTCGGCTCCGGAGCAGCCGACGTCAACAGTGCCTTATGGGGACAGGTTATTGCCAACATCCTACTCTACTTGAGCCAACATTACATCTCACCTCTGTGCCTAACCTTAGCCAGTGTTCTCGACTGAGCTCATTATGGCTATTGACAAGATAAAGTAACACTATCGGACTTCACCAACCTCGTACTCGTCCAGGCCGAGGTTACATCAGTAAGGGACACAAGTTCGAGCATACGCAATCACATGTAAGGTTTGGAACACGTGGGCAAATCAGTTATAACCGAATCATTCCCCTCACGTGATGGAATATTGTCGTCATCATTATCTACATAAGATTAACAAGGTGTGATTATCATATGGTGGTGTCTGGCTGCAACTCAGTAAGTGATGCAGGAGAAATTTGCCAAGCTAAGACAAAACATAATGAAACCACCTAGGGTCTCACCAGATATGATTACTCCAGCAGCTGCTCAGCCATAGCATGAGGCAATGGGACAACCCCAGGCACCACGAAAGGATTAACCTACTCCTCAATGAAGGAGGGATGTTGCTGACCTTAGGCGTTTATGCCTGGGGAGGCAAGGAAACCCTTACCCCGAGGATAGGTATGATGACATTGAGGCAGAGGATGCCCCGACAGACTTATGGGATCTGTATGAGGTCTTAAACAACACTATACGTCCTATACAGTAGAGCCGAGGTCAGTGTGAAAGACGATATGCTGATGCACGACAGAGAGCGTCAGTTTTTTATCGCTTAAGTAGAGGGTCGGCCATTGAAAGGCTCGGCCCAGTTAATAATCTGAGGCAAAGGCTATCCAGGTCAAGATGCATGGTTGGCTCACAAAGGGAAGGTGGTGATCATCGGCCTCATCATGGTCGACCCCCACATGGACGAGACTGTGGTCAAGGAGAGGTCAACAGCCGACGTTGTGCAGCAGTTGGGGAACTCTCAGTTCACCCTTTAGAAGTGGTTGGGGATAACCTCGGCCAAGCCGACGTTTCCAAACCATGGAATGACTCTATTTAGAGGTTGGAAGAGATTATAGGGAACCTCATAAAAATCTGAGACCCATTATAGTGGGGGTAATCAGAAGGCTCACCATTTGTGGCAAGGATTGTTAACTTCCCAACCCCTGCCAAATTTAAACCTCCGGTGTTGTCTCCTAAGTACGATGGTAGTACTACCCCATTCCATCATATTGAAATGTATCAATCTGTAGCAGAAATTTATTCAATATCTGATGAGATGAGGTGTCGAGATTTCTCAATCACTTTGACTGGGGATGCACATATCTGGTTCACATCTCTTCCTAAAAATCCAGTTGAAAATTTTAAAGGTTTGGCCGAACGGTTTATTCATAACTTATGTTTTGGGCTAAGACCACAAAAGAAGATGACTCACTTTCTTTATGTAAAGCAAGGGAAGAACGAAAGCCTCAGAGAATACATCGTGAGGTTCAACAAGAAAAAAATGGAGGTAGAAGATTATGAAGAGAGCATAGCAATGATAGCCCTTATTGGAGGACTTTAGAAGGGAAAGCTACTTTGGAAGCTTGCTGAAGACCCTCCCAAGTCTATGGCCGAGCTGTTAGCAACAACGGAAAAGGTTATGGATGCAGAAGAAGCAATGGCTGCGAAGTATGAGGATAAGAATGGAAGTAGTAGTGGGACATTTCAAAGGAAAATGGTGGAGAGAAGAGGACTGCAGACAACGAGTTTGCACACTACACTCCTTTAACTGTGAGTTGTGAACATATCCTCAACGAAATAAAGAACGATAGATCCCTGAGATGGACGAAGAAGCTGAAGGCTCCTCCACATAAGAGAAACAAGAATCTATGGTGTGAGTTCCACTAAGATCATGGCCATCTGATTGACAAGTGTTTCGCCCTGAAGGACGAGATTAAGAAGATTTAAAGTCTGGAAAGCTTAGAAAATATGTGGATGGTAGAGCTTCTAAGGGGGAAAGAGACGACCTTAAAAAGAAAAAAAATGATAAATACTGGGAAGATATCCCTGCCAGAAGAGCTGATGACTCAGATGACGACCTTAACTTCCCACTAAAAGATGACAATGCCCTAGTGAATAGGTTCAGTATGATCTCTTTTGGAGTGAACAATATCTGTGGGGGACTAACAGGGGGTGGCTCAAAGGTAATTGATCGCAAGGCTCATGTGGCAGAGGCCAAAGCAGTGACTAAAGTTGAGGTTGTGAACTTGGCATCTACGGAGGTTAAGTGCGAGAAGAAAAAGAAGGTAGATATGGAAACCCTCGTGGTTGGCTTCTCATGACTTGATTTTAAGGGTATCTTAGGTCCCCACGATGACCCTTTAATCATCACCATAAGGGTGCATGGGTGTGAAGTTTACAGGATCCTCGTTAATGGGGGTAGTTCTACAGACGTTATGTTTTGGCCCTATTTTAAGAGCCTGGGCCTTAGCAGAGCTAGGCTTATCCCTTGTCATCATCCCTTGATTGGCTTTAGCGGTGAAAAGGATCATCCATTGGGTATGTATGAAATAGATGTTAGAATGGGGGATGAATAGCCTAAGAGGTTGACTAGAAAAATCAATTTCTTTATGATGGATGGAAATTTCTTCCCAGCTTACAACCTCATTATAGGATGAGTAGCCCTTAAGGAATTTGAGGTCGTGCCTTCAACGGTCCACCAAATGCTAAAATTCTCGACTCCTTATGGAGTAGGGGAAGTTCAAGGTGACCAAACGTAGGTAAGAGAATGCTACTTCAACTCTGCAAAAGAGAGAGAGAGAGTCTGATAAGAGGGAAACAACCACGTACAATATCGACACACTTGATCCTAGAGATAAAACAAAGCTCAAAAAGGGAAAGGCCACGTAGGAGGTAAAATCAATCATCCGCAATGAGGACATGCCGAAAAAAACCATCCAAGTTGGTAAATCCCTAAGACCTGAGGTCAAGGAGGAACTAGTAAAGATATTAAGGAAGAGGCAATGTATTTTTGCCTGGAGCCATGCAGACATGCCGGGTATTGATCCCGAGATTATTTGCCATAAACTCAATGTTGTAGAAGATGACAAGCCCATCAAGCAAAGAAGAAGAGTATACTCACAGGAAAAGTATGATGTCATCAGAGATGAGATTAGAAAGCTTGAATAGGCCAAGTTCATCAGAGAGGTCATATACCATGAGTGGTTATCTAATGCTGTCATTGTGCCCAAAGCTAATGGGAATTGGAGGATGTGTGTAGATTTCACTAATTTAAACAAATCTTACCCAAAATACTGTCTCCCCTGCCTCCTATTGATCAGATGGTGGATGCCACATCAGGACATGAACTCATGACCTTCATGGATGCGTATTCTGGGTATAATTAGATCTTCATGGACTCGATAGACTTAGAGAAGACAACCTTCATTACAGACAAGGGGACCTATTGCTACAAGGTCATGCCCTTTGGCATAAAGAACACAGGGGCTACTTACTAACGTCTTGTAAATAAGATGTTCGAAGATCAGATAGGCAAATCCATGGAAGTTTATATGGATGACATGCTCACGAAGAGTTTGAAGGCCGACACTCATGTGGCCGACCTTAAAAGAACTTTTGACACCATGGACAAATACAGAATGAAGCTCAACCCGGCTAAATGTGTCTTCGCGGTAGGAGCAAGAAAGTTTTTGTGATTTATCGTCAACCAAAGGGGAATATAGGCTAACCCAAACAAGATAAAGGCTTTGTTAGAGATAAAGACCCCCAGAACTATCAAAAACGTTCAGAGGCTAACCGAGAGAGTTATTGCACTTAATAAGTTAGTCTTAAGAGCCACAAATAAGTGTCTTCCTTTTCTTAAAATTATTAGAAAGTCCTTCGAATGGAACGAGGAATGTGACATTACTTTTAAAGAGCTAAAGTCCTACCTCGGTTTTCCCCTACTACTATCTCGGCCAGTTTATGGTGAGAAGCTATATGTATACTTAGAAGTCTCAGAGTCAACTATTAGTGTTGCGATTATAAGAGAAGAGGATGGAGGGAAGATACCAGTTTACTTCAGTAGCAAGGCACTCCAAGGGTCTTAGAAGAAGTACCCCTCGGATTGAAAAGTTATCCTACTCTTTGATACATGCTTCTAAGAAAATGAAGACGTATTTTTAAGTCCACTCTATGGTCGTCCTCACTGATTCCACGCTCAGATAGGTCCTCCATAAGCCTGAGAAGTCAGGTAGGCTAATGACTGGGGGAATCGAGTTGGGAGAATACGATATTATTTATCAACCTAGGGTTTTCATAAAGGGATAGGCACTCACAAACTTTGTAGTTGAGTTTACCTAAGAAGAGACCGATGATGAGGAGAGTCACGGGGCCCCGGATGAACTAGACATAATCATCTTTTGAGATTCGGACGAGGTTGAGTTAAGCAAAGCCAGATAAAGAGCATTTAAGAATGAAGGAGAGAGATACGTCTTCAGATTGGGGACCCTAGCCGAGGGTAACTTCTCTTCATGTGGAACCATCTGAAACCTCTTCGTTGATGGGTCATCTTATGAAAGAGAAAATGGAGCAGGGATGATAGTGTCAACACTGGATGGTACCGATATTGAATATGCATTGAGGTTCAACTTTAAAGATTCCAACAATGAGTCAGAGTATGAGTCATTGATATCAGGTTTCTCTCTGGCAAAATCCCTCAATGTTAGCGAGCTCCTAGTCCATAGTGACTCTAGGTTAGTCGTGAACCAAATCCTGGGCGTATATGAGGCCAAAGATGAAAGGATGTCCAGAACCTGAAGAGGGTGAGAGCGATAGTAGAGATATTTAAGGAAGTCAAAATGAAGAGGATACCTTGGCTAGATAACAGTCGATTGAATGCACTCATGATGTTGGCCTCTGTAACAAGGACATACATAAGGAGAACAGTGTCAGTTGAGATTTTGCTCAAGAAGAACATCGAGGAGGAAGAGGTTGCTAGACCTTGCTTAAATCTGATTATGGAAACCTCATGGATAGATCCTCTCATAAGATACATCAGAGAGGGTGAACTATAAGAATCGCAGTTAGAAATGAGAAAGCTGAGGTTCAGAGATGCTAAATTCTCAATTTTAAGAGATGTCCTGTATAAAAAGGGATTCCTTCTCCCTCTCCTCAGATGTTTCTACCCTTCAGAGATTCCACACATCTTGCACCATGTTCATGAAGGATCTTACTCCAATCATATAGGGGGAAGGCCGTTAGCTAAGAGGATAATCACTCAAAGGTACTGGTGGCTGACCTTGCCCAAAGATGCAGCCACATATATGAAGAAGTGGGACAAGTGCCAAAGGTTCTCCACCATCCCTCATCAACCTATGACTTTAATCAGATCCCCTTGGCTATTTGTAATATGGGGCATTAATTTCGTAGGACCCTTGCTAAGAGCTGTAAACAACTACCGGTTCTTAATAGTGTCAATTGATTATTTCTCCAAATGGGTAGAAGCTGAGGCAATGATCACAATCATTGAACAGAAGACCATCCAGTTCTTTTGGAAGAACATCATATTCATGTATGGTCTTCCAAACACCCTCATCTTAGACAATGGAACCCAATTGAAGAACGTATCATTGGAAAAATACTGCGAAAGAGTGGGAATCAAGAAGTTCTTCTCTTCTCCAAGCTGACCTAGGCAAATGGTCAGACTGAGGTCACAAATAGAAAAATCCTTGATGGGATAAAAAAAGAGGTTGGAAGAGGCCAAAGGAAGATGGATAGAGGAGGTATATGCAGTGCTTTAGGCCTATAGGATGACATCGAGGACACCAACAGGGGAAACTCCATTTATGTTAACCCATGGCTTAAAGGCTATAATCCCAAAAGAGGTAGGACTTCCTACTCATAGAATTCATATGACCCTCAAAATAATGGGAGTAAAGAACACTTGATCTTAATTTAATTGAAGAAAGAAGAGAGGATGCAGAGATAAGACATGCATCCTATCAGTAGAGAAGTATGAAATTCTGTAATCAAAGGATGAAGTTAAGGGCTATAGTTATGGGAGACCTAGTCCTAAAGAAGACGTGGAAAAAAGAAAATAAGCTCCATCTAATTGGCATGGTCCTTATAGGGTAGTTGATGAGGTTGTGCCTGGTACCCACCCATTAGAAAATCTTGAAGGAGAACCTTTATCCAACCCTTGGAATGCCGGTGACTTAAAGAAGTATTACATATGATGGTGCAGTTGTCCTTATCTTTTTGTAATACAAGTACCATTTTATACAAAGGATGTTAACGAAAAGATAGAAATGTTGTGCTGATACTTTTATTATGTTTTTAACATCATTAATTTGGTCAATTATGAGGTGAGACATCATAATTTGGCGACCTCAGACCTTAAAACATCATTAAGTTGGTGAAATTATGAGGTAAAACATCATCTGTTTGGTGACCTCAAATTATTAAACATCATTAAGTTGGTGAAAATATGAGGTGGAACATCATAATTTGGTGAGCTCAGACCTTAAACATCATTATTTGGTGAAAATTGCAGGTTGAACATCATAATTTGGTGACCTCAGACATTAAAACATCATTTATTTGATGAAATTTTAAGAGGTGAAGCATCATAATTTGGTGACCTCAGACCTTAAAACATCATTAAGTTGGTGAAAGTACGAGGTAAAACATCATTTATTTAGTGACCTCAAATTATTAAACATCATTAAGTTGGTGAAAATATGAGGTGGAACATCATAATTTGGTGACTTTAGACCTTAAACATCATTATTTGGTGAAAATTGGAGGTTAGACATCATAATTTGGTGACCTCAGACCTTAAACCTCATTATTTAGTGCAAATTTGAGGTGGAACATCATAATTTGGTGACCTCAGACCTTAGACATCATTATTTGGTGAATATTAGCGGTTAAACATCATAATTTGGTGGCCTCAAATTACTAAACATCATTAAGTTGGTGAAAATATGAGGTGAAAGATCATAATTTGGTGACCTTAGACCTTAAACATCATTATTTGGTGAAAATTGGAGGTTAAACATCATAATTTGGTGACCTCAGACCTAAACATCATTATTTGGTGAAAATTTAAGATGAAACATCATAATGTGGTGACCTCAGACCTTTAACATCATTATTTGGTGACCTCAGGCCTCAAATAACATTAGATTGGTGGAAATAAGAGGTAAATCATCACAATTATAGTGCAACACCAACATTTAAATTTCAAGCAAAACATCGTATGAAGCAATAAAATCTGAAGAATTTGAACTAATGATTATCATAAAAAAGGGTTCACAGTTACAAAACAGAGTGTTAATAGCCTTCATCAGAGTTTATAAAAATAAGAGTTACAGACAAAAGGGGGAATCAAAATTATAACTATTGAAAAGCTTCATAAGAAAATAGCCCATGTCTCTAGAGCGGCAGTCATCTGGTCATGGATGATGTTTGTCACTTCAACTCCATCATAATGATGAGTAGCGTCTTAAGTCTCTGTGACCTTGAGAGGAGAAGTCTCGGCTGGAGCAATATCAACCTCTTCAACTTCCTTCAAGGTCTGAGTGAATCGAGGGTCTCCAAAGCCGAGACCAACTAAGTCTGAGGCAGTTAAGGCCCAGACTCACCCTCCTTCATGGTTGCGCACCTTCTAGTTTCTTTGATACCCCTCTCTAGGTATTCAAAGTCGAAGCTGATAAATTTATTTGAGACCTTGTAGTCTTCAATGGGCTTCTTAGCAGCCTCTTCCAAAGCAGCCTTAACTGCACCATCAACCTTCGACTAAAGAACCTTATCATTGGCCTTTAGAGCTTTTTTATGATCCTTCTTGGGCTGAGATATGTTGTTGTCCTTCTCCTTGATGGATCCCTTCAACCTTTCAACCCCTTCATTCAAAGAGGACTCAACCTTCTCAGTTTCCCTACCCTTATCTATAAGGGGAAGTTTCTGCAAAGTCCAATCAATAAGATGATGAAAGGAGAACACACCCTGCATAAGAAGATTAAACATATGAATATATGAGTTATAATTTCTAAAAACCCGATGTTACACTTGTGAGCAAATGAGAAAAAAACTAGTACGTGGATTGACTTGTGAAGAGCAAACTCGTCCAATAAAGTGGCATCCAATACACGTAGAAAATGCTTTTCTTCCTTAGTCATTATTTTGCCAATAGCATCGATGGCCTTCAGACGGTGGACGATCAAGCTATCTCCAATTTTGAGCTGAGATAGATGAGCAGCTAGGGCATCGTCTATAGAAATGGGTATGTCACGATCCTTGGCCTGAGCCTTACTCGACCTTGTATGCTCCAGGTCAACCATGGACTTACTATTTTTATTGGCATCGGCCTTAGAGGTGCCTATGATCTTCTTGGTGTTAAGTGGGGGTGAATTTTTGCCACCCATTTTCTCCATGATCTTAACAAGGCCTTCCTAGAACTCGTATAATATGCGTGCAAGGCGCTCTGCAAAAGACAAATCTCTGAGTTAGTCAGTCTGAGATATAAAATATAAGACGTATAACTTGGGTCAAATAAATTAAAATGTAGGAAGCTCTTCCAAGGTTTCACCCCCTAAACCTGTCTGAGATAGTTAGTAGGGGGTCATCAGATGCTCAAATTTAACAAGACGACCTTTCTTTCCCTGATTGCGAAGGTCCTTAACATTTTTATAGTTATGCTGGATAAGACCAGGGTTAGATTTAGGAGCAAGGGAGACCTTCCACCCATCTTAGAGGGGTCCTTGGAACTGACGTTCTAGAGGCCTTGTCTGAACCAAATTACAATGCCCCAAAAATAAAGAAGTACTGAGGTTTCCAATTATGGTTTAAAGTTTGGGTAACCAAGATTATTTTCTTCTCTGATTTCCTGACTAGGAATTGATAATAGTAGGGGTGATTTTTAGCAGACGAAGGAACACAAAAACCTGTAAAAACTCAAACTAGAAGGTCTGAATGATGAACATCCCTCCAAAGTACGATGGCCCCAATCATAACCCTCCATGCATTTGGGGACAATTCAGAAGGGGAAAGATTTATATGGGAGAGTATATCTCTGATTGATGTGTGGATAGGAAGACGAAATCCCAACTTAAAGATCTGGTCATAAACACAGATCTCTCCATCTCGGCTATTGAAGGCGCTCTCATCCCTAAATGGTTTCCTTAGGATGATTGAAGAATCTATGGAATAGAGCTTCCTGAAAGAGAGAAGATCATACTCATTCATGGTACTCTCATACTCGATGGCCTCACAGTTATCAAGTTTGCTCCCTTCATCGTCATCACCATCCTCAGTAACGTCATCCTGGGCAGGTGTAGGAGCACCACTAGGAAACCTATGAGCAAATTTAACCTCGGTGGCAGTTGATAGGGGAATATCATTAATAGGAGGGGGAATTTCAACACTTATCCCTAATATTTCAACATCAGAAGACCTACACGAAGTGGTAGCACCTTGGTGAGACAAGGCACGACTTAAAACCTCGGCTCCCTCAGGAACCTCACCTTACTTAGGAGAATAATCCATATCCTCTTAAAAAGAGTCTACAGACTCTCCCACTTCAGACGATGATATAGGGTCTGAGGAAGAGGCCTCGGACATTGGGATAGGATTCTCAAGAACCTCTGCAGGCTCAAGGGTATATGACCTTTAGCGGAGGACAAAAAATTAATCTGCGGGGAAAGGCCATAACCCTATGAGCTTCCTTTTGTGCTAGCTCTATCTCCATAATCTTCTCAAAGGTCTTATCACTAAGAGCTGGGAACGCTTCCATAAGTTGGTACAAGGGTCTGAGCATAAGGAAGATGACACTACACTTAAAGGAAGGACTCAAACTACAAATAGGAATAAAACTTAAAAGAACCTAAATTAAATATCAAAGGGTAGAAGTTAAAAGGTCTTCAATGAAGAACACCAAGAACACTTAAGGGTAGGTCACCGGAGAAGGTGACCGGAAGTTCACCGGAAGCTAGAAAGGAAGGGGTATTGGATAGAGTAACCTCGGAGAAGCCTAGAATGGCCTTAAAATGCTTAACCCCACCAAGCCTGACCTAATAACCAGCAAACAATGGAAGTTTTTGTTCATAAAAAAAAAAGACCACCGAAAAACTAAAATTAAAAAATCAAATATACCCAAAAATGGAAGAAGAAGGGTCAAAGGAGGTTAACTGGTCAACGAAGGGCAAAGGCTTACAAGCTTGAGATGTACAAAAAACTAGAGAAATGACCAAGCTTTGGCTATGGCGGTTCTGTAGCAAAGAAAGCTTAAGCGCGAAGATGGGAAGGAAAGAGAAAATGAAGAAATAAAATAAGGTTTTAAACCTTCTCAAGGATGGGACACACATTCCAGTACACCATCATTACCCTAGAAAATCCAAAAGGCGCATTCAAAATTATCAACACCTTAGGGAATACGTTAGTCACTTCAGTGAGTGACATGTGTCAAGGAACCACTTCACACCCCAAAGCACTAAAAGAAACTCAGCCTCGGCCTAGCATACCCCCCAATCGTCTACTTGCATAGGAGACTAAGGGATAGTATTGATTGATATGCCCAAAGTGAACCTTCGTAATCAGAGTCACTAACCTCGGCCTGTCTCACAACCGAGTTGAAAAGAAGCTCACAACTGCCATCGGAAAGGTCGTATTCTACAAGGTCGGCTATCTACTACCAACCCCGACTCTGCAGCAGCCGGAGTTAGCAGTGCTTTATAAGGATAGGTTATTATCAACATCCTACTCTGCTTAAGCCGCCATTATATCTCACCTCTGTGCCTAACCTGGGCCAGTGTTCCCGGTCGAGTTCATTATGGCTATTGATAAGACAAAGCAATACTATCGGACTTCACCAACCTCGTACTCATCCAGGCCTAGGTTACATCAGTAAGGGATATAAGTCTGAGCATATGCAAGCACATGTAAGGTTTGGAACACGTGGAAAAATCAGTTATAACCGAATCATTCCCCTCACATGATGGAATATTACGGTCATCATTATCTACATATGATCAGCCATGTGTCATTATCATACTAGTTTGATTCTCACACACATGCTCATTTCATGCTTGGCGGTATATTACACCTCCCAAGCACTATATATAGAGGTCTTCCTCTACCTTGTAAAGGGATCGATAATTGCAACCCTAGATAAAACTATGTTGGTTTATAAAGTAGAGAGAAAGCTTGAGAGATCGTATCTATGGCCATTATTGCCTTCATCTAGTGAAACTACTCACAGTGGACGTAGGCCAGATTGGCTAAACAACTTATATACTGGTGTTTCTCTTCTCCTCACCTCATTCTACTGGTTATTTACTATTTATACTGCTATTGTTATTGCTAGCTTGAGCTTACCAACATCTCATTTGGTGGTGCTGTTTATAGCATCATCACCCTGGACCATAGGGATATATTCATTATTACCATGCACTAGTTGTGAACGCTACATCTTTTATTAGACGCCTCATTCTATTTTATCTATATAGGATTAGTCATTTCAGTTTTAGTTTTGGGCGTGTTTACTGTAGATGGATAGGTTTTTATATTACTATAAGACAATTATATTTTAGTACCCACTTTATTTATTTAGTTTACTCTTTGGATGTTTTATTTTGGTGACCGATGGTTTATTCGGTTCACTCCTATTATCTATCTATGCTTGAGGATGATTCATTCATTTTGATTATATGGTTTTACTTGTATTATTTATATAATGTTGTGATTATGATAGTGATGTTGAGAATGTATCATACTGAGATTCTAATTCTATTTTAGTAGAGGATTGGCCACGAGGTATTTAAATATGCGGGTTGTCACATGATTTTGATTTTCAGGGAACTAATTTATTTTTACAATCGAGAGACACTACGCGTTGTCCTCTTTTTTATACCTACCCCGCTATATCCAAACCACCCATCATCGAACAAAATATTTATTCAAAAAAAAATTTATTGTCTAATTTCTTCGTTGAAGGCATGCCCCATGTTACATAAACGAAAATCCTATTTTTTGAGAACATGAAACCTCGTGGGAGCCCACTATTAATCCTATAAGATCAACTTGTTTTATGGGTAGACCCTCAAATATTTCTCCTACTAATTTATGGTAAATTAGATGTTGATTTATTTTGTACATACTTTATTCTATAAATAATCTATTTATTTTAATTTTGTTTTGCTTGGTTCTAACATGTTTTGCAAGATCATTGAACTTGATATCCGGGATTCACCCTATATTGGATAACATCACTCTATCACTTTAATTGTATATTGTTCTTAATTAACATTGAGAACAATATAATGTTTTAGTTAGGGAGGGTTATTATGTATTTTCATACATCATGTTCATTTTTCATAATTACATATTATTACCAAGCTTATATATATATAAATAAATAATTATAAAGATTATTATAAAAATTAAAAATAAAAAAATATTTTCTTTTTCTTCCTTTTAGACTTTTTGCCTAATTTTTTTTTAAAAGATTTTAATCTCTAGTTACGTCATTATTTTAACAAAAAGAAATAAACATTTCCCATAGTTTGCTTGAATTAATAGCTCTTTAGTTCATTTACCATTATCATTATGCTTTATTAATTCACATGATTCATAAATTGACACCTTATGCACAATAAAAATATTACTTTCATAATTGTTAAAAACCAAATGACCAAGTAAATTTCAAGATGCATAGGTATACTTACCATATGAGCTTTGTGTTATCTCTCTATTCTGAGTGATGTATACACTTATTCATTATTCTTTTGAAAAATATTTTAAGTCATTCATAATCTCGATATTTTTTTCTTTGATTGTTGATTAAAGGATGGTGATATGATATTTTGATGAAACAAAATTCTAAAATTATGTTTTGCCCCCACTTTTTATTAAAGGCAATTCATTCTCACCATTACACCCATTTTACCAATATCTTGAAAATTGATTAAAAAGAGATTGGCATAGGAACTGAACAAAAACAAAAGAAGAGAGGATAATTTAATACCTCGTGATTTTGGACCGTAAAAATCTTTTTACAATTAAAATAATCATAAAAGTATTTTTTATTAGATTTAATAATTTTTTTCATTTAAAAATACTGGTTATGATATATAAGAAATAAATTTATAATTGCATTCGAAATTGCGAAACAAATTGGATTTTTTCAACTTTTCTTCTCTATCGGTTGAATAGGGTGGGAAGAGATTCACCCGGGGGGAATCGATTCGTCCCTAAGGGGGAATTGATTCGGTCGGGGAAGATTTGGCAAATTTTCTTACTTTAAGGTGTTTTTGTTGGTTTCAAATTCTTTTATTTTCCTATATTAAAAAGGCTTGGATTTACACTTTTTCCAACACTTTAAACTCATCTCAAAAAGCAGTAGCCTCCCAATTATTATTTCTTCTCTTCTATAATATCTAAACCCCATTAAAAATAAGTTTTAACTCAAGTTTTCTCAAGAACATCCAGGAACGAGTCTTTATTATTTTCATGAGAAGAACACAACCATATAATCATAATTTCAAGACGATAAGGCATGAATACTTCTATTGTTCCCCTTAAGTGTTGTATGTTTTAAATGTTTCCTAAACCTTAATTAATCGTGTTTTCCTAAAAGTAATTAGGAAGATTAATTATGGAAATGAAACTGAATTCGGGGATGTCTTTATTCAATCTAAAAATATATGAGTTAAGCCTTAGAACATCGCATGCTTAGATTAGTGGTTTGGATTATAGTAGATTTGTGGGACGAATCACAAGTTAGAATGAAAATATAAACTTGGAAAAATGTTTCGATTCATAAAATTACGATATTAAATGTTTATGTTGTAGGAAGAATTTTCTGACAACCCGCTATCCGGAATAAAGGGTGGCTAGCCCTATACCCCGATAAAATAGGAAATCATTGATAAATATCATTCTCAGCATCACCGCAATATGCAAAGTATACGGAATAACCACTCTATATTCCAGAAAACGAGTTATCAAAAACTTTGATTTGAAATTAAAACGAGAACGTTTTCAACAACCCATAATAGAAATAGAGGGTGGAAACCCCCACAAGCGTATATAAGAAACCCAACAATACAAAAGGACCAAATGAAACGTCGGTCAATAGAAACCACCCAACATACAAATAGTACCAAGTGTTACATAATAGATCCATTATACAATTACAACGGTTTGGGCAATAAGCCCGAATAAACTGAACATAACTAGAAACATAAATGGAGGCGTCTACACAAAACTCCCGTGAAACCCGCACAGTGTCACGGCTCCTCAAAACATAAGGAAGGAAGGGTCATTACTGGCGACCGTGCGGCGGAACACCTGAACGGATTTTATATATATATAGCAAGAAAGGAAAACCGGTCAGGGCCGGGTATATGTGATCAATAGATAAATGACAGGTATGACAATGATGCACAATAATCAAGAATGATAGTCTAGCATGGTAACATCATATAGGGAACTAAAACTGATGAAGGACTATATAGAGTGAAATTCATGTTAAAAAACAGAATTAAAAGTACTTATGAGCCTTTAACATCATTCATCATATTTCAATTTCAATCTTCTTCTTTTTTTCCATTCCTTATCAGGAATATAATTATCATCATGTGCTCTATATGTCACTAATCTCAATAGCATGCTCCTTGCGGCATAAATTTGCCCTTTACGGCATTCATGTTCCACCGAGTCCAACTCGATAATTAGAATAGTCATAAATATAAATATAACGATTCTAAGACCGCCCGTCCAGGTTTCCCCACTGTGCGCATCCCTAAATAACCATCATCTTCTAGGGCCTAACATAAGACAACCTGGGATCTTATCGAAAACATCGGGAAGCGGCCATATGCCTGCGGGGTTTCTGAAATGTAGCAGAATCGATTCGGATGGAAATCGAATCGATTCGGTCAGAAGGTTTGGGTTTCTGCATAACTCCGAATCGATTCGGATCAATTCCGAATCGATTCGGTTCACAAGACCTGGGCACTGGACCTAACCGAATCGATTCGCCCAGGGGGCCGAATCGATTCGGGCCTGCGATTTAGCCAAGAATTGGCTATTGAGTCTTGGACTCCATTTTCTACCCCAACTCAACTTTCTTCAACCCAAACTTATATACCAACACTAAAATAACATCAATGATGCTATTGATCATCTAAAACCTCATGAATCATCTTTGAGTGGATCAAACCCAAAAATACATAAGAAAACCCGAAGTTTGCTAAACTAAAATCAATACACCATTACCATAATAAATCATTTATCTCAAGACACAAATAGCAAGTAAAAACTTTCCTTGATTCAGCAACTTTGCAGAATTCTTGGTGTAGTAGCAAGAGCCTCTCTCAATCTCCAAAGCTTTCTCTCTACTCTTCTCTTTCTCTCTTTGGTTTAGGAAGGGATTTAGGGGAAATTAGAAGACTTACTAGGCTTAAGTCGTGGCTTAAGGCAAATGTCCCACTTAATTAACTCATAGTGCGATAAAATAATACGCAACTGCATAATTAAAGCACAACCAGTCAAAAATGCCCAAAACTACAAAATACAATATGGTACATTATTTGACTATTTCGCACGTTCCGAAATCAACTGCAACCTCCAAATTATCATTTGGACATTTTAAAATTCAATTTAGGTTCCGGTCTCATAATAAAGCCAAATATCATTTTATATACAGATGATATTAATAAGCATGACATAGCAATATTTTCCCATAATCATGATATGTATGCAAACTCATAATAAATATCAACTTACTACGTTGAATTAACATTCAAATCATAACCTAACACTGGTCTCTAATTACTATAATAAGTAATTACCATAAAATACGGTCTCATAAGCGAGGGTTATTACAAATTTATTATTATGGAGGGACACTATTACGCATATTTGATTTGGATTATATGTTAAATTGTTAAAATATCACTCGTATCGGAATTATGAAATTGGACAACTTGTGTAACTATTTTGTAGAATTTGGCTATTACATAATTAGATGGATGTAATTTAAATAGAATAGATATTGGAGGATTGATTGGAGGATTATAGTGTTTAATTAAAATATAATTGATGTCAAGGTGGTTCATGTTAATAGTTCAATGTCGTGGTAACGTTAGGATTTTCAGAAGTAGTTGTACTATCACTTGTTTTATAGGTTTCTTGTTAGGTATGGGACTAGTAGGTAGACTTTCTTGTTGTTGGCACTTTCTAGGTATGGGACTCGTGAGTGTGTAATTGTACGGTTAAATATTTTCCAGGGTGAGACTAGGTAATATGCCATTACATTATTCCTTTAATTTAGTTGAGAGAATAGGGATGATTTTTAGCAGGTATTATTCCTCGGTAGTACTTATGGTTTGGAGATCTATAAGTATGGGACTAGGGGTGATTTTTGGTTATGATGCCCAAATTGTGGGTGTAGCTAAATGAGAATAAAGATAACTTGATCAAAATTAATAACTAATGCCTAAGATAACAAACGGGTATTAAAATGATTTTTCATTGCGAGTATGTGTAGGTCTAACGATAATTGGTCTGAGTTGCTATAACTACATGGGTATGTATTTGCGTCATGAGTATGTGTAGGGCTAACAATGATTAGGCTGACTGGATATAGTGACATGGGTGTGTGTTGGCATCATGCGTATGTGTAGGGCTAACGATAATTGGGACGATTGTCTATAGTGATGTTTCGTGTGTCAAACCTCACGAGTATATGAAGAGCTAATGAAATTGGGCTTAATTTGAGTAAGATAAAAGGTAAAATTATAATTCTCTATTGAAATCACATAATTAGACTTGAATAATGGGGTTGCTTAGTTATGTGGGTAGTTTTCTACTTTACTCACATGTTCTTATATACTTAAATTTAGCATACTCTATTTTCTTATTTATTTTCTATGATGCTTATGTCTAGATTCACGGATCCTAATTGGAACAAGTATATAGTATTCATGCGTTGGTCTTTGACTCATTCAGTTGACTAACATTTCAGGTATAGTTGCATGAGTAAATTCATCAATTGGATTTAATATTCGTGGAGTGCATATGGAGATACCTTATTGCTTCGGTAGTTTAGATTCTTCCATTCCACTCTTTTATTTATGAGATAGTTATCTATGGATTTGGTGGGCCATTCAATTCCACCATTGTTAATCGTTTCTTTTCAGTTGGAGTTACAGTTGGATGATTTCATTTAAGGATTAATTTATTTTTTGCAGTTGAGTTTTATTCTGGAGTTAGCATGGTGATGCAATTTATTGTGTGGATGTTTATGTTCATTGGATTAAATTCAGATTATATATTGTGCAAAAAAAATTTAATATCTCATATTTCTGTCACATGTTAAGAATGTTATTTTAATTATGATGGCCGACGTAGTTTGGCAGTGGCAACTAGCCACCTCCAGTATCAAAATATACGGGTGTCACAGAAAAGAAAAAGAAGAAATGTAAAGAAAAATATAAATAAGGAATTCAAAAATAGCAACGAATTCCAAAAAAAGAAATAGAAAAAACTCTTCAAGTTCTCCCGTATTAAAAACAAAAATAATTTTAATCTATTAATTTTAACATCTATTTACACATTTCCATCCCTAAAAAGTCCTTAAATGATCAATAGTGTTACTATGATTCTCTTTAGTATTAAAAAGACTACATTTTCAAATCCTTTAGAAAAGGATATCATATCATGATATTATATTTTATCGTTTTATATAAACATATTTCATCCTTGACTTGTACAAGGCTTTGCTTCTAATTACACTTACTCTTTATGGCTAATGTCCCGAGTGACTTACACCAATTCGGAGTATCTTCTTTTTTTAGTCTAATCACCATTGAGATTTAAACTAGTGCACTTTATTATAAACATCGTGTCATTAAATACGGAAGATAATATCATTTGTAATTTTTGTGTCACACACCACGCACTTAGTCAATATACGAATCTCATGAATTTGTTTAACATAATAGTTATAGTAAATAAATTATTAGAGAAATTTTCTTAGTAATTGCTATTATCTTGTTGAAATCTCAAACAATATTTGAGCTTTGTGTTCAGAAAATGGGTAACTATTTGGGAATAATCTGATGTTTTTTAGTATCACTACTATAAACTCTCACGAGATAAAAATCTTCCACTAGGATAACAAAGGGATTTAATTTCTTGTTGCGTAAGCTAAATTCTACCGTTCATTCTATGAAAGTGGATCTCTATCATTTTTATAATCATTGAATAATATAGAGAATTTGACATGAACATATTTTTTACTTTGTCACCGGGGACCAAAAACACGCTAGCAAGGGGGTATGATTAGTGTGAAATATTATATCTTATAACCCCTATTTATTTGCAATATTTAAATCCCGTGGTCGTTAAAGCTCACATTCTATATCCATTTACAATATAATCTTGATTTTATTGATTAATCAATTTTACAAGGTTTATTTGAGTATTTACAGGACTTTGGAAACTAATGGTGAAGTCTTAAAGTGTTCAGAGGAAGAAACACTCACAAACGCACGTTTAGGGACCAAATATATTTTCATGATGCTATTACCGAACTTGAACTCTCCCTAAAGATTCCCGGCCTTGAAATAAAGAATGTATGGGTATTAATGACACGTCAATCAAATCTCAAACATAGAAGTTTTAATGAGTAAAAGTTTAAAATAGGGAAAATTCAAAGGTCAAAGCTCCGGGACAATGCATAAGTAAAACCTTATTACATGGACTCTAGTGGAAATTTATAATCCTCGAAATGAGGGATGCATCAGTTCAAACGACACATCACGAGTATGTGAGGAGATAATGAAATTGGGTGGACTGGCTATATTGAGGGGAATGGGTGTAATGTGTTAAAACTTAAGCGCACCTGATGCATGACCAATAGAAAGGTTGACTGGCTATAGTGGATTTTCACTAATAAGAATAATTAAATTGAGTAAGATAAAGGTCAAATTCTAATTCACTATTGACATCACATAATTGTCCTTGAATAATGGGGTGGATTAGTTATGTGGGTAGTTTTTTTTACTTTACTCGCATGTTATTATATCCTTTAATTTAAAATACTTTATTGTAACATTTATTTCATATGATACTTATGTCTGGATTTCTGAATCCTAATTAGGAGAAGTAGTTGGTATTCATATGGCGGGCTCTGACCCATTCAGTTGACTAACATATCAGGTATAGTTGTTGAAGTAGCTCCAATTATTGGATTGGAGATTCATGACGTGAAACTGAAGTTATTTTATTGCTTTAGTTGTTTAGATTTCTGCATTCCATCATTTTATTTACGAGACATTTGTGTATAGATTTGGTGGACCATTCGGTTCCATTGTTGTTTACGCTTTTTTGTAGTTAGACTTATAGTTGGATGATTTCATTTAAGTATTAATATATCTTTTAGAGTTGAGTTATATTCTGGAGTTAGCATGGTGATGGAATTTATTGTGTGGATATTTGTATTCATTAGATTACATTCGTATTATATCTCATGGAAAAAGTTTTTAATGCCTCAAATTTTTGTCATAAGCTAAGAATGCTATTTTAATATGACGTCTAGTGTAATTTGGAGGTAGGGACTGGCCACTTCCAATGTCAAAATATGCGGGGTGTCACTGAACAGAAGAAGAAAAGAAAAGAAAAGAAAATTATAAATGACAAATTCAAAAATAGCAAAGAATTCCAAAAATAAAAGAAAAAGAAAAAAATCTTAAAGTTCACCCTTTTTTAAAATAAAAATCATTTTAAGGTGTTATCCTTTAACATCCATGTACACATTTTCCATCATGAAAAGTCCTTAAATGATCATAGGGTTAACATGATTTTCTTTGGTATTAAAAATATTACATTTTTAAATCCTTTAGAAAACGATATCCTATCATGATATTACATTTGATCATTTTATCATTTTATGCCTACATGTGTCACGTCACTTATATCAATTCGAAGTATTTTTATTTTTTTAGTGTAGTCACTAGCAAGATTTGTACTTGTGCAATTTATTATGAACCTCTGGTCATTAAATGCTGAAAATAATATCATTCATTATTTTTGTGTCCACACCATGCACTTAGTCAATATATGAATTTCATGAATTTGTTTAATATAACGATTACAGTAAATAAATTATTAGAGAAATATGCTTAGTCTTTACTCTGATCTTGTTGAAATCTTAGACTATATTTGAGTATTGTGTTCAGAAAATGAGTAACTATTTAAGAATAATCTGATGATTGTGAGTATCATCATTGTAGACTCTCACGAGACAAAACAGTTTCACTATGATAACCTAAGGTTTCAACTGCTTGTTGCATAAGCTAAGTGCAACCGTCCATACCACAAAAGTGGATCTCTATCCTTTTTATAGTCATTGAATAAAATAGCGAATTTGACATGAACATATTTTTCACTTTTTTCTCGGGACTAGCAACACATTAGTTATTAGGTGTGATTAGTGTCAACTATTGTGTTTTATTACACCTATTTCTATGCAATATTTCATTCCCATGGTCATTAAACTCACGTCTTATACCCATTTATTGTATATTCTTGATTTTCATAATTAATCGCATTTGCAAAGTTTATTTGAGTATTTACATGATTTTCGTAGCTAACGGTGAAATCTAGAAGCGTTCTAAGCATGAAACATTCACAAACGCATTTTGAGGGGCAAAATATATTTTCATAACGATATTACTGAACTCAGACTCCTCTCCTCATAAAGACTTTCGGCTTCGAAACATGGAATGTTTTTATTTAAATGGCGCGTTAATCCGATCTCAAACAAAGAAGTGATGAAGAGTTAAAGTTTAATACCGAGAAAAGTCAAAAGTAAAAACTTCACGTAAAGGCAAAAGTAAAAACTTATCACATGGACTCTTCTGTAAATTTATTATCCTCGAAACGGGGGTTACGCCAATTCAAACGGCACATCAATTCGAAGTCATATGTGGAAGTTACAAGCTTTGGAGTGAAAAATGAAATTATGAAAACCTCGACTTAAATAAGGGCAATAGTTTAGTGGTTTCATTATATTTAATAAGAGAAAAGTTGGCACGATGGTTAATGACAAAAATAAGAGAGTAAAAGTTCATGGGTTTAAATCTCACCCTAGACCTATATTGTTTCTAAAAAAGTATAATAAAATAATTAAAAATTTATAACTGGTATTGGGGGACTCGAACGTGAGTCCCCCTGCCCTTCCTTCCTTCCTTAAGCACCAAACTAAGCACTCATTCGTTATATCTAAAGCACTCAGAAATATATAACCTATATTATGAGAACAACTAGTATGACTAGCACCTTTCCAACCACCCATATCTAATAAGCTTTTCCTCTTTTCGAAAGCATTCTTCTTTGTTTTTTCCCTTGTTTCCAGTATTAAAAAAATACCAAGATTTCCATTTTATTAATTCTTACCGACAATGTGTTATTCCCATTTTATTCCCCAATAATTTTTTCCTCGCGAATAAAAGGGACCTTTCCCCACATCAATTGTTGAAAACTAACCATTAGAGTAGGAGAAATCCTAATTTTAGAGTAGGAAACTCTTTCTTAGTTTTAGAAGTTTTTTTTAAAGCTTTGTTAGTTTAGTATTTTTCAAGAGATTTATGAGGTTGTAATATTAAAGACTGAATGACACATTAAAATATACAATATAAATTTTCTCATTTTTATTCAAGTAAGTGTTATTATTTTTATCGCTTTCTCTCATGCATTATTTTATTTAATTATTTAAAAATGTTTTCTGGTTAATTAAATTAGGTTGAGATTATTGAACTCACCTTGGGTATATAGTTATTGAACTCACCTTGGGTATATAGTTTCTTCGTTATGGTATGATGGAATAAACTTATTTTGATGGGTTAGATTTTTCCATTTTAACAACTAGGAACCTTAATGGGGTATATCTTGTATGCTCCATATTTACAACCTTACGTGTGTAATTTTGCGAATAATGTTCATGCAAAAATTGTGTTTAGATTTTTATTAGAATTTTGCGAGTGATACTCTAGGTTTAAATAATTGTTTAAATGAGTATTAATCGTGTTTTAAACTTTTTTAACCATGTAACCATTTAGTCTTTGTATTTTGAGGAGAGAGATTTAATTCTGAACCTATAGTTTTCATATTTGTTAATTAATATCGTTTCGATACTCACCTAGATTAATTGTAGTATAAAAAATTTTAAAAATAAAAAAATATCTTTTACACTTTTATTTTTAAGTAATAAATCAATTGAATTCTAAATAACGTTCTTTGTGGATACGACACCCTACACACTGATATACTTATAAAACAAGTGTAGTAATTGTTTTATTTTTTGCATTGATTTGGTAAAATAATTGACGACAATGTCCTTGTACGACCACTTGATTTTCACCCAATCATGCAAGCTTCTGCATTGCCCATCTATTTATATGTGAATGCGGACTTACTCACTTGAATATTATACTTATATAATTGTCATTCCATTATTGATATTATATGATAATCGTTTATATGAGACATTGATTAAAGAACCTTAAAATTATAAATAAATGAAAACGATTTATAATTATATACCATTGGGATTACTTGGGTTTGGGGGGGTAGACTTACATGTTATATTTAAGTTATTTAGGTTGGATAACATAAAAACAATTAAATATGGGAGGAAGGTTCATTATAATTATTGTTGCCCAAATTTAGTTAAATTCATACTCATTGAACATTTGTTAGGCTCAATCCTATTTGTGGAAAATCTATTTTCAAGTCTTACGCAACAATAACCTCCACAGACCTGATTACAACCACCACATACCTAATTTCATCATGGACCCCCTATCAACTATTCATGGTTATCGGAGATAAAATCGTTGATAGGGAGGCCCGTGATAAAGAGTCTTCTTCCATCTGTAACCATAAATTTTATCTCTTATTGAGAGTAAAAATATTTTGCTATATTGGAGATATTAATTAGGCTTCTTCTACAGTACTAGTTTGTACATATGAAGTTAATGGGGTGATCATAGTCATTCTGATCAATCTCATCCCACTCATATTCCTCAGTTGCTCGCGATGCCATATCTGATATGGTTGTTAAAATCTTTCTCTAACTCTCCATCCAGTGGTGCTGAAATGATGGAAAGTTAAGTATCTGGTGTATATATAATTATAAATCACATTATTAATCATTATTTTGATCATCATAGGAAATTTGGAAAAATCTTTCGGTAAAGAACTTGGGAATATTAGCCTGTTTACTAATTCCCATTCAATTAGTTCGATATCCAAATTATTTTATGTGAATAAGTGTGATTTTGGTATATTATCATACATATTGATTTTATCAGCATGATTGATTTTATCAAAAAACTGGATTAAATGACTTTTTATCTTTTCATCCTGATCTTCAATTTTTGGAAAAATTTCTGATTGAAATACCCGTCGAGGAAGAAGTTATTTTGCTTTATCAAACAAGCAAATCCTCTAAATAATATTAAAGATTTGGTCAGCGAAATGATTTTCTAGTAGCTCTGCTACTACAAAAAGATATTAATTTTTTCACGTGAAAAGTCTTCATTTTCATAATTTAATTGTTTAAATACTTGAAGACTAAGGATTTTAAGTTGATCAAGAACAGTTGTTTGTTCAGCAATTTTGTCAACTAAAACACTCATATTTTTTCTAAAGTCCTTTTTTTATCTAAAATTTGGAATTTCAAGAATTCATTCAAAGGTTTAAATAATTCATAAGGAATCCCTGGATTATAAAAATCATTTATTTCTGTTGTAGGGGTTTTTTCTGTCTTTGAAGTTTAGGAAATTGGTGTATTAAATTTGGTGGTGCTAATTGTTGCATCCATTTTTGTCATACAGACATTGCTTCCTAGATTTTATCATATCTTTTGTAGCATGCTCTAGGATACCCATTTATTTGGGCATGACATTGAAAGCAATTATAGTAGATGCCTGGTTGGCATCCACTGATGACAACATACACATATCTTGATTTAGATTGTGTATTAGAAGATGATGCAATATTTTGGGTTCTTTCTTTTTTAGAAATTGTTACCCATTCTACTTGTGTTTCTTCCCTTTTATTTATGTCTTCCATCCTGAAATAGAGAAATTTAATTTGATTTGTTAGGCCACTTGTTTAGTGATCTTCCACAAATCTCATGCTAAGATAATTAGCAAGAATATTATTAGTAGCTTTCAAATGTTCAACTTCAAAGGTATAATTTGCAATTTGATTGTACCATTTAAGTCTTCTTTCTTCTCGAACATTTCTTTTGTTTGTAAGGAAGTCTTTAACTGCTTAACTGTCAGTTCTAACGATAAACTCTTCTGGGGCTAAGAAGATATTAAATTTTTTAATGGTAAGTTTTATTACTAGTAATTCCACTTTAAAAATGATATAGTTTAATTCACTGGGTTTTCATTTACCTGAATTATATCCACATACTAATTCTTTTTCTTGAATATTTTGAGGTATTGGTTGTTTTCTTCCCCGGATACCTAATATATTGGAATTAGTATCTTTCCAATATTGGGATGGAATTGCTTTGAGAACACATCCCTAGTAATGATAAGAAGTGTTTGTTTCTAATATTAATTTATCCTCTTGTTGAGGAATAAAACTTTAGGATCATTTGTAATTATGTCAGCTTTTATTTTTCTTACTGATATTGTATCATGTTTATTCCATATACATGTATCACTCTTTTTGAGTTTTTCAAGAAGAGGTCATTCGTTTTGGGATAACCCTTGTATGAAATTTCTTTCATAATTTAGGATTCCAAAAAAACTTTGTAATTGGTTTTTATCTTGAATATTTTCATCAAAATCTCTTATTTTAGAGATTATATGATCTTGTAGTTGTAATCCGTCTTCGTTAAGGATTATGCCAAGAAAATCAATTTATATTTTTTCAACTTTAATTTTCTTTGGGGATAGAATAATTCCATATTTGTGAAATTTTTCACATAATATTTTTAGATGTTTTCTATTTTGTTTAATTGTTTTTGAAAACTGAAGAATATCATCATTATATACAACGCAAAAATCTTTAAGGTCTTTACAGATATTTTTCATTCATCTTTGGAATACTTGTGGAGATATATTTAATCCAAAGGGCATTATTGTCCATTGGTAGTGTCCTCTAGGGTTATTAAAAGCACTTAGTGGTTTTGATTCTTTAGTTAATTTTAACTGCCAAAATACAGATTTGTAGTCAAATTTACTAATCTTTTTCCCTTTAGTTTGACTAATTAATACATTCTTTCTTGGTATAAAATATCCATCAAATTCTAATTGTTCATCTATTTTCTTATAATTTATAACAATTCTGGTTTTTCCTCTTTTGACTTCACAATGTTTTTTCACCATGAATGCAGGGCTAGAGTGAGGACTTATTGTTTCTTCAATAAGTTTTGCTTCTAATAATTCTTTGATTTATTTATCAAATTCATCTATATCTTGCCTGGTATAAATCATGGGTTTAACTCGTATGATAATGCTGGGATCTTGTAGTTTGAAATTACAATATCTTGGGATTTTATCCCATAAGTTTAGTAGGTCTTCACTAAAATTGTCTTTTAAAATAGTATACAACTAATGAGTTTCCTCTAAAGCTTTTATTATGGGAGTCATGTCTCCTTTTTTCACCAAAGAAAAAAGTTTCTTACATTTATATCTATGTTATTGAAGTAGAAGGATTTCTACCAATTCTTTATTTAGAGTTAAACTAATTGACTCGATGTTGATGTTCATGGGTAAATATTCTAAAATAAAGTTGTTTCCTAAAATAAAATCACCATGCATTTCAGGAAAGCATAAAAATTTTGAATAATAATTTTTTTTCATTAAACCAAGTAGTTACTCTTTTAGCTTTTAGAGTAATATAATTTTGTGTTCCATTCATGCCTGTTATAGCAATTGAATTTTTTCTTTTTATCCACTTTTCTGATGGTAAGGCATTAGGTCTACAAGAACATATTGTTGCCCATGTGTCTATAAGAGTGCATAGCCTACACTGTGAATAACTAGCAAAATTAAAATATCCTAATACATAAGTTTATATTTTATTTCCATGGCTTGGAGAAAATATGATTTCTTCTCTTCCTACATGGAAGTGATATATATGACTAGATTTGATATTTTCATCTTTTTTGTAATATGTTCTAGGTAATATTATAACTCGTAACTTTTTCATATCAATTGTTTTGCTAGATTCTCCTTTAAAGAAATTTATAAGATTTTTGCCTTTTAGTTTTTTCCAATCATTTCCAGAAAAATTCTTTTGCCAGTTTGAGTGTTTATTTTTAAAATAAACATTATTTCCAGAAACTTGAAATTTAACACTACTTCGTTATTTTTTATGTTCTTCTGTAATTTATGGTAGTATCCATTGTTTTGGTACTTCTAAATCCCTCCATTTCATCAATCTTAGTTGGATTGTCAAATCGCTCTGGATTCAAATATTTCTATTAGATTTTTGTCCACAAAATGTGCGTTTGTTTGTGGTAGTGCAGTCAATTCATGAATTGTTTTACAATGGATTGACATATTTCTAGAAGTGTCTTTCATTCCTATTCCTTTAGTTTGTATTTTTAATTTGACAAAATACTCAATATTAGGATCTTCAATTGAGATAAAGAAATTTTATTTTATATTAAACCAGATAACTCCATTAACTAAATTGGATTGTACTCCTCCAATGATTGTATTAATCGAATTATTCCATACCATGTCTAAGAAAGGCAGTGATACATATTTGAATTAATCCAATATGAATATATTTTATTTTTGGATATTTTTTCTTCTAGCGCTTTATTTTCTTTTTTATCAAATAATGTAATTTATTTTGTTTCTTCATCAATTGATCCAGTTGTGGTGTTTTGGTTAAATTTCTCAAATATTTTGTTTTGAATATTTTGATCTTTGATAATTTATAGACATCTTCCTTTTTTATGATTTTTCTTTGGTTTTCTAATTCCTATAACGGTTCATTAGTGAAAGTTATTTATTCACTAATAACATCTCTGAGATTTAGTGTTTGTAACTCATTTTCATTACTATCTCTTATTTTTGTCGTATTGTACATGAATATGACTTCATCATCAGATGATTCTGACTCTGATTCTAGTTCATATAATATTTCTTCTTTATCGAAAAAATCTATAAATTCATGTCCAAAGAATATTTTTAATTCTTGTTCTTCAATAAATCTTATCAATCTTGTTGCACTTTTCCCCTTTTTAGGGATTTCCGGTGCATAATGTCCTTCTTCATTACATATGTAACATTTACATATCTTTTTAATAGTTATATTTTTATTCAAAAATTTCTTTTTTCGAATATATTTTTATTCTTTAAAAAAGTTGATTTATTTTTTCGAGGTTTCCATTAGAATTGTCTCTTTCAAGAGGTTTTGAAGGATCTCGGTGGATTACATCCTATTTTTCAGTTTTCTTTTAAAATTTTATCACAACATTTATATCCAGATTTAGTATTTGTGGTTTGATTTTTTACCTGATTTTTTTCTTTGACATTAATGCATTTTTCGAATATTGATTCAGTCAGTATTCATTATCTTGTGGATTGATCTTAAAATAATATTTTTTTATATATTTCAACAAATTATTTAAATTGGCATATATTATATAATTCTAGTTTAGATAATAGGTAATGTTCATTCTCTTGGATTCTGGGTTCTTCATTATATCCTATTGTATTTTCTTTTATTAGTCTCAATTTTTTTTTTAATATTTCATCAAAAGTTTTAAAATTTTCTAGAAGTTCAGCTTCTTGCTATTTTCCTTATTCAATTTTTTTTCATTGTTGTAACCATTATAACACATCATCTTGAAGTGTTGCATCTAAGTAGTCAAAAAAAACTTTCTTTGGACGATGTACTTTTATAGTTTGTGATGAGTATAGACATGGATTGTGCCCATTCATCAATAGTTTGTTCTTGATCTTTAAAAGGTATATGTCTGAGATCAAGATATATACCATTTTGTGATACGTTATGTTTATTTAGATAATCTCTTCTTAAGAAAAAAGGATGTTGTTCGTCTTATTTAATTCCACTTGTAGGAGTATTACTTCCAATTGTAGATGTATTGCCGACTTTAAAAAAAAAAATTCTCTATTACAAGGTTTTGCGTAAATTTTTTAAATTCCTTTATGTTATGGAATTCTTTTAGTGGTTCTTAATCTTTTCTTTCTCCATCACTTATAGTTTTTACTATGTGTAGTGGATCATTTTATTGTTCATCAGATGAATATTGGTGTATTTCACATTGAAAATATTTTAATAATTTTTCATGTTTCGAATGCGTGGTTTGTATTTGTTCAATGAGTTTATTTGTTTAAGAAATATCTAAATTTTGTTCTTTATATAAATATCTCCAATAGTATAATATTTCCTTAACATTTATGTATTCGGTATAATTAAATTCTTCTGTTTGAAGACTGTGAATTTCTTCTCTACTATAATATAATCTAGGGATTTCATTATCTTCTGGATGATTCATTCCAGTTTGTTCTAGTTGTTTATGATTATCTATCTTTATTAATATATTTTGTATTTTGTATTTTGTTTCTTCTTTGAAGTCTAGATTTGAGACTGATCCTAGTTGGCTATTTTTTTGGTCAACTTGGTTAAGTTGAATTCAATACAGTCTAGTTTCTTTTGCACATAGTTTTGATTTATGATTTGATGTTTTTCAATTCTCTTAACCCATTCAAAAATAATATCAGTTAAACTATTTATAGTATAACTAATTCTACTAATATAATATTTTGATTTTTTTTCTCAATATGTAAATTGCGATTATAAATAGATTCGTCCTTATCTAATCATGGAGCTAAACATTGTAAAGAAATGTCAACATTTTCTTCTTCCATTTTGGCTTTCATTGGTACCTAAGAGCTTCTATTATTTTGTTTTAGATGCCTAAAACCAGTTTTCTAAACGCCTGTTGCTAATTAAATAGCTTTAACGGCAAACGAAAACACGGGCTTTGAAACCATAATAGGTATATGGGTTTTATGAAAAGTAAATAGAAGCTCAGAATATCAGTATTTCAATTCGTAGTAGCACACAATAATTATACAAGAACTAAATTAACACACATATATATAAATATACAGCACATATAATTAAATGGCACATATATAAATACCAATTAAACAAAATTTATGCTTTTTTTTTCGAAAAAATAACTTTATTTTCCTATCACTGAGTCTAAGGCACATCATCAAATGTTAGAATTATTATCGATTTTAGTGATATTTTTATTAGCAGCTGAAACGTTGATGGTTTCATATCCATCCCATTTACCCTTAAAATTTTATCTCTTCGAAGAACATATTTACCCTAAAACCATATGTTTTTACAAAAATATTTCCGGTGGCTTGTGATAGATGGACCCATTGAGTTTTTTGTAATACCCTAAAATTCCAAGTGATTTATTGAATGATTATTAATTATTTATGATATTAATTGTGAATATTTGAATTGGGATAATTTTATATGGCTTGAATATGATTAAATTGGTGGAATAGAATTTATGAAAAAATTGGAAATTTTTCTCTAATTAAATATGCAAAATAATTAGTTGTTTGTTTTGGCTCTATTATGGAACTTGGTTTTAACTCTAGGGGTATAAGAGTCATTTTTATGTCTTGGTGTCTAAGATAAGGACTAGTGGTATAGGAATTTATTTGTATTTGAGTGTTGGGAAAGAAGAAATTAATGGAAAGAGAAATTTGAAAGAGAGAAGAAGAGAAATGGGAAGAGAAGGGAGGAAAGACGCATGGCCAAGGGAGGGGCCACTCTATCAGACCCATATATCCGCTATAGTGGGTATCCCCAACCGTTGTAGTGGTAGTGTTCATAGGTGGTGGGTTTTCAAACCCCTTTTTATTCCATCTTTTGGTTTATGTTTTTCTCACCGCCGACAGTACCCAAATCAAACCTTAAACCCCCTTATAACACCATCTTCAAACCTCCATTTCTGGACCCTAAGCTCGGATTTTCGGAGTGATTCAAGGCAAAGTTTCTTGGATTTTGAAGGAGTTGAAGGAACTTAAGTTAGATATCAGAAATTATAAAACACAAGAATACTATACTTTCCCCTTTAGTGCTTAATGTTATAAATATTGAGTAAATCGTGTTTACTGATTAGAGATTTAATTAGGGCAAGATAAAGCTAATTAAATTTGTATTTTTGTTATGTGATTTTTAATTTTCCTAAAACCCCTCGTATAATGAGAAACAAATGCTCAAACAATGCTAATGTGAATTAACTAATGTCATTGTTATAAAGATGAGAATATTAATATGTGAAATTTCAAAGAGTTGAGTATTATGCCTTATGAATTTAAGTCTTGAAAAATGATAAATTATTATACATGTCCCGTGATATTTTTAGTGGTGGTAAAATATTTTGAGCCCTACTTGGATTGTGTACAAACTATTGATGTGTGAAATTGAAATTCGTGCCCTTGAAAATTGAGATAATTCATATGGGAATTGGTAATAATGAACGATGTGAATAAAAGATGATATTATTTGAGATTATGGTTATTTGGATTAATCGAGAACATTATTTTTTATCCCTATATTGTTGGTGTTAGGAATTTGAGGTTGATTAGTTGTTAAAGAATATATGTTGCGAGTTATTGACTTTTCTTGCAAGGGTTATATATGTTGGAAATTTAATGTCGTGGAATATTGAAATTGAATTAGTCATATTTTTAGGGAAATTTGTGTTAGAAAACAAATCGGGATTGACATTTAAAATACAAAATAACTTTATCCCTAATAACTTCGAAAGATCATGCAATGGAAAGAAAAAAACAAGAAGTAGGTTTAATGATAAACCTAGGGTTTAAAGAATACAATACCATGGCAAATCATGTTCTGATTCTTATGAGTAGAAATATGTTGAAAATGATGTGAATTTTTCTTCCCTCTAAGGTCTCCAAAAACCATGCAAGAATGATCTGAACGCCTTCAATTTTCTAGTATATGATCCACCCAAAGTAAGCCTTGTGCGTGGGAACTTTTAGAGATAACACTATGTTGAAATATGAGAGAATATACATTCTCTCTCCTCATCCCTTCACAAAATCATAAAGTGTTTTTCCTCCCTCTATAAATCTCCACAATGTATTATTAATCTAAAACCCTAACTTACACCAATACAAATAGGTATAGGCCACGGACATTACTCAAGTTGGGCTTCCAGAGATTTTTGGGTCTACTACTTAAAAAATGGACTATATTAGGGACCTTAGACAAATAATTAAATTGGTTTCCAAAAAAGATCCTCAAAAATCCCAATTATAATTATCTTAATTATTTCCTTTATTTTTTTAATTGTGATTAACTCCACTAAATAGTCACGACTGAACTCTTATTTAATTATTTCTAAATTGTTTTGAATGAAAAGGTCTTATTTATAAAGTTGATAATGGTACATAATGTGATTTTTCACGTTAAGCTTTAGATAGCAATTAGTTAAATCAATTTACTACTAATCGATTTATCCAACCTCTAATCAATTATTTGATCGTCATACTTAACCTATTTTCTACTCCACTAGGATTAAAAAATAATCCACCGGTCAAGTTTTATTATTGGAAACAAAATATATAATTTTATTAAGGGGGTATCATAATCTAAGATAACTCTTGGATGCGGACTCCTCAAAATTATGATCTCATACCTATTCATAAAATCATTTCCTAACTAGTAGGGATCATTTAATTTAATGTATAATCGAATGGCACCCATTGGATTCAAAGTAAAAATTGTGCAAGCATTCCAATTCTCATAACTCTCAGAATTAAGAATTTTTGCACCCTTTGCAAATGCTATGAGATTACCTATGGCTAATAATGACATTCCTTAGACTTAAATATCACGGGTGGTCTTGTTCAATACATTTCGGTATGTACCGATCACAATCCTCCTTCAAACTATCATATAAATTCTCGAACTATAAGACATGCTTAAACAATTTAAGAGATATTACAACGATTGTACTGTAACTGTTCTAAGAGGATGTTAACCCCCTATATTGGTTGTGAATTGTTAAATAATACTATAATCGTGATTTCAATCTTTCGTGATCAAGTCGAACCTAATTCACCAAACTTGTCTATTAAGTAAAATTAACCAACATGTCTACAATATATTTAAAGAATAAATTTAAGACATTCTCATAAGGATGATTCTTATTTCAAAATTAATTGACATGCCCTTACAAAAAAGTAATTGTCATATACGGTTTTAAGAATAAAACCCCAACAATCTCCCACTTAGTCTTGAATCTATGTATCCAACTCCTAACCTAGCTACACGATAATTTTTTACTTATTGGTAGAAGGAATAACCCGGCGTTATTCGATACAATATTGTTTATAACATTATAACCCACTTCATTCTATCTCTCGAACTAGGGTGAAACCTACTCTTAATGTGCTTAGCCCTTTTACGGATTAGGATGTCTCTCAAACTTGAAATTGTACCATTATATACACTAAAAATTGTAATAATTAATTGAACTTAAAGGAACCTTACCTAAGTTACTTAGGAAGTAAAGAATCCATATAATCTCTTTTGCTTCCTTTAAAGTGGCAAAATTTTTGGCCTCCTTGGTGGAGTCAATAATCACGATATTTCTTCACATCCTCCAACTAATAACTCAATCGCCTTGGGTGAACACATATTTCGAGGTAAAAAACTTGGAATCCTTATATGACTAAAAACTGAAACTTTGTACCTTAAAGTTATTAGACAATAAGACTGAATTCAGTTGATAATGCCCAAGGCATAGCATATATTATTTCTAGTACACAGGATAGCATATACGAGGATGCCTACTGCCAAAGCATTATTTATATTATTCATTACATCCATCTCGCCAAGTATTTCCATTAATTTCTAGATAGATATATTCCTTGCTTGAAAAGAAACTCTTTTCATGGAATATCGATGTTAATCTTGTGAATACAAAATTTATAAAAGAATATTTTGTTAAGCTAAACATCTTTTATTTTTTATCTAGCGAACGCTTGATCATAAGAATATTCTCGACTAATCCAAAGTACTTTGTATCAAATTACTTGGACAACCACACTCTTATACAAGACAATAATCCAACCTAATTCCTTATTAGGTGAATATTATCCACAAATTTTACTTAAAAATACTAATAGGTTTCCATAATGCTTCTTATACTAACAAGTATAATTCGAACTTTGATCATAATTAAAATATTGATTGCCTGATCGAACCGAATGGCCCAAGACCTCAATGTCATATTTAAATTCATAAATTGATCTCATAAGCTTACATCACTTTTCTTTACCGACTTCTTACCGTGTACTTATCAAGACAATCGTTCAAAAATGTAGTCTTGACATTAAAAGAATCTCGACAGAATTTAGCAAGGTTATTAGTGAGAAGGTTTGTTCATAGTAAATCCATTTGTTTTTTTATTAAACCATTTCACAACCCTTGCCTTAAAGGCTTTCATAGTCCTATCCATCTATCTTTTAACATCTTGCAGGTTAATTTGCACCCGATGCACTTTATCTTATCAGCAAGTCTACATGTCCCAAAACCTTTTTCCAATTCATCGAATTCCATCCATAATCATAAGTCAAAGTAAAAGTCCTTGTCATGTAATTCCTTGTTGTAGTTCCCAAGATTCGGTTTTTGTCTCATCGAAATGATCGCCTAAAACACTAAACAGCCGGGATAACTCACGATGATCTTAATATGACGTGGTATTACTTGTTATCTAGTATAACTGACATGTGTATCTTGATCATTGGTAAGAATCCCACTACCATTAGAGAGTGCATTATCTATATCAAATGTTATTTCATCATGTATGATTGGTCTAGCAACATTGGTAATATGATGTTCCTTTTTAATCTTGTGAGACTAGCTTACACTTGGGCATGTGGTTTATTACATAATCCTTTTCAAGAATCGGGTATTGATGCAATCAATGAACTTTTTGTACTTAGGAATTTGATATAAACTACCTCTTTTAACCTTTGGGATAACCAACAAAGAGACGTACATTTGTCTTAATTTTAACTCATTTGGCACCTTCCACATCATGAGTGTTGTGCACCCCTCAGTATTGCACACATCAAACTGATCAAAGGATTTAGATTTATGGTGAATGAGATAAACTTATTATAAATTTGAGAAATCGTTAATGAAATTGATGAAGAAATCAAGACAACCACTTAATCGGATAGTCAAAAAATCATATTATTCAAAATAAACCATTTTAAACACACCTTTGTCTATTTAGCTTTTCGTCATGAAGGGCCCTTGGTCATTTTACCTTCTAAATGGATTTAAAACTAGAAGTGCATCCACTTCTAACGAACTCAAGTTCTATTTCAGGCTAGCCTAAGAATTTCTTTCAAAATGAAATAACCTAAGCACAAGTGTGTCAATTATGTTGGATTCTAGAAGTAAAATTTATCCTTAATTATCGTATGTAAAATTATTCATATCAGTATTGGTGAGAGTAAACTTATAATTATAAATTATTTTCCTATGTACCAAAATAGATAAAAGATATCCCAATTTTAATAAAACAATATTATAAAATAATCAAATATCCATTCATAACAAATTTAGAAACCGAAACCAAATTTTCTAAAACCATGTACATTGAATAATTTACCTACATTATTTTTTATGTCATCACAATAATCTAAAAGGATATCATATTGCTTATATTGTTTCCTTATTATAACTTCCCATAAATAGGATCATCACTCTTTTAAGTAATTTCTCGGTTGTCTCGAACCTCTGCAAACGGATCTTAATCCCGAGTTTTGGTTCCTAAGTCCACATACCAGGTCATCATAGATTGGAACATAAATCATGCACTTACTTTTGAGAAAAAAAACCATTAACATATCCTTTTGATTACAAAGCAAGGGAAAATCGAACACCATTGTTATAATAGTTCTAACTACTTGTAGTGAAAGTTCCCGTCTTTCGGATATTTCACTACTACTGAGGAGCATGAACTTTCTTAACCCCAAATTGTTATTTCCAAGACTTAACCTTTTCCTACTTCTTTCTTTTCAAGAAAGAAGTAAAGGTCTTGCCAATAACAAGCACCATCCCTTGGCTACTGATGATGCTCACTCCCAAATTGCGAAATAGATCCGAGATTACCCACCATATCTAGTCCAAATAATCATTTGTTCAACCAACGATAAAAATTATTTTGAGAACATGATTCTTACTTGAGAGTCATCAACCAAATTCGATTTTTGAATTAAACATGTACATATAAAAATTCCACATTAGGGGGACCAAATACATGGAACACTTATTTTTTAAAAAACTATTATATATTTTTAAATACCGTGATTTTGTGAGTAATGCCATCCGATGGGTGCCAGACAACTTGACGCGAGGAGTTAATTACATCATAATTTTAAAACATTGATGGGAGTAGAGGATTAAATAATTTTATTATCTCTTAAGTTAAAACAATGAACAATTACATTTATTCCTTCAAACATATTCAAAATAACACTTTAAGACTAAAACAATAAGAGAAGTTTGAATTCATTTTTAAAATCTCAGAATCAATAAATGAAAAAAATAATTTCCAGTTATGGGAGAATTAGTTTGATTAAATTTTATAGTGGCATTACTCTACCTCCAATTAAAAAAATCCCATTAGACATTCTAGTTCCCTTAAGACATCAAATGTCTTGATGGGAGCTTAAATCTGAAAATTCGAGTGTGTGAACACTAATAATAACAGAGATGGGGTGAATTGGTTATTTAAAAAATTTGCCCAATTTTAAAACCAAGTTTCATAAAAACCTAAAACAAAGACAATTTTCAAGTTCCATCATGGTTTAAATTAATAGAAAGCACACATACACAACTAAGTAATGTAAAATAACAAGCGATCACACAAAATCGCACAACACCGGGTATACAAGGAAAAACCTCAATCTTAGGGTGAAAACCTCGTTGTGACATAACATCTCATTATATTTGAAAAGTTCATTTTAACCAATACATTAAGGCAATTCACACTCATATACTGACAATAAATTACCTATGAATATTGCGAGTCTCTCCCGTTCCAATGAGAAATTCTATTAAAGCTCCATCTCATGGATATGACATTCCACTCTTCATCCTAGATTCACACCATTCTCCAACTCTCAATAACTTGAGCTCCTCCTTTTAGATCTTGAAGTGTATATCATATGATTGATTTTAAAATCATATGTAAATAAGGCTATGTGTGGATATATTCCTCTAAAAACATCTCTCAATTAAATATCTCAAAGTAGATTTAGAAAAATCTCATAAACTCTCAAATGAACACCCAATATGAATTAAAGAGAATTTAGGATCTCTAACTCAAAAAATTCCCCAGAATATATATTTAGAAGTAGGGAAAAGGTGTTAAAATATATGGAGGGAAACAAGGTTTATTTATAGGAAATTTTAAAATTTCGACTTCATAGTCTGCACGGTTGAGTTTTCATGTGCACACAATTTTGGTAGTATAACCCCAAATAAAAAATGATACAGGTCCTTCCATAAAGGATGGATCTCTATCGCGCACATGATTTTTCCACCAAATCACATTGCCACGTGAACGAGTTGAAATCGCGTCTTTAGAACGGTTCTGAGCCAAACTCACATGCGCACAAAAAACCTATGGATAAACAACCATGGAATCCATTCAGATAGAAAAACATATGTGGATAGGATGGAAGTGATTTATACATAGAATATATACAAAACCATGTTATTATGATGACTTACACAAGATTGTACAATCTTACAACATGAAAAAACTAGGGTTTCATTGCGGACATGGACTTTCTAAAACACAATATGAACCTTTCTAAAATAAAATCAATCTTAACTACGGCTTTGATGCTAGCTATTAGGAAACAAACTGGGATTGACATTTAAAATGCAAACAAAATTTAGCCCTAAGAACTTAAAAATATCGTATAATGGAAATAACAAAATAAGAACTAGGTTTAAAATTTAAACCTAAGGTATCAAGAATAGAATACTATAGTGAATCATATTACGATTCGTATGAGGAGAAATATGTTGAAGATAATGTGAAACTTACTGCCCTCCAAGGTCTCCAAAAACCTTGTTAGAATGCTCTGCACGCCTCGAATCTTCTTTCATATTATCCACCCAAGGTATTCCTTGTGTGTGGGAACTTTTGGGGATGAAACCAGGGTGAAATATGAGAGAATTGACCATATTGCTCCTCGACCCTTCACAAAAATGTGAACAATATTTTTTCTCTCCCTCTCTAACCTTCCATATTATATAACTAACCTAAAACCTAGATTACACAAATATAAATTGGTATATGACATGGACTTTGGACAAACTGGTCTTCGAGTGAATTTTAGGCCTATAACTTGGGAAATGAACTATAATAGGGACCCAACACATAATTAAATTAGCTTCCAAATAAGAACTCAAAAATTCTAATTACAATTATCCTACTTGTTTCATTTATTTATTTTATCATGACTAACTTCACTAAATAATCACGATTGCACTATAATCTAATTAACTCTAAATCATTCGGAATAAAGAGGTCTTATTTTCAAAGTTGATTATGATACATAATGTGAGTTCCCACATTAAGATTCTAATATTCATTAAATCAATAGACTTCTAATCGATTTTAACCAACCTTCAATCAATTCCTTGATTCTCATACTTAACTTATTTATTAATGCACCCTGATTATAAAATAATCCATCGGGTGGGTTTTGCTGATATAAATCAAACATGTAAGTCTATCATGGGGGTATTACAATCGAAGATATCTCCTGGATGCAAATACCTACGAATTATGATCCCAGACCTACTCACACAACTATTACCCAACTAGTGGGGATCATTTGGTTCAATCTAAAATCGAATCACACCCATAGAAATCAAATCAACAATCGTTCAAGAATTCCAATCCTCACAATTGAGAATCTATGTACCCTTACAAAAAGGTGTGAGATTACTTGAGTCTAACCAAGATAGCCCGTAGACTTAAAATCTCACAAGTTATCTTGTTTAATACATTCCTAGATGTATCGGTCACAATTATCCTTCAAACTTTCATACAAGTTTTATAACCATGATGCATGTTCCCGCGGTTTGAGATAAACCATTAGGATTGTACAATAGCCATCCCGATAGGATGTTAACTCCCTACCTAGGTTTTGAATTGTTCAATAGTAGTAGAACCAGAATTTTGATATCTCATGATTAAGATGATCCTAACTCATCGAAATTCCTACTAAGTACAATTGACCGACATGTCGATAATATAACTAAAGAATAAATGTAAGGCATTCTCAGAACTATGATTCTTATCTTAAAATAAACTGTCATACCTTTACTGAATATTAAACGTTAGATATGGTTTTGCGAAAAAATTCGCTAACATTTGGGATATTTGGAGATTGTTGAATATAGGATGTGTATTGTTAGTCTGTTTCTTTTAGTTATTGGTGTTATTGTAGAAATATTAATTATGGATCATTTGTTTTCATTGAGTGTTGATGGGATATTTGTTATGATAGTGTGAGAAATGCATTCTCGATTTGTGAATTTATTCCTGATTCTTATTCAGTGATGAAACTTGGGTGGTTGGATATAGTTGTTGTTTGTAAGTTTTTGTTTTGTTGTTTATGTTTATGATATTATTATATTGGCTTGAGGGCTAAGATCTTTGGGATTCATTATGGTCGATATTTGAAGTTTTGGTACTTGGGTAATCATAAAGTGAGCTAGGAGTTTCATGTGATTATCGTGTATTTCGGATTGAATGGTGCTTAGGATGTATAGGGAAGGGTATGTTTAGTGTTTTCCGTTCTTCACAACTACACAATCTAGACAAAAGAGTATCGGTTGAGTTCATTATTTTTATATCATTTATAAGATGTCTCACACACAAATTCTAGAGAAGGTAGGACTGGGGGGTTTAGGATTAGTAAATTTTGTATGTAGTTCTAATAGAGAGTTTGTGAGTATCGGTAAGTGGTGATTGAAATATATGACTTGTGTATTGGATATTAAAATGTGTGAATGATGAGTAGGCTCTGTTCCTGAATAAGGAGTTATCTTTGGAACGTATGAAGTACCTTATGCGTAAATAAGGAAATAATTTAATGAAGTGATTCCTTTGTGGTTTTAGGATAAAATGAATCTCAGCAATTGAGTTAGAGTCTTTGGTATTAATATTTGTGATTCGGTAGTTGTTTTCTCTCAATGAATACTTAATTTAGATCAAAGTATATCGTGGTAATCCTTGTTTTATCATTTCATTCATGATGTCCCTTGCATGGAGCCTATAACACGTTAGAAGTTGGGAGTTTATGATGTTTTTAAAAAAAATCAAGTAGAAAGTTAATGAATGTGTATTTTTGGTTTTGGGATAAGAGGCGTAATGCCTCAGCCTGGTTTTATGGGTTACGCAATGTCAATCCAGCCCGACCCCAACATTAGGTATGAAGTACAATGAAACGACCAAAATAATGTTGCTAGTCCAGTTTTATTTAATTAACATTTCACTTGCATAACATGCGATTTCCATTTCAATCAAACTACGTGAGGAACCCATGCGAAGTGTCCCCAAAATCCAAGCATACAGAGACACTAACATAAAATAAAAAGAATACTTACTTTTACAATCAAAATACGAGACTATGCCCAACCTTCTGTAACAAAGACGAGATAATGCGACGAATGGCCAGTAGAAAAAATACAACACCACAACATAGAATTGAATGACAGAAAAGAGGCTCTAACACATTATATATACGTGTACATGAAGCTACCTTACACAAACACACACACACACACACACACATATATACTTTAAATGCATGAAACTATTTTTATTCCAAAAACATTACTTATTTCGATTACTTCGTTTGACATTTATTTCTTGATTTAACATACCCGGTTAAATGCTTAAAACATATACCCTTTGTTTAAGGAAAATCATTTTTGTCCGAGAAATTACCCCAATACTCATACCAAATTTAACTCAGTATTTTCATTGAAAATAACTTCTCAACACACACAAGCACCATGTTAGTAAATAATTATTTTTCATTGAAAGCCTTTAATAAACACACATTAGTGTTAATTATGGTTTAAACATATTTAGATTTCTTAGTCACCCATTTAGTTACTTCACTTTACCATTCCTTTTACGTCGTGGACATTAATCAATTTCTCTTGCATTACTTATCCACATTATTCTTTATCGGGACATTTATTAATTTTATTCAAGTTAGGTTATCTTTTCTTATATTTTCCACACAAACCATTTCTTGATATGTTCCACTTTTTATTATCTTTTTATCAAAATACTCCAAATATCCGCATACCTTAACGGGCTCCACATCGTCGACTATGCTATCATATGCTTTGGCCAACAATTTTGGGTCTTTCACCTAGCCCTTCTTAATTATTTTCGATATTATCCGAGTTCATATTAATGTGTTTTAATATTTTTTGAATGTTCACATTATTCAACCTTTTATCGATCGAAGCCAAAACCCGAGAATTTTACCCCATCTAGTGTTACACTTTAAAATTTACTATTTCTTATCCTTTATACAATTGCATTGATTTTATTCCAAAAATCACTTTCATTTAGGACCATTTTGGGTAATGACCTTTCCACATTTTTATTTCACAAAAATGCTTCACTTTATGTAAAATTACCATTTTACTCATTTATTTCCAAACTTGTCTTTTCCTCCACGTGTTATTTTCCAAAAACATTATTAAGTTACATAGACTAACTTCTTGAATGTTTTTAACTCATTAACACTTATTTAACACTTTGGAGTAACATACATTTTAAGTTGAAAATATCTTCGTTTCATTACTTTATTTACTAAGAAAACTAATAAGCACCCAAAAGTGTTATGTTTATACCTCAAATAGACATATTTTACTTGCCAGTTCTCGATAAAATCGGACTTATGCGCGTATTTATTTATTTTGTTGGCCAATATACATTTGCGGTATCAAACAATCTTAATTCGAGGTAATTGATATAAATAAGTGGTCAAGTACATCAAATGTGGCAGTGATGTGGTTGAATGAGCATAAACCTATCCCAAAACCCAAGCCATCACCTTAGCCTTGTGTGTGTTTAGTTTGTACTTTTATATTTTTAGATTTTTAGTGGAGTCGTCTATATTGTTTTTTAGGATTTTTATATTTTATTTGTGCGTGTAATGTATATATTAGAGTTTGTTATCATGCGTCAAATATATTTATGTAAATATAATAAGGGTGCATTTCATTAAAATTTTATTTATTTTTAGTTCATTATTATTATTATTATTAGTTTAGTAATATTATTAATTAATTTATTACTGTTTTATTTTATTTTATTAGATTAGTTAGTTTTAGTTTTGAGTCCTTTATTAGTTTATAGGTTGGAAAAGTAATTTTTAGTTTTAATGGATTTTATTTTCATATTCTTTTAGTTTAGTTTGATTTTTAATTTATTTTGAGTTTCTTTTTATTAATGAGTTAGGATTTTATTTAGTTTTGTTAATTTTATTTTTTTAGTTAGATAGTGTTATTTTTATTTTTATTTATTTTTAGTTAGGTACAATCTACACACACACACACTATCCTACACACTCCTATACCTAAACACATCCCCTTCCACACCCTAACTACCACACACCTTACACACACAAACACATCCACCATAATCTTCCCCCATAAACCCACGTTCTCGCTCCTCCATTAACAAAAAACTCCACCATAACTCCTACCAACCACTAGTAGCCCCAGTGACCACCTCCTTCCGAGTTCCCAACTCCGGTTGAACTCAGCCCCAACCCGAAAACTCGGTCACACTCCCAATAGCCCGAGTTTGATGATTTTACCTGCTACCAAGTCGGTTTGAACCAACACTCATAAACCGGGAGCCCTTAGCCCTCCATACTCATTTCTATAGTAACCCGAGTCCCATCTTCTATACCCAAATCGATCCAACACCTTCAGCCCTACTTATACCCAATCAAGCTCCAACCCACCTGCAAAACTCACCTAGGTCGAAACCCTTACCTGACACCTCTGTCACAATCTTTCCCTATCCGGAAAAAATCAAATACTTGCAAGACCCAAATAGCTGCCAATTTTCCAATATAAAAGTCACATGTTCAAAACCTGATCTTTTACCCCTTTTTTCCCTAAATTACTCTATCAATTATACCTTCCAATTTTATCCCTAGCCTTATCTCACCTTTAAATTGAAAACTTGTGGTATTTGAAAAGGGATCTTCATTTCAGTTTTAGAAATGGAATAATTTATGCTTCATCACTCTATGGAGAGTGTTTGCATTTTTAGCAAATATCTCAATATAGAGTGGTGTGGTAGAATTTATTTCACGTGAATGAATTTTTATGCACAAATTTGTAGTGGGAGGGTTTTTATTTTTAACAAATATTTTTCATTATTCAATAGTGCATTGAGAGTTCATTTAGAGGGAGAAATACTTAAATGCAAATCTTTCTTAGTGGTGTTTGTATTTTGAGCAGATTTAATTCAAATATTAATGAGTATTTGGGAGTTCACCCATTTGTACATATTGTAGATATTCTTCTACTTTATTTTTGTAGTATCTAATTTTTCTCTCTTTGAGATTGTTACTTATTGAGAGAAAAATTTGTAAATATTTTATTTAGTTAAACTTTTATATTTCATTAATTACTTTCTGCATTATCTTTTAATTAATTAATTTAGATTAGCTTTAATAAAAAATTTACAACTCATATTGTAGTACTTTATTTTAATTTAAATAATAAATCATATTTCTCTCATTAGCATTTTCTTCTTATTTAATTTACTAAAAGAAATAGAACACTTAGTTAATTAATAATCCCATAAAAAATCATAAAAAAAGAATAATATGAAAATGATTTTACACTTGTCTTCACATATTTTGTTCTTCACGCATGAAAGATGGATTGATACCCGTACATATCCTATGCATATTTTTAGTGTGTTTGTAGGTTCATGGGAACTTTGATTGGAAAAAGCTTCGGAACAACGATTACAACACTTAGAAGCATTTTTCTTAATATCAAAACCCCTCTTGAACTTTTAGAGACTACTTTAAAAGACAATACTATTTTCCCTTTATTTCCACGTGTAGTCTTAAATATCCTTTTGTAACATTTTCTATACCTTTTAACACATTTTAAAGGCTAAAATTTTAATTTTCTTTATTTTTCCTTTAAACTCAATAAAACCTTCATTAAACTTGTTTATACATCCATCATCAACATGAAAGATGGATTTTAAGTCCTAAAATCCGATTAAATGGGTCTTACATACGGTTCTTTCAGAAATTTCACAATATTGGCTTAAACATGCCATCCAAGCTGAAAGACATTTTTATCTTTTCAAAACTGGAGTAAATGTCTATTTATATAAAAATCCCATTTTTTACAAGAAAACCGGAAGACATTTGTTCATAAAATATTTTCAACAAAAGAAATATCATTTCAAACCTTTTATTCCATAAAATGTTTAGATATCAAGTTTTCTAGAAATATATCATCTTTCTCAAAACTCTTTGCATCTTTCATAAATCCTCTTTTTCTTTCACAAAACCTTAAGAAATTACCTTCTTAATCATATGTGCATTCTACTCTAACAAGCTCTAGCTACAAGACCAATAATGGACAAAATAGAGTTCTTAAGATACGAGTAAAGTTTTCCCAACACAAAAAATCTTTGAAATCATAGGATGAATGTAAAAGAAGATGGAAACCTCCCACCTCTTAAGGTGGCCTTAAAGAGGTTGCCTATCTCCACCACGCTTGTCTCCTTTAATGCTCCAAAGGAACCCCCTTGAAACTCCATAATTTATTCTACATTTATTATTATGGTTTCAAGAGGAGATAACTAAGAGGATGAAGATGGAAGTTGCTAAATCCAAAGACTCTAAATGTAGCTCAAAATAACTCCAATTTTCCTCCTACAAGCTTTGGCTCTACCAACTTCCACCCTTTATAAAAGCCTGAAGATGATAGATAAAGCTTCAAAATGGTGTGTAATGGTGTTTTAAAGTGGTGAAAAGGTGTGGCTATGGTGGAAAAATCTTAGGGAAGAATGTAATACCCCGTACTTTTGGCTATATTTATTTTTGGGATTAATTAATTAAATGCGTATTAATTGGAAATTAATTCGGGTTATAAATACTGATGTGATGCGAATTGGTATTTGATTATGTGTATATATGATTATATATGTATTTGGTATTATAAAATTTGTCATGAGATTTATATACGGCAATTTGGAAATTTTGTTGAGACGCGTGGGACCGCCGCGTCACGGTATAATATTTTATTAATAAAAAGTGAATTTAAAATCGATAATCCGTATGGTCGTTTTGAGCGCGCCAACGCGTCCGGAAGGGTCGAGATAGTCAGAAAACACTAGCCGGGGGTATAGTTTGGATCCCGGGGTAATTTTAGACCGTACCGGTAACTTAAAGGGTATTTTAGTAATTTGGTATTTTTGGGTAATTAAAAGTGACGAAAATTGAGAGTTGTAATCTGATAAGGATTGACCCCAACCAACCCTTATTAACCCAACAAGCTACGGAGGTTTATTGAAATTAGGTTTCATAAGTTTCCCCAAAGCAAAACCCTAGCCACCATAGCCTTTTGGAGAAGAAAGCTTGGAGAAGGAGAGAGAGAGAGAGATTCTGCAGAAATTCTACACCGAATCCACACCAAATTCAGAAATCAAACCAAGGCAAGTGACTTTATTTCCATTTAATTACTGAGAATGTCTTTTCCATGTTAGAAATTGAAGAATCTTAATTGTTCTTGAAAGATTAAAAGAAAACCCATGAAATTTGAAGTTATTATTGAATGTTGGGATAGGTTTGCATGTAGAAACATTGTTGGGAGATTTAATTTCGGATATTTCATATCTAGGTGATGTATAAACGAATTAAAATCTGGGAATTTATGATGAGAAAAAGTTAGGGTTTATGTTCTTGAAGAAAATTGGGAATTAGTGTAGAAATTGTGATTTAATGATGTTTAGATGATATCAAACCCTTTAATGATGTTAGTATAACCCCTTAACATGTTTGAGGATGTTTAGAGAACTCAATATATTGTGGGAACGAATTTTAGAAGAGGTTTGAGGAGTAAAAATGGTGAAAAACAATTTTTGGGAAGTTCTGGGTAGAAACTGGCATCTCGTTAGAAGCAACCCCCAGGTCGTTCGAACGAGCTCGTTCGAACGAGCTTCTAACGAGTTGACCAGTCGTTATTAACGAGTAGGATTTTCGTTCGATATCTCGTTCGAACGAGATATCGTTAGAAGGGTCAGTTCGTTCGAACGAACTGGGACCTCGTTCGAACAGTCTCGTTCGAACGAGACTTCTAACGACCTGACAGTCCAAACTCGTTCGAAGCCTCGTTCGAACGAGACTTCTAACGAGTTGGCAGTTTGACCCTTTTTGGACTGTTTTGACTTTTGGAGTTCCGGGAGATGGTTCAAGGGTAGAGTTAGCATCCCTTTGATGATATAGTGATTGATTTGGGACTTTTGGGTTGCTGGGATGAGTAAAGCATATACGAGAATTATATTCAATGAATCATTTGGGTTGAGACGTGAGTGACTACTACGATGTGAGGATGAATTATAGCGCGTATAATTATGAACCGGAATAAAATAAGTTGTGATAATTAGTTAGTACGAGAATGCGATATGTACTACGATTAAAATACGGTATTACTAAGATGTGTGTTTACTTAGTATTAGTATACGGATTGTTTGTATGACATACCTACCATACTTGCTATCACGGGAGGTTTCGTTCGCTTAGGACCCTCTAATCCTTGTGTGCCTACGGGGGGGATATAGACTGGTACCTTGATGAACATAGATCATAGAAGGACTTATTGTGATATTAATAAGTCTGCATGACCATGGGAGCGTAGGTATGTGCGTGACCCATGAGATGGTGACTGTGTTCGCCTCCATTATTTGTGATGTTGTTATCGGTAAACTATTCCTGAGAGATTCGGAATATGTGATCCTTATGTACGTGATGTACCGGGATGGATAGCAGAGTATGTGTGCACTACAGCTTAGATTGCGGGGTGCTTGTATTGTATATTTATGAGATGAATAATATACGGGAATCCTCATGTTAATGTTGTAAAAATATTACGGTATTGTTTCGAGTTATATAATGAGTTAACTGATAATTATATCATTGGCATATTTAGTAACTGTGTTCACAGTAAACCTCTACTTAATTACGAGAGTTATTATGTTATATGGAACCGAGTAAATGGGTAGAACCCGTAGTAGTCTAGCTAGTTATGTTGTCAGTTAGCTAGTAGTATGGGTAGTTATAGATGGGTACTTGCGTTAGGAGTGCACAGTTAGACGAGAGGTGAGAATATTATGTGAGTGCACGTCCTAACATGTACTTTGCATTTAATGTTTTAAATGTTTTTAAAGCACTTGCAGGTTTTTAAAATGATTTCCACTTTCGGGCTCTGACCCATTTGCTTTCAAATATATTTTCTTGTAAAACATTTTTAGGTGCCCAGCCACAAGGACACCAAGCATAGGTACTCATTCAGGTGACGAGCTGTAGCTGTTTGTGGAAGCTACAGGGATTTGCTCATAGACGCTTCTATCTTTTGGATTCCAGAGTCACTATCTATCAGTTGTAGGGCATGTTGCCCATTCCTATTTAGAGCATTTTTACATTTCAGTTTTCAGACTCTAGCATGTATTGCTCAGTATTCAGTTTTAGTTATTTATTTCAGTTTACATATCAGTTGCGGGATTTGTATTGAGGAGTTTTTCCTCCAGGTTTTATTTACATATTGTGATGGTTATTCTTGTTACTTCAGTATGGTGAATAGTGTTATTTAGTTATTCATTACTCTTGTTGCATGTTAATCAGATTTAATAAAATTTGGCACTTACTTTTTAAATACTAGGTGGTTAGTAATAATAAAACGTTTTCGACAGTGATGCTATTAACTGAGCCAACTTGGCATTTTGAATTAATTTTATAAAGGAGTAGCTAACCGGTGTTTAATTAGTCGGGGTGTCACAGGTGGTATCAGAGCATCAGGTTCTAGTGTCCTTTAGGATCTGTACGGCTATTATGTTTCCGCTACGTTTCTTTGATATAGAGCCCTATATTTTAGGACTGTTGTATTCTTTTGTGTATGCTTCGTTCTTCAGCTATATTAAGTTTATAAACCGTGAACTTATAAACTTTGTTCTTATTTCAGATGCCTCCACGACGTGCACGACGAGTTCCCAGGAATGCTACGCCCGAACCACAGCCCGCTCCAGTTCAGGGCATGTTGAACGCCGCTGAGGTTGCTGCTATAGTAGCCCAAGCGGTAAATGCCGCGATTGCCGTGATTCAGCAGGCACCACCTCAGGCGCCGGTTGCCGCGCCAGTACAGGTTAATGCATTCCCGTCTGCTTGGGAGCGTGTACGTGACGCTTTTCAGAAAGCGCATCCACCAGAGTTTGCTGGAAGCTCAGATGTGGTTATCTCGAGCCAATGGAGGAAGGACATGCAGAGGCATTTGAGGATGCATGAGTGCACTGATGTTCAGAAATAGGTGCTAGCTACTTTCAAGCTAGTTGGATCTGCGCTACAGTGGTGGGAGTCTATTACCACCGCGGAGGAGAGGGATACCCTCACGATACAGGAGTTCTGGGTGCGGTTCGACCGCAAGTACTTTCCGTCCGCAGTTCATACAGAGATGAGGAGGAAGCTGATGAGTTTGAAGCAGGAGGGCAAGACAGTGGCCGAGTATGAGGCCGAGTTCACTAACTTGTTGAATATCGTTCCAGACGAGATTCGAACAGAGAAGAAGAAGATAGAGAAGTTCACCGACGGGTTGAATTGGAGAATCCGGCAGCATCTGCTTGGGAACCTATCGTTGGCCACGTATTCTGATGTGGTTAACGCTGCATTACTACACTGCCAGGACCACCGTTTTCATATGGCCGAGGGCAAGCGGTCAGGGGAGTCTAGCCATCAGGGCAGGACTGGAGGACATGGTGCCAGCGGGGCACAAACCGGTCAGGGGCAGAGACAGACTGAGCAGGGTACCCAGCAGGGGGACAATAAGAGGTTCCGATCAGGGAACTACAGGCAGGGACAGGGAGGTTTCCGCCAGGGCCATCAGGGTCCAAACGGCCAGCAGGGCCAGCAGGGGCAGAATGGGCAGCAGTTCCATCAGGGCCAGCAGGGCCAAGGGAGGAATGGTAACGGCCACCAGGGCCGGGGACAGCAGGGGCAGAGGGGAGGAAACTTCCCAGGGAAGTGCTTTACTTGTGGCAAAACTGGCCATAAGAAGCAGGATTGTCCCGATAGGGGCAGGGCCCCACAGCAGCAGCAGCAGGGTGCTCGCCAGGATCCACAGAGACCTATGTTTCCCGCAGCTCTTCCTGCACCGCCACAGATGGCAGCATTGCCACCCATTCCAGCAGTCCCAGCTCAACAGGGGCAGCTACAGTATGGACGTGTCTACAACGTTCACCAGGCTGCAGTTCCACAGGCACCGCCCGCGATCGAGGGTACGTTTCCTATCCATGGCACTATGGGTCGGGTGTTATTTGATACGGGTGCTACACATTGTTTTATAGCTACACACTTCGCGAAAGCTTTAGGATTGTTAGCTACGGCAGAGAGCACAGTGACGTGTGTCGACTCACCATTAGGGAGTGGGTCACTGATTTTCTTTATATGCAGGGGAGTTGGGGTAGAGGTTGGTGGTTTGGTATTGCCTGCGGACATGTTAGTGTTAGACATGCATGTTCACGATGTGATCATCGGGATGGATTGGCTCGTAGCATATAGGGCCATGATTGATTGCTTCAGCGGGAGCATTGTTTTTGCCATTCCGGGGCAGGAGATGTTTATAGTGGCGATGCCTCGCCCAGAGGGAGGATCGACCGCTCATCTGTATTACATAGAGGAGGATACCTCTAAGGAGGTTGTGATTCCTTTAGATTCGATCCCTGTTGTCAGGGAGTATTCGGATGTGTTTCAGGAGATACCAGGCTTACCCCCCAGTCGAGAGATAGACTTCGTTATTGATCTGCTACCGGGTACGAGACCTATAGCACGTGCACCGTACCGTATGGCTCTAGCTGAGATGCGAGAGTTACGGGATCAGATAGAGCAGCTGTTAGGGCAGGGCTTTATTCGCAGGAGTACCTCACCTTGGGGCGCTCCAGTTTTGTTTGTGAAGAAGAGGGATGGTTCACTGAGATTGTGCGTGGACTACCGAGAGTTGAATAAGGTCACGATACGGAATAAGTATCCGTTGCCTCGAATCGATGACTTATTCGACCAGTTGAGAGGAGCTTCTTTCTTTTCAAAGATTGACTTGAGGTCGGGATACCATCAGTTGCGTATCAGGGAGGAGGATGTCTCGAAGACTGCGTTCTTGTCGAGATATGGTTCTTATGAGTTTCGGGTTATGCCTTTCGGCTTGACCAACGCTCCAGCAGTGTTTATGGACTTGATGAATAGGGTGTTCAGAGATTTCCTAGATCAATTTGTCATTGTCTTCATTGATGACATTCTGGTTTACTCTCAGACAGAGGAGGAGCACGCCGAGCATTTGAGGATGGTTTTGCAGACACTTCGTCAGAACGAGCTGTATGCAAAATATGAGAAGTGCGGGTTTTGGCTGAAGGAAGTCCAGTTCTTGGGTCACATTATTTCCGACCAGGGAATATCTGTCGATCCGGGGAAGGTGTCAGCGGTGAGGGAGTGGGGACAGCCCACGACACCAACAGAGATTCGTAGTTTCTTGGGCTTAGCGGGATACTACAGGAGGTTCATTCGGGGTTTCTCGAAGATAGCGGGTCCTTTGACACATCTTACTCGTAAAGGTGTGCCATATATCTGGAGTGATGCCTGTCAGTTGGCATTCGATGAATTGAAGGACAAATTGACCTCAGCACCTGTGTTAGCATTGCCGAGACCGGAGTTGAGTATTTGGTTTACACCGATGCGTCTTTGCAAGGGCTTGGAGGTGTTTTGCAGCAGGAGAGACAGGCCATAGCTTATGCTTCCCGTAAGCTTAAGCCTCATGAGAAGAATTACCCCACACATGATTTGGAGTTGGCGGCAGTGGTATTTGCCTTACGGATTTGGAGGCACTATCTTTTGGGGGAGAAGTTTCAGCTGTTCACGGACCACAAGTCCCTACAGTATCTGTTCACGCAGAAAGAGTTGAACATGCGGCAGCGTAGGTGGCTTGAGTTTGTGAAGGACTACCAGTTCGACATCCAGTACCACCCGGGTAAGGCTAACGTGGTAGCAGACGCGTTGAGCCGCAGGCCAGTAGATGAGGTGGCAGAGGTGTGGAAAGCTAAGTGGAAGGAATTGGGACACCAGGATGCAGTGGCCCGATCTTTCATGGCTGTGATGACCGTTACACCGCAGATTGTCACGAAGGTTGTACGGGCACAGGAAAATGATTCGTTCTGTCAGGAGCAGATAGTTCGATTACTCGCTGAGGGAGCTGAATCCTATACCGTTAGCTCAGACGGGGGATTACGCTTCAATGGGAGATTGGTAGTTCCGGAAGGAGAGGAACTGCGACACGATGTGATGGCAGAGTCGCACGGCTCACGGTTCGCGGTACATCCCGGAGGGGACAAAATGTACCAAGATATGAGACGGCAGTATTGGTGGAGCGGTATGAAGAGAGATATCGCAGAGTTTGTCTCGAAATGCGCCACTTGTCAGCTTGTAAAAGTGGATCATCAGAGACCAACAGGATTGCTACAGCCATTGGAGGTTCCGGTGTGGATGTGGGAGAGCATATCCATGGACTTTATCACGGGGTTGCCTACGTCGCAGAGGGGTCACGACTCCGTTTGGGTAATTGTGGACAGATTGTCCAAGGTCGCTCACTTTTTACCCGTTAGGACTGATTACACTAAGGGTCAGTATGCCCAACTCTTCATTTCAGAGATTGTGAGACTTCACGGTGTGCCCCTAAATATCGTGTCTGACAGAGACAAGATATTTGTTTCGAGGTTTTGGGAGAGTTTCCAGGAGGCCATGGGCACGGAATTGCGGTTGAGTACGGCTTATCATCCGCAGACTGATGGGAAGACCGAGCGCACCAATCAGATGTTGGAAGACATGCTACGCATGTGTATTATTGACTTCGGGGGTGGATGGGAGCAGTACCTTCCACTGGTGGAGTTTGCTTACAACAACTCCTATCAGTTCACGATTGGCATGGCTCCGTTTGAGGCATTGTACGGTAGGCCTTGTCGTTCCCCAGCATGTTGGTTGGAAGTGGGGGACAACAAACTACTTGGGCCAGAAGTGATTCAGGATACTTCGGCAAGGATTGAGTTGATTCGGAGTCACATTCGGGTAGCTCAAGACAGGCAGAAGAGTTATGCTGATGCGAAGAGATTTTTCAGGGAGTTCCAAGTGGGGGACCAGGTTTTGCTCAGGGTTTCTCCGATGAAGGGGATTATGCGATTCGGGAAGAAGGGGAAGTTGGCACCGAGGTATGTGGGGCCGTTTCCTATTATTGAGCGAATCGGACCGGTTGCGTATAGACTCGGGTTACCGGAGCATTTACATCGGATTCACGACGTGTTCCATATTTCCTCGCTGAGGAAATACCTTAGGGATGATTTGGCTCATTCTCACATTGCTGTGGAAAACATCGATCTCCAGCCGGATAGCTCTTATGAGGAGGGGCCAATTGCTATTTTGGACCGAAGCGAGAGGAAACTGCGATCAAAGATAGTCCCGTTAGTACGTGTTCAGTGGCGACATCACAATGTCGAGGAGTCCACATGGGAGCGCGAGGATGAGATGCGCGAACGTTATCCAGAGCTGTTTTTAGCAGGTACTTTCTAGTTTCGAATTTCGGGACGAAATTCAGTTATTAGGGGGGGAGTATGTAATACCCCGTACTTTTGGCTATATTTATTTTTGGGATTAATTAATTAAATGCGTATTAATTGGAAATTAATCCGGGTTATAAATACTGATGTGATGCGAATTGGTATTTGATTATGTGCATATATGATTATATATGTATTTGGTATTATAAAATTTGTCATGAGATTTATATACGGCAATTTGGAAATTTTGTTGAGACGCGTGGGACCGCCGCGTCACGGTATAATATTTTATTAATAAAAAGTGAATTTAAAATCGATAATCCGTATGGTCGTTTTGAGCGCGCCAACGCGTCCAGAAGGGTCGAGATAGTCAGAAAACACTAGCCGGGGGTATAGTTTGGATCCCGGGGTAATTTTAGACCGTACCGGTAACTTAAAGGGTATTTTAGTAATTTGGTATTTTTGGGTAATTAAAAGTGACGAAAATTGAGAGTTGTAATCTGATAAGGATTGACCCCAACCAACCCTTATTAACCCAACAAGCTACGGAGGTTTATTGAAATTAGGTTTCATAAGTTTCCCCAAAGCAAAACCCTAGCCACCATAGCCTTTTGGAGAAGAAAGCTTGGAGAAGGAGAGAGAGAGAGAGATTCTGCAGAAATTCTACACCGAATCCACACCAAATTCAGAAATCAAACCAAGGCAAGTGACTTTATTTCCATTTAATTACTGAGAATGTCTTTTCCATGTTAGAAATTGAAGAATCTTAATTGTTCTTGAAAGATTAAAAGAAAACCCATGAAATTTGAAGTTATTATTGAATGTTGGGATAGGTTTGCATGTAGAAACATTGTTGGGAGATTTAATTTCGGATATTTCATATCTAGGTGATGTATAAACGAATTAAAATCTGGGAATTTATGATGAGAAAAAGTTAGGGTTTATGTTCTTGAAGAAAATTGGGAATTAGTGTAGAAATTGTGATTTAATGATGTTTAGATGATATCAAACCCTTTAATGATGTTAGTATAACCCCTTAACATGTTTGAGGATGCTTAGAGAACTCAATATATTGTGGGAACGAATTTTAGAAGAGGTTTGAGGAGTAAAAATGGTGAAAAACGATTTTTGGGAAGTTCTGGGTAGAAACTGGCATCTCGTTAGAAGCAACCCCCAGGTCGTTCGAACGAGCTCGTTCGAACGAGCTTCTAACGAGTTGACCAGTCGTTATTAACGAGTAGGATTTTCGTTCGATATCTCGTTCGAACGAGATATCGTTAGAAGGATCAGTTCGTTCGAACGAACTGGGACCTCGTTCGAACAGTCTCGTTCGAACGAGACTTCTAACGACCTGACAGTCCAAACTCGTTCGAAGCCTCGTTCGAACGAGACTTCTAACGAGTTGGCAGTTTGACCCTTTTTGGACTGTTTTGACTTTTGGAGTTCCGGGAGATGGTTCAAGGGTAGAGTTAGCATCCCTTTGATGATATAGTGATTGATTTGGGACTTTTGGGTTGCTGGGATGAGTAAAGCATATACGAGAATTATATTCAATGAATCATTTGGGTTGAGACGTGAGTGACTACTACGATGTGAGGATGAATTATAGCGCGTATAATTATGAACCGGAATAAAATAAGTTGTGATAATTAGTTAGTACGAGAATGCGATATGTACTACGATTAAAATACGGTATTACTAAGATGTGTGTTTACTTAGTATTAGTATACGGATTGTTTGTATGACATACCTACCATACTTGCTATCACGGGAGGTTTCGTTCGCTTAGGACCCTCTAATCCTTGTGTGCCTACGGGGGGGATATAGACTGGTACCTTGATGAACATAGATCATAGAAGGACTTATTGTGATATTAATAAGTCTGCATGACCATGGGAGCGTAGGTATGTGCGTGACCCATGAGATGGTGACTGTGTTCGCCTCCATTATTTGTGATGTTGTTATCGGTAAACTATTCCTGAGAGATTCGGAATATGTGATCCTTATGTACGTGATGTACCGGGATGGATAGCAGAGTATGTGTGCACTACAGCTTAGATTGCGGGGTGCTTGTATTGTATATTTATGAGATGAATAATATACGGGAATCCTCATGTTAATGTTGTAAAAATATTACGGTATTGTTTCGAGTTATATAATGAGTTAACTGATAATTATATCATTGGCATATTTAGTAACTGTGTTCACAGTAAACCTCTACTTAATTACGAGAGTTATTATGTTATATGGAACCGAGTAAATGGGTAGAACCCGTAGTAGTCTAGCTAGTTATGTTGTCAGTTAGCTAGTAGTATGGGTAGTTATAGATGGGTACTTGCGTTAGGAGTGCACAGTTAGACGAGAGGTGAGAATATTATGTGAGTGCACGTCCTAACATGTACTTTGCATTTAATGTTTTAAATGTTTTTAAAGCACTTGCAGGTTTTCAAAATGATTTCCACTTTCGGGCTCTGACCCATTTGCTTTCAAATATATTTTCTTGTAAAACATTTTTAGGTGCCCAGCCACAAGGACACCAAGCATAGGTACTCATTCAGGTGACGAGCTGTAGCTGTTTGTGGAAGCTACAGGGATTTGCTCATAGACGCTTCTATCTTTTGGATTCCAGAGTCACTATCTATCAGTTGTAGGGCATGTTGCCCATTCCTATTTAGAGCATTTTTACATTTCAGTTTTCAGACTCTAGCATGTATTGCTCAGTATTCAGTTTTAGTTATTTATTTCAGTTTACATATCAGTTGCGGGATTTGTATTGAGGAGTTTTTCCTCCAGGTTTTATTTACATATTGTGATGGTTATTCTTGTTACTTCAGTATGGTGAATAGTGTTATTTAGTTATTCATTACTCTTGTTGCATGTTAATCAGATTTAATAAAATTTGGCACTTACTTTTTAAATACTAGGTGGTTAGTAATAATAAAACGTTTTCGATAGTGATGCTATTAACTGAGCCAACTTGGCATTTTGAATTAATTTTATAAAGGAGTAGCTAACCGGTGTTTAATTAGTCGGGGTGTCACAGTTGTTAGGACTTAGAGAGAGACAAATGCTGAAGGAAAATGGTTGAAGAAGACTCATCCTCTATCTCATCTTATAAACTAAAGAATTCCACACAACTGGATTAAAAACTCCCCATAGACATGTTATACACGCTTTTTATCATCCGGGTTCACCAAAATTCGACGCATCGTCAATCTAGGGGACTATAATGTGAAAAAAAACAAGGGCAACTCGAAATAATCAAATTTTGGTATAGTTGTTCGAATGGATTTTAAGTCTCTTTCAAATAAGATTGCTACTTCGTTCAAACCAACCCTTATAACGAGATACCATAGCGCGCGATTAATTGATCAAACTCAAGTCGTCAGAAGTTCGTTCGAACCTCGTTCGAACAGAATAACCCCTCGTTCGAATGAATTTTATTTTTTTCAATTAAACTTTGTGTTATAGAGACTGCAATTCAACAAGCACGAAGTCTAGAATAACGATTAAATCTAATTATTCATACATAATTGCAACTTTACAAAGAAGGGATAAAATTGGGGGCATCGGTATTACATTTGGAATTTCGTCATTGAAAATATGGACCCATTAATCCCTCAAATTCTTGGGGATATCAACTATTATTCTAAGTTATAGGAATCTTTCACGGCTAGGTCACCAAAAAGTCATTATACACTCTTTCGTAAGGGGTTATCACCAAAGAACTCGAAATTTGACATATTCTAATGCTGACCATCAGGCTAGCCATCAAAATTATAAAAAAGTCCTCGAGTATCCACTTGCTCGATAATCAAGCTCAATCAATTCCTAAGGATTCTTTTCTATCACCCAAGTATACCGGTGCCTCTCCCCGAACAACGCTCTCAAGAGATTTACACTCACCCAAAAGCAAAGCAACATAAAACTAGCACCCAATCCATTATCATAGATTATTTCGATCATCGGACTGCATATCATGATCCTTCAAATGCTCGGGTCTTCCTATCCACACAAATTCACTTAAACTTGACCTTGAGGGGAAACACACCAACTAAGAACCAAATCATGCGTCTGATTGACACCTTCCATGAGATCCTTTTATGAACTTAGGTTCATTATAGGTATCTAACTGTGAAACACTCACCTGAATATTACACAAATCCTCTCACTTACTCAAAACAACATTGTGTGTTATGTTTCCTCAAGTTCTAACACTATACGGTGTCCTCAAATAACCACCCTGCTCTTTACAACCCGAGCCACTAATTGCCATGCTGGTCAATTATAAGGTCTCTAACCTTATGACACGAATACTTTAAATAAGGGTGCTCCGAGTTATCGAACTGTATCGACCACAACATGTACAACCATACTCTACTGGGCCAAACCACACTGTATCATAACACGATATAAACCTCATTTACCACAGCCATGAGAACACAGTCCTCGACGACTGGAATTTAAAGAACATAGTACGACCATACCCTGACCTAAGTCACCATTCATGACTAATCAGATTGCAAACCAGTCGTATCCTCAGGACAGAAATAACATACTAACCTATTGTCCTTTGATAAGTCAAACATTGGCCTTCACTCCTTAGAAATAAGGCTTCCTACTTTCATCCTTGACAAATGTGAGCCACTCTAGTTGACGAATGCGAAAACTTTTGTCCACGTCGACTTTGTCCATTTCTCGAGTCAACACCTAACACACCTAGGGTTATGTTTACTTTTTTGTACCATGTTCATATCCTAAATGTCTCTCTAAGAATTGCCCCAACTAAGTGAAGCATTCATCTTATTGTAACCTCCACTAACACAAGGTCCTCATAGCACCAATCTCTAGATTCTAACCAATCCAAAATTACGTGATGACCATACTAGTCTCCATAAGTACTATGAGGATCTTGATTACTACATAATTCTACGCTTCCTAATCTGTATAAGCCTATCAAGACATGCCAAAAACTAGTCCTTTCCCTTCTAGGGCTATTCTAACATACACTATCGATCCATATCGGTGAGCTGATCATGCTTCGATATCACTTCAAGGGTGCCATTTTTAAATCTCTAACGTGACACCATAAATCTAAATCCAAATCCAAATGCATTTCCTAGTACCCATCAAAATCGAGTACTACACTTCCCACACTAGTCAAATTAGGACAAATAAGATTATGCATAATCATGATGCATCTCTCCAATTTCCCTTTGGAGGTGGCACCACCTAGTTATATCAAATTGGATGTCCTCACTAAGGATTACATGATTAGATTCCTTAAAATTTTACCAATAACTTAAGATCCTCACATAACCCTTAATATAGCCATCATTAGAACACTAGAACTCCATGATGCCGAATTAACTTATTTCCTAAGGACACCGAGCATACCCAATGTAATTATCACCTAGGACTTGACAAGATTTCATCTCTTATGATTCCTTCACCGCGGGTATGCTCTATTGATTTTCCAATAGCCTTATTGTGTCCACTAGGTACCTTCAAACATACTGGTTTATAAGTTTCCACATACAGTGTGCCTTAACCATTGAACACCCCAAGGCATCACAACAATTTAATTTCTATTCCTCAATGATGCCACAAGTAATCTATCTAAAGGATACTCCAAGTACCTCCTTAAATATTTTCCATATTAACTTCGTCTCGCATTCCGTCATCACTTAGGTTGTTAGGAAGAGCTACAATGCCTGGACAAGAATCTTAATTCCTTTTTTATCGAGACTCTAGAATAAGTCTAACCTACGAATATCTTCTTGAGATCCAATAGAGGTTCGAAAACCTTCTTCTAAATGGCCGATGCCCTTAACTACGTATCAAACCACTAACTAACTCTACTAAAGATTCTAGTAGGATATAGGACATCTCATATAACCTATGAGACTCTAAATCCTTGCTACCAATGCCACCAGGGGTCCTATACCTCAAAGTTGCATCACACTCTCCAAAATCACATTATGGAAGACTATCCAAGGTTCTCTTCTATGTCACTCTAACTCATTATTGTTGCACATGTCACATATTTACCACTAATGGACTGTAGCTCTCATCATAGCTTATGAGATACATCTTTCAATCAATAATTACTAAGGCACCTACTTACAATGATAGTACCCTATTAACTCAGGTCAAGCTCATATTCTCAAGTAATTACCAACACAGTTCTACTTGCCTACCAAATTGTCAAATGCTTATGACATGACATTACCCAAAGGATCAAGCTTGCCTAATCACATCATAGACATTAACTACCCATCAGTAGTGCACCTAGGAACTTATTACATCCTTATCACAAATCAACACTACTTAGGTATAATACTCTAGTCACCTGACCTTCATGATTGGCTTCACCTAATTCATATCTCTAACTCAATAGACATCATTTATCTTTATTAACATCTTAATAGACATCTCACGTCATCAAGGGTTAACATAAAATAACCTCACACTAAAAATCATGGTGGTGACACTATCGGCTCATACAGATACTCGTAAATTACTAACATATCTAAATTAGAAGCATGAAAGTGATTAATGACTACTAACATGATCACATGCCACTTGGCAATAAATTATCCGTCTTGCTAAACTTTTTGACTCCACCATCGAGAACATGAACTAAAAATGTCACCAATCTAGCATGACCGACCCAAAACCAACACCAACGTCAAAGATCAACTACTGATCTCACAACGTCACTCCTAAAAGGAACCTTGAACCTAGAGTTCAGATACCATTGTTTAGGCCCCGATCCAAATATATGGGTTACCTGTGGTCAACCCGTTATGACCCAAACGTTGGGTGTGATTTGTAAAAAATAACATGCATAATGGTACTAGTCTATTTTTATTTAATTAATGTTTCACTTATTTATCATGTGATTTCCATTTAAATCAAACTACATGAGGGGACCATGGGAAGCGTCCCCGAAATTCAGGCATACAGAGCTACTAACATAAAATAAAAAGGATACTTACATGTACAACACTCTCAAAATAGGGAATGAGCCGAATGCCTAGTGGGAAAAATATAACAATACAATATAGAATTGAATGGAAGAAAAAAGACTTTAACACGTTATATCTACATGCACATGCAACTACATTATATATATATACACACACTTTAATACATGAAACTATTTTTATTCCAAAAATGTTACTTATTCCGATTAATTCACCTTGATCTTATAAAGAACCCCATCTTACTTGGCTTGACATTTATTTCTTGATTTAACATACCTGGTGAAATACTTTAAACAAATACCCCTTGCTCAAGGAAAATCATTTCTGTCACCGAAATTACCCCTTTGCTCATACCAAATTTACCTTAGTATTTTTATTGAAAATAATATTTCAGCACACGCAAGCACCTGTTAGAAAATACTTATTTTTCTTTGAAAGACTTTTATAAACATGCTCTTGTGTTAATTATTGTTTAAACCTCTTTGGGTTGCTTAATCACCCATTTAGTCACTTCACTTTACCGTTCCTTTTACTTCATGGACATTAATTAATTTTTCTTGCATTACTTTTCCACATTATTCTTTATTGGAATATTTATTAATTTCATTCAAGTTAGGTTGTCTTTTCTTATATTTTCCATACAAGCCATTTCTTGACACGTTCCACTTTTCATTATATTTTTCTCAAAATTCGTCAAATATTTGCATACTTTAATGGGCTCCACACTGCCGATTATGCTACCATACGCTATGACCTATGATTTTGGATCCTCGGCCCCAAGGCTCCGGACCCTTCTTAATTATTCTCGCTATCATTCGAATTCATATTAGTGATTTTTAATAATATTTTTTGAATGTCCGCAATATTTCACCTTTTACCGACCAAAGACAAAATTTGGGAATTTCACCCCATCTTGTGTTACACTTCAAAAGTTACTATTTCTTGTCCTTTATGCACTTCCATAAATTTTATCCCAAATCACTTTCATTTATGATCATTTTTTGTAACATCCTTTTTACATTTTTATTTGATGAAAATTTTCCACTTTATTTAAAATTACCATTTTACCCATTTATTTCTAAACTTGTATTTTCCTCGATTTTACAAGTGTTATTTTCCAAAAATATTATTAAGTTACACCCACTAACTTCTTGAATATTTTTAAATCATTAACACTTATTTAACTCTTTGGAGTGACATACTTGTAAAGTTGAAAATCTCTTCATTTCATTACTTTCTTTACTAAGAAAACCCTTTTGGCCTTTTGGAGACTATTTAACAAGAAAATAGTATTCTCCCTTTGTTTCCACATATAGTCTTAAAATATCCATTTTTCACATTTTTCACACGTTTTAACACACTTTATGGGCTAAAATTTCTACTTTCTTTATTTCATGTTTAAACCCAAAATATCTTCATTAAACTTATTTAAATGTTCATCATCAAAATACTACAAGTTTATATACATGAAAATATGCACTTTAAGTCCAAAAATCCTATTAAATGGGTCTAACACACGGTTCATTCCAGAAATTTCACAATATTGGCATAAACATGCCTTTCAAGCTAAAAGGCATTTTTATTTCTTTATAACTGGAGTAAATGTCTATTTATACAAAATTTTCAGTTTTTACAAGAAAACCTTAAGACATTTGTTCGTATTATATTTTCAACAAGAGAAATATAATTTCAAACATTTTATTCCATAAAATGTTTAGATATCAAGATTTCTTGAAATATATAATTTTTCTCAGTACTTTTGGGATCTTTCATACATAATCTTTTTCTTTCACAAAACGTTAAGAAATTACCTTCTTAATCATATATGCATTTTACTCTAACAAGCTCTAGCTACAAGTCCAATAATCTGCATAATAGAGTTCTTAAGCTAGGGGTAGAATTTTCCCCCCTCAAAGAAGATCCAAAATGATAGGATGAATGTAGAAGAATATGACACCCCCCACCTCCTAAGGTGGCCATAAAAAGGTTGCTTAGGTTCACCAAGCTTGTCTCCTTTAATGCCCCAAGATAACCCCCTTGAAAATCCAAACTTGCTCCAATAGACCCCCCTTGAAACTCCATACTTTCTTCTATATTTGAAGAGGAGACGACTAAGAGGATGAAGATGGAAGTTAGCTCCAAAGACTGAATTTTTTTTTAAAAATAACTCCAAAGTTCCTCCTAAAATCTTTTACTCTACCCACTTCCACCTTTGATAAAAGCTTGAAGATTATAGATAAACCTTGGAAATGGTGTGTAATTTTGTTTCAAGGTGATGCCAAGGTTTGGATAGGGTGAAACAATCTTAGGGAAGATAATGGGTTCTTGAAACTTAGAGAGAGAGAGAGAAATGCTAAAGGAAAATGGTGGGGAGAAGAGTCACCCCTTCTCTCCTCTTATAACCCAAAGAAACCTACAAAATTGAATTACAAACTTACCCCACAAATGTAATACACGTTGTTGATTATCTGGGTTCACCAAAAGTCGATAAGTCATCAATCTAAAGTCCCAAAATATGACAGCACATAAGGGAACTTGAAATAATCAAATTCAGGTTCGGTCGTTCGAACGAATTTTAAGTCGCGTTTAAACTAGATTACTATTTAGTTTGAACTTGATCTTCAAATGAGATTCCAGAGCACGTGAGGACTTAATCAAACTCAAGTCATCAAAAGTCCGTTTGAACCTCATTCGAACGACCAGTTCAAAAAAGAATAACCACTCATTCGAACGACTTCCATTTTTCTTGAATTATAAATTGCGATTCGACAAGCATGAGGGATACAATGATGATCAAATCTTATTATTCATACATAATTATAACTTAGTAAAGAAGTGATAAAATCGGGGGCACGGGTATTATAAGAGGGAACACACTTACAACATCATACTTGAGGAGTAGGGTTAAATATGGATTCATGGGGCACAGCAGGTGGTGACAATTTTCATGAAAGATCTTTATGGATTACGATTTGATATAGACTTTTGGTGCATTACACAATTTGTTGAAATTTTCATCCTTGCAAATAACGGGTGGCATCTATATAAGTGACAGTTAAATCTGGTTAAGCATTGCATTGCAGGATTAGACGTGTGTAACACCCCACGATTTTGGAGACTGAGAAATTAAATTTTTGGGAAAATAAAATTTAATTTAAACCGAAGAATTTTAAATTTGGGAATTGAGGCCCAAAAATAGAGGGCGTTTTAAAGTATTCCGGATGATTATTTTGAGGGTACCATTGATCCCGGAAGGGTCGATATAGTCAAAATGACTGTCATTGGGTTTTATTTCGGCTCCGGAATATTTTTAAGTATGTTTGGCTCGAATTGGAGTAAGAGGGTCATTTAAATTGTGTATTAACATTTAAAATTGGGTTTATGTTTTAAAGGATTTGGAGGCTTACGGATGAAGCCATATCTCAATTAGAAAAAGAGAGAAAAAGCCCTAGAGGGAGAAAGAAGAAGAAAAGAAGAGAGAGAGGAAGAAAAGCTTGGGATTTCCGGCCCAAACGCGACATCGAGGACGATCCAACCTCGACAAATCTGAGGCAAGTGTTTAATCTTGCTAAATAGATATTTGCGGGTTAAAGAAATGGATTTTTGGGTATTAATGTCAAAACCTAGATTTTTGGGTTAAATCTTGAAATCAATGTTTAAATATGGGTTTAATGGTGTATAAATGGTTGGGATCAACTTTGGGTTGATTTATTTTGCTTGGAACCATGTTGTGATAAAAATTTGGAGGTTAGAATGGAGATTTTGGGGTACTAATTTCGTGGGTTTTATTGAGAAAGGGAAATCGGCCAGAATATCGGGTACGGCCGGTCGACCGCGGTCTGGGGACCGGTCGACCGCGCCTTAAGGGAAAAGCCTACTGCATTTCTTCGTAGGCAAAATTTGGACCCGCGGTCGACCGGGGGTCTGGGACCGGTCAACCGGTCCCCTGTTCTTTGCCCAAAATTTGGTATTTCTTTCTTCCCTTTTCTTTTGGAGTTTATTCTTAGGGGCCTCCTTAATGAGTTGTTCTATGAGGTTTTTATAGGATGATTTCTACCCCTTTTTGGTTGGGTTTATTAATTTGAGGTTTTCTCTTATGAATTAAGAGATACTTTGGAGACTTATAGGGGGTCTCTCACTTAGTATATGATGGCGAGGACTTCTTGGAATAATTGGAGAAGAATATATCCATGTATGTTGTGAAATTTCTAGGCCGACATTTATGTTAAATCCTTATAAGGATAGGATATTGTTAAGATACAATTTGGGGCCAAATGGAAGAGAGTGGTTGCATACTCTTAAAGAGTGAGGGGTTTCATATCCTTAGAAATGTTTAATCTAAGGAACAATTGATAACGCAATAGGAGTAAGTGTTCCTGAGATTTATTTGAACCATAGGTGAAATTGGGAACGTTTGGGATCGTTCTATCTACTAGAATAAACGGTAGCATAAATTCTAGTTTGGATAGTTTACACGTAATTGTGGGGATATGACCATTGAGATTCCAATACTTGAAATGAGGTTGGAATAATTTGAGGTTTTAGACTATTAAGTCATGTATGTCCCCATGGTTAAATAGTACTAAAAGAAATTATGTACTTTTGAATATGGATGAAATGCGTAGTGATGGATTCCTACACAAAAGTTTGGGTGATAACCCTAAGGTTGAATATATATGTATATACAAATACATATGATTTTGGGAGACTTTTCATCATAGGAAAAATGATTGAATATGTTTCAAGTGAGAGATTGTATTCACATATCAAGGTAAATTAAATGAGTTTGTGGTGACGGCTTGTATATTGAGGATTTTGTATACTTATAGACGAATTTATATATCTCATACTTATGAACGAGAATAAGTTATATATATGGATATGTGAGTACATGTGTATATATCTATAGAGATATGAATTATGGATATATATTTATGTTGTGGATACACATGGTATGGACATTTAAACCGTATATGATGGTTTAATGGTTAATTATATGATTGGATCATATGGATGTATATATATTATGCATGTGAATGATATATATACTTATTTGGTTAAGCATACCCCGCTCATGCTATCATTGGGAAGTTGCGCGCGTAGAGGGTGAGCATCCTGGCTAGAAAAGCAGGGTGTGGATATTCCCCGGGTCATAGTCGTCCCGTGTGTTATTATATGATATATATATGTATTTTTGGGATGAGACGTGGTGGGTATGTTTCGTCTCATTGCCGGTTAGGAGCTATGACCGCTTCCCGGGATGTCGTGTGCGTGTGTTTACCAAGAGATGGGTGTCGTTTAGTCCCACCATGGTGGCCCCAGTATTGCTACGTGAGCCGGGCACTGGGAAGATGATAGCATTGATGCAGTTTATCGGCGCTATATATAGCCGGGTATTTATTTGTGCATGGCCTTTGTACATCGTATATGGTTTGAACATATGGTCATGGGATTGGATGATGGTGTGTATATATATATATATATATATATATATATATATATATATATATGGTTAGAATAAAATACCTATATATATATTTATATATATAACCTATAGATGAAAGGATATGGACTTTTATGGAGTACATCTTGGATGATTATGATGTACTAGATGATTGGGGGATTGATGTATCGCATTTAAGGAACATTTCGGTTACATCATCCCAAGTATATTATTGGAGATTGTAGATGTTTTCATATTGTAGTCTAAAATTTAGTAGTAGTAGTAGTAGTAGTAATAGTATTAGTAGTAGTAGTAGTAATAGTAGTATTATATGGTATGTACAACATTATGGACCTCTATGATCGACATTGTCAAAGAGTAGTGTAACGAGGTGGTTCCTTGTTTGGATTTCGTTTTACGAGACACCCCACGCACAAAATGTAGTACATTGTTGAGAGTAGAGAGAAGTTATGTCGATATTTATGTGTGGCATAATGGATCTCCAGGATCGACGTTGACATGGAGTAGTGTAACGGGGTGGTTCTTTGTTTGGATTTCGCTTTGCGAGTCACCCCACGCACGAAACGCAGCGCGGCGTTGAAATTGGAAGGAAGTTGTGTCAATAATAATTTTGCATGCTTATTAATTAGAAATTTAAATCATATGTTCTACCCAAATGCATATTGGGTCACTTATTAAATTAAAAATGGTTAAAGTATAAACCGGAATCCACTAAGCCTAATAAGGCACTTATGATTGAAAATAAATACTTATCTGTGGTTTAAAAAGGGGGTGGATTCTTGGGTTATGATAGGATGGTAGATCTCGTGGGTATAGGCTAGACCTATGATAAGTTAGGTTGTCCTAATAAATTGGGGTAATTTAACTGATAAACTTGAGGACGCGAATAGGTGCGCGCCTTTAGATGAGAGGTGAGTTGGGATTCCACGAGAGTGCGATTCCATTTTAATTATGAAATCTGTGCACCGATATTTATTATGCACGGTTAACACACTTGCTAAATATTTTCACAACTCGGGCTATGACCCGTTTACTTTTCTCTCCTGCTTGTATATATATATATTACTACAGGTGTCCTACCGCATGGATGCCAGATGACTTTCTATCCAGAGTCTTGGGAGCCGTGACAGGTGCGGACTGTTGCGGGATGTATCTGGTAGTCGCCTCCTACTTTTAAAAAAATTCTAGGTAGGATTCATTGTTGTATACCGGGTTTGTACCCAAGGGATATTTATATACATGTTTATATTTATTCCATTTCAGCCATTGTATTGGCTGTGACCCGACAACTTATTCGGGTTTACTTCTTTATAGTATTTTCAGTTGTAGTTATTTATTTCATTTTATTCTAGAATTTCATTTCTTATAGTTCTTCTTGCATCTTTCTCTTATTTATTAGTAGTTTTATGGTGTTGGTTTGTTAGTTGTTGCATGTTTTAAATTTATTCTAACATCTCGCTTATATGATATCAGGTAGTTAGTCCTATATTATGTAGTACCGACTGTTGGTGTTGAGACTGGACTATCTGAAACTCCTGATTTAATGTAGTATAGGGCTGGCCACCCGTTATTATTTTAAGCGGGGTGTTACAGATGGTATCAGAGCATCAGGTTCTAGAGTCCTTAGGATCTGTGCGAGTTTTCTGCATTCTTCCGTTAACGTTCTTGACATAAAGCCCTATAGTTAGGATTGTTGTGTTCACTACGTTATTTTCTTCTATGAAGTATATTCACTTGATTGACGTTCTGATAACAGTTGTTCTTGTTTCGTTTCAGACGTCGCCTAGATTTTGTCCTTTAGGAAAGGATAGGATTAGAAGTACAATACCCGTAGCATATTTTGGGTACGCTTTAATCGAGGGTATTTGTTTTCCCCGATTCCGGAGGCAATATTGAGGAGATTTCTAGCTGCGGCGTGAGGTGATTTATCGGTAGTTGAGTAAGAAAGGAAAATTTACTCAAATAGTGAATCTTGGACTTAGTAAAACAAGTGTGAGGAGAAAAATAGTGTAGTCTTTGGGAGGTTTAGATTGAGAAACCCGTTAACCTTTGTTAGAGAACCCGGTGTTGGTGACTCTTCCCGATGTGAGGTAGGTGGAGTTATTCCAATATTGGGGTTATCGCCTTCTAGGAGGAGGGAGTAAGAAATTGGAGACTCGGTTTCGTGAAGTAGGACTGAGGGAATAGTCGGCTGTCGCAATTGCGTTTTGTCCTTCAAATGGTTAGGAAGGATTCTTTGAGGATAATTAGGCCTTGAAAAGGAGTGGGCAAGTGTTGTCTTTATGCGATATTTTCTGGAATAGTAAAACATCCTATAAGGAGCTAGTAGAGAGTGGCTCTATTGATTTTGGGGCAATGTAAATTGTAAAGGTTATTGGTTCATTGAGGGAATGACTTAGTTTATGGAAAGGTGTTCATGTGATGTAGAAGAATTTTTATACTTGAGTAGTTCAAGTCTAGTAGGTGTATGTTGAGTGAATAATTTAGCTCATAGTTGTGCTAATTTTGAGAACTAGGTAGTGGTTATAAGTGTTGGATGTGTTGAGGCCTTGTGTTTTAAACATAAGGTGTTTGTTTGGCGTGTCGAAAGACGCGGAATATAAATTATATCGTATTGTTGTATAGGCCCTTGGGCAGTATTTAAAATATGAAAATCTTTTTATAAGACTTTAGCCCTGGTTCAACTAATCTCAATTCCTGACCTAGCTACACAGTAGTGTATTGGGAGGGTTCCTTATTTGGATTTCGCTTGCCAGACCTCCCCCGCACGAAGGCAGCTAGCGTCAGGAATTGAGGAGAGTTCAACAATTGGGAATTTTCAAACTTTTATATATTTAGTATGTTATTATAAATAATAATGCCGAGGGTTATGTTATGATTTGAGGCTTATGGAGCCTCATTAAAATTCTTCGAGTGGAAGCTCGGGTACGGGGTGTATGGACGCCCCGGGGTAGTTATTCGTTTTAAAAATCTATATGGTTCAACGTGAGAACTAGTAAGGATCCATATAGTGATCCTAAGAGTTGATGTAGAACTAGATGATATTATGGTCCTAGGCAGATCATAAATTTCCCGGGAGAAATTTCTGTAAGGGGGGAAGATTGTAACACCCCACGATTTTGGAGACTGAGAAATTAAATTTTTTGTAAAATAAAATTTAATTTAAACCGAAGAATTTTAAATTTGGGAATTGAGGCCCAAAAATAGAGGGCATTTTAAAGTATTCCGGATGATGATTTTGAGGGTACCATTGATCCCGGAAGGGTCGAGATAGTCAAAATGACTGTCATTGGGTTTTATTTTGGCTCCGAAATATTTTTAAGTATGTTTGGCTCGAATTGGAGTAGACGAGTCATTTAAATTGTGTATTAACATTTAAAATTGGGTTTATGTTTTAAAGGATTTGGAGGCTTACGGATGAAGCCATTTCTCAATTAGAGAAAGAGAGAAAAAGCCCTAGAGGGAGAAAGAAGAAGAAAAGAAGAGAGAGAGGAGGGAAAGCTTGGGATTTTCGGCCCAAACGCAACATCGAGGACGATCCAACTTCTACAAATCTGAGGCACGTGTTTAATCTTGCTAAATAGCTATTTGTGTATTTCATTTCATAATTTGTGGGGTAAAGAAATGGATTTTTGGGTATTAATGTCAAAACCTAGATTTTTGGGTTAAATCTTGAAATCAATGTTTAAATATGGGTTTAATGGTGTATAAATGGTTGGGATCAACTTTGGGTTGATTTATTTTGCTTGGAACCATGTTGGGATAAAAATTTGGAGGTTAGAATGGAGATTTTAGGGTATTAATTTCGTGGGTTTTGTTGAGAAAGGGAAATCGGCCAGAATATCTGGTATGGCCGGTCGACCGCGCTCTGGGGACCGATCGACCCCTTAAGGGAAAAGCCTACTGCATTTCCTCGTAGGCAAAATTTGGACCCGCGGTAGACCGGTCCCCTGCTCTTAGCCCAAAATTTGGGATTTCTTTCTTCCCGTTTCTTTCGGAGTTTATTCTTAAGGGCCTCCTTAATGAGTTGTTTTATGAGGTTTTTCTAGGATGATTTCTACCCCTTTTTGGCTGGGTTTATTAATTTGAGGTTTTCTCTTATGAATTAAGAGATACTTTGGAGACTTATAGGGGGTCTCTCACTTAGTATATGATGGTGAGGACTTCTTGGAATAATTGGAGAAGAATATATCCATGTATGTTGTGAAATTTGTAGGCCGACATTTATCTTAAATCCTTATAAGGATAGGATATTGTTAAGATACAATTTGGGGCCAAATGGAAGAGAGTGGTCGCATACTCTTAAAGAGTGAGGGGTCTCATATCCTTAGAAATGTTTAATCTAAGGAATAATTGATAACGCAATAGGAGTAAGTGTTCCTGAGATTTATTTGAACCATAGGTGAAATTGGGAACGTTTGGGATCGTTCTATCTACTAGAATAAGCGGTAGCATAAATTCTAGTTAGGATAGTTTACACGTAATTGTGGGGATATGACCATTGAGATTCCAATTCTTGAAATGAGGTTGGAATAATTTGAGGTTTTAGACTATTAAGTCATGTATGTCTCTATGGTTAAATAGTACTAAAAGAAATTATGTATTTTTGAATATGGATGAAATGCGTAGTGATGGATTCCTACACAAAATTTTGGGAGATAACCTTGAGGTTGAATATATATGTATATACAAATACATATGATTTTGGGAGACTTTTCATCATAGGAAAAATGATTGAATATGTTTCAAGTGAGAGATTGTATTCACATATCGAGGTAAATTAAATGAGTTTGTGGTGACGGCTTGTATATTGAGGATTATGTATACTTATAGCCGAATTTAAATATCTCATACTTATGAACGAGAATAAGTTATATATATGGATATGTGAGTACATGTGTATATATCTATAGAGATATGAATTATGGATATATATTTATGTTGTGAATACACATGGTATGGACATTTAAACCGTATATGATGGTTTAATGTTTAATTATATGATTGGATCATATGGATGTATATATATTATGCATGTGAATGATATATATACTTATTTGGTTAAGCATACCCCGCTCATGCTATCATTGGGAAGTTGTGCGCGTAGATGGTGAGCATCATGGCTAGAAAAGCAGGGTGTGGATATTCCCCGGGTCATAGTCGTCCCGTGTGTTATTATATGATATATATATGTATTTTTTAGATGAGACGTGGTGGGTATGTTTCGTCTCAATGCCGGTTAGGAGCTATGACCGCTTCCCGGGACGTTGTGTGCGTGTGTTTACCACGAGATGGGTGTCGTTTAGTCCCACCTGGTGGCCCCAGTATTGCTACGTGAGCCGGGCACTGGGAAGATGATAAAATTGATGCAGTTTATCGGCACTATATATAGCCGGGTATTTATTTGTGCGTGGCCTTTGTACATCGTATATGGTTTGTACATATGGTCATGGGATTGGATGATGGTGTGTATATATATATATATATATTTGGTTAGAATAAAATACCTATATATATATTTATATATATAGCCTATAGATGAAAGGATGTGGACTTTTATGGAGTACATCTTGGATGATTATGATGTACTAGATGATTGGGGGATTGATGTATCGCATTTAAGGAACATTTCGGTTACATCATCCCAAGTATATTATTGGAGATTGTAGATGTTTTCATATTGTAGTCTAAAATTTAGTAGTAGTAGTAGTAGTAGTAATAGTATTAGTAGTAGTAGTAATAGTAGTATTATATGGTATGTACGGCATTATGGACCTCTATGATCGACATTGTCAAAGAGTAGTGTGACGGGGTGGTTCCTTGTTTGGATTTCGTTTTACGAGACACCCCACGCACAAAATGTAGTACATTGTTGAGAGTAGAGAGAAGTTATGTCGATATTTATGTGTGGCATAATGGATCTCCAGGATCGACGTTGACATGGAGTAGTGTAACGGGGTGGTTCCTTGTTTGGATTTCGCTTTGCGAGACACCCCACGCACGAAACGCAGCGCGGCGTTGAAATTGGAAGGAAGTTGTGTCAATAATAATTTTGCATGCTTATTAACTAGAAATTTAAATCATATGTTCTACCCAAATGCATATTGGGTCACTTATTAAATTAAAAATGGTTAAAGTATAAACCGGAATCCACTAAGCCTAATAAGGCACATATGATTGAAAATAAATACTTATCTGTGGTTTAAAAAGGGGGTGGGTCCTTGGGTTATGATAGGATGGTAGATCTCGTGGGTATAGGCTAGACCTATGATAAGTTAGGTTGTCCTAATAAATTGGGGTAATTTAACTGATAAACTTGAGGACGCGAATTGGTGCGCGCCTTTAGATGAGAGGTGAGTTGGGATTCCACGAAAGTGCGATTCCATTTTAATTATGAAATGTGTGCATAGATATTTATTATGCACGGTTAACACTCTTGCTAAATATTTTCACAACTCGGGCTCTAACCCATTTACTTTTCTCTCCTGCTTGTATATATATATTTTACTACAGGTGTCCTACCGCATGGATGCCAGATGACTTTCTATCCAGAGTCTTGGGAGCCGTGACAGGTGCGAACTGTTGCGGGATGTATCTGGTAGTCGCCTCCTACTTTTAAAAAAATTCTAGGTAGGATTCATTGTTGTATATCGGGTTTGTACCCAAGGGATATTTATATACATGTTTATATTTATTCCATTTCAGTCATTGTATTGGCTGTGACCCGACAGCTTATTCAGATTTACTTCTTTGTAGTATTTTCAGTTGTAGTTATTTATTTCATTTTATTCTAGCATTTCATTTCTTATAGTTCTTCTTGCATCTTTCTCTTATTTATTAGTAGTTTTATTGTGTTGGTTTGTTAGTTGTTGCATGTTTTAAATTTATTCTAACATCTCGCTTATATGATATCGGGTAGTTAGTCCTATATTATGTAGTACCGACTGTTGGTGTTGAGACTAGACCATCTGAAACTCCTGATTTAATGTAGTATAGGGCTGGCCACCCGTTATTATTTTAAGCGGGGTGTTACAACGTTTTGGTATGGTCCGGCACTGCGTAGTAGGTGGCGATGGGTATGTTTAACAACTTTATTTTGGCATACATCATGTTTCTTGAGATGGTTAGGGAGAAGGGACGTGTGTTGGTTACATTGTAATTAATTAATTAGTTAATTAATGAAACTGATGATTTAAAAAAATGTATTATGATAATTTGGGACATTAGGGAGGTCGGATAAGTAGAATAAAGATAACGAGATAAAGATGGAATAAATGAAAGAAGAAAGAGATAAGAGTTTAAAGTTTCCTTAAACATGATAATGATAAGGCCGATCGCCTAGAATATAATGAAAAAAAATAAAAATGCAAGTGGTTCGACTATATGTATAATTTATAGAGTAGGTCATACATACGCCAAATTCAATTTAGTCCAAATTTTATCTTGATTAATTGAGGTGAAGATGCAAGATATTTTATCACTAAATGAAAACAAACCACATTCAGCCAAAAAAATACACAGAAGACATGAGATGAGAAAAATTGCTTTCAGACAAAACCAATATTCAACACTATTTCCAAATAGGTAATACAGATAGACAAACACACACTTACAAAACTTAAAGCTAAGTGACACAGTAATGTCTTAAACCCCTAATTACCTTAGCAAATGATGAAGATCTAGCACTGTCCCACAACAAGCACCTCTTGCCTCTATATCCACCGATCCACCTTATAAACTGATGTTCCTATATTCTTCAACTGTAGAGATTTAACTTCACAAGGTCAGCAATAAAGAACCAATCTATAAGGGTATGAGCATGGAATGGTTCTCTTCTAGGGTTTGACAAGGTTGAACAAATCATTCAAGGGATCTTATTTGGAAAAGGAAAGTGTTTTACACAAAAAGGGTTTGAAGACCTTTTGGATGTGCAAAGAAAAATAAATCTCACCACAAATTATGAGGAACACTGATGCCAAGACCCCATTTTATAGAAAACACAAATTTCGAGTTGGTAAAAATTTTAAAAAAAAAATTGTTCAAATGAAAACAGGACTGCGTTTGAATGAAAATATCATATCACTCGAACCAAGTCAAACTTCATTCGAATGAAGAGCCAGTCTTTTTCGAACGAGATTTGAACAGGCTTCAAATAAATTTGATTCTATAAATAGACCAAACCCCATTAATGTTCATTAGAAATCCATTTGAATGAACTCTCATTCTCATTCGAATGAAATCCATAAATGTATTTTTTAAAAATATTATAGAAACATGCCTCGAACAAATTATAAAAAACATCCTTGAATAAAGTGCTTATGCATAAATCAAAACCATATACCTTCCCGATTAATGTAGTGATTATTTCAACGCATTGTATCTTCGATTGCTTCTCGATCACTATGGTATCTTCACTTTGAAGTTCTTGAGAAGTACATGATGATGAAGCTGTAATGGAGTACGCCATACTATTTAAAAATCTGATATTTTAAGTATTCCCTCTCAATTTTTTTTGAAGGAATCATATCATGAAGCATTAATGACATAAAAAAATTAGCCTTGACGCTTCTATTTATGTGTGCCGAAATCATCTTATAGGCTCTTACCAATGTGTCCTTTAACGCAATGAAGATTTCTTCTTTCGTAATCCCTTTCCATTGCTTTTAAAATAAAACATATTTTTTTAGGAAAAGAAATTTGGTCAATGGTTCATACAAGCACAATTTGTTCCTAGTACATTTTGTTCATTTTTTAACAATATTGAGATGAAAACATCATATTCGATAGATGACAAGAAACTATAATGTTCAAAAGATCCTTGCATGTGTGCAATAAAGGTGATAAAGAGTCTAGCATGAAGGAAGTAATCATCAAATAAAAATTGAAGGATAATAACGCATTTTTAAGCACACTGAAAAATAAAGCCAAGAATCATTACACCGTGAATAAGTACAATGAATGGATGAAATGTAGTTATGATCTGAACATCTTAAATGCGAATCTATATATGGTGTAAAACAAAATATAAAAATATTTTTTAATTTTGGAAAAAAATATCACAAAATAAAATCTTTTTAAACTTTTCCCAAAAGAAAATAAAATATTTTGGATTTTTAAAAAATATAAACATAGAAATACAATCTAGTAACAGGAACAAAAAATATTAGTATGATAATAACCCTATACTAGATACAATACCCAAACTCAATGAATGGAACAAATACCTAAAGACTTCCTAAGGTCCTCAAATATAACTGAATCTAATGGTTTAGTGAAAATATTGACCAATTGACATTTGGTGATTATGAACCTCAAGGAAACGATCTTCTCCTCAACAAGATCACGAATGAAGTGCTCACGAATCCTAGTATGCTTCATATGAGAATGTAGGATCAGATTACATAAAAATATGGATTAAACTCATATTATCACAAGAACTAGTCATTGTGTCTTGTGTAATCCCATAATCTTCCAACATTTTCTTATTCCACAAGGATTGTGTGCAACAACTCCCGACGATGATGTACTCAGCCTCTGTTGTAGACAAGGAAATGGAGTTTTACTTCTTTCTCAACCAAGATACTAGAGCACTCCCGGTGTAAAAGGATCTACCCAGGGTGATTTTACAGCCATCAACATTCCTGGCCCAATCGACATCTGAATAAGGCGATAAACGATCATTGGTATCAAAGCAATACCAAATTCTATAAGAAAGAGTGCCACTCACATATTTGATGATACATTTAAGTGAAACCAAGTGAGAATCTTTTGGTAAAGATAGGTAATGAACACAAACTCAAATGCTAAAGGCTATATTGGGATGGATACCAATCAAGTAAAGGATACTACATATAATATTACTATATAAAGCATTTTCTCTATGTCCTTCCCTAAAGTGTCTTTGACAACCTTAGTCGAGGAATTTATGTGTGTGTTGATACCAAATTTAGTTTGCTGACATGGCTTGATTGGGTGAAGACACGTGGCAATCTACGTGGCAACGACAAACACTTACGAATAATACCTTGACTCCGAGGAACCATACTGCAATGAGGAACTCTGCTTCCCTAATCAACTCAGACGCTCCGACCTACAAGAACTCTCCGAGGAACTTTTGAGTACCGAGGAACTTAGGCGGTCCGAGCTGCACCTCGAACAAAGCATTAATAGTAGGATAACCAATAGTTTGAGTGCGCATTAAATGCTTATTATCATACAGATGTATACGCTTAAGGGGCATTGAATGTATTACCCTTTCACATTACAGCCTTAGGGCTATAAATACATTGTATTATCCTCATTGTTAGGGGACCAGAATTTCTTGAGAAAACTTGTAATCGAGAATTCCCAAACAGTCAGCAATAACAGAAACAGTGGACGTAGGCCATTCTTATAAGGCTGAACCACTTTAAAATTTCTTTGTCTCATTTTTATTTTATCTGTGATTAAAAAATTAGATATAATCTAATTTTTGACATCAACAGATTGGCGCCGTCTGTGGGAAACGACTGGTAATATCGTTTTTCATCAAAAACAATTCATCACAAATGGCTGATATTTCAGAACTCATCAATCGAAACGCTGGAAGCCCTCCAAATCCATCTACTTCGCCCAGTATTCCAGATTTGGCTGGAATAATGACAAATCTGGCCCAGGGCTGGACAGTTATGCAAGAAACTATGCGACAACTCATACAAACCCTCCATGGCGGTGCACCAACCCATTAAGGACCGCGAAGTATTCAAAGAAATACCCATTTACCTTCTTCGCGTACTAGGCGTACCGATTCATATTGTACTGAGGAGTCTGAGGATTTTTCTTATCAACCCGGATGAACTTCGTCGGTACGAGCCACATATATTGAACAACGTATCACTCTCTCTCCAGAAAGGACTAGTGCGCTAGAAAGATTAAGAAGAGTATCTCCTTTTGATAGATTAGGTCTTAAGAGGAGCAAAAGTTCTCCTAGAACCACATCGAGGAGTTTTCGATGACCATCAGACTTAAGGGAAGGATCTGGACAATTGCGACCAGCTGCTCGTCAAGATAGATCCCAGGAAGCCACATCAACGTGATCAGTTGCTCAAACTAACAAGCCCGAGGAAGGAAACGATGCATGGAAAGGCTCTATTCAGAGGCTGGAGGATAGATTAGGGGAAATGGCTAAAGCCAAGAACCCTCTACAACGAACTTTTGTTCAAGGAACACCTTTTTTCCAGGCCATTGTAGATTTTCCAACACCATCAAAGTTCAAAGCACCTACTGTGACCCCCAAATATGATGGAAAGACCGACCCTGTCCTTCATATAGAATAATACCAAGATGCAGCCGACATCTATATTGTTCCAGATGAGATGAGATGCAGAGCATTCTCGAGAACTCTTACCGGATCTTCTTAAATATGTTATAATAACCTTCCTCGGGGTAAGATCTCAACTTTTTTTCAACTGGCCGAGTTATTCATTTGGAATTTCTATTTTGGGGCAAAGCCAGTTAAACGAGTAGCGCATTTGTTAAGTGTTAGACAAAAAGCTGGTGAAAGTACCATAGATTATATAACTCGTTTTAATAACGAGAAACTCAAAGTCATTGATTATGAGGAAAATACAGCGATTACCGCCTTGATGAGTGGACTACTGCTCAACAAGTTGTACTACACTTTGGCCAAAGATCCACCTAGAACCATGTTAGATCTGATGGGAAAAGCGGCCAAGATTATGAATGCCGAGGAGGCTATGGTTACGAAGAAGAATATGGATGCCAAAGAAACCAAGATGGAAGGTGATAAAGCTAGAAGAAAGAGCATAAGAACAATGGTAGTGACAAATACTCAAAAACAAGGTCGTCATGGGAAGTATTGAAGAAATTTGATAATTATACTCCTTTGAAGAAAGATATCAACCATGTTCTAGAAGAAATCAAGAACAATGAGGAATTAAACTGGCCAGAGAAAATAAAGGCAGACCCTGACAGGAGGAATAAGGCAAAATATTGCGAGTTTCACAAAGATCATGGCCATATGACCAAAAATTGCATAGCTCTTCATAATGAGATTGAAACACTCATCAGATGAGGAAAACTGGCAAAGTATGTTGATCGAAGGAATGAAAGAAGAGAAAACGATCGAACAAAAGAGAGGTCTAGATCTCCTCGTCGAGCAGAGGAAAATAAGAAAAGAGACCATGAAGTTGATCCAGAAGATGATCCCGATCTTCCCAAGAGACCAAGGCAGCCAGAACGTGAGGTATTTTTAATATGCTTTGGGTCATTTGACTGTAATGTTATTACAGGTGGAGATGCAGGAGGAGGAGACCTTACTGTAGAGAGAAAATCTTACCTCTGTGAGGCTCAATCTTGCTCATACATTCAATGAATAAATCTAGCTGAGGAGGATAACCCGAGATAGGTAAACAAAGAGAAATTGGTCATTGGTTTCTCAAAGAACGACCTCGCTGGTGTTCTATATCCTCATGATGACCCATTGGTGATCAAAATGAGGATAAAGGAAGTGATGATTTTAAGAGTACTAGTAGATAATGGTAGCTCGGCAGACATCATGTTCTACTCGTGCTTCGACAATTTAAATCTAAAACTATCTCAACTAGAGCCTTATCACAAACCCCTCCTGGGTTTTTCTGGTGAGAAAGTTTTTCCACTTGGAACGATCAAGTTGGATATATTCATTGTTACATGGCCTGCTTGTCGAACAGAAAGAACACGCTTCTTCGTGATGGATAAGAATGTTCAATCAGCATACAATATCATCATGGGAAGAGTAGGATTGAAGAAGTTCGAGGCTGTACCATCTATGGTACATCAATGCCTGAAATTTTTAACAAATTTTGGAGTAGGAGTTGTGAAAGGTGATCAGAAAGTAGCTCAGGAATGCTATTATTCATCCACCGAGCAAGAGGAACTGGAGGAATCAAGGAAAAAGACTACTACCTATCAAGTGGATGAAGGTGCAGAAATTGAAACATTGGATCCTAGAGATGAGTCGCAACTCGTGAAGGGTCAAGTGGTGGAAGCTACTGAAAACATCATTCTGGATGACGAACACCTAGAACGAACTACTCAAGTAGGTTCATCATTGGAAGCCTCACTAAAGCAGAAATTGATAACTTTCTTAAGAAGCAGAAAGCAAACTTTTGCGTGGAGTCATGATGATATGCCCGGGATAAACCCAAATTTCTTATGTCACAAGCTCAATGTGAATAAGGAGATCAAGCTTGTGAAGCAGAGAAGAAGAGTATTCAGTACCGAGAAGAATCAAGCTATAAATGAGGAAGTCGAGAAGCTACAGAAAGCTTGCTTTATTAAAGATATTAAATATCCATACTGGTTAGCAAATGTGGTGATGGTGAAAAAGAAGAACAACAAATGGAGGATGTGTGTAGACTTCACCAACCTCAACAAAGCATGCCCAAAGGATCACTTTTCACTGCCCCAAATTGATCAACTAGTGGATGCTACCTCGGGACACGAGTTGCTGAGCTTCATGGATGCTTATTCTAGTTACAATCAGATTAAAATGAAACCTAAAGACAGGGAGAGTACTTCTTTCATTACCCCTAGGGGAAATTATTGTTATAATGTTATGCCTTTTGGTTTGAAAAATGTAGGTGAAACATATCAGCGGATGATGAACAAAGTGTTTGTAGAGAAAATCAGTTGCAATATGGAAGTCTATGTTGACGATATGCTGACAAAGAGCAAGAAAGCTGCTGATCATCTAGTTGACTTAAGGTGGACCTTTAATCAAATAGATAAATATCAAATGAAGTTCAACCCGACGAAGTGCATATTTGGAGTATGATAAGGCATGTTTCTCGGATACATTGTCAATCAGCGAGGCATTGAAGCTAACCTTGAAAAGATCAAAGCTCTGTTAGGGCTGCGATCCCCAACGACGAAGAAAGAGATGCAAAGTCTTACAGGACGAGTTACAACACTCAACAGATTTGTATCGCGAGCAATTGATTGATGTCTCCCATTCTTCAAGATGCTCCGATAGACTTTTGAGTGGAATGATGAATATGAGAATGCTTTCCAAGACTTGAAGAAATATTTGGGAGCACCTCCCCTGTTATCCAGGCCAGTGATGGGAGAAAAATTATATTTGTATCTGGAAGTGTCCGAGAATGCGGTTAGGTTGGCATTAATAAGAATAGAGAATGGAGTACAAAAACCAATCTACTACACAAGTAAGGCCTTTCGAGGAGCAGAGATCAGATATCCAAGGCTAGAAAAATTAGCACTAGCATTGATCAAGGCAAGTAGAAGAATGAAGCCATACTTCCAGGCTCATACTATAGTAGTATATACTGATATGACATTGAGGCAAGCCCTTCATAAACCATAAAAATCAGGAAGATTGATGTGCTGGGCAATAGATTTTGGTGAATATGATATAGTTTATGAACCCAGATCATCGCTAAAAGGGTAAGCGGTAGCAGATTTTATAGCAGAGTTCACCTATCCTGATACCCCCGAGGAGCAAAAGTTGCTCACTGATCAACCTGTCGATGTTACAGGATCATCAAATACAAGCCTAAACCAACTTAGCTTGGTAAAAGGGAAAGTAGATGTTATAGAATCATCAAATTCAAGCCTAGACCAGCTTAGGATGGTAAAAGGTCAAGAAAAGATGATCGACGAACAACAAGAAATATTAGGAGATGGTGAAAGGAAGCAACAAATTTTCCACCGAGGAACTCTGTCAGATCAGAAATTTGAAGACGAGTTACCTATATGGAGTCTGTATGTGGATGGTTCATCCTACACTACAGGATGTGGCGCAGGGATAGTTTTGAACAGTCCGGACGAGGTCGACATGGAATACACCCTACGTTTCCAATTCAGAGCTTTGAATAATGAGGCTGAATATGAAGCCATGATTGCAAGTCTTAGTTTGGCGAAAACCATGGGGGCAGAACAAGTTATTATTTTCAGTGGCTCGCAATTGGTCATAAATCAAATGATGGGAGTATATGCAGCCAAAGGAGAATTAATGATGAGATATCATGCAAACGCAAAGGAATTGGTGTCAGAATTTGTTGCTATTTAGCTGGTCAGAATACCAAGAATGGAGAATGCAAGAGCAGACGCATTAGCTCAATTAGCATCAGCTACTCGTACCGAGTTAGGAAGAACAATCCCAATTGAAGTTTTAGCAGGTTGGAGTATAGATGAAGATCTGACAATAAACTTTAATACTCTCGATTTAGGGTCATCATGGATGGATCCCATCAAAGCATATATTGAGAAAGGGGAATTACCAACTGACAAACTTGCAGCCAAGGAACTGAAGTTTAAGGCTGCTCGTTATGTACTGACTAATGGTATTCTATACAGACGAGGAATTATAGCAGGTTTGAAAAGTTGTGTGCATACCACCGAGGTGAAAGATTTGATTGAAGAGGTCCATGAAGGGTCCTGTGGAGCCCATGTAGCAGGTCGAACACTTTTGCAAAGAATGATGACTCAAGGATACTACTGGTCGATGATGAGAGCTGATTGTATAGCCTATGCCAAAAAATGTGACAAATGTCAGCGCTTCTCCTCCATCCGAAGAACTCCCCAAGCATTATTGACACCCATTACTTTCCCTTGGCCATTTGCCATATGGGGAATAGATTTGATCGGGCCACTGCCGAAGACAAGGGGAAGATTTAAGTATCTCGTGGTCGATGCGGATTATTTTACGAAATGGGTTGAGGATGACCTCTCATTGATATGACGTATGACAAAGTGTACCAATTTATTTGGAAGAACATCATTTGTCGATATGGTCTTCCTCATGCCTTCATCACAGACCATGGAACACAATTTGACAACGAGGAGTTCGCTGCCTATTGTCATCAGTCAAATATCGTGAAGATCCACTCGGCACCAGGACATCTTCAAAGCAATGGACAAACTGAAGTAACAAACAAAACTCTGCTGAATGGTTTAAAAAAAAGACTGAATGATGCAAAAGAAAACTGGATCAACGAGCTACAATCAGTGCTATGGGCTTATCGAACTACTCCCCGAGCAGCAACAGGGGAATCTCCATATATGCTAGCATTTGGAAGTGAAGCTGTTATACCCTCCGAATTGGGTCTCCCAACACACAGAATACTGAATTTTAATTCCCCTGTCAGTGATTTAATGATAAGGTTAGACTTGAACATGCTCGAGGAGGTTAGGGAAGAAGCAGCCATTATAAATGCTGCTTACCAGTAACGGACATCTTTGTTCTAGAACAAGAGAGTGAAGAAGTACGACTTGAAAGAAGGAGACTATGTGCTAAAGAAGGTGATTCAAAAGCACAATAAACTGGAAGCAAACTGGCATGGACCCTACCGAGTTAAGGAAGTTGTTCGACGAGGGACATACAAAATAGAAACTTTAGAGGGGGAGGAGTTTAAGAATTCATGGAATGCAAAACACCTGCGCAAATATTATCAGTAATGTAAACTCTCATGTAATGCAGTTTCATCAGTATGAATAAAGTGACAATGTTCTGCCCAATTCTTTCCTTTTATTGGAAATTTTTCGCAGAATACTAGTGCTACACACTACTCAGCAAAACTCGGACTACTCAAATCTATTCTCCAAAATGCCAACTAAGGTTGGTCGGGAAGTAAATCTATTCCTAAAAATGCCAACTTGGTTGGTTAGGAAGTAAATCTATTCCCAAAAACGCCAACTAAGGTTGGTCGGGAAGTAAATCTATTCCTAAAAATGCCAACTTGGTTGGTTAGGAAGTAAATCTATTCCTAAAAATGCCAACTTGGTTGGTTAGGAGGTAAATCTATTCCTAAAAATGCCAACTTGGTTGGTCATGAAGTAAATCTATTCCCGAAAATGCCAACTAAGGTTGGTCGGGAAGTAAATCTATTCCTAAAAATGCCAACTTGGTTGGTTAGGAAGTAAATCTATTCCTAAAAATGCCAACTTGGTTGGTTAGGAAGTAAATCTATTCCTAAAAATGCCAACTAGGTTGGTTAGGAAGTAAATCTATTCCCGAAAATGCCAACTACGGTTGGTCGGGAAGTAAATCTATTCCTAAAACTGCCAACTAAGGTTGGTTAGGAAGAAAAACTATTCCAAAAAGTGCCAAAGATTGGTCGGTAAGAAAAATCCACTAACTATGGTTGATCGGGTATAAAAACCCACTAACTGTAGTTGGTCGAGAAGAAAAATTTACCGACCTTGGTTGGTCGGAAACATTTTATGAGTATGAGAAAGTGATCGAGCAAAATTTTTTATACTCGTGACTTTTTAAATTACTACCAAGTTGGTCGAGAAACAAAATATCATCAATTTTGGTTAGTCATCAAATGATTACCACAAATTCAAGATAGACGACAATAAGTTTTAACAAACTCCAGTTGATCAACAAATAACACAATGTTGTTATCTTTTTAACAAATATACATGGGCAAATGTAAAGTGTTTTATAATTAAAAGACAATGGCAGTCAAGATTTGTAAATAAAATTATTTCATTAAATGTAGAACAAAATACATCAAGAATGAAATACAAATTTATTACATTAAGATTCCTATTCTATTGGTTTCTTCCCCTCTGCTTTTGAAATAGGTTCCTCTCCAGCAGGTGGATCATTTAAAGCATGAGGGGAATTTATGAAGTTAAGATCCTTAAGCATCCTGATATTCATCACAGATGGTCAATCTAGTAGGTGCTCGGGACGAGATATCTCAACATTGGAATGGAGATTGTAATCGCCAAGGTATTTGGAAATCAGACACCGAAGGATGGCCCGAGCAGGGATCCAACTCATATCAAGCTTGAATGGTGGCACTGGTAGGTCGAGCAACCCAGGATTATGGTAATCCCACAGGTAATGACCCTGTTCCAGTTGCAGCACACTTAAGGCATTCAACCATCCCTGTTTTTAACCCTCATTATTTGCATTTTGGACACGATCATCCAAATGGTAAAGAGCCTCATTGTAGCTAGCCATCCAGAATTCTCTGGGCTACTTGTGGAATTGATATGTCAATCTTTCCAGTTGCTCGTGGAGATTTTTTATAAAGAGTTCTTTATTCTCCAAGACAGATTTTTGCGCAGAAAGCTACTCGTCCAGACCCTTGATCTTCTTAGACATCTCAGCCAATGCCTAGTTCTTTGCCATCAATTGGAAGGCCTGGTTCTCTAGAGCAGATTGAGTTCTTTGTTCCTCGACCAAAATCTGAGCATCTCTTGCTCGTCCCCGATGAGATCTTGCTCATCCCTGAGTAGACATAGAAGGGCCAACTCTCCTCAAGGTTTCTAATTCATCCCTCAGGTTGGCATTTTTGACCTCCAAGAAAGAGAATCTCTCGTCGGTCACTGGGATCAAAGAGTTGGAAGTTGAAGCTGCAGACTTTAACTGAGACACTTCTCTTTGTAGGTTATTATTTTCTTTCTCTAATAACTCAGCTATCTATCTGTGCTCTTCGACCTCAGCCTTCAAAGTTCTCTCCCTCACATCGTAAGCAGCAAACCGTTTATCGTATCCCTTATCAGAACTGATTTGCTGATACTTCTTCTCGTACCCCTCGTGCAAACGGGCAGTGGATTCCTTATATTGTTGCTGAAGTTCTTCAAGAGTGCCTTGGAGATCCTCAATCATATCATAGTATGCTACGTTGTTAGCCACTGCACGGTCGAGTAGGCACTTCAAATACTGATAGGCTTCAATTTCTTTATCTGAATCACCTTGATCGAGGATGTCAGTGATTTGAGCTGCACTCATGTCTGTATGACCGGCTTTGAAATACTCATTGCATTGTTTTAACAGTTTTGTATCATGAGCAGACAATAATTCCATCCTGGCCAGAAATTAGTAAAGGGAGAAAAGCAATAATCAATAAGAGTACAAACAGAGCATGAACAAAATAATCAACAGTATGCATAAGCAAAAGTTTAAATTTTATTACATCATAAAGTTCAGAGTTACAAGTTCAGAGTTACATTTGACAAAAAAAAATAAAATAGAGAGAAATCCGAACAAGTCTAAACCTTTTCCTTGTCTCCCAAAACATTCTCGGGAGGCTGGGACGAGGAGGTAGGTTGCTCGGATGGAACAGAGGGTTGCTCGGGAAGTGCTGGAGGTTGCTCGGATGAAGTGAGGGGTAGGTGAAGTTCCTCGCCAGTGGGATGGATAGCTGGGGGATGAGAAATTTGATCTCCCATCACCATGGAAGATTCCTCAGAGGCAGCTTCGTCCTCTTCTTCTTCAGGAGTTGGAGGGGGGCCAGGGATGTGTCGCTAAAATAGTTCAGAAAGAAGATCTCAGGATGTGTCGCTAAAATTTTTTGACAGTCAATTTCCTCTTTGTCTTGTCCCAGGAAAGCTTCTCAGAAAGAAGATCATCAACAGATTTCAATTTATTCTCAACTTCCTCCTTCTGACGACTTACTTCCTAAAGTTGACCCAACTCCTCCTCAGCAGCCTTGAGCTTATTTTCAAGCTCCCCGGTATTTTTGAGCTTCCCTTCGAGATATTTATTCTTCTTCTCCAAATCATTCATTTTTTTCTCCAACCCCCTGGAGACCTCAATAACCTGAGCCTTCTCCTGCTCAGTCGAAGTAAGCTTTTTCTCCCAAATTTCCTTATCATCATGTTCTTGACAAGAATCTTTCATAGATTGCGCCAGGCCTACCAAAGCTTCCTCTACACTAGACGAGGAGCTTGAAGCTTTAATAGCTTTATCTTTCTTCAAAATTATATTAAAACAGCTCACCAACTGTGAAAAGAAAACGAAAGCAAGTCACTGCACAGATACAAAAAGGAAAGAATGAAAATTTAAGACTATAGGACTTACAGAAGCAATATGACGACATTCTAATGTGGTAACCATGTCCCGAGAAAGGTTTTCTTCAATACCTTGGACCTCAGGAATGATCCAAGTCTTCACGGAGTTCATAGCAGAGCTCGGGGGAACAAAAGTGGGAACACCACTAGTCGGGGGCTGAGAGATGGATTCAGCCAAATTGATAGAGGAGCTTTTCTTCAGCCTCCTCAGAGGAGAATCAACTTTCTCGACTAACGATGTAGTCTTAGTCGGAGAAATGACAATCACCTCACTTGGAGCAGCAGCCTTGCTCGGGGCCACTAGGGGCTTCTCGACAACCTTCATAGGAGCATCCAAAGGAGGTGCATCAATTTTCTTTGTCCCCTCTCCTGGGACATCAAGCTTACTTCTCTTTGCCTCTCTAGCACTAGAGGTAGATTTCTCAAAAAGAGTAGGAGGTCTTCTTTTCTTCATCCTTTCACTCAAAGGAATATGTGACTCAGGTGAAGAACTTGTAGAGGCTGGTATTGGTTCTACGTCTCTTATCACCAGACGAGTAGTAAAAGAGGAGGTGTAACTCTTGTACTGCAGCAAATATGAAGCTGACCTAATATGCTCGTCGGCAATAGTCTGATGCAAGCTCTAGATAAGTTTTAAATGCCTTATATTAATGTCTGCCGCTTTTGGAGATTTTCTTTTGCTGTCAACTGCAAATAAATCAAAATTAAAATATCAGTGGCACATTTTATCAAACACAAAGGAAGCATAATTTTGAAAATAAAATAAAAACAACCTATCCCATTGCCATAGGGAGGACATCTGGGACCCTGGTAAACATCATCTCCAGTTAATGGAGGGTGTTGCCAATTTTTCATAACAACCCCGTGCTCAAAGTAGTCCCTATTGGCATCTGGGAGATTGACCACTAAAGCTCTATTTAAAAACCTAGTTTTTAAATAAAAAGTATTATCGCCCACAGCCCATCTATAACAAAACATAATTTCAGGAGTTCCTATACGACTTCCATGAATTTGATTTAATCAATAAACACCATTAACTATTCTCCACGTATTGGGGGCTATTCTTGCAGGAACTACGTCAAAGTATTGACAGAATTCCAGACATAGAGGGTTTGGGGGAAAAGAAAAGCCACACTCAGCAACAAAGAGACTGGGGAACCAATGTCCCTCAGCCAAACGAAAATAGTCTGAAGGCTCAGAAAGCTCTTCCAAAATAACCCATGAGGGAATAGAGAAATCAGAGAGAAACTTATCAATTGATTCTACAGGATAAACCATGATGAAAGAAGGAAATCAAAGAAAAAGAAGAAAATCTTACAGGAAAGGGATGAGTCTGTTCACAACAGATGATGAAAGAGATGAACGCACAGGAGAGAGAGACGATGGAAAACTCAAAGAGACAAATTTGAAAAAGTAGAAGACGATGGGATTTTATGCAACGTTTAAATACTTTGCCTTGGGAAAGGGTAAAAGTAATGATTACAAAAAGAGATGGTTACGTTACCGGCGGCTAAAAAGATAAAAAGAGCGCGGGAATCGAAGCGGTTAGAAAAATTCAAAAAAGACCGATTCTACGAATTTGGTAGGAGAAATAAATACAAAAGAAAATACTCCTAAATTTCAGGATGACCATTTAAAACCGCCATATTTCGAGAAAGAATGTTCCACACTGCTCAAATTTCGAACTATGAAACATTGGGGGCTTCTGTTGATACCAAATTTAGTCTGCTGACATGGCTCAATTGGGTGAAGACACGTGGAAATCTACGTGGCAACGACAAACACTTACGAATAACACCTTGTCTCCGAGGAACCATACTGCAACGAGAAACTCTGCTTCCCCGATCAACTCAGACGCTCCGACCTACAAAAACTCTCCGAGGAACTTTTGAGTACCGAGGAAATTAGGCGGTCCGAGAAGCTTAGGCGGTCCGAGCTGCACCTCGAACAAAGAATTAATAGCGGGATAACCAACAGTTTGACTACGCATTAAATTCTTATTATCATACAGATGTATATGCTTAAGGGGCATTGAATGTATTACCCTTTCACATTACAGCCTTGGGGCCATAAATACATTATATTATCCTCATTGTTAGGGGACCGGAATTTCTTGAGAAAACTTGTAATCGAGAATTCCCAAACAGTCAGCAATAACAGAAATAGTGGACGTAGGCCATTCTTATAAGGCTGAACCACTTTAAAATTTCATTGTCTCATTTTATTTTATCCGTGATTAAAAAATTAGATATAATCTAATTTTTTACATCAACGGTGTGTGTGTGTGGGTTCTTAGTAAAGTCTAAACCAAACTTATTCACTAGGTCCCTAACAAACTTAGGTTGAGATATAAATATCCCATTCTCAAGTTGACACACTTGGGAACTCGAGAACAACGTAAGTTTACCAACTATACTCATCCCAAACTCACTATTCATATCCTCTTCAAAAGCGTGAACGTGTTGGGAACGCATGGATCCAAAGACTATATCATACAAAGACTTAGTCAATCAAGATAGAACCTCCCTCTCTCCTAAGAAATAACGTCATATTAACTCCCTCTGTCTTGAAGCTAAGAGATAAGAAGTTAGCCTTTCGTACAAAGCATGGGGTTATTGCTTCAAACCATGTAAGACCTTCATTTGATAAAAGACGTGTCTCGGGTGCTTTGGGTATTCAAATCCCTTTGGTTGTTCCACGTAAACATCCTCCTAAATAATGCCATTAGGAAGTCACTCTTGACATCCATTTAGTATAACTTGAATCGTAGATGACATGCTATGGTGAGTAATAAGCGGATGGACTAAAGCCTAATAATGGTACCACTCTCATCCGTCTTGTTCTTGTACACCCACTTGGTACCAATCACGTTAGTCTATCTAGGTCAGGGGACTAATTTTAGACATAGCTGTTTCAAAACTGAAGCAACTAATCTTGCATATCACATATCCAATGCTCATATTTGAGCGATTCCTTCATATTCTTGGGCTCTACTATTGAGGTATAGAAAAAATAGTTAACCAAATTCTCTAGTTCAACGTGGGTTTTTACACATAGTATGGAATTACCAAGTATGTTGAAAGGGTCATGACTCTTTCGACTCCAAGAGGTTGGATCCTATATATCAAGAGCGAGGTCCACAAAGGTGGTGTGGATAAAAATGAGATCGTCACCGGGGATGCAATGTTCTCACACTCAAGTTTTGGATCAAGAAATGTGGTCGGTGCATCCTCTCTAATCATGACGTTTATCGATTCCATAACCATAGAGATTTTAAGGTTAAACACTCTATATGATCTAGTAGACGATGAATACCCTAAAAATATTCCTGCATAGCTTCTAGACTCAAACTTTCCTAAGTTCTCTCTATCTCCAAGTATGTAGCAAGGACTCCCAAAGACTCATAAATATGACAGGTTGGATTTCTTCCTTATGTACAACTCATATACAATGTGAAGTGTGTGTGGACGAAGATATATCCAATTTGCCATGAGGCATACGGTATTAACCGCCTCTTTAAAAAACTTATAGGCGCATTTATTCTAAGAAACATGGATTTAGACATCTCTTGAAGTGTTCGATTTTCCTCTCAACGATCCCATTTTGTTGAGGAGTTCGAACGATCGAAACCCCATGTTTGATGTCGGCTTCATCATAAAATCTATCCAATCTTTCTTATTTAAATTCAGTGCCATTATCATTATCAATCCTATTAATAGAGACATTATGTTGATTATGTAGGACACGACACTTGGCTATTAGGAACTCAATAGCATCATACTTTTCTGTAAGAAATCCAATAATAGAATATCTCAAAAAGTCATTAACCATCACTAGGATATAGTTTTTACCACCTATACTCTCCGTAGGTGTGAGACAAATAAGATACATATCTATCAACTCCAAAACATGGGAGGTGCAATGGTATTTAACTTCTGATAGGGACTCTTGGTTTGTTTTCCTTATTGGAAAGGACCACAAACTGAGGAAGTTAGCTTCCTAAGCGATGGTAAGCCACTAACTAGTTCTTTCTTGACTAATCTCACAAGATCTCTAAAATTGACATGACCTAGTTATTGTTGCCAAAGGTCCATGGTGGAGACCTTAGCATTATTGGACACTAAATAAGACTTGGTAATGATCCTGTAGAAATTATATTTAGTCCTCACACCTTATATCAAAAGTTCATCGGATTGAAAAAAACTATTACACTCCAACCAATCAAACTTTATTGCAAATTTAGCATCACAAAGTTGGCTTATACTATTCAAGTTTTCTTTCAACCCTTCAATGTACAAAATATTATCTAGCTTAGGAAAATTGGATATCTCCACTCAACCACGTGCTAAGATGATAGACTTGATCTTATCTTCAAATGTGACTTTGACTTCCTTACGATCCACAAGGTGAGTAAAATAAAACTTGTCATTATTCATGTGCCTAGAGAACCCACTATAAAAATACTATTAGGAAGTATCTTGAACCTTGTGAGAAACGTGAACAAAAAGGGCTTTATCATAATTCTTAGATACCCAAGAAGAGGTAAACTTTTCCTTGCCCTTATCAATATTGGATCTAGTCATAGCGTTGGAATTGTTCTCGAAAAGCATAGACATCCTTTAAAATTATTCCATTAAGCTTTTACGAGTCGCGACTAGAAACCAAACTTTCCCTCTAAGACTAGAAAAGTCACTATAGTGTTGTGTGGGAAGGTGTGTGAAAAACTCTTCCTAACTTAAAGTAAAAATCCCTAAGGTGACCTCTTCATTTGCAATGGTCACAAATATAGACTTGTTTGGTTATACCTTGGTTAACACGTTTAGGATGAGTTCTCTTTGGGAGATTAGGTCGAGGCCCATATAGATCCATAATAAACTCGCAGACTGATTTAGATGCATCATGGGAAGTGGTGCACCATCATAACATATCCCTTGTCTCTCCTTAAAGCCTAATACCAGACCTAGGAACATCTTTACAACCTTCTTAGATGTGTTCTCTAAAGCAACCTTGACCTCCCGAGGATGTTTGAGATCTTTCACGATTTAGAAAACATGGGCTTCAAATTTCTCACGAGTCTCCAATGATTCTTAAAGATCTCTCGTATGACTAGCCCTTTTGTGGTCAAGTCATTCTTTTCTATCCCCATCAAAATTAATTTCTCACTCAAAGAAATCCTCATCGAGGTATCACTCTCTCTCTATGTGTTCAACTTATTTTCTAAATTTAACACCCTAAGAGCCAAATTCTTAGTTTTTTTTTATTTTGAAGGACTTTGTGTAAATCTCGGGGTAGGCATGTCGGAGGCCATGTCCTCCTTCACTCAAAACATCATCACCTTCACTCTCTCCAGAATGATTTTGCTCATTTTCGAGGCTATCATGTTTAGGAACATCCTCATCGGCATAAGACATACTTGAAGTGCTAGCATAACTAGACATGAATGCGGTGAAGTTACGTCCATGCGGTGATTCATCCTAGGAATTCATCGACACGGCATTAATATTGCTTAGAGTGGCATTGTAAGAAGATTTGCCTTATCTTTTGAGACTTGTAGCACACTCATGAGCTTTGTGACCCTTATCCTCGCACTCGTAGCATCTCTCTGAATTGTCTTTATTAGGATACTCTCATCTCACTTTTCTTTGATCATACTCAAAGACATTCTTGCCCAATTTTTAATTTTTATCTATCTCAAAAAAATTATTTTCCACTTAGAAAGAATTTTGATTTATTCATTTGAGAAAGTTTTGAATTTTTTCGCAAATAAATCAAGATCATCTAGATCGGAGTCATAAACCTCCTTTTCTCCTTAGATTAAGGTTTTAAAGCGATCTCTTTTTTTTCTTCTTTTAAGTTTTGGGAACATATCTATTTCGTTAGTCTGAAGGTATCCTACAAGTTCTCCTAGGATAAGAGTATCTAAAATTACTAAAGAATTAAAGACCATGGCTTTCACACTAAAACGTGATGGAAGAGATCTCAAAATTTTCTTAACTACCCTCGTCTTAGGAATTCTCCCACCCAAATTAAAACTAGAGTTCATAATGTCAGAAAATCATGCATAAAATTCATCAAATATTTCAAACACTAGCTTGATATTGATCTCAAATTGTGTAGTGAGATTTTATAGCTATAAGATTTTATAGTAGTAGTGCCCTTATGATTGAGTTGAAGGATATCCCATGCTTCCTTAGATGTGGTACACGTCATGATATGACTAAATTAGTCGAGTGTGACTATATAAAAAATTGCACTTAACCCTTGGGAGTTAAAGTTACTCCATCTAAAATCATCCTTGGTCCATGTAGTTATAGGTTTAAGACTAATGAAAACATCATTAGGCACAGTGGTGGTTAGTTCCCACCCTCTTTCAACATCAATCTAGACTCACTCGTCAATCAATTCAGAACCTAACACATTCGAGATTTCCAATAAACATAGTTAGACTCGTCAAATGTAGGTGGCCTATTCTACGATTTATCCATATAACCACCAGGATTCATCCACGTAACTTGTAGAAACAAGCTCTAATACCAATTTGAAAATGAGAGTGGTTCAGTTATATGTATAATTTGTAGAGTAGGTCACACACACACACACCAAATTCAATTTGGTCCAAATTTTACCTTGACTAACTTGAGTGAACAAGCAAGATATTTTGACAATAAAACACATAGAAGGCAGGAGATCAGGAAAAATACCTTTTGGGAAAAACCTATATTAAGCACTATTTCTGATATGGAAAATATAGGACCCCTGTCGTGGAAGGATTATGATATGCATGAGTCGAAGCCTTGATGGCACAGTCTTACATATACAGCCTGCGATCTTACCTGTATTTGCCCTGACTTATATGTTATAGGGTGAAGCCCCAGCTTGTTCTCTTAGCTGGCTGTAGCCCCTCTCATTCACAGCAACAATGCAACACATACACATCCTATAAATAGAGGTCCACACCTTGAGATAGGGGACGGGTTCATTTCTTGTACTGATACCTAGTCTAGAGCTCAATACACTTGTGGAGGCATTGTTAAACTCCCTACATCCCTCGGTCCATCTTGGGGGATACTCATCGTCCTCACGGCCATCTCTCCGGCACTCCCGGAACCATCATAGACATGTATTCTCCTCTCTCATCTACATTATACGCCTATTATGGCATCGTAAACTTATATTAAAATGCATATATAATGAGAATGAGGAAATAAAGTGGACGTAGGATAATTTTTATAGCCGAACCACTCTATATCTTCTGTTTTCTCTCTCTTTACTTGCTTTACATTTATTCTACACTTGACTTGCTGGTATGAGAATGACATGTGTCCGATTTCTCGTATCAACAATTTGGTACCGTCTTTAGGAAGCGAGGTATTTCAATCTCGTTTCTCTATATTTTGGGTTCTTAAACACCTTATTCCATTCATGGGGATCCTTTGTATCATTATCTCATGGGTGAATTTTGGTTATTGAACTCATATTTTGAATACACACCCTCAAATGGGTATCGCATACATTTAGATCTGTTCATGGGTCCTTTTTTTGTGATCTTAAATCCGTTTCTTCGATACCCCTGTGATATCTCCTCACCTAGATAATGATAAAAATCATGTTGGGCTTTAGCACCACAAAGGTGGGTGATTATGAAAGAGTTATATTTACTCGTATTTGTTGTTCTTTACCCGTGATCTAGGGTTTGTCACTAGAATTGGGTTGTTTTGGGCACCAAGATGTTGTTCTGCCCTACGTAGACCATAGTAGGTATGTTCTCCACATTTTTCATCTGAAAAACTCAGTTTATGGGTTCCAATTCTGGGATTTCTCTCTTCTACCCAAGATGGGATGCAACCTAGTAGTTTAACTACCCTTTTTACCGCAGCCCTTACTAGTGCAGTTGGTTTACAACAATTTTAAATCATCGGGGAATGGACTCAAGTGGCCTCAAGTTCAACCTTGGTGAATTCCACTCAAGGGCAATGGCAGTGCACATATGTGCCTCACTGGCCACGGCCTCAGTAGTAAAACCCTTACAGCAATGCAAACGTTGCATCCCAACTCAATATTTAGTTCTTCTTATATTACGTGATTACTCACTTATGCTAGTTTTATCTCAGATTGCATATTTTTGAAAGACTAACAAAGCAGAAAATGGAGGGAGAGTCCAGCCAAAGCGTATAAATAAATAATGAGATTGCTCAGCTATACAACCACCTCAATCAATTGTATGACAACCATGCCTCACTCTAGACTCAGGTCAACTACCTAACCCAAAAGGTTATAATGCTAAAATCTGCAATAACACCAAAATTTGTTGTCCCATCCACCTCGGCCGCGGCCATAGGGTCCTCCACAGCACAATTGGTTGCGAAAAAAGTCATAAGAGGAAAGTTAAAAAAGTGGAAAAGGGCTTTGAAGCCTACACTCCAATGACTTACGAAATTGAAGAGGTGTTGGAACTCATTAAAGAAGAAAAATTTCTTTGCTGGCGTGAGAAATTGAAGTCCCCTCCTTATAAGAGGGACAAAACCAGATATTGCAGCTTCCACAAGGAACATGGGCTTAGCACTGACTTATGTTTTGCACTGAAAGATGAGATCGAAAGACTTGTGAGGCGAGGAATGCTTGATACGATGCAAATATTGCGTATTTTACCCGTTAACCTACGCGTTATTAGACACCTCGGGCATCTTAATCCCTATATTTATGCTCATTAACCACAAAAACTCAAATTTCTATATATACATGCATTGCAGGGGTTAATTGAGCTTTTATAGGTATTTGGATGCTTAGTGTGAAGTTCAGACGCATTTCGGTGAAGTTTCATACAATTTCTCACGTGCAAGGGCAATTTAGTCATTTCAAAGTTTGGGCATCTGGTCCAACATATATATGGAAGTTGTATCCCTCTCAAAGAGAGCTTCGCGTGTCCCCAAGTTGTGCGCAAATCCGATCCCTAACGAAGAAGTTATGAGATTTTTCGCGAAAGAGAATTACCAAGAAATCAAAACAGGGGAGAATGCAGCTTGACTGAGACCTGATGGATAGATCAATCGAATAAAGGGTTCGAATGATTGACTCCTCAATTTTTTCCTTGGTTCGAAGACAGTGGTCTTAACTCTGTTTGATCGATCGATCGACTTCGGGGGTCGATCAAACGATCCCCTATTTTGAGCCTCTCTTTTCTTACAAGTTTGCCATCCTTGGTTTTGTATATAAATAATTTTTCTCTCATGTTGAGAGATATATTTTATTTTAGGTTAGGTTAGGGTTACGGTTTGGAGAGCTCTTCTTCTTCTCTCTTTTGTTATGACCCCTTATGGTGTTGTAAGTTGGACTTTTCATTACCCTTACCATTAATATAGTTGTATTTCTTTGTTTAGGCTTTATTTCCATTGATGTCATTTAAATTCCTTGTCTATATTAACTTGTAATTCATTTATTTATTTCTTTCCCAATGTTAAACTAGTTTAATTTATGTATTGCCCATAGATAAATAGGGTCGGGGTTGTGTTCCGCCATTAATAGGTTTGAGCTCCGAAAACTAGGTTTTGTGTAAAATTGCATTTAATTGAAACCGCGCGTATCAAACTTGGATTGCTATGCATTTATCTTTCTTTGTCATGCAACATTAAAGTTTATAGAGACAATCCTAATTTAATCCGTGTGTGACCATTTTTGATTAAATTTTTATTCAAGTAACTTTGGCTTAAATTCCTTATTGTGTGAAGTTTATGCTTAATTGAAATGCTCGGTTAAATAGCTTCCGAGCCTTAACTCTAATTAGTAGTCGTTTCGATCCGTGTGGTCCAATGCAATCCCGACCTTCACTTTACTTTTGCGTAGCATTAATTTTTCTTTTCTTTCGTCACCATTCCAAACCATCACCTTTTCTTTTATTTATTTTACACTTTTATTCCTAAAGTAATTAAACAATTAAAATATAAAACTCAATCACTCCCTGTGGATTTCTTATGATACCCGACTTACCTCTATCCTTGTTTCACAAGTGTAGTTGTAGTTTAGGTTTTCACATGTAGAACGGGAGCCGAAATCAGCGATAGTGTCCCTACACGAACACTCGATTTCCCTCTCATCAAAATGGCGCCGCTGTCGGGGAGTGTGTTTTAGAATGTAATCGTTTTATTATTTCGTAGTATTGTTTCTTTTGTATTTATATTCTTTCTTTTGACCTTTGATGCAGTATTTTCTTACTTGAGTGCTTAGAAACGTTGATTCTCGATCGTGCACCTTTTCATCGGATTCTCCATTTACATACAATTTGGTAATCATGTCTTTCTTTTATAGTTATTACGGTTATTCTAATGATTCTAACTTTGGGGATAGTTTTCAAGTTTCCCATTTTGAAGATTTTTTAAAGATTGAAAGACTTGAAAATTGTTATTGGGACATTGAGTTGGATTCATTATTCAAATCTAATAACGATTCTTATTCTGATAAATGTGAAGAAGATTTTCAACCAAATGAGGAATCCGAGGATCTAGAGCCGATGAAGTTTAATTTGTGATGATACGAGAAATCGTACACATGTAGATCTCGTGCCAACAAATCAAGTATGAAGTGTAGAATAAATAGATAAAGCAAGCAAACAGAGAGTAGACAAGATATAGAGTGGTTCAGCCCCAAAAATGGGCCTACGTCAACTGTGTTGCTTCCTTCTCATTATATGCATTGCATTGTATAATATTATCATGCCTCTAGAGGCGTACAAGTATGAGAATAAATGAGAGTACATGATAGTATTAGAGATTCCAGTGTGCCCGTGAGGTGGCTGTGATGTAGATTCTAGGCCTTCAAAGCTTATGTTGGGGTGATGTAGATAGAATCTGTGTTGTAGTGCCTCGGGTGTGTCTGGAACCGATTCCCTCTTTCAGGTGTGATCCTCTATTTATAAGGTAGTGTGTTGAATCATGTGCCCTAAGCACGTGGCGTACACCAAGTCTGTAGTAGATGTGGATGAGGGTGTGAGGCCTAGAGCAGCAGCGCTGAGCTATTGGAGGGGGACCGCGGACCTTAAGCTGGCGTACTGCGGCCTCTTATGGAGAGGGTCGCACCCTTTAGTTGTTATGGCCGCGCCTTGAGTGAGATACCTGCCGCGGCCTGTGTGGTCTGTGCGTCTGTAGAAGTACTGCCACGGCAGGGTGTTATACTTGTACTATCAATAAGCCCCCAAGCCGTAGTGCCAAGGGAGATATATTGGGACCGCGGCTAAGTAGCCTAGGTGCCGCTGTGCTTCCAAAGCGACGATTCGTATTCCGCGCTCCCTTATATAAATTGTTTATGGCCGTGGACTTCATTACGCTTCCAAAACTTTTGACAGCAAATCGAGAGAGAAACTCTGCACATTTCTTCTTGCATATTCCGGCGACCCTCCGAGGCGGTGTGTGGCAGTTCAAGGTGGTCTGTAGCTGATCTTCGCGATTCTCTTCCTGTTTATGCCTTTCCTGGTTCATTTTCTAGAAATCTTAGGGTTTTATTTGTTCGTTTTGCTTTTTCCCACATATGCTGCATATAACATCCATATCATTGTTCTTGATGTTCATAGTCGAACCCTCAACATTCTGTGAATTTGATCTTAGAATGGTTAAAAATTGGATAATCAACTGTTTAGGATAGATGCCGCGGCCTGATAGGATTATAATAATCGTATGAACTTGTAATTCTGCATCAAACCGTGCTAAATGGCCGCGGTCCCTCAAGCCATCATCCCCCTTGGTCATCTCGGAACAGCCTTAAAACTTTTATGAACCCAAGACATCCATGTAAAATAACTGTTGTTGCTACTAGAGCATATCGAATTGTCTGAAGAATTAGGAATGGCCGCGGTCGGGAATGCCTTAAAGCAATTCTATCTTATTTCCTTGGCAGCTTAAGTTCAACAAATATGGATGTGTCCGCGGCCAGTTGGGACCATACGGTCCCATAAGCAATAGAGTTCGCCCATTAATATAACTGTGTTAGGGACGTAATTCCAAACTTTTAATACCTAAAAATACCCTTCTGCGGCTTCTTAAAGTCTTACAAGTCATACTGGCTGCAGCGCCTAACTGTGAACTCTGCTTTTCAGGTACTGCTGCAGCCATATGAGCTTTGACCCAGACGAGTTCCTGAGAGGATTTTGGGCAAAGCATTTTGGGACCTCTCCCCCTGAGCTTACTTCCGTGCCCCCTCTGAGATCAGTTGGGCCCTGCAAACTGAAAGATTGCCTGAACTGCGTGATAATTGACTCAGCCTCCGTGGATTTTGCATCTGGGAAGGATTCCCAATATCATCCAATGGAAGAGGAAGCCAACTCAAGTACATATCCAATGGTTGTAGGAGACAATGTCGCGGCTTCTAGAAATAACCCAGGAGGAACATCTGGGAGGGCTGAGAGACCATTGGCTGCGCTTGATATCCGCGGCTCGATGAACCAAGATTGGGTTGAGCAGGTCACTTAGGCTTTCGAATTTCCAGAAAATTTTACGTGCTCAGCCCCTGCCGTGAACCAAAGACCGTGCACGGTTCTGTCCATTGATGGAATTTTCCTCCATTTGCACGCCTTCATCTATGGGCTGCGGCTGCCTGTTCCTGTTCCCATCCGTCGCATTTTTCAGTCAATGAAACTGGCCCCAGCTCAGTTAGATCCTAACGGTTGGAGAGTTGTTCTTGCTGCAGTTGTCCTTTGGGAGAAGTTGTTCAAAAAGGACATTACTCCCGCGGAGTTCTTTCATTTCTACCGCCCAAAGGAGAACTCAGTAAAGTTCATGGGCTACTACTACTTTTCTAGCCACGGCAGTGACGGGACCCTTTACACTGGGAGACCGACCAGTGTGAAAAACTGGAAGGGGAAATATTTTTACATCTCCGGTGAAGGCTGGAAGATGCACCCCGAGGAGAATGAAAGAGAGAGATCATATAAAATGCCACAGCAGTGGGGTTCACCCTCAAAACTAGGTATAAGATTATAGCCGCGTCCTTTAATTTCACGTAACTTCCACTAACTTGAATTGTCTTTTCTTTCTGCAGCCCTTGACAATCCACACTTGAACACGCGGCAGGAAAAAAGAGTTGCTGAGGCCGCGGAAGTTCCTGCTGAGCATAAGAAGTTCAGCATTCTTGTAACGTCGGCAACTATATTTGAGGCGGGATTCTTCCCAAACAAATCAATTCCTCAACAGATGGGCGCAGAGGGTAATTAACTGTGCCATTATTTTTATTCCGCGGTCCTTTTATTTTCTTAAACTTGTTGAACTCATGCTATTCCTTTTCAGGTGAAGAAGTTGATAGGGAGCTGCTGGCTGCGTAGCTGGCAGAGATGGATGAGGATGCGGTCGTCCTGAATAACACCGCGCGAAGCAGAAAAAGGAAGAGCTCCAGAGCTAAGGTACCTGCCACGGTCCCCACTGGAGATAAGGCCACTGATCCTGCCGCAGATTAGGTGGTTAATGATGAAAACCCTGCGCATCATGAACACTTTGATGATGACATAGGGGAAAATTTGGCCGCGGCTGGCCTGATGTCAGCTAAAGTCCCCTTTTAATTGTCCTCTCCTACGCCGCCAACTGTAGTGGCGGTTAACGCGAATTTTCCACCTCCCCAAATCCGCAAAGAGTCCGGTCCAGACGGTAGGCCAATGCCTTAATTAAGGCAGCCTGACCCAAACTCCTCCTGGGACACTACTGCAAAGGCTGCGCAGAGAATGAAGCAAGCCTTGGATGCCACGGACCTCGACAGGCTGTTTGGGGAGGATCACGAAGATCTGGAGGACTGTGGCCTCCACAGCCTTCTGAGGGTACGTACTAATCATTTAATCTTTGCATCTCATATTTTTCTGTACTTTTGCTAATGTCCTTTATTTCATACAGACCGCTGATGTCATTGTGGTCCAGAAGAGGAAGTATGAGGCTTTGTACAGGCTAAAAGAGGCCGAGAAGAGTTCTCATGCCGCGAACCTACAGTCTGCACGGGCCTCTTCTTTTGAGGCAGGGAAAGAGTCCACTGCCGCGGCCCTCCAGGCAGCCCATATGGACTTGGAGAAGGCCACCAAGGCCAGAGAGGAAGCGGAGGAGAATTTCAATCAAGTCGCGGAATCTCTGAAATCATCACAGGTCCAAATAACCGAAACCGCCCGTGTTGCAGAGATTGCAAATACCAAACTCGCCCTCCTCCAGCAAAAAAATCAAGAGCTAGAAGCCAAGTCTGCTCAGAAGGATGAAGCCCACGCCGCGGCCAAACAAAAGATGGAAGTTTATCATGGTGACGCCCTCCATCTAGCCATAGATCATACCATGGAGTCATTCAAAGGCTCCAAGGATTTCTTCCTCATTAACAACAGGGCATACCTCCGCGGCTACCAGGAGCTGTGACAGAGAATTATTAGGAACTTCCCTGATGCCAAGGAGACAATCCTCGCTTAGAAATTAAGTGATGCAGAACATCAGGAGTGCATTGCTGAGCTGAAGGCCGCGGCTGAAGAGAGAGCAAGGCTAAAAGCCCAAGCAGAGGCAGAGGCAACGACTGATGAGGGGGAGACAGAGACTGCCGCGGGCGGAGAAGAGGCTGACGATGATGATGATGCGGCCTCTTAAATTCTTAATTTCTTACATAAACTTTTTGTAATCATATATTTCTATTGTGGCTGCGGCCTCCATTTTGTAATCTACGACTATTAATACAAAGGCTGCGGCCATATTTTTATCACTGATTGCCTACTTAATATTCCTTTCTTTTTAATATTGCTTGTTTTACATTGCCTGCTATAATGGATGGTTGCGCGTTACTGCCTCATATTTGCAACTTTCTTCCTGTATTGAATGAACTTGTAGGACTTGTAGCTAGGTCCGCGGAAGGATAGTATGATTCGATGCAATCTTGATCTTATTAATCATTCGCGGTGTCCTTGTCACTTTGGCTCTTTTTTGTTTTGCCCCTGCACCTCACTATAGGGTTGTGATCCCCCAAGCCGCGGTGCCAATGAAGTATGGTTTTGGGGTTGCGGCTTAATTTCTTCAATTTTTCATAGAAGTCGCGGAACCTTTGTTTATCTACTCGTTTGCCATGTAGAAATAATGAATAGATTGTTGTCGCGGTAATTTTGAACGAGGGAAAATGTTCTGAATTCAAGTCCATCTCAGCGACTCTCAGTCGCCTTTTCCATTCAGCTGTGGCAGGTTGCCATCCAGTGCTAGGACAGCGGTGGATGAGGATGCCGCAGCATCTACTTGAATGCTGACAAGATAATGAGGCTGTAGAACCTTGCCCTTGGAACATCGAGTCCATCCTTCTGTAGGTTTGACATGCTTCATGATCATAGTAACAGAGCCTCCTATAGCCGCTTCGATTGTCTTTCATGGCTTTCCTTTAGTCGATCTTGGGACACTATGAAGCCTCCCCAGGCTGGGTTATGTTATTAAGCCACCCACAGCTAATATACGAGACACTATCAAGCCTCTCCAGGCTGGGTAATGTTATTAAGCCACCCACAACTAATATGCGAGACACTATCAAGCCTCTCCAGGCTGGGTTATGTTCTTAAGCCACCCACAGCTAATATGCGAGACATTATCAAGCCTCTCCAGGCTGGGTTATGTTATTAAGCCACCCACAGCTAATATGCGAGACACTATCAAGCCTCTCCAGGATGGGTTATGTTATTAAGCGACCCACAGCTAATATGCGAGACACTATCAAGCCTTTCCAGGCTGAGTTATGTTATTAAGCGACCCACAGCTAATATGCGAGACACTATCAAGCCTCTCCAGGCTGGGTTATGTTATTAAGCCATCCACAGCTAATATGCGAGACACTATCAAGCCTCTCCAGGCTGGGTTATGTTGTTAAGCCACCCACAGCTAATATGCGAGACACTATCAAGCCTCACCAAGCTGGGTTATGTTATTAAGCCACCCACAGCTAATAATATATATAAAGCCATCCCTGGCTAGATATTGTAAGCCTCCTGGCCCGATGACGAGTCCCAAAAGCTAAGAATTGGCGTTATAAGCCCCCGTGGCTAATGTCGCACTCTGAGAGCAGAGAATTGGCATTGTTGGCCCTGATGGCTGATAAAAGCTCCTTGAATCCTCAGATGCTTCTACAAATGTGGTCATCATGTGATAAGATGTAGTTGCACATTGCGAGGGGAGCTTCTGAGCTAATAAAGGTCGTATACCATCCATAAGCGCATCCCGGAGTAGAATAATCCTTCGAGATAATTTTGTTATATTTCCTCTGAAATCTGTTTGAGACAACAAGTCTTTTTATGAGGTGGCAGGTTATGAAACCAAGAGAAATATCAGATATAGCCAAACTTGCTAGTTCATATATTTACATATGTATGCTACAGCTAATGACTTTGTTAACAAAATATAAAGTCTCGAGTATTAAGGCTACAGTGAGCTTCATAAAACATAAACAGAAATAGTTGGAATTAGAAAGACTAAGGATGAGATGCGGTAGGCAGCCTCTGCTAGGTCTGACTTAATCCCTTATGCATTCTTCAGGAATCGCTGCAGCATCCCTTGCCTGATTAGCCTTTCAACTTCATCCTTCAGAGCATAGCATTGCTCTGTGTCGTGGCCATGGTCCTAATGGAATCTGCACTAGGTAGCTTTGTTCCTCTTGTGGGGTGGAGCTCTCAATTTTTCTGGCAACCTCAAAATCTTGTCCCCTTTGATGAACTCGAAGATATCTTCAATCGGGAGGCTCAGCTGAGTATAGACACCCGAATTTTTTTGCCTTTTTTGACCTCCGACAGTTGATCCTGTGGTCTCGTTTACTGCCGCGGCAGGCAAGGTTGGCTTTGTTGTTTCCTCCACTTCTGTGCCTATGTTTTTAGATGCCGCAGCCTCCAGCATTAGCACCCTCTGAGTTAGAAAATTGACCTGGGTCTGAAGCGAGGCGTGGATGTCATAGAGGTGATTTTGTATAGCTGCACAATCTCATCCTTGACTTCTACACTCCGGCTGGATTCTCCCTCCATCTCTGCTTTTGTTAGTCTTTACAATGTATATATATAATCTGAGAACAAACTAACAGAAGTGAGCAATCTCAGAGATACTGAAGTAACCAAGTAGGAAATGGGGATGCAGCACACTGCTACGGGGCACCGTGGCCGCGGCCATAAGGCACGTAGCAAGATGCACTGTCGCGGCCTCATATGATACACCATGGTAGAGCTAGAGCCAGACTGATTACGCTCCTCAGCGTTTGAAGCTTTTGTAACTATCCTAGTGGAGGCCATGGCCCTAAGACATATTTACTGTCTGGCCGCATCCCCTCCTAGGTGTAATACCCCGTATTTTTATGCTATATTAATTTGGGGATTTATTAAATTTAATGTGAATGATTATTTAATAAAAATCCAGAAATTAATTATATTATAATTATTAACGTGACGAGAGTTACTAATAATGGGAAACTTGTTGAATATTACTAATGAGCATAGTAATATATTATATTGGTTAAATTAAATGTCATGAGTGAATTAAATGACTGTTTCAGAAATTTAAGTCGGGACGTGCCCGTGTCACGTCGGGACTAATTTTGTTAAATAAAAGTGAATATTTTATAAGTTATTCGTATGGTCATTTTGAGTGCGCCAACGCGTCCGAAAGGGTTGAGATAGTCAGAAAAGTGTACTCGGGGGTTTAGTTTGGGTCTCGGGGCATTTTTAGGCCTAATTAGTACCCCGGGAGGGCATTTTAGTCATTTTACATAATTGGGTAATTAAACCCACGAATTTCAGCAACCTATATCATCCATTAGGTTAGCCTTTTAGGGTTAGAATATCCAGAAATCAAGTGACGGCCATTGGAGAAGAGAGGAGAGAGCTCCAAGGCAATCCAAGGCCAAAAAGCCACCGGTTTGCACCGCCGCCACCACCACAGCGTAGATCACGAGACGAGGAACGCAGCCATACAAAAATCAGTCGTGAATCAGAATACCAAAATCCCAGGCAAGTGTTTAAACTTGCTATTTTCGTTGATGCAATCTTCATATTAGTTTAGGAATGAATTATTATGAAAACTAGGGAAGAAAACCCAATTTTTGATAGGAAAATCCATGTAGTATTGATGTATATGTTGATTCTGGAAACCCTTGCCATGTAGAGGTAATGAACCACGAAATTTTGATGATCATAAAAAAGAAATTCTGGAGAAAGATTGGTTAGAAATCTGTTTAAGAAAATTCTAGGGTTCTTGATAATTGGACATAATTTTAGGTTGAAATCCATGTTTAAATGATGAATATGTACATGCCTTACGTTAGAATCATCTAGTATATTGTTACAATGCTAGTAATAGAATTCTGGGACGATTGGAACTTGAAAATATGGATTTGGTGTAATTTTGGTGATGAAACCCGTAACTGCATTCTGCAGAATTTTGCCCAGACCTGCTTGATCGATCGATCGAGCCTAGAGCTTCGATCGATCGAGCCCCAAGCTTCGATCGATCGACCCCTCCTGACAGACTCTTAATTCCCTCTTTAAATGAGTTAAATTCAAATTTTCGTGAAATAATTCTTGGGCATTCTTGATAAAATAATTTGGGAGACATTGAGGACCAGTAGGGCATATGAATGAATGTTGGGACCTTTAAATCTTCAACGAGAATGGTATTTATGGGACAATTACTTTAGGGTTGGTAAACTTATAAATTTAAAGGGTGAGGTGCGTAAGAGAGTTACGTTGGAATCTAATAAAGTCACTTACTGAATTTCAGATTTGTGAGGATATAGTCCACGAGTGTTAGGTAATAAGTGAGAAAACCCTTCGAGTTAAGGTTAGGAATGAAACCTTATACGTAATTCTATAAATGTGAAATTAAGGATAATTAATATAATTATGGGTGACGAGAAGAACCGATTTCAATATGATAAAGTGGTATATTTATATGATTGTGTGTACATATATTATATACATGTGAAAAACATACCGCGCTACTTGCTATCCTTGAGGTTACCGCTCTGGGACTGTCTTATCTCGATGGGACCTTTATGGGGGATATTGACTTGTACCCTAGAAGATAGATATCCTTGGTACAGACTATCCAATTGATAGTTCAGACGGTCCTAAGAGACGCGAGTATGTGCCATCCTCTTAGAGACTTGGAATCTATGCTTCGCCTCGATATTGTTTGTGTAAATGTTAATACAATTCGAGAGTGATTCCGAATTTGTATTCCCCTTGATTTGAGTGGTATGGGGTTTGGATAGTGGAAGTATGCACGCACCATAGTTTTATTCGGGGTGCTGATATATATATATATATTATACGAGTAGTTAATATACATATGAGATTATGAAATTTGAAACTGCCTACTGGGATTTGATAAGTAGGACATGGTTGTTGACTCAAATTATTATATACTTGTTTTGAGAAAGTATAATATGTCACTGGAAAAATTTATTAATTTTACAAAGTTAAAAATAGAGAACTTTGGTTAAAAATTGGAACATCCTTTTTAAAATGGAATTGTGACTTATAAATCCTGCGAGTAATCTATGATAAGTTAAATCTTTTAGAAAGACTAGTGCGATAAATGATAAAACAAACCGTTGGGAAGGTTAGTACGGTAGGTGTGCACATTAGAAGAGAGGTGAGTATTTCTCAAGAGAGTGACGTACTAATATGTTGTTGCATTGGCCTGTATCAATTTAAATACTTGCTAAACGTATTTTAAACCAAACACACTTTCGGGCTCTGACCCGTTTCTTTTTCTCTCTCTCTTGTATATATATTTATATTTTTTAGGTGCCCAGCCACAGAGGCGTCTTGCTTAGGATCCTTTGAGAGGAACGTGCTGCATCTTAGGTGGGAGTTGCAGGTCACTTGTGTAGACGGCTTCTTTTATTGACTCCACTTCTAGCATTCTCATTTATTGGGCACGTGTCGCCCTTTCCATTATTTTATTTTTATTGGGACATTTATATTTCAATTGTTTCCAGTATTGTTCTATGGGATTTATTCAATTTGGATTTGTGACTTTAGTTTTCAATTGCTGGCATTCGATTGACGAATGTATTATATTATTTGGTTTACTGTGATGTGATTCTTAATTGTAGAAATGTTGTTTTTAAATAAATAAAACTTTTTCTTTAATTAAAATTTGGAAGGTATGTGTGAAAATGGTTTTGACACTTAGCTTAATTATTTAGGGTGTTAAATTGAAAATTTTATTTTTATTGACAGTGATGCTAAGAATTAACCAATTGTTTACCTTGATTTAATTTAATAAAGGAGTGATCGCCTGGTATTTAATTAGGTGGGGTGTCACACTAGGCAGCAAGGAGCAATCCCAAACCTGAAGCTCGGGAACTGAGTTTCTCTCCCGAAACTTATGGGGAGCACACCTACTAGGGTTTGTCCATGAGAAAATAACCTCCCGGTGCACACACGACACAGTTTCAATGATAAACCCTAGATCATAGGCCAAGAACAACAAAAAAGGCGTAGATACAATTCCTCCCTAATTATTCATCTTTTTGAGGCAAAAGCCCGTCATGCTTTTCGATACTAGCTAGATAGAATGATATCACAGGGGTATGCAAGATGGATCTAAAGCCATAAGATGGAGTATATCTAAATATAAGAAATACCCACCTATGGGTGTGAATATGATGCGGAGTCCGATAACCAGTAACCGACCCGTGAGGAGATGACCCAAAGGAGCCCCCGGGATCGAATAAGGTGTTTGAAGAACTCATATATGCAGAGAAACAAGATTTTAATGTCTCGTTTCCCACAGACAGCGCCAAATTGATGATACGAGAAATCGTACACATGTAGATCTCGTGCCAACAAATCAAGTATGAAGTGTAGAATAAATAGATAAAGCAAGAAAACAGAGAGTAGACAAGATATAGAGTGGTTCAGCCCCAAAAATGGGCCTACGTCCACTGTGTTGCTTCCTTCTCATTATATGCATTGCATTGTACAATATTATCATGCCTATAGAGGCGTACAAGTATGAGAATAAAGGAGAGTACATGATAGTATTAGAGATTCCGGTGTGCTCGTGAGGTGGCTGTGATGTAGATTCTAGGCCTCCAAAGCTTATGTTGGGGTGATGTAGAGAGAATATGTGTTGTAGTGACTCGGGTGTGTCTGTAACCGATCCCCTCTTTCAGGTGTGATCCTCTATTTATAAGGTAGTGTGTTGAATCACGTTCCCTGAGCACGTGGCGTACACCAAGTCTGTAGTAGATGTGGATGAGGGTGTGCAACCTAGAGCAGCAGCGCTGAGCTATTAGAGAGGGACCGCGGACCTTAAGATGGCGTGCCGCGGCCTCTTACGGAGAGGGCCACAACCTTCAGTTGTTATGGCCGCGCCTTGAGTGAGATACTTGCCGCGGCCTGTGCTATTGTAGAAGTACTGCCACGGCAGGGTGCTATACTTGTACTATCACTTTGGAAGAAACTTTCCTTCTTTACTCCTAAGGTTTGGAAAGCCTAAATGGTGCGGGAATGAGACTTGGAGCACTAAGCGACGATATTAATTCTTATTTACAAAACAACGAGGAGGTGGAAACATGTGTTTCACCTAAATTTTTTGAAGAATTTCTCATCGAGTGTGCATCTTTATGTAAAACGTATGACTATGTGATAATTGATTAAATTCGCGAATCTATTCATTGGCACACTTATTTAATTAGAGTATATTTTTTAACCAAATCAAATTCAGACCTTAAACATGCAACTACATGTGTGCGTGTGTCAACCCATAAATAAATGAAGCATGCGACACAAATTTTAGGAAAAATCCCTGTAGGGCAAAACCTTTTATTTCTAGAGCTTTGAAAAATTTACAAAACCATTGACTTACATACCAACTTTCTTTCGGCCACAAGATTAATGCATGGTGTCTTCGTCAAACCTCCAAAGCAATGGCTAGAAATTAGCAGTGGTTCACACGTATCTATACCACAAGGACGTGAAGTCCAGACACGCAGTCTAAAGTCTTCACAAGGACTCCCTCCATAATAACACGCAGCTCTCTGGTTGTAGAGTTCTCCCCACAAAGAATGAACAAACGCAAAGTGTGTTCTTGAACACAAAAAGAATTCACCAAAGCATATGGGATTTTTGTGAATTGAAAACAAAAGGGATTAAACCCCAAAAGAAGAAGTCAAAAGGATTCTGCAGTTTCGCAATTTTCTGTTTTTCAAAATGCTGGGACTTCTTAATGAAAAAGAAACCATTTAATGAGTACTTATAGAAAAATGCACCGCCTCAGTCGTTCGAATGAAATTGGGATCTCGCTCAAACGACGTACAAGTGTCGTTTGAACGACATCGCACAACATCAACATGTCGCTCGAATGAGATGACATCTCGCTTGAACGACCTGGCGTAAAAAACGAGGTACGCTATAGGACTTAGAAAAAATTACTCATTCTCAAATTTTGACGAAAAAGTTCGCTCCAACACTTAGAAAGTATTTTGAAAAAATATCCCAAAGCTCTAAGTGCAAAGTTAAGGTATTAAAAACATGACCTTACAAAAATAAACTTTGCGGAGTCTTTTTAATGAAGAACATTGATAAATTCGGATCCGTCTTGATGTAGATTTATCTTGAACTTCTTTGATGGTCATAATGGTATACACCATAATAAATTGATAACGGACTTATAAAATATGTCCTTACAAATATCCCCCTTGTCTATGCCAGTATATATATAAAAACATCTGAATTATCAAATACCAAATTGCCTATACAAATCTACCCTCCCATGAATAAATTTGCAAGATCTCAAACTGTTATTTAAAAAGTCTTCATCAAATCTCAAAGTTTTTCTCACTAGGGTGTGCAATATAATGATCTTCAATCTTTGTACCTACACACATGAGATAAAGCAAAAACCTTCGTGATGCATCGAGTTTGAAATGATAGAAGAATAAATCATTAATAAATCAAATCTCCCCCATAATGAAAAAACACCCCTATAACATGATAATTCTTTCTCCCCCTTTTTATGATGTCACCACATAGACAGATAAGAAGAAACAATCAAAACATGGAGTGTCATGATAAAAATGCATAGTAAACATGAATCAAACTACACACATGCAAAGGAGTATCTCAAAGAAAATATCCACAAACTAATTTTAATTTTTCAAATTTTTCGTACAAAAATAACACCATGGATTTAAACTCAAACAACCTAGTCATGGAAACGGAATGTATGGGTGTGAACACATTCAATAGGTAAATAAATTCAATCAATCATATGTGCATGATGAATACGTGTACTCCTAATGAATGAACATTGATGATGCTGGAAATAGCACCACCCTTCAAGGTGTTTGTAAGCTCAGTTCAGCGTTAACAATGGCAACATAAGAGTACATACACACATAGTAGAAAGAGGTGAGGAGAAGGGGATTCACACCAGAATATAAGTGGTTCAGACAATCTGGCCTACGTCCACTGTGCAAGTGTATGATGTGTATAACTGTATGAGGGCTCTAATGGCCATAGATACAATCTCTCGAGATTTCTCTCTCTACTGTGTGTTTGAACAGAGTTTCAGCTAGGGTTGATAATTTTGGATCCTTTGCAAGGTAGAGGATGACCTCTATATATAGTGCCTGGGGGGTGTAATGTACCCCCTATGCATGCAATGAGCATGTGTGTGTTTATCTAGCCAATCTGATGAAGACATTTGTCACTGTCACGGGTAGAGAATGATGATAAAATATTCCACCCACGTCAGGGGAATGATTTGTTATAACTGAATTGTGTCCACGTGTCCTTATCCACACACATGCCAATAAGAGCTCGGCCTCGATACTTAATCCTGACCTCGACCTGGAAGAGGCCGAGGTTGGTAAGGTCCAATTATCCATATAATTTGAGATGAGTCACTAAGGTCTCGGCTGAAGTGAAGCCGAGGTAAGGAGTTAGGGTCGGCTTAGGCCGAGGTTAATCTGGCACGTGTGTGGAACATCGACTGATTTAATGATGAGGTCGACCTTTTATGGAAGTATGGATCCTCGTGATCTCGGCCTACCCCTGGCCGAGGTTATCATTCCCAGGTGAACTGAAGAGCTGCTGACCCTTATGATACACGCAGTGTCACCTTGATGAGTTTGGTAGTAGTGTCGTCTAGGGCCGACCTTGCTATGGCCGAGGTCTATTCTTATGGAACCAAGGCATTCCCAACCTCGGCCATGTATTGGCTGAGGCTATAGTTTTTGAGCCGAGGTGACACTTGGGGCATATCAATCACCCCCAGTCTTTAGTTACATGTGAGAGCAGGTGACTGGGGGAGCTCTACATCATCGGGGTCTTTCTCCTATATGCTAATGTTCATTTGACACTCGCCCGATGCTGAAGTGTGGCTTGCCTAGCAAGCATGTGTTGTTAGCCGTCCAGGGCTCCCAAGGCAATGATGGGCCTTGGGAATCGTGCCCCCATATTTAAGTGTTTAAACCCCCATTTTCTTTATTTCTTCTCCACTTCTCTCATTTCTGGCGCGATTCATTTCTACAGCTTTCTCTCTCTAGAAAAGCTTTGGTTCGAGGTATTTTGGTTGGTGATTCCTCGCAATCTCTTCATTTCCTCCTACTATTTCTTCTCCAGGTATCCTCTGCCATCCTTTTCTCTTCATTTTCCCTGTTTTCCCCTTACTTTCGTGTTTTTCGGTGAGTTTGAGAGTTTTTCGGCGAGGTCTCCATATTTTCAGGCGAACTATTCTTGGTGTTCTTCATAGTAGGCCTTTAAATTTTTGTAGTTTGATCCTTAGGTGAATCATTCCATTAGCCAGTGCTATTTTTAGTTTTAGGAAAGTTGTAAGTTTAGGGTCGGCCTCTGATGCTCTGGCCCCTTTACCAACTTTTAGAGGAATTCCCTTCTCTGAGGGAGAAGACTCTAGAGAAAATTAGGCAAATAAAAAGAGTACAGGAGGAGGCTCGTAAGTCACAGGAATTCCCCATTAGACCTATCTTTCCACCTCCTCTGAAGGTAGTATACCCTGAACCATTGGAACCAGTTATCCCAGCAGAGGTCCCTGTTGAGCCCATACCGATGTCTGAGTCTGAGTATTCCACATCAGACCCTATGTCTTTGGATTCCTTTCAAGAGGCCATGGACTTCATAACTCAACAAAATCAGGCCCCTGATCAAGCCGAGGTCTCTAGTCGGGCCTCGTCCCATAAAAATTCAAGTACATCATCCTCTTCTTCAAAGGTTGAGATTGTTGCACCGAGTGTGACTATTACACCAATACTTGATGCCATTCCTCTGTCGGCTATCACCGGGGCTAAGTTCACTCAGAGGTTCCCAAGTAATCCCCCGATGTCTGCCCAGGTCAACGTTGAGTTAGGCAATGATGATGATTATAACGCCGAGAGTGATGTCAATGTCTCTCAGGAGGCCGAGATTGAGAGTTCAGTTACTAAGGTAGACCTTCTTTGCTTCAGATATCTATACTCCATCAGCCCTTCCATAAAACCCAGGAGACCTATGAGGGAAGAGAGGGCTTATCACGGTCGAGATGGTGAGATCTTCTTGTATGAGCAGATGTTCAAGTTAGGGTTTCATTTTGCCCATCCATCCCATGATTATGTCTATTTTATCTTACATTAATTTGGCCCCTTCCCAATTGTCACCTAATGCTTGGAGGGTCATAATTGGGGCCATAGTCCTATGGAGGGTTGTTCACCACTCAGACCTTCCCGTCTAGGTGTTTGTAGGATGTTACGTACCTTCATCTGCCAAAAACCATTCGAGTTACTATCATTTTGTAGCTCGAAAGCCTGAGAAGAATATGGTCCAGATAACTCAGACTTCCAACCATAATTGGAAGCCTCGATATTTCTTTGCTTCAGGGCCATGGGAATTTGGTCCATGTTCTCCCTCTTCCCTGATAGAACCGAGGATGCCCCTTAGATGGGGTAAGGTAATGATGTCTACCAAGGCCGGCCTTGGTTTGAGTCTGCAAAACCTTCAGAAGGTCAAGGGCCTTCAGGATCAGGGGATACATGGTCTACTCGTTATGTTTGAACATCTGATGACCCCTCACTACCTCTTTAAGACTGGCTTGGGGGTAGTCCTCTTACAGAGCTTGGTAAGTGTTTTTATTTAAGTTATAACTCTCAGTTTATGCATGTCTGACTCACTAACTCAGACCTTTTAATTTTATAGAGCGTCTAAAGGGCATATCAGACGAACTCTGGGAAATGGAAGCACCGAGTCTGACTAAGCTTACTAAAAAGGTAGTTCTGAATGCTCCTCCTCCTCCTCCTTCAACCTCAAAGGCTCAGGCCACCAAAAAGAGAGGTGCTAGCGACCCTGCCCCTGAAGATTAGAGGCAGAAGAAGAAAGGCAGGGATTCTGCCATCCCCATATTGTCTACAAATGCGTTGGCGGCTCGTATAGAGTAAATGAAGATCAATGACAGCATCATAGACCACAGTCTGTAGGCTCTGGATGCTATCAGCTCTGCCATGACCAAAGCTGATAAGCATTTTTGTAGGTCCATGGACACACCTATGATAATTGAGTTCGGCCTCCACAAGTCAATTCAGGTATGACTTCAGGTTCTGTTTAGCTTCAAAGTGTAACCTCTTATTTTAATTTCAACTCATATACACAACCATATTATTTGCAGGGCCTAGCTTCCATGCATCATCTCGCTAATTGGACTCTGAGGAAGTTACCCCTCATCCAGAAGGGTCAAGAGGCCGAGAAGGTGCAGATCTCTCTGAATGCAGAGGTCGATCGCTTGAAGTCTGCATTTGATGGGTTTGACAAGAAGGTGAAGGATATGGAGAAAGAGATCTCCAAGCTTATAAAAGACCATGATGTGGATCTGAAGTCCAATGATGATGTACTCCAGTAAAAGGTCGACTCTGCGGTGAAGGCAGCCCTTGAAAATGACTTTGAGGAGATTTTGGCAGAATACAAAGTCTCGAACGAGTTCGTGAGCTTTGGCTTCGAATACCTTGAAAGAGGTATCAAGGCTACTATTAAATAGGCGGAAGCCATGGAGAAGGAGGCAGGGAGTCTAGAGGCCTCTTACTTCATAGGTCTGGGTTTTGCTGACCCTCAGTTTTCCCAAGCACTTCAGGAGGTTGAAGAGGAGGTCGATGCCCCTACAGATACTGTGCCCATGGATGGTACAGAGATGGGCAGAGATAATCACAGAAATGAAGAGGCCGAGGTGACAAACATTGGCCAAGAAAATTAGGTCGAGGATGCCACCACTCTTCCTTTTAATCCTTAGGCTAAAATTACGAAGCTTTATTTTGTAACCCCTGACTGTTTGTTATCTCTGAGGAATGACGAGGCTGAGGTGACAAACATTGGCCAAGAAAATATGGCCGAGGATGCCATCACTCTTCCTTCTAATCCTAAGTCTTAAATTACGAAGCTTTATTTTGTAACCCCTAACTGTTTGTAATCTCTGAGCAACATCATTAACTTATATTTTTTGGAATCTTACAATTGTATGGCAACCTCTGAGGAGGATTTTCACTTCGCTTGTTTTTTTTGAATGCTTCTTTGTTATGTGATGTTTTAGCTCTGAAGTCTTGTTGCAATGATGTCTGTTTAAACCTAATCAATAGTCTTACTTCAGACCTTGTCACCACTTGATGTTGTAAGGGTCTGAGGTCATCACCGAAGATGTTACCCTTATAATTAATCTCACCAAATTAATGATGTTAAGGGTCTGAGGTCGTCCAATTATGATGTCTGACTTCAGACCTTGTCACCACTTAATGATGTTGTAAGGGTCTGAGGTCATCACCTATGATGTTACCCTCATAATTAATCTCACCAAATTAATGATGTTAAGGGTCTGAGGTCATCTAATTACGGTGTCTGACTTCAGACCTTGTCACCACTTAATGATGTTGTAAGGGTCTGAGGTCATCACCTAAGATGTTACCCTCATAATTAATCTCACCAAATTTTGTAAGGGTCTGAGGTCATCACCTAAGATGTTACCCTCATAATTAATCTCACCAAATTAATGATATTAAGGGTTTGAGGTCATCCAATTAGCGTGTCTGACTTCAGACCTTGTCACCACTTAATGATGTTGTAAGGGTCTGAGGTCATCACCTATGATGTTACCCTCATAATTAATCTCACCAAATTAATGATGTTAAGGGTCTATGGTCTTCCAATTATGGTGTCTGACTTCAGATCTTGTCACCACTTAATGATGTTGTAAGGGTCTGAGGTCATCACCTAAGATGTTACCCTCATAATTAATCTCACCAAATTAATGATGTTAAGGGTCTGAGGTCATCCAATTATGGTGTCTGACTTCACACCTTGTCACCACTCAATGATGTTGTAAGGGTCTGAGGTCATCACCTAAGATGTTACCCTCATAATTAATCTCACCAAATTAATGATGTTAAGGGTCTTAGGTCATCCAATTATGGTGTCTGACTTCAGACCTTGTCACCACTTAATGATGTTGTAAGGGTCTAAGGTCATCACCTATGATGTTACCCTCATAATTAATCTCACCCAATTAATGATGTTAAGGGTTTGAGGTCGTCCAATTATGGTGTCTGACTTCAGACCTTATCACCACTTAATGATGTTGTAAGGGTCTGAGGTCATCACCTATGATGCTACCTTCATAATTAATCTCACAAAATTAATGATGTTAAGTGCCTGAGGTCATCCAATTACGGTGTCTGACTTCAGACCTTATCACCACTTAATGATGTTGTAAGGGTCTGAGGTCATCACCTAAGATGTTACCCTCATAATTAATCTCACCAAATTAATGATGTTAAAGGTCTGAGGTCATCCAATTATGGTGTCTGACTTCAGACCTTGTCACCACTCAATGATGTTGTAAGGGTCTAAGTTCATCACCTATGATGTTACCCTCATAATTAATCTCACCCAATTAATGATGTTAAGGGTCTGAGGTCGTCCAATTATGGTGTCTGACTTCAGACCTTGTCACCACTTAATGATGTTGTAACGGTCTGAGTTCATCACCTATGATGTTACCCTCATAATTAATCTCACCAAATTAATGATATTAAGGGTCTGAGGTCATCCAATTATGGTGTCTGACTTCAGACCTTGTTACCACTTAATGATGTTGTAAGGGTCTGAGGTCATCACCTATGATGTTATCCTCATAATTAATCTCACCAAATTAATGATGTTAAGGGTCTGTGGTCATCCAATTACGATGTCTGACTTCAGACCTCGTCACCACTTAAAGATGTTTTAAGGGTCTGAGGTCATCACCTAAGATGTTACCGTCATAATTAATCTCACCAAATTAATGATGTTAAGGGTCTAAGGTCATCCAATTATGGTGTCTGACTTCAGACCTTGTTACCACTCAATGATGTTGTAAGGGTCTGAGGTCATCACCTAAGATGTTACCCTCATAATTAATCTCACCAAATTAATGATGTTATGGGTCTGAAGTCATCAAATTATGGTGTCTGACTTCAGACCTTGTCACCACTTAATGATGTTTTAAGGGTCTGAGGTCATCACCTAGGTTGTTACCCTCATAATTCTTACCATTAGAGCACAATGAAGCAAGAACCGTCATCGAAACTGATCGTTTATTAATAATCTCTTCATAAGATGGTATATTTACATAACTTTTTGAAACATCATATGTAATACTTCTTCAGATGATCAGCATTCCAGGGATTGGCAAAAGGTTCTCCTTCTAGATTTTCTAGCTTGTAGGTCCCGGGTACAACCTCTTTTGTTACTTTGTAGGGTCCATGCCAGTTTGGGTGGAGTTTGTTTATTTTCAGTAAGGTATTATTTAGTACCAAGTCTCCCACAGCAATGGGTCTTGACTTCACCCTCTGATTGTAGAATTTTTTTTATCTCTGCTAGTAAGCTGCTTGTCTGATTTCTTCATATTCTCTTATCTCTTCAATCAGATCTAGGTCTAGTATCCTCTCTTCCCCATTTGTATCAGGGTCATAGGTCTGAACCCCGTGAGTAGGGAGCCCCACTTCTGTTGGTATGACGACCTCTGATCCATGTGCAAGCATGAAAGGGGTTTCTCCTGTTGGTGTCCTTGCCATGGTCTTGTAGGCCCATAGAACAGCGTAAACCTCTTCAGTTCATCTTCCCTTCGATTCTTCTAACCTCTTCTTGATTCCGTCGAAGATTGTTCTATTTGTGACCTCGGTCTGACCGTTTGCCTGAGGTCGTCCAGGAGATGAGAAGAATTGCTTTATCCCAACTCTTGCTCAATACTTCTCTAAAGAGGAGTTCTTGAACTGAGTCCCATTATCTGAGATGAGAGTTTTTGGGAGGTCGTGTCTACATATGATGTTCCTCGAAATAAATTGGAAGGTATTTTGTTCTGTGATCGTTATCATCGGCTCTGCCTCCACCCATTTTGAGAAGTAGTCAATGGTAACTATCAGGAACCGATAACTGTTGGCAACTCTCGGTAGGGGTCCTACTTAGTCAAACCCCCATACTGCAAATGGCCATGGAAAGGTGATGGACGTCATAGGTTGATGAGGTTGATGAGGAATAGTGTCAAATCTCTGACATTTATCACACCTCTTCACGTAAGCTGCAGCATCTTTGGCCAAGGTTGGCCACCTGTATCCCTATGTAATGACTCTCTTGGCCAAGGGTCTCCCTCCTATGTGACTGGAGCAAGAACCCTCATGAACTTCTTGTAAGACTCGGGGAACTTCGGTGGGATTTAGACATCTAAGGAGAGGGAACAAAAATCCCTTCTTGTACAGGATGTCTCCTACTATTGAGAACTTGGCGGCCCTATATCTCAACTTTCTCCTTTCTAGCTTGGATTCGGGTAGCTCTCCCTCTTTGATATATCTGACGAGGGGGTCCATCCATGAGTCTCCTAGGTTCAAATTGAGATAAGGGTTTCATACCTCTTCTTCCTCAATGGTCTTTTTTCCTAAGACTTCGATCGGAACTGTCCTTCTGACATTTGTCTTCATCGCCGAGGCCAACCTTGCCAACGCGTCTGCGTGGCTGTTACTTTATCGAGTTACTCTCTTCAGTTTTATCTCTTCGAAATATTCTAACATTGTTCTCACCCTCTTCAGATACTTATCCATCCTTTCATCATTGGCCTCATAGACTCCCAACACTTAATTGACAACCAACCTTGAGTCGCTATGAAGTAGGAGTCGTCTTACACCCATAGTCTTTGCCAACGAGAGACCTGTTATCATAGCTTTATATTCTGACTCGTTGTTAGATGCCTTGAAGTTGAACCTCAAAGCGTATTCAATGTTGGCACCATCTGGAGCTAAAATTATCAGCCCTGCGCCGCTTCCACTGTCACAGGAGGAACCATCAACAAAGAGATTCCAAATGTTTGTATCTGATGAGAAGGCCCCTTTCGACATGATTCCTTTCTTGAAGAGGTACCGATCCTCCTAGTTCTCCACCATTCTACCCTTGATTGTTTTGGGTACGACCTCTTCCTGGCCATGGAAGACGTTTGGTGCCATCTCTTCCTGTTCTCGAAAGACGTTTGGTGTCGTCTCTTCCTGCTCTCGGAAGACACTGCTATTTGACCCTTCAGCACCAATTAGGTAATTCTCTGCCTTGGCCTCTTCCCATGTGAACTCAACAACAAAGTCTGCGAGGGCCTGCCTTTTGATGGCTGTCCTAGGTTGGTAGGTAAGGTCATATTCCCCCAACTCAATTGCCAAAGTCATCAACCTTCCAGATTTCTCAGGTTTAAACAGGACCTGTCTTAGTGGGGAGTCAGTGAGGACTACCATGGAATGGTCTTGGAAGTAGGGATTCATCTTCCTTGAAGCATGTATTAGGGTGTAGGCTAACTTTTCCATACGAGGGTAATTTTGTTCAGACCCTTGAAGGGCTTTACTGTTGAAGTATACAGGCCTTTGGATTCCACCGTCTTCCCGTATTATGGCTGCACTGATAGCCAATTTAGAGACTGCTTGGTACACATAAAATTTCTCTCCAACTGTTGGCCGAGATAACAACAAGGGAGACCCAAAGTATGACTTGAGTTGGTTAAATGCTTCTGCACACTCTTCGTCCCACTGGAAGGCCTTTCTAAGCACTTTAAAGAACGGAAGACACTTATCCGTTGCCTTGGAAACAAACCTATTGAGTGCGACCACTCTCCCCGTGAGTCTTTGGACATCCTTGATGCTTCTTAGTGTCTTCATGTCAAGTAAAGCCTTGATCTTCTCTGGGTTTTCTTCGATTCCTCTTTGATTGATGATGAATCCAAGAAACTTCCCAGCTCCTACCCCAAAGACACACTTCGCGGGGTTGAGTTTCATTCTATACAAGTCCATAGTATCAAAGGTCTTTTCAAGGTCTGCCACATGAGTGAAGGACTTTAAGCTCTTCGTCAGCATATCGTCTACATACACTTCCATGGTTTTTGCCTATTTGGTCTTTGAACATCTTATTCACAAGACGTTGGTACCTCTCCCCTGTATTTTTTAAGCCGAAGGGAATCACCTTATAGCAGTACGTCCCTTCATCGGTAAAGGCTGTCTTCTCTGAGTCTTCTGTATCCAAGAAGATATGATTGTAGCCTGAATACGTGTCCATAAAGCTCATGAGCTCATGGCCTACAGTCGAATCTACCATCTGATCTATCCGAGGTAAGGGATAGCTGTCTTTGGGGCAAGACCTGTTCAGGTAAATGAAATCAATGCACATTCTCCACTTCCTATTGGCTTTGGGCACGATGACTGCATTTGACAACCACTCCGGGTATATGACTTCTCTTATAAATTCAGACTCTTCTAATTTTTTAACCTCTTCCCGGATGACGTCGTACTTCTCCCTGGAGTAAACTCTTCATCTTTGTTTGATAGGCTTGGCCTCTTTGGTCACGTTGAGCTTGTGAGCCATAACTTCAGGGCTGATACTGGGCATGTCTGCGTGATTCCAAGCGAAGACACTTTGTCTCTTCCTGAGGAAGTTTATCAGCTCTTCCTTGATTTTTGTCTTTAGGGATTTGCCGACCTGGATGGTTTTTTCTGATTCGTCCTGATTGAGGACGATGGATTCTACCTCTTCCGTGGCCTCTCCCTTCTTCAACTTTGTTTCACCTCTCGGGTCTAATGTATCAATGCTATAGGTGGTGGTTTCCCTCTTATTGGCCTCCCTCTCTTCGGCCGAGTTTAAGTAAAATTCTCGTGCTATGGTCTGGTCACCCTGCACTTCCCCTATCCCATAGGGGGTAAGAAATTTTAGCATCTGGTGGACCGTCGACGACACAACTTCAAACTCCTTAAGGGCCACTCTTCCTATGATGAGGTTATAGGCCGAGAAGACATTTTCATCCATTATGAAAAATTTTATCTTCCGGTTCAACCTCTTAGGCCACTCATCACCCATCCGTACGTCCATCTCATACATGCCCAATGGGTGGACCTTTTCGTCGCTGAAGCCCATTAAAGGATGATGATAGGGTACCAGCCGAGCTCTACTAAGACCTAGGCTCTTGAAGCAAGGCCAAAACATTACGTCTGTTGAACTCCCTCCGTCCACGAGGATCCTATGCACCTCACACCCATGCACTCTTGTTGTTATCACCAAATGGTCATCATGCGGGGATAAGATACCCTTAAAGTCGAGTCAGAAGAACCTAACTATGAGGGTGTCCATGTCCACCTTCTTTCTCTTCTGCGCTGTATCAAAAGACGTTAGATTTACAACCTCAAGTTTGGCCACCGACTTGGCCTCTTACATATGAGCTTTCCTGTCAGCCACTTCAGAACCACCTCTCACAAGTCCCCCGCATATGGTGTCAACACCAAAGGAGATTATGCCAACCCTCTTCATCGGGGTGTTATCATCTTTCGGCAGAAGGTCCGGATCATCTTCATCATCATCTTCTGAGTCATTACCTCTTCTAGCTGGGGCATCATCACGACATCTGTCATTTCTCCTTTTCTTAGGGTCATCTCTTCCCCCCTTAGGATCTTTGCCATCAACAAACTTCCTCAACTTTCTGTATTTTAACATCTTCTCAATATCATCCTTCAAGGCAAAGCATCTGTCTGTAACATGGCAATGGTCCTAGTGGAACTCACACCACAAGTTTTTGTTCCTCTTATGAGGAGGGGCCTCCAATTTCTCTGGCCATCTTAGAGTCATATCATTCTTTATCTCGTTGAGGATATGCTCACAGCTCATGGTTAGAGGAGTATAGTGAGCGAACTTGTCATCGGGTGACCTCTTCCTTCCATCTTTCTTTCTTTGGAATTTCCCGTTACTACTGCGATTTTCATCCTCATACTTAGCGGCCATTGCCTCTTCGGCATTCATGACTTTTCTCGCAGTTGCCAGTAGCAATGCCATGGACCTGGGAGGGTCTTCCGCGAGTTTCCACAATAACTTCCCTTTCTGAAGACCTCCTATGAGGGCGGTCTTGGCAATATTCTATTCGTAATCTTCAACCTCAAGTTTCCCTTTGTTAAACCTGGCGATGTAGTCCTTTAGGCTCTCGTCCTTGCCTTACTTGACATACAGTAGATGAGTGGTCTTTTTTTGAGGTCTTACCCCAAAGCAGAAGTTGTGAATGAATCGTTCGACCAAGCCCTTGAAGTTTTCAACTGAATTCTTCAGAAGAGAGGTGAACTAGCTGTGCACTGCTCCTGTCAAGGTCCCAGAGAAGGCCCTACACTTCATCTCATCCGGTATCGAGTAGATGTCCGCCACCGACTGATACATCTCAATGTGATGTACAGGGTTGGTGCTACCATCATACTTGGGAGACACCACTGGTGGTTTGAACTTAGCAGGGGTCGAGAAGCTCACTATCTTAGCTATGAATGGAGATCCCTCTGAGTAGCCCCTTTGTAGTGGATCCCTACTTTTGATGAGGTCTCATATCTTCTCCTCAAGACGTTGTATAGATTCATTCCACGGTCTCCTACCATCGGCCTAGCAGAGGTTATCCCCAGCCACCTCCAAGGGATGGACTGAGGGTTCCCCTGTCGCAGCACGACGTCGACTATTGACCTCTTCCTGGTCTTTACCCCTTCCTTCATGGGGTCAGCCTTGATCAGGCCGACCCTATTTATCTCCTCTTTACAAGCCGGCTGCGCTTCTCGACCTTGATAACCTCTGTCTTAGGTCATTCATTGGGCCCAACCTCTTAAAGGCTGACCCTCTGCTCAATTAATCAAAAGTTGATCCTCTGTGTTGGGCCTCTTCATCTCTTCAGCCGATATAACCTCGTCTCTACTGAAGAGGACGTACCGTATTATTCGAAACCTCATACGACTCCCAATAATCCTCTGGGACCTCTTTTGCCTCTAGATCGTCATACTTGTCCTCCGGGCAAGGGTTTCCTTACCTCCTCAGGCGTAAGTGCCTAGGGTCGGCAACATCCCTCCTCCGCTGGGTTACAGGCTGGTCCTACATTAGTACCTGGGGTGGTCCCCTGGCATCAGGATGAGGCTGGACAGCCGCCGGAGTGATCATCTCTGGTGAGACTCTAGGTGGACTCATCATAGTTTGGCTGAGTTGTGCAAACTGCTCCTGCATAGCTTGTTGTGTTGCAGCCAAAGACCTCAAGGCGGCAGCTACCTCTACCATTTCGGACTGAGGCGGTGCTTGGATGGAACTAGGCCCTCCCCCACCAGGCGGCGGAAGAGGCGGTGGTAATTCTGGTGCCCTGTGTTAGCAAATAAGAGCTTGAGTAGCAGGTGAGCTTAATACCTTAAAGGACCTCTTTCAATGGTGGAGTAGCTCCACATAAAGGGTGGTGCGTGGTTCACCACCAGAGTCTCCGGTGAGGCTAAGCTGAAGAAGAGGAAGAGACAGCTTCTCGTTCCCACAGACAACGCCAAAATGATGATGCTGGAAATAACACAACCCTTCAAGGTGTTTGTAAGCTCAGTTCAGCATTAACAATGGCAGCATAAGAGTATATACACACATAGTAGAAGGAGGTGAGGAGAATGGGATTCACACCGGAATATAAGTGGTTCAGCCAATCTGGCCGACGTCCACTGTGCAAGTGTATGATGTGTATCACTATATGAGGGATCTAATAGCCATAGATACAATCTCTCAAGCTTTCTCTCTCTACTGTGTGTTTGAACAGAGTTTCAGCTAGGGTTGCTAATTTTTGGATCCTTTTCAAGGTAGAGGATGACCTCTATATATAGTGCTTGGGGGTGTAATGTACCCCCTATGCATGCAATGAGCCTGTGTGTGTTGATCTAGCCAATCTGATGAAGACATCTGTCACTGTCACAGGTAGAGAATGATGATAAAATATTCCCCCCACGTGAGGGGAATGATTTGTTATAACTGAATTGTGTCCACGGGTCCTTATCCACACACATGCCAATAAGAGCTCGGCCTCGATGCTTAATCCTGACCTCGAACTGGAAGAGGCCGAGGCTGGTAAGGTACAATTATCCATATAATCCGAGATGAGTCACTAAGGTCTTGGCTTAAGTGAAGCCGAGGTAAGGAGATAGGGTTGGCTTGGGCTGAGGTTAAGCTGGTACGTGCGTGGAACATCGACTGATTTACTGATGAGGTCGACCTTTTGTGGAAGTATGGCTCCTCGCGATCTCGGCCTACCCTTGGCCGAGGATGTCATTCCCAGGTGAACTGAAGAGCTGCTGACCCTTATGATACACGCAGTGTCACCTTGATGAGTTTCGTGGTAGTGTCGGCTAGGGCCGACCTTTTTATGGCCGAGGTCTGTTATCACGGAACTAAGGCATTCCCAACCTCGGCCATGTCTTGGCCGAGGCTGTAGTTTCTGAGCCGAGGTGACACTTGGGGCATATCTTTGATTTTTGAAATTTTTCGTACAAAAATCACACCAAGGATTTAAACTCAAACAACCCAGTCATGGAAACGAAATGTATGGGTGTGAACACATTCGATAGGTAAATAAATTCAATCAATCATATGTGCATGATGAATACGTGTACTCCTAATGAACGAACATCAAAAGTATCCTTAGGTGTAAAAATTATTTAATTTAAATGACATCGTCTTATGCAAATCAACAATTCAAAGTCAAAGTGATTTCCACACCAATAACGTCCCAGAATTATTAATGCGTTTTCAGGATTTTTAAGGACGTTCAACCCCATTTTAATTCTCCATCCAAACTCCCTCATATATATTTTCTTTTATAGGTGTATAAACTAAATTCTCAAACTTTGGAGAATTAGTGCAAAAAACTAATTGGCACCTTTTTGGCATGAATTTATTTTTATTGCCTTTAAATTTTTTCGAGCTCTTTTAAACCTCTTTGGCCCCCGAATAATAAAATTTCTCAATTTTTGAGGTTCAATTTAATGGTGGCTTAGTATTTGCAAAGGCCAAATGAACCTTTCGCAGCCCTTCCCCGTTTTCAAATAAAGCACACAAATGGCTCTTACATGCACAACTTTTTATCAAGTTTTATCGCGCTTGGTTCGTTTTATGGACAGGATTGAAGTGAAAACAACCAACCAACATGTGATAAGACAAGCATAATAATTAAACAAATCCTTGCATGTGTGAAATAAAGGAAATCATGAGTCAAACACGTAGTAAGTAACACTTAATTACATCTCAATGACTCCAAACATTATAAAGCACGTGGATGAATTGACATATTGTCCCAAAACACTATCAAATAGTCACATGAAAAATGGAATGATGTTGTGACTCGATCATCCTAAGTATTAATCCATAAACGGTGTAAACCAAATACAAAACTCTTTTGGAATTTTTCAAAAATTTTATCAAAACAAAATCTTTTTGTATTTTTCCAAAAATTTCAAATAGTGGAAAACATATAAAAATGATACATACTAGGCTATAGGAAAATAATATCATCATGGAAAACATCCAATGCTAGTAAACAAGTCAAACCTCAATCGTTAGGTACGGAAGGGTGTTCCAAAGGTGGTGCCAACTTATGGAAAACCTCCATCAAATTTTGTGAAGTTTTGACCAAAAACTTAACTTGCTCACTTAAATGTGCAAACTCTCTCATGTAGTCTCCAGGAGAATGTAAAATATCATGTGTCGGTGCATGTGTAGTAGAAACACGTGTAGAAGCAAAACGTGACACATAACCCAACTTAAAACAAAATTCCCTAAGGTGGCCTCTCCTCTTGCAATGGGAACAAACATAAATAGGCCTACGAACACCTCTCTCCAAGACTCTAGGACGTGATCTCCTAACGGGAAACGGACACCTAGGTGGGTTAATTTTCTGGCCATAAAAATCTGTCACTAAATTGTGAATTGGCTCGGGTGCGATAAAAGAAGTGGAAGCACCATCATAACCATTTCCTAGCCCGTCAACTCTACCCTTATTGGAATTAAGAGCCACCTTTTGAACCTTCTTAGATGTATTCTTAAAATTGACTTTGACTTCCCTGGCACGTTTGAAATCACTCTCAAGTTGGGATTCATGTGTCGTCAGACTAGACACCGTGTCGGTCAAATCACATTTTTCCTTTCTTAAAACCTCCTTCTCTCTCTCCAAATCTAATACTCTACAACCTAAATCCCTATTATACTTCTTTGTTTTTAAGGTCTTGGTGTACAAATCTCTAAATGCTTTTTGGAGCTCATTTTCATCTCCACTTTCACTCTTGTTGTCTCCCTCACTTGAAGTGCTCAAATCATCACTATCGCATTCGTGTGCACTATTATGGGACAAAGTGGATGTACTCACACGACTTGCTAAAAAAATAACAAGCTTCTCACCACTAGTCTCATCACCCTCACCTTCACTACTATCACTAAGTGTGGCGGGCATGGCTACTTTCTTCCATTTCTTTTTAAGCGACGTAGGACACTCAAACGACTTATGCCCCTTGCCCCCACATTCAAAACAAGTCACGTTCTCGAAATCCTCCTCACACTCCTCATCTAAGTCATTCTTTTTTTCCCTCTCACCGCTTTCTTTGGCCTTTCCTTTCTTTTTATTTTTCTCAAAAAATCTCTTTTTATTGGAAGAATTTTCTTTAGAGATTTTGAGAAAGTTTTTAAAAAATTTCGCAAGTAATGCCATATCATTAAAATCAAAATCTCCCTCAGAATTGGACTCACAAACTTTTTCTTTCTTTTTCTTAAAATGAGTCTTTAAAGCAACGCCTTTATCCTTAGCATTAATGGTTTGGGGAAACATGTCAATCTCATAGGTTTGAAGATCTCCTGTAAGTTCTTCCAACTTAAGTGATTTCAAATTTCCCAAAGAGTTTAAAATAGTGACTTTAGGAATAAAGCGTTTTGGGAGAGATCTCAAAATCTTTTTAACTATATGCGTGTTATCAGTCGCCTCACCCAAATTAAAACTAGTGTTGACAATGTCCGACAAACGCGCATAAAATTCATCAAAAGTTTCGAACTCTAACATAGTAATGGTCTCAAATTGGGTGGCAAGATTTTGTAATTTTGATTCTTTAACCCCGTTCGTACCCTCATGTGTTAATTGGAGTACATCCCATGCCTCTTTAGATGTGGTGCACCTCATAATTCGATGAAACTCATCGGGAGTGACGGCTCCAGAAATAGCACTCAAATCACATGAATTAAAATTAAACATTTTAAAATCATCATCAGTCCAGGCCGACACGGGTTTTAAAGAGGTGATATTTTCAACGGTGACAGTGGGAGGAGTCCACCTCTTTCACAAAAAAACCAAAAATATTCATGAATAGCCTTTAATTGTGATTTCATGTGAGCTTTCCAATAGGCATAATTAGACCCATCAAAAATAGGCATCATATTATATGAGTTCTCCATTGAAAAAATTGGGATTTTTCACAAAAGTAATTTTTCAAAAAAAATCAATATCACACAAATTTTTTGGAAAATAGGAATACACAATAAAATAGTGTAACCTACTCTGATACCAATTTGTAAAACGTATGACTGTGTGATAATTGATTAAATTTGTGAATCTCTACTTTTGCGCACTTATTTAATTAGAGTCTATTTTTAAACCAAATCAAATTCAGCCCCTAAACATGAATCTATGTGTGTACGTCTGTCAACCCATAAATAAATAAAGCATGCGACACAAATTTCAGGAAAAATCCCCGCAAGGTAAAACCTTTTATTTCTAGAACTTTGATAAGTTTACAAGACCATTGACTTACATACCATCTTGCTTTCTCCCACAAGAGTAACACACGGTGTCTTCGTCAAACCTCCAAAGCAATGGCTAGAAATTAGCAGTGGTTCACACGTAGCTATACCATAAGGACGCGCAGTCCAGACATGCAGTCTAAAGTCTTCACAAGGACTCTCTCCACAATAACACACGGTTATCCGGTTGTAAAGTTCTTCCCACAAAGAATGAACAAACTCAAAGTGTGTTCTTGAACACCAAAACAATTCACCAAAGCATTTGGGATTTTCGTGAATTGAAAACAAAGGGGATTAAACCCTAAAAGAATAAGTCAAAAGGATTCTGTAGTTTCGCAGTTTTATGTCTTTCAAAACACTGGGACTTCTTAACGAAAACGAAACCATTTAATGAGTATTTATAGAAAAACACGTCGCCTCAATCGCTCGAACAAAATAGGGATCTCGCTCGAACGATTTACACGTGTCATTTGAACGACATCGGGCGACATCAACATGTCGCTCGAACGAGATGGCATATCGCTTGAATGACCTGGCATAAAAAATGAGGTACGCTAAAGGACTTAGAAAAAATTACTCATTCTCAAATTTTGACGAAAAAGTCCACTCCAACACTTAGAAAATATTTTTAAAAAATATCCCAAATCTCTAAGCGCAAAGTTATGGTATTAAAAACATAACCTTACCAAAGTAAACTTTGCGGAGTCTTTTCGATGAAGAACCTTGATAAATTTTTATCCGTCGTGATGTAGATTTCTCTTGAACTATAAGACATAATAAACTGATAACGAACTTATAAAATATGTCCTTACCCTTTCTCCCCCGAAATTCAATCTCCTTTCGACGATGAGTCGATTTAGATTGAATTTGTTACATCATCATATTTATTTTTCGTGATCGAACCATTAGAATTACTGGTTGATTCCTATCGGTAGAAACTTTTAAAACTTCTACACTTTTTACCGATGAGGACTCTTTATTGGACTTATTTTCGATGGATGTTATCCCTGTGTGTTCACCATCTCCCATCCCATTTGAAAAACCTTTGATACATGAGTCGATTTTTCTTGGGTCTCTAGTGTACCTTTACCCATTGTTATCCAAATCCCCCATCGTCTGCCCAAAATTTCAAATTGACGATGGTTCACTTTTTCCACCACCAACATGCCTTCCATTGTTCAAACGAAATTCATACCTTCCGGGAATGATGTTCTCTTTGTAAGGTCCACCATTGATCTTTAAAAGCCAAATCCCTTTTTTGGTGGATCCTCAACTATTTAGACTTCTAGTGTATAGTTAGTATGTAGTCTAAATTGTAGGTTCTAAACAGTTAGATTTTTATTCTTATTTTTCCTTCTTTAGTTTTTCTTTCCTTTTTAATTTAGTCTAATGTAATTAGTTAACTTTTTGTTATTTTTTTTGCTATGCTCGGTACTAACTTGATTTGTATATTCATTTGGACTTGTGCTTATGGGAGATGGCTCCAATTTTGAGTAATATCATTTCTTTTCTATCTTTGTGTTGTGTTGTTAATGTGCATTGAGGACAATGCAACATTTTACTTAGGGGGTGTAGGATACTCTATCCATTTCACATGTAGTCCATTGATTTGCTTACTTTTGAGTTACTAAGTATGCCTTTTTGTGAAAATTTGAAAAAAATTCAAAAATATTTTCATTCTTTTTTTTCTCCTTTGTGGGGCATTTTGCCTTGTTTCCGATGATAAATTTAAATAAATTCTCAATTCAATTGACAATTGAACAATGCATGTTCTCGATTTTAAAAGTTATTAGACTGTAGTCCTAAAATCATTGATATTGTGAATAAATTTAATCCTCGAGCACATGCGCTTTCTTGATCTATTGATTTGGTTTAATATTTTCATAACTCAGTAATCTTTTGTTCCATTGTATATACTTACACCGAGTAAGCTTTGTACCTTCCGTCATTTTTTAGTGTATACACTATTCTTTCCTCATTAAAAATGTTAAATTTGTCAGTATTCTCTCTATTCTTTCATTGATCGTTCATTAATTGAGTTTATATCTTGTATTGTATTACTTGAGAATGATTTTCAAAGTTTGTTTTGACTCAAGAATTGCATAAACTTTATGAAATGATCATGGGAAATCTTTCTTATATCACCCATATTATCCTAGACCTCACCTTATATGTTTTCCCTAGTCAACCGCTTTGAGACTTAATATAGCCTTTCGTTTCATAACTCAAAATCCCATAACCTATCCACATTGGAGTTATAAACCATATATATTACTTTCCATACCTTTGTTTGGAATGTTACATGGGATTGAATGATGTTGTGTATTTTGATTGCAATTTAAGCATATGAAAATAGTCAGAAAAGTGAAGAAGAAAGTGTAGTGAAAAAGAAAAGAGAAAAAGAGAAAAAGAGAAGTGAAAAATAAAATAAAATAAAATAAAACATGAGAAAAAAGAAGAAAATAAAACATGAGAAAAAAGAATAAAACAAAACAAAAGAGAAAGTTGTACATGTTGTCTATAGTGTTCGAATAATCAGCGTTACTCTCCAAATTTCATATGTAATGCTTATTAAGGAACTGGTTTTCCAATTTTAGAATTGCCCAAAATTTCCATTGTTCCAAGTTTTCATTCCAAAGACTTTGAATCCCTATATAGTCCTTTCAGTTCGTACCTTTAACCCCAACCCTACATTACAACCCTATAAAGTCCTATGTGATCTTTGGGTGAATTTAATTCAAAAGTTTAAATAGTTTTGATAATATGTGAAAGTGCATTTTGCCTCCTTTAATGAGCGGTATCTTTCTTTGATATTACATGTTTTTCATTTCCCATATAGCATTCTTCATTTGTGACTTGTGTGCTACCTAGTTTTTATTTACATTTACTCTTTATTCCCGCATGTTCTGTGTGTTACCTCCCTATTTCGAGTGAATTCATTTGATGAGCATAATGCCCGTGAGGATTGAATATATGCTTTCTTTAATGTTTATCTGGTTTAGTTAAGTTTTGGCCAACTCATACAATGCATGTGCTCTCCCCCCCCCCCCCCCCCCTCCCCTCCCGGTTTTATGGTTTCAATTCAATTAAGTACATTCTATAATGTTAATAACAACAGACTTTAGCTTGAATTCATTCAATATGCTAATAACGTGTTTGAAATATTTTTCTTTCTTGTTGAGCTTGTCGCATGTTGGGTTGGGAATATTTTGAGGAAACTATTTGATGTTTATCGGTTTCATCCCTGAAAACCTTCATGAGACGACACTCATCCACTAGGGTAACCTGGGGGTTTAACGGCTTATTGCATACGATAAATGCAATCATTCGCCTGCGTAAGTGGCCTTATCCTTTTTTGTCCCTATTTTGCACTTGTTTCCTGTTTTTGGTTTACTTATTGTTCTTGTTGATTCCCATTTCATTGCTAGAGACTAACAATGTGTATGTTACGGGGTGTGATACGACACAAATATTGTGTATTTCACCCGTTAACCTATGCATTATTATCCCCCTTGGGTATCTCAATCCCTATATTTATGCTCGTTAACGGAACAACCTCGAATTTCTATATATACATGCTTTGTAGGGGTTAATTGAGCTTTTCTAGGTATTTGGATGTTTAGTGTGAAGTTCGGACTCATTCCAGTGAAGTTTTTTATAATTCCGCACGCGCAAGGGCAATTGCGTCATTTCATAGTTTGGGCATCTAGTCCAACAATGAAATGGAAGTTATATCCCTATGAGATATCTTCGTGTGGCCCCAAGCGGTGTGTGAATCCGATCCCTAACGAAGAAGTTACAAAACTTTTCGCAAAAGATAATTACAAAGAAATCAAAAGAGGGGAGAATGCAGCTTGGCTAAGGCCTGATGGATCGACCGATCGACTAAAGGGGTCGATCAATCGACTCGTCAATTTTTGCCTTGGTTCGAAGACAGTGGGCGCAACTCTGTTCGATCGATCGATCGACTTCATGGGTCGATCCATCGATCCCCTATTTTCAGCTTCTCTTTTATTACAAGTTTGCCATCCTTGGTTTTTTATATAAATAACTTTTCTCTCATTTTGAGAGATATCTTTTATTTTAGTTTAGGTTAGGGTTAGGGTTTGGAGAGCTCTTCATCTTATTTATTTGGTTGTGACCCCTTTGGGTGTTTTAAGTTGAACTTTTCATTACCCTTACCATTAATATAGTTGTATTTCTTTGTTTATGCTTTATTTACATTGATGTCATTTAAATCCCTTGTCTATATTAACTTGTACTTCATTTATTTATTGCTTTCCTAGTTTTAATGTAGTTTAATTTATGTATTGCCCTCAGATAAATAGGGTCAGGGTTGTGTTCCGCCATTAATGGGTTTGAGCTCCGAAAACTAGGTTTTGTGTAAAATTGCGTTTAATAGAAACCGCGCGTATCAAAGTTGGATTGATATGCGTTTATCATTCTTTATCATGCAACGTTAGAGTTTATAGTGACAATATAAATTTAATCCATGTGTGACCATTTTTTATTAAATGTTTATTCAAGCAATTTTGGATTAAATTCCTTATTGCATGAACTTTATACTTAATTGAAATGCTCGGTTAAATAGCTTTGGAGCCTTAACTCTAATTAGTAGTCATTTTGATCCGTGTGGTGTGATGCGATCCCGACCCTCGCTTTACTTTTGTGTAGCATAACTTATTATTTTCTTTCGTCACCATTCCCAACCATCAGCTTTTCTTTTATTTATTTTATACTTTTATTCTTGAAGTAATTAAACAACCAAGATATAAATTTCAATCACTCCCTGTGGATTGCTTACGATACCCGACTTACCGCTATACTTGTTTCGCAAGTTTAGTTGTAGTTTAGGCTTTTGCATGTAGAGCGGGAGCCGAAATCAATGACAATGTCCCTATACGAACACTCGGTTTCCCTCTCATTAATGCTACAGCGATTCCTAAAGGATTATTAAAGCATGCAGCCTAATCTAACGGGTCGTATACCTCGTACCTTCATATGCTTATGATTCACTCTATGTTTATGTTTTCTCTATGTAAAACTCTATTTGAATAGTTCATTTTTAACTCTATATTGTCCTAACAAAGTCATGAATATATGAATATATGAAATTAGGCTTACTTTGTATTGTCCCAACTAAATCTTATATATATATATATGAAGAACAAATTTAGTCATGTTTTATCTCTTGATTTTCAATTTATAGAAATCTTATGAATGACCTTCATCTTGAACAGATTTCAAGGGAAATATGGCCAATTATCTCGGAAGACTATTTATTTCAGGAATGATCCAATGGTTCAAAAATGACAACCTTAGTTTGATTACAATGCCACTCATGGTGCAAGGTATACATAAGGCCATCCATCCTTCGGTATATGCTACTATCAGTTTTAAGGGCTCAAATTTCCCCACTCAGCTTTCATGATGTGTACATTAGCCTAGGGAGGCTTGAAAATGTACCGTACATTAGCTTGGGGAAGATTTATAATACCAAGACCAGGGAGGCCTGATAATAACCTACTGGGACCAATGACTTAGTTGTCTACGGATAATCCTATGTTTGAAGGGACCAAAGACTTAGTTTTCTGCGGATAATCCTTTATATGAAGGGGTCGAACACTTAATTGTTTGCAGATAATCCAATTATCGCCTAGGAAGGCTTTATATATATCGAAACATAGCTTCGGGAAGCTTTTAATACCTAGACTAGGGAGGCCTGATAATAACCCAATTAAAGTGACTAAAGGAAAGCCATGTAATGCAATCAAAGTGACTAAGAGAAGCTATCAGAGTGACTGTAGGATAAAGCGACTAAAAGAAGCCATAGAATGCAATCAAAGTGACTAAGAGAAGCTATGAGAGTGTTTTCAGGATAAAGGGACTAAAAGAAGCCATGGAATGAAATTTAAGCAACTAAAGGATGTGGCACTGACATCATGAAGCCTAATAAAGCTACAGAAAAAAGTTGGCCGCAGCCCAGCATACTGTTACCTCAAATGCCGCAGCCTCCAAATTACTAGTGGTACTAAGAGAAAAAGTGTGCCCCGTTATTTAATTCGCAACATCAAAAGTACTTCCCTTTAGGACCACGACTTGGGGGATAATAAGTGCTCAAGTATGAAATGGAAAATTTCAAGGCACAGACAGGTGGTCGCATCCTTGTTCAAAAATTCTTTATAAGGTGTTGTCGTGGCCCCAAGCCCACACGTTCATTGTTGGAGCATTATTTCAAGTAATAATTGCACATTCAAAGTGTCAAAAATATATAGATATGAGGCATTCATTCAAGTATTGAAAAAGAAAGATTGAGGAATAAAAACATGCAGGCAAAGGTGTCCATTCATTCATTTGGAAGATGCAGAAGAAAAAATGATGACATTAACATCTGAATTTCTCAAATGCCACAACAGGACTTCAAACCAACCACAACCTCCGAAATTACAACAAAGACTTGGAAAAATTATGGAAAATTGAGCAAAGGAAGTTAAGACAAAACCCCAAAGCCATTTTTCTTTGGCAGCACGGCTTAGGGGATGACAGCGACAAATACGGAGTGGAAAATTTGAAACATCTAAGGCAAAATATAACAGGCCGTAGACTTATACCCACATTTCAGTTATTGAAGAAGCATTTTTGCAAAAAAAATTCTCAAGCAATTAAATATATGGAGGCAGAATTCATGAAAATATCAAAGCAGATAATAAAGGAATAAGTATAGGAGCAACTAAGAGGGCAGTTAGAATAAAGGCCGCAGCCTTGGCTAAAATTTGTGAAATGTCAAGTCACAAGTATAAACAAATGGTCGTATCCTAAATAAAGTTCAAATGTTGATAGGTCGTAGCCCAGTGTACATTACAAAAAAGGAGAAGTTCCTACGTTTAAAACTCATCATCTTCCTCAATATCTCTGTCTTCACCTTCTGCAGTCGTCTCGGTCTCTTTACCGTCTACCACAACATCTTCCATAAGCTTCATTGCTCTTTCCTCTACCGCAACCCTCATCTTAGCTACACATGAGTTGTGTTCTTCATCACCAACACTCTAAGACATAACCTGGTCCTTGGCATATGGGAAGTTTTTGGTCACCCTATATCTTAGTTCATGGTATTTGTGGATGTATGCCTTGTTATTAGTGAGGAAGAAATCTCTAGACTTTTTGTAATCTTCTACGATAACTTTTGATGCCTGCTTGAGGGATGCAGAGTGAGAACGCTCCATTTACTTAAGGGATGCGATGTGATCTGTCTCCTGCTGACTATATTTTTCTTGAAGCTCCTTTAGCTGGGACTTGAGACCAGAGACAAGTTTAGTAGCTTGCACAGCTTTTGCTTGTTCAGTTTCGAGAGAGGCTGGGACAGTTTTCAGTTTTTCCTCCGCATCATCCCTATCCTTGATAGCAGTATCAAGGTTAATTTGGGTGGCTTAGAGTGCCGTAGCAGCAGACTTTTTTCCTACCTCAAATGAAGAATTCTTGTCATTCTCAAGGTCAGTGGTATGCACCCTCTTTGCAGCCTCCTTCAGCTTGTAAAGGCCTTCATATTTCAGCTTCTAGGACATCATGACGTTCGTGGCCTGTAAAGACATTTAATATTAGAAACAAAATATGAGCTAAAAAAAAGAATTCTTGAAAGTGATGTTTTCCTTACCCTCAGCTGACTGTGGAGAGCATATTCTTCAAGATGCTTATGGTCCTCCTCTACCAGGCCGTCCAAGTCCATATAGTCAGGAACCTTCCGCATCCTATGGATTGCCCTGGAAGTTATGTCCCAAGATGACTGAGGATCTAGTCTCCGCAATTGGGGTCACGGATGGCCATCAGGGCCAACACTAGTACAACTTTAAGGAGGTGCCAAGTTGGCATTAGAAACCATTATTATTGGAGGAGGGGGTGAATTTTAAGTGTTAGTTTGGGAAGTTCCGTGGACATGCTGTGGATCAGACTCAAACGGCATTAAGCCTTCCGTGGCCAGATGACTGTCGATGTCATCATCATATTATCCCTCAGGACTTTCTTGTGGATCAAACTCCTGAACCTGAACTGTCAGCGCGGTAGGAGTTATTTGGTCACCCACAGTGGCTACGACAAGTCGCTTGGATTTGGTCCTTTTTCTCTTCTTTTATATAGCAATGTTATTGATGGTAGATGTGTCCTCATCCATTTCAGTTAATTGACTTGCTAAGTTCTCCCAATCTTTCTCTTCACCTGAAGAAGAAATGAATCAAAGTCAAAAATTGAAGGTTTAAAAATAATTGTTGCGCCATTAATAAAGTAAGGGGTTAATACCTTCCACATCCATCACTTTTGGAATAGATTTGTTGGGGAAGTTGTCACCCTAAAAAATTGAAGATGAAGTCATTACGGTGCTAAATTTTTTGTCATCAGCACTTACGGCCTTATTCTACTCTCCTGCCGCTTACTTAGGGGAAAATTGTCAAGATCTGCATAAAAGTTATATATTTGTACAAAATAATATAAGGAATATGGCACTGTGGAAATAGGATTCAAAATGCACTCAAAGGTCTGTAGCCTTTTTTACCTAGTTTGGATGGGTGTCCCCGTTGCCACGGCATACTGTGTAATTTCTCTCTCTCAGACTCATCTAGGTGGATCTCCCAACCTTCTCTGAAAACATAAAAATACTTGCCCTTCCAGTTTTTTACACTGGTGGGTCTGCCAGTATAAAGAGTTTCATTCTTGTTGCGGAGGGAAAAGTAGTAATACCATGCAAACTTCTTAGAGTTCTCCTTTGGTCTGTAAAAGTGGAAGAACTCTACTGGAGTTATGTCCCTCTTGAACCTATTCTTCCATAGAACTATGGATTTAATAATTTCCCTATATATATTGGGATCTAATTGATTCGGGGCTAACTTCATTTCATGAAAGATTCTCCTAACTCGTACTGGTAGCCATAGCCCATATGTTAAAGCATGGAGGGGAAATCAGACCATGTCATCAACAATTATAGATCATGGCCTCTGCTCCAATGAAGGTGCTGAGCAAATTACATTCTCTAGAAACTGAAGTGCCTGAGCAACTTGGTCATCCCATTCTTGAGTCATAATGATGTAAACGTTTAAGGTTGTAGGGGGTCTCTCTACTCTGTTCGATGGGCCAACAGGTGCATCCCTGGCCTCTGAAGTCCCAACATCCGTAGCATCAAGGTCTATAGTGTTACTACTGGAGTGGGTTTCCTCCTCAATTTTCTCAGTATTCTCCCTTTAAGAAGAGTTCGCATAGTCAGAACCTAAAGTGATGCAATTTGGGCAATCTTTGAGCAGGCAGAGCCCAAATGTCTTTAAAGGACACATGGAAGGGAGTTTGAGAGGAGAAACTTCAAAATGTTTATTCCAAAAATCCTTCAGAAATTCGTCAGGATCCCAACTCATATGGTTGTAGCAAGACCTAAAAAGCAGAAAGAATTCGTTGTTAGGTGCCACAGCCAATATGGTCAGATAGGCCTCTTAGAGGCCACGGTAGGAAAAAACATAATAACCATGTTTGAAAGCTCAATAGAAGTTTTAACAATTATAGTTAACTACACTAAGTGCCGGGCTTTGGAATCCTAGAGATTACGACAGTTACTATCGCGGCATATTATTTTTGGGGAAGGAGATATTAGATATGTTCTTATATACCGTAGTCCTTGGATTTATTGGCAAAAGGCTACGGACACTAGCCTAAGGCTAAACCCTAAGGGCAAAAGGGAATTTTCATCGTACAAGTGTTGACATGATGTCACAGCCAAATAACTTAACCAGGATATGCTACCTGTCATGGCAATAATTCAAAAATAGATTGACAATGAAGGAATCCTAATCTAAAGATCGAAGCCTTATAATTTGAAAGGTTTGCTCAAGAACATCAAGAATAGAATGAAGCATTTTCAATACTTTTACTACTCTAAATTTGATCCTACGAAAGTACAGGGAATTTAAAAGCCGTAAAAACCTAAGCCTAAGTCAACAAGTTTCATTTATTGAGTCAACATGGATGTTAACATTTTATTTCATGGATTGAATATTGATTCAAATCAAAACTAGTTATCTATTATGATCTAGTCAAATCAATGGGCTCAAATGAGTTCATTTCAGCATGAATTTAGAGTATCGATTCAATTCAGAATTAGTTGTTTGATATGATTCAGCAAAAAGGTGGATTCGAATGGTTCATTTATAAGTTGAAATCAAGAAGAACAGTAAAAACTATAGAATTATAAAACTACTCAGGAAGTTTTGATTTGAATTTTACCTAGAAATCAACGAGAAATGAGGACTTGAGTGTTACTTAGCCTTGAACCACCAATTCCTCAACCACAAGCCACCGGGGAAACCACTTGAACCAACTCGAATAATCTCCTGAAGATCGCAGGAAAGCTTAAATGAATAAATGGGGAAATTTTAATATCGATTTGCTCTCAAGTATTTGGAAATGTTGTGAAGTCCATGGCCAATTGCCATTTATATAAGAGGCCACAATAAGATGAAGCGTCGCATCTAAATGACCGCGACAACTTGAGAAGATAAGACCTGATTACTCATCCATAGACCCAATTGTTATCTCTTGGCACTACGACTTGGGGGCCTATTGAAATGGAAAATATAAGACCCCTGTTGCGTGAGGATTATGATAGACATGAGCCGAAGCCTTGTTGTCGCATCCTTACATATACCGGTGCGGTCTTACCTGTATATTCCGTTGAATTATATGATATATGGTGCCTCCCCAGCATGTCCGCTTAGCTAGCCGCATCCCCTCTCATTCACAACAATAATACAGCAAATACACCTCCTATCAATATAGGTCCACACCTCGAGATAGGGGTATGGGTCCATTTCTTGTATTGATACCTATTCCAGAACTCACTACACTTGTGGAGGCATTACAAAACTCCTTACACCCCTCGGTCCATCTTGGAGGATACTCATCGCCATCACGTCCATCTCTTCGGCATTCTCAGAACCATCATAGACATGTATTCTCATCTCTCATCTACAATGTATACCTATTATGGCATCGTAAATTTTTATTACAACGCATATATAATGATAATGAGGCAGCAAAATGGACGTAGGCTCATTTTTATAGCCAAACCACTCTATATCTTGTGTTTTCTCTCTTTTTACTTACTTTACATTTATTCTACACTTGACTTGTTGGTATGAGAACGACATGTGTTTGATTTCTCGTATTAATAATTTCCAACTAGCAATTACAAACAAAAATACATAGACTTAGAAAACTTAAATATCCACTAAGCGACGTAGTAATGTCTGCAATCCCAATTGACCGTAGCAAACGATACAGATCCAGCACCATCCCACACTAAGATCCTCTTGACTCTGTATCTATCGATCAACCTTAGAAATTAATATTCCTACCTTCATGAGCCATAGAGGTTCAACACCATATATTTTGAGAAAAGTTGTTTGAATGAAAGCAAGACTTCAATCAAATGAAAACAGCATCTCGATTGAACCAAGTCAAATCTCATTCGAACGAAGAACCAATCTCATTCGAACGATCTTTGAATGAGATGTTTTGCAAATAGGCTAAACCCGTTTGATATTCTTTGGAAGTCCGTTTAAGTGAACTCTTATTCTGGTTGGAACGAAAGCCCAAAGTCATTCGAATGAGTGTAAAAATAAAAATAAAAAAGATTTTGAAATAATATTTTAAAAACATTCCTCGAAAAAATTATAAAAACATCCCTGAATAAAGTGTTTATGCATAAATCATAACCATATACCTTCTCGATCAATGTAGTGACGATTTTGATGCATTCGATCTTCGATTGTTCCTCAGCCACTAAGTTGTCTTCACTTTTAAGTTCTTAAGAAGTACATGATAATGATGTTGTAACAGAATAAGCCAAATTAAAATAGATTTGAGAAATTATATAACTTTCTCTTGTAAAAGTGAAATGTTGGAATTTAATGCAAGTGAAATGATGAAACTAATAGAGTACGAAACTAGAAATTGGTGGAAGACTTGTAATAGCATTGATAAGTTGAATATTATGGGTTACTTTAGTATTGGTTGATAAATTAATAGTTTGTTGAGATATGCCTTTATAAATAGATATTATTTGGATTGATTAATGAGTAGATACTTTTGTGATTGACTCAATATTATACGGTTCGTCATTATACCCTATTTAGTAATTGCATAGTTTTCTACAATTATGAATTTGTAAAACATCGATAAACCATGTTATTATTTACATATTCAGATTTTATTGTTATTTGATAAAAAAGATTCAAACTTTGATTATTATTCTGATTAAAATATTATATTATGGTATTTATTTCATTTCATACTATTGGCTCTGTTGCTACTCTCTTTTGGAGACATATCTAGTGTAAGAGGGTAGTTTAGATTAGATGGAGGTGTAACCCCTATTTGAGTATGGTAATGGTAAGCTAATTTGGCCAAAGATTTGGATTAGTGATAGGATATACAAACACAAACCCAATGAAGATAAACTCAATTTAAACTCACAAAAACTCTCGTGTATAACTCAGAAAGTGGTAGTGGAGCTTTAGAAGTAACTAAGCTAGAGGGAGAGAGAAGTAAGCACCCTAGATACACCTTGGTAGGAAGGTAGAAACACACCAAATACCCTCAATAATCTCTGTCAAGTATTAAAAACTTCATAATAAATAACAATGGTGGGTGAGTAAACCCTGTGATTTGCAATAACTCTCTCAAAATGCGTATATCCTCTCTAGCAATCACTTCGCAACTCTCAAAAAGATCTCTCTTCCTCAAAGGTGATTGGGGTCCTTAAATAGCCCCCCACACCACCCCGAGGCAACTCAGTCATTTTAGACTATGAAAGACATCCCTCATACTTTATGTCACAACATTAAATGCCTGATGCACTAGTTGTCTCCACGTCATAAACATTAAATGCCAAGACATGCCTTTTGCATAACCACTGTGTGTCAGGGGACTATTGTCACAGAGGTGGCTCACCAACTGCCTGACATCCCCAAATACCACGATGGTTTACTCAAGTGTAGGCCTGACATTATTTAGCTGGCTAGTGACATCGTCTACAGTATATGTGACATTAAGTAGAGGGTTGTTTGTTTCTCAACTCAATGCCCGATGAAACTCCAACCTTCTCCGCGCGAGGTTTCACGGCAAGGGTTCTTCGGTGTTTTTACCAGGTGTATCTAAGATGGTCAGGACAAGCCAAATGGTGCCTCACTTCTTAATCCTCCAAACCAAGTCCCTCTAAAGTTCCCATGGAGAGGTCATTCGATAGAGCATGAAAGCTCTCCCAGGCCCTCCCAAGCCTGGTCTCTCGCGAGTACCGTTTGACCTCACACTAAAACTCATTATTATTCTCATTACATCATTACAGCCGTTATAGCTTACAGTCAATATAAACAAAAAATACAATATGACTAATACAACAAGTTAAGGTATGAGTTGCCATGACAAGCTGCCTCGCTGAGTTGCCACATTGGAGTTTCTACGCTTGAGGTGCCTCGGTTGCATAATCTCAAACACTTTTGCCAATTAGGGAATTATCCCTAATCTCAGGATTACCTTCACGCCCCCTCTAGATTTTCCCCTTCGTGGAGAGATTTGTTGGAACAAGAAATGTGTGCACGAAACTTCTTAATCTGATGAACCCTCTCTGCGTCAAAAAATTTTGGGCTCCTCTCTTCTTTAGGACCGCACCGTTATAATCCCCTAGAAAAAGTAAAATTCTCCCCGATGTACCTGAGCCGAAGCGTCATAATTTATTGGGGCTTGGGCGAAGGGACATCGCCACTTTTTCCTCATGTTAATCTTCAATCGTTCTAGCTTTACTATTTGAAATTCTCCTAAAAGGCCTACTAACCTTCTCAAATACTCGTTTGGACTCGTGATAAGTGAAATTCTCCCCTCTGATGTTTCGCTATGTTGAAAAAAGGAGAAATTCTCCCCGATGTAACTGAGTCATAATTCAAACAACATTTACACATGTGGCGAGGGGACATCGTAGCTTTTTGAACCGTTGGGGGACTGCCTTCATTGTGAGAGTTGGATATGTCTAACAAAAATTTTGGTGCAAAAACTCAAACTTGCTGGAGAAGGCAACCCCCTTCGTTTTCCCAAGCATCACTTCATTAATGATGTGGCGCTATTTTTTTAACTGTCGAGACCCTTCTCGAGGTGCCACATGTTCATTTGAAATGATTATAGGCGGCCCTGCATGTGCCATGGTGGGAAACTCAAACGATAGGTTTCACAAGGTTTAAAAGATTCAAACAAACCCTTCTCCTTCCTTCTTCTTTAAGCTCCCGCATTCCTTAGAGAGAGAAACTTTGTGCGAACTCCATTGTTACCTTCTTCTTTACTCAGACTCCTACTCCTATCATCTTTTGCACAACCACCTGCGGTTGTGCATCTCCCTATTCATTTCCAACTCTTCTTTTACCAAACATTTTTGTACTTCTCTTGTCTATGATGGCCTCGTCAAGCAACCCTGCCACTCCTTCCACCAGTGCTCCTCCTGCCGCCCCCATTGTCACCGCCCCTTTTTCTGCCCAATTGACTGCTGCTCATTAAGAATAATTGCATTTCTATCGTCGGTCCCCATTTTTAGTGAAGGTGATGACTTTGCTGGGTTTTGTAAGAGTTGAATTTTTAACGCCAAGTATGATGCCATGACGCTTGGTGATGAAGATGAGAATTCTGATGACTAGGGCTTTCTACCTCCCGAGGGGACTCTCAGATTTCATCTTGAGCGAGGGGACTTCCCATGGTCCCACATCGATTTTAAAAGTCCTGGGGGCTCTCCTGCTCACTTTGCTGCTTGGAACTCTCATATGCAGAGTTACCATGCTAATAACCTCGCTAAGATTGGGCTTCATTGAGCCAAGTGATTTGGTGAGTTCACCCTCTCCAAAAACAATGTTTCTCTTCCCGTTATGGTATCCCGCTGGAATGTTACTAGTCATACATTCATCGCTGCATGGGGTGAATTCACAATAACGTTGGAGGATGTGTTTGAGCTCCTAGAACTTGAGGCAACAAGCCATGAGCCTTATTCTGATGAAGCCCTAGATGCCTAAGAAACTGTTGACCATTTGGAGTTGGACCGTATATGCCGAAGGTGCATCGGTACTTCAAACAAAGCCAGGTCCACTCCTCTTATCAACTACTTCTTTAAGGACCCTTTCGAAGGAAATTCCTCTGAGGCTGCCCCTAGACAAAGTACATTGCTAGAGCTTCCTGCCTATATCCTTGTCATTCTTTCTCGCTTATTTTTAACGAGAAAATCTAACGACCAGCCTTGAAGGGATCTCATCAACATATCCCTTCGTTTGGCCGAGGGTATCAACCTCCCTCTGGCTGCAATAGCCTTGGGGTACCTCTACACATGGCATTATAGGGTCCTTTTTGACATTGAGTGATCTCTGGGTCGTTACAACCTAGCCAATTTTATTAGATGCATTCTCTTGATAGATTTCCTTTATGTGCACTTCTCGGCCGTAGCAGCCAAGACTAATCGTCTTCCCTCGGGGGAAGTAATCATGCCCCCTCGCTCATTTGTTTACCATAAGAGGTAGAGCCAAAAGGATTTAATCTCCTTTATTGATGACTTTTCAAGTTTTGTAATGATTCCCTATGAAGAGGATATTTTTCTCTATACTTGTGATTTTTTCAAACATGGGGCAAGAGTGGTCCAGCCAACCACCGTAGACCTCATTACTAAAGACCCCTCATTAGCTGTTGTGCTTATATTTTTACCAGGATACCTACCCTCACACACCGAGTGGGGATACACCAGTGAACATTACAATCCCAACAGATGCAGCCGTCAATTTGGCTTTGATTAAGGGGATCCTCGCCCGGTGTTTCAGTTATCTAACCCCAAGGTGTCTTTTGGCGAGGCATGTTCTCTATTCTCCTCAAATGTAGTGTGGGGAGTGAGTTCCAGATTAGTTGGGCGAGTCACCATCCCCAGCATAACTAGGCAAGGGGACGTGACCCCTCTGTTTGCGACAAAGTATTGGCTAAGGCAACTGGCCCAAATTACTGAATTCATCGAGGGTGATCCCGTGTATCCTCCAGTTCTTTCATTTTTTTCCCTGAAGCTGGGCTTAAAGGGAAATTACATTCTCGGGGTTGAGTTCCCTCTAATCCAGACCCCCAAAGAACCTCCCACATAACTTCCTCCATACTGCCCCTTGATCCCTATTATGACGCCCAAACCAAAAGCCACTGCGATCCGCAAACCATCTACCCAATGGCCGAAGCTTCCACGGGAGAATGACCTTATCATCCACCTGCTAAGAAGGCTAAGAAATCCAAGTCTAAGAATTCTAAGGCCCAAGGTCAAATGAAATCTCTATTGGAGGCATTCCTAATTGCCTTCGTTCCCCCTCCCATGTCTCCAGAATTAGCTAAAGAGCTGAGGAGCTGGGTGGAGACCAAAGTTGCCCGAATAAATGCTGAATTCCAACGGCGTGCAGTCGTCGTTCCTCCTCGGATACGTTCCCCATAATCGTGGTTGATCCTACTGAGCCACCAGTAAAAAGGAGAAGAAGGTTGAAGGTTCCTGAAAATGATGTTAAAATGGGCTCAAGAAGGAAAACGTTGGGTACTAAGTCCCAGAAGAAGTAGACACTTGAGAGACCATTATCACCATCTCCTTCTGCTGCTGCCTCCTCACCACCTTCGCCTGTGGCTATACCTTCTCGTTATCCCTCTGAATCTGAGGTATGTGTGCATTCTTTATTTCTCATTCTCCTTCTCTTAACATAGTGTCTTTACTTACTGCCTGATAACTTTGGTGCAGGGAGTTGAAGAAGCGAGGGTCGGTCCTCCCAGCCCCCCAGTCCCTGAGTGAGTCATTTCATGGGGGGACGTTACAGTACTCCTCCAGCCACCATCGCCCTTCCATGTTATACTTTAATAAGCCTTATCTATTCACGTCGTTCATCCTCCCATTAGGCCAGAGATGCCGCCACGGGTGCTACCGATATGTCTGGCCAGTTCAAGACAACTGTTCCAGCTTCCTCTGAGTTACCGTCAGAGCGGGACGTCTCAGTGCCCCTGGTTGTGGCCGAAGAGAGTGCGCCGTAAGTAAATTTCATTCGAAGCCTTGAACTTTTTATTTGTCCCATTAGTTTATTTATCAATTCTAACATGTTGAGCTATTTTAGGTGGAAGTGGCATCACTGATAGCCAACATTCTCCTTCTTCCTGTATTGTCAAGACCCATTACTGCAGTTCCTCTCTTCATTGCCATAATAGTGGTAAGCTAGGTGCATTTTTGTCTCTTATCCTTTTGCGGTTACTCCTTCTATCTAACACTTATCTTTCATTTGCAGCTTTCTCCAAGTCTTTCTTCGCCCTTTGCGTTGAGTGGCCTTATCCCTTCCCAGGCCCATGTTGGTGTGGCTACTCTCGTTGGGGCATATCTTGAAGGTCCAACATCTCCTTCTGATGATGCATTCGTGTTAACCATAGTACCTTATGTCGGCGAGGGGAGTGTGCCTACCCCTGGGGCTTCTTCATCCAAGGGCCCCGTTGAGGCTGTCGAGGTAATGGGCCCACCTCCCACGGTTTCTAGCATTATGGCTCCTGTGGTAACTATCCATCTCGCTCCTGCTGCTGCTGAGTTACTTCTCTAATTTCTCTGTATTTCTCAGCTTCTCAAAATCCACCTGTATAGGTGACTTAATCAATGAAAACATTTGTTTAATATTTTTCCATAAAATCCCACATATAATGGTGACTTACCAATGAAAATACTTGTTAAGAATTTTCATAAACTCCACCTATAACGGTGACTTAACAATGAAAACACTTGTTAAGATTTTTTTCATAAACTCCACCTATAACGGTGACTTAACAATGAAAACACTAGTTAAGATTTTTCCCATTAACTCCACCTATAACGGTGACTTAACAATGAAAACACTTGTTAAGATTTTTTTCATAAACTCCACCTTTAACGGTGACTTAACAATGAAAACACTTGTTAAGATTTTTTCATAAACTCCACCTATAACGGTGACTTAACAATGAAAACACTTGTTAAGATTTTCCCCACAAACTCCACCTATAACGGGGACTGAATAATGAAAACACTTGTTAATATTTTTTTCATAAACTCCACCTATAACGGTGACTTAACAATGAAAACACTTGTTAAGATTTTTCCCATAAACTCCACCTATAACGGTGACTTAATAATGAAAACACTTGTTAAGATTTTTTTTCATAAACTCCACCTATAACGGTGACTTAACAATGAAAACACTTGTTAAGATTTTTTCCATAAACTCCACCTATAACAGTGACTTAACAATGAAAACACTTGTTAAGCTTTTTCTCATAAACTCCACATGTAACGATGACTTAACAATGAAAACACTTTGTTAAGATTTTTTTCATAAACTCCTTGTTTCCTCTAACTGTTTCAGGTTGCTCAGGAGGATTCTCCACCAATTCCCTCGCATATTGCCTCACCCCGTTGTGATCCTGTCGCTTCCAAAGAAACTAGCCATGATGATCAAGGTTCCACAATAGGTGCTGCTGCGGAGAGCAAATTTGGGTGTGACCTTCCTCTGCCCGACTCGGCTCCTCACGCTTTCTGCCTGATGGTACTCCAACGTTCTCCCCAGATACCTGCCAATCATCATTTGGCAATTGAGCAACTTGTGAGCTATCATCCTGAAACCTTCACGGTGGACTGCCTTTATTCAAATATCTTAGTTATGAGCTACATGCTTTAAGGCATGGCCACCGATGTTGCTGAAATTTCTAATACTCCAGCTGCTAATGTTACCAGATCCCTCCTTAACCAATTCCTAGGTTATCTAAGGGAGTTGGGTCGTGACGAGTTCCGCTTTGACTGGCTCATCACACATTTGAAGACTTTGATGAGCCATCGGTTGGACATCGATAGGTAGCTCTTACAAAAACATCGGGAGGACCAGAGGGCCGAGGAAGCCAAGTTTTCCGTGCTAGAACCTCTACTTGAAACCACTGACAAGGAGGTAGATGACCTTGAAGAATCTCTGTGCGCAGCGAAGTGAAAATGAGAGAAACTCCTGATTGAGCGTACACAGGCGTAGACAAGGTTGGAGGTCTCCATCAATGCTCAACGGTCTTACCAAGCTGCTTCTTCGTGACTCCCTAGAGATTTTTTCTCTTCTCCTGATCTGTGGTTCCTTCTTGGTGAATGAACTTGTGTTTGTATTTTTTTTTTCTTTTCATGTAATTCTTGGGCAATAGCTCCTAATTTTATAGTGACCCAAAGTTCATAAATGGAAAAAGTTACTTATTCCCATGCCATTTCTTTGTGTTACAATTGTTTACATAGATTGTGAAATACGAAGTTATATAATTCTTTCATCTATACTTGAGATATAATAAAAAGAACTTGCATACTCATCATAAGAAAGAACTTGTGTATTTATAACAACAGCCAATTATAACAGAGGTCAAACATAACTGCCTACACATGATAAACCTTCAACCACTTATTGTTAATCTTGAATGGTTTATCTTCTTTCATTTTTGAAATTAAGCAATAGCCTGAGTAATGAGCCTCCTTTACGATGAAATGTCCCTCCTAATTCGCTGTAAACTTAGGTAGAGGAAGCCCCCTAATATGTTTCACTGCTGCCTTTAATACGATATCTCCCTCCATGAATTTCCTTGGTCTCACCAAATTATCATATGCCCTGGAGAGTTGCTTCGTGTACATTCGAAAGTGTTTCATCACATTATCTATGTGTTCATCCAATGCTTCCAATTGCACATGTCAATTCTGAGGGAGCATGTTTCTTCGCAAAGCCTATCGAGCCGAGGTAACTTCTAACTCTACTAGGAGAATTGCCTCAGCCACATAAATAAGAGAGAACGGTGTATACCTTGTAGGCTTCCTCTTAGTCGTTCGATAGGCCCATAAAACGGCTAGTATCTTATCATCCCACGATCTTGGGAAATCCTTCATCATTTTAGCCAAGATATTGACCAAAGTTTTGTTAGTCGCCTCAGCCCACTTTATGAAACACTTCGTTGCCACTAATATCCATATCTTCCCCCTCGAAGAAGGGTGTATTGCCCCTACCAGGTCGAACACCCAAGTATGAAATGGATAGGGTGTTGCCAGGGAGTGTAAGTCCACTAACGGGGTGTGGATCATATTTCCATGAAGTTGGCATGCTTTGAATTTTTGAACGAACTCAGCGGAATATTTCTCTATCATTGGCTAATAGTAACCTAGAGTCATCAACTGGTCATATATCTTGACCCCTCCTATATGAGCTGGATCGTGCGCCTGTTTGAGAACCTCGACTACCTCTTTCTTCGTGATGTAATGCAATGACCTATTAAAGTATCCCCTTCGATAAAGTTTCCCCTCTTGAACGTAGAACCCCGGGGCCCTTCGTCGGAGTCCCATCGCATTAATTTTCTCTGTTGGGATAACTCCATCTTTAATGAAGTCAATATAGGGTTGTCTCCAGTCAGGATGAGTCTCCACGAAATGACATTCTACTGCGTCGAAGAACAACTGGGATTTATTGCACTTTCGTTATAACTCGGTTGCATCCTTCTTCATGCAAGGCCAGAAATACCCCTCCCTTTGAATTCTTCTATAAAGGGGGATCTCGGTCGTTTTGTAGTGTTCTTCATGTGTTTTTTTCAATCTCTGCCCTGCTTTTCTGGATCGATGTATCTCGATAGCCATCCTCCTGTGTTTCTGACGTAAATGTTTCCCTGGTTTGTAAAGTACTGGGATAATTCTCTGAGTCCCATCATTCCTTCACCAGACTTTAGTTGCCCCTTAATCTCTTCCCTCCAGTCCTCATCCCCTTCCATCGATAAAATTAATTATACCATCGAAGAAGCTGTTCTTCGTTAAATCACGACAGTAGTTGTATCATTCCTCGTGATCATTTTCTGAGCAATGGTGGCATAGGCGTCTGGGTGACGATTCATCATTCCCGGATGCCTCTTGATCTTAGTCCGATGGAACTGGCCAAGGAGCCTCTGAATGATCGTTCTGTATGGTGCTAGGCTCATGTGTTTCAATGCGTATTCTCCATTCACTTGTTGAACCACCAAGTTTGAATCCCCCTTGATGCAAAGTGAAGGAATCCCCCTTTGAAGAGCCTCTAGCAATCCCAACACCAATGCTTCATATTTTTCCTTGTTGTTAGAGCAAGGAAAATCTAACTTGTAAGAAAGGCAGATCTCCTCCATTCCTTTCGAAATAACAACCCCTGATCCACCTTTCTTTTTTGCCGATAACCCATTGAACTGCATTGTCCATTCCTCACATATTTCCTCTAGGTTATTGGCCTGTAATTCGTCTCCTAGGATGCTTTCCTTAGGTGGCCCAAACGTTCCTGAAGGGAAAATAGCCAACAGATCGGAGTATGCCTGGATCTTTATTGCGCGAGGGACCACGCACTTCAAGTTATACTCGAAGAGGATAAGGAACCGTCTAGCTCCCCTGCCGATCAATATAGTTCTTGCAAGAAAATACTTAATGGGATCACATCTCATTACAATATGAATTGTAAAAGACAGGCTATAATGTTTAAGTTTTTTCGCTACAAATACTAAGGCTAAACAATGCCTTTCGAAGCTACTATATCTAAATTTTGGCCCATGGATGATCCTGCTGAGGTAGTAGACCGGCCATTTTTGCCCGTCGATCTCTTGTGCCAGCACGGATCTTATGGTGGATGTGAGGTACAGCTGCAACGGTATTCTAGCCCTTGGGGGAACCATGGTCCATGAGGACACGAGCAGCTTCTTCAGTCCGTTAAGAGACCCCTGGTGAATCGCCTCCCATTTTAATTTCATGTTCATTCGCAATAGCTACATCAACAGATGTGATATTTCGGTTAATCCAGGCACAAATATCCTAAGGTAGGAGACTTTATCGAGGAAACTCTTCAGCTCTTTCACCGTTCTCGGACATGGCATTTCTAAGATCGCTTGTTGTTTGTCCTGGTCCATCTGTACCCCTTGTCGATCAACCACAAAGCCTAGGAATTTCCCAGTTGTCACCCCAAAAATTCAGTTCAGCGGATTCATCTTTAATTTAAACTTCCTACAATGGGAAAACACCCTCCTCAAATCGCTCAGATGGTTCTCCTCCTTCCTCGACTTGATGACCAAATCATGCACATAGAATTCCACAAACTTTTGAAAGAAATCATGGAAAATGGCCATCATTGTTCTCTAGTAAGTCGCCCCAGCATTCTTGAGTCCAAACGGCATCACCGTGTACATGAAGTTACCCAACGGGGTTTTAAATGATGTCTTTTCTGCATCAGAGGGGTCCATCTTGATCTGGTGGAACCCCACATACCTATCCATGAAGATATACATCTCATGACTCGTCGTTGCATCTATCAAGCTATCAATGGAGGGTAGAGGGAACTCATCTTTGGGGCAATCTCTATTTAAATCTCTAAAGTCCACATAGATTCTTATTTTATTTGTATCTTTCTTTCCTACTGGGACAATGTTGGACAGCCAGATCGGGTGTTGTATTGGCTTGAAAAACCCTGTTATTAGTAAGCGTCGAACCTCTTCCTTGATCTTCAAATCCAGCTCAGGCTTGTACGTTCTCGTTGATTATTTTACTAGAATGGATGAAGACATTATTGGCACACCCCAACCCAGTTACTTGTAATTAAGTTTGAAAGTCAAAGTGAGTCAAACCATATTTAATCTAACAAAACCATAATCACGAGTTTTGATTTCAGAGTCATCATTGTAAATCCATATAACTGAAAACCTTTTTACAACATCAGAGTAATTATGTCCATAAAAAATTTCTTGATGGATAAGTTAACTTAATTAAATCATTTACATTTACACAAAATCATAGTTTCTCCCATTCCTGGCTAACCCAACCCGACCTCCTAGATTTGAATAGCGTTACCTGAAAAATGTGAACATAGGAACCATGAGCAAAATAGCCCAGTGAATGCATCACTACTATACTACTGCATAAATTTACATGCAATATATCATGTCCATATAATTATGAATGAACTTATCCTTCTCATTCATAATGAATGACCCACTTTTCTGAATCATGATTCACATATCCTGTCTAAATAGACAATTCTCCCCCATTCCTGGTGGAGGAGTAACCCCTTGTCATTAATAGACAAATCTCCCCCATTCCTAGTCGAGGAGTAACCCCTCATTTCGATAAACCGAAATGAACAATTTTATATTCATAACATTATGATCACATTCGTAACAGTATACAAATACATCATTCCAGTGAGTACACTCACCTTGGTTGACAACTATGTATTCACGTTTTCTTCTGGTGGAGCTGAACTGGGTTGATTAGGCCTTACACCTATCAATCCAACTAAATCAGTATTGAACCTCATTCATAAATATTATCCAAACATAATTATGTAACTTTCCATGACTATACATCAACAATATAATTCCAATTAAGTCACATTCCATAAAACATAGGTAAAGGCAAAACAATGATGTATATGTTGATAAAGTTACGGACATTCAACCGTAGGAAATACCTTATGAGGAATTTATAACCAAGTAAAGTAAACATGAAATTATACTCCTCAATCTATATACACATGAAACATGTACTCAAAGTACCCTTTGTAAGGACGAAATACAAACATTCATTCAAGGGGTACCCTGTATGGCCTGAAATTATGGTCTTACATACTTAACCATCCTATATTCCTAAATTGTACAAATACAGGGGTCCAAACTCATCAATATGAAAACATATATGAATATACTATCCAGTACAAGTGACGGTGTAATTTTTCAAGCTTCCTAGGGCAAGTTATGACCATTTCTCTACAACACAAGAAATCTGCCCTACAAGCTCCTCTATTGTTCCTTCAACTTCCAAGAATTTTCATAATTTTTCTCCAGCATAACTTTCCATGATTTTCAACCCATTTTCAGTACACATACTGAATCATAAATAATTAAAGTTTCATAATTGTTTGACTTCATTTGCTATCTCAAAAGCTTGACTAAACTCAGGGCATACCGAAATGAAGTATAAAAACAGAAACCATGTACCAACTTGAAATCATCATTACAGCCTAACCACAAGGAGATAAATTCTAATTTTCATATATGATATGAATATATGAGTCTACTTTCATATCCAATTGTAATTTATCAATTACAGTAAGTACACAAATAGATATGCAAGTTTGAATACAAGGGGTTTCAATATAAAGCAATTTTAAGGGTTTCTACATTCAACTTAACATAAAATTGCATATAACCATACATACATATAAAGGGCTAAAACTTTCGTAAACCTATGATGATTTATATCATATAAATCAGTAATATAAGATAAATAACTAGAATTGTAATTAGGATTACCTTCAGGGCTTTTTACGTAATTTCTACGAATTTTTCTACACTTTTTCTCCTCACTTTTCTTCCTAACTTCTACCTTCTCTTTCCTTAAGCTTAAAACCCTTTCATGGCTGATTTTGGCTGAAGGATAAGTCTATTTCAAGGGTATAAGGTCGGCCAAGGCTGACTCCCAAGCCAACCAATGAAATTAAATCATTTGGTTTAATAAAAGACAAAATACCACTTAAAGGGAATTGACCAAATTGCCCCTTGTTCGTAAATTCGGTATAACTCCTTACTCGGGCATTCGTTTGATGATTCGTTTGTTTTGTTACAACCCTAACTCACATTTCTACAACTATCTAGTTTTCACCTCAAGTCATTTATAATGTTATAAAGGTCAAAACTAGTCTCTAACCGGAACCTTTCTATCGAAAACAACAAAATTTTGTGTTCGTAAATAATTCGACCTTTCATGATTTAAGCAAGTAGGATTATAATAAACATAATCACTTAACATTATATATACTAATATCACATTATTCATATCACATAAGATAATCATGATTTAAATATAATTTATCGTAATTATATTCGGGTTGTCACAACTCACCCACCTTAGAAAATTTCGTCCCCGAAATTTAATATAAAGGTCACTAACCAAACAAATGGGGATACTGTTTCCTCATGCTATCCTCTATTTCCCAAGTTTCTTCTTTAACTCCATGGCTCATCAACATAACCTTAACTAAGGGAATAACTTTATTTCTCAATACTTTCTCCTTACGATCAATAATTTCCATTGGTTCCTCGATGTACGATAAGTCTTCCTTCAGTTCAATTGGTTGAGTTTTCAACTGGTGAGATGGATCCGCCAAATACTTACGAAGCATCGATACGTGAAACACATCATGTAAACGAGCCAACTCTGAAGGCAATGATAATCTATATGTCAGGGCCCCAATTATTTCCAACACCTCATATGGTCCAATGTATCTTGGGCTTAGTTTCCCCTTTTTCCCAAATCTCATAACACCTTTCCATGGTGAAATACGCAGGAATACAAAATCTCCCTTCTGAAATTCCAATGGATGCTTCCTCTTATCTGCATAAAATTTCTGCCTGCTTTGCGCTATCTTCATCCGTTCCCGAATCATTTTGATCTTTTCAGTTGTCATATCTATCAATTCAGGACCCAAAATTTTCCTTTCACCCACTTCATCCCAACACAAAGGCATTCTACATCTCCTCCCATATAAAGCTTCATAAGGAGCCATACCAATAGTCGACTGATAATTATTATTATATGAAAATTCCATCAATGGCAAATGATCATCCCAACTACCTTTGAAGTCAAATACACAGGCTCGTAACATGTCTTCTAATATTTGAATCGTCCTTTCTGATTGCCCATCAGTTTGTGGATGAAACGTAGTGCTGAACTTCAAACTTGTGCCCATGGCATTCTGGAGATGAGGCCAAAACTTAGAAGTGAATGTTGGATCTCTATCTGATACTATTGACACTGGTGCCCCATGTAAACGAATAATATCATCAACGTACATACGTACATACTTGTCAACGGTGTAGGTGGTCTTAACTGGAAGAAAATGAGATGACTTCATCAATCGATCTACAATCACCCAAATAGAATCATTCCCCTTTGGTGACCGGGGTAATCCTGTAACAAAATCCATCGTTATATGCTCCCACTTCCATTCCGGAATAGGCAATGACTGTAATAATCCTGCTGGCTTCTGATGCTCCGCCTTTACTTGCTGGCACACTAAACATTTAGCTACGAACTCTGCAATCTCACGTTTCATATTGTTCCACTAGTAATATTCTTTCAAATCTCTGTACATTTTGGTACCTCCCGGATGCATAGAGTAAATAAAACTATGTGCCTCTTCTAATATATCTTTCTTTAAGGGTGGATCATTCGGTACACAAATCCTATTTTTATAACACAACGATTCATCCTTCTTAATTTCAAAGTCACTCTCCCTACCATCCCGAACTTCTTGTTTCTTCTTTTCAAGGAATGGATCACTGATCTGCAAACTTCATATGCGTTCTGCCAATAAAGGTCTCACTGTGACATGTGTTAATAATCCTCCGCTTTTTGAAAACTTAAATTCAATCCCCATCGATGCCAAGTCAAGAATATTTCCAACACGGCACACCGTATGCAACCAAGCATCCCTAATGATTTTCGACTCAAAGCATCTGCTACCACATTGGCCTTCCCAGGATGATGATGAATGGTACAGTCATAGTCTTTAATCAGCTCTACCCAACGCCTCTGTCTCAAATTCAGTTCTTTTTGTGTAAACAAGTATTTCAAACTTTGATGATCCGTAAATATCTCACAAGTTTCTCCATACAAGTAATGTCTCCACAACTTTAAAGAAAAAACAATGGCCGCTAGCTCCAAGTCATGTGTAGGATAATTTCGTTCATGCGTCTTTAATTATCTGGAAGCATATGCTATTACCTTCCCATTCTTCATAAGAACACATCCTAACCCCTGAAATAAAGCGTCTGTATAGATCACAAAAGACTCATTCCCACATGGAATAGTAAGTATAGGGGCTGAAACCAACCGATTCTTTAATTCTTTAAAACTCCTCTCACATTTTTCATCCCATACAAACTTCACTTCTTTACGAGTCAACTTTGTCAGTGGTAATGCTATTGCTGAAAATCCCTTAATGAATCTGCGATAGTAACCTGCCAATCCTAGGAAACTCCTGATTTCTATCACATTCTTAGGACTCTCCCATTCAACAATTGCTTCCACCTTCTTTGGATCAACATATATCCCATTTTTCGAGACAACATGCCCTAAAAACACAATTTCATTCAACCAAAACTCACACTTGCTAAATTTAGCAAATAATTTCTTCTCTCTTAAAATCTGCAATACAAGTCTCAGGTGTTTCTCATGTTCCTCCATGCTACGCGAGTAAATCAACACATCGTCTATGAATACAATCACAAATGAATCAATGAAAGGGTGGAATACCCGATTCATCAAATCCATACAAACTGCCGGAGCATTAGTCAATCCAAAAGGCATCGCCAAAAACTCATAGTGCCCATATTGAGTCCGAAAAGTTGTTTTGGAAATATCACTATCCTTCACTTTCAGTTGGTGGTAACCCGATCTCAAATCAATCTTCGAAAATACTGTGGCCCCCTGTAATTGGTCAAACAAGTCATCGATACGAGGTAGAGGGTACTTATTTCTAATGGTCACCTTATTCAACTGCCGATAATTAATACATAATCGCATTGTCCCATCTTTCTTTTTCACAAATAACACTGGTGCTCCCCATGGCGAAACACTAGGCCGAATGAAACCTCTGCTTATCAGATCTTGTAATTGCATTTTTAATTCTTTCAACTCTGCTGGTGCCATTCTATATGGAGCAAGAGAAATTGGACCAGTACCTGGAATTAATTCAATAGAAAACACTACTTCCCTATCGGGTGGCAATCCTGGCAATTCCTCTGGGAAGACATAAGAAAATTCTCTAACCACTGGTATATCTTCAACTTTAAGTGTTTCCTTACTAACATCAACAAAATAAGCTAAATACCATGTACAACCTTTACTCAATAACTTTCTACTCTTAATGGCTGAGATAAGACAATTAGGGACAACATTCCTTTCCCCTGTAAACTGGAACTCGGGTTCACCAGGAAGATGAAATGTAACTTCCTTTCGAAAACAATCAATGGAAGCATGATACGATGATAACCAATTCATCCCCAATATAATATCAAAATCTCGAATGGCCAACGGTATCAAATCAACATAGAAATCTCGTTCCCCCATTCGTAAGATACAATCTTTATAAACATGCTCAACCAGAATCACACTTTCCATTGGGGTAGAAATATATAAGGCACAATTTAGAAATGAACATGGTCTACCCAAATATGAAACAATATCTAATGCCACAAATGAATGCGTAGATCCAGGATCAATGAGCGCATATAAATCTTTATTTGCAATAGAAAGTTTACCTGTAACCACTTCAGGTGTAGCATGGGCATCTTGTAGTGTCATCGCAAACACTCTTCCTCCTTCCTTCGATCCACTTGCTTGTCCTGTACCTCTTCCCCTGGTGGCACTGCCTTGAGAGGTTCCTTTATGAGGCCCCACACTACTGACTGAAACTGTTCTCGCCAACATATGACAATTCTTTCTCAAATGACCCTTCTGGTGGCAGTTAAAACATTCTATATTCAGTAACTTTGGGCAATTTCTCTTTATATGACCTGATGCCCCACAAAAGAAACAAACATTCGGATCTCCTAGTGCTGAAACTCCTGAACCTCTTCCACCACTAGCTTCACCCCTTTGCAAACTACTTCTACCTCTACCCTGTTGGAATTTTTGCCCTCCAAACCTCAAATATTCTGTACCACTACTCTTTTGATAATTTAGATCAAATCTGCTTCTCTTTACACCTCGCTCTCGATTCCCTCTAGCTTCATTCACGTCCCTTTATACTAGCATGGCTTTGTTCACCAAGGAGGAATAGTTACAAGTCTCTAAAGCCGACAATCTAGATTTAATGACTAACTCAAGCCCATCGAGAAATCGACTGCACATATCTTCCTCATTCCGTATAAACCTCGAAGCAAGCCGAGATAAAGCTGTAAGTTTAGCTTCATATTCTCTAACTGTCATACTCCCTTGACTCAACAGGAAATATTCCTTATCCTTTTGTTTTTGATACATTGGGGGGAAATACTTATCATACAAAGCTTTGACAAAAGCATCCCATGAGATCAGATTCTCACCTCCTGGAGTAATCGACAAATGTTTTGTGGCATCCCACCAGTACTTAGCTTCTCCTTTCAGCATATACGTCGCCAAGGTCACTCGTTGATTTTCAGGCATTCTCATTACCCCAAAAATAAGTTCAATCTCTTTAACCCATACTTCTGCCTCTGCTGGATCAACCGCTCCTTCAAATGAGGGTGGATTCATTTTAATAAATTTCTCATGTGAAGTACTCCTTTATTCCCGGTGTACCACCTCCTCAGCCCTGGCCAATACTTGTGCCTCAAATTGCCTGGCTTGTTGTTCTTCCATATGAGCCATAAATCTAGCTTGCTGATCTGCCATTAAAGTCATAGCACGCGCTATTTTTTGCATGTCTGTCAATTTTTCTGGGTAAGGTTCTACATTTCCATGAACAGGTTGCTCAACCTCTGCCTCTGCTGCCATATTTGAAGCCTCATCTTCTAATCTCACATTTACATTACCTCGTTCCATTCTCTTATATCTGAAATGAATCAAAGATATAACAACATGCAGATATACATATCTTTCCTAACATAATCGTTAGTATCAAATAAAATATATTTCTAACATTCACTGCCAAATCTAGACTCTTATCACTCCAGAACCTCAAAAACCTAGGCTCTGATACCAAAAGCGGACACACCCCAACCCAGTTACTTGTAATTAAGTTTGAAAGTCAAAGTGAGTCAAACCATATTTAATCTAACCAAACTATAATCACGAGTTTTGATTTCAGAGTCATCATTGTAAATCCATATAACTGAAAACCTTTTTACAACATCAGAGTAATTATGTCCATAAAAAATTTCTTGATGGATAAGTTAACTTAATTAAATCATTTACATTTACACAAAATCATAGTTTCTCCCATTCCTGGCTAACCCAACCCGACCTCCTAGATTTGACAGTGACATCGCGTTACCTAAAAAATGTGAACATATGAACCATTAACAAAATAGCCCAGTGAATGCATCACTACTATACTACTGCATAAATTTACATGCAATATACCATGTCCATATAATTATGAATGAAATTATCCTGCTCATTCATAATGAATGACCCACTTTTCCGAATCATGATTCACATATCCTGTCTAAATAGACAATTCTCCCCCATTCCTGATCGAGGAGTAACCCCTTGTCATTAATGGACAAATATCCCTCATTCCTGGTCGAGGAGTAACCCCTCATTTCGATAAACCGAAATGAACAATTTTATATTCATAACATTATGATCACATTCATAACAGTATACATATACATCATTCCAGTGAGTACACTCACCTTGGTTGACAACTATGTATTCACGTTTTCTTCTAGTGGAGCTGAACTGGGTTGATTAGGCCTTACACCTGTCAATCCAACTAAATCAGTACTGAACCTCATTCATAAATATTATCCAAACATAATTATGTAACTTTCCATGACTATACATCAACAATATAATTCCAATTAAGTCACATTCCATAAAACATAGGTAAAGGCAAAACAATGATGTACATGTTGATAAAGTTACGGAAATTCAACCGTAGGAAATACCTTATGAGAATTTATAACCAAAGTAAAGTAAACATGAAATTATACTCCTCAATCTATATACACATGAAACATGTACTCAAAGTACCCTTTGTAAGGACGAAATACAAACATTCATTCAAGGGGTACCCTGTATGGCCTGAAATTATGGTCTTACATACTTAACCATCCTATATTCCTAAATTGTACAAATACAGGGGTCCAAACTCATCAATATGAAAACATATATGAATATACTATCCAGTACAAGTGACGGTGTAATTTTTCAAGCTTCCTAGGGCAAGTTATGACCATTTCTCTACAACACAAGAAATCTGTCCTACAAGCTCCTCTATTGTTCCTTCAACTTCCAAGAATTTTCATAATTTTTCTCCAGCATAACTTTCCATGATTTTCAACCCATTTTTATTACACATATTGAATCGTATATAATTAAAGTTTCATAATTGTTTGACTTCATTTGCTATCTCAAAAGCTTTACTAAACTCAGGGCATACTGAAATGAAGTGTAAAAACAGAAACCATGTACCAACTTGAAATCATCATTACGGCCTAACCACAAGGAGATAAATTCTAATTTTCAGATATGATATGAATATATGAGTGTAATTTCATATCCAATTGTAATTTATCAATTACAGTAAGTACACAAATAGATATACAAGTTTGAATACAAGGGGTTTCAATACAAAACAATTTTAAGGGTTTCTACAATCAACTTAACATAAACTTGCATATAACCATACATACATATAAAGGGCTGAAACTTTCATAAACCTATGATGATTTATATCAAATAAATCAGTAATGTAAGATAAATAAGTAGGATTGTAATAAGGATTACCTTCAGGGCTTTTTACGTAATTTCTACGAATTTTTCTACACTTTTTCTCCTCACTTTTCTTCCTAACTTCTACATTCTCTTTCCTTAAGCTTAAAACCCTTTCATGGATGATTTTGGCTGAAGGATAAGTCTATTTAAAGGGTATAAGGTCAGCCAAGGATGACTCCCAAGCCAACCAATCAAATTAAACCATTTGGTTTAATAAAAGACAAAATACCACTTAAAGGGAATTGACCAAATTGCCCCTTGTTCGTAAATTCGGTATAACTCTTTACTCGGGCATGCGTTTGATGATCCATTTGTTGTGTTAAAACCCTAACTCACATGTCTACAACTATATAGTTTTCAACTCAAGTCATTTATAATGTTATAAAGGTCAAAACTAGTCTCTAACAGGAACCTTTCTATCGAAAACAACAAAATTTTGTGTTCGTAAATAATTCGACCTTTCATGATTTAAACAAGTAGGATTATAATAAACATAATCACTTAACATTAGATATTATAATATCACATTATTCATATCACATAAGATAAGCATGATTTAAATATAATTTATCATAATTATATTCGGGTTGTCACAATTATGTTTAACTTATGACAACTCACTACCTCGTCCTGCCCTTCTATCTCTGTGTACTTCCACGTGAAGACGTCTATAAACTCCTAAATCAATTAAACCAAGGCCCCTCATTTCTCCTTACAGATATCCTTCGAAATGAATATGGTCCTTAGGTCCTCCCCTTCTTTTGCCAGGTTCAACTGCTCTAGCTCTTGTGCCTGTAGCTTCGATCGATTCGCCATATAATCTGGTTCCTCGGCGACTTCCTCCATAAATTCCTGTATGCTGGAATTGTATATCACCATACATTGTCCCCGTTGATCCACCAAAAATCATTCGTATATCAATTCAACATCATCATTAGCTTCCTCGGCCGCCCGCTCACACCGTTATAATCGATACACCACTTTTCCTTCTTCGGTAATGACTTTCTTCCATTGTCTGCTGGTAGCGGTGACTGCTTTCCTCTTCTTCTCCCTAGATGCCTCAGCTACTCTTTTTCCTGAGAACCAACTTAGCACGCTTTGTCGTTGAACCTCATGCTCCATCGGATCCACTATGGGCCTCATCCGGTCTTTAAGCTACTTCGATATGTCTTGGGGCTGAGGGATCGCCTAGTGAGCTTCTTCGGTCATTAGTCTTGCACTGCTCGTAACCTCTATACTCTGCTCGTTTAAGGGCCCCATTCGTTCTCTGATCAAAGGAATCCATGCTCCATCCATCCTCCTCATTAGGACCCGGACATCTTTTTCTAACTCAGTATAAAATGTCGCGTCCACCAAGTGAGCTTCCTCGATAGCGAAGGGCCTCTTTATATCCCTGATGGTCACCTCCGTCCCCTAGATATTCGCCTTAGCACATTTATGGTACGTAAAAGGAACTAACCCTTGATTGTGCATCCACACTCTTCCTATTAGCAGATGATAGGAAGTTGTAGTCTCTATCACGTGGAACTTTATATGGGAACTCAAATTTCCCATCACAATCACGACATTAACATACCCAATGGATTTAGAAGATTGGTTATCATACGCTGAAATTACCAAAGGAATGGGGGCCAACCTTTCTTCTGGAATATTAGTTGCGTGAAAGGAGTTAATTGGCATGATATTAATGGAATATCCCCCATACGTAAGAGTCCTTGTGAAACTAACTCCGTTAACACTGGTAGTTATATACAATGGCCTGTTGTGAGGGAATCTCACAGCCCTATTGGCATCGTTGAAGGTCACTTATCATAGAAACCTCCTCACCAACCTCGCCATGGGTACCTTTCATTTCAGCGAAGGAACTGTGTCTTTCCTTGCAATATCTATTATCGTGGGTTATCTCCAACCTACTCTCCTTTAGAATCACCACTTGTTCGAAGAACCAAGTGAACTTCGGGTATTTTGAAACTGCCCAATATTCTAGGGTTGGGTCTACCTCTTCACCTTCAACACCATATACATCCTCCACATCCTTGACGCTTGCTTCATCATAAGACAATACTACATTAGCCATTCCCTTGGTACAAATCTCCAAAGCTTCCTCGTACTCCTATCTATTTCCTCTCTCTGCTTCTTCATCATAGGCCACCACGAGATTGGCCGCATATGCAGGTAGTGGGTTGTTATTGATATTCTGTGGAAGGATTTGAAACGTCCCTGCCTTCACGTATTTGTCAATAATTCTTCTCAGTGTGAAGCAACTTTTTATTGGATGTTGGATCCTTTGATGAACCTGGCAGTACCTAGGATATGCCTTCGTTATCGCATCAGGTTCCCCAGCGGGAATATCTTTTGGCTCGTAGATCATTCTGCCTTAGACCATTGCGTTGTAACAACTGACAATCTCCTCTACTATACAAGGCAATGGTGGTGGGTCCTCCCTATTTCTTTCGAACTTCCTCTTATTGTCCTTCTTCGGTGCCTTGCTCCCATCTCCTCTCTCGGTGTACCCTACCCATAGGGGATGAGATCTCCCCCCCCCTCCCCCGTAGGTTGTATCGGTTGCATAAACATCATGGTAACCACCACTGGGTTTGGTTGTACCACTAAGTAGATGTTTCTCGCTGCTTTTAAGAACACCAAGAAAGTCCCCTCGCGCGTCTCATTGATGAGATGGCAGATGTACTTAGGAAGCAGCCCCTCAGCACAGATCTACAATAACTTGGATTTTTTGGCCTCCTCCCTCACGTCGAGAGATCTTTCTCTTAATCTTAGAACATAGTCCACCACTTCTTCTCCAGGTCGTTGCTTTTCCCTACCCAGTTGGGTCAAACTGAACTCGTCTTCTGCCAGAAAGAACTTCTGGACAAACAACACACGCATATCTTCCAACGTAGAAACATTCTTTGGAGACAAGTAAGAATACCAAGTATATGCTTTATTAGTTAAGGATTTATAGAACTCTCTCAACCTGAGCCTCTTGTTGTTACAATGTGCCCCCAAGTGCTCAATGAAGTGCTTAATATGCTCCTTCGGGTTCCCACCTTTCCATGTGTATTTCTCAAAAATGGGTGGAATATAGTCCTTTGGATAGGGTTCATCGTTGTATTCCTAAGGATAAGGTGTTCCAAAGTCATCATAATCCGAAGCTACCTCACCAGCAGATTACGAGGAGTCTTGCATGAACTTAAACAGCTCTTTCTGTATTTCCTTTCTCATTTCTTCCATGGGTGATGCTACTGGGGAAACAACCAATGGTACCACGAGATGGGTTCCTATTGCAACTGGCACTAACATCACAACGGGGGCTGTTCACACTCCTGAGGTTCCCACTGCTGGATTCACAACAGAGGGTATGCTTGTTGGGACCATTCCTGCAACACCTGCACCTGGTGGGGCCGTTGTAGCTACCCCATTGTGTTACGAAGGCATTAACCTCCAATCCTCCCAGCATAATTGAAGCTACTGGAGTTTTCAAAAAATTACAAAACTTTCTCATGAGGAGCGCGACCAGCGTGGGTCCCAACCCTGCACTCATGGAAGCTTGTGTCACCCCCGGAACGCCTGATATTCTCGGAACCGGAGGTACCTCCACTCGAGGAGCCCCATCCCTTAGGGCCTCCAGTTCTCTCGCAACTTTTTCTTCATTATGTTGGATGTCATCAAAGTTGAGCCTTCAATTATCATTATCCTGTGCCATACTCCTTACTTAGAAGAATGCCTCCCAAGCAGAGTCGACAAATGTAAGAGGGTAGTTTAGATTAGATGGAGGCGTAACCCCTATTTGCATATGGTAATGGTAAGCTAATTTGTCCAAAGCTTTTGATTAATGATAGGACAAACAAACAAAGACCCAATGAATATAAACTCAGTTTAAACTCACAAAAACTCTCGTGTATAACTCAGAAAGTGATAGTGGAACTTTAGAAGTAACTGAGCTAGAGGGAGAGAGAAGTAAGCACCCTAGATACACCTTGGTAGGCAGGTAGAAATACACCAAATACCCTCAAGAATCTCTGTTAAGTATTAAAATCTTCGTAATAAATAACAATGGTGGGTGAGTAAACCCTTTGATTTGCAATAACTCTCTCAAAATGAATATATCCTCTCTAGCAATCACTCCGCAACTCTAAAAAATATCTCTCTTCCTCAAAGGTGGTTGGGGTCCTTAAATAGCCCCACACACAACCCCCGAGGCAACTCAATCATTTAAGAATATGAAATACATCCCTCATACTTTATGTCACAGTATTAAATGCCTGAAGCACTAGTTGTCTCCAAGTCATAAACATTAAATGCCAAGACATGCCTTTTTCCTAACCACTGTGTGTCAGGGGGCTGTTGTCGCAGAGGTGGCTCACCACCTGCCTGACAGCACCAAATACCATGGTGGTTTACTCAAGTGCAGGTCTGACATTGTTTAGTTGGATAGTGACATCGCCTACAGTAGATGTGACATTAAGTAGAGGATTGTTTGGTTCTCAACTCAACGCCCGATGGAAATCCAACCTTATTCGCCTGAGGTTTCACGGCAAGGGTTCTTCGATGTTTTTACCAGGTGTATCTAAGATGGTCAGGACAAGCCCCAACGATGTCTCACTTCTTAATCCTCCAAACCAAGTCCCTCTAAAGTTCCCACTAGGAGGTCATTCGATAGGGCATGAAAGCTCTCCCAGGCCCTGCCAAGCCTGGTCTCTCGCGATTACCGTTTGACCTCGCACTAAAACTCATTATTATTCTCGTTACATCATTACAACTATTATAGCTTACAGTGAACATAAACAAAAAATACAATATGACTAATACAACAAGCTAAGGTATGAGTTGCCATGCCAAGCTGCCTCGCTGAGTTGCCACACTTGAGGTGCCCTGGTTGCTTAATCTCAAACACTTTTGCCAATTAGGGAATTATCCCTAATAGTATTACCTTTAAGCCCCATCTACATCTAGTATTATTGAAGTGGGTCCTGACCCATTGCATTGACTAACCTCTCAGGATACATCTGAGATGTTAGGAGAGAACTTGGATCTTGGAGAGAAGGATAGACTGTGAAGATTTAAGAACGCGGGTTCTTTATGGATAGTCTGTAGATTAGGTTATGCACACTTAGATTCTATATTTTCCAAAATATTATCTTGATTAATAATTAGGTGTGCATGAAAACTCAAGTCCAAATTAATTTTGTTCAAATACACAATCCAACCAAACAGATGAAGAAGTAAGGAAAAATTCCTTTTGGGTAAAACCTATATTTCAGCACTATAAAGTCTTGACAGACTCGACAAAGTAAAGACTATTTATATCTCTACTAAGTATAATGTGAAGGTCGTCAAATCTTCAATAGATTCAACACAATCTAGCACCGTCTACGAGAAGAAGCTTTTCCCTCGAGATCCACTAATTAGCCTCCGGATGCGATATCCTTTTCTTCTTCAGCCTTAGAACCTCTGCTCCACAAATTAGAAGTAGTTTAATGTTTACAAGGGTTTGAGGTAGTGTATGGAAATTAGGTTTGACCAAACTCAATAAATCATATAAGGGATGTATTATTTGCAAAAGAAAAAAGGTTTTATGAAACACAAAGATAAAAGTTTTTGGGACAGGTATAGCAAAAGATTTTCAACGAAAGTTCTAAGTATAATAGGTCAAAATATATTATTTATAGAAAAACATGTTTTTCAAGATGGAAGTTTCGTTCAAAGAAAAATGCAACTCGTTCAAATGAAAATATTGGTTTTGCTCTAAGGATATTCAATCTCGTAGGAACGAAAGGCTAATCTTATTCGATCGTCTTTCCAATAACCTTCCAACAAGAGGGTTTTTTTCAAATAGAGACCCTTTCATTAGATGTTCATTGGAAGTCTGATGTAACGAAATTACCTTTTCATTCCAATGAAATAAATCCTTGTTTGAATGAGAACCAAGTTTCCTTCTAGCGATATGACAACCTCGTTCTAACAATATTAAAAATTAAAAAAATATTTTCAAAAATCCTTTTACTAAAAAATGCCTTGAGTATAAAAATCATCCTTGAATATAATTCGAATGAGAAATAATGAAAACCATAAATCCATATACCTCAATAAAGTTTTTGAGATGATACCAACCACTTGGAATTCAGAAATGATGCTTGGTCACTACCAAGTCTTCAAAGATCATGGAGGCCAATGCGAATTTAGTCCTCGGTTTTTAATAACGATTTGTAATGGGATACGCCAAAATACCTAAGATATAAGCAATTATAACATATTGTTCTTACAAATCTTCCCCCTTTACTATTATGATACAAAACAAAAATAGAAAACCAAATTACAATAAAACCCCTACGACAATGTTCTAATGTAGTCCCAAACCCAAAAACGGAACGAAATCTGTGACTTTGTCTTTAACTGAAATTATTCATCTTGTGTAGTCCATGAGATCATCACCGAAGATAAAGATACCTCCACACATGGAACAAAAGAATATCGTGATGCGTACGAGTTTAAGGAAAAGATAACTAACCCTAAATTTGATCTCACCTGTTTTGTTTGTAATGGACAAAGGAATAGACTAAGCATGAATAATAACCATCACCCGAATTCAATAGACATAACATCGCAAAGATAATCAATTAAACAAGTGTGATGGATTTCCAAAGAAATGTAGAAGAGGGGAAACTGAAGATGAGAGCCTTTTGGAAAATTTTAAATTTTTAAGTGTAAAAGGTAAAGTACAATGGATACATATAGGTACAAAAATACATAACACCATGGAATAGCACAAAAATATCCGAATCATGAAAGCGAAATGTAATTGTGTTAACATTTTACATAGGCAAATCAACAAAGGTCGTCATAACATAGGTGCACGAAGTCAATGAGATACTTCTAAAGAAAAAACTCAATTTCAACCTTAGGTCTAAAAACTATTGAACATATATAAAATTGACTCGACTTATGCAACCTGCCATGAATTCAAATGCTTCCTAAATCAATAACACCAACTATTTAATTCTTTTTAACAGAGTCAATTGTGCAAACCCATTGATCTCTTACTTTATAACCCCCTCAAAATCTCACAGATATAAGAATTCACTCTCAAATTTTGGTTATGTCATAATTCTCATATGTAGCAAAGCATCAATCAAATAAACTGGCCTTGGCACTTAGGTTTTTATGTCTCATTAATCTTTTAGTCCCTTTTTACAAATGATGGCTTTTAAAGAAAAAATAATTTTGTTATTTCATATCCCCTTTCCATTACTTAACATATAACAATGTTTACAGAAAATGAAATCTGGACAATGGCTTTTTCAAGCGCAACTTATCTCTTGTATAGTTGGTTCATTATTAAACACTATTAAGATAAGAACACTGTATTCGACACATGATAATCAAATACAATGTTAAAAAATCCCATGCACTTGTCTAATAAAGGTGATAAAGAGTCTAGCATGGAGAAATTAATCATCTATGAACAATGAAATGTTATCTATACATTATTAGGCACACCGAATAAACAAAGCCATATCTCAAAACACCTTGAAAAATTTAGATGAATGGTTGAAATGTAGGCATTATTCAAATATCTTAAATGCACATCCATATATGGTGAAAAACAAAAATTAAAAAAAAATCTTTTTTCCTTTAAAAAAAATAATTAAAGTAAAATATTTTTTGAAATTTTCAAACTTTTTGTTAAAAAATCAAAAATCTAAAAATATATTAAAAGAAAAAACATAGAAATACAATCTACAAATAGTGATAAAAGAGATGAACATGCCCCACACTAGATATTTTGGTCTTCTCAATCACTAGGTCCGGAGTAGTTCTTAAAAGGAGAGGACATCCTTTGAAATTCATCGATCAAATTTTGTGAAGTCTGTATCACCCCGCTCAATTAAATACTGGGTGATCAGTAATATACCCAATTAAATCAGAGTGTAGAGTTGGCTCATTCTGAGTATCACTATCGAAAAACATTTTATTTTTGTTAATCACCTAATACTCAATTAAGATATTGTTAAAACTTCCAAATTTTAATTTAATACAATCTCTTTTTTTCATTACAAATAATTTTATGTAATGCATTCCACAACAATGCATAATAGATAAGTAACATCACAATTGAATTAAACGTAGCTGGAATAAACTCCCCAGTTTAAATATCTCAATACAACAATCCAAATAAACTGAATATATCAAAACTGACATAAGTAATACCACTATCTGAGATAGAATCGAAATAACTAGAATCCTTGGGCGACATGCCTTACATGACTAACTACTACGGATGGATGAATCAAGAGAATTAAAGAGTCTAAGAAAATTTTGCAACTCCATAGCATGCATAGTACGTCAAGTATCCAATCATCTATGCCTGGCGCTCCTATGACTAAACTCCTAATATAGAAGATAAAAGGAAGGCGAGAATATGCAAGAAAATGGGTTAGAGCCCTATGGTAAAATATTTTAAAAAATAGCAAGTAATTGACAAGTTCAATTAAGTAATTATTATGTACATGTTAGATTCTCAAACTCTCTCTTGAGATTCTCACCTCTCAACTAGTGTGCACGTCTAACGTACTTTCAAAACCATAGTAGTTATTATTCCCATGCTAAGTAGTTCTTTTCAGTCTAACATTTAAACATAACCCAATATCGTTCCCACGTATTTCTCTCGCAATGTAAGTAATACATATATATCCAATTTCTCTTTAACATGGATAACCATTTTTTCAATTTAATATAATTAAGTGTTCACTAACATAGTTCATTTCATATTTCATTATCATTCATGTCTACTTTATTCACATAGTAGATAATATCATAAGTATATATATACATTCACTATATTATATATATACAACACTGCACCTCGAGACTCAGTTGCGGTGCATGCATACTCTTCTATCATGTTCGAGTACAACTCATCACTGTACAAAGGACTGCTAGTTCGGTATATCCCTCTAACCATAAATAACAAACACAAATATTGGAGGCGAACATACGCCTAGGCCTTTGGGCTACGCACATACCTACGCACCCAAATGACCGTTCAATACCATTATTTTCACACATGACAATCCAACCTAAGTCCTATGTTCTGAGGCACAAGTCAAAAATCCCCCCTAAGGCTCATCAGGATATGATTGCCCTCAATACGCAAACCTCTTGTCGATAACAAGTAGCTAGGTATGTCATACACACAAATCATCATATAGGTATACACTCAACCTATATATATATATATATATATATATATATATATATATATATATATATATATATATATATATATAATAGGGCATAACCACATCCCATATTACAAGTCTCATATGTAGTATACTTATATCTCGAATATCCTACATATCATGGTATTTTAAACCTCAATTATATTATAGGTATTCGCTCCACCTATGTATATATATCAACAAATAGGTAGACTCTCATCCCATATACAAATCCCACAGGTAATATATTTCAAGTTTATCCCATAAACTAATAATTCACATCTTATTCACATTTCCCATTACTACTAACATATCTTGTTAAGCGAAAGGATTTACTTAATTATTCCAGTAGCTACCTTCAACCCATAATTATTTGGTAAAAAACCCAGACTCATTATAACAAGCCCGAATTATATTTCAATTCTCAATAATCCTTTTTCTCGATAAAGTTACAATCTGCCAAGACATATAAAATTACAATTTGAGGCTTTTCTGGTCCGATTTTGAAAAAACTTAAAACTGCAAAGTTGTGCAGAACGTGATTTTATACAAGAACTCACATGATTTTATGCAAATAACTCACGTGGTGCTATCATACAATGTTCAAACTTTTTTTACATATTTCTACCTACGGGTTGTAAAATAATTCATCCTCAAAACCTCTACCAAATGATCCCAAAATCCTTATAATTCAACCCAAATTATATACCCAAGTATGTGCACAATTTATAACATCAAATAATATCAAAATCATCATGGAATTTCGATTAATCATGCTAATTCCATTTTAATTCAAAAAATTTGCATTTTATCATTCTTACTCAAGAACACATATAAACCCCAAATTTCTTCATCAAATAAACCCAAGTTTCATGATGTTAATTCTAATATCAACAAGGGATTAATCCTACATGATTTCCATTTCAAGGATTAAATCAAAATCATCAAAATTCATCTTTGATTTAAAAAACATTAAAAAAATCTTTTTTTATCTACCATGGACAACATACATGATATAGATTGCAAGAGTTAAAGAACTTGCCTTTGATTTCGTAGGTCTAAACCTTTGGAGAAGATGATGCTATGGTGTTCCTCTTTTTTCGATCACTCTCCGGTGGCGGCGATGGTGGTGCAAGGTGCCTTTGTCCCTTGGTTTTCCTAGAACAACCCTTCCACTCCTAGAGTAATCTTTCCCTTTCCTCAATGGATGTCTCTTAGAGTTTTGGTGAATAAACCTTTGGCTAACATATCTCTTAACTTATATAAAAATACCCAGATTTCGTAATTACTATTCATCTCCTAAGTAAAATGACCAAAATACCTCTTTGGGTGTCTATTCGGTTCCAAATTGACCCAAGACTCAAATCAAACCTCCGGGCAGACTTTTCTAACTATTTAAACCCCTCCGAACACTTTGGTGCACTCGAAACGACCATTCGGATGACATAAAAACAATTTACTTTTCATTCCATTCAATTATAATCCCGACACGACTCACACGCACGTCCCGACTTAATTATCGTAATTGTCGTATTTATAAATCCCGATATTTTTTATAAAGTCATAATCATATATTACTTTTAATAACTAGGTAATACTTAATATCAATCACATATTTCTTTATTCTAGTAATATTCAATCTGAATTAATTCCAATTATTTTCACATAAATAATTCCAATTAATCCCCATTTATTTAACCCATTTACTTTTAATTTATCTGATTTTAAAAGTCATTAAAATATGGGGTATTACATGCTCCCCCCCCCCCCCCTATAACGGAATTTCATCCCGAAATTCAGAAATTAAGGCATGTCTGATATCGACAACTCCGGGTATTAATCTCACATCTCATGTAACCTCCGCCGTACCACCCATACAATACATTACCGAATACCCCTAATAATGAACACCTCACTCATATTATACTCCAAGCCTTACCATTTAAGTTTAATTACTTAAATTTTAATTTTAAATAATCACTATCTATCCTTCTACTATTTGCACTATAGTAGATTAATCAGTCTTTAGATATATACAAACTCGTCTTACTACTATGTCACATCAGTAGTTTCTTCTTATTTGTACAGTATATATATATTACACACAATATATACTATAAATGCCAACTCATTTCCGCAATACTGGCACAGCAAAGGACTATGGAACCCAAGCTTGTAAGCTGCCGGTCCAATCTTTACAATAATAGGAAATGGTCTTATGTATCTCGGTGCTAATTTCCCTTTTCCAACTTGAAATAACGTAACACCAAATCATTTCAATTCTGGCTTACAAACCCTGGATCCCTCTGGCCCGAGTAGCTCATTATCCTCCACCTATAGCCAATCAGCATAAGGATCACAAGGTCTTATATATAACTCCTCAAATAAAGTCATACCGTAAATGAGCTGAGAGGAGTTATTATACGTGAACTCCAAATATGACACTAAATCTTCCCATAATCGAAAATACAACATATCCCTCAATATGTTACTAGAATTCTTAGTCTTCCCATCTGATACTACGCAAATATCGCGTATTTCACCCGTTAACCTACGCCTTATTAGCCCCCTTGGGTATCTTAATTCCTATACTTATGCTCGTTAACCAGACAACCTCGGATTTCTATGTTAACATGTTTTGCAGGGGTTAATTGAGCTTTTGTAGGTATTTGGATGCTTAGTATGAAGTTCGGACGCTTTCCGGAAATGTTTCGTCGACTTTTACAGCTTCGGGGGCATTTTAGTAATTCCATCATTCGGGTTTGAATCCCGAGCTCCTCATGGAAGTTGAATCCCTTTGATTTCTCTTCGCGTGGCCGCCGACGGTGTATGATTCCGAGTTGTATCGATGGAGTTATGGCATTTTTAGGATGGTTTTTACTGTAAAAGTACACTCAAGGTCACATTCAAGGGCATTTTAGTCATTTCATATTTTGGTTTTTTAGCCTAATGTCTTCTTGGATGTTGTATTCCTCTGAGTTATCTTCTCGTAACCTCCGACCGTGATTCATTCCGAGCTATAACGAAGAAATGCGGCATTTTCCGTAAAACATGACAAAGCTACAGAATTCAGACCTGTAGCTTGCGAATCGATTCGGCCCAAAACCGAATCGATTCGGAATGCTGCAGAAATGCAAAAATGAACTTCCCCTGTTTTCGAATCGATTCGGACCATTTTCGAATCGATTCGGCTACAGTAAAAGTCCGAAAATCTATATTTTTAAGTTGGTTTTTGGTTGGGTATATAAGGGTAAACATTGTATTAAGTGGGGGGGGGGGGGGCGTTTTTTAGGTTAGTTTAGTTAGGGTTTTGAGGGTTTTGGATGGTTCTTCTTCATTTCTCTTTGGTTTGACACTACATTTGGATTGTAAGTTAACTATTCATGTCCCCTACCAATTAATATAGTTGTATTTCATTATTTCCTTGCCTTCTAGATAGATTTACATGCTTTCCTAAATAGTTTATTGTGTTTATTCTTGCTTTCTAGTTTAATTAGTTGTAATTTAGTTTAATTCATTATGTACCCTTAGATAAATAGGGTCGGGATTTCATTTCCGCCATTTTCGGGTTTGGACCTCGAAAATTAGGTTTTGTGTAAAATTGCGTTTAATTGAAACCGCGTGTATTAAAGTTGGATTGTTATGCGTTTAACTTTATTTGTCATGCAACTTTAGTGTTTATAACGACAATCCGAATTTAATCCACGTGTGACCATTTTCAGTTAAATGTTTAATCTCGCAACTTTGGGTTAAATTCCTTCTTGTGTGATGTTTATGCTTAATTGAATATGCTCGATTAAATGTTTTCGAACCGTAATTCTAATTAGTAGTTGTTTAGCCCGTGTGGTGGAATGCGATCCCGATCCTCGCTTTCCTTTAATTTAGCATTAACTTATTCTTTTCTTTTGTCACCATAACCACCCTATCACCTTTTCATTTGTTTATTTTACACTTTTATTCCTGAAGTAATTAAACAATTAAAATCTAAAATTTAATCACTCCCTGTGGATTTCTTACGACACCCGACTTACCGCTGTGCTTGCTTGTCAAGTGTAGTAGTAGCTTAGGTTCTTTTTGTATCGCGGCGGCGAAACGCACAACGATTGTGTCCTCACACGAACACACTTTTACCGCTCGATCACCATTCATCTGTGGGTGTGTTAGTCTATATACATTCGCATATCGATACTCATGGCCTTTCAGAAACTCTTCCCAATAATCGAGACATAAATCTATTATCTCTATCAGCCACAATATCAAAATGTACCCCATATAACCTTACTTCTCAGGAATAATGATTTACGTATATTTTCACATGTTATGATTAGTCCTAACTGACATAACGTGAGCTACTTCGATTACCCGACCCACTATCACCCATTTAGGGTCGTGATCCCTTTGCGAAGTTATTAAGTCTGTGATAATTTAGGGATACACTCTCCCATTTCTACCAAGGAATTTCCAATAGTTGAAGGAACCCTATTAATTTCTTATGGTCCACTTTCAATTAGAACTCAGCAATGTCTTGCTTGGTTTTATTCCATCAATACCATAGTTTTATATCATGATACATTTTATCTTTCTCACAAACGCATCCACAACCATGGCTCGTGCGACGATGCCATCACCGCGTGTCGCAAGTTCTCCCCCTCTCTTCAAATTTTAGATTCTCATGAAACGTACGCCTCCACATACCTTACCATGTAAGTTTCAACTTTCCCGAGTTAAACTTTATCGAATTCTTTCTATACCATCCTCATGGAAAATTTCGAGAGTAACGGTCCCATACACTTTATGTTGCGTACATTTCATCATACGATCTAAATGGATGTGATATCACACACTAGACATGATTACTCTATAAGGTTACATGACACGACCACAAATGTGTCTAAAGTGCGTGCTTTATAGGCTCAAGTGCAAGCCAGTCGCATTAGTAATAATTCGATATGTCAGGATCATATCCACAAGGAGTAGGACTTACAAATCTTAATGACGAAGGAGTAATGAATTTTAACCTTAACTTGATTCTTTAAAAGAAAAGAAAAGATGAATATTTGGGATTTTTGAAACTCTTTTATGACTAAATTGCAATGAAATTAAATTCTAAATTAATTATGCTAACAAGAGTAGTTACACAAATGAAAGATGCTTGTTATGAATATAAGAGAAATTAGGTTCGCATACAATCCCCCAGTCATTAGTAATTACTTAGCAGAATACTAAAATTATAAATAAGAAGTTTGAATGAATCCAATCTTTATAGATCCTAATCATTATATATATGAGGTTCAATCCCGCATCATATGAAATCAAAGGTAAATATAAATCGGTGCTAAACAATTTTACTCACATTATATTCTTAAACATCCCAAGTACCTAGTGTAAGAGGGATTAAAAGACCAATAATGATTGTATAATTATCTTCGACAACTCTTTCAAAATTGTAATTTAAATTCTATTTTCTATATATGTAATTTACATTGGGATGGGTTCATGCATCCCAACCCTAAAAGAATTTAGCTAGACATGATTTTATTAAATGAAAATAAAATTATAAATGTGCAAGAAATCATAGGTCTATTATGCATTGAAGAGAAACTTGAATTGAGAAACAAAATTAAACTACAAGAGTAATTTAAACTTACAATATGGAAGAAATGGAAAGCTGAAATTAGCAATACTTAAATAGAAGAAGGAAATCTGAACTTGAAACTTGAATCTTGAATAGCTCTTGTTCAACTTACTAACTAGGGTTTCTAAATCCTAAGAAAATATGAAATTATATGCCAAAAGGAACTCTCTCTTCTTCTCTTCATTACTCTAGGGCTTGGATTTTTACAATACCCAAATATAACTTTTCCAATGCCTGTCTATGTTTTACAACTAATAAAAAGGAATTATACAAGAAATTTTAAGAGTTGAAACTCTTCAGCTTCCAGAATTAATTTCAACTTTGACTTTCTTTCTCCAACTTTGACTTTCCATATCTTTTGATTCAGATCTCCGATTTGACTGTCGTTTCTTCCTACACTCTTATGATTTGATTATCTTCAACTTTCATTAGGCTTCAAATCCGAACTTCAGGTGTAGAGTGACGCTTTTTCCCTTTGAATTTTCTTCCTTTGTTCTCTTCCTTTCTTTCGATTTCTTTCTCCTTTTTATTTGCACTAAATATGTGTAAAAATAGTAAGAAATACACAAAACTCGGGGTACTTGTTAGAAGAAATCATTAGCAATGATATGGGATAAAAGCAAATCAATTATGTTGTTTGAGGTACTAAAACTACCAACTTAGGAGGATAAATTCAGAAGAAGTTATGCTTAGTCAAATCCCCCTGACTTAGAACTTTGCGCATCTCGAGCAATGTAAGAGAAATGAGTTGACTTTTGAACTTACTTTTATTAAAATAAAATTCCACTTTTGCAGGCAAGCGATTGCATTGAGCATATGCAATAAGCCTTTAAACCCCTAGGTTACCCTAGAAGGACGAGTTTTATCTCGTGAGGGTTTGCAGTGAATACACCCACAAAATTCTTTATTGACTCAAATAATTATCAAAGTACTTAAAAATTATACAATTTAAACTTTTCAAAAAATAATCACCATAAATTCGTATTCAAATGTCTCAAACCATAGTGTGTGTGTGTGCAAAGCTAGAAATTAAACCTCAAATTTCCACCGATTGAGCATTACATTACTTTTCAAAAATTCGTTTTGATTCAAATTCTTAAGGATGCAGTCACAAATGAATCACTCTAATTTGTGGTTGTTTTCTCTCGGTATGCATTATATAAAGAGTCAATATAATGGACACAAATTCACGCATACAAAATTGAAAAAAAGGAAATGTATGGTGAAAATATCTCATCATCGGAATACAGTTATTAGGAAATGGGAAACATCATCTCTTAATCACACCATTTTAATGTCTTTTATTATCTTTTTATGTCTTAGCTCTCCATGCAGTAATTAATTTTGCCATTCGAACTCGGTTATGACTTTTCGAGTTAAAAAGTGTAAAGGGTAAAAATGGGAATGAACGAAATGTTCGGACGCGAGCAAGTAATGAATTTCTTTCTCTCTTTCGGTGTCCAATTGGAGGGAATGACCCCCGTGACAAGATAGTTCACTATGTCAGCAAACCATGGGAGAGAAGAAGTTTTGAATAGTTGCTCATCCGGGATATACTCGTCTATGGGTATTGGATCAGTAGGTACGTCGGACGAGAGCCAGGATAAATGGTTGGCAATGATGTTTTTTACTCCTTTCTTATCTTGTATCGAGAGATTAAACTCTTGTAGGAGTAGGATCCACCTAATAAGGTGTGATTTTGCATCTTTATTAGATAGAAGATATTTAAGTGCCGCATGATCTGTAAGGAAAATGATGGGCGACCCAACGATATAAGAGCGGAATTTGTCCAAAGCAAAAACAATTGCTAGTAACTCCTTCTCCGTAGTGGAGTAGTTAAATTTAGGACTAGACAATGTCCTAGTAGCATAGTAAATAACATGATCTTTCTTTTCTTTCCACTGTCCCAAAACATCCCCAATCGCGTAATCACTTGCATTACACATAAGCTCGAACGAGAGAAACCAATCCAGAGCCGGCATGATAGGAGAGGAAATTAGCATGCTCTTTAATTTATTAAAAGCCCGTTAACATGCAACAATCCACTCAAAAGGAGTATCCTTCATAAGGATATTACCCAAGGGTCTAGCAATCGCGCTAAAGTCCTTGATAAGTTGTCTGTAGAATCCAGTATGGCCCAAAAAGGATCTCACATCTTTCAGTGATTTTGGCAGGGGTAGCTTAGCTATCACTTGTATTTTTGCTCGATCAACCTCTATACCTGTGGATGAAACTACACGGCCCAGAACTACACCCTTAGTAACCATAAAATGGCATTTTTCCCAGTTGAGGACTAAGTTTTCGTCCACACAATGGAATAAAAAAATTTCAAGATTAACTAGACATTGGTCGAACGAGGGGCTAAAAATTATGAAATCCTCCATAAAAACCTCAATTCCTTTCTCTACTATATCGCTAAAGAGACTTAACATACACCATTGAAAAGTCGCAGGTGCATTACATAGTCCAAACGACATACATTTATAGGCTAATGTGCCAAAGGGACATGTAAAAGTTGTCTTTTCTTAATCAAGATATCCACTTCAATTTGATTATATCCAGAATATCTATCCAAGAAATAATAGTAAGGATGGATCGCTTCTCATTTAATCACTTGGTCAATAAAAGGCAAGGGAAAATGATCCTTTCTTATTTCGGCATTGAGTTTTTTATTAAAAAAATGCAAACATGCCACCCGGTGGTGGTGCGTTGAGGTATTAAATCTCCCTTCGCATTCTCGACCACTGTCATACCCGATTTGTTTGGGACGATCTGAATTGGGCTCACCCATTTGCTATCTGATATGGGATAGATAATCCTGATATCTAATAACATGATGATTTCTGCTCTAACCACGTCTTTCATGGTTGGATTTATTCGCCTTTGCATTTCTCTCAATGGCTTTACGTCCTCCTCGAGGTGGATTTTATGGGTACAAATCAAGGGACTTATACCTTTTAAATCTTCTATTAACCAACCAAAATCACCTCTGTGCTTCCTTAAAACCTCCAACAACTTACCCTCTTTCTCTTCTTCTAGGCCAGAAAAGACAACAACAGGAAATGTCTCTCCCTCTCCTAGAAAAGAATATTTAACATTAGGAGGGAGTTTCTTTAACTCGAGATAAGGAAATGTATCTTCAGAGGGAATCATTTTTTACACCCATGGGGGTAACTCCTAAAATCTAGATACCCAGTTAACATCTCTCAATTCTTCCAACTTCACTTTTTCTTGTAACAACACTCTCAACTCCTCATCTTCACGCTCAAACTTAGTATAAGAATACTTCTTCTCAAAACTCTGTACTAAAAAGACTTCTAGCGCATCCCTACCTATGATTTTCTCAATGGGCTCATCCACTACTTCATCGATAAGGTCAACCGCATGAACTTCATCTTCATCACCCATTTGATTGCAAACATTGAAGATATTGGTCTCGAGGGTCATATTCCCAAAAGTGAGATGCATTTGCCCATTCTGCGTGTTAATCAAAGCATTAGTAGTAGTAGTAGTAGTAGTAGCTAAAAATGGGAGGCCTAAAATTATGGGAACATGATTGCTAGATAGGAAAGAAAGCTCCGTATCCCAATTTACAAAGTCTACAGGAAAGTACAATGTGTCAACTTGAACTATCAAGTCCTCCACAATACCTCGAGGTACCTTGACCATGCGATCTGCTAATTGTAGAGTGATTCGGGTAGGATTAAGATCACCTAAATCAAGCTACTTATAAATGGAGTATGGGAGGATATTCACACTCACGCCTAAATCAAGCAAGGCTTTTTCAACTCTACGTTCTCCAATCACACACGAGATTGTGGGTGCACCAGGATCTTTAAATTTGGGAGGAAGATCATTCAACAGGACAAAACTCTCATTTTGTGCTAAAAATACGTTCTTCTTCACCTTAAGCCTTCATGTGATAGTTAAAAGATCTTTAATGACTTTGGCATAGGCGGGAATTTTCTGGATGGCATCTAAAAATGAAAAGTTAAGCTTCACTTGCTTAAGAACATCTAGCACTTCAGTACGGGAAGTTCCCTTTCGAGGTTGTGATAAGCGTTGAGGAAAGGGAGTAGCAGAGGGCGGTTTTAATTCAACTTTAGGCTCGCCATCTTCATCATTTCCATCCTCATATAACAGAGGCTCATCGGACTCTGTGTTGTCAATCGAAAGCTATTTAGCCTTTAGTTCTTTAGGTGGGGGAGGTGATAGATCAACTACTCGACCATTTTGCAGAGTGGTAAGAGATTTGCATTGCTCTTGTGATTCCAATGATGTAGAGATAATAGTAGTTTTCTCTTGAGGAGGTCTTTGACCTTGAGCCTGAAATTTACCCTTCTCTTGGATATTCAATGCAACTTGAAACCTAGAGATGCTAGTATGAATTTCAGTGAATATTCGATCATACCTTATGTTGTTATCCTTTTGTGATTGAACGAATTGATTCAAGTTATCCTAAATAGATTGCCTAGGTGGGGTAACATACGGACCAGGAGATGGTGCTTGCCTTTGGGGATGCATATGAGGCACTTGCTGAAATTGAGGAGGAGTTGAGGTAAAGCAACATGTGAAGTAGGATTTATCACTCCTTGTTATTGCCCATAGATTAAACCAAGATGATTCCTCCAAGATGGATTGCATGCGTTCCCTTGAGGAGTGTTAAAATTTCCTCGAAACCCACTTATAGCTTCCACTTGCTCAGTGTACATTACCTTATAGGCGGGTATAGCAGGACATCCTTTATGGAATGAACTGCCTCACAAATAACACACACCTTCTCTTGGATAGGTCCTGTAGCATCTCTCAATCGAACCTCAAGTATGTCTTTTAAATTATTTTCCAACTAGTCAAGTGGACGATCTAACAAAGTGTCCTTATCCAGTTGATAAATATCGGATGCAACAGACGAGTTGGAGACTTGTCGATGTCTATTTTGGCTATTGGGGTCAGAAACGTCCCATGCCTGAGTGGTCTCGACTACATATTTCAAATGAGCCTCAGCATCGCTAGAGTCGAGCTCCCAAAATGGTCTTTCACACATTGTTTGCATGAGTTATTTAGACGCTACAGATTCCCTTGATGAAAGAATAAAATGAGATGGTGTTTTTTAAACCCATGGTGTGGGCAAGCTCTAAATAACTCTTGAAAACGATCCCAACATTTTTCAAAGGCTTCATTCTCATTTTGGCGGAAAGCTTGGATGGACCTTGACATAGTTGGTTTTATGTTGTGGAAATAATTTGGAGAGAAATTTAGTTTGCATATCTCTCCATGACAGAACAGAGTTCGCGGGTAAAGACCATAGTGTAACACCCCGCCCGCCCGGGGAGAGTGGAGCGGAGCGCTACTCGATAATACTAAATCAAATCCACAATAATAAGGTATAAAGAATCTAAAAATCCCACAATATAAAATATAAGAGAAATCCACTAATCTCAAATCTCTTCAAATTAAATACAACCAAAAATCCCTCGAAATATAACAACTATCTATCCCGAAATAAGATACAAATCTCTAATGCTTTGTACATCAAAATAAATACAATCTTCTCAACTTGTTCTCTCGAATAATCTTCCCAAAATAATCCTCGCAAAAATCAATCTCCATAGCGCCCCAAAATCCGCGCTAACCCGGCACTAAAAGAAAATATGGGGAAGTACACAATACAAAAGGAAGATGCTCAACAAAAATGTTAGCAATGAACAAAACGTCACAATACGAATAAGAATATTCAAATCAAATGCAAATCTCAATTGCATTTTATCAATAAATTTTGCAACAACACATTAACCGAGTCAGCAGGCCTCACCCCATCCGCATATGCTTTATCAAGTCATAGACTTTGGAAGGAGGAATTTTGGCGGGTGCCCAACGTTTGTGCCATATTAAAATCTCATGACAACGTGCTCAATGACAACATGAATAATACCACATGAATAAAAATAATTCCAACAATTATTTTTCCAGATTTCAAAGAAATTAACAATTCAAATATGAGTTCAATTAAACATGAAATCAATGGAATAACTCTCGAGATATTTAAAAAGCATATTGTGTAAAACCCCATACCTCAAACCACCAAAAGATCCAACAATAATTCTGCATAGAAATCACAGAATAAGTCACCAAAAATCTTCTCCAAAGATCACCAAAAGCTCCTCCAAGCACAACCTCAAAACAACCCCAAGAACAACTCCAAAAACCTAAGGTTGAATACATAAATCAAAGGGATTATTTGTGTATAAAAGAGTGGAATTAAAAATATGTTTGCTGCCAAAAAGTTGTACAAAAAAAGGCAAAGAAAAAGAGTTGTAAAGAAATCAAAATCTTCAAAAACTGCTTGCTGCGCACGTTTTCGGCTGGGGTCAATCGATCAACCCCTAGGCGTCGATCGATCGATCACCCAGGAAAACTGACAGTTCACCTAAAAAATGCCTATAAGGCAAAATATTATAAAATCAATATAAAATCCGTTTTAACTTCATTTTCGAAACCGTTTGAAATTCTCGCCTTTAAAAATAATAACCAACAAGTTTGTGACACCCCTCGCCTAATTAAATACCGGGTGATCAGTCCTTTATTAAATTATAATCAAGGTGAACGGTTGGTTCATTCTTATCATCACTGTCGCAAAAATAATTTTTTTTTAAACACCCTCAATAATTAAGCTAAGTGACAAAATCATTTTTAAGACATCAATTTCCAAGTTTCATTTAAAAACCAACATTTAAACTTTACATAATTCATAGTTTAAGAATCATCCAACAACTATACTGGAACATATAATCCAAACAATTTAAACATCCAACTAATTAATTCCAGCTTTAAAACTTAAGGAGAACATTCTGATGGTAATAAATTCAAATGTAAAAATACTGGAAATAAACGAATCACAATCTCAGATAAAACAACTGAATAATGGAAAAGGGCGACACATGCCCAACTGGATAAAATAGTGCTAGAAGTGGAATCAATAATGAGGTCGTCTAAGCAAGAGGCCTGCAACTCCCACCTAAGTTGCAGCGCGTTCCTTACAAAGGATCCAATGCAAGACGCCCCTGTGGCTGGGCACCTGTAATATATACATACATATATATATATATATATATATAAGAGAGAAGAGAAAACAGGAAACGGGTCAGAGCCCAATTATAAAACAGTTTAAAATTAGTTTAGCAAGTATTTAAAATGCTTACCGGCTAATGCAACCAACATATTAGTACGATGCTCCCTTGAGAAACTCTCACCTCTCTTCTAATGTGCACACCTATCGCACTAATACTCCCAACAGTTTAACTTATCTTAAGTTACTCATAAGATTTCATGCCGACAATTTCAATTGTTAAGGAAGTTAATTTTATTGAACAATAAAGTTCTCACATAAGCCTCATTTGATTATAAAGTTTCTCAGTAACGCATCATACTTTTCAAACACTAATTCCCAAGTTCAAATAATTATTCAATTCTTACTTACCATAGTCACAGTAGGTAGCTCCCAAATTCCAGGTTTAAATATATATATATTAATACTCATATAATATATATATTCTAACGGCACCCCACATAAAATTTATGATGCGGGCATACTCTGCTATCCAGTCCCCGTATCACTCGTACTAAGGGAAATACAAGTTCGGAATCACTCTCAAACTGTATTAACACAAAACACATACAAAATTGAGGCGAAGTATAGTTCAAAGTCACTAAGAGGTCAGCACATACCCTCACGTCTCTTAAGACCGACTGACTATCGATCTGATAGCCTGTAACAAGGATTCCTATGGTCTAGGGTACAAGTAAATATCCCCCATAAAGGTCCCATCGAGATAAGACTGTACAAGCACGGTAACCTCAGGGATAGCAAGTAGCGCGGGCATGATTTTCACAAGTATATAGTATATGCATAAACACAGTCATATATGTATACTACTATTCCCATATCAAATTTAGGTACACTCTCACAACCCATAATTATGATATTTATCCTTATTGCGCATTACTAGTTTATCACGTAAAACGGTTTGTCTCTTATTCTTATTTATGGGATTATTCCAACTTACTACGTAACACTCGTAAATTCCTATCTCCCCAAGTGAAATTTCAGTAGGTACTTATTTATTTTATAATGTAACTTCCTTACGAGTCTCACCCTTTAACATAAGTTCCCATTGTTCCTTAAGTATAAAACACCCCCATGAAATGTAAATCTCGTCTCACATTAAAGGTTCCATAATTTAAATGAAGTCCTACTGCCACCTTTACATCCCAAAATGTTTTAATAGAAATGTCCAAAGATTACTACTCACAATTATCACACAGTAGATGATTTAAGCACAATATAACCATTCGTTCATTTAATTAATTATATATTTATTAAAATATGATACGGCACCCCGAGTCACAGCTGCGGTGCAATGCATTACTCTGCTATCATGTCCCATCATCGCTGGGCGCCGAATAGGGGACTAAAGGTTAGGTAAGGATTCCTCGAACCACAAACAACAACATACAAATTGGAGGCGAAAATAGTTCTCGTATCCATGGGTCACGCACATACCTACGTACCCACAGTCAATGGACTTATGAACTCCCCGATAAGTCTTTCATAGACCTATGTTCTTGAGCGACAAATCAAAGATCCCATGGGTCCATCAGGATATGACTGCCCTCACGCGCAAACCTCCCGTCGATAGCAAGTAAGCTAGGTATGTCATACACATAAATCATCATTCAATCAAATAGGCATTATCATACCTATAATATAATATCAATAAGGTACTCACATTACCCTTAGATAATTCCCATACGTAGCATTATATCTCTTTAAATTTAATCATCCCCGAGCCTCACTCATTACTTAAGGTTCAAATAGGTTTTTCCCTCAACATTTATTCAGTAAGAAATCACTAATATCCTACTGGTCCATCTCATCTTATCTCCCGAATTACCAATAATTAAACTCTCCTTTAATTAGGGTTATAACCGATTGTTTCTAATTTCTTATAAACACATCCTCTATCACATAGGATTGAATACCTTCATCACATGGCTCATAGTTTATAGTGCTTCATTCACACTATATGACTTAACAACAAAATCAACATCCCCGCATCCTATAACATCTCTCCACTCCCGATGTCGTTAAGGTTCATGCGCGAAGCGTCTCTCAAAGAGAAATCCAAACAAGGAACCCCTCCAATACACTTTTATTTAACTTTGTCGATCGTGGAGGTCCGTCAACTTCAAATACTCAAAAGGAATAACCTCATCCCCTCTTTCCACCAAATGTGATTTGAACTCCCATCTCTATCCAGGAGCAATACCACTAAGCGCTTGTACTACACTCAGTCCTTGTGCAATTAATAATGAGCTTAAACTCACACCTCGATGTTAAAAATGTAACCCTAAGGATACCAAGGTATTATATTAAATCTCCTCTACCGGACCTATCCTTAATCCTCATTCATACAAATTAAAATCCAACACATGAATCTAGCAACATAAATTTCTTTCAATTTACTTATCAGAATTTTAATCACTTAAATCCCAATCGCATTAATTTTATTCTTTCCTAGGGCTTACTAAACCTCCTTAAGTCCCATTATATCCAATTAATAATCACCAAAGATTTAGAAAAGGTTCGGGATAAGAACAAGCATTAAAAAGAAACAACTTCAAAGATTCTGGGGAGGACGATCGATCGATCGCCCAGATAACAGCCCAGTTTTCTGCATTTCTTCTACTACGGGTTTAACCATTTTTTATCATTCAAACCTTAATATTATGAGCCCAAATGACTTATAATCATTACTACATGATATATCAACATATATAAATGAATTCTAATGCTCTAAACATCCTAGAATCATCAAGATATTGAATTAAAAGCATGTTTCTATCCTCTTTTTCCATAAAATTATCAACATAATATCTTCAAGAACACACCAATGGTTTTTAGAATTTCTCCAATAGATGTATGATTATTTTGTGGATTACTAACTACCTACAACATGAGTTTGATTCCAATATATTTTCAGATTCCAGAAATCCATTAATCAACTCTATCTTTTCATCTTCCAACATGAAAAATCATCTCTTTTTATAACTACTCTAACATGGACAATATACAAACTTAGATTGAAAATATAAAACACTTGCCTCTAATGAAGATCTGATCCTTTGGTGTAGTATATTACAGGTGGTTCTCCCTTCTCCGGTCAACTTCTGGTGGTGGTTGGTGGTGGTAACCTTTGGTCTTTAGTTCTCCTCCTTTCCAATCAAGTTTTTCTCTTCCCAAGAAAACTTTCAATCTCTCTAAGAAAATAACCTTGCAATTTTGTGTATAAGAGATGAATGAACCCACGTTCAACTAATACCCGAATACTTATAATAAGACAAAATTCGAATCACTATTCATCTCCCTTGTAAAAATAACCAAAATTCCCTTTTGGGTTGTCTTTTCATTTGAAAATGACCCGAGACACAAATTCAACATCCAAATAGACTTTTCAGACTATTTCAAACCTTTCGGATGCAACGACGCAGTCAAAATGACTATAAGGTCGATAGAAAATAAATTTCTTTTTTTAATTTAATAAATTGGTCCCGACACGTCCCATACCGCGTCCGACTAAAAATCCAAATTACTGAATTAATATCACACAGCCATATCAATAGCATCACATCCATATATTACCTAAATATCTTTGAGTAATATTCAAAATCATCCATTTTAATATCCACAATTCGGATAAAACCCAAATGAATTAATTAATAATAAAATCCAGTTAATCCATTAATTTAAAATATAACCCGTTTTAAAAGTCATAAAAATTACGGGGTATTACATACTCCCCCCCTTATAACAGAATTTCGTCCCGAAATTCAGGAATATAAATCATACTAGAAAGGTCGACTTTGAGTATTAATCTCACATCGCAAGAAATCTAAGTAGTACCGCCCACACAGTACATTAACGAAAATCCCCATCGATGTTATACGCCCAACCTCACCATATAGTTTCAACTGAATCGAATTCAAACTATAACCAATCTTCCCTATACCATCCTCGTGACAAAGTTTGGAAAAAATAATGATCCGCACTTATTAAAAAAATAAATCTTGAAGTCACAACTACTTACAATTTCACAATTGTGAAAACTACTACCATTCAACCATCCAAGGTGCCCATATACCCTATCGTATAACTTTCATTATAATATTTATCGCAAAGGTTATAAACTCATATCCTAAAGACCTAATGTATTTTGACTCCCAACGGTTATTAGTTTCATGCGCGGGGTGTCTCGCAAGCGAAATCTAAATAAGGACCCCCCCCCCCCCCCCCGATACACTACTACCTAAAGTAGTCGGTCATCGAAACTCCTCAGGTCCTTAGTCAATAGTTTATAACCTCTCTCTACAGGTTTTATCGATCAAATATAGTCTACTCATCTACTCTCTTATTAAAGACAAGATGCTAACTATAGTAGTACACACGCTCTCAAATACCAGAAGTTAATCCACGCCGCTAGTCACATCATGTTATAAGGGGGAAGTATGTAATACCCCGTGATTTTAATGACTTTTAAAATGGGTAATATTTTAAATTAATGGATTAATTGGATTTTATTATAAATTAATTCATTTGGATTTTATCCGAATTGTGGATATTAAAAATGTATGATTATGAATATTACTTAAAGATATTTAGGTAATATATGAAAGTGATGTTATTGATATGGCTGTGTGATATTAATTCGGTAATTTGAATTTTAAGTCGGACGCGGTATGGGACGTGTCGGGACTAAATTGTGAGATTAAATAAGAAACTTATTTTTATATCGAACTTATAGTCATTTTGACTGTGTCGTTGCATCCGAAAGGGTTGAAATAGTCCGAAAATTCTATTTGGATGTTGGTTTTGGGTCTAGGGTCATTTGGAAATGAAAAGACAACCCAAAAGGGCATTTTGGTTATTTTTACAAGGGGGATGAATAGTGATTTCGGATTTTGTCTTATTATAAATATTTGGAGATTAGTTGTACGTAGTTCAGTCTTCTCCTCTACACAAAAATGGAGAGGTCATCTTTTGAGAGAAAGTGAAAGGTTGCTTGGGAAGAGAAAAGCTTTCTTGGGAAGGAGGAGAACTAAAGACCAAAGGTCACCACCACCACCGGAAGTCCACTGGAGAAAGGAGAACCACCAGTAATATACTACACCAAAGGATCAGATCTTCATTAGAGGCAAGTGTTTGATATTTTCAATCTAAGTTTGTATATTGTCCATGTTAGAATAGTTATAAAAAGAGATGATTGTTCATGTCGGAAGATGAAAAGATAGAGTTGATTAATGGATTTCTGGAATCAGAAAATATATAGGAATCAAACTCATGTTGTTGGTAGTTAGTAATCCAATAAATAATCATACATCTATTGGAGAAATTCTGAAAACCATTAGTGTGTTCTTGAAGATATTATGTTGATAATTTTCTGGAAAAAGACGATAGAAACATGCTTTTAATTCAATCTCTTGATGATTGTAGGATGTTTAGAGCATTATAATTCATTTATATATGTTGATATATCATGTAGTAAGGATTATAAGTCATTTGGGTTGATAATATGAAGGTTTGAATGATAAAAAATGGTTAAATCCGTAGTAGAAGAAATGCAGAAAACTGGATTGTTATCTGGGCGATTGATCGATCGACTCCCTGCCTTCGATCGATTGACCTCCCCATAATCTTTGAAGTTGTTTCTTTTTAATGCTTGTTCTTATCCCGAACCTTTTGTAAGTCTTTGGTGATTATTAATTGGATATTTTGGGACTTAGGGAAGATCAATAAGCCTTAGATGAGAATCGAATTAATGTGATTGGGATTTAATTGATTAGAATTATGATAATTAAATTGAAAGAAATTCCGGCTGCTAGATTTATCTAGTGGATTCTAACTGGTATGCATGAGGATTAAGGATAGGTCTAGTAGGGGATATTTAATATAACACCTGGGTAGTCTTAGGGTTACAATTTGAATATTAAGGACTTAGTTTAAGCTCATTATTGATTGCGCAAGGACTGAATGTAATACAAGAGGTTAGTAGTATGGCTCCTGTATAAAGATGGGAGTTCAGATCACATTTGGTTGAAAGAGGAGGATGAGGTTATCCCGATTGCGTATTTGAAGTTGACGGACCTCCACGATCAACAAGGTTAAGTAGTAGTGTATTGGAGGGGTTCCTTATTTTGATTTCGCTTTGCGAGACGCTCCGCGCATGAACCTTAACGACGTCGGGAGTGAAGAGATCTAATAGGATGCAAGGACCCGATGTGAAAATGATTTTGAAAACATCAAGTATTTAACAAGTGAAATAAAGCATTTATTATGTACATGTTAGTATTCCAACTCTCACTTGCTATTATCACCTCTCATCTAGAGTGCACACTTAACGTTTCCTATTAACCTCCTAGTTAATGGTTCCTCTTCACCAATTCCATAATATGATTCCATTCCCATATCATAACCCCGTATGTCCCATACCATACGTTATATAATTATTCTTATACATTTCTCATTTATATGAATCGTTTCTCATTAACACAAATCGTTTCACATTAATATGAATTAATCTCTTCAATAAATATTCATTAATCTTACTTCAATTCTTTTCTCAATTCAACATTATTTACAATTACCATGTAGTAGATGATTTAACCACAATATAACCATTCATTCATTTAATTCATTATATATATATATATATATTCATATATAATACCGCACCCCAAGTCACCGCTGCGGTGCAATGCATTACTCTGCTATTATGTCTCATCATCGCTGGTCGCCGAATAGGGGACTAAAGGTTCAGTAAGGATTTCTCGAACCACAAAAAACAACATTCAAATTAGAGGCGAACATAGCTCTCGTGTCCATGGGTCACGCACATACCTACGTTCCCATAGTCAGCGGACTTATCAACTCCCCGATAAGTCTTTCATAGACCTATGTTCTTGAGCGACAAATCAAAGATCCCATGGATTCATCAGGATATGAGTGCCCTCACGCGCAAACCTCCCGTCAATAGCAAGTAAGCTAGGTATGTCATACACATAATCACCAATCAATCAAATAGGCATTATCATACCTATATATAATATCAAAAAAGTACTCACATAACCCTAAGATAGTTCCCATACGTAGCATTATATCTCTCAAATCCTACCTATTAAAATATTATGACTTTACTTCTTTAATTCAATTTCCTCGAGCCTCACTCATTACTCAAGGTTCAAATAGGTTTCTCCTCAATATATTTATTCAGTAAGAAATCATAAGTATCCTACTAATCCACAACATCTTATCTCCCGAATTACTACGAATTAAACTCTCATTTAATAAGGGTTATAACCGACAGTTTCTAATCTCTTATAAACACATATTATATCAACAAAGATTGAATATCATCATCACATGGCTCATAGTCTATAGTGTTTCATTCACACTATATGACTTATCAACAAAATCAACCTCCTTGCATCCAATAACATCTGTCCACTCTCGACGTCGTTAAGGTTCATGCGCGGAGCGTCTCGCAAAGCGACATCCAAAAAAGGAACCCCTCCAATACACTACTACTTAACTTTGTCGGTCGTGGAGGTCCGTCAACTTCAAATACGCAACCGGGATAACCTCCTCTCCTCTTTCAACCAAATTTGGTCTGAACTCCCATCTCTATCCAGGAGTCATACAACTAAGCGCTTGTACTACACTCGGTCCTTGGCCAATAAATAATGAGCTTAAACCCAGTCCTTGATGCTCAAATTGTAACCCTAAGGCTACCCAGGTGTTATATTAATTCTCCCCTACTGGACCTATCCTTAATCCTCATGCATACTAATTAAAATCCAATACATGAATCTAGCAACCGAGTTTAAGTTCCCATATAAATATACGTCTATATATTAGTCACACATATAATATATATACTAATGGCACCCCCACATAAGATCTATGGTGCGGGCATACTCTGCTATCAAGTTCCCGTATCACACAAACTAAGGGAAATACTAGTTCGGAATCACTCTCGAACTGTATTAACACAAAATACATACAAATAGAGGCGAAGCATAGTTCCAAGTCACTAAGAGGTCAGCACATACCCTCACGTCTTTTAGGACTGTCTGACTATCAATCAGATAGCCTATACCAAGGAGTCCAATGTTCTAGGGTACAAGTCAATATCCCCCATAAAGGTCCCATCGAGATAAGACTGGCCCGACGCGGTAACCTCCGTGATAGCAAGTAGTGCGGGCATGATTTTTACACATATATAATATAAGGGCATACTCATAGCCCATACAATACATTCCATAGGTAGTATATTTATATCTTGGATATCCTATGCATTTATCAATTTTACCAATCCCCAATATTTTATTTTCTGAACTTTTCTCACTGCACAATGATTATATCAACAACCTCGATATATATATTATTTATATCTCTTCTCAATATTTTATGGCTATAATATCCAAACTCTTATAGCGATAGCCAATAGCCTCGAATATTCTCATTCACAATAATATAAGCCGTCACACAATTAAAATACCTCAATACGTATTCCCTTATTTAATATTCAAATCACACCTAAATATCTCTTTAAGTATTATTCCTCACGAACACTCCTATTTGGGTAAATCTTAGATTTTACTTTCAACAAATCCAAAATACACGCCTTACTAAAAAAAATATTTATAAGTCCCCACACTATTTTTAGGAACCCCAAATATTTATCTCCAAACAATTTCAGCCTTTTATTTTTCCAATTTTCGAGTGCATTTTCGAGTTGGTGATTTCGCCCCGGAACTCCCATCTTATAAAAATCATAAAAATTTGAAGAAAGATCAGAAAAATATGCAGTCAATGCCCACGCGACTGTATCGAAAAGATCTACAACTTTTATGCTTTGATCGAGAGCTGAATCGGCGGTCTTCCTATCCGAAATAGTCCGTAAGTGACGTTGGTCACTATTCACCTTCTTCTCCAAAAATCCAAACCTCCATTAAAACACCTCCAAGCTTTTTATCTCCTCTCTCAGCATCATTCAACCTCAAATAACCATAAATACACACATTTAAAGGGTTCTAATCATCCTAGAATGCAGATCCAACAATTAATTTCAATTAATTTCAAGTTTCTCAAATTGGGTATTACTCGAGTTATATCTGTTTTAATCTTCCGAAAACCCATTTAATCCACGAAATTTCAACCCAAAAATCTTTAGTTTTATACCAACTACAATATGAGAAATTAAACACACTAAATCATAAAGCAAGTTAAACACTTGCCTCGTGGATTAAATTCGACGACCACGAGTCGAATCCCGCGAATTTTGGTCCGAAAAATCCTTTTCTTCTTTCCTTTCTTCTTCTTTCTTCTCTTCCTTATCTCTTCTCTCTTCTATCTCTTAGGGGAGAATTTGGGAAAGAATGAGGACTCCCACCTCTTTAAAATCCGAAATTAGGTGTGTACCCAATTGTTAAATGACTCGTGTACTCGTTTACGAGTTCCTACAAGTCCAAAAATGCTCGAAACCCAAATACTACCCCCGGGTACTCTATTTTGACTATCTCGGCCATTCCGAATCCAATGGAGGAGTCAAAATCTCCATCTGAGTCACTTAACTAAAATTCACTATTTTGACCCAACACGTTCAATATGCGTATTTTCCAATTTAAAATATTTCCTTTGTCGCTTTACCCAACTTGCGACATGTAATTAAAAAATAATCCACTCATATACTGAGTCTCATAAGAAAATATAATCCATGTAAATATTAATCCGACACTCGAAAATTAATATTTACTATTCACTTTATAATATTGAATTTATTTGATTTCACTCATTAATCCCAGAATTACTATTCATAATAATTCCTCAAGTTACCAAATTAAATCCATTGTGTAATTTAAATACCTTTAAAAGTGTGGGGTATTACATACTTCCCCCTTTACAATAGAATTTCGTCCTCGAAATTCGGATATAGCCTGTACCACTACTCTAGGATCGGTATATACATTACGTCCTAGTTTGACCAAATTTAGATATAGCCTAACACAATGGTATCCCACTATAATCCATCCATCTCAAGGTGTATTCTCATATATATATTGTCTCCGCATCTCTATATATTTACATAAATCTTGCACTTTTTTATTAAGACGACTTGGCGCAAAGTATTTATTATTAATACCATGTCTACTAGTCTCACACAGTAGAAATATTCACAAATCCATATATATACATATAGGCATATCATCCCTATATATATATATACACACACACTAATCCTGAACCCCGGAGTTAACACCCATTAGTGCTCTTAATAATAACATCACATAATAGGCATACACACATCCTATTAATATTCATAGGCATATTACCAACCTAATCATACACTTATCATACGTATTTTATTCTCATCGCTACGTATTGTATAAACATTCAGATTACTATCTCTCTCGTAATCTCCAAGTTAAATTCCCTATACCGAATAATAATATATATATCGATGCTGTTGATATAATCATTGTGCGGTGAGAAAAACTCAGAAAATAATATATTGAAATTTGGTAAAATTGATAAATGCGTAGGATATCCAAGATATAAATATACAACATATGGGATGTATTGTATGGGCCATGAGTATGCCCTTATATGATATATGTGTAAAAATCATGCCCGCGCTACTTGCTATCACAGAGGTTACCATGTCGGGACAGTCTTATCTCGATGGGACCTTTATGGGGGATATTGACTTGCACCCTAGAACATAGGACTCCTTTGTACAGGCTATCTGATTGATAGTCAGACAGTCATAAGAGACGTGAGGGTATGTGCTGACCTCTTAGTGACTTGAAACTATGCTTCGCCTTCGTTTGTATGTGTTTTGTGTTAATACAGTTCGAGAGTGATTCCTAACTAGTATTTCCCTTAGTTTGTGTGATACGGGGACTTGATAGCAGGGTATGTCAGCACCATAGATCTTATATGGGGTGCCTTTATTATATATATATTATATGTGTGACTAATATATATACGTATATTTATATGGGAACTTTCTACTGTGCGTATAAGTAGATAAGTAAGGAATAAATGCTTCAACTTTATAACGATACAAGGGGTTTCTTAACCAGGGTGAAATAGTGCAATATATTGTTATATAAATTGATGTGTATGCATAAAGAGAATAATGTGCGTATACCGAATTCTTGTTTGGTTTCCTATATGGATAACTAACATACTTGTTGCGAAAAGTATATTGTATATATATGAGATGAGATATCATATAACCTAACCCTGTATAAAAAGGAGAAGAATGAATAAAGTTATATACTCCTTCCGGTAGATTTATATCCGGATTTATATGAATATGGATCATAGCTTCTAATGAGAACTATCAATAAATACGGGATGGTATAAATATGTTATGTACTGAAGGCCTAATGGATCCTGATGATCAACATTGTCACGTAGTAGTGTATCGGAAGGGGTACCTTGTTCGGATTTCGCTTCGCGAGACACCCCACGTACGAACATAACGTAATGTTTGAAATGGGGAGAAGTTTAGTCCTTAGTACCCGAATTGATGAGGTTTATTAGAAGATGGGTAATTACATTAGTTAGGCAGAGTAGCTTAACTTGGTTGTTTAAAAAGGTATGCGCTAGTTGTGCACTGTTAGAAGAGGGGTGAGGTGTATCTCATGTGAGAGCGATACCAGTTTAAATATGAGAAATAACATATTTTAAAATATGGATTTTAATCACTTGCTAAAATGTTTTCTAAAATCGGGATCTGACCCGTTTATCTATTTTCCCTGTTGCTATATCTATATATATATAGGTGTCCAGACACAAGGATGCCTAGATGATGATTCTTTCGAGTCAGAGGTTTGCTGCAGCTACCACCTGTGACACCCTACCTAATAAAATACCGGGCGATCACTCCTATATCAAATTCAAACTGGAGTCTCATATGGTTCATTCTTAGCATCACTATCGAAAAATAATTTTATTACTAATATCCTATTAGGCTGGCGTCAAACTTTTAATTGACTAATCTTTTTAACCAAACCATTCAAATAAAAACAATTACAACATTTTATATGCATCAACTAAAATGAAATAAAATAAAATAACCGAACACTCGGTACAATAATACAACCAAATCGAATGCCGCACTAAAAGGCGATAAAAGAATAAATGAGTACAGTTGGGCCATAAGCCCGAATATTGCTATAATACCTCGTATCTAGATCTCAATGATAGAAGCGTCTAATATAAACCTAGTTTCATCCACAGCTGCTACAGCAAACGTCTGACTCGAAAGAATCACCATCCAGGAGTCCCTGTGTCTGGACACCTATATATATATAGATAGATAGATAGATATAGCAAGAGGGCAAAATAGATAAACGGGTCAGAGCCCGAGTTTTGAAAACATTTTAACAAGTGCTTAAAATCCATATTTTAAAAATATGTTATTTCTCATATTTAAGCTGGTATCGCTCTTACATGAGATGCACATCACCCCTCTTCTAATAGTGCACACCTATCGCATACCTTTTTAAACAACATAGTTAAGCTACCCTGCCTAACTAATGAATTACCCATCTTCTAATAATCCTCATCAATTCGAGTACTAAGGACTAAACTTCTCCCCATTCCCAACATTACGTTACATTCGTGCGTCGGGTGTCTCGCGAAATGAAATCCAAATAAGGAACCCCCTAATACACTACTACGTGACAACGTTGATCATCGGGATCCATTAGGCCTTTAGTACATACCATATCCGGATATAGATCTACCGGAAGGAGTATATCACTTTATTCATTCTTCTCATTTTTATACAGGGTTAGGTTATATGATATCTCATCTCATATATGTAAAATATACTATTCGCAACAAGTATATTAGTTATCCATATAGCACACCAAATAAGATTTCGGTATACACACATTATTCTCTTTATGCGTACACATCAATTTATATATCAATATATAAGACTATTGCACCCTGGTTAAGAAACTCCTTGTACCGTTATAAAGTTCTCGTACACTTATAATAAAGTTGAAGCATTTATTTCTTGCTTATCTACTTATACGCAGAGTAGAAAGTTCCCATATAAATATACGCATATATATTAGTCACACATATAATATATATACTAACGGAACCCCACATAAGATCTATGGTGGTGGCATACTCAGCTATCAAGTCCCCATATCACACAAACTAAGGACAATACTAGTTTGGAATCACTCTCGAACTGTATTAACACAAAACACATACAAATGGAGGCGAAACATAGTTCCAAGTCACTAAGGGGTCAGGACATACCCTCACATCTCTTAGGACTATCTGACTATCAATCAGATAGCATGTACCAAGGAGTCCTATGTTCTAGGGTACAAGTCAATATCCCCCATAAAGGTCCCATCGAGATAAGACTGTCCAGACGCGGTAACCTCCGTGATAGCAAGTAGCGCGGGCATGATTTTTATACATATATAATATAAGGGCATACTCATAGACCATATAATATATTCCATACATAGTATATTTATATCTTGGATATCCTACGCATTTATCATACCAGTCCCCAATATTTTATTTTCTGAGCTTTTCTCACCGCACAATGATTATATCAACAACATCGATATATATTATTTATATATGTTCTCAATCTTTTATGGCTATAATTTCCAAACTCTTATAGCGATAGAAATTAGCCTCGAATATTCTCATTCACAATAATATAAGTCGTCACACAATTAAAATACCCAAATCCGTATTCCCTTATTTAATATTCAAATCACAACTAAATATCTCTTTAAGTATTATTCCTCACGAACACCCCTATTTAGGTAAATCTTGGATTTTACTTTCAACTAATCCAAAATACACGCCTTACTAAAAAAAACATTTAGAAGTCCCCACACTATTTTTAGGAACCCCAAATATTAATCTCCAAACAATTTTAGCCTTTTATTTTTCCAATTTTTGAGTGCATTTTCGAGTTGGTGATTTCACCCCGGAACTTCCATCTTATAAAAATCCTAACAATTCGAAGAAAAATCAGAAAAAATACATGGTTGGCGCCTATGCGACCGTATCGAAAAGATCTACAACTTTCATGTTTTGACCAAGAGCTTAATCAACCGTCTTCCTGTCCAAAATAGTCCGGAAGTGAGGCTGATCACTATTCACCTTCTTCTCCAAAAATCCAGACTTCCATTAAAACACCTCCAAGTTTTTTATCTCCTATATCATCATCAACCAACCTCAAACAACCATAAATACACATATAGAAAGGGTTTTAATCATCCTAGAACCCATATTCAACAATTAATTTCAATAAATTCCAAGTTTCTCAAATTGGGTATTAATCGAGTTATATCCGTTTTAATCTTCCGAAAACCCGTTTGATCCACGAAATTTCAACCCAAAAATATTTTGTTTTATACCAACTACAATATGAGAAATTAACACACTAAATCATAGAGCAAGTTAAACACTTGCCTCGTGGATTAAATCCGACGGCCACGAGTCGAACCCCGCGAATTTTGGTCGGAAATCTCTTATTTTCTTATCTTTTCTTTCTTCTTCTTTCTTCTCTTCTTTCTCTCTTATCTCTCTCTCTCTTAGGGCTAATATTTGGGGGAAATGAGGGCTTCCATCTCTTTAAATCCAAACTTGGGTATATACCCAATTGTTAAATGACTCGTGTACTCATTTACGAGTCCCTACTAGTCCAAAAATGCCCGGAACTCAAATACTACCCCCACGTACTCTATTTTGACTAACTCGACCATTCCAAACCCAATGGACCAGTCAAAATCTCCATCCGAGTCACTTTACTAAAATTCACTATTTTGACCCAACACGTCCAATACGCATATTTTTCCAATTTAAAATATTTCCTTTGTCGCTTTACCCAACTTGCGACACTAATGCTCAGTCCCCGTATCACTTGTACTAAGGGAAATACAAGTTCAGAATCACTCTCAAACTGTATTAACACAAAACACATACAAAATTGAGGCGAAGCATAGTTCCAAGTCACTAATAGGTCAGTACATACCCTCATGTCTCTTAGGACCGTCTGACTATCGATCCGATAGCCTGTACCAAGTATTCCTATGTTCTAGGGTACAAGTCAATATCCCCCATAAAGGTCCCATCGAGATAAGACTCTCCCAGCGGGGTAACATCAGGGATAGCAAGTAGCGCGGGAATTATTTTCCCACGTATATAGTATATGCATAAACACAGTCATATATGTATACTACAATTCCCATATCAAATTTAGGTACACTCTCACAACCCATAATTATTATATTTATCCTTATTGCGCATTACTAGGTTATCACGTAAAACGGTTTGTCTCTTATTCTTATTTATGTGATTATTTCAACTTACTACGAAACATTCGTAAATTCCTATCTCCCCAAGTGAAATTTCAGTAGGTACTTATTTATTTTACAATGTAACTTCCTTACGAGTCTCACCCTTTAACACATGTTCCCATTGTTCCTTAAGTATAAAACACCCCCATGAAATGTAAATCTCGTCTCACATTAAAGGTTCCATAATTTAAATGAAGTCCTACTGCCTCCTTTACATCCCAAAATGTTTTAATAGAAATGTCCAAAGATTACTAATCAATTAAATTGAAATTAATTATTTAAAAAGGAAAATATAAGTCTTCCAGGAGGGGTCGATCGATCTATGGTAGGGGTTCGATCGATCGACGCATCGATCGATTGATGCTCTTGGGTCGATCGATCGATCAAGCAGGTATGGCAAATCTGCAGAATTTCCAGTTACGGGTTTTTTCTTCCAAAATCATCCAAACCAATATTTTTGATTCCCAAACTCCCAGCAATTCATACTACAAGTTTTATATCCTCAAATAAATGATATTCTACGTCAGGCATGCGGATTTTGATCATGAATAACAAATTAAATAGGGCATAATCCATCAAAACATCAAGAACCCTAATATTTTCTTTGTTTAGTTTCTTCCCATTATTTTACCAGATTTCACACTCTTAATTTACTGTAATTTCTTGGTTCAAACTCTACATATGAATTGGGTTTCCAGAATACATCTATTACTCATACAGCATGCGTATTAAAATCTCCAAAACAGGTTTTTCATTCACAAAAACTAGTTCTAATGGATCTTAGGCTAATATTATTGGAGCATTAACTGGAATAGATAAAGATAGATACTTGCCTGAGAATTCTTGGTTCATATTTGTGGAGAGATTAGTGTGGTTGTGATCCTCATTGTGCGATCTAACATTTGGCGGCGACGGAGGTGCAAACGGTGGCGTTCTTGGCTTAAAAATTCTTGGAAAGCCTCTCCTCTTCCTCTCCAATGGACATCTTTGGTTTATGGTGATTCTAACCCTATAAGATGACTCTTACCATCTGATATACCTTTAGAATTTTCGTGGGTTTTCATGCCCAAAAATGTAAAATGTCGAAAACGCCCACCTGGGGTGTTAATTAGGCCTAAAAATCCCCGAGACCCAAACAAAACCCTCGGGTACATTATTTTGACTATCTCGACCCTTTCGGACACATTGGCGCACTCAAAATGACCATACGGGTGACTTATAATTTATTCACTTTTAATAGTCCGAATTTAATCCCGACACGACACAAGCGCGTCCCGATAAAATTCCAAATTTACCAAATTAGATTCTCGTGATAATTTTACTAATCATAATTACACCACTTAATTTACCCATAAAGTAACTTACAACAAAATAATTACTAACTCTCATCACGGTAGTAAGTATTTAAATGATTTTCCGGATTAATATTAAATTAATATCTCTAATTAAATTCAATAAATCCCCAAAAATAAAAGTCATAAAAATACGGGGTATTACAGACTTCCCCCCTAAACGACAAAGGGGAAATACAAGTTTGGAATCACTCAGCAACAAAGTGCTCAACAGGAGCCACAGGTACCACTGTTTCCACCAGCTGCTCTTCCAGCTCCAGCTCCGGTGCTAGCACTACCTCCCATTCCAGCAGCACCTGCACAACAGAGTCAGTACGGGCGTGTATATAATGTCCATCACACAGCGAATCAACAACCACCACCCACGAATGAGGGTATGTTTTCTATCTAAGGACTTATAAGGCGTATATTGATTTTTGTAGAAATTAATATTGTGTGGGAAAGGGTTGCTAAACTTAGCCTATAGCATTAGTATTTATGTAGACTCACCGACGGGTTGGGGACACCTATATTTTTCATGTCATCATGTGGGTCTGATTTTTATCATGGGATTACTTACTTTGGGGATGTCTGAGCATGATGTGACTATCGGTGTGCATTGACTTGTGGTATATGAGAGCGTATGTACTACTACTTTCCAACATCTTGTCTTCTATAAGAGAGTAGATGAGTGGGCTCAATTTGAAATCGATAAAACCAAAAAAAAAAATCGATAAACCTGATATTTTTTTTAAATCAATAAACTTGATTTTTATATACTATTGACTAAGGATCAGAGGAGTTTCGATGACCGACTACTTTAGATAGTAGTGTATCGGGGGGGTTTCCTTGCTTGGATTTCGCTTGCGAGACACCCCACGCATGAAACTAATAACCATTGGGAGTCTAAATAAGTTAGGTCTTTGGGATATGAGTTCATAACCTTTGCGATAAATCTTATAATGAAAGTTGTACGATAGGGTGTATGGGCGCCCTGGATGGTTGAATGGTAGTAGTTTTCAAAATTGTGAAAGTATAAGGATCATTTTTTCGAACTTGGTTACGTCGATGGTATAGGGAAGATTGAGTAAAGATTAAATTCGATTCACTTGAAACTATATGGTGAGGTTGGACGTATAACAACAATAGGGATTTTTGATAATGTATTGTATGGGCGGTACGTCTTAGATTTCTTGCGATGTGGCATTTATACTCGGAGTTGATCTTACCGGTATGATTTATATTCCTGAATTTTGGGACAAAATTCTGTTATAAGGGGGGAAGTATGTAATACCCCGTGATTTTAATGATTTTTAAAATGGATCACATTTTAAATTAATGGATTAATTGTATTTTATTATTAATTAATTCATTGGGGTATTATCCGACTTAAGGATATTAAAAAAATGTATGATTCTGAATATTTCTTAAAGATATTTAGGTAATATGTGAATGTGATGATTATTTATAATTGCTGTGAGATATAAATTCGGTAATTTAGATTTTTAGTCGGACGCGGTATGGGACGTGTCGGGACTAATTTGTTAGATTAAAAAGGAGATTTATTTTTTATCAACCTTATAGTCATTTTGATTGCGTCGTTGCATCCGGAAGGTTTGAAATAGTCAGAAAAGTTTATTTGGATGTTAGTTTTGGGTCTCGGGTCATTTGGAAATGAAAAGACAACCCAAAAGGGCATTTTGGTCATTTTTATACGGGGTGAATAGTGATTTTAGATTTTGTCCTATTATAAGTATTTGAAGATTAAGGGTACATGGGTTATTCATCTCATCTATACAAAATAGAGAAGTCATCTTCCTAGAGAGAGTGAAAGGTTGCTTGGGAAGAAAAGAGTTTACTTGGGAAGGAGAAGAACTAAGAACAAAGGGTCACCACCACCAACCACCACCGGAGGTTGACCGGAGAAGGTAGAACCACCTGAGATATACTACACCAAAGGATCAGACCTTCATTAGAGGCATGTGTTTGATAATGGTAATCTAAGTTTGTATATTGTCCATGTTAGAATAGTTATTAAAAAAGATGATTTTTCATGTTTGGAAGAAATAATGGAGTTGTTAAATGGATTTCTGGAAACTGAAAATATATAGGAATCAAACTCATGTTGTAGGTAGTTAGTAATCCACGAAATAATCATGTATCTGTTGAAGAAATTCTGAAAACCATTGATGTGTTCTTAAAAATTATATGTTGATAATTTTCTGAAAAAAGTGGATATAAACATGATTTTAATTCAATCCCTTGATGATTTTAGGATGTTTAGAGCAGTAGAAATCATTCATATATATTTATATATCATGTAGTAAGGATTATAAGTTATTTGGGATGTTAATATGAGGTTTGAATGATAAAAAAATGGCTAAACACGTAGTTGCAGAAATGCAGAAAAACTCGGCTGTTACCTGAGGGATCGATCGATCGACCCCCTGCCTTCTATCGATCGACCTCCCCAGAATTCCTAAAGTTGTTCCTTTTTAATGTTGATTCTTATCCCAAACCTTATGTAGATCATTGGTGATTGTTAATTGGATATTATGGTACTTAGAGAAGATCAATAAGCCCTAGATAAGATTTGAATTAATTTGATTGGAATTTAATTGATTACAATAATGATAATTAAATTAAAGGAATTTCGGTTACTAGATTCATTTGTTGGATTCTAATTGGTATGAATGAGGATTTAAGATAGGACCAGTAGGGGTGCTTGAATATAATACCTGGGTATCCTTAAGTTTACAAGAGGGTTTGATCCTAAGTAAAAGGAGATGTGTTTATAAGAGATTTGAAACTATCGGTTTCAACCCTAATTAAAGGGTGAGTGTAATTCGTAGTACTTCGGGAAAGATGATGATATGTACCAGTAGGGTATTAGTGACTTCTTACTGAATATATGTTGAGCAAAAACCTATTTGAACCTTGAGTATTGAGTGAGGCTCGTGGGTTAATTAAATTAAGAAGTAAAGTTATGATATTTTAATATGTGGGATTTAAAGAGATATAATGCTACGTATGGGAATCATCTAAGGGTAATATGAGTACCTTGTTGATAGTATATTGTAGGTATGATAATTCCAATTTGATTGATTGATGATTATGTGTATGACATACCTAGCTTACTTGCTATCGACGGGAGGTTTGCGCGTGAGGGCAGTCATATCCTGATGAATCCATGGGATTTTTGATTTATCGCTCAAGAACATAGGTCTATGAAAGACTTATCGGGGAGTTTATAAGTCCGTTGACTGTGGGTATGTAGGTATGTGCGTGACCCATGGATATGACAACTATGTTCACCTCCAATTTGTTTGTTGATGTTTGTGGTTCGAGGAATCCTTACCGAACCTTTAGTCCCCTACTCGGCGACCAACGATGATGGAACATCATAGAAGAGTAATGCATTGCACCGCAGCTGTGACTCGGGGTGCCGTATTATATATGAATATATATATATATATATATATAATGAATTATATAAATGAATGGTTATATTGTGGTTAAAATATCTACTGTGTGATAATTGTAGATAACGGTGAATTGAGAAAAGAATTGAAATAAGTAATGAGTATTTATTGAAGAGCTTTATTCATGTTAATGATGAAATGATTCATATAAATGAGAAATATATAAGAATGATTATATAACGTATGGTATGGGACATACGGGGTTATAATCTGGGATGAAATTTCATTATGGAAATCAGTAATGAGGAACCATTAACGAGGAGGTTAATAGGAAACGTTAAGTGTGCTCTCTAGTTAAGAGGTGAGAATAGCAAGTGAGATTTGGATACTACCATGTACATAATAAATGCTTTTATTGCACTTGTTAAATACTTATTGTTTTCAAAATCATTTTCACAATCGGGCTCTGACCCGTTTCCTTGCATATTTTCTTTTCTATTGTACCTTTTATATCAGGTGTCCAGCAGCAAAATTGGAATAAACATTCCCAAATAATTATCCAATACAGTAATCCCAATAATATTAAATATATGAAAATGACACAAGTACAAGAGTATTTGAGTCATATAGAAAGGAGATAATTGAATTCCTTTGGGCGACATGCCCTAACTAAAAGAATACTGTGAATCAAATGAAGATAGGCGTCGAAGCAATACTCCATAGCTCGTCATAATCCACTAAGGTTGGCGTCCCTGCTACTGGACACCTGATATAGAAGATACAATAGAAAAGAAAATATGCAAGGAAGTGGGTCAGAGCCCGATGTGAAAATGATTTTGAAAACAACAAGTATTTAACAAGTGCAATAAAGAATTTATTATGTACATGTTAATATCCAACTCTCACTTGCTATTCTCACCTCTCCTCTAGAGTGCACACTTAATGTTTCCTATTAACCTCCTAGTTAATGGTTCCTCTTCACTAGTTTCCATAATATGATTCCATCCCATATCATAACCCCATATGTCCCATACCATACGAAGTATAATCGTTCATATACATATCTCATTAATATGAATCGTTTCTCATTATCATGAATTAAGCTTTTCAAATCTATAAGAATAAACATTCATTAACTTAATTTAATTCTCTTTCTCTATTCACCGTTATCTACAATTATCACACAGTAGATTATTTAACCACTTACACACATACATTTAATTCATTATATATATATATATATATATATATATATATATATATACATATATAATGCGGCACCCCGAGTCACAGCTGCGGTGCAATGCATTACTCTGCTGTCATGTCCCAATATTGCTGGTCGCTGAATAGGGGACTAAAGGTTCGGTAAGAATTCCTCGAACCACAAAGAACAACACATAAATTGGAGGCGAACATAGTTCTCATACCCACAGGCCACGCACATACCTACGTTCCCATAGTCAGCGGACTTATCAACTCCCCGATAAGTCTTTCATAGACCTATGTTCTTGAGCGACAAATCAAAGATCCCATGGATTCATCAGGATATGACTGCCCTCACGCGCAAACCTCCTGTCGATAGCAAGTAAGCTAGGTATGTCATACACATAATAATAAATCAATCAAATAGGCATTATCATACCTATAATATACTATCAACAAGGTACTCAAAATACCCTTAAATTATTCCCATAAGTAGCGGTATATATCTTTGCATCCCACGTATTAATATATCATAACTTTACTTCTTAATTTAATTATCCCCGAGCCTCACTCAATATTCAAGGTTCAAATAGGTTTTTCCTCAACATATACTCAGTAAGAAGTCACTAATACCCTACTGGTCCATATCATCATCTTTTCCGAAGTACTACGAATTAAACTCTCTCTTTAATTAGGTTTAAAACCGATAGTTTCAAATCTCTTATAAACACATCTTCTTTCACTTAGGATTAAACCCTCTTGTAAACTTAAGGATACCCAGATGTTATATTCAATGACCCCTACTGGTCCTATATTTAATCCTCATAAATACCAATTAGAATCCAACAAATGAATCTAGCAACCAAAATTTCTTTCAATTTAATTATCATTATTCGAATCAATTAAATCCCAATCAAATTAATTCAAATCTTATATATGGCTTACTGATCTTATATAAGTCCCATAATATCCAATTAATAATCATCAAAGATCTACCAAAGCTTTGGGATAAGAATCAACATTAAAAAGGAACCACTTTAGGAATTCTGGGGAGGTGGATCGATCGAAGGCAAGGGGTCGATCGATCGATCACTCAGGTAACAACCCAGTTTTCTGCATTTCTTCTACTATGGGTTTAGCCATTTTTTATCATTCAAACCTACATATTAACATCCCAAATGACTTATAATCCTCACTACATGATATATCAACATATATGAATTATTTCTAATACTTTAAATATCCTAGAATAATCAAGAGATTGAATTAAAAGCATGTATATATCCACTTTTTCCAGAAAATTATCAACATATTACCTTCAAGAACACATCAATGATTTTTAGAATTTCTTCAACAGATTTTCGAATATTTCATGGATTTCTAACTACCTACAACATGAGTTTGATTCCTATATATGTTCATATTTCCAGAAATCCATTAACAACTCTATCTTTTCATCTTCCAAACATGTAAAAATCTCATCTTTATATAGCTATCCTAACATGGACAATATACAAACTTAGATTGCAATTATCAAACACTTGCCTCTAATGAAGATCTGATCCTTTGGAGTTGAATAACATAGGTGGCTCTCCCTTTCTCCGGCCAACTTCCAGTGGTCATTGGTAGTGGTGACCTTTGGCCTTTGGTTCTCCTCCTTCCTAAGTAAGCTTTTCTTCATCCAAGCAACCTTTCACTTTCTCTAAGAAGATGACCTTTCAATTTTGGGTAGAAGAGATGAATGAACCCACGTTCAACTAATCTCCAAATACTTATAATAAGACAAAATCCGAAATCACTATTCATCCCCCTTGTAAAAATGACTAAAATGCCCTTTTAGGTTGTCTTTTCATTTCCAAATGACCCGAGACTCAAAATTAACATCCAAATAGACTTTTCTGACTATTTCAACCCTTTCGGACGCAACGTCGCAGTCCATATCGTGTCCGACTAAAAATTTCCTTTTTAATTTAACAAATTTGTCCCGACACAACCCATATCGTGTCCGACTAAAAATTCAAATTTCCGAATTTATATCTCACAGCAATTATCAATAATCATCACATTCATATATTACCTAAATATCTTTAAGTAATATTCAGAATCATACACTTTTAATATCCTCAAGTCGGATAAAACCCAAATGAATTAATTAATAATAAAATCCAATTAATCCATTAATTTAAAATATAATCCATTTTAAAAATCATTAAAATCACGGGGTATTACATACTTCCCCCCTTATAACAAAATTTCATCCCGAAATTCCGGAATATAAATCACACCGGTAAGGTCAACTCTCAGTATAAATCTCACATCGCAAGAAATCTAAGACGTACCGCCCATACAGTACATTATCAAAAATCCCTATTGATGTTATATGCCCAACCTCACCATATTGTTTCAACTGAATCGAATATAAACTTTACCCAATCTTCCCTATATCATCCTCGTGACAAATTTTGGGGAAAACAAATGATCCTCAATCATCAAGTAAATACATCCTGAAGTCACAACTACTCACTATTTCACAATTATGAAAACTACTACCATTCAACCATCCAGGGTTCCCATACACCCTATCGCAAAGGTTATAAACTCATATCCTAAAGACCTAACTTATTTTGACTCCCAACGGTTATTAGTTTCATGCGTGGGGTGTCTCGCAAGAGAAATCCAAACAAGGAACCCTCCCCCCCCCCCCCCCCCCACCGATACACTACTACCTAAAGTAGTCAGTCATTGAAACTCCTCAGGTCCTTAGTCAATAGTATATAAAAATTAGGTTTATCGATTTTTTTTTTAAATTTGGTTTTATCGATTTCAAATAGAGTCTACTCATCTACTTTCTTATAGAAGACAAGATGTTGGATAGTAGTAGTACATACGCTCTCATATACCACAAGTCAATGCACACCGATAGTCACATCATGCTCGTACATGCCTAAAGTAAGTAATCCCATGATAAAAAAAAATCAGACCCACGTGATGACATGAAAAATATAGGTTTCCCCAACCCCTCGGTGAGTCTACATAAATAAAAATGCTATAGGATAAGTTTAGCAACCGTTTTGCCCCCACAATAATAATATCTACAAGAATCAATATACGCCTCATAATTCCTTAGATAGAAAACATACCCTCATTCGTGGGTGGTGGTTGTTGATTCGCTGCCTGATGGACGTTATATACACACCCGTACTGACCCTATTGTGCGGTTGCTGCTGGAATGGGAGGAAGTGCTAGAACCGAAGCTGGAGCTGGAAGAGCAGTTGGTGGAAACACTCGTACTTGTGGCTCATGTCGAGCATTTTGTTGTTGAGGGAATTTGTCTTTTTCAAGACAATCTTGTCGTTTATGGCCATACTTGTCGCACACGAAACATTTTCCCACAAACTCTCCACCACTTTGCCCCTGCTGGCCATTACCTCCTTTCCCTTGTCCCTGATGAGCCTGTCTCCGGCCCTGATGGCCCTGTTGTCCTTGATCATTTCCTCTATCCTCAAATCTAGAATCTCTAGATCGCAAACGTAGACTCACAGAGGGGTCTGGGACACCTATATTATTTCATGACATCACGTGGGTCTGATTTTTATCACGGAATTACTTACTTTAGGCATGTCCGATCATGATGTGACTATCGACATGGATTGATTTGTGGTATGTGAGAGAGTATAGCCAGCATCTTGTCTTTAACAGGAGAGTATATGAGTAGACTTTATTTGTAATCGATAAAACCTGTAGAGAGGTTATAAACTATTGACTAAGGACCTGAGGAGTTTCAATGACCGATTGCTTTAGGTAGTAGTGTATTGGGGGGGTTCTTTGTTTGGATTTTGCTTGCGAGACACCCCACGCATGAAACTAATAACCGTTGGGAGTCGAAATAAGTTAGGTCTTTAGGATATGAGTTTATAACCTTTGCGATAAATATTATATTGAAAGTTGTACGATAGGGTGTATGGGCACCCTGGATGGTTGGATTGTAGTATTTTTCAAAATTGTGAAATAATAAGTAGTTGTGACTTCAGGATTTATTTATTTAAATACATGAGGATAATTTTTCCCAAAGTTTGTCTCGAGGGCGGTATAGGGAAGATTGTGTATCGTTTAAATTTTGATTCAGTTGAAACTATATGGTGAGGCTTGGCGTATAACATCATTGGGGATTTTTGATGATGTACTGTATGGACGGTACAACATAGATTTCTTGCGATGTGAGATTTATACTCAGAGTTGGCCTTACCAGTATGATTTATCTTTCCGAATTTCGGGACGAAATTCTATTATAAAGGGTAAGTATGTAATACCCCATGATTTTAATGACTTTTAAAATGGGTTATATTTTAAATTAATAGATTAATTGGATTTTATTATAAATTAATTCATTTGGGTTTTATTCGAATTGTGGATATTAAAAATATATGATTCTGAATATTACTTTAAGATATTTAGGTAATATATGAATGTGATGTTATTGATACGGCTGTGTGATATTAATTCGGTAATTTGAATTTTTAGTCGGACGTGGTATGGGACGTATCGGGACTAAATTGTGAGATTAAATAAGAAACTAATTTTTATATCGACCTTATAGTCATTTCGACTGCGTAGTTGCATCCGGAAGGGTTGAAATAGTCAAAAAAGTCTATTTGGATGTTGGTTTTAGGTCTCGGATCATTTGGAAATGAAAAGACAACTCAAAAGGGCATTTTGGTTATTTTTACAAGGGGGATGAATAGTGATTTCGGATTTTGTCTTATTATAAGTATTTGGAGATTAGTTGAACGCGGTTTCATTCATCTCTTATACACAAAATTGAAAGGTCATTTTCTTAGAGAGATTGAAAGGTTGCTTGGGAAGAGAAAAGGTTGCTTGGAAAGGAGGAGAACTAAAGACCAAAGGTCACCCCCACCAACCACCTGTGTTATACAACTCCAAAGGATCATATTTTCATAGAGGAAAGTGTTTGATAATTGCAATCTAAGTTTTTATATTGTCCATGTCAGGATAGTTATAAAAAGATGAGATTTTTACATGATTGAAAGATGAAAAGATAGACTTGTTAATGGATTTCTGGAATCTAAAAAATATATAGGAATCAAACTCATGTTGTAGGTAGTTAATAATCCACGAAATATTCATCAATCTGTGGAAGAAATTCTGAAAATCATTGTTGTGTTCTTGAAGATATCATGTTTATAATTTTCTAGAAAAATAGGATGAATATATGCATTTAATTCAAACTCTTGATGATTCTAGGATGTTTAGAGCATTAGAAATCATTCACATATGTTGATATATCATGTAGTAAGGATTATATGGAATTTGGGTAGTTAATATGAAGGTTTGAATGATCAAAAGTGATGAAACCCGTAGTAGAAGAAAAGCAGAAAACTGGGCTGATATTAGGGCTATCGATCGATCGACCTCCCCAAAATCTTTGAAGTTGTTTATTTTTAATGCTTGTTCTTATACCGAACCTTTCATAACTCTTTAGTGATAATTAATTGGATATTATGGTACTTAGGTAAGATCAGTAAGCCCTAGATGAGAATCGAATTAATGTGATTGGGATTTAATTGATTAGAATTATGATAATTAAATTGAAAGAAATTTCGGTTACTAGATTTATGTGTTGGATTCTAATTGGTATGGATGAGGATTACAGATTGGTCCAGTAGGGGAGATTGAATATAACACCTAGGTAGTCTTAGGGTTACAATTTGAATATCAATGACTGAGTTTAAGCTCATTATTGATTTTACAAGGACTGAGTGTAATACAAGCGCTTAGTGGTGTGGCTCCTGGAATGAGATGGGAGTTCAGATCACATTTGGTTGAAAGAGGGGGATGAGGTTATCCCGATTGCGTATTTGAAGTTGACAGACCTCCACGATCAGCAAGGTTAAGTAGTAGTGTATTGGAGGGGTTCCTTGTTTGAATTTCACTTTGCGAGACGCTCCGCGCATGAACCTTAACGACGTTGGGAGTGGAGAGATGTTATAGGATGCAAGGAGGTTGATTTTGTTGATCAGTCATATAGTGTGAATGAAACACTATAGACTATGAGCCATGTGATGATGATATTCAATCTTAGTTGATAGAAGATGTATTTATAAGAGATTAGAAACTATCGGTCATAACCCTCATTAAAGGAGAGTTTAATTCGTAATAATTTGGGAGATAAGATGTTATGGATCGGTAGGATACTTGTGATTTCTTACTGAATAAATATATTGAGGAGAAACCTATTTGAACCTTGAGTAATGAGTGAGGCTCGGGGAAATTGAATTAAAGAAGTAAAGTCATAATATTTTAATACGTAGGATTTGTGAGATATAATGCTACGTATGGGAACTATCTTAGGGTAATGTGAGTACCTTGTTGATATTATATTATAGGTATGATAATGCCTATTTGATTGATTGATGATTATGTGTATGACATACCTAGATTACTTGCTATCGACGTGAGGTTTGCGCGTGAGGGCAGTCACATCCTGATGAATCCATGGGATCTTTGATTTGTAGTTCAAGAACATAGGTCTATAAAAGACTTGTCGGGGAGTTGATAAGTCCGCTGACTATGGGAACGTAGTTATGTGCGTGACCCATGGATACGAGAGCTATGTTCGCCTCCAATTTGTATGTTGTTGTTTGTGGTTCGAGAAATCCTTACCGAACCTTTATTCCCCTATTCGGCGACCAGCGATGATGGGACATGATAGAAGAGTAATGTATTGCACCACAGCTGTGACTCGGGGTGAGGTATTATATATGAATATATATATAAGCGTCCTAAACCACGCTAACCATCCACTAAAAGAAAATATGGGGAAGTACACAATATGACAGAAAAGATGCTCAATAAATATATTAACGATGAATAAAGCGTAACAACATAAGTATGAATATTCAAATCAAATGCAAATCTCAAAGCATTTATCAATCAATTTCTCAATAACACATTAATTGGATCACCAGGCCTCACCCCATCCACATATGCTTTATAAGGCATAGCTTGGGAAGCAGGAATTTTAGCGGGTGCCCTACCTCCGTGCCATATTAAAATCTCATGACAATGTGCTCAATAACAACATGAATAATACCACATGAATCAAAATAATTTCAACAATTATTTTTCCAGATTTTGATGAATTTAACAATTCAAATATAAGTTCAATAATCGCAAGAATTCAAATGGAATAACTCTCGAGAGATTTAAAGAGAATATTGTGTAAAACTCCATACCTCAAAATCATCGCATGAATCATCACATAAAAATTAGCCTCAAAATCTGATCCCACCATTAAGTTCCTCTTGCGAAAATAATCAATTCATGTTCTAATCCCAACACGAGATAACCCCAAATAGTCCTTTTTTAATAACCCAAAAAAATTAGATCCAAAAATTATTCGAATCACCATTCCGACTTCAGATTTGGATTCTACACGAAAAATTAAGTCAGGTATGTGTTTTGTGTTTTTCTCAAATCTCATTCGAATACACTCAAAAAGAAGATCTAAACATTCCAAATTGGCTCTTCTCATTCCACTCGTTTTTGCCTCTTTGGATTTCGTTTTTAACCTTTCTTTTTCATCTCCCTTATCTTATAATCACCCATAATATTCCTTATATAGTCTCTCTCTCAAACCCTAGCTTGGTGCCTAAGCTAATGCATATTATTATATTATCCTTTAATTCAAAATTATCAAGTTTACATATTTAAACCATTACAAAATGTCCAAAAGTCAATTAAATTTGAATTTAAATATGCAAATCATTTCAATTAAAAATAAATATAATATCAATATCCCACATAAAATTTTCTTACCCTATAATTTTTATGACTTTTAAAATGGGTTATATTTAAATTAATGGATTAATTGGATTTTATTATTAATTAATTAATTTGGGTTTTATCCGAATTGTGGATATTAAAATGGATGATTCTGAATATTACTTAAAGATATTTAGGTAATATATGGATGTGATGTTATTGATATGGCTGTGCGATATTAATTTAGTAATTTGGATTTTTAGTCTGACGCGGTATGGGACGTGTCGGGACTAATTTGTTAAATTAAAAAAAGAAATTTATTTTCTATCGAACTTATAGTCATTTTGACTGCGTCGTTGCATCCGGAAGGTTTGAAATAGTCAGAAAAGTCTATTTGGATGTTGAATTTGGGTCTCGGGTCATTTGGAAATGAAACGACAACCCAAAAGGGCATTTTGGTTATTTTTACAAGGGGATGAATAGTGATTTCGGGTTTTGTCTTATTATAAATATTTGGAAATTAGTTGCACGTATCCTATACACAAAAATGGAGAGGTCATCTTTTGAGAGAAAGTGAAAGGTTGCTTGGGAAGAGAAAAACTTGCTTGGAAAGGAGGAGAACTAAAGACCAAAGGTCACCACCACCAACCACCACCAGAAGTTGACCGGAGAAGGGAGAACCACCTGTAATATACTACACCAAAGGATCAGATCTTCATTAGAGGCAAGTGTTTTATATTTTCAATCTAAGTTTGTATATTGTCCATGTTAGAATAGTTATAAAAAGAGATGATTTTTCATGTTGGAAGATGAAAAGATAGAGTTGATTAATGGATTTCTGGAATTTGAAAATATATAGGAATCAAACTCATGTTGTAGGTAGTTAGTAATCCACGAAATAGTCATACATCCGTTAGAGAAATTCTGAAAACCATTGGTGTGCTATTGAAGATATTATGTTGATATTTTTCTGGAAAAATAGGATAGAAACATGCTTTTAATTCAATCTCTTGATGATTCTAGGATGTTTAGAGCATTAGAATTCATTTATATATGTTGATATATCATGTAGTAAGGATTATAAGTCATTTGGGGTGATAATATGAAGGTTTGAATGATAAAACCTGGTTAAACCCGTAGTAGAAGAAATGCAGAAAACTAGGCATTCATCTGGGCGATCGATCGATCGACCCCCTGCCTTCGATCGATCGGCCTCCCCAGAATCTTTGAAGTTGTTTCTTTTTAATGCTTGTTCTTATCCCAAACCTTTTTTAAATCTTTGGTGATTATTAATTGGATATAATGGGACTTAGGGATGTTTAGTAGCCCTAAGAAAGAATAAAATTAATGTGATTGGGATTTAAGTGATTAGAATTATGATAAGTAAATTGAAAGAAATTTAGGTTGCTAGATTCATGTGTTGGATTCTAATTTGTATACATGAGGATTAAGGATAGGTCCAGTAGAGGAGATTTAATATAATACTTGGGTATCCTTAGGGTTACATTTTCAACATCGAGGTGTGAGTTTAAGCTCATTATTAATTGCTCAAGGACTGAGTGTAGTACAAGCGCTTAGTGGTATGGCTCCTGGATAGATATGGGAGTTCAGATCACATTTGGTTGAAAGAGGGGATGAGGTTATTACGGTTGCGTATTTGAAGTTGACGGACCTCCACGATCGACAAAGTTAAATAGTAGTGTATTGGAGGGGCTCATTATTTGGATTTCTCTTTGCGAGACGCTCCGCGCATGAACCTTAATGACGTCGGGAGTGGAGAGATGTTATAGGATGCGAGGATGTTGATTTTGTTGACAAGTCATATAGTGTGAAAGAAGCACTATAGACTATGAGCCATGTGATGAAGGTATTCGATCCTATGTGATAGAGGATGTGTTTATGAGAAATTAGAAACAATCGGTTATAACCCTAATTAGAGGAGAGTTTAATTCGTAGTAATTCGAGAGATAAGATGAGATGGACCAGTAGGATATTTGTGATTTCTTACCGAATAAATGTTGAGGAAAAAACCTATTTGAACCTTGAGTAATGAGTGAGTCTCGGGGATGATTAAATTTAAAAAGATATAATGCTACGTATGGGAATTATCTAAGGGTAATGTGAGTACCTTGTTGATATTTTATTATAGGTATGATAATGCCTGTTTGATTGATTGATGATTTATGTGTATGACATACCTAGCTTACTTACTATCGACGGGAGGTTTGCGCGTGAGGGCAGTCATATCTTGATGAATCCATGGGATCTTTGATTTGTCGCTCAAGAACATAGGTCTATGAAAGACTTATCGGGGAGTTGATAAGTCCGCTGACTGTGGGTACGTAGGTATGTACGTGACCCATGGGTAGGAGAACTATGTTCGCCTCCAATTTGTATGCTGTTGTTTGTGGTTCGAGGAATCCTTACCGAACCTTTAGTCCCCTATTCAGCAACCAACGATGATGGGACATGATAGCAGAGTAATGCATTGCACAGCAGTTGTGACTCGGTTGGCGTCCCTACTGCTGGACACCTGATATAGAAGATACAATAGAAAAGAAAATACCCAAGGAAACGGGTCAGAGCCCGATGTGAAAATTATTTTGAACACAGCAAGTATTTAACAAGTGAAATAAAGCATTTATTATGTACATGTTAGTATCCCAACTCTCACTTGTTATTCTCACATCTCATCTAGAGTGCACACTTAACATTTCCTATTAACCTCCTAGTTAATGGTTCCTCTTCACCAATTCCATAATATGATTCCATTCCCATATCGTAACCCCGTATGTCCCATACCATACGTTATATAATTATTCTTATACATTTCTCATTTATATGAATCGTTTCTCATTAACATGAATCGTTTCTCATTAATATGAATTAAGCTCTTCAATAAATATTCATTAATCTCACTTCAATTCTTTTCTCAATTCACCATTATTTACAATTACCACGCACTAGATGAGTTAACCATAATATAACCATTCATTCTTTTCTCAATTCAGTAAGGATTTCTAGAACCACAAACAACAACATACAAATTGGAGGTGAACATAGATCTCGTATCCATAGGTCACACACATACCTACGTTCCCATAGTCAATGGTCTTATCAACTCCCCGATAAGTCTTTCATAGACCTATGTTCTTGAGCGTCAAAACAAAGATCACATGAATTCATCAGGATATAACTGCCCTCACGCGCAAACCTCCCGTCGATAGAAAGTAAGATAGGTATGTCATACACATAATCATCAATCAATCAAATAGGCATTATCATACCTATAATATAATATCAACAAGGTACTCACCTTACCCTAAGATAGTTCCCATACGTAGCATTATATCTCACAAATCCTACGTATTAAAATATTATGACTTTACTTCTTTAATTCAATTTCCCCGAGCCTCACTCATTACTCGAGGTTCAAATAGGTTTCTCCTCAATATATTTATTCAGTAAGAAATCACAAGTATTCTACCGATCCACAACATCTTATCTCCTGAATTACTATGAATTAAACTCTCCTTTAATAAGGGTTATAACCGATAGTTTCTAACCTCTTATAAACACATCTTCTATCAACTAAGATTGAATATCATCATCACATGGCTCATAGTCTATAGTGTTTCATTCATACTATATGACTTATCAACAAAATCAACCTCCATGCATCCTATAACATCTCTCCACTCTCGACGTCGTTAAGGTTCATGCGCGGAGCGTCTCGCAAAGCGAAATCCAAACAAGGAACCCCTCCAATACACTACTACTTAACTTTGTCAGTCGTGGAGGTCCGTCAACTTCAAATACGCAACCGAGATAACCTCATCCCCTCTTTCAACCAAATGTGGTTTGAACTCCCATCTCTATCCACGAGTCATACCACTAAGCGCTTGTACTACACTCAGCCCTTGTGCAATCAATAATGGGCTTAAACTCAGTCCTTGATGCTCCAATTGTAACCCTAAGACTACCCAGGTGTTATATTAAATCTCCCCTACTAGACCTATCCTTAATCCTCATGCATACAAATTATAATCCAACAGATAAATCTAGCAGCCGAAATTTCTTTCAATTTAATTATCATAATTCTAATCAATCAAATCCCAATCACATTAATTCGATTCTCATCTAGGGCTTACTGATCTTACCTAAGTCCCATAATATCCGATTAATAATCACCAAAGACTTACAAAAGGTTAGGGATAAGAACAAGCATTAAAAATAAACAACTTCAAAGATTCTGGGGAGGTCGATCGATCGATCGCCCAGATATCAACCCAGTTTTCTGTATTTCTTCCACTACGGGTTTCATCACTTTTGATCATTCAAACCTTCATATTAACTACCCAAATTCCATATAATCCTTACTACATGATATAGCAACATATATGAACGATTTCTAATGCTCTAAACATCCTATAATCATCAAGAGTTTGAATTAAATGCATATATTCATCCTATTTTTCCAGAAAATTATAAACATCATATCTTCAAGAACACAACAATGATTTTCAGAATTTCTATCACACATTGATGAATATTTCGTGGATTACTAACTACCTACAACATGAGTTTGATTCCTATATATTTTTAGATTCCATAAATCCATTACCAACTCTATCTTTTCATCTTCCAAACATGTAAAAATCTCATCTTTTTATAACTATCCTAACATGTACAATATACAAACTTAGATTGCAATTATCAAATACTTGCCTCTATAAAGATCTGATCCTTTGGAGTTGTATAACATAGGTGGTTCTCCCTTTCTCCGGTCACTTCTGGTTGTGTTTGGTGGTGGTGACCTTTGGTCTTTAGTTCTCCTCCTTTCCAAGCAAGCTTTTCTATTCCCATGAAACCTTTCAATCTCTTTAAGAAAATGACATTTCAATTTTTTGTATAAGAGATGAATGGACCCACGTTCAACTAATCTCCAAATACTTATAATAAGATAAAATCTGAAATCACTATTCATCCCCCTTGTAAAAATAACCAAAATGCACTTTTGGGCTGTCTTTTCATTTCCAAATGACCCGAGGCCCAAAACCAACATCCAAATAGACTTTTCTGACTATTTCAACCCTTCCGGAAGCAACGACGCAGTCTAAATGACTATAAGGTCGATATAAAAATAAGTTTCTTATTTAATCTCACAATTTAGTCCAGACACATCCCATACCGTGTCCAACTAAAAATTCAAATTACCGAATTAATATCACACAGCCATATCAATAACATCACATTCATATATTACCTAAATATCTTTAAGTAATATTCAAAATCATACATTTTTAATATCCACCATTCAGATAAAACCCAAATGAATTAATTTATAATAAAATCCAATTAATCCATTAATTTAAAATATAACCCTTTTTAAAAGTCATTAAAATCACAGGGTATAACATACTTCCCCACTTATAACAGAATTTCGTCCCGAAATTGGGAAATATAAATCATACTGATAAGGTCAACTCTGAGTATAAATCGCATATTGCAAGAAATCTATGTTGTACCGCCCATACAATACATTATCAAAAATCCCCATTGATGTTACTTCAATTCTTTTCTCAATTCACCGTTATCTACAATTATTACACGGTAGATGATTTAACCACAATATAACCATTCGTTCATTTAATTCTATATATATATATATATATATATATATATTCATATATAATACGGCACCTCGAGTCACATTTGCGGTGCAATGCATTACTCTGCTATCATGTCCCATCATCGCTGGTCACCGAATAGGGGACTAAAGGTTCCGTAAGGATTCCTCGAACCACAAACAACAACATACAAATTGGAGGTGAACATAGTTCTCGTATCCATGGGTCACGCACATACCTACGTACCCATAGTCAGCGGACTTATCAACTCCCCGATAAGTCTTTCATAGACCTGTGTTCTTGAGCGACAAATCAAAGATCCCATGGATTCATCAGGATATGACTTTCGTCACATGTAAACCTCCCATCGATAGCAAGTAAGATAGGTATGTCATACGCATAAATCATCAATCAATCAAATAGGCATTATCATACCTATAATATAATATCAACATTGTACTCACATTACCCTTATATAATTCTCATACATAGCATTATATCTCATTAAATTTAACCATCCCCGAGCCTCACTCATTACTAAAGGTTCAAATAGGTTTTTCCCTCAACATTTATTCAGTAAGAAATCACTAATATCCTACTAGTGCATCTCATCTTATCTCTCGAATTACCATGAATTAAACTCTCCTTTAATTAGGGTTATAACCGATTGTTTCTAATTTCTTATAAACACATCCTCTATCACATAGGATTGAATACCTTTATCACATGGCTCATACTCTATAGTTCTTCATTCACACTATATGACTTATAAACAAAATCAATATCCTCGCATCCTATAACATCTCTCCACTCCCGACGTCATGAAGGTTCATGCGCGGAGCGTCTCGCAAAGAGAAATCCAAACAAGGAACCCCTCCAATACACTAATATTTAACTTTGCCGATAGTGGAGGTCCGTCAACTTCAAATACGCAACTGAAATAACCTCATCCCCTCTTTCAACAAAATGTGATCTAAACTCCCATATCTATCCAGGATCCATACCACTAAGCGCTTGTATTACACTCAGTCCTTGAGCAATTAATAAGGAGCTTAAACTCACACCTCGATATTGAAAATGTAACCCTAAGGATACCCAGGTATTATATTAAATCTTCTCTACTGGACCTATCCTTAATCCTCATGTATACAAATTATAATCCAACACATGAATCTAGCAACCGAAATTTCTTTCAATTTACTTACCATAATTCTAATCACTTAAAACCCAATCACATTAATTTTATTGTTTCCTAGGGCTTACTAAACCTCCCTAAGTCCCATTATATCCAATTAATAATCACCAAAGATTTATAAAAGGTTCGGGATAAGAACAATCATTAAAAAGTAACAACTTCAAAGATTCTGGGGAGGTCGATCGATCGAAGGCAGGGGGTCGATCGATCGATCGCCCAGATAACAACCCAGTTTTCTGCATTTTTTCTACTATGGGTTTAACCATTTTTTATCATTTAAACCTTCGTATTATCAACCCAAATGACTTATAATCCTTATTACATGATATATCAACATATATAAAAGAATTCTAATGCTCTAAACATCCTAGAATCATCAAGAGATTGAATTAAAAGCATGTTTATATCCTCTTTTTCCAGAAAATTATCAACATAATATCTTCAAGAACACACCAATGGTTTTCAGAATTTCTCCAATGGATGTATGACTATTTCGTGGATTACTAACTACCTACAACATGAGTTTGATTCCTATATATTTTCAAATTCCAGAAATCCATTAATCAACTCTATCTTTTCATCTTCCAACATGAAAAATCATCTCTTTTTATAACTATTTAACATGGACAATATACAAACTTAGATTTCAAATATCAAACACTTGTCTCTAATGAAGATCTGATCCTTTGGTGTAGTATATTAAAGGTGGTTCTCTCTTCTCCGGTCAACTTTCGATGATGGTTGGTGGTGGTGACCTTTGGTCTTTAGTTCTCCTCCTTTCCAAGAAAGCTTTTCTCTTCCCAAGAAATTTTTCACTTTCACTCAAAAGATGACCTCTCCACTTTTATGTAGAGGAGAAGAATGAACTACGTACAACTAGTCTCCAAATATTTATAATAAGACAAAACCCGAAATCACTATTCATCCCCTTGTAAAAATAACCAAAATGCCCTTTCGGGTTGTCTTTTCATTTCCAAATGACCCGAGACCCAAATTCAACATCCAAATAGACTTTTCTGACTATCCTAGACCATAGCGAAAGGCGATTGAGGTTGAAAGTAGTTCCACTTGTAAGGGTCCAGTGGGAGCATCATAATGTGGAGGAATCCACTTGGGAGCATGAGGCGGACATGCGTAAGAAGTAACCAAAGTTATTCTTACCAGGTACACCTTATCTTTTTTGAATTTCGAGATGAAATTCTGTTATTAGGGGGGAAGTATGTAATACCCCGTATTTTTGTTACTTTTAATTTTGGGGATTTATTAAATTTAATTAGAGATATTAATTTAATATTAATCCGAAAAATCATTTAAATACTTACTAGCGTGATGATAGTTAGTAATTATTTTATTGTAAGTTACTTTATTGGTAAAGTAAGTGGTGTAATTATGATTAGTAAAATTATCACGAGAATCTAATTTGGTAAATTTGAAAATTTATCGGGATGCGCTTGTGTCGTGTCGGGATTAAATTCGGACTATTAAAAGTGAATAAATTATAAGTTACCCGTATGGTCATTTTGAGTGCGCCAATGTGTTCGGAAGGGTCGAGATAGTCAAAATAATGTACCCGGGGGTTTTGTTTGGGTCTCGGGGCTTTTTAGGCCTAATTAACACCCCGGGAGGGCGTTTTGGACATTTTACATTTTTGGGCATGAAAACCCAGGAAAATTCTAAGGGTATATCAGATGGTAAGAGTCATCTTATAGGGTTAGAATCACCATAAAACCAAAGAAGGCCATTGGAGAGGAAAATGAGAGGCTTTCTAAGGAGTTCTAGGCCAAGAACTCCACCGTTTGCACCGTCGTCGCCAGCAAACGTTAGATCGCGCAATGAGGATCACAACCACACCAATCTCTCCACAAATCTGAACCAAGAATTCTCAGACAAGTATCTATCTTGCTCTATTCCAGTTAATGCACCAATAATATTAGCCTAGGATCTATTAGGACTAGTTTTTGTGAAAGAAAAACCTGTTTTGGAGATTTGAATTCGCATGGTGTATGAGTAATAGATGTATTCTGGAAAACTAATTCATATGTAGAGTTTGAACCACGAAATTACAGTAAATTAACAGTATGAAATCTGGTAAAATATTTGGAAGGATTTTAATACAAGAGATGAGAAGAATTATATTTATTTTGGATGTATAGAGCATTGGAGATTTATTTTATTTCGAGTTAGATAGTTGTATTTGATTTGAGAGAATTTGGTTGTATTAATTTGAAGAGATTTGAGATTACTTTATTTCTCTTATATTGTATATTGTGGGATTTTTAGATGCTCTATACCTTATTATTGTGGATTTGATTTAGTATTATCGAGTAGCACTCCGCTCCACTCTCCCCGGACGGGTGGGGTGTTACACATAGCCACGTCTTAGCTTTTTACTTTAAGGAAAAAGGAAAAAGCTTCAAACGGATAACATCTTGCGGACATGCTTGATCACCAAATGTTTCACACACTTCTTCGAATTCCCTAAGATGGAGATATAGCTTTTCATAATCCATTCCATGGAACGTAGGAAGAATTTGGATCATCCCATTATGAAAGTGGAACTCTCCTGCATTGTACGGAAGTAGAATGTATCCAGGAGTGACAGTCTGCTCAGTTTATAAGAGATCTTTTATGAGGAGATAGGGTAATTCTCCCTCCCTAATGCCAATACTACCTTGAATAGACATGTTGCTATCAAATGATTCTAAATCGCCATTCAGTGTTTGACTCAAAGTGTCACTCGTGAGTGAATTATAAGTTGAAGAAGCTAGAACCGATAAGTGTGGAACGTTAAGGGTCTGGGAATTATGAGAGTGATCAGTGTTGGCTTTAGAAATGGGGTTTTTGTGAACTTGGGTTGGAGACGACAGAGGAGTTTGCATGTATGGTTTATGGGAGATGAGAAAGAATAAAAGTTTTTTTTTAATCAAATTGGGTTTAGCTTTTACTCTCGAAATGTAACCTAGATCCCCAACAACGGCGCCAAAAACTTGACGCGACCACAAATATGTCTAAAATGAGTGCTTTATAGGCTCAAGTGCAAGCCTTTCACGTTTGTAATAATTTGATAAGTTGGGATCGTATCCACAGGGAGTAGGACTTATAAATCTTAATGACGAAGGAGTAATGAATTTTAACCTTAACTTGATTCTTAAAAAGAAAAGAAAAGAAAAGATGAATACTTGTTATTTTTGAAACTCTTTTATGACTAAATTACAATGAAATTAAATTCTAAATTAACTATGCTAACAGGAATAGGTACACAAATGGAAAGATTCTTGTTATGAATATAAGAGAAATTAGGTTCGAATACAATCCCCCAGTCATTAGTAATTACTTAGCAGAATACTAAAATTATAAATTAGAAGTTTGAATGAATCCAATCTTTATAGATCCTAATCGTTATATATATGAGGTTCAATCCCGCATCATATGAAATCAAAGGGAAATATAAAGTGGTGCTAAATAATTTTACGCACATTATATTCTTTAAACATCCCAAGTACCTAGGGCAAGAGAGATTAAAAGACCTATAATGATTGTAGAATTATCTTGCACGACTCTTTTAAAATTTTAATTTAAATTATATTTTCTACATATGTAATTTACATTGGGATCGGTTCATGCATCCCAACCCTAAAAAAACTTAGCTAGACATGATTTTATTAAATGAAAATAAAATTCTAAATGTTCAAGAAATCATAGGTCAATTATGCATTGAAAAGAAACTTGAATTGAGAAACAAAATGAAACTACAAGAGTAATTTAAACTTATAATATCGAAGAAATGGAAAGTAGAAATTAGCAATACTTAAATAGAAGAAGGAAATCTGAACTTGAAACTTGAATCTTGAATAGCTCTTTTTCAACTTACAAACTAGGGTTTCTAAATCCTAAGAAAATATGAAATTATATGACAAAAGGAACTCTCTCTCTTCTTCTCTTCATAAATCTAGGGCTTGGCCCTTTATAATACCCAAATATTACTTTTCCAATGCCTCTCCATATTTTCAAATAATAAAAAGGAATTATACAAGAAATTTCAAGAGTTGAAACTCTTTAGATTTCATAATTAATTTCAACTTTGACTTTCTTCCTCCAACTTTGACTTGCCATATCTTTTTATCCAGAGCTCCGATTTGACTGTCGTTTCTTCCTACACTCTTGTGATTTGATTATCTTCAACTTTCATTAGCTTCAAATCCGAACTTCGGGCGTATAGTTATTCTTTTTCACTTTGACTTATCTTCCTTTGTTCTTTTCCTTTCTTACGGTTTCTTTTTCTCTTTTCTTTCACTAAATATCTATAAAAATAGTAAGAAATACACGAAACTCGAGGTACTTATTAGAAGAAGTCATTAGCAATGATATGGTATAAAAACAAATCAATTACGTTGTTCGAGGTACTAAAACTACCAACTTAGGAGGATAAATTCAGAAGAATTTATGCTTGGTCATTACACTTTACCAACTTACTACTTATAATATAATCTGTATCCCACTAATTTTCACATTCACATTTAGCGACTCCACTGGCCTCAATTCGTACTATAACCCATAACTCTCAGTTTTAATGATATATATTATAACAAAGGTTCTAAACCCATATCCTAAAGACCCAACTTACTTTGACTCCCAGTGTTCACTAGTTTCATGCGTGGGGTGTCTCGCAGAGCGAAATCCAAACAAGTAACCCCCCCCCCCCAATACATTACTACATAACCTAGTCAGTTGTCAAAACCCTTCAGGTCCTTATCCCACAGTATGTACCTTCCCAATAAGCTTTGTTTGTTTATATAAAAGTCTACTCATACACTCTTATGTCCCTCAAAGATAATATTAGACATGGCGCTGCCACTAACACAAGTTCTTGTTGCTATAAAATAACGAGAAATATCTCTCTATGCACGAATTAAGAACCCAATATATCCTGAATCACATCAGCAGCAAGTCCCTACACACCGGGGTCCAGTATAGTAAAACGACATACTCACAGGTACCAAGTATAGAATGACATCTATAAATTTATGCACTTAGGACCAACCTTATTTCAGGTGGCGCCAAGTAGAACTAATACAGTTCACTCTGAAATAAAAAAATATGATAGTCTTATTACACAATTTGCCATCGTTTCAATACTCGGAAATCAGTCACTACACATTACCGTAATAAATAATACATTCCTCACTCACAAATATAGTACCTAATAACATAATTCTTAATGATCCTACCCATTTCTCCCTACGGGTGTCAACAAGGGGTTTCACTACCCCATAAACATATATGATGATATCCATAGTTCCTAGTCTCATGAGTCCTACTCACTTTCTATGGACTCTTTCAACATTAATACTCCTAGTTTTTTTTTCTACACTTGGAACAACTTTTCGCGTCATCTCCCCCATCCCTGGTCCTACAGACCATTTTAAACCTAATAATACTAGCATCAATTGTTGCTCTACTGATTTCTTCGGCTAAACTTTCCTTATGGAACTCATTATCGATTATACTGGTCCTGACTGAATATGCCTCCGCTTAGTAGATATTTAATTAAACCATATACATGGGTCCCTCCCTACTGGGTATGCCCCTAAGTGGTGTTCTACTATCCTCGTTCACCCTAGTCTCACTTTTCAACTAAATCTCTAACGCCCTTGGCTCCCTTCTCAGGGAAGCATTGATATTGATTCATAAGCGTACACCCTTGACGACATCGTCACTAGTCATCTAAATGTGAATTTTCCATTTACACATGGCTGTATAAATCACCAACTCTTCAACAAAATTAACTCATTTTTAAGGTACATCCCATTTATGATAAGGTCCAAAATTTCATAATTTCTTTTGCATCTCGGTTACAACAGCAGATCGATGATTTCACGGTCAAACCGTACCTTAAACTCCACATTTAGATCAATATGAAGTCTGATTTCCATCACTTAAGATTGCTCTTATGAGTGAAATATTGTCGAAAATTCTTAAATCCCGAGCGTTTCTACACTTCACCCTATACAAGTGCCTTTGGATGTCTACTTCCATTAGACCCTCATTCATCTTCCTTCACACATTTTATAAATGTTCTTTTTTTTTAAATCATTCCAACTGTGCTACCCTTCACCGATAAATGTTGTGTGAGTTTGGAACGGCACCATCATTACTAATGACGTTGTTTAAGGAAATTATTATTCCCAAGTCATTTCTTTATTTTCATCATCTTGAACAATAATTACGGTGGATTTTACCTCGATCAACATTTATAGTGATTCTCTCCTTACGACTTTCCTCCTGCATTTTGTCTAATTGCCTTCGTTGGTCATCCTATTAATTTCGTCGTATGAAGTCCGACCGAACTTGTAATAGAATTTCACCACTTATGTTTAATACTAAGAGAATGTAAATCTTCATACGTGAAGGAATACAACAATCCTAATCATAAGGCTCTACATCAAAGGATGCTACGCTAAAACGTAGATAGTTGTACAGATCTTAAGGACTTTAGAACCTGATGCTCTGATATCACTTGTAACACCCTGCTCAATTAAATACCGAGTGATCAGTCATATACCCAATTAAATAGAAGTATGCAGTTGGTTCATTCTTTGCATCACTGTCAAAAAAAAAAATTGTTAATCACCTAATACTCAATTAAGATGGTGTTAAAACATTCAAATTTTAATTTAATACAATCTCATTTTACCATTACAAACAATTTCATGTAATCCTTTCCATAACAATGCATAATAGATAAGTAACATCACAACTGAATTAAACATAACTGGAATAAACTCCCCAGTTTAAATATCTCAATACAAAAGTCCAAATAAACTGAATGTATCAAAACTAACATAAGTAATACCATTGTCTGAGATAGAATCAAAATAACTAAAATCCTTGGGCGACATGACCTCCATGAACTAACTACTACGAATGTATGAATCAAGAGAATGAAAGTGTCTAAGCAAAGTCTGAAACTTTATAGCATCCACAGTACGTCAAGTATCCAATCCTCTATGCCTGGCGTTCCTGTAACTGGATACCTAATATAGAAGGTACAAGGGAGGCGACAATATGCAACAAAAGCGGTCAGAGGCCGATGGTAAAATATTTTTAAAAATAGCATGTGATTAACAAGTGCAATTAAGTAATTATTATGTACATGTTAGATTCTCAAACTCTCTCTTGGTATTCTCACCTCTCATCTAGTGTGCACGCCTAACATACCTTCAAACCATACTAGTTGCTATTCCCGTGCTAACTAGTTCTTTCCAGTCTAACATCTAAACATAGCGTAATATCATTTCCACGTATTTCTCTCATAATATAAGTAATACATATATATCCAATTTCTCTTAACATGGATAAACACTTTTTCAATGTAATATAATTAAGTGTTCACCAACTTAATTCATTTCAGATTTCATTATCATTCATGTCTACTTAATTCACACAGTAGATAATATCACAAGTATATATATATACATTCACTCTATTATATATATACAAAACTGCACCCCGAGACTCAGCTGTGGTGCATGCATCTCTACTATCATGTCTGGGTACATCTCGTCACTGTATAAAGGACTGTCGGTTCGATATATCCCTCAAACCATAAATAAAAAACACAAATATTATAGGTGAACAAAGTCCTAGGCCTTTGGGTTGCGCACATACCTACGCACCCAAATGACCGTTAAATACCAACGTTTTCACACATGGAAATCCAACCTAAGTCCTATGTTCTGAGGCACAGCTCAAAAATCCCCCCTTAAGGCTCATCACTGTAATAACCCTCGCTTGTGAGACCGTACTTTATAGTAATTACTTTGTATAGTAATTAGAGACCAGTGTGGGGTTATGATTTGAATGTTAATTCAATGTAGAAAAGTTGATATTTATTATGAGGGTGCATACATATCATAATTATGGGAAAATATTGCTATGTCATGCTTATTAATATCATCTGAATTTAAAATGATATTTGGCTTAATAATGAGACCGGAATCTAAATTGAATTTTAAAATGTCCAAATGATAATTTGGAGGTTGCAGTTGATTCCGAAATGTGTGAAATAGTCAAATAATGTGCCATATTGTATTTTGTAGTTTTGGGCATTTTTGACTGGTTGTGCCATAATTATGATATTGCGTATTATTTTATCGCACTTTTGGTTAATTAAGTGGGGCATTTGCCTTAAGTCACGATTTAAGCCTACTAAGTCTTCTATTTCCCCAAAATCCCTTCCTAAACCTAAGAGAGAAAGAGAGAAGAGTGGAGAGAAAGCTTTGAAGATTGAGAGAGATTGCTACTACACCAAGGAATCTGCATATTTGCTGAATCAAGGCAAGTTTTTACTTGCTATTTGTGTCTTGAGATAAATGATTTGTTGTGGTAATGGTGAATTGATTTTAGTTTAGCAAACTTAGGGTTTTCTTATGTATTTTTGGGTTTTGATCCATTCAAAGATGATTCATGAGGTTTTAGATGATCAATAGTATCATTGATGTTATTTTAGGGTTGGTATATAAGTTTGGTTTGAAGAGATTGGAGTTGGGGTAGGAAATGGAGTCCAAGACTCCATAGCCATTTCTTGGCAAAATCGCAGGCCCGAATCGATTCGGCTAGGGCCAGTGCTCAGGTCTAGTTGACCGAATCGATTCGGAATTATTCCACATCGATTCGGCAGTTATGCAGAAACCCAGATTTTCAATCCGAATCAATTCGGCCCTCTGAGCGAATCGATTCGGCTATTATGCAGAATCTCAAACTTTTTGGCCGAATCGATTCGGCCAAGGGGGCGAATCGATTCGGTAGCTCTGCATTTTCCAAATTTTTCTTTTTTTTTTCATTTTAACCCTTTTCTTTAGGATTATTGATTAGGGACCTTCTTAAATGAAGTAAACATAGGGTTTAGAGTACTAGTTGAGTTGGGTCGACACCCTAGACTCGAAAGGGTTCATCTAGGGTTCTTTCAAGGGGGAATTTAAGGTGATGTTTAGGCATCACTTTTGTCTTAAAGTTTTATATCGGTCTAGAATGTATTAAGGTCAATTTGGAGACTTTATAATTCAACTTGAGTTACATTTTGACTTGATGGTTTATATTAAAGCCAACGGAGGCTTTGGGGATAACTTTGGAGTCTGAATTCCTTTTGAGGATGCTATGTCGGTACTATTTATACTTAGTCCTGAATTAGCTTATTCGGTTATATTAAAAATGGGAAATTGTTAAGGTGAATGATAATTTACTAAATCATGTAATGGAAATAAATAAAATGAATGTTACACACCTCTCTAAATACCATCTTAAGGGAAGTCCGCACGATAGGTGAAGCCCCCTGGCTAATGAATGCAGGGTGGATATAGTCCTAGGCCATGGGAGCGCTTATGGTTGTATATTTTCTGTGTTGGTAGGAAGATTCCGGGTGTGGTCTTGGCTACCACGCAGGCTCATGGCCGCTTCCCGACGTTTTCGACAGGATCCCAGTTTGTCTTATGTTAGGCCCTGGAAGATAATGGTTATTTAGGGACGCGCACAGTGGGGAAACCCGGACGGGCGGTCTTAGAATCGTTATATTTATATTTATGACTATTCTAACTATCGAGTTGGACTCGATGGAACCTTAATGCCATATAGAGCAAATTTATGCCACAAAGAGCATGCTATTGAATTTAGTGCCATATAGAGCACGTGATGATAATTATATTCCTGCTAAGGAATGGAAAAGAAGATTGAAATTGAAATATGATGAATGATGATAAAGGCTCACATGTATTTTAAATTCTGTTTTAAATGAATCTCACTCTATGTAGTCCTTTATCAGTTTTAGTTCCTTATATGATGTTACCATGCTAGACTATCTTCCTTGATTATTGTGCATCATTGTCATACCTGTCATTTATCTATTGATCACATATACCTGGCCCTGACCGGTTTTCCTTTCTTGTTGTATTTGTATATATTTAATCCGTTCAGGTGTTCCGCCGCACGGTCACCCGTAATGACCTTTCCTTCCATATGTTTTGAGGAGCCGTGACATTGTGCGGGTTTCACGGGAGTTTTGTGTATACGCCTCCATTTATGTTTCTAGTTATGTTCAGTTATTCGGGCTTGTTGCCCAAACCGTTGTAATTGTATAATGGATCTATTATGTAACACTTGGTACTATTTGTATGTTGGATGGTTACTATTGACCGACGTTTCATTCGGTCCTTTTGTATTTTTGGGTTTCTTATATACGCTTGTGGGGGTTTCCACCCTCTATTTCTATTATGGGTTGTTGAAAATGTTTTCTTTTTATTTCAAATCAAAGTTTTTGATAACCCATTTTCTGGAATATAGAGTGGTTATTCCTTATACTTTGCTTACAGTGGGGATGCTGAGAATGATATTTATCGATGATTTCCTATTTTATCGGGGTATAGGGCTGGCCACCCTTTATTCTGGATAGCGGGTTGTCACAAATGGTATCAGAGCATCAGGTTCTAGAGTCTTTAGGATCTATGCGGACTTGTCACGTTCTACCGTAGCGCTCTTTGATATAGAACTTAATGTTAGGAATGTTTTGCTGCCTATGTATGCGATCTTCTGCTAAATAGATTGTCTTACACTACGTTTTAACTCTATCTCGTCTTTATCTCAGATGCCGCCGAAGAGAGGACGTCCCGCTAGACGTAATAGGGTTGTTGAGGATGAGTTTGGTCCTCCACCGTAGCAGGGGAATATCAGTGCCGCTGAAGTGGCAAATATTGTGGCCCAAGCTGTCAACGCCGCGATGACTGCAGTGGCCCAACAAACGCCACAAGCCCAAGTTAGGGGACAAGAAGAATAAGTTCCCACGGGACCTTCTCAGTGGGAATGGGTGAGGGAATCTTTCCGTAAGGGACATCCCCCGGAGTTTGAGGGAGGTTCGGATGTTATCAAGGTGAACCAGTGGAAGAGAGATATGCAGCGCCATCTTAGGATGGTGGAATGTAGTGAGGAGAAGAAGCAGATTCTCGTTATTTTCAAGATGGTAGGACCGGCCTTACAATGGTGGGAGTCAATGACGACACCCGAGCAAAGGGATACTATGTCCATCACAAATTTTTGGGCCTTGTTTGATGGGAAGTATTTCCCTCCCGCAGTTCAGAGGGAAATGCAGAGAAAGCTGCAGGATTTGGTTTAAGGGGAGAGGTCAGTTGCTGAGTATGAGGAAGAGTTTACCCGGTTAGCCAGTTTTATACCGGATGAGGTAACTCCAGAATCGAAGAGGATCTCCAAGTTTGTGGGAGGTTTACATTGGCGAATAAAACAACATTTGCTGGGAAATCCATCTGTAGTGACTTTTGGTGATGTGATGAATGCCGCTTTGCTTCATTGTCAAGAGCACAGATTGTTTTTGCTAAACAAGAAGAAGGTTGTTACTGTGGGACAAGCGGGGAGACAGGGAGGTGTTGGGAGCGGAGGGGGAACATCTTCTTCGTCCCAATCCTCGGGGAACAAGCAGGTTGAGAGGGATCCTCAGCAGGGGGATTCGTCCAAGCGTCAACGGTTCGGCGGGTTTAATGCTGGGGGCAACCCCAATAATAACAGGCAAGGTCAAGGTGGTCAGCAACCACAGGGAGGTAGAGGTGGAAATGGTGGTAGGGGCCAACAGGGCCGAGGTGCGAGTCAATTCCGAAATAACCAAGGTAGAAACCAGGATATTACGGCAATCAAATGTTTTCAGTGTGGGGAGTTGGGCCACTATAAAAGTACGTGTCCTCAGTTGGTTGGAGGGCATCTTCCTCGGGCCCCACAGCAGCCGTATGTACAGTTTCCGCCTCAAGCGCCTAATCCGGTCGCTCCTCCTCAACAGGGGCAATTGCAGTACAGAAGGGTTTACCATATTCAGGAGGCTTTGTTTCCTCCAGCTCCTCCGGCACCACCGGCGATCGAGGGTAAGTTTCTCATTCAGGGGCACATGGGTCGAATTCTATTTGATACGGGTGCTACACACTCCTTTATTTCTAGAAGTTTTGCTCAGACTACAGGTTTGATAAAATCTGCTGAAAGTACTTTCACTAGCGTCGAATCCTCTATGGGCGATGGCTCATTGATTTTCTTCGTATGTAAAAACGTAGGAATTAACCTTGGTGACTTGTGTTTTGAGGCTGACTTACTCGTCCTTGATATGGTCGGGTACGATGTAATATTGGGTATGGACTGGCTAGTGAAGTACCGTGCTATAGTGAATTGTTTCGGGAAGAGTATAGTTTTTGCGGTTCCGGGACAAGAGATGTTCCTGGTAGTTATGCCTTGTATGGAAGGGAGCACGAGTGCTTATCTATATAGTATTGCGGAAGATGCATCTAGAGATGTCATGGTTCCCCTAAATTCTCTTCCGATCGTTAGAGATTTTGAAGATGTTTTTCGGGAGATACCGGGATTACCTCCAAGTCGGGAGATAGAGTTTGTGATTGACTTAATTCCGGGAACTCGACCGATCGCCAAAGCTCCTTACCGAATGGCTCTTGTGGAGATGAGCGAGCTGAGAGATCAGATTCAGAAGCTACTGGAGCAGGGCTTTATTAGGCGTAGTACCTCACCGTGGGGTGCTCCGGTATTGTTTGTGAAGAAGAGAGACGGTTCTCTCCGGTTATGCGTGGACTATAGAGAGTTGAATAAAGTCACCATCCGGAATAAATACCCTTTACCTCGCATCGACGACTTGTTTGATCAACTTAGGGGAGCTTCCTACTTCTCCAAGATCGACTTGCGGACAGGGTATCACCAATTGAGGATACGAGAGCAAGATGTATCTAAGACGGCCTTCCTGACCCGTTATGGATCTTATGAATTCTTGGTTATGCCCTTCGGGCTAACCAATGCCCCTGCAGTGTTTATGGACCTTATGAATAGGGTGTTTCGGGATTTCCTTGACCAGTTTGTCATTGTATTTATTGATGACATCCTAGTCTATTCTCAGACAGAGTCGGATCACGCTGCTAACTTGCGGTTGGTCCTGCAGAGATTGAGGAGTCATCAATTGTCTGCAAAGTTTGAAAAGTGTGGCTTCTGGTTAAAGGAAGTTCAATTTTTGGGGCATGTGGTGTCGTCCCAAGGCGTGTCTGTGGATCCGAGTAAGGTGATCGCGGTAAAGGAGTGGTGTCAGCCCACAACGCCCACTGAAGTTCGTAGTTTTCTGGGCTTGGCGGGTTATTACCGTCATTTCATTAAGGGCTTTTCTAAGGTTGCTAGCCCACTGACAAATTTGACCCGGAAAGGAGTAAGATTTGTTTGGGACAGTTCATGTCAAGCGGCTTTCGATGAACTCAAGGATAGACTGACTTCAGCTCCAGTCCTAGCATTGCCAAAGCCGGGGTTGGAATATCTCGTCTTTACCGATGCATCTGTTCTGGGGTTAGGAGGTGTTCTTCAACAAGAGAGACAAACCATTGCATACGCTTCTCGTAAGTTGAAGCCTCACGAGAGGAACTATCCGATACATGACTTGGAATTCGCCGCCGGTTTATTTGCCTTGAAGATATGGAGGCATTACCTCTTGGGGGAAAAGTTTAGTCTTTTCACCGACCACAAATCGCTGCAGTACTTATTCTCCCAAAAGGATTTGAACATGCGCCAGCGCCGTTGGTTGGAGTTTGTGAAAGACTACCAATTTGATATTCATTATCACCCCGGAAAAGCGAATGTGGTAGCAGATGCTTTGAGTAGAAAGCCTGATGGAGACTTAGCTGAGGTGTGGAAAGCTAAGTGGAAAGAACTCAGCCTGGAGGATGCAGGGGTGAGAGCATTCCTTTCCGTGATGACGGTTACTCCCACGATTATAGCAAAGATTGTGGAGGCTCAGAAAAGAGATAAGGCTTGTCAAGACCATACACGCCAGTTGTTGTCTGAGGGAGCGGAGTCGTACTCAATTGGTCCTGAGGGTGGACTACGCTTCCATGGAAGACTTGTGGTTCCCGACGATGGAGATTTAAGACGTGCAGTTATGGCGGGATCCCACGGGTCCAAGTTTACGGTGCATCCAGGCGGGGATAAGATGTACCAAGATATGCGCCGTTTGTATTGGTGGGCGGGTATGAAGAGGGATATCTCCGAGTTTGTGTCTAAATGCACTACTTGTCAGTTGGTTAAGATTGACCACCAGCGACTGACAGGTTTGCTACAACCGCTCGATATTCCCGTGTGGAAATGGGAAAGCATTTCGATGGACTTTGTTACGGGCTTGCCAAGATCGCAGAAGGGTCATGACTCAATTTGGGTGATTGTCGACCGTTTGACTAAGTCGGCACACTTCTTGCCCGTGCGCACTGATTATGATACCGCTCGTTATGCCCAATTGTTCATGGAGGATATCGTTAGACTCCACGGGGTACCTTTGAATATTATCTCCGACCGAGATAAAATATTTGTGTCCCACTTTTGGCAGAGTTTCCAGGGAGCTATGGGGACCGAGTTGAAGTTAAGCTCTTCCTATCATCCTCAAACAGACGGTCAGACCGAAAGGGTAAACCAGATGTTGGAAGATATGCTTCGTATGTGCGTACTCGACTTTAAAGGCAGTTGGGAACAATATCTTCCGTTGGTTGAGTTTGCTTACAACAACTCATACCAATTTACAATCGGAATGGCACCTTATGAAGCTCTGTACGGCAGACCTTGTAGATCGCCCGCTTGTTGGTTGGAAGTGGGTGATAATAAGTTCCTTGGACCTGAAATGATCCAAGATACTTCTTCGAAGATTGAGCTTATTCGAAATCGTATACGGATAGCCCAAGACCGTCAAAAGAGCTATGACGATGCGGGTAGGAGACATATGGAGTTGGAGATTGGAGACCAAGTGTTGGTGCGAGTGTCCCCGATGAAGGGCATCAAACGTTTTGGGAAGAAAGGAAATCTTGCACCACGTTTTGTTGGACCTTTCCCGATTATTGCAAAGGTTGGTCCCGTGGCATACAAACTTGCCTTGCCGGAACCTTTACAACAAATTCATGATGTATTTCACGTCTCCTCTTTGAAAAAGTACAGAAGGTGTGAAGGTGCCCTTTGACACATTCCTTTCGAAGATATCGATTTGCAGCCCGATGTTTCTTACGAAGAACAACCGGTTGCTATCCTTGAGTTTGGGGAGCGAAAGTTGAGATCTCGTGTGGTGCCCCTAGTGAGAGTTCATTGGAGTCATCATCATGCAAGCGAATCAACTTGGGAACGCGAGGATGAGATGCGGGAGAAATATCCACATCTTTTCTTATGAGGTATGCCTGAATTTTGGGGGCAAAATTCCCTCTTAAGGGGGGGAGTATGTAATAACCCTCGCTTGTGAGACCGTACTTTATAGTAATTACTTTGTATAGTAATTAGAGACCAGTGTGGGGTTATGATTTGAATGTTAATTCAATGTAGAAAAGTTGATATTTATTATGAGGGTGCATACATATCATAATTATGGGAAAATATTGCTATGTCATGCTTATTAATATCATCTGAATTTAAAATGACATTTGGCTTCATAATGAGACCGGAATCAAAATTGAATTTTAAAATGTCCAAATGATAATTTGGAGGTTGCAGTTGATTCCGAAATGTGTGAAATAGTCAAATAATGTGACATATTGTATTTTGTAGTTTTGGGCATTTTTGACTGGTTGTGCCTTAATTATGCTATTGCGTATTATTTTATCGCACTTTTGGTTAATTAAGTGGGGCATTTGCCTTAAGTCACGATTTAAGCCTACTAAGTCTTCTATTTCCCCAAAATCCCTTCCTAAACCTAAGAGAGAAAGAGAGAAGAGTGGAGAGAAAGCTTTGGAGATTGAGAGAGATTGCTACTACACCAAGGAATCTGCATATTTGCTGAATCAAGGCAAGTTTTTACTTGCTATTTGTGTCTTGAGATAAATGATTTGTTGTGGTAATGGTGTATTGATTTTAGTTTAGCAAACTTAGGGTTTTCTTATGTATTTTTGGGTTTTGATCCATTCAAAGATGATTCATGAGGTTTTAGATGATCAATAGTATCATTGATGTTATTTTAGGGTTGGTATATAAGTTTGGTTTGAAGAGATTGGAGTTGGGGTAGGAAATGGAGTCCAAGACTCCATAGCCATTTCTTGGCAAAATCGCAGGCCCGAATCGATTCGGCTAGGGCCAGTGCTCAGGTCTAGTTGACCGAATCGATTCGGAATTATTCCACATCGATTCGGCAGTTATGCAGAAACCCAGATTTTCAATCCGAATCGATTCGCCCCTCTGAGCGAATCGATTCGGCTATTATGCAGAATCTCAAACTTTTTGGCCGAATCGATTCGGCCAAGGGGGCGAATCGATTCGGTAGCTCTGCATTTTCCAAATTTTTCTTTTTTTTTTCATTTTAACCCTTTTCTTTAGGATTATTGATTAGGGACCTTCTTAAATGAAGTAAACATAGGGTTTAGAGTACTAGTTGAGTTGGGTCGACACCCTAGACTCGAAAGGGTTCATCTAGGGTTCTTTCAAGGGGGAATTTAAGGTGATGTTTAGGCATCACTTTTGTCTTGAAGTTTTATATCGGTCTAGAATGTATTAAGGTCAATTTGGAGACTTTATAATTCAACTTGAGTTACATTTTGACTTGATGGTTTATATTAAAGCCAACGGAGGCTTTGGGGATAACTTTGGAGTCTGAATTCCTTTTGAGGATGCTATGTCGGTACTATTTATACTTAGTCCTGAATTAGCTTATTCGGTTATATTAAAAATGGGAAATTGTTAAGGTGAATGATAATTTACTAAATCATGTAATGGAAATAAATAAAATGAATGTTACACACCTCTCTAAATACCATCTTAAGGGAAGTCCGCACGATAGGTGAAGCCCCCTGGCTAATGAATGTAGGGTGGATATAGTCCTAGGCCATGGGAGCGCTTATGGTTGTATATTTTCTGTGCTGGTAGGAAGATTCCGGGTGTGGTCTTGGCTACCACGCAAGCTCATGGCCGCTTCCCGACGTTTTCGACAGGATCCCAGGTTGTCTTATGTTAGGCCCTGGAAGATGATGGTTATTTAGGGACGCGCACAGTGGGGAAACCCGGACGGGCGGTCTTAGAATCGTTATATTTATATTTATGACTATTCTAATTATCGAGTTGGACTCGATGGAACCTTAATGCCATATAGAGCAAATTTATGCCACAAAGAGCATGCTATTGAATTTAGTGCCATATAGAGCACATGATGATAATTATATTCCTGCTAAGGAATGGAAAAGAAGATTGAAATTGAAATATGATGAATGATGATAAAGGCTCACATGTATTTTAAATTCTGTTTTAAATGAATCTCACTCTATGTAGTCCTTTATCAGTTTTAGTTCCTTATATGATGTTACCATGCTAGACTATCTTCCTTGATTATTGTGCATCATTGTCATACCTGTCATTTATCTATTGATCACATATACCTGGCCCTGACCGGTTTTCCTTTCTTGTTGTATATGTATATATTTAATCCGTTCAGGTGTTCCGCCGCACGGTCACCCGTAATGACCTTTCCTTCCATATGTTTTGAGGAGCCGTGACATTGTGCGGGTTTCACGGGAGTTTTGTGTAGACGCCTCCATTTATGTTTCTAGTTATGTTCAGTTATTCGGGCTTGTTGCCCAAACCGTTGTAATTGTATAATGTATCTATTATGTAACACTTGGTACTATTTGTATGTTGGATGGTTACTATTGACCGACGTTTCATTCGGTCCTTTTGTATTTTTGGGTTTCTTATATACGCTTGTGGGGGTTTCCACCCTCTATTTCTATTATGGGTTGTTGAAAATGTTTTCTTTTTATTTCAAATCAAAGTTTTTGATAACCCGTTTTCTGGAATATAGAGTGGTTATTCCTTATACTTTGCTTACAGTGGGGATGCTGAGAATGATATTTATCGATGATTTCCTATTTTATCGGGGTATAGGGCTGGCCACCCTTTATTCTGGATAGCGGGTTGTCACAAATGGTATCAGAGCATCAGGTTCTAGAGTCTTTAGGATCTATGCGGACTTGTCACGTTCTACCGTAGCGCTCTTTGATATAGAACTTAATGTTAGGAATGTTTTGCTGCCTATGTATGCGATCTTCTGCTAAATAGATTGTCTTACACTACGTTTTAACTCTATCTCGTCTTTATCTCAGATGCCGCCGAAGAGAGGACGTCCCGCTAGACGTAATAGGGTTGTTGAGGATGAGTTTGGTCCTCCACCGTAGCAGGGGAATATCAGTGCCGCTGAAGTGGCAAATATTGTGGCCCAAGCTGTCAACGCCGCGATGACTGCAGTGGCCCAACAAACGCCACAAGCCCAAGTTAGGGGACAAGAAGAACAAGTTCCCACGGGACCTTCTCAGTGGGAACGGGTGAGGGAATCTTTCCTTAAGGGACATCCCCCGCAGTTTGAGGGAGGTTCGGATGTTATCAAGGCGAACCAGTGGAAGAGAGATATGCAGCGCCATCTTAGGATGGTGGAATGTAGTGAGGAGAAGAAGCAGATTCTCGTTATTTTCAAGATGGTTATTTAGGGACGCGCACAGTGGGGAAACCCGGACGGGCGGTCTTAGAATCGTTATATTTATATTTATGACTATTCTAATTATCGAGTTGGACTCGATGGAACCTTAATGCCATATAGAGCAAATTTATGCCACAAAGAGCATGCTATTGAATTTAGTGCCATATAGAGCACATGATGATAATTATATTCCTGCTAAGGAATGGAAAAGAAGATTGAAATTGAAATATGATGAATGATGATAAAGGCTCACATGTATTTTAAATTCTGTTTTAAATGAATCTCACTCTATGTAGTCCTTTATCCGTTTTAGTTCCTTATATGATGTTACCATGCTAGACTATCTTCCTTGATTATTGTGCATCATTGTCATACCTGTCATTTATCTATTGATCACATATACCCGGCCCTGACCGGTTTTCCTTTCTTGTTGTATATGTATATATTTAATCCGTTCAGGTGTTCCGCCGCACGGTCGCCCGTAATGACCTTTCCTTCCATATGTTTTGAGGAGCCGTGACATTGTGCGGGTTTCACGGGAGTTTTGTGTAGACGCCTCCATTTATGTTTCTAGTTATGTTCAGTTATTCGGGCTTGTTTCCCAAACCGTTGTAATTGTATAATGGATCTATTATGTAACACTTGGTACTATTTGTATGTTGGATGGTTACTATTGACCGACGTTTCATTCGGTCCTTTTGTATTTTTGGGTTTCTTATATACGCTTGTGGGGGTTTCCACCCTCTATTTCTATTATGGGTTGTTGAAAATGTTTTCTTTTTATTTCAAATCAAAGTTTTTGATAACCCGTTTTCTGGAATATAGAGTGGTTATTCCTTATACTTTGCTTACAGTGGGGATGCTGAGAATGATATTTATCGATGATTTCCTATTTTATCGGGGTATAGGGCTGGCCACCCTTTATTCTGGATAGCGGGTTGTCACAATCAGGATATGAGTGCCCTCAATGCGCAAACCTCTCATCGATAGCATGTAGGCTAGGTATGTCATACACACAAATCATCATATCGGTATACACTCAACTTATATATATATATATATATATATATATATAAACAATAAGGCATAAGCACATCCCATATTAAAAGTCTCATATGTAGTATACATATATCTCGAATATCCTATTAAACGAAAGGATTTAATTAATTATTCTAGTAGCTACCTTCAACCCATACTCATTATAACAAGCCCGGATTATATTTTAATTCCCAATAATCCTTTTTTTTCGATAAAGTTATAATCTGCCCATAAATATAAAATTACAATTTGAGGCTTTTCAGGTCCGATTTTGAAAAAACTTAAAACTACAAAGTTGTGCAGAACGTGATTTTCTACAAGAACTCGCGTGTACACTACCAATTTCTGCTTAAGATAGACCTAAAATTATCATACAATGTTCATCCTTTTCTACATATTTCTACCTACGGGTTGTAAAATAATTCATCCTCAAACCTCTACCAAATGATCCCAAAATCCTTATAATTCAACCCATATGATATATCCAAGTATGTGCATGATTTATAATATCAAAATCATCATGGAATTTTGATTAATCATTCTAATCCCATTTTAATTCAGAAAATCTGCATTTTATCATTCTTACTTAAAAACACGTATAAACCCCAAATTTCTTCATCAAATAAACCCAAGTTTCATGATGTTAATTCTAATATCAACAAGGGAATAATCCTACATGGTTTCCATTTCAATGATTAAATCCAAATCATCAAAATTCATCTTTGATTTATAAAAAATTTTCTATCTACCATGGACAACATACATGCTATAGACTGTAAGAGTTTAATAACTTTCCTTTGATTTCGTAGGTCTAAGCCTTTGGAGAAGATGATGCTATGGTGTTCCTCTCTTTTTCGCTCACTCTCCGGTGGCGGCAGTGGTGGTGTAAGGTGCCTTTGTTCCTTGGTTTTCCTAAAGCAACCCTTCCTCTCCTAGAAAATCTTTCCCTTTCCTCAATGTATGTCTCTTAGAGTTTTGGTGAATAAACCTTTGACTAACATATCTCTTAACTTATATAAAAATACCCAAGTTTCATAGTTACTATTTATCTCCCAAGTAAAATGACCAAAATACCTCTTTGGGGTATCTATTCGGTTCCAAATTGACACAAGACCGAAATCAAACCCCCGGGTAGAATTTTCTTACTATTTAAACCCCTTTAGACATTTTGGCGCACTCGAAATGACCATTCAGATGACATAAAAATAATTTACTTTTCATTCCATTCAATTATAATCCCAACACGGCTCACATGTGTGTCCCGACTTAATTAACGTAATTGTCGTATTTATAAATCCTGATGATTTTTATGAAGTCATAATCATATATTACTTTTAATCACTAAGTAATATTTAATATCAATCACATATTACTTTATTCTAGTAGTATTCAATCCGGATTAATTTCAATTATTTTCACATAAATAATTCCAATTAATCCCCATCAATTTAACCCATTTACTTTTAATTTATTTGATTTTAAAAGTCATTAAAATACGGGGTATTACAAAATATTGACTAAAAACTCTACCTGCTCTCGAAAACTCTCAGTACCTCTATGATTGTGTGTGGGAGAATGAGTAGGAACATATGTGGGAGTTCATGCGAGAACACGTGTATGAACTGGTCTGGGAGAAAACCAGGGAATACGTGAGTGAGAAACTCTCTATGGCTTAAACCATAACTCCCTAAGGTGACCTCTTTATTTTCAGTGGGAATAAACATAAACTGGCATAGGTCTGCCTTGATCAAAATGCCTAGTTCTCACTCTCTTTGGTTGGTTGGATCTCCTATGTAGGTGAGGACGAGGGCTATAAGGATCAATCACAAACTCGTGAAGTGGCTCGGGTGCGGTATTGGAAGCGGACACACCGTTATAACCTATTCCCTGTCTCTCATTTTATTCTAATGTGGGATCGAGGAACATCTTTCCAACCTACTTAAATGTGTCCTCTAAAGTGACCTTGGCCTCCCGGACACATTCGAGATCAATTTTGAGTTAGGATACAAGGGATTTTAGTTTATCACAAGTCTCCAATAAATCTTGAAGATCTCTCATAAGATTAGCCACAGTGTTGGTCAAATTGATCTTCTCCCTACTAACCACAATTAATTTCTCACACAAAGAACTTTCAACTTCTCTAGTTGACTCACCAATGCCTCACATTCTGTCGAAACATTCACCTCATTCTCTAAATCAAACACCCTACGATAAAAATATATATTATGCTTTTTCATTTTTAAAGAGTTCACGGAAGGCGCATCGAAGTCCACCTTCTCCTTCCCTCAAATTCTCCGCATCACTCTCACTCTCTCTAGAACAGTTCGACGCATCATAAAGTCTCTCACATTTAGAAATGTCCTCACCGGTGTGAGAAGGACTAGAAGTGCTAACATGATGATCCATGAACTCAAGACACGATTCATGTGGTGATTCATCCCCAGAATTCACTGATTCGACGTTACTATCGCTAAAAGTGGCTTTGTGTGCGACTTTGCCTTTGTCCTGTCTCTTTAGCCTAATGGCAAACTCGTGGTCTTTATAACCCTTTCTTTCACACTCATAACATCTCATCTCATCATTCTCATAAATGTTCTTTCCCTCATTCACATTTTTATTTTTCTCAAAACTCTTTTCTTTCGAAGAATTTTATTTAATAAATTTGAAATTTTTTGCAAACATGGGAAGATCATTAACCTCAAAATCAAGCTCAGAGTCAGTGTAAAAAAATCCCTTTTCTTTTTGGAGATGTATTTAAATCTATCCATGTTTCCTTTTTCTTCATAGTTTTGGGAAACATGTCTATTTTATTATTTTGAAGGTCTCCTATGAGTTTTTCTAATCTAAGAGTTTATAAGATTCCCAAAGAGTTAAGGACCGTGACTTGAGGTATAAAATAGGACAACAAAGATCTCAAAATCCTTTTCACAACTCTCGTCTCAGGAATTTTATCACCCATACTAAAACTAGAGTTAACAATATTAGAAAATCGTGCATAAAATTTATCAAATGAGTCAGTCTCTAGCATGGTAATAGTCTCAAATTGTTTGAATCTTAGAAGCTTTGACGGTGTTGGTACCCTCATGTGTGAGTTAGAGGATATCTCACGCTTCCTAAGACATGGTGCACGTCATGATACGATAAAATGTGCCATGGTTGAAGGCTCCAAAAATAGCACTTAAATCGTGTGAGTTAAAATTACTCCATTTTAGTTCATCATCCGTCCAAGAGGTTACAGGTTTAGGACCTATGATATCTCCATTGTTCACAGTGGGTGGTGTCCAACCTCTTTCACAAAAAAGACAAACACACTCGTTAATCGCTTTCAAAGTTGACTTCATTCGAGTTTTTCAGTAAGCATTATTCGACCCATAAAAAGCAAGTAGCCTCCTATACAAAGTATCCATAAAAACCCAAATTTAAAGATCAACAATTTGAAAAAATTGATATCCAAAAAAAATGTTGTAATAAGGATCACGCAATATTTTAGTGCAACATGCATTAATCCTAATTTGAGAACGCGGGTTCATTATGAATAGTCTGTATATTAGGTTACGCACATGTAGATTCAATTTTTAACAAAATATTATCTTGATTAATAATTAGGTGTGCATGAAAACTCAAGTCCAAATTAACTATGTCCAATCGTACAAACCAAACACATGGAGAATTAAGGAAAAGTTCCTTTAAGGAAAATCATATATTTCAAAACTGTAAAGATCTTGACAGACTCGATGACTTACAAGATACATAAATCTCCTTTACGTATAACACGTGAGCTTTCAAATCTTCAACAGATTCGAATCTTTAACAGATACGGCGCAATCCATCATCCTCCACATGAATAAGATCTTCGCTCCGTTTCCACCTATAATCCTCAGAATATAATATCCTTTCTTCTTCAGCAGTAGAGCCTCGGCTCCATAAATCAATAGTAGATTAATCTCTACAAAGGTTTGATGTTGTGTATGAAAATTTGGTTTGACCAAAATTAACAAATCATTTAAGGGATGTATGATTTGGAAAGGAAAAATATTTTTATGAAACACAAAGATGTAAACTTTTGGCATAGTTATAACGAATGATTTTTGGTCAAAGTTCTGAGTAAAATAGGTCAAAATAATCCTTTTTTATAAAAAAAAAAACACATTTTTTTAAGGTGGTAGTTTCATTCGAACAAAAATGCCTCGTTCAAACAAAAATACAGGTTTCGTTCTAACGAGATTCAATCTCGTTCAAAAGAACGACTAATCTCGTTCCAATGAGGCTCCAATGAGCTTCTAATGAGAATGGTTATGTCAAATACAGAACCATTCATTAGATGTCCATTAGAATTCTGATTTAATAAAATTACTATATTGTTCCAATGAAATAAATCCTCGTTCGAACGAGAACCAAGTCTCGGTCTAACGAGATGACAATCTCATTCTAACAAAATTAAAAATAAAATTTTTATATTTCGAAAAATGTCTCGAGTATAAAAATCATCTCTAAATGTAATTCGACTGATAAATAGCCAAAACCAAAAATCCGTATACCTCCAATAAGGTGTTCGAGATGATATTAACGGCTTGAAATCAGAAACGATGCTCGATCGCTAACAAGGCTTCAATGGTCGTGGAGGCTAATGCGGAGGTAGTCTTTGGTTTGTTTCAACGGTTGGTAAGGGGATATTCCAAAATACTTAAGCTATGAGCAATTATAAAATATTGATCTTAAAAGATTTACATTATGTACGATTTAGTTTCCTCTTCGTTGTATTTCATATGAGATAAATATTTGATTTATAAGTCGCTTGTGACTCCACTGTTACATGGAAAATTATAAATTTCCTCTTCATATTATGTTGGATTATTTAAGGGCGATGATGTTGAACTTTATAGTAGGTGGACATTCATATTGTTATCTCTCACATATTTTATTGTTGAAAAAGTTTTAAATGTCTCATATTTTTATCACATACTAAGAATAATATTTTAAATTATAGCATTTTAAATATTTTAGTATTTGGACTTGATCAACTCTACTATTAAAATATGTGAGGTATTGCATTCTTGGCCATTATTCTTTTTTTTAGGGTTTATTTATTTGTTTTGCACCATGAGAAATAATATGTTTAGGTAAATGTCAAAAAAATTGATGTAATACCCCATCCTAGAAAATAAGTATTTAATGATAATTGAAATATTATATTCAAAGAATAATTTGAGGAATAAATATATAAGAGGATTACGCCAAATGGCCCGAAAAGTGGCACATTACGAAAAGTAATTAAAAAGAAAATTTTCCATGTCACATGGTTCTCTTGGATGCGTATTTACGTTCTAATAATCCTAGTAAGTATGTTGGTTAAGTTTGACTCAAAAATACCAAGGAATGAATGTAACACGGTCACGGTTAATAATGCGATAATTTGCACGGTACGCGACGCGCAAGATAGGTAACTTTGCATGATTTTTCTAGGATGCATCGCGGTCCCAAATATCAAAATGGCCACTTTTATACGATCCAAAAAATACATATAAAAAAACCATAGGGTCAAAAATAAAAATAAATAAAAATAAATATTTTTCGTCAAAAAATAAAATTACTCAAAAAATTATGAAAATCTCCAGATCGACTTAAAATTTAATTTCGAGCAACTTTATCTTCTTCGACGTCTTCGGAAAAAAATTATTTAAGCCCATTTAAGATGGATTTTCGTCAGCACGCGCCAACGAACTTGAGCGAATTGTTTAGGACAATGAGTAAGTAAAAAAAATATTCTGATCATATATTTAGACTCATAAAAATATAAGGAATATTACTATGTGAAGAAAAATTGAAAAACATTATGTTTTTCGAGGAGGTCCCGATTCTTTCGCGCCTTGTATAGGACAATCGGGGAGGCCAAACGATTAATGTAAATATGATTTTTTAGCCAAAAAATGCAAGGAATATGAATCTCAAGTTCAAAGTTTCAAAAAATGGGGGGAGGGGGGGGGGACAGGAGAGAGAAATTGACGCGAATCAACATTTTGTGGGGGGTATTTGAGGAATTTAACCCCTTAAGGTTTTAAGGAGTATATAAGTGTATGTTAGCACATTTGGGCATGATGGATCAGATTTTTCCTCTCTCTCTTTTATCTTGAGAGTTCTCCCACCATTCAACCACCACAAGCCACCCTACACCACCATTCCACCACCTAATGCCACTATATTTTACTAGTATTCTACCATATATAAGCATTGTACACCCATTTCAACCATTGATAAGGAAGATCTACGAATTTAGGAGTCATATTTGGGACTATTATTGAAGAAGATAAAGTGGGTTTTAATGGAGTTGAAGTGGATGTTGCTTTGGAGATTAGGAGTTTGCTTTTGGTAACCCCTTAAGGCCACCTTTGGAGGTGGGGGTTGATCCTCCTACACCAATGCCACCATTTTGGAGACTTTTAGGTGAAAATACTAACCTTGGTTTAGGTTTAAAGTGTATGTATTTTCATCTTGTTCATTTGCATATATTAGACTAAATATATGTAGGACATGGGTTATTTTGCATATATGGTTCACTTACTAGCATTCTCACCATTTTGGGTGAAAATGGATTTCAAAGAGAGGTTTTGAAATGGGTTTTGGAAGAAGATGATTTCTAGAATAGTTATTTACACATATCGGGGTATAAAATATGTAGAATAATGGTTATGTTGCATTGATGGACTTATTAATTGCATTCTTTATGTTTAAATAAAAAGGGGCATTTAAAATAAGTTTTTAAATGAATTTTAAAGGTGTTAAAAAAATTCAGAACACTATTCATAGGCTTTTTATGAAATAAAATGTGTTATAATAATGTTTTAAAGATAAATAATGTGATTTTGTGCAAAAAAATATAGTAGGCTTGTTTAAGCCATTTTATGAAATAAAAATGTGATTTTCTACTTGAATAATGAAGGTAAATATAAAAAAATGAATCTCTCACTTTAAATGGGTATTTTAAAGTGTGTAAACTCATAATAAGAAAATAGTATGAGTTATTGTGTCAATATTGGTAAATGGGTGTAAGATGTAAAAAAAACTCAAAAATAAAGCGTGTTTATCAGATATGTGGAAAATGAGGTTATAATATATAAAATATATGAATTTATATATTAAAGGTGTGTGAAGTGTAAAATGTAAAAGTTGAGTAAAGTATGCTAATAAACAAGTGTTTTTAATGATTAAATATGTTTAAGTGTTGATTTGGAAACTTAAACTACCTTTTTGGAAAATAACACTTGTTAAAGGACTAAATTGCAAGTTTTGGTAATACAAAGGGTAAATTGGTAAATTAATCTAAAGTAGATATTTTATGAATTAAAAATGTTGATGAATGTTTTCACACTAGTGTGGGTTAAAACAAATTAAGTCCTAAAGCGTGAATGACTTTTGGTATAAAATCAACTTGTGGGTGAATAAAGGACTTAAAGGAGAAAGTAATAGTTTTATTCAATGTTAATGAAAAATGGATAGTTAAGTCCGGGCTTTTGGCTTCGGTCCGTAATATTGAATAATGTGAACATTTGAATAATGTTGAGTACATTGAAAAGATAATGATATTGGAGACGTCGGGTTAAAAAATTAAGCAACGATATGCTGTCCCTAGTGATTAAAGACCCTAAACCAACTGCAGTTTGCTTGAAGCTCAGTGCCGAGTGACGAAATTCCGTAAAACTGTGGGTGTGCATGTGTTGTGACGTGTTTACGTATATGTCGTTGTAGAGTAAAAGACAGCCAATCAAAAATCCATTTTTGGTACCAATAAACACAATAAAATTGTATATTGGTAAGTAAGGGGTCAATCCACGCTCCTTAATGTGGACAAGAGCAAAGTGAAAAACAAGTATGATTTTTAAAACAATATGAAAGGATATTTATATTACTAATTATTAACTAAAATTAAAACTACAATAATAAATAAAGAAAATGATAAAGTGAGCTAAATACGAGGAGAAAACAATTATGAGATAATTCAAGGGATAAAAATTCACCACTTAACCTATTTATTTTTATTAATTAGTTCGTCTATTTGAAATATCCCAAAATATATATAAATTCAAAAATCAACTCTCGTTGCAAATGTAAATTTACATATAGTCTTTTTAGAAGATTAATATTTAAATTTCACATATTCACAAAAATTAGATTTAAATATTTTCTAGTAAATCACCGGCTAGGGAAAATTTACTAAAAGCATTTAAATCATAAAAAAAATAAGTCTTAGAGTTGAGAAATTCAAACGACAATATCATTCAAAAATTGCCTATCTCTAGTTTAATTCATGAATAAATATTATAATTTGAATTTACGGTTTTCTCTCGAAATTGATTCACCCTCTCTCGAGTCATAAATATAAATTATAAAATTTTAATATTAATATTCAAAGAGGCATAATAAATAAAAAACCAAAAATAAAAATAACTAAGTTGAGGGTTCCATCTCACCCCTTGAATGGGGTATTTAGCCTCTTATTTTGGTATTATTACATATAAAATGTAATAATGACACAATAAGAGGCATTAAATAAATAAGCTAAGAGAGAACAAAATAAAAACCAAATCTCCTTAAAATTTCATTCCAATCCCAAGCTTTGACATGAATAGTAACCCACAAATTTGAGTTTCACAACACTAAAAATAATGCCACTTAACTCACAATTTGTATCTTACAAAAATATTCTACCTCAAACTCAAGTCACTATATAAAAAATAGAACAGAAAAAATAAAAATAGAACCAAAAATTTGAGCTCCAAAAATGGAGCTCCTAAACCAAAAATTACACTACTCTTCCCACTCTTGCACTATTGAATTATTGGATCCCCTTGCTAAATTGAATAGTCTTGTTTTATAAGAGCTTACATGGGAATATGGTTGAGGGTAGGTTAGGGAAAAAAAGGGTAAAAGTTAACATGTGACTTTTATTTATGGAATGTGTAGAGGCTTGGGTGTTATAGATAATGGATGTTGCATGAAATAGGAAAGGAAGGTTTGGGTCAAAAGTAAATGGGTAAAAGGTACTGGGGGTATTTTTGGAATAAGGGTTAAGTTGGTTTAAACACATGTGGGGTTTTAGTTGTTTTATTTGGCTTTGGTTTTGTACCGGTAGCAAATTGTGTTGGCTTTGGTTTGGGTTGGATGGTCTCAAAATGGGGCTGCCACGAGTTGGTGGGTGTGGTCGGATTTTAGGCCGGAGGTGGATGTAGCGAGCAGGAGGCGACGGGTTTCATGACCGGAGATAGCGGGTGGCCGACGACGGATTGATCGCCGGATTAAAGCTAATGGTTAAGGAGGTGATGATGGGTTTGGTATTGCTGCAATGTTAGAGGAGTTTGTTGGTGGTGTGAGAGGTTAGAGAGCGGAAAGGGGTATGTTAATGGTGGTGAGTGAGGAGAGAGAAAATGGGTTTGGTGGGAGGATGAAGATGGTTGGGGATTTTTGGGTGTGGGTGATTGTATGGGAGGAATAGTGTGTGTTTGTTTTGTTTGGGTGTAGGTGAGTGTAGGATAGTGAGTGGGGGGTAGTTTTGGTGTATGTGAGTGTGTTTCATTTTTTATCCTAAAAAAAATAAACTAAGACACAAAATGATATAAAAACAAAAAATAAAAATAAAATTAACAACAAGTAGGATGAAAAAATAAATAAAATAAAAATTATAATTAAATAAGAACTCACTAAAATTAAAAAAATGACACACAATAAAAAGTCTAATATATACAACTATGAACAAATAAATAAACACGACTCAAATAAAAACATAAAAATAAAACTAATAAAATAAACTGACTAAAAACAAATGAAAATAAAATAAAGGAAAATATAACAACTATTACTCGACGCGTAACAATAAAATATAAAAATTGTTAAAAATATATATGTGACTCAAAACAAAATATAACATATAAATTAAATACAAATGACACAAATAAGAATCTAGAAAAATAAAATAAAAGGGAGACAAACCAAACACACACGGGGCTCGGGTGACGGTTTTGGGAAAGGATAGAAAGGGCATGGGTTAGGTTTAAGGTACGAGGACAGGTTTAGTTCCTTTTAACTACGCATCTTCCTTGATTTATGGCATTTGAATCCACAAGATGAATTTGTCCTACAAAATAAACAATAGCGCGCCTAAGACCCATTTTGTCGAGAATTAGAAAGTAAAAACGGTCAATTCTGGGTATTATTTGAACACTTTTGGGTGCTTATCACACCACCCACAAACAGAACATTGCTAGTCCTCGAGTAAAAATATAGAGATAAAAAGAAAGATAAGCAACCAAAGGTGTACCACTTTCGCGGGCATTTGTGATTACACTTAACGTGTCAACAAGCCTTTAAACCTATTGGTTGACCCACATGATGAGTTTTGTCTCGTGAGAGTTTGTAGGAAATATACCCATAAAATTCTTTATTTGCAATGACAGTCAATCTCTTATTGGACATACAATAATTTCACAATCCATCGCAAGTTAAATATTTTGAGAAATACAAGCTAGAATTATGTACAAATATTTAGCCAAGTAAATACTCAAGGCACATCCTTCCTAGAACTCTACACGTGTGTGTGAATCAGTTAAAACGGGTCGATTATCATAAGAGTAATTCTTAGATTGCCTTTTCGAAATCAATACTTCAAAATTCAAATCTCATTGGATATAATTCTCTCAAACGAACTCATGAGATTAGGGTAAGTGTATCGCTCTTGTGTGTGAGGAGCTGAGTAAATGTAAGCAAATTCAAACGTCTCACACGCATATAAGAAAGAACGAAAATTTAGAAAGAAAATGATCTCATGAAAGAATGTTGATCACTATATTAAGAACGTAGAGTTATTCACCACATTGACTTTTATTTGCCCGAACACCTAGGAGAGAATATGGATGATTATGGGTGAGGGGGAAATGAAATGGGAAGGATGGAATGAGATGAGGTGGGTATGATAAGATGGGTGATATATGGATGATGGATGAAAGATGGATGCGATAAGAGTGTTCTATACATGAGGAACAGCTGTCTTTATTACATAAAAACTAACTACAAAATCTTTTTTTCTTCGCTCTCTTTTCCTTTTTTTTTGAATTTTCTTTTCTTTTTCTTCTTTTGTTTTTTTTCGATTTTTTTTTATTTGTTTTCTTTTTCTATTTTTTTTCTTTTATACTCTCAATCACTAAAGAAATTTTACATTTGAAAAACACTATTTTCTCAAATTGATGGATGATATATGAATGGAGATGATAAATGGATGGTGTGGGGAAATATGTAGGAATATGGAAGAGCATGAGAATGTAATGGATGAAGTGAATGGTAAATGGTATATGTATGGATGAAAGTCTGGTGATCGGGACAAACTTCAAGACATGCGTTTCTTACAACTTGAAAGAGATGTCATTCTGAATGATCAAGCCAAAATATTTATGAAAAATAATGAGATCATATAACGATTTAAAGTGCGGACCCAAAAGAAGTTGAATCAACTTGTAACTCGGAGATTGCGTAAAGCTCTCTAAAAGGTGAAAGGCACAAATCTCACAAGCTAAAGTCTTTACTAGTGATCCTTAAGGTTCTCTTGAGATTTATATTACTCTTCAACGCTAAACTATAGTGACGTGATAAGTGCGCAAGTTTTTTTGAGTCTAGAAATTCATGGTGCAACATGCCTTGTTATGTAGTACATAAGATATAGAAAAAAAAATCTCTAGCTTGATTCCTAGACTTAAAAGGTGGATGATAGAAAATTCACGTCAATGAATGAGATGAAAGAAACTACACGAAAATTTTAAAAATCAGATTTATAAATCAAAAAAATTCAAAAGAGGTACAATTTTGATAAAATTTCCCACCCCCAAACAAAAAGGAACATCGTCCTCGATGTTAGGTAAAATGATTTTTAAAATTGAAAGAAAAAGGTAGGAAAGAGAACACCAGAATCAACCGCCATTGAAGTGGACCGATGAAGCCAAAATTAACCTAAATAAATGATAAGATAAAAAAATAGTGTACAAGTCTATAAACATATAAAGCATAGGGTGATGTGAAACACCACCCCGAAACAGGATGAGACTCATACAAGAAACAACGGGCTGCCTCCCGATAATGCTAAGTTTAATGTCTTCATCCAGACCGATCCATTATCACCCTAAATATAAGATCTATGAAAGTGCGTGGCGGCAAAAAAATTGGGTGATGATAATCACCCCCAAACAAGACTGAAACGTCAGTCTTATTGGATCTAAAACGAGTCAATGCACTTGTATGGAAAAGTACTTCACACGATGCAAAGAATCAGTGGACCATGGGCAGGTGGTAATTAGGGTATAGGGGAGAGAGGAAAGGGTAAGGGTGAAGAGGCACCGGTCACGAGCCTTATTGAGTCGAACGGTGAGGGCAACAAGGGCCCTATAAGAATGGTTCTCTAGTTGAATGGGGAGGCAAAATGGTTTGAAAAGTGGAATGGAGTGGGAATCGTATAATTCACATGATCGTTCTATGAATGGGCGATGATAATGGTTGTGATGTGACACGCCAGGGTGATGATGGAAAGAAAAATCATCACCACGAGAGAGCGGCGGGCATGGAGAAACAAGCTCGGTGTCGCGGAAGTGGAGAGTAGCACCAAAAATTCTCTCATGGGAGGTTCAGGTTGGTTTCAGGTGAGGATCTAAAAATGTAGATGGAAACATGAAATGTGTAAAATTATGATCCAAACCAGGTGGTGGGGTGGAAGGGATAATGGGTGGATTGGGTGGGATAAAGGGAGAATCGGGTGGGATAAATGGTGAAGGAAGGTGATCCAACTCAAGTGTAGGGGACACACACTCATCGAGAGGAGTAAAGGAATACTCACGAAGGAGCGTCGTATCTCAATATGGCGTGGTCAACTTCTCAAAAAATGTGTCACCATCCCTATTAGCGAAAGGGTCTACCAAGCCATTAAGATCCAAGATATATGAATCAACATCAATATCAGACTCAAAGTGAGCCAAACATCGCTGGAGAGGATCCATATCAAGGGATGTGGGAACCATCTCCGATTCAATCTCGGTGCATTAAGGAGCACTCATAGTCAGAGCTAACCTATAAGGAATGGGCGTCTCGAGGACACATTTAATGGGTGCAACAGGTATAAACTCAGGCATGTTTTTGTATATAACGGGTGGGGGAACCTCAAATATGGGTTCTTTTGGATATGGCATGGAAGTATGAACCTCTCTATTAGGTTCTTTTAGATTATTAGGGTAGGGATCAATCTCACATGTTATGGATAAGTCAACACAATGGTCAACTTGAGTCTCGGACTACGAGGTGGTCTCAACTACGATATTCTTGGGGTGATTGGGTTGGTCACACTCAAAATAAGTGTCACAAGATGAGACATCATCATCCCACATGGGATCAATATTGGGTGAAGACAATGGAATATGCAACTCGGTACCACACTCAAATTCATTTAAGCGTTGTTCAAGCCTTTGCATAGATTGAGTTTAAATTTGATTTCCTTGCTCTTGCTTAAGGATGAACTGTGTAAGAGGCTTTCGAGAGTGGAGGTGGATGGTGGTGGGGAAGTGATGGTTGGTGATGGGACAATAGTGGATAGGTGAGGTAAACACAACACACTAGTATTATGACTAAACGGAGAATACTCATAGGAAGTGTGGGGAATGGGGTCAAGTTCATCATACACGAAAGGAGTGCTTCCGTGATGGACAAATGGGTGATAATCATATGGTGGGTAGTGATAGGACTGGTCGGGATGTTGTGCACTAGGTTGTCATGATGATTGTTGGAACTTGTGAGAAACCTCAACAAAGGCTTGGGATTCGTATTACGTGGAAGGGTGATCAGGCCTCCATGAATAACGAGGGTACTCACACAACTAGGGATTAGATATATCATGATAATAAGTTGGAGTGGGTTTCGAAACAGTGTCATATGGATACACTTGGTCCATGGCGGGTTCATAGAGGAATGAAAAGTATAGGCACTCATTGGATAAGTGATCGGCATATGAACAATGGGTGCACGATAAAGTTTGTGACACGTAGACACTTGACACCGAGGATGATGGAATAGGAGATGCATGCATAGATGGGTCAAGAGTATCAACGGTACTTGTGAGAGAGCTAAGACCACTAAGTATATCATAAAGAGACGGCCAGAGATCACTCTCACACGTGTCGCGTGACAATGAAAAATGATCAAAGTAGTCTCGTAAGGGATGTTCTTCGACTATATGGAGAGAAATATTTTTTGGAATTTTTTAAATTTTTTCAAAAGGAAAGAAAATATTTTTAGATTTTTCTAGAAATGAAAGAAAAAAAATATTTGAGGATTTTCTAAAAATTAAAGGAAGGAAATGTTTTTGAATTTTATAAAAATGAAAGAAAATATTTTTGGATTTTTTTGAAAAATAAAGGAAGAAAATATTTTTAGATTTTTTTTTTGAAAAAAAGATGGGGAAAATGAACTCTTTGAATTGTGAACGAACTTACTAAAATCGACTAACGAAAAATCGAATTGGACACACACAAGTTAAGGATAAATCCTAACTAGCACATAGCCAATTTTTATCTTCAAAATTTAGTGAAACGGGTAGTCAAATATTAATGAAGTCCGCTGGCGATAAAAATCATGGAAATTATCTGAGTGATCGCCTTTGCAAAAATGTTCTCCTAGTGGGCTAACTAGTGGATTGATTTTAAATTTAATGATAGCTAGGGTAGCACACAATTGGTAAGTGAGTGAGTCGGGTGATAAAATCCCTTCTCTTGAATGACTAGGTGTAGGTCTTAATTGACTAATTCATTACACACATTCAAAAAATAAATGCGATAATAAAAATCGAGTAAGATCACGTTGTCACACACAAAAATTGACTCGATGACATGAGAGGCGCGAGGGTTTAGAAATGTACCTCCCACAGTTTTTATAGCGTGGGGTGATGAACAACTTGAGTTAACAGGGGGGAGATCACGCCTATCTCAGTCATCCTCGGGAGTCCTACCGACCCAAATTAGAGAGGCTTCTTTTCCTCACCTTTGGGCTCCCTCTTTCTACCTTGTTCGGTTTCCCGTTTGCTTTTTTTTTATTAATTATTACAAATAATTGGTGTCCAAAGCAGCACGAATAAATATACACGTCCTCAATATCCTAATAAAAACTTCTAAGAAAATGAAAAATGGTACGGAAAATGAAAAATGAAATACAAGTGAATCACAAGATGGGAAATCCTCTCCAATGCTTCAAGCTCCAAAGATAGGCAACGGCGCCATTTGATGACATGCCTTTTGCGCATATGTCGTTGTAGAGTAAAAGACGATCAATCAAAAATCCCTTTTTAGTACCTACAAACACACTAAAATTGTATATTGGAAAGTAAGGGGTCAATCCGCGCTCCTTAATGTGGACAAGAGCAAAGTGAAAACAAGTATGATTTTTAAAATAATTATGAAGAGATATTTAAACTACTAATTATGAACTAAAATTAAAACTACACTAATAAATAAAGAAAATGATAAAGTGAGCTAAATATGAGGAGAAAGTAATTAGGACCTAATTCAAGGGATAAAAATTCACCACTTAACCTATTTGTTTTTATTAATTAGTTTGTCTATTTGAAATATCCCAAAACATATATAAATTCACAAATCAACTCTCGTTGTAAATGTAAATTTACATATAGTCTTTTTAGAAGATTAATATTTAAATTTCACATACTCACAAAAATTAGATTAAAATATTTTCTTGTAAATCACCCGCTAGGGGAAATTTACTAAAAGTGTTCAAATCATAAAAAAAAATAAGTTTTAGAGTTGAGAAATTCAAACGACAATATCATTCAAAACTTGTCTATCTCTAGTTTAATTAATGAATAAATATTATGATTTGAATTGACGGTTTTCTCTCAAAATTGATTCACCCTCTCTCGAGGCATAAATATAAATTGTAAAATTTAAATATTAATATTCAAAGAGTCATAATAAATAAAAAAACCAAAAATAAAAATAACAAAGTTAAGGGTTCCATCTCACCCCTTGAATGGGGTATTTAGCCTCTCATTTTGGTATTATTACATATAAAATGTAATAATGACACAATAAGAGGCATTAAATAAATAATCTAAGAGAGAACAAAATAAAAACCAAATCTCCTTAAATTTTCATTCCAATTCCAAGCTTTGAAATGAATAGTAACCCACAAATTTGAGTTTCACAACACTAAAAATAATGCCACTTAACTCACAATTTGTATTTTATAAAAATAATCTACCTCACACTCAAGTCACTATAGAAAAAAAATAGAAAAGAAAAAATAAAAACATAACCAAAAATTTAAGCACAAAAATGGCGCTCCTAAACTAAAAACTACACTACTCTTCCCACTCTTGCACTATTGAACTATTGGATCCCCTTGCTAAATTGAATAGTCTTGTTTTATAAGAGATTAAATGGGGATATTATTGAGGTTAGGTTAGGAAAAAAAAGGGTAAAAGTGAACATGTGACTTTTATTTATGGAATGTGCAGAAGCTTGGGTGTTGTAGATAATGGGTGTTGCATGAAATGGGAAAGGAAGGTATTGGTCAAAAGTACATGGGTACAAGGTATTATGGGTATTTTTGGAATAAGGGTTAAGTTGGTTTAAACACATGTGGGGTTTTAGTTATTTTATTTGTCTTTGATTTTGTGCAGGTAGCAATTCGTGTGTGGATTGGAAGATGGGTTCGGTCATGTGTTAAAGGTAAATGGGTTTGGAAGGGTTAATATGGATTTATGATTTGGGTTGGATTGTCTCAAAATGGGGTTGCCACGAGTTGGTGTGTGTGGTCGGATTTCAGGCCGAAGGTGGATGTAGCGAGCAGGTGGCGATGGGTTTCATGACCGGAGATGACGGGTGGCCGACGACGGATTGGTCACCGGATTAAAGCTAATGGTTAAGGAGGTGAGGATGGGTTTGGTATTGTTGAAATGGTGGAGGAGTTTGTTGGTTGTGTTCGAGGTTAGAGAGAGGAAAAGGGGTATGTTAATGGTGGTGAGTGAGCAGAGAGAAAATGGATTTGGTGGGTGGTTGAAGATGGCTAGTGATTTTTGAGTGTGGGTGAGTGTATGGGAGGAATGGTGTGAGTGTTTGTTTTGTTTGGGGGTAGGTGAGTGTAGGATAGTGAGTGGGGGTTAGTTTTTGTGTATGTGAGTGTGTTTAATTTGCGATCCTAAAGAAAATAAACTAAGACACAAAATAAAATAAAAACGAAAAATATAAATAAAATTAACATGTAAGATAAAAAATAAATAAAATAAAAATTATAATTAAATAAGAACACTCACTAAAATAAATAAAAAAATAAAACGGCACATAATAAAAACTCTAATATATACAACTATAAATAAATAAATAAACACGACTCAAATAAAAACATAACTATGAAACTAATAAAATAAACTAACTAATAACAAATAAAAATAAAATAAAGGAAAATATAACAACTACTACTCGACACGGAACTATAATATATAAAAATTGTTAAAAGTATATAGATGACTCAAAACAAAATATAACATATAAAATAAATACAAATGACACAAATAAAAATATAGAAAAATAAAATAAAATAAATAAAAGGGGACAAACCAAACACACACGGGGCTCAGGTGATGGTTTTGGGACAGGATAGAAAGGGTATGGGCTAGGCTTAAGGTACGAGGATGGGTTTAGCTCCGTTTAACTGCGCATCTGCCTTGATTTATGACATTTGAATCTGCAAGATGCATTTGACCTACAAAATAAATAATAGCACGCATAAGGCCAATTTTGTCGAGAATTAGCAATTAAAAACGGTCTATTCGGGGTATTATTTGAACACTTTTTGGTGCTTATCAACGTGTGTGTGTCGGCGGAATCCCTAAATAAAATGCTAAGTAATGAATTGAATATTCATGAAAGATGCATAAATTATTGGCATTAATTCATTGATTTACTAATGCAAGAATAATGCATTAAATGTTTAATATTCATGTGGTAGCATGGGATGGTTTAATAAGATGATATAATGATGTTTAAGCTACCTAAAAAGGTTTGAACCATAATGAACACAAGCGTGTGTTATGTAAGGTTTTCAAAGGAAAATGAGTATTTTTCTAAATACGGTGTGTGTACGTTGAAAGTAAGTCTTAAATAATGATTAATAACTCGGCGTGAGTTAATGAACGTTGGGTAATAAACGTTTGAAAGTAAATGAATGATTTTTCCCAACAATTGCTAATTGTTTAACCGTGTGCGTTAATGGGAAGGACCGCTAGTTTTTAAGCGTAATGATACAAAATGATTCTTTGTAAAGATAAGGAGAATAAAAGGGTTAAATGACGTTTTTGGAATATAATGGTATAATACATTGGGATACATATATTCAAACGTATGTATATATATATATATATATATATATATATATATATATATATATATATATAGAGAGAGAGAGAGAGAGAGAGAGAGAGATACATACGTACTTTCACATATATGTGGCGTAACGTGTGAGTATTCTTTTATGTTGTTCGTTTCTATACTACATTTGTATAGTTCCCACAGAGCATTCTGCTCACATACCTGCTTTTGTTACGGCAAGTTGTATGTTGTTTCGTACTTTGAGAGCATTATACAGGTAAGTAATTGTTTACATTTACGATTAGTGGCTCTATTTACATGGCCTTGGGGGCACTTCCCTTGGGTCCAAACATGTAGTTGATGAAAATTGGAATTGCATGCTAATAAGAGTAATATTAAATAACAATAAAACTGGACTAGAAATACTATTTAGGTTATTTCACTGCACTTCACAATTAACGTATGAACCGGATTCGGTTGATTCTTTATTAACCCTTAAATCCGGTCGGGGCATTACAACTTGGTATCAGAGCTTTAGGTTCATATTCCTTTCGGGTGTGACGTGGTGAGGAGTGGATCTTTTGGCATCATTAGTAGTTGGAGCCGATCACACTTGCCTGGTGACGATTTCAATTTTGTACCTTGATGGTAAAGTCGAGGTCTTCAGCATGCTATCAAATTCTCCTTGAGTTGGTGATCGGCTAAGTTAGTAGCCATTCTTTTTTCGTTGCATTTGTTATGGTTGTATTAGCTAGCAAGTATCGAGTTTTGGTATAGGTCGTTAGGTGGTGGCACATTAAGTTTGTGTGAGATGTATCATGTGAAAGTTTGATGATTTAAAAGAACTAATGATTTCAGTTGAATTCTAGGTGGTATGCTCGTGGTTTCATCTATGGTATTAGGTAACTAAGTACTCTGAGTTGTGAATAAATAATTCTATGGAAATTAAAATGCCTAAGTGACTTGATTATGATTTTGGTTTTGATAATCATATTGATTTAAGGTAATTTAAGAATGAATCAATATAGTCATTGGGACTTAGTGTTAGAAATAGTGTTATTGAATCATGGTTTAAAAAAAATGAAGTGGTAATGAGGAATAGGATCTTTTGTGGCATCAAAAGTATTGGCCCAATGTTTTATAGGTAGTACCCGATGCCCCGTATCCTACCAAAAGTTTAACAATGGTGATAGCTTGTGATATAGAAAATGAATGTGATGGCTATGGAGTGAGACAAATTAATTGTCATAACTGAGTGTTCTATAAGGTTAAGTTATATGCCATGATGAGTTTGATCTCGGATTAAAGTTATGGATAGGCATGTGAATCCATATTGATAATGACTTTGAGATATGTGCTAAGGATTAACTAATGACTTATTTGTACAAGTGATAGACACTCGCCCAGTAATGGTGAACTTTAGATTGCGCTTCGTGTATTACGATAACAAGGATATCGCTCTTTAAACTTTGGGTATTTCTTATGATGTCAAGGACATAGAGTTACAATTGCTGTAACACGTAGTAATTGGGTCAGTGATTGGACCTAAAAAAAATTAAGGGCTATGATCGGTTGTTATACTTGGTAGGATCTTATCGTGATCACTCATACCCTAGAATGTGCATAATCGTTTAGAGATGATTAAACTAGTGTCCTTTCCATGAAGCATTAGGAAATTTATGGTATTAGTGCATAGGATGTTAATGTTTGTAGTACGATTTAGTCGTATCGTTTTATAGCAATATTTAGGAGTTAGCGCCATGGCTTGTCGATAATCTTGTGTTAAGATGATACTTGTGAATAAATCGAAAATAGGTTGATACGTCTTAGGTTTTACACTTGGGAGACTTAGGACACGGTGATGTTTATCATGGTTTTAGAGATAGCACTCAGAATGGAGTTTTAGGCTTGATTATAGCACCTACATGTGCAACCCGTATGGATTAGTATGACTCTAGTGAGGAGAAACATTAGGTATTAGGTATGGATAATGCTTAAAAATGTATGGTGTCATTATAACTAGTCCGAAAGTTATGATTTGGGATCACATAGGACATTGCTAAGGATTGTAGCGATAGTCTGTAGGGTAAAATTATATGAGTGTTGCATTTCACTAAATGAGAAAGATCTCTCAAGGTTTAAAAGTTAGCAATCGCATGTGGTTATTGTGGAGAATTGGGTATGTAGGCCAGTGACTAACATTACGAAATGAGAAATGTAACTTAGCTTTAATATCAAGGATAACAAGTAACCTCAGTCTTAAGGAGGGAAGCCTAGCATTCTAGCTTCCTAAATGAATAGGTTCCCAGGTCGTTGTCTCTGAAAATGGGTAGTCGTGATTAGTGATTCAATCCAGGGCACGTTCCATGGCTAAGTCTTCAACACACGTGTAGGTCGACGAAGTTTTAGACTTTAAGTGTATGTTTTGGTTCCTAATTCGCGTGGCATGGTTTGCTTCTCGAATTTAATTATTTCATTCCTGCATAGCAGTCGTCTAATCTATTACATCTTATTGCGTCTTCTTTGATATGGGAAGTTGTTGTGTCATTTATGGGTCTGTATTCAGGTGTAACGTTGCATAATCTCAGTAGTTATTTGATATAATCCGGGTTGAGGCTAATGCATCACACTACATGAGTACGATCTTCTTCGAAAGCACCTTTGTTTTACACTAGTTTATGTGTACACGTGGCCTCACATTTGTTGCATGTAGTTTGCATGTGCCATCTGGTTGCATTAGGTTAACACGTTTAGTTACTTGACCGGTATAGCTAGCTATGACTTGGTCATGGGTTTTGAGGTTGTGAATCGAGGATATTGTGAGCATTAGAACTTGATAAAATATTAGATGTTAGTCACTTTGATTGGAATTGTGAGGATTGAGGATGTGATTTCTCATGTATATTTGTGTTGTGATACCTAGTATGACTCTAGGTTAGTGTAAGGATTTCGTGAGAGATATCGATCGGGTATACCAATGGTATTAGATGACCGTCTCATGATTGATGATGTGATGACTAGTAATATTGTGGTTATATCAGCCTAGGATATGTGTGATCCAAAATTGTTGAGGAAACATTCATCATGATGAGTTCATTAGTGGTATCATGATATTTTCTAAATACCGGTTATTTTGAGGGATTGTTTTAATGCACGAGTTAGGCATACCCGGGATTAGTTGTAAGACCTTACTGTCTTCCATGATTGGGTTAGCAATGTAATTGATGAAAATGAAATTTTTGAGTTTTAGACCATAGTGTTGAGGATGCCCTAGGATTGGAAACTGGTTGTTGGTAACTAAATTCTAAGGTTGATGACCATGAATTTCGAGGAAGAAATTTCCTAAGGAGAGAAGAATTTAATACCCCGTCCTAGAAAATAAGTATTAATGACAATCGAAATATTATATTCAAAGAAGAATTTGAGGAATAAATATATAAGGGGATTACGCCAAATGTCACGAAAAGTAGCGCATTACGAAAAATAATTAAGGAGAAAAATTCCCACGTCACATGGTTCTCTTGGATGCGTATTTAAGTTCCAATAATCCGAGTAAGTATGTTGGTTACGTTTAACGCGAAAATACCAAGGAATGATTGTAACACGGTCATGGTTAATAATGATATGATTTGGGTGGTACGCGACGCGCATGATAGGTAACTTTGCGCAATTTTTGTAGGATGCATCACAGTCCCAAATATCGAAATGACCACTTTCCAAAAAATACATATAAAAATACCATGGGGTCAAAACCAAAAAAAATCGTCAAAAAATAAAAGTGCTCATAAAATTATGAAAATCTTCCGATCGACATAAAATTTAATTTTGAGCAACTTTCTCTTCTTCGGTGTGTTTGGAAAAAAATCATTTAGACCCATTTTAGCAAATTTTCGTCCGCACGTGTCGCGCATAACGCGAACTTAGCGCAAATTGTTTAGGACAATAGGTAAGTCAAAAAAATATTCCTACCATATATTTAGACTCATAAAATATAAGGAACATTACCATGTGAAGAAAAATCGAAAAAAAATACGTTTTGCGCAGAGGTCCCGATTCTTGCGACCCTTGTATAGGACAATCCGGAATGCCATACAACTATTGTAAATATGATTTTTTAGCCTAAAAATGCAAGGAATATGAATCTCAAGTTAAAAGTTTCAAAATAAAAGGGGGGTACAGGAGAGAGAAAGTGACGCAAACTAATATTTTATGGAGGGTATTTAGGAAATTTAACCCCTTAGGGTTTTAAGGAGTATATAAGTTTATGTTAGCCCATTTGGGCATGATGGATCAGATTTTCTCTCTCTCTCTCTCTCTCTCTATCTCTCTCTCTAGCCTTGAGAATTCTCCCACCATTTAACCACCACAAGCCTCCCTACGCCACCATTCCACCATCTAATGCTACTGTATTTTACTCGTGTTATATCATATATAAGCCTTGTACACCCATTTCCACCGTTGATAAGGAAGAGCTACGAATTTGGGAGTTATATTTGAGGGGTGATAAGATGAAGTGGGTTTTAACGGAGTTGAAGTGGATCTTGCTTTGGAGCTTAGGAGAATTCATTTGGTAACCTCTTGAGGCCGTCTTTGGAGGTGGGGGTTGCTCCTCCTACACCAACACCATCATTTCCACCCCATTTTTAGAGCGTTTTAAAGGTAAGTAATTATTTACATTTACGATCAGTGGATCTGTTTACTTGGCATTGGGGGCACTTTCCTTAGGTCCTAACACATAGTTGATGTAAATTGGAATCGCATGCTAATACGAGTAATATTAAATAATAATAATAATAATAATAATAATAATAATAATAATAATAATAATAATAATAATAATAATAACAACAATAATAATAAAACTAGAGTAGAAACATTATTTATGTCGCTTCACTGCACTTCACAATTAACGTACGAACTAGATTGGGTTGATCCTAGATTAACCCTTAAATCCGGGTCGAAGCGTTACATTGTCTTGTTAGCAATAAGTAAAACTCCTATGGGTTTATTATTATTGTTTGGTGTCAAATATGGCTAGATTCCCACTAGAATAGTTTGTTGAATAATGAATACACCAACTAACTAAAATCAAGAATTTACATAGAGAGAGGGAGAGAGAGAGAGAGAGAGAGATGTGACACCCCGCTAATTCAAATAAGAGGTGGCCAGCGTGATACTCCAATAAATACAGGAATCATAAATGGCCATTCTTAGCATCACCGTCGTGGAAATAATAATATGAGATAACCACCAATTATTTTAGAAAATGGAGTCAAATAAATTTGTAAGTTTAAATAAAACCATTTAGACAATTTATTTTATAAAAGAAGGTGGTTATAAAAGAAGGAATACAATAGTTTAATTATCTTAAAACAAAATAATAACCGAATAAGCTGTCGATTAACAGACCAATACAACGGTTACACCAAATATTAAAAGTAAATATAACAATAAACTTGGGCAACACGCCCGAATGTTTGACTGATCATAATCTAGAATATACAAAAGATAGATTTGTCTATAACAAGAATCCTACAACATCCGCAAAAATGTTGTGGCTCCCTAACTCTGAGAAGGAAGGATCATATCGGGTGCCCTTACGGTGGATCACCTGAGCATAAAAGAGAACCACACAAAAAAGAGATATATAGACGGGTCAAGGCCCAGTTTGATATGATATCACTGCGAATAAAATGCATAACGGTTATGAGCACTAAAAATTATAAACAAGTTGGATTCGCTCTTCAATAAGAATCATTCTCACCTCTCATCTAAATACACATACTAGTGTTACACTAGATCATTATAAATTAAACTACCTATTTAATTAAGAGAAATAGCTAAATTCCTTGAATCCTGCTTAAATTATAAATTCATAAAATATTGCTTCACAAGTCTATTTACCATATAGGAAACTTACGCCACAAAGTTTAATTATTAAATGCTTTAGCCATTTATAAACTACCACTTTCACAAGAATATTTATAGTCACAATATAACGATTCTAAGACCATCCTTTCGGGAGTCATCCCACTGGATGCGCCCCTAAATAACTATCATCTTCCACGGCTTATCACCAAGATAACTTGGGCATCCTAAATCGCATGACATGGAAAAGCGGCCATATACCTTCGACAGTGAGTCATAACCATACCCAGAATTACCTCCCTTCGAATAAAAACAACCACACAATGTAACCACCGGTCCTATGGTTGAGGACTATATTCTCCCTACATTCGCTAGCCAGGGGACATCACCTCATGCGCGTAACTTCCCTTATGATAGCATTTAGAGAGGTATGTATATGCATGCCTTGATTCACAAGATATACCAATTTTAAAACTTACCCTTTTTTTTAATTTCACAAAACTATCCGTGCTTAACCAGAATGTGCCAATTTTAAAATGTACGTTTCTTATTTGTGAAATCATATGTTATTAACAATATAGGCTACAAGGTAAAATTTTCCTCACTCTATTCTTTAAGAGTTCAAGACAATAGTCTAAGCCACCAAGGGTAAATTTTCCTCAACACTAGTCTCAAAGACTCCTAAAGCCTACCATCCTACTTCTCTAAGTCCTATGTTAGCTTCCTAGATGAAGACGACACTAAATTCTATTGAATAATCCTCGGAATAAGCCTCATTTATACCCATACTAATATAGGGTATTAGTCCCCCTATAAAAGTCCTCGAATACTCTTTATTACTTCCCAAGAGAAGGTTCCTAGGCCTTAAACCTAAAAGAAAAGGACTAGAAATCAAAAATAGAAAACTATCCTAAAACAACAGTGTTCCGAATCGATTCGCCTAGGGACAAATTGATTCGCCCCTGATAGCGAATCGATTCTCCCAAAAATTGAATCGATTTGGCTAAGAAAACCAACTTCCTGCCTCAGTCCGAATCGATTCAGCCTTAACCCAAATCGATTCAGTTTCTCATATCTGTAGCCCCCATTATTAGCGAATCGATTCGCCCTGGTCAGTTTGCCCAGTTGGGGCTACGGGTTGTATAAACCCTAATTTCCCAAATCTCCTCTCTCTCTTCCATCTAACTAACACCAATAATTAATAATCCCACCAAATCAATACCACACAATCACCAACTCATCTAATCAACATAAATCATATCAAAATCAAAGATTAAGGGTTTAAACACCAAAAATCATCAAAACCCACAAATGGTTAAATATCCAAAAACACAACTATATATACAAATTATCCACACTAAATCATACATTTGCAAGTTAGAAACTTGCCTCAAGTTTGTCATCTCGGATTCTCTTCTCATAGCAATGATTTCCAAGCTCAAATCTTCAAATCTCCTCTTTCTCTCCTTTTTCTCTTCTCCTTATCCCAAGCTCTCTCTCCCTCTCTCTCTCTCTATCTCTATCTCTATCTCTATCTCTTTCTAAGTTTGGGAACAAAATGAGAAATAAAATCCTCTTGGGAGGCTAAATACCCCAAAATTCCTCAAATACATTAAGTCTAACGTTAAATTCTACTACACAATTAAAATGACTCGTAACACCATAATTAATTTATAACCGGTCCAAAGTACCCAGAACCCAAAAATACAACTTGGCACTTATTTTGACCATCTCAACCATTTCTGGACTAACCATACCCTCTAAATTTGCATTCGGAATATTGTACAATATTTCATGTTCCAACGTCATATGAATTCATTAATAACGATCCAATATCATTTCAAATCACATTCATCACTTTAAGCACAACGACACAATAAATCATAACATGATGCTATTTACATTCACCAAACAGTAAATATGCAAAACATGGTAAATATTATCTCTTAAATCACTTAAAATAATATTTACTTCAACTTCCATTATTTTATATAATTAACCCACAATGCAAATTAATATAAAAATAATTACTCAAAAGTAAGGGGTGTTACAAGACAGAGGAGAACTAACCTTAATAAGGTGTCTGGACCAAACTAATATGTGCCATAGACCACCAATGGGTGTTAGGTTGCTATTTTGGAGTGATTGTTTTGATTAACTATGGTTATATTCTCATTGAAATAGTTTGTTAGAAAAGTAAATGCACCAATCAACTACCATCATGAATTTAAATAGTACGTGTGCATGTTTGTGTGTGAGAGAGAGAGAGAGGGATAGAGAGAGAGAGAGAGGAGGAGGAGATTTGGCCTTAATTAGGTGTCCGAACCAAAATAATATGTGCCTTACACGACCAGTGGGTGTTGGTTGCAATTTTCGGGTAATTAGAAATTTCAGAGTGGATTTGGTGGCATTCCGAATGGTTACGGTGGAAGAGTGACAAAACGATGAGACTTCCAGGTGGTTGAGATGGAATAGAAGAGGGGATATGATGGGTGGCTGCCAAACTAGTTAGGGTTTTAAATTTTGCTTGAAAATTAATTGATATGTTGCATATAAAGAATAACGTAAAGCAGTGCAATTTTAATGTTTAACTGAAATTTGGTCATAAACAATTGTCGTGACTCTATGCCATCATAATTTTTCGCATAAATATAGTCACTATCATTAACGTGGCAAATCATGCAAGAACTTATTAGTAATACCCCGAATTTTTGTGCATTTACTTAAAGTTAATTATCTACTTACATATTATGACATGTTAGAGTTCAGTTATTATTTTTGTGATTTTTATATGTGTTACTGGAATTCACACTAGTTAGATATTGATAAGTCATGGTAATACATTATTTAAGTATTTCAAGTAACTTAGTATTATGGGTGATTATGAAAGGATCAAGAACTAGGTATAGGGAAGTTCCTTGTTTGGATTATTCCCTCGATATGGCGTCCCACCGATTATGGAATAGTTTCTTATAATGTCGAGCCATGAGTAAATAACTATTAATTAATTTTCTTAAGCTTAATTGTATTGTATCGGCTTATAAAATTAACTAACGAAATAACTCATTTATTTAATTATGTTCAACTTTGGGTTGAATTTCGGGATGCTTTTAAAGTATATTTGTTTATTTAAAATAGTGGAATTTATGTATGTTGGGTTAGTATATGGTTTAGGTCAGGTTTGGGGCCGTTTGGAGCATGTTTTGGGCTCATTGGGTTTAGTTTAATATTTGGACTAGGATTTATTTCTTGATTAGAAACTTTATTTTTTGAATTTAGAAAACAAAAATCTTGAACAATACAATAGAGATAACCCTAGAGGCCAAAGAGAGGAGTCACACAAAAGGATTGAAGAGAATTTGGGTATTTGAGGCTTTGGATTCATACAATTGGATTAAGGCAATATTAATTTGATTAAGAATCGAATTGCATTTTTGTTAAAATAGTAATAATTCATTGGATTCTGAAATTTATCAATGAAATCTAAAATTGTGATCATATAATAATCAAATTTCATAATTAAACTAATTATATATTTAAACTTTAACCTCATCTTAATGAAGTTATAGAATTTGTTGTCGAATCCTTTAACTCAACTCAAGAAATCATATATTCAGAACACAAAAACATTAGATATGTAATCTAATAGTATTCATTAGTAAAAGCCCTCACTTGCGAACAATTCTTGTAATGAATTCGTACGTAAATTTGGTAAATTTTGTTTTAATGAGTAACCAAGGGCTATACAATTAAAATTTGAAATTTAACCTTAATCCATATTTTTAATCGTAAAAACCTTGTAAACATAAGTTAATAATAATTATTTGTTGATTGGATTGGAAAGAAAATAATCAATTTCTTGTTTAAAGACCTATCGTTTTGGGTGCAACTTGGCTATGTCCGTTATGAGGAAAACGAAGAAGAAGGACATCCCCTTGGACCCGTCAGGTCGATCCTGACTTGGTCCGAATTGATCTAATCCATTGGGTTCAATCCAATTGTGTTGTTTGGGGTGTTGTCATGGGTTTTTGGGATGGTTTCGATAAGAAATTGCTTAATTAATTTAAGAAACACATTAACAAGTGGGTTAAGGTTATTAACTCTTTAATTAGGAACCCTAGGAGTTCTTATTTAATTTATGAAATCATTAACCTTAACAATGAAAAGTAATTGAATAATTTAGAGAATTCTTGACAAACCCTATAATAGAATGATTTTTCTTTACGTTAATTTATATGCAATCATAATGTGGGTGAGTGTGCGCTCATGGGGGATGTACTAGGAAGCATTTGATGGGTCACGTATGACATTGACCACACTAGTACCTCGGTGATTGATATGGTATTTAACTTGGTCCGATTAACCCTAATCCTACGTTTTGAATTATTCGTTCTCCTAGTGGAGACAATGAGGGGATCATCTAGTATAGCCTGGGGTATGGGTCTAAATGATTGGTGTTATGGCATATTGATATCCCTTTCTACTGTTACTTTGAGGTTAAAGGAATGGAACCACCTATTACTATATGTAGTACGCACGAGTGATCCCCAAAGGCAATAAGGATGGGCCTTTGTGATTTTATTTGTGGGCTTCTGCATAGTCCATCTATTTTTATATGAGTGGGGAATAATCACTAGGAATTTAAACTTATGTGATTGTTTACCCTTTACTGAGATTATATGCAAAAGGTATATACAAGATATTAATTATAAAACCTTGTAGTTATATACAATTGAAAATATTTATAACTATGTATCATTGAATTCACTTGATCTTAAGATTATACATGCAAGCTATATTTAGATTTCTTAAAAGAAACTAAAATATGAGAGGAGTGTGCATTACTATTATTATTATTATTATTATTATTATTATTATTATTATTGTTGTTGTTGTTGTTGTTGTTGTTGTTGTTGTTGTTGTTGTTGTTATTATTATTATTATTGTGACCTAAATTCAGTTAATTCTTACTCCATGTATATTTGTTAGGTTCAATCCTATTTCAGAATCTGTTTTCAGCCCCTAGGAAGCAACATCCTCCAGAACCCTAATTTCTACAATTCTTCTCAATTCCAGCTTCTAGATCTAGGATATAGGTGTTAATCCTACGTGGCCATCTCTATTTATCTCACTTTCATATATTGTCGAGTCGGATTATTATTAGGATGTATATATGTTGGGTTCGCATTTAATATTGAGAGTTGGATTTTATTATTGAGGTCGTCATTACTATTCTTGGGATGGAGTTCAATTTATTATGTAGAGATTGGCATCAGAGTTATATTTGTATTACTCATGTTATTACTATCAAATCTTTATCATTGTGTTTATTTTATTTCAATCATTCATGAAATCATACAAATTGTTTTGACTCCTATATTATTTATATTTAGAACTTATCAACCTGGTTATGGATTAGACTGGGTGTCACATTGTTACGGTGAAAGTTAGAGACAAAATTTACTTTGTGTCACGGTCATAGACTATGGAAAATTAGTCACAACTCGTGGCCATGACAAACCTCCTGAGCAATTCAGTGACAAAATTGCATTTTTGATTTAGTGTCAATTATCTCATAATTACTCGAATAATAACGTCTCGTTCGCAAAGTTGGATAGAACATAATAAGATTTTTCTCGTAAAGCATATAATAATGGTGAAATTCATTTTGTCGCTAATCAATTTTACCAACATTTTATTTATTCATTAATCTCGAACTTAAATTATTTGGTATTCTACATGCCTATAACATAGCCCATTGATCAGGTTTACTTGCGGAATCAAAAAAGATAAGTTTATCAATGGGGTATCACAATCCAAGACATCTCCCATGCAAAGATTCCTCCTAAAGATGATCTTAGACATGTTGACATAATGATTGGCCAACTTACGGGGATATATAACCAATAAATTGAATCGTACCCATAACAATCAAAGAAATAATTATGTGGACATTTGTGTCATATTTTTTCTATTGAGAGAGATCAAGCACCGATACCAAGATATGCTAATTCTTAGAATTAAAATATCATTCTTAGCATGTGATAGAAATATGATACGTTTAAAAAAACTTCGACATGATACAATTTGAAATAATCTAAGAATAAATAAACCATCCACCATGATAATATCCATCACCGTGTTAAAACTCAAATGGAATAACAATATCTCTCTAAATAAATCCATAAACCAATTGTGGTGTTAATAGACCCACTAAATTCAAATACAATTATCTCATAAAGTAAAACAATGGGAAAGGAAGCTAAACAAATGCATAAAATAAATATCTAGTTGTAAGTCTCGTTAATCTCCAACTATGCTGCTACCCAACAACCTATAGGTTAGTCAACAGAAATGCGTCAAAGTCATCGTAATATTTCTAGAAACTCTTCCCAAACAGGGTCACATGTATTATGGTTTTATTTTTGAAACTAGGTATTACATTTACATTTAACTAAAGGTGTTTCAGTTCATTTTGAAATAAGAATTAATGTTATCATAGTTCCCTATATTTATTCTTTAAATATATGGGAGATTGGAATTTTGGTTCTAGTATAATTGAACTATTTAAAACCTTGATAATGAGTTGACATCGTATTGGCATGGTTGTGTGTACAATCCTAGTATTTATCTCAAACTACGGGAACTTGTCTAATGGTTAGAGAACTTGTGTCATAATTCAAAAGTGGATTGTGAATGGTACATCTAGGAATGTAATGAACCTAACCACCCATGATATTTTAACTCTAAGGATTTTCTTGATTGGATTTAGGTAATCACAGACCTTTTGTAAATGGTGCGTAGATTCTTAATCCCTAGAATTATGAGTATTGGATTTCTTGGACAATTTTTTTTATTGCTATGGGTATGATTAAATTTTAGAGTGAATCAACTGATCCCTACTAGTTGGGAAATCATTGTGTCAGTAAGTCTAAAATTATAATTCAAAGGAATTTACATTCAGGAGATATCTTAAATTGTGATAACCCTTTGATAGATTTATATGTTTTATTTTCACCAGTTAAACCTGATCGGTGGATTACTTTATATTGGTGGTGAAGTATAAAATAAGTTAAGTTTGATAATCAAGGAATTCATTAAATATTGGTTAAAATTGATTAGCGGCAAATTGATTTGACCTGCGAATATCGGAAACTTAAGATGGAAAATCATATTATGTATCATAATCAACTTTTCAAATAACACCTCTATATTACGAGTAATTTAGAGATAATTAAATTGGAGTGAAGTCAAGATTATGTAGTGGAATTAACAGCAACAAAATAAAAAAAAGACATAATTACGGTAAATTGTAACTGAAATTTTTTAGCTTTTAATTGGAAGCCAATTTAATTATTTGTCTCGCGTCCCTATTATAGTCGAATGCGCAAGTAATAGGTTTGAAACTCTTTAAAAATCTAGTTAAAGCTAAGCCCGTGACTTGTACCTATTTATATTGGTCTAATATAGGGTTTAGGTTAATAATTCATTATGGAGGGTTATAGAGGGAGAGGACAAACACTATTCACATTTTTGTGAAGAGGTGAGGAGAGATAAAGTTATTTATCATATATCACCATGGTGTCATGTTTAAGAGTGCCCATACACAAGTCTTACTTAGTGTGGATCATATAGTAGAATATTCAAGAAGTTTGGAGCATTCTAGCAAGATTTTTTAAGACCTTGGAGGGCAGTGTGATCTTAATTTTCCTCAACCCATTTATCCCTATATAAATCATAACGAGATTCAATATGGTTTTGTTTCTGGAAATCCTATGTTTATTTTTAAAACCTAGTTCTTTATTTCTTTTCAATGCATGATCAATCAAAGATCTTATGTCTGAGTTTTTTTACATTTTAAATATCAATCTTGATTTCCCAAAATTGGTATTAGAACCCTCAGTTGTAGATTGATCATATTTTGGAAACATAAATGTTGTATAACATTGAAAACCCTAGTTTTTCATGTTGAATGATTATAAAATTTTGTGTATGGTATGGTACTAACATGGTTTTGTAGAGATTCTATATTTATATCTCATACATCATGATCATATATGTTTATTTTGTGTGATTGGATCCTGCAGTGGTTTATCCGTAGTTATTTTTTGCTCTTATACTCGATATGGTTGTAATAATTAGGTTTTGATAAATATTTATTTATCAATTTATTTGGATCCATTTGTGAGGTAATGTAATGTTTATTTACTTTTAGAATCATTTATTTAAATGGGTTTGGGTGTTGCATAAAGTATTGTGAAATTTCATGAATATACGAATGAGTTATTATCGCTTTTACATGAGATTTGTATGGAGAAGATGAAGTTTTTGTGCTATAGTAATCGATCGATTCATGGTCCCATCGAATCAATTCGGAAAGAGGTCAGATCGATTTAGTGCTGGATCAAATCGATCCAAGCCTCGAAATTTGGCACGAATTTGTTTGTTTTTTTTATTTCATAATGGTCCTTCTTCACAACTCTTACCGAACCAAAGTGTATTGTTTCCAAAGGCAAAGTAAGTGAAAAACTCGAAGATACTTTGATTTTTTCTTCAATGAGGATTCTTATTCAAAAAAAGGTCTACTTTGAGTGGGATTTTAATTCTTCAAGACTTCTACATGAAAAATGATTATAAGCCATGATGGGATGGGAATTTTATTCTTATTTGAATTGTGATTGCATGTTGTTGCATTAAATTATGATTTTTACATATCTTAAATGTTGACAATTTTGTGCGATAATTAATTGACTAATCAGAATCCTATGTTATAATGGATAACATGAATTTTAATTGTGATGGGCATAGATCATTTTTTTTCGAAAATCCATTTTATGTATTCTTTTCTAAATTGAATTTAATTAGGTTATGATTTAAAGGTATAAAAAAAAATTTGATCTCCGATTTAATTTTAAATTTAAAATGGTTTCATTTTTGGAAAATTAAAATAGTAAGAACAAGTAATTAAATTTTCTATAACTAAATTAGGAATTAACAAGTATTTATTTTAGGCATTTACAATTGAATTATTAGCTTTTCAAAATACCCTCGATTTGAAAATTGTAAGAACATTTTTTCTAAAATTACCCTTAGCACGATTTTATAATAGTTTGGCATATCCAGTTACAAATCGGCACGCAGTGTCAAGACGAACGGAAGTTGATCATCTCCAAGTTTGAAGACTTCCCGACATCCCGTAAAGGTATAAAGTAATTTATACTTTAAATTAATTTACAGAATTGATTTTTGGGATGTTTATTTTTACCAAAAACGAATAGGGCTTTTTATTTTTCATAAGAAAAATAATTTAGTTTTTAAATCTCGTTCAAACGAGATGGTTACTCGTTTAAATGAGATTGCCACTTCCTTAGAAGGGCCATTCAAAATGTTTTTCAAACGAGCTTTGATCGAGGACTTACTGTTTTGATTTTCTTGATGTCGTTAGAAGCGAAATTGATCGCGTTGGAACGTGATAATAATCTCGTACAAACGACACTGCAATGTCGTTTGAACGATGTCGTCGCCTCGAATTTTATGAACGTCCTATAAATATCTATTTCTTGTTCATTTTTTCTAAGACTTTTGCCATAATCGTTTCTGCATAGCTTTTACGAAAGTTCTTCACTTTTCTATTGCAAAAACACTTTTAATTCACAAACAAACATCCTGAATATTTAGTTTTTTGAATTCGTGTAAACCCTAGAGAGTTTTGTATTCTTTCATACACATTTATGGAGAAGGCATCTTTGTGTCTGACTTGTGATACCTTAGGGGACTCACTACTGAAGAAAAAGGTTGAGGTTGTGTAACAACTCGTAATTTTAAAGAATTAAAAATGAATTAAATTGGTTAAAATTTAAATTATATGTGTGACGTAATTTAATTAAAATATGATGGTTTAACTAAATTATTAATCGAAGAGAAATGATTAATGATTATTGAATAAAATTAGTGAGTGAATAGTAATTATAAAATTGATGTCACAATAAATGCTAGTGACATGACAGTATGATATCTCAACCAGATGTTGTGAGCAGACTAAATAAGGTAGAGATAGAAAATAAATTATGAGTAACTCAGATGATGAGTTTGAGGTTACGATTGAGTCCAGAAGGGTCAAAATAGTATACATGGGTGTGTAGTTTAGGTCCCGTAATAGTTGTAGACATTATTAACAACCCAAGAGATCATTTTAGTCATTTTATAACCTAGGGTTAAGGAAATTTCGGGATTTTGAGTATCATATATAGTTGTGGTGATGTGAGTCTAGGGTAAAGATATTAGGAAACAATTAGAGACTAGTAGAAAGGAGAGGAATAGTTTTTCTTGGAGCTCAAGAAAGGGTTTTAGAGAATTCAAGCTCAATTTAGTATCATAACCACTCTAGGAGAAAGGATTTGAAGAGAAGCTTCATGAAAGAGGATCAAAATCAGACCACTCCAATATCAGGCAAGTATTTATCTTGCAAATTTTTATGAGTTATAACACCCATGTAGAGTAGGGCCTTTTAATTTAGTAAAATTGATGATATTTTGTAACTTGATGAGTATACCTCATAATTGGGAATAGGATTGCATGTAGAATGAATCCACTTGTATAACCAAAACGAACTCAAAAGTTATGAGATTTAGATTATGAGACCCTCCATCTAGATACAAAATCAATAACATCATTCAAAGGAATGAATTGTAGAACGACTTCTTAAATTTGAGAAGTCTATGAGATTGGATAAATTAGGAATCATTTAAAACCTAAACCGTCATCTCAAACACTATTTTGAGATATTTTGGTTTCGAAAATGGGTATTCCGTTCAAGCCACCTTGTAGAAAATCATATTTTATGCATTTTGTTCACTGATACATTTTCTCCAAAACCGGCTCCGGAATGCCTCAAAACTGCATTTTAAAAATCAAAGTAGTTTCGTGGGGAAAATTTTAAGAAATGTTATTTTTAGTTTATAGTTTTGTTGGAGGTTGTCTCGATTGATTGTGATTATTGTTTGATAGTGGGATGATGAACTACGAGGTTATTATAAAAGGGTTTGAACCTCAAGAAGGAGTAAATTGTTCGAACGAGATTGGTGTGTCTCTTGAACGACCCTAGGTTTTAGATCCTGGAGATAAATCTTTCCATTGCGAACGCGTGTCCGCCATTTCATATTTTAAACTAGTGATATTAATTAAGGGGTAAATAAGACCCTTAGAGTAGTGAGAGATAATCACAATTATGTGAAATGGAAGTTTAATTTAAAATTATGGTACGCTAAATATACGAGTGAAATATATACGACGTATGAGTTGATGAAATGAGGTTGCGTGTATACCTAGTCAATAATATATAAATAGGTTGTGTAAATACCTATAGATATGATTTGATTATATGTGTGGACATACCTACGACGCCTGCTATCAGGAGGTTTATGCGTAGAGGGCGATCTCACCTTAACGATTCTAATGAGGTGTGGATTAGTTCCCAGAGCATGGAACCTAGGGATGTCCACTATATGTCGTATATTAGTAGGATTGGCAGGTACATTAGGTATGTGCATATCCCAAAGGCTTAGAGCCATGTTCGCCTCCACTATGATGTTGATTTATTTCGGTTTTGAGAAAACATGCCGAACCAATAGTCCTTTATTAAGTACGAGAGTTACATAGACTTGATAGTAGAGTATGCCAACATCACGAGGGATCATTTCGGAGATGCTATATGTGTGTATATATTGTATGTATGATGAATATATACCCATGTAATATACCTACTTATGTGAAATATTATAATTGATAGATGATGAATATCTAAAAAGGAAATTAAATTGTTAAATCTAAATAAGTGGCTCAATAATAAAATGATAATAAATACTTTATTATTGAAACCGTAGTACTGTATAGTATGGGGATATACGTGAGACTTAGACTTATCGAGAGTAGTCATATACCTTAACTAGTTAGGCAGGGGATAATAGTTAGGTAGAATACGATATGCATGCATATTAGTTGAGAGGTGGGAATCTCAAGTGAGTGTACGTGAATAATACATGTGTAATAAATAACTGATTTAAATTGGAATTTAAATACTTGCTAAATATTTTCAAAATGTTTTACGTGGGCTCTCACCCGTGTCAAACATTTTAGGTGTCCATCCATAGGGACGCCCAGCTTAGAGATCCTATCCAGCAGTGTGGAGGCTTGCAGGATATTTTCTTAGACGCTTTCGCTCAATCTTTCTAGATAGGAGATTTCATTATCAGTTTATCTGGGCGTGTTGCCTTCAGAATATTTATTTATTTTAGTTATGCATCAGATTGTATTCAAATATTATTTACTTATTTTAGATTGTGGTTGAATAATTCTAGTTAGAAAACCGATGGTTTCCTCGGTCTCCTTTATTTAATTATTTATATCTGTTGTGGGTTGTTCAGAATAGATTCGTTTATTATTGGTTTAATTCACTTAAATTACTGTTGCATGTGTTAATAATAAAAGAAAAAAATGGCACCAGCTTAATTTGACATAGGTGATTAGTTAATAACAAGTTTTTGATAGTGATGTTAAGAATAAAACCATTAATCATTTCGATTTAATTTAATAATGGACTGATTACCCAGGAATAAAATAAGTGGGGTGACACGTATTTGAGATTACGGTCTTTTGCGGTTATATTTGTATTGATAGTGAACTCATACAATTCGATCTATTTTTAGATGTCACCTAGGAAGGAACGACATGATGGTATCATCGAAAGAGGTGATTTTGGAAAGGATCAGCGAGTACCTCTAGTACCACAAGGTATGGTAACTATTATAGAGATGGCTGATATTGTAGCACAAGAAGTTACTATCGTATTATTACACTATCGAGAGGATGGTGTCCAGCTGTTAGGAACTAAAAGAGCAAGGGAACCTAGTCAGTCAAGCAAGTCAGGAAGAAAGAGTAACAATGTAACACCGAAGAAACAACGACAGGATACTCGAGGCCGTCAGGGCTAAGAGAATAATAGATATGGCCAGTAGAGTCAAAGACACCAAGGACAACATGGCCAGGAGCAGGGAGATTTCAAAGGGAGATGTTTTACATGTGGAAAGGGTGTCCACAAGCGCCAACTTTATCCGTAGCGAGCTAAGGAGAAGCCTTAATCTGACCAACAGGTTCAAAAGAAGAAAATTTTCACTGACCGATGTTATATTTATGGGGAGGCAAGTCACCTAAAGAAATATTGTCCACAGCAGGGCCAACAACGGGGTCAGTACCATCAAGACAATCAGGGACAGCAATGGAGGGAGTTTCCAGACCAGTGTTTTATTGGTGGACAGACGGGCCACAAGAGGAGGGGTTACCCACAGCAAGGAAGAGAGATGCAGAAGTAAGGTACCCCATAGGAGAAGCAGGCGCAAAGTCCACCTGCGGTACCAGTCACACCCAATCCTCCACAATAGGGACAACTTCAGTATAGGCATGTTTATAATGTCCAAGATACCTCCATTCAGTAGGCCCCACAGGCACCACCAGAAGTAGTGGGTGGGTTTACTCTACATGGGCTTACGAGTAGTGTTTTATTTGATACTAGGGCATTACACTCTTTAATAGCGACTAGATTTGTACGAGTTGTCGGCCTATTAGAGACAGCTGGTAATCTTCTTATGTGTGTAGAGTCACCGATGATTAGTGGGTCGCTTATACATTCGATTTGTAAAGGTTTGGATATCGAGATGTGTAGATTGTGTTTAGTTATCGATATTCTTGTATTAGATGTGGAGGGATATGATGTTATCTTGGGGATGGATTGGTTAGTGGGTTAGCGAAAAATGGTAGATTATTACGGGAGGACTATTATATTTTTAATACCAGAACAGGAGATATACTTAGTGACGATGACTCTTCCTGAAGGAAGGTCGAGCACTCATCTATATTACATTGAGGAAGAGACCTCAAAGGAGGTGTTGCCTTCGTTAGACTCGATTCCAGTCATGAGGGAATTCGGGGATGTCTTCCAGGATATACTCGGATTTCCACCTACCATGGAAATTGATTTTATTATTAATTTAGCACCGGGTACGAGACCTATAGATCGATTTCCCTATTGCATGTCCCCATCTAAGATGTGGGAGTTGAGAGAGAAGATTCAGCAGCTCTTGGGGCAGGGTTTTATTCGACAGAGTACTTCACTATGGGGTGCACCGTTGTTGTTTATCAAGAAGAATGATGGATCGCTTTGATTGTGTATTAACTATAGAAAGTTGAATAAGTTCACGATTCGAAATAAATGTCCATTTCCTCTTATTAATGATCTATTCGACCAGCTGAGGGGAGCAACTTACTTCTTCAAGATTGATTTATGATCCGGTTATCATCAGTTATGCGTCGAGGAGGAGGAAGTTCCTAAGACTTCTTTTTTGAAATGATATGGGTCCTATGAGTTTAGAGTGATGTCATTCAGACCCATCGATACGCCAACAATCTTTACGAATTTGATGAATTGAGTTTTTCGATAGTTCCTTGACTAGTTTGTGATTTTATTTATGGACGATATTCTATTTTACTCTCGTTTTGAGGATGAACATGCTGAGCTTTTACGGGAGGTTTTGCGGACACTCGGAGAACACCAATTGTATGCAACATTTAGTAAATGTGGGTTATGTCTTCGGGAGGTACAGTTTCGGGGCCACATAGTGTCTAAAAAGGGTATAGCAGTTGATCCGAGTAGGGTATCGGTGGTGAGGGAGTGGGGAAAACCCATGCCACTAATCGAGGTTTACAGCTTTTTGGGGTTGGCAGGATATTACCAGAGGTTCGTTAAGGGTTTCTCGAAGATTGCAGGTCCATTGACAAAATTGACTCATAAAGGGGTTCCGTTTATTTGGGATGCCACTATCAGATAACTTTCAATGAGCTAAAGTATAAATTAGCCTCAGCACCCGTACTTACACTGCTTAAGGGGGAGTAACATATTATGTCTACATTGATGCATCCTTGGAGGGAGTTGGGGGTGTAATGCAGTAGAGAGCTATATCGTATGCATCACGTAAACTTAATCCCCATGAGAAAAATTCCCCCATGCGTCATTTGGAGTTATCCGTTGTTGTGTTTGCCTTAAGGATTTAGAGGAATTATTTGTTGAACGAGCAGTTTACTTTATTCACGGAACATAAAGTGTTTGAGTTTCACGCAAAAGGATTTGAACGTGAGACAGAGGAGGTGGTTGGAGTTCATAAAGAATTACTAGTTTGATATTCAGTATCATCCTGGGAAGGCTAACGCTGTGGCTGACACATTAAGCCATAGGCCAGCAGGTGAGCTAACAGCGATTTGGAAAGCGAAGTGGAGAGAGCTTCGACACGATGATGAGATTGCTATGGATTGTATGTCAATATTAGCTATCACACCCATGACTGTGATGAGGGTAGTGAAAGCACAGGCAAAGGATAAGTTTTGCGAGGATAGAGTTCACCAGTTACTAGTTGATGGTATATAGGGATACTCGATCAGTTTAGAGGGTGTCTTACGTTTTAATGGGAGACTAGTTGTTCCAGAAGGTGATGATTTGTGACATGCAATAATGTCAGAGGCTCACGGGACCCAGTTTGTAGTACATCCTGGTGGGGATAAGATGTACCAGGATAGGCGCAGATAATATTAGTGGTCAAGGATGAAACGAGACATAGAAAAATTTGTCTCGAAGTGTACTACCTGTCAGGTAGTGAAGGTAGACCACTAGAGATTGACAGGGACGTTGTAGGCATTAAAGATTTACATATGGAAATGGGATAGTATATTTATGGAATTTATCACTGGGTTGCCGTTATCACATCGAGGTCATGATTCTATATGGGTGATAGTGGATCGATTGACCAAAGTGGCTCATTTTCTTCCAATTCGAACTGATTTTGAGACAAAGCAGTGTGCACAGTTATTTATCATTAAGATAGTACTATTAGATGGGATCCTGCTTAATATTATGTCCGATCAGGATAAGATTTTGTATCCAATTTTTAATAGAATATCCAGAAGGTGATGGGGATAGATTTACGATTGAGTACAGCGTATCATCCACAGAAAGATGGGCATACTGAGAGGGTTAATTAGATGCTTGTGGCTATGCTGCGAATGTGTATACTCGATCTCGAAAGAGGATGGGAACAGTATCCTCCTTTGGAGGAGTTTACCTATAATAACTCCTACCAATTTACTATCGGCATGGCACCATTCGAGGCACTATACGATCGGCCTTTTCATTCACCTACTTATTGGTTAGAGGTTCGGGACAATAAATTATTTGGGCTAGAGATGATTTAGGACACCACTGTCAAGATTTAGTTAATTCAAGGGCACATTCGGATATCTCAAGATAGGCAGAAAAGTTACATAGATGCAAACAGGAGACATGTTGAGCTTGAGGTGGGTGACCAGGTATTGGTACGAGCGTCTCCCATGAAAGGAGTAATGAGATTTGTAAAGAAAGGGAAATTGGAACCGTGATATGTAGGAAAGTTTTCGATTATTGAGAGGGTGGGACCAGTGGCTTATAGGTTGGGATTACCGGAGCATCTTCACTAATTTATGACGTGTTTCACATGTCATCGCTGAAGAGATACCGGTAGAGTGAGGGAGATTTTTGGCATCTTCCACTAGAGGATATCAACTTGCAGTCGACATCTCATATGAGGATAGTAGCGATACTTGATCGTAGTGAGCGTAAGCTGCAGTCAAAGGTGGTACCCTTGGTTAGAGTTAAGCTAGGGAAAAATAATGTAAGAGACTTAGGAGCGGGATGATGACATGCGTGAGCAGTAGTTATAGTTATTAACTCGAAACATCCTTGTAACGGGGCAAGTATGTAACAACCCATATTTTTAAAGAATTAAAAATGAATTAAATTAGTTAAATTTAAATTACACATGTGACGTAATTTAATAGAAATATGATGGGTTGACTAAATTATTAATCGGGGAGAATGATTAATGACTATTGAATAAAATTACTAAGTAAATAGTAATTATAAAATTTATGTCACAATGAATGGCAGTGGCGTGATAGTATATTATCTCAACCGGACAATTTTATGAGTAACTGAGATGATGATTTTGAGGTTACGATTGAGTCCAGAAGGGTCGAAACATTCAAAATAGTATACCTAGATGTGTAGTTTTGGTCCCAGGACAGTTTTAGTCATTTTATAACCTTGGGTTAAGGGAATTTCGGGATTTTGAGTGTTATATATATTTATGGTGATGTGAGGCTAGGGTAAAGAGATTAGAAAATAATTGGAGGCTAGTAGAAAGGAGAGGAAGAGTTTTTCTTGGAGCTCTAGCAAGTGTTTTGGAGAATTCAAGCTCAATTTAGCATCACAGCCACTCCTGGGGAAAGGATTTGAAGATAAGCTTCATCAAAGAGGATCAAAATTAGACCACTCCAATATAAGGCAAGTATTTATCTTGCAAATTTTTATGAGATATAATACTCATGTAGAGTAGGGCCTTTGAATTTCGTAAAATTGATGATATTTTGTGACTTGATGAACATGCCTCATAATTGGGAATAAGATTGCATGTAGAATGAATCCACTTGTATAAACAAAACGAAATCAGAAGTTATGAGATTTAGATTATGAGACCCTCTATATAGATACAAAAGCAATAACATGATTCTAAGGATTGAATTGTAGAACGACTTCATAAAATTGAGAAGTGTATGAAATTGGATAGATTAGGAATCATTTAAAACTTAAACCGTCATCTTAAACACTATTTTGAGCTATTTTGGTTCCAGAAATGGGTATTTCGTTCACGTTATCATGTAGAAAATCATGTTTTCTACATTTTTGCCACTGATATATTTTCTCCAAAAACGGCTCCGAAATGCCTCAAAACTGCATTTTAAAAATCTTGGCAGATTCGTGGGGAAAGTTTTAATAAATGATATTTTTTGGTTTGTAGTTTCGTTGGAGGTTGTCTCAATTGATTGATTGTGATTATTGTTCTATACTTGGATGATGAACTACAAGGATATTTTAAAAGGGTTTGAACCATAAGAAGGTGTAAATTTCTCGAACGAGATTGGTGTGTCGCTTGAACAACGCAAGGTTTTAGGTCTTGGAGATGGACCTTTTCATTGCGAACACGTGGCCGCCAGTTCGTATTTTAAACTAGTGATTAAGTCAGGGGTAAATAGGACCCTTAGAGTTGTGAGAGATAATGAAAATTATGTGAAATGGAAGTTTAATTGAAAATTATGGTACGTTGAATATATAAGTAAAATATATATTACGTACGAGTTGATGAAATTAGGTTGCGTGTATACCTACTGAATAATAGATAAATAGGCTATGTGAATACCTATAGATATGATCGAATTATGTGAGTGAACATACCTACGTTTCCTGCTATCAGGAGGTTTACACGTAGAGGGCGACCCACGTTGATGATTTTAGTGAGGTCTAAATTAGTGCCCCTGAGAATGGAACTTAGGGTGGTCCACTATGTGTCGTGTATTAGTAGGATTGGCGGGTCATTTGGGTAGATTAGGTATGTTTATATCCCAAAGGCTTAGAACCATGTTTGCCTCCACTATGATGTTGATTTATTTTGATTTCGAGGAAACATGCCAAACTAATAGTCCTTTATTGAGTATAAGAGGTACATGGACTTGATAGGAGAGTATGTCAGCATCACGAGGAAACAATTTGGGGATGCTATATATGTTTATATATTATATGTGAAATGAATATATATAACCATGTAATATACCTACTTATGTGATATAGTAGAATTGATAGATAATGAATATCTAAAAAGAAAATTAAATGGTGAAATTTAAAAAAGTGGCTCAATAATCAAATGAGAATAAATAATTTATTATTTAAATCGTAGTACCGTATAGTATTGGGATATACGTGAGAATAAGACTTATCGAGAGTAGTCAGATACCTTAGCTAGTTAAGCAGGGAATACTAGTTAGGTAGAATACGATAGGTATGCACATTAGTTAAGAGGTGAGAATCTCAAGTGTGTGTACGTGAATAATACATGTGTAATAAATAACTGATTCAAATTGTGATTTAAATACTTGCTAAATATTTTTAAAATATTTTGCATGGGCTTTGGCCCGTGTCAAAATATTTTCAAAACATTTTAGGTGTCCAGCCACAGGGACGCCCAACTTAGAGATCCTATCCAGTGACACGTAGTTGCAGCAGTGTTGAGGCTTACAGGATATTTTTTTAGACGCTTCAGCTCGTTCTTTCTAGATAGGAGATTTCATTATCAGTTCATCTGGACGTATTTCCTTCAGACTATTTATTTATTTCAGTTATGCATCAGACTGTATTCAGATATTATTTACTTATTTCAGATTGTTGTTAGATTATTTTACTTTGAGAACCGATGGTTTATTTGGTCTCCTTTATTTACCTATTTATATCTGTTCTGAGATTATTCAGATTAGATTCATGTATGATTAGTTTAATTTATTGAAAATATTATTGCATGTGTTAATAATAAATGAAAAAAATAGCACCAACTTAATTTGACATAGGTGATTACTAAATAACAAGTTTTCAACAGTGATACTAAGAATGAAACCATTAATGATTTCAGTTTAATTTAATATTGGACTGATCACCTAGGATTCAAATAGGTGGGGTGTCACAGGCTGAAGAGGGAGGACTGCGATCTTATGGTACTTGTGAGGATCATGGTTGTTCTTTACATATTTTTGAAGATTAACGCATTATACTTGTGGCGGCTATCAAGTAGTCTATAAGTGGATTGTCTTGTAATATTTCAAAAGTGATGAAAAAGGTTTTCCCCAAAAGGGGTTTTTCCTAAAACTTTGCCTTAGTTGAATGTTTGATTGATTTATCTATTTTATCACATAGATGTATGTTTAGGATACAAAGATAAAATTAATTGCACAATCTCAAATTGGGATTTTTGTTGAGCATATTTGTTTTTGATACTCATAGTGGTGTAAGTGCCCTACACTCTCTCTAAGTGGTGTCAGAGCATTCATACCATTGCTTTCTTAAATTGGTATCAAAGTAGGTTACAGTAAGTTATCGTGTGATCCTAATTTCTTAAAAAGAGTTTTTTCCTTTGATACAATTTCTCATAAATTTTTATCAAACCTGGAGCTAAGTTATTGCATTAGGTCCTTATTTAGTTCTTTTTGACTGTTTGTTTTTCTCTCGATGGATTCCCATAGTTTTGACAACTTAAATGTTTTGAATTTGAAGTTTTCTAAAAGAATTGACATTCTTGAAAAAGAAAAATTAGGTTTTAAATCAGCTATGAATCTTTTGCAAATTGTTCAAAATCAAAGATATTTCTTTCGTGAGAAACTTATGGACATGGACCGTGATTTTAAAAAAATAGAATTTTCCCACAAAGAGAGTGATTATAGAGTCCTTATTTTAGAAAAAGAATTGTATATCTTTAAAAATTCTAGGGTTAATGTTTGTGTCATTGAGGATAGTGTTTTGAAGAATGATTCTAAGGCAAGTGAGAAGACACTTAGAGATAAGTTTATTTTCATTAAGGGAGAGTTAGATAAACTTTTAGGAATGAATGAAAATTTAAAGAAGGAGTCCATAGAATTGGAAAAGTCTAATTCTTTGCTTGAGTCTAAAATTTTTAAGTTAAAAGATGGTTTAAAATAGTCGAGTAGTTTTAGTGGTGATGGCTCTGGTTCACATATTTCTAATGCTTCAAGTGTTAAAGCAAAGACCATAGTTTATTTTAGACGGTCAACTGCATCTAAGGACGTTAGAAAATCTCAACACTTAAATAACATTCCTTGTGTTCACACATGTTCACATTATGGTAGGCAAGGTCACCTTAGGCATTTTTGTTATGATCTTAGAAGAGGTCCTAGAAAGTTAAAGTCTAGAGCTCCCATGATTCTCGAATCCCGATGCATTAAGTATACATCTATTTGGGTTAGAAAATATATTTTGGAGGAGCTAGATGATAGACTTGTTGATTCTCATATACTTTCACATGATTCTTCTCTTGCTATATCTTATAGATGATTGTTTGCATGATTTTATTTGTCATACTCTAGTTGTGCTTTATTATATATGTTTATTAGTGTTATTACATGTGTACTTTTTTATTATATTTTTCTTTTATTGAGTTATATTTGAAAAGTACAAAAAGATTTTATTTTGAAAAATACAAAAATAATTTTTTTTGTATTTTAGTTTCACTCGTTTGGTATGGCATATTGATGTGATTGAATCCAATTCACTTTGTAATTTCTATTTGTCTAGGACATTTGGTTATGACTTCAGATACTTAGATTGATCTTAACCATGTTTATGAAGTTGTTTCGAACTTTATTTGCTATATGGATTTGACTTTCTTTATGCCTTCACACACACATGCACGAGCTTATTGGATTTCGATTTTAGGATGTATGTTTGAGCTTGGTGAGATGTTAGCACATCAATTTTGTCATCCCAATATTTATGTGACATCGGGATTTGTGCGTGTAAGAACCGTTACCCCTGAGATATTTTGTTTATTATTAAAAAAATATGAGTGTACACGGGAAAAGGGATGCAAGAGATAGGTTAACTCGTCGTAATAGCCACCATTTGAGAACAGCCCAAGAAAAACTCAATGCAATAAAAATATAGAAAATTTGCGAAGAAAATTTGCAAAAAAGAAATAGCTTCACAAGAAAATAAAAGAAAATTATGAAATATTATAAATGCTTATCTTTTGAGGGAGTTTAATTGAAGATCAACGGGTTTACACAATGATACCTAGTTTTTCTTATTTTTGTCATGATGTATTGATTTGAAGAATCATCAATATTCTAGGCTTGTATGCATTGTGATTGTTTTGTTCATTAAGTTCAACTTTATTGGTCACCTGAGGCTAAACCTTAGTTTGATAAAGTTTTGTGATCAATTAGAACTTCTTGAACATATTTGAGTGTTTGGGCTATTATTCATTTGTAACTAGTTCACACCCATTCATTCCATCCCACATGTTTGGACGCATCGATACTATGCTAGTGTGTAAAGCTTATATTTTTTGTGTCATGTTTTGTGTTCATTTATACCTATATAAGTGTGACGTATTTTCTTTGATATATTTTGTATATATTATATACGGTATTGTATGTTGTATTTGTGATTTTTTTTTTTGAAAAAAATTGAAACTTTTCAAAAATAGTTGGGCGTGTTTACCTTTGAGATGATCATTACACATGATTGATTTATAGCTTGTGTGATGATATCTTATCTTCTACATGATGGTTCATATTTCATGCCTATGCTCTACTTCTTTGTTTATTTCAGATAAAAATAAAAGGGGAGAGGAAATTAAAAAAATGAGTTTTGATGAGTTTAATTTATAGGGGAGAATTTATTTATGAGTTTTATCTTATTTTAAACTCTATGTGTCATTAGGTATATATTTTTGTCTCATATGTGTAGGTACTTAAAGCGAAATTCAAGACACACGGATGAAGGCAAATTTTGTGAAAGGGAAGAAGAAGAAGTTTGAAGATGAAAAAAGACTTATGCCATTCCGTTATAGGGTTAATAAGGGTATTAGGATTTTTTTCATAGGAAATTTTTAATTTTAATTTGGTATTCACTTATATTTGTTGTTTTGTACCGTAATAGCCAAAGGGGGGGATTTTAAGAACATAATTTCTAACATTGTTCATAGCATAGTCTTAGAATAGTTTGGCGTATCCCGATACAAATTGTCATGCACCATCAAGACGAACCGAACTTGAGCATCTCTAAGTTTGAAGACTTCCCGACATCCCATAAAGGTATAAAGCAACTTAGAGTTTAAATTAATTTATAGAATTTATTTTCAAGATGTTTATTTTTATCAAAAATGAACAAGGATTTTTAGTTTTGAAATGAAAAATAATTTAGTTTTCAAATCTCGCTCAAACGATATTGGTGGTTTTCATTGTTAAGTCACCGATATAGGCGGAGTTTACAAAAAATCTTAACAAGTGGTTTTCATTGTTAAGTCACCGTCGTAGGTGAAAAATCTGGACAAAGTGTTTTTTCATTGTTAAGTCACTGATATAGGTGGAGTTTACGAAAAATCTTAACAAGTGATTTTTATTGTTAAGTCACCGTCATAGGTGAAAAATCTTAACAAGTCTGTTTTCATTGTTAATTCGTCGATATAGGTGGAGTTTATGAAAAATCTTAATAAGTAATTTTCATTGTTAAGTCACCGTCATAGGTGAAAAATATTAAGAAGTGTGTTTTCATTGTTAAGTCATCGTTATAGGTGGAGTTTGTAAAAAATATTAACAAGTGGTTTTCATTGTTAAGTCACCGATATTGGTGGAGTTTACAAAAAATCTTAACAAGTGATTTTCATTGTTAAGTCAGCGTCATAGGTGAAAAATCTTAACAAGTGTCTTTTCATTATTAAGTCATCGTTATAGGTGGAGTTTACGAAAAATCTTAATAAGTGGTTTTCAATGGGTTTTCATTTTTAAGTCACCATCATAGGTGAACAATCTTAACAAGTGTGTTTTCATTATTAAGTCATCGATACAGATGGACTTTACAAAAAATCTTAACAAGTAGTTTTCATTGTTAAGTCACCGTTATAGGTGAAAAATCTTAACAAGTGTGTTTTCATTGTTAAGTCACCGTCATAGGTGGAGTTTTTAAAAACTTAACAAGTGTTTTTCATTGTTAAGTCACCATCATAGGTGAAAAATCTTAAAAAGTGTGTTTTCAATGTTAAGCTACCGTTATAGGTGGAGTTTACAAAAAATCATAACAAGTGGTTTTCATTGATGTGTTTTCAATGTTAAGCTATCGTTATAGGTGGAGTTTACAAAAAATCTTAACAAGTGATTTTTGTTATTAAGTCATCGTTATAGGTGAAAATTTTTAACAAGTGTGTTTTCATTGTTAAGTCACCGTTATAGATGGAGTTTACAAAAAATCTTAACAAGTGGTTTTAATTGTTAAGTCACCATTATAGGTGAAAAATCTTGACAAGTGTGTTTCAATTGTTAAGTCACCGTTATTGGTGGAGTTTACGAAAAATCTTAACAAGTGGTTTTCATTGTTAAGTCACTATCATAGATGAACAATCTTAACAAGTGTGTTTTCATTGTTAAGTCACCGATATAGGTGGACTTTGCGAAAAATCTTAACAAGTGGTTTTTATTGTTAAGTCACCGTCATAAGTGAAAAATCTTAACAAGTGTGTTTTCATTGTTAAGTCACCGATATAGGCGGAGTTTATGAAAAATCTTAACAAGTGGTTTTCATTGTTAAGTCACCATCGTAGGTGAAAAATCTTAACAAAGTGTTTTTTTATTGTTAAGTCACTGATATAGGTGGAGTTTACGAAAAATCTTAACAAGTGATGTTTATTGTTAAGTCACCGTCATAGGTGAAAAATCTTAAAAAATGTGTTTTCATTGTTAAGTCATCGATATAGGTGGAGTTCACGAAAAATATTAATAAGTAATTTTCATTGTTAAGTCACCGTCATAGGTGAAAAATCTTAAGAAGTGTGTTTTCATTGTTAAGTCACCGTTATAGGTGGAATTTATAAAAAAATATTAACAAGTGATTTTCATTGTTAAGTCACCGATATAGGTGGAGTTTACAAAAAATCTTAACAATTGGTTTTCATTGTTAAGTCAGCGTCATAGGTGAAAAATCTTAACAAGTGTGTTTTCATTATTAAGCCATCGCTATAGGTGGAGTTTACGAAAAATCTTAACAAGTGGTTTTCATTGTTAAGTCACCATCATTGGTGAACAATCTTAACAAGTGTGTTTTCATTATTAAGTCATCGATATAGGTGGACTTTACGAAATATCTTAACAAGTGGTTTTCTTTGTTAAGCCACCATTATAGGTGAAAAATCTTAACAAGTGTGTTTTTATTGTTAAGTCACCGCCATAGGTGGAGTTTTCAAAAAATCTTAACAAGTTTTTTTCATTATTAAGTCACCATCATAGGTGAAAAATCTTAGAAAGTGTGTTTTTAATGTTAAGCTACCGTTATAGGTGGAGTTTACGAAAAATCTTAACAAGTGGTTTTCATTGATGTGTTTTCAATGTTAAGCTACCGTTATAGGTGGAGTTTACGAAAAATATTAACAAGTGGTTTTCATTGTTAAGTCATCATCATAGGTGAAAATTTTTAACAACTGTGTTTTCATTGTTAAGTCACCGTTATAGGTGGAGTTTTCGAAAAATCTTAACATGTGGTTTTAATTGTTAAGTCACCATCATAGGTGAAAAATCTTAACAAGTGTGTTTTTATTGTTTAGTCACCGTTATAGGTGGAGTTTACGAAAAATCTTAACAAGTGATTTTCATTGTTTGGTCACTGTCATAGATGAACAATCTTAACAAGTGTGTTTTAATTGTAAAGTCGCTGATATAGGTGGAGTTTGCGAAAAATCTTAACAAGTGGTTTTCATTGTTGAGTCACCCTCATAAGTGAAAAATCATAACAAGTGTGTTTTCATTGTTAAGTCACCGATATAGGCGGAGTTTACAAAAAATCTTAACAAGTGGTTTTCATTATTAAGTCACCGTCATATAGGTGAAAAATCTTAACAAAGTGTTTTTTCATTGTTAAGTCACTGATATAGGTGGAGTTTACAAAAAATATTAACAAGTGGTTTTCATTGTTAAGTCACCGTCATAGGTGAAAAATATTAACAAGTATGTTTTCATTGTTAAGTCACCGATATAGGTGGAGTTTAGGAAAAATCTTAACAAGTGATTTTTTATTGCCAGGTCACCATCATAGGTGAAAAATCTTAACAAGTGTGTTTTCATTATTAAGTCACCGTTATAGACAGAGTTTACGAAATTCTTAACAAGTGATTTTCATTATTAAGTCACCATCATTGGTTAAAAATCTTAACAAGTGTGTTTTCATTGTTAAGTCACCGTTGTAGGTGGAGTTTACGAAAAATCTTAATAAGTGTCTTTTCATTGTAAGTAAGCATTGTAAGTGGAGTTTACGAAAAAACTTAATAAGGTTGGATATGCAATAGATAAAATTCCCTTTATAATGGGCAATCCTGACGAAAATGTCCCCCCACTACAAGTTCACTCAATGGTCGAACGAAATGAAGGTTCATTGGGGACAATTTTCTAGGGAAAAGACTTAGCTCCTAGCATAGTTAAAAAAGATCACGATGTCCCCTTGTCATAAGCCTCAACAAAGATATCTTTGACTCAGGTTACATCGGGGAGAATTTTCTTTTTGAACAAGATGTATCGGGGAGAATTTTACAAGTTCAAACATTGATATTTTTTCGATAAGAGATACCACCGGAGAGAATTTTTGTTACTAGGGGCAGTCCTGATGAAAGTACCCACTTGATATACCCGTTTATGTTCTAGGAGGGTCGCCTCCACAACGGACGACCCTAAGAGGGGCCGACCCTTCACCAGGCCCCAATTGGCCTTCACCAGACCCAGACGACCCTACGAGGGGCCGACCCTTCACCAGGCTCCAGACGACCCTACGAGGGGCCGACCCTTCACCAGGCTCCGGACGACCCTACGAGGGGCCGACCCCTCACCAGGCTCCGGCCGACCCTACGAGGGTACGACAGTACGAGGACAGAATCAAGCCAGACTCACTGCCGGAAGAAACTTTGCCCTCGGCCTCGGCTCATAGGCCGAGGGTGACATCATGACAGCGCGTGGTTTGGGAGACGCGTGGAACAGTGCGCGTGAGGCTCATATGACACGTGGAAGACCGTTACAACCAAATCACCCCCTCACGTGAGGGAATATTATGTCATCATTTGGCATCTACAGGTGTCAACAGGGGATTGGATAGATCATTATTCACATGCACCATGCTTACTTGGGGGGTACACTACACCCCCCAAGACCTATATATACTTGTCACCCCCAACCCTACAGGGGATCGATCAGATGAACAATAGCCCTAGCTAAAACTCTGCTTGTACACACACAGTAGAGAGAGGGAGAGGGTTATGAGCATTGTATCCAAGGCCATTAGTGCCCATACTTAGTGGATCACACACTCACAGTGGATGTAGGCCATATTGGCTGAACCACTATACATCATTGTCTTATTTCCTCTTATACTCATCCCCTTCTACACACTTACATACTTATATACTTGCATCTCTATGGCTGCCATGGCTACTACTGTTTGAGCTCACTATCACTTATCCGGTGATGCTAAATCCCAGCATCATCACCACTCACTACAAGTTTTCTTCATGTAGAATGGAATAGCCCAGATATGGGAGAATTTAACTTTTGAATAGCCAGGACGAATAATCAACAAGTTTCTCAGATATTTTGGGAGAATTCAAACCAGTAGTAAAGAAAAACCGAACGGCTGAGATGTAATGACAGAAAAAAGTTGCGATGTCCCCTCACCATTTGCTTAGAATTTGCAGAGCTTTGGCTCAGCTACATCGGGGAGAATTTAACTTTTTTTCTGGGAGAGACAACGACATAAGTTGCAATGAAGACAAATATTCAAGAATTTTTTAGCTCACAAGTAGAAAGTTCATCCGATTGAGAAGTTTTTGGGCAGACATTTCTTGTTATCACAACAAATTTCTACACGAAGGGGCTAATGTAGGGGGCTTGATGATAAATATCTAAGTTGGAGAGAGTGTACCTGACTAGTAGAAGAAGATCAATAGAATGAAAAATCTTGAAGGAAGTGAAGAAGCTCAGCGAGGCAGCTCAACAAAGAAGCTCAGTGAGGGAACTTTGTCGAGAAAGATTACTTTTACTTCTATTTTTATTACTTAGTCATGTCTTATCTTTTATATTTACTATGAGCTATAACGATTGTAATGATGTAACGATTGTAGTGTTATTCGGTGTGAGGTCAAACGGTACTCGCGAGAGACCACGCCTGGGAGAGCTTTCATGCTCTATCGAATGACCTCGCCGTGGGAATTTCACAGGGACTTAGTTTGGAGGATTGAGAAGTGAGGCAGCATTGGGTCTTGTCCTAGTCATCTTAGATACACATGCTAAAACACCGAGAGACCTCTGATTGTGGAATATTATGCAGAGAAACCTTAAGTTCCATCGTATATTGAGTTTTGAACCAAACAACCCTCTACCAAATGTCACATCTACTTTAGGTCATGTCATTATCCGGCTGAGCACTGTCTAACCGCACATGAGTAAACCACTGTGGTATTGGGTCTGTCAGGAAAATTGGTGAGCCACCTTTGTTGTAGCAGTCCACTGATGCAAAGTTATTGGACAAAAGCATGTCTTGGCATTTAATGTTTACGACATAGAACAGGTTGACCATCATGCATTTAAAGTTTGTGACGTAAAGTAGGAGGGGATGTCTGTCACAGCTATGAAGGACTAAGGAATCTTGGGAGTAGTGTGGGGGGCTATTTATAATCCTCAATAACTCCTAAGAGAGGGGGTTCTTTATAAAGGGTTCTTTCTAGAGATTTATTGGCTAGAGAGAAAAGAAATTGGGGAGAAGCTATGGCAAACTAGAGCTCTTACTCACCCACCATTGTGATTTATTGTGAATCTTTTAATAGCTAAATATATATCTTTCAGAGGTTACTGGTGTGTTTGGATGCCTGTCGAGGTGTATCTATGGTGCTTACTCCTCTCTCCCTTTGACTGAGTTACTTCTATGTTTCCTTTATTATTGTTTGAGCTATACACGAGTGTATTGTGAGTCCAATCTGAGTGTTGATCAAATATAATATTGTGTGTTTATTTGTGTTCATTAAAGAGTTCTTGGGTTATCGTTTATCACCATACCTATAGGGGTTATACCCCAACTAGTATTATCATACTCCCTGGCTACCAGGGGACTACCCTCTTACAGAAGGAAAGGAGAATATACCTTATGCTTAGACAGTGGGCAGCCTCGTGTATGTTATATTATGTATTAGATCAAATATTTATTATGCCTTTGGCATGGTCAGTAGATTTAGGTCTCATGTTCTTATCCCTATTAGGTACAAAGACTAAGTTTTTAGTCCTATAATGATTCTAAATTTACCACCTCGAAATATGTGTTTACCTAAGGAGGTTGAGTTGTTAGTTGGAGGAGTGTGAAATTATCTTGAATTGTTGACTCCACCAAGGAGGTCGAAGTAATTTCCACTTCAGAAGCAGCTAAAGAGGATATGTGACTCAGTTACTTTCTAAGTAAATTGGGTGAATTTCCTTCAAGTGAAATTGACTATTTCATATTTTAGTGTATATAGCGGTACGATTGAAGGTTTGAGATAACCCATAACCTGTAAAAAGTTTAAGAACATTGATCATAGGTTTAACTTAGTTAGAGATATAAAAAAAGCGGGTCATAAGTTTATGAAAAAAGTTGTAACGGATAACACCCAGTTAATGCTTCTACATAAAAGTAGCAAACTACTGAGTACATGGGTTGGCAGTTGGATACAAGGCCTTAAGACTGAGTAAGATATTACTAGGGTGTTATTCTTAAAACTACATATGATGTTTACTTTTACGTAAAATGTATGTCAGTTCATTTTAAAATAATAATCATGGTCATGAGAATGTCTTGTATTTATTCTTTAAATATATTGTAGACATGTCAATCAAATGTACTTAGTATAAATTCAAGTGAGTTGGGTTCGACTTGATCATGGGAGATCAAAATTCTAATTCTAGTCCAATTAAACAGTTCATAACCTATACATGAGTGGATACCTACTATCATGGTTGCGTGTACAATCCTAGTACGTTGTCTCAAACTACGAGAACATATCTGACGGTTCGAAAACTTATGTGATAGTTCAAAAGAAGATTATGACCGGTATATCTAGGAATGTATTGAACACAACCACCCTTGAGGTTTTAAGTCTAAAGATTTTCTTAATTAGACTTAGGTAATCGCACACCATATTCAAAGGATAAATATATTCTTAATCCTGAGAATTATGAGGATTGGAGTGCTTGCACAATTGTTGCTTTGATTGATATGGGTGCGATTCGATTATAGATTGAATCAAGTGATCTCCCAAAAGTTGGAAAATCGTTGTGTGAGTAGTTCTAAGATTATAATTTGGAGGAATTCGTGACAAGGGAATATCTTGGATTGTGATACCCCTTGATAGAATTATATATTTTGTCTCCACTACTTAGACTCGGCCGGTGGATTATTTTATAATCACGGTGGAGTAGTAAATAAGTTAAGTATGATAATCAAAGAATTAATTAGATGTTGGTTAAAATCAATTAATGGAAAATTAATTTGACCAAAGGGTATCAAAAACTTAACATGGGGAATCATATTATTTACCATAATCAACTTTGGAAATGATACCTCTTTATTCCGAGTGATTCTTTTCTGCATATGTGCCACCAAATGTATTACCCACTATATTAAGACTCAAGTTAGCAACTCATGTACTATACTGTCAAGTAGTAAGCATCCTATCTTGTTGTCTCATTCCTCCTTTCTTTACATTAAACTTAATCTGCAAAAAGCCCTGCTTTGATGAATAATAATTAAATTCTTTAATAACTAATTTCGAACAACAATATAAAGCACTAATACATAAATATTTCAAAATATTTTACTAAAATAAAAAAAAAAAAAGTATATAGACATAAGATTTCTAGATATATGGGTTTGTAGATTTACCTTTGAGTGGAAGAATGAACTTCTATAACCATACTCGCATTTTAAAAAAATTGGTTGCCTATAGCCATATTAGGCTTGTGAAGCACGTCATAAAAGTTTAAAGTGATATATATGCCAGAAATTTTATGGACATATATACAAATATAAACATACTTAGCTCGCTTATTCCTCCCCGAAAAGCTCAAATGGGACTATCACGCACTATCATATCTCGTCATGGATTAGTATCTCCCTATTTAGCTTGCACCGGAGAGTCCAAATGACTTGTTCGTGTGGAGGTTCAGGGTTATCAAAAAAAAATATCTCATCATCGATTTCCATCTTTCAAATAGGGAGATCTTCATCCCTCCACTAGTTGCAACGCGGTGAGCGGTGGCGTACCAGCACAGTGACGATCCATAGAATCTTCGATTTAGAGATGCCCACTCAGTTAGCTTCCTAAAACTAAGACATTGCAGCTAAAAAGAAAGATATGTATAGAGAACACAAAGAATAGAAAAAAAATAAAGGAGTCAAAGATCCGTGGTGTATAAAAAATGCAGTCTTAATGATACAAACAAATATGGTTTTGACTTAAAAAATAAACTAATCTTTATCATTTTAATTACCAAAACATTTTAGATAACCTTCCATTATCACGAAATTGATATGATGTAGTATAAACAGATATACCATTTGATATAAAGTCAGTTCATATAACCAATGGTAATAAACATAAGGTGATTCCTTACAAAAAAAAATGCACGATGATAGAATATGTTATGTTGAAATGAAATTTATTGAAAAAACAACTTTTCATTGCTTTGCCTAAACAATATATTTTTCTTGCAACATTAACTCTGGAGAAAATACTCAAACACCTCATATGAAACTTACGAAAAATTTCTCTAATATCTGTGAAAAAGTCCTTAGTCCCTAGTTTCAAGCCACATTTAATTTCATGCTTACAGAAAAGCTAAAACCTAACCCAAAACTCCAAACAAACATTGCTACTTTGTCTCTTTGACTAAAAAATTTCACAAAAGATTCCTTCACAAACCTGTTAATTGGAATCATATTTATTGAAACACCAGGATTATTCTCTTTAACAACTAAAACTATATATTAGGTCTCAAAACACATGAACCAAACTCAAAGTTACTAATGTAGTCAAAATAGTAACCATCACAATACCCATTATGATTCTAAGAAAATAATGATTTTTGAAAAGAATGCATTAAGTGAAAATAGACTTATACAAAGATGTAAATAGCAATAAAGAATAAGTAAAAAAATGTAAAAATAGATTATTGGAGCAACTCAAAAAGTATAGAGGAGAAAACTACCTTTTTAATGTGGATAAAGAAGAGGTAATGAAATCTTTACAAATCTGTCGTTTACAAACCTATTTTTTTAACTCCATCAAAACCTATTTAATAAAATGGTTTTATATAAATATATAAATAAGTAATCATACACTTTAAAATTAATTGTTAGGAAACACAATTAAAACCAGAGATTAAAAACATTATAAAAAGGGAATCAAAATGTTAAGAGAAGTTTTCACTCTATAAATGCATCTTTGCCACATCTTATATTAGTTTTAGATTTATTTGTTATTTCTTCAATGCTCTCATTGTCTATGATATAAACAACATCTTACAACAAATATGTTATAGGGTTAATGGAAAAATTCCAATTGTGTTATAAAACAGTAGCCAACTTTCAATGACATAAAATATTCATATAGTTGTGACTATCGGTTTTCAGCACTTCCAAAATACTTTGCAAAATATCCAAATTTGACTTATAAATATCCATATATGATTTATATATTGCAGAGATCCAAATTTAATTTATAAATATTAAAATATGATATATACATACCCATAAATTCATAGTAATCGAGGCAATAAAACATGTGTAGTGAGGTATTATAATAAACACTGTATAAACACACTAAATCAGAAAGGTAGTGAGAAAAGAGAAAAAGATTACTATTAATGCTAATGTTTCAAATAATAAACTAACATGTTAATATTCCAATTTTTTCTTGTATTACAATTTAAATAATAAGAATTATTTTTTAAAACCAAACTAAAAATGCTTACACGGAGCATTATTCCTAAAAGTAGCGGTATCTAAAAAATATGAATTATACTCAACAAATTTACCAGTCTAATAGCCTATTGAAAGTTATCATATATAAATGCATATTTAGTCCATTAAGATAGACACAAAACCATTTTTAAGCATAGCTTGGATCTTAAACGTGATGATAGCGGGTCGTGATGACAACGAAGTTGTATCCATAACTATTACTAATCTATATAATGGGAAGAGAAAGATTACACAATTCAATCCATTCGGAATAAACTAAAGAAAATTGTGGGTAACGAAAACCCAAATAACTCGAAATCAAAATAATTTCTACTTCAAAGATTGGCGAATAAATCCTATTTACATAAGACATTTCCTAATAGGTCATATAAAAACATTTTTTCTCAATACGTTCTATTTATACATGTAGTGAATATTCACCACTTATTTACAAGTAGGACCTATTTGAAAAAAAAAATCATGGAATCTGTTGGAGAAAAAAAAAATATCGTAGGGCTTATCGAACTATATTCTTAGTAAGCATGACTAATTGGTAAAAAAAACTTTAATTTACCCCCACCAATTTTCCAATTCTATTCCTAAATATAAATTATAAAAACACTAGTACTCTGTTTGGCATTTCAAAAAACAGATAGAGTAATACATAAAGATAGTATAGTGCATAACTGGTTATAAAATACGTTAATCAATTGGTTTTGTAATTGAACATGTACTTACAAACAGAATACCGATTAAAATCAACAAAAATATAATAACAATAAATCCTATTTTAAATTAAAACTATCTAGACAATTATTGGTTTAAGAAAACTGCAAACATAGGTTTTACACAGCCAGGTCGTTCATCGTAGCTCTTGACAATAAGGGAGGTGAAGGATCAAATAGAGGGAGAGAGTTGGCGACGCATTTAATTGTTATGTAAAATGATGTGCTATGCTAAGATTTCCTCATATATTTGTTATCTCTTAAAAAAATATATTCTATATTTCTTACATAGAATTCCTTGGGATATAAAAACAACAAAAGATGACAATGAAAGGGGAAATTAACTGGTGGGTTTTCAATACACTGGTATTACAAACTCCAAGATGACCGCCCTGATTCAAATGACATGAACTTTCATGGTTTTTATCCTTTAGTTGTAGTAAAGGGGATAGGGTAACTTGAGATAGTGATAGAGGGAATCGAGCGGAATGGGCATATGTGTGTGTGAGAGAGAGAGAGAGGGGGAGAGAGAGAGATGAAAAAATAGGTTCTTCTATCAAAAGAAGAATATAACGGATGGAGGAGAGTGAAAGTCCACATATTTGTAAAATGTAAAAAAAGGAAGAGAATTACTTGGAAGGCCAAAAGTATGAATTGGAATAGCCAAAGAATTTGGAAGAGGTCGTTCGATACGTGGATCTCATGGGAGAACAAGTAGAGACATGAATTGATGAAATCAGTCCTACGTGAACGCCTTAACTATTAAGGAGAAATAAGTGTCTTTCATTTTACAACATTAGTTGACACTCACATGCATTGCACGTGTGCCTCACGTTGGATAGATGTACATGTAAGGAGGGACATAAGGTGGATCTCATTAATAATGAAGAAGACAGTCATCATCCACTTGCCAATATCATTGAAGATGATATGGAACTCAATAAAGCCTTAAATGATAGAGTTGGACACATCCACGGAGAATGAAACAAATGTGAAGATTGTCTTGCAAAGAATGGAAGGAAGCAACAGGACTGCTTTGTTGAGATCGAAGAAGCCCCGAACCAAATCCTCCAGTTCCTCAAGGAGGATGCGTCGGGTTTGACATTTGAAAGGAATCGCTGATTGCGTAGCTATTTTTTTTCTTATTCCCTATCGACCGAAAAAAATGAGTGATGTCTGAGTTAATTGACATTAAGAAAGTGTGCATGAATATCTTTTTGTTCTTTAATAGACATAATATTTTATGTATTTAGCTATTCATGATACCAACACCAATCACAATCAATAATATTTCTCAAATAAGAAACTTGGAGTTGACACCTACGGATAATTATTGGACACCAAAATTTTCTCAAATCACAAAAAAAAGGATAAGATTGTTAAGAATATGCACAAAGACTAAGTTAAATAGACTTAGTCTTCTACCTGATTCTACAGCATATTTAGTGGCCTGCTCATTCACATTCTCTATATAACCTACTCACGTCACTGTACTCAGCTATGTACCCGTGTTACTTCTACCAGTTCTACAAAAAGCAGCCACTCAACCACTATCCTATTATTTAGCTTAGTCTGTTGTGCATATTCTTAACAAAGATGCCTTATATGTAAATTGATAATATTAAAAAATAAATTACTTATCACTATAAATTAAAAAATAATTTCAAAGTAAATTTATACACGATAATTCTTGTATTTAAATCAATAATAAGTTATCATTTAGTTTTCCCTTTCAGTTGTGTGTTTAAGGAATTTAAAAAGCAATTTGGTAGTGGGTCAGAACTGAGATACAAGGATAGCAGGGTGTTGGGCGCAGACCCCTTGCCACTATCGGCTAAGGAAGGATTGGGAATAGAGATAGTGGGGCATTTGGTTAAAAAGAAAAGTCAGTTGGAAAATTCAGTAATATACGGCAGTACGGGTGGATGTTCTTTTCCTTTGTTAATAAAGAGGGAGTGTAATTATGAAACACCTTATAGTGGGACTAGTCCACAGACGAATGGGATAGGTGTGCTACAGAACGTGGGAAAAGGAGATATGATGGATTCACTGTCTGTACACGAGACTCAAAACAACATGCAGAAAGTGTCAGAAAATTTGGTGGAGTCACATAGGTAGGTTGAGAATAAAAATAAAAAAGCGGGGTCGGAAGGTGGTAAAGAAAATCTGAAAGGAAGAAAAAATGGCTATCCCAAATGCGCTATGTTAGGACTCAAAAACTTCAACAAATTCAGCAACTCGGCAAAAAAAATCAAAAAGAATAATAATATTAGGAATAAAAAAGTGGGTGTGGGGAAGGTGAGTGGAGGGAATTCCGCTAATCCTGCGGAGAGTCATCTAGAGGGGAAATCAAAAAATCAACCTAAAGGGGCTACTTTGTCAAGAGGCAAGTCAGTAGTGGTGGCGAGTGAGAAGGTCATTTGGAAGGATAGTGGGGTTGGGGAAGGTGGTGCTCGTTGGGATGAGTTAAATGATTCTAGGTTGTGGGTATATCTAGAGATCTCGAGCCAAGAGGAGAATATGGGGTAGTCCATGGGGGGAGGGTGGGAAGAGGACCCGAATGGATGGAAGGAGGATTTGCTAGGAGCCTTTAGTACGGATTCTGGGGTTAATTTTGAAGGGGCAGAAAATGAGTCCTGGGAGATGTTCGAGAAAATTAAAGGGGAAATTAGGGGCATGGAGGGGGGTAAGGGGGGGAGAAGTGAGGTTTTAAGTTCCGTTTAAATCCACAATGAAGTTACGCATTATATCGTGGAATATGAGGGGGTTAAATGATACGGACAAAAGGGGTATCATCGGGGGGGGTTATTTCTAGGTGGAAACCTGATGTTCTATGTTTATAGGAGACCAAGATGAGTGAGATGGACGTGGGGTGCATCAGGTCTATTTGGGGTGGGCGGGGGATCAATTGGGTTAGTCTAGATGCAGTGGGTGCTTCGGGAGGGGTGGCGATCTTATGGAAGTCAGCGGTAGTAGAACTGATTGAGAGTCTTGAAGGTAGCTGTTCGTTATCCTGTCTATTTAAAAATGTGGAGAATGGCTTTGTCTGGAGCTTCTCTGACATCTATGGGCCAGTGGAAGATGCATGCAGGTGGGAGCTGTGGGAGGAATTGGCAGGGGTGAGTAGGGTTTGGGGCGTCCCTGGTTGCATGGGAGGAGATTTTAATGTGGTGAGATTTGGTGCTGAGAGGAGTAGCGGGGGTAGAGTTAGTAGATATATGAACGAGTTCTCTAAATTCATTGATGAAGTAGAGCTGATCGATTTACCTCTGGAAGGGGGTTTGTTTACTTGGTCTAGTCTTAGGGACTTGCCGTCGATGTCTCGTTTGGATCGCTTTCTCATTTCACAGGCATGGGAGGAGAACTTCCCTGGGGTGATTCAATCTACATTACCTAGAGTGACCTCTGATCATTTCCCAATTATGTTAGAATGTGGAGGGTGGAGTGAGGGCAGGACCCCTTTAAGATTTGAGAACATGTGGCTCAAGGAGTAGGATTTCACCAAAAGGGTAAGCAATTGGTGTGCTGGGTATGAGGTGGAGGGGAATGCCAATTATCGGTTGGCAACAAAGCTTGGTTTGATAGAAGAAGATATCAAGAGTTGGAATAGAGAGGTATTCGGCCAGGTGCGCCTAGTCACGGCTAGATATATGGATGAGGTGAGGAGGCTAGATTAGAAAGAAGAGAGAGTCGGGCTCTCTGAGGAGGAAAGGAGAGAGAGGGCTTTAAAAAAAGAGGAACTGGGGAAGAGGCTTATTCAAGAAGAAATCAGTTGGAGACAAAAATCGAGGGTGTTATGGCTGACGGAAGGTGACTCGAATACGAAGTTTTTCCACTCAGTGGCTAACTCGCACAGGCGGGGAAACCACATTGGGAAAATATCGGTGGGGGTGAGGTGTTTGAAGAAGAGAGAGGGGTAAGAGAATCTATTGCCCAGTATTATGAGGATTTGTTCAGGGAAGAAGAGGAATGGAGGCCATCTCTTGATGGGGCGGAGTTCGAGTGCATTTCGGCTTCTGAGGCTGTAGCTATTGAGGCTCCCTTCTCTGAAGAAGAAGAAGTTGTGCGGGTGTTAAAGTCTATGAGTGGGGACAAGGCGCCGGGGCCGGACGGCTTCACGATGGCTTTCTTTCAGCATTTATGGACGGTAATTAGGATTGATGTGATGTCTTTCTTTAATGAGTTTCATGATAGGGGGTATTTTTTAGCGAGGTTAAATGCGACATTCATCAGTCTTATTTCAAAAAGGGGGGGTCAATTGATATTAAAGATTACAGACCGATTAGTTTGATTGGGAGTGTCTACAAGCTCCTAGCCAAAGTTTTGTCGGTTAGGCTCAGGAAGGTAATTAACCCTCTGATCTCAGAGTCTCAGAATTCCTTTGTCGGGGGGAGGCAGATTCTCGACGCTATTCTGGTGGCAAATGAGTGTGTGGAGAATAGGAGTAAAAGTGGGACCCCGGGTATTGCTTGCGAGATCGATATTGAGAAGGCGTATGACCATGTGAATTGTAAGTTTCTTCTTTATCTATTGAAAAGGATGGGATTTGGCGAAAGGTGGTGCCGTTGGATAAAGAGGTGTGTCTCCACGGATAGATTCTCGGTATTGATTAATGGGGTGCCTGAGGGTTTCTTCCCTAGTTCGCGTGGTCTGTGTCAAGGAGATCCGTTACCTCCCTTCCTATTAATTTTGTTCATGGAGGCCTTTAGTAGGATTATGGGAAGGGTGGTGGCGTCTGTGTGGATCAGGGGATTCGAATTTGGGGCTTCGGGTAATGTCATGGTGACGGTTACTCACCTCTTATTTGCTGATGACGCGATTATATTTTGTGATTCAGACCATAGGAAAGTCCGAGCGCTGAGGTTACTTCTTATTTGATTTGAGGCGGTTTCGAGGCTTAGGATTAATGCGGGAAAGTGCGAGTTGATCCCTATTGGGGGATCGAGAAACGTGGATGAGCTTGTGGGTATTTTGGGGGGAAAAAAAGGGTCCTTCCCAAATACTTATCTTGGTTTGCCTCTTGGAGCTAAGTATAAGTCCAAGGCGATTTGGGACCCGATCTTGGAAAGAATGAGGAAGAGGCTGGCAGGATGGAAGAATGGGCTTTTATCGAAAGGGGGTAGGCTAACGTTGATCAAGAGCTGTCTGTCCAGTTTGCCTCATTTCTACCTGTCTATCTTACCTTTACCCGTGGTCGTGCGTAGAAATATGGAGAAACTCATGAGAGATTTCTTGTGGAGAGGTACGGAAGACGGTTTCAAGCACAACCTTGTCAGTTGGGATGAGGTCTGCAAGCCTATCAAGGAGTGTGGGGCGGGTGTGAGGAATTTGAGCATTTTCAATAGGTCTCTTCTGGGGAAGTGGCTGTGGCGTTTCCCTAGGGAGGAACACAGTATGTGGAGAAGGGTAGTTGGAGCTAGGTGGGGTTCTTCGCAAATGGGGTGGAGACCGGTTGTGGGGACTTTAGCCCACGGAGTGGGTCTATGGAAGCATATTGCGAGGGAGTGGGAGGATTATACTAGAAATACTGAATTCATTTTAGGAAAAGGGGACAAGATTAGATTCTGGACAGATAAATGGGGTGAAAATGGGTCGATTAAGGAACCCTTTCCTGGTATATATAATATAGGGGCAAATCAAGATGGGACGGTGATAGAGCATGTAAATGTTAGCGGAAACGTGGTCACGTGGAACCCTCAGCTTAGGAGAAGACTTTGGGACTGGGAACTTAAAGAGGAAGATTTGTTTTTTGATTGGTTGAGATCGGCCCCCCGTACGTCAACGAGGGAGGATTCTTTGAGGTGGATAGGGGGTGGAACTGGGGTTTTCACGGTTAAGGGGTACTATGTTATATTAAGTGGTAGGGATACCCCCAGGGCCCGTTTTCCTTGGAAGAATATTTAGAAGGTTAAGGCGCCTCCCAAGGTTAGATTCTTCGTTTGGACGGCGGTGAGACAGGCTATTTTGACGATGGAAGGTCTGCAGAAGAGAAGATATCGCTTGGATAGCCGGTGTTGGTTATGCAAGGAAGAAAAGAAAAAGACCGACCATTTTTTGTTTCACTGCGGGGTAACGAGAGGTTTGTGGCTATATCTAGGACCCATTGGGTCATGTCGGGGTCAGTTAGGGTTCTTTTAGAAGCTTGGAATCCTCCATGGGGGTGGGGGTGACAAAAGGGTTTGGCACATGGCTCCTCACTGCATCTGGTGGATGATATGGAAAGAGAGGAACGCGCGCTGCTTTGAAGGTATTGAGATGGTGCCATCGAGACTTCGTTCTCTATTTTTAAGCAACCTACTCATCTGGTCAAAGAGTAAGATTTACGCCACGTCCCATGATTTGGTTTGCTTTATAGGCGAGATTCTCTCAGTATTGTAATTTGGGAGGTTGTGAGGCGGGCGTATGTGTATGTTTATTTTCTTCTTTTTCTTTTCTTTGATTTGTATAATCCCTTTATACGGGTTCGCTCCCTTAGCGGTTGGATTTATAGATACATTTAATTATCAAAAAAAAAGATGATTTAAGTAGAGGATTTATTACAGATAAAAATGTTTAAAGATTCCTTTATCAAATATAGTTAAAAGTCATGCTACTTATGGTTTACTTTAGATATTTATTCATTATTTTTCAGGATAGATAAAACTATATTAGATCACTTAGAGTCAACATAAATAAATCATATATGGGGGAAAAACTGGTGGATCCACCACCCAAGCGAGAAATTTATCAATGAAAGTAGCTTCTTTTTTATCGATTATATGATCTCCAACATTACACAATATCCCCCAATGACCAGTGCAGAAGGAGAAAATGCCTAACACCATGACTAAGTAGTTGAAAACATGCACGAAATTCAACAGTGCAACCTCTCTAATAGATGAACTAAAAATATACATTATATCAACTCTAGTGTCACCCTTGACAAACTCATTTGACTATAATGGCTATTCTAGCCTTAAATCGTTGTTCCATAAGCTTTTCCACGATCATCTGTTTTGATCCAACTATATTTGTGTCAACAGTCATGAAGAAAAGTATACTTAAAAATACATGAATAGGGAGGTATTAGTTAGGAAGAAAAATATACATACAAATACACGAATAGAGAAGGATAAAGGGAGTAAATGAGAAGAATCCTTACAAAGAGATAGATATACTTAACCTATGATATTTAATTGATGATCATGTCTAGCATTGACTTTTCATTTGATCTTCTACAAAAACCAAACAATAACACTTAAAAGAACTTTGACATAAGGGAGTATATGAGGAAGCATAAAGCTTTGACATGAGAAAACTAAACGTCCAGAAAAATCAAGTAGATGAAGAGAACTCGGTACAAAATTTGAATAGGAGATATTGAGGAGAAACTTTCAAGTACTACTCATAACTTTCAAGTTCTACCAACAACAACAACCATGAACAAACAAAAGGAACCTATAAATTGTACGTTATTAATTGAATGATTTTTTTAGATGAATTACGTTATGTTTTCTGCTATTTCACTGTGATAAAATTTGGGATCAAGTTATGAAAATTAAAAAAGTAAAACCAACAATTTTATTTTATATAAAAAATAAATAAAAGCTCAAATATATTTTTTTCCTTTAACATTTTGCCAATAATTATATTTTCATTTTGGGATCTTAAGTTGTGGACTCTCTGTTTTTTAAAATCAGTGTCAATTAACACAATATGTGCTAATTCTTTTATATTATTTTTCTGATTTTCTTGATATTTCATGTTAACTGTGCATTTATTTTTTGGCATTATAGAAGCAAAAGATGGGTATGGTTGTAATTTGGATGGAATATGACCACTAATATGATTGTATAGAAAGATGTCACCAAATCAAGCCTTTGGTTCTATTTTCATTCACTTAGTTAGTTTTCATGTTTTTCAAATGGATTCAACTTAAGTTAACCTCCCGGTATCATCTTTTCATCCTATATATTATCTTTGTTAAAAATTTCAAAAATATCTAAAAACTTGTTAAAATCGTTTCATCATTGATATCTTAATTCACCATTAAAAATTACAAATATAATTTTTTTCTCTGATGCATTTTATTAAACACATGTTGGGCACTCATACTTAAGCAAGTTAAAGGTATTTCATACAATGCCCATGCAATTAATTGATTAAACTATTCAAGCAACATAGAATATAAATGGGTTTAACCTAGAATATAAATGTGTTTAACATAGCGAATGGGTATCAACTGTTTAGATTGTGTTGAGAAAGAAACACCTCTAAAACCACTTACCCTTATATCGCATGCATTCTCTCTCTCTCTCTCTCTCTCTTTCTCTCTCTCTCTAAACACCAGACTGGAGAAGTCTTTATATGTAATTGTTTATAATTAAACTATTACTTATCTAGATAACTTTATTTCTAAGCAAGGTAATAAGTTCAATAAAAATTAAAAAGGTAAAACATACAAAACAATCATAATCTTTGATTTTCTTTCACCTTGGCATTAGAAAATTCGGCACCCCAATTTGCATTTCTCCCTTATACGGATTAGTCTTATACAACCCCTCTAACAAACATATAATATAAATTAAATAAATTTCTATAAAACTAATTACAATATATGAACAAAATAATATAAGCAATTTTTTCATACTATCAATGTCACTATATCAAAGTATATACATCCTTCAAGTTTCATAAAATAAGGAGATTATTTAGCGTCTCGATGCACCTCTACTAAACTTCTTTGAGAAAAACCAAAGAGAGAGAGATAGAGACAAGATAGAGAGACACGGAGATTTGATATTACCTTAAACAAGTTGTGTGCTTCATCATTTAAGTGACAAACAATTGAGGAAAGGGAATAATTGGGATAATAGAGGGAAGATGGTGGTCCATTAAAATAGATCTTTAATGTTTGTTGGTTTTCATCGTTGCCTTCAAATAAACTTTGTCCTTTCATTTTGGGAAACCATCGTCGATAGGCTTAGTGGAGAGAGAATTTGGATGATGAATCAACAAACAATAATAAATAGCTCACGCTAGGAAGATAATAATTTTATCATTGGGAGGTAAAAAGGTCGAGTGATAATTTGTGTTTTAACTTCTTTTCAAGTTAGTATAATATTAATATATATTTTATACCTCGATTACAATAGTATTAAAGGGGTTAATGAAACTCTTATAGTCATAAATGTTCATATTTAGTTTTTTCTCTCCTTAAACCTAGAGTCGGACGTCTTCCCTTGACATTTTTGTTTCTCTCTAATCGTCGTCTCTATAGACTTTAACAATAATAAGCGATCCTATCCCTTTAGCTCCAAAAACCTAAAAGCCAATGATGAAAATCAACAGTCATTTAATATCTATTTATATGAATCACAAGCCACCTTTCCATTATGACAACTGCTCCCGCCCCTTAATTTTTATACACAAAAGTATCCCTCTCTCAAATGATCGGACACAAGCCTATGAAGGTAAACTATCAAATCCCAGATTATATTCTTCAGTTTGTGTCTAGCCCGGCAATAAAACATATACGCATAAAATCAAAATAAATTCACTCTCGGTTGTTAATAAACTGCCGCCAAATTGTAAAAATACAAAACAATTACTCTCGAGAAGTAAAACTAACATTAAACCACTACACCGACACACATTCATTTTTTTTTCATAAAAATATAACCAACCTCCTGATCCAATCCATCTCTCAGGTCAAGAAGGAAAAAAGATGAAGGTGAAAGGCCCACCACCTGTTCCGTCATTCCCAGGGAATTATTATTTTTTTAACTCTTTTTAATCATTATTAAAATCTTATATTAGTAAAAAAAATCTTTCTTTTATGTTATTTGCAATAAATACTATTTTATCAGTATGATTGCAATGTTGTGGAGTATTTTTTTACATTTTGGATATCAAATCTAATAAATTATTGATTTTAATTGCTGTAATTTAGGATTAAAACTTGAGGATTTTCAATTTGTTGTGAATTCTTCCTTTTGGAGCCCAAATTCATGTATTATTTCAATTTACATATTCTATTAAATTGAGAAGACTTTTATACATTTTTTTATTATCAATGTTGATAAATAATACTGAATATTGACGTACAAATTCAAATACTTTTTAATCAATATCATATGTTTTTAATTATTTATTCAATTATTTTTTTGTTGTTTAGTTTTTTTTATCGTATGATTATTACTTAATGTTATTGGTAAGTTTTTTATGTACTTTAATAATTATACACAATGACGCTCTCCAATAAACGAGTAATTCTGGAAGTGATACATGGTGAGATTTCTAATTATCCTCTTGATTTTGAGAAATCTCTATAAATACTTATACCTTTTGATTTTGATTAACTAATTTAAATTTTATGTTTTTTTTTCACAATTTGAGGTACTTGCGATAGCTATTTGTGGAAATCCATTATACTAGGAATTCATTTTATGAGGTATGTTCATCTTTTAATGTTTCATATTTTCTAAGGGCCTTAGAAATATATCGTGTTTCATATTTTTTGATCTTTTTCTTTCTAAATTGATTAATAGGCAATTCATTGGATAATTAATTTGGCATTTATTTTTAGTTTAAAAAAAGTAATAGTTTAATAATAGTTAAAAATCCTTATTGTGTGGCATTTTTGGTATAACATATGCAGTATCATGTAAATATTTGAAACTGTGGGTATTTTGAAAGAAAAATTTCATAATGAATCATGTACAACTATAATTATAGTTAGATACAGTTATTGTTTGGGGCATTTTGTATCTAACTGATGTTTTGTATTTTTTATATGCGGTTTTAATTATTTATTTTTACATTCTTGAGGTGTTGTTCTGAAGAATTAGTTTTCAGGCATTGTTATTTTTGGTTTCCAAGAATGATTCACAAGATTATTATTCCTATTTTACAGATATTAATTCCTATTTCATAATTTGTTAGTGGTATTACACTAGGTTATTGCGAGTTATTGCATAACATGTCATGGGATGTATAGTGTTTCTTAAATATATTTTTTTTGCTTCACAATATACGTTTTTTAACAGACCTATAATGTTTTAGATCTTTTTAACTACATTGTTTTTGGTTAATATTTTTTTCGTATATTTGTTTGAGGTGCTTGGCATAGCATTATGTTTTTTTAACTTAACTTATATATTTTTTTCATGACATTCTCGAATTTTAATGTACATCGCTGGATATTCTTTGTTATATGCATTTTGTTGATATCAAGCTTATGTGCTTTCTCTTCCATCATTTTCTCTAAATAAATTATCAACTTAGTGTGATTTATATATTAATTAAAAAGCACCCATAGTTTGGAGCCATGTAACAATTTAATTGGTTTTTTTAATCATGGGCGAAGAAGACAATTGATGATTGATATAATTTTTGTAGTCATTTCTCTGACCGTTAGAATGGATTAAGTGTTATATTATGGTTTAATTAATAAAAGCAATGATATTGGTTTTGTTTTGAAGTTCGTTGGTTTATGATAAACAAAACTTTTCTCATGAATTAGACTAATCACGTAATCCAATACATTATATCATAACAAAAATTTGTCTTGATACACGTACATTATGTAGTTTATATTAGCGATAATACTGATTTTTTAACTCAGAATTTGTCTTCAATTTATTTGTTTAGGTGTTTACATCCTTTTTTATAACCGAGCATATGCAGATGGTAGGTTTGGAGAATTAGAGAATGTTGTTTGACTTGAAGATTCAGAGGATGATATCTTATATGATAATTCTATATGTAGTGCCTTCAATCTGAAATTAGATTTTTGTGTGTTTACCGAACTATGGTATATCTTTGTTCTAAGGTCTAAAGTATTTATAGCTCTGTGTTTTTTTCTTGCCAAGTGTTTAACATATGGAAGTCGATATTCAAATTTATTCTCAGCTATGGGGGAGCAATCCCTTAATATATATTTCGTGTAGATGATTTCTTTCTCTTATAAACATTCTCGAAATATATAATTATAGTTCCTTAATATTGCTCTTGACAACATTATTTGCGATACACCTTTTTTTTGTTTACGATAAAAATATGACAGTGTAGAGAAGAATAGTTTCGGTCTTAATAGCGTACTTCAATTTGACGAAGTACATAATAATAATAGTTTATGCTTCCAGTTGAATGGTCGAGTTTGGTAACAGATTATTTGTAGTGATTTTTGTGTCAACAAATGTATAGTTCATTGTTGAGGCTCCTTTTACATCTTCATTTTTAACTTTTAAAAATCTAGGATTATAAACAACACTTCGTTGTCAATGTTGATTAAGTAACTAGGCACCAACTAATTCAATATCCATCATAAAATATTAAACACAACATATTTACAAATGATATCAATTATTATGTAATTATATTATTAAAAATATTCTAAATAAATTGTAAATATATTTTTTATAAAACGCTCCCACATCGCACAAATTCCATAACAGTAAATAATAAAAAGAAAATGAATCAGTGATGAATGCAAATCTATTGGGATTGCATAATGTTAACAGTGTATTTTGACATCTTTAAATGGTTCTACTTTTATTACAACCTATATATCGTGTTCAAAATATTTTGACGGGCCGAATTTTAAAAGGTCATGCTATAATGCAAAAACAATATAAATATCTCTGAAAAATCAAAAATTTGTATATGATTTTTCTTATGTCTACTATTTATTAAAAACAATTGTACAGAATTATAAAATGAACGGTCTCCTTAATACAAATTTATTCCCCCCACAAAGTGCCAAAGGTAATGAATAATTGTCTCCCAAGATAGAACGGATTTCCAAATTAATCAAGTAGCACAACAATGATTAATTTCTTCGAACACAATTCTGTGTTTATACTCAACCAGACCAAAGAAATAATATGCTGGAATGTATGCAGTAGCAGTAGAAAAGGAATTATTTTTCTGGGAAAAGATGCAGCATATATTCGGAATTATGGGAGGGCTAATTTTTTCAGTAGTGAAAACTGTAGGGGAAAGATTTAATTTATAGCTTTTGTATTGACTGTTGGAACAGTCAACCGAAATTAACTGTTGACAATAACTGCCAAGAGTTTATTAATTAATTAATTTCATAATTAATTAATAATTAAAGCCCAGAAAGTTAAATAAATTCGGCCCAAAAATGTAGGAGATTTTTATAAGCCCTCAGCCCGTGCATAGCTTAGGTCATCTCCCCTTCAAAGAGTTGGGATACCCTAAGGCATCCAAGCCTTAGTCCACCATTTGGATTTTATTAACTCATCATTTTCCCACTACTCTTCCAATGTGAGACAAGAGTTAAAACATATCCAATACATTAACTTTCATTACTTTGTGAGTCATTTTGGGGACATATTTATCATTCATAACTTATTGAAATTGGACATACGAATATACTACGCTAATCTCCTTGCGGAGGAGAATACGTTCTTATATGGTCCCACAATTTTCGTAGTGTGGATCCCACCTAAATTTGAGCTCAAAGTTGCTCAAAAATCTGTCCAGAAAAATCTGGACACCTTTATAAATAGTCCAATTTTCCAACAATCCCCCATATGAATGATATATCGCTATAAATAAATAGAACAGATGCTAATGCAGATGTAGACACAAGTTGAGTAAAACTGAAGACTTATTGCATTGGGATAAGTAGCCTAGTGGCCTTGAACTTTCCTTAGTGATATACTATCGGATTTACTTGGTTAATCAGTAGACTTCACGTCCTTGAACCGTCAACCATTTTTGTAAACCTAGACAATAGTATTCACACAACAATTCTTCAACACAGTTGGTTCTCACGTTTGTGTTCATTTTGGCCATGAACACCAGTTGGTTCTGTGAGTATTTTAGAGAATATTCCTTTCATTATTCTCATAGAAGTGGCCCCCTTCTTACTCACGTAGGTAACTTCCATAAAGAGTATCCTGCAATACCCCACTTAGACATACTAAGATATAGATGTCATTAAAAGCATAACTTATCCTAATTTCATGGCAATTGTGCACTGTCTCATCTTTGGAATGGATAGAATTAAATATCCTCCAGTGCTTACTGAATACAACGTAGTTAGGTTTTCCCATTGAACCCAGATCTTGGGATCTCCAGTCAGCTAGGTTGGGTTGCCACTATATTGATTCTTATTTATTTATAGGCTTTAGACCCATTCCTCTCGACGATCTTTCAACTTGCTCTCGGTTTAAACCTTTCGTTAGTGGATCCGATATATTATCTTTTGACTTCACATAGTCAATTGAGATAATTCCGTTTGAGAGAAGTTGTCTAACGGTATAGTGTCGATGACGAATATGTCGTGACTTTTTGTTATACATGTGATTTTGTACCCTTCCAATCGCTGATTGGCTATCGCAATGTATACATACTGTGGGCACAGGTTTTGACCAATTTGGAACATCCTCTAAGAAATTTCGAAGACATTCAACTTCTTCTCCAGCTTTGTCTAGGGCAATGAATTCAGATTCCATTGTGATCTAGCAATGCACGTTTGTTTTGAGGATTTCCAAGATACGGTTGCACCTCCGAGGGTAAACACATACCCACTCGTATACTTAGAGTCTTTTGTATCAAATATCCAATTTTCATCGCAATGTCCTTCAAGAAAAGCTGGATATTTTAAGTAGTGCAATCCATAGTTTTGAGTATATTTTAAATAACTCAAAACTCTCAATATTTCTTTCCAGTGATCTCTTCCTGGATTACTCGTAAATCGACTTAGCTTACTTATTGAGTATGCTATGCCCGGTCGTGTACAGTTTATGATATACATTAAACTGTCGATAATACAAGAATATTCTAATTGAGATATGCTTTCACCATTATTTCTTGCTAGATGTAAATTTACATCTACAGGTGTCTTGGTAGGACTAATATCAAACTTCTTGAATTTTTCAAGTATTTTCTCTATGTAATGATATTGAGATAATATAAGTCAATTCGATGTTCTAGAAATTTTAATTCCTAATATAACATCGGAGATTCCCAAATCTTTCATGTCAAGTCTACTACTCAACATTTGTTTTTTAGTTTTGACAATTTCCAAGTTACTGCCCATGATAAGCATATCATCAACATATAGGCATACAATGACATATCCATTTTAAATGTATTTAAAGTAAACACATTTATCGGATTCATTAATTTTAAAACCATTTGATAACATTGCATTATCAAATTTTTCATGCCATTGCTTAGGTGCTTGTTTTAATCCATATAGTGATTTAACAAGCTTACATACTTTTCCTTCTTATCCGGGAGCTTTGAACCCTTCAGGTTGCTCCATATAAATTTTCTCGTCTAGTTCACCGTTTAAGAATGCAGTTTTTACATCTATTTGATGTATTTCAAGTCCATTAATAGCAGCTATTGCTATTAACATCCGAATGGACGTTATTCTTGTTACCGGTGAATATGTGTCGAAGTAATCCAACCCTTCCTTTTGCCTATAGCCTATAGCTACAATTCTCGCTTTATATTTATCAATTGATCCATCGGCCTTCAACTTCTTTTTGAAGATCCATTTATAACCTAATGGTTTTGAACCTGGTGGAAGATCCACTAGTTCCCATGTATGATTTTGTAATATGGATTCAATTTCACTATTAATTGCTTCTTTCCAATTGGAAGCATCGGGTAAGGATATGGCTTCTTTATACGATTGAGGTTCATTTTCTAGCAAATATGTTAGAAAATCTGGACCGAAAGAAGTCGAGGTTTTTGCTCTTTTACTACGTCTTGGTTCATCCTCTATTGATTTAATAGGTTGATGAGTACCACTTGTAGTAGCTTGATATGTCCTTTTAGAAGGACCAGATTCTCGGGTCATGTTATACGGGAATTCATTTTCAAAAAATAAAGCGTCCCTCGATTCAATAACCGTATTTACATGAATATCTGAAATCTCAGATTTACAAACTAGAAATCGATATGCACTGCTATTAGTAGCATAACCGATGAATACACAATCCACGGTTTTTGGCCCTATTCTTACCTTTTTAGGTTTAGGAACCATCACTTTGGCTAAGCACCCACACACTCGTAAATATTTATAAGAAGGTCTTCGACCTTTCCACAATTCATAAGGTGTCTTGTGAGTCTTCTTGTGAGGTACTTTATTGAGAATATAATTAGCAGAAAGTAAGGCTTCCCCCCAACAAATTTTGTGGAGCTCCTGAACTTAATAACATTGGGTTCATCATTTCTTTCAAAGTACGGTTTTTGCGTTCAGCAACACCATTCGATTGAGGAGAATAAGGAGCGGTTGTTTGATGAATAATCCCATTTTTAGAACAAAAATCCTCAAATGGATATTCATATTCACCTCCTCTATCACTTCTAATAGCCTTTATCATTTTGCTTAATTGATTCTCAACTTCATTCTTATATTGTTTAAATGCATTAATAGCCTCATCTTTACTATGTAACAAATATACATAGCAATATTTTGTGCAATCGTCAATAAAAGTAATAAAATATTTTTTTCCATCTCTAGTTTGAACAAATTTTAAATCACAAATATTGGTGTGAATTAAATCTAAAGGTTCGGTTATCCTTTCAATAGAATGGAAAGGTAATCTAGCTAATTTAGATTCCACACAAATTTCACATTTATGATTTTTATCAATATTAAATTTTGGCAAAAATTTCAAGTTAATTAATCTACGCAATGTATCAAAATTAACATGTCCTAATCTAGCACGTCAAATATTAGATGACTCAATCAAGTAAGAAGAAATAGCAATTTCATTCATTGAAACAGATGTTTTTGGGGTTACATTAAGAACATTGATTTTAAAGAGCCCCTCATTTAGGTAGCCCTTTCCTACATACATGTCATTCTTAGACAACACAAAGCGATCAGACACAAACACAAGCTTGAAACCATTTTTAGTCAAGAGAGATCCAGAAATCAGATTCTTTCGGATATCAGGCACGTGAAGAACATTGTTGAGAGTAAGTTCCTTTCCAGAAGTCATTTTTTAAAGCAATCTTTCCTTGTCCCACCACCTTAGAAGTGGAATAATTTCCCATAAAGAGGTTCTCCTCATTTTTCAAAGGCTTATAGGTGGTGAACATCCATTTGTTTGCACAAATGTGTCGTGTGGCTCCAGTGTCCACCCACCATTCCTTGGTATTTCCAACCAAGTTACATTCAGAGACCACGGCAGAAAGAATCATATCCGCCAAATCATTGGCGATATTCTCACCCTCAGTTACATTTTCTTGAGAGTTATTTTTATTTTGCTTCTTAGGCTTTTGACACTCGCTTGAGCGGTGTCCAGGTTTACCACAATTGTAACATTTGCCTTTGAACTTTTTCTTGTTATGTTTGGAAGTGCCTTCCCCATCATACTTTCGTTTGTTCTTCTTAGGACCTTCAACGACATGGACCTTCGTTTCCATCGGATTCTTCCCACTTTTCTTTTGAGACTCACGGTTATCTTCTTCGATTCTCAGCCTGACCACCAACTCCTCCACATTCATCTCCTTTCGCTTATGCTTGAGATAGTTTTTGAATAAAGTCCAAGATGGTGGCAATTTTTCAACAATTGCAGCAACTTGGAAAATTTCACTAAGTGACATTCCTTCAGCATGAATGTCGTGGAGGATCACTTGGAGTTCTTGCACTTACGAGATCAAAGATTTAAAATCAACCATTTTGAAGTCCAAAAAATGCCCGACGATAAATTTCTTCATCCCAGCATCTTCAGTTTTATACTTCTTTTCCAAAGAATTCCATAATTCCTTGGATGTTTTGATCGTGCAATAGACATGGTACAATGTCTTGTCCAAGTAGGCCAAAATATAATTTCGGCATAGGTAGTCTGAGTGCTTCCAAGCATCGACAGCAGTAACCTTTTCAGCGTCATCTCCCTCTTGAATAGAGGGGCAATCTTTATATACAAACCTACCCAGTTGGTAGGTAGTGAGATAGAAGTACATTTGTCCTTGCCAACGTTTGAAGTCAGCCCCAATGAACTTTTTCGATTTCTCCCCATATGGCATAGATACGGGTGCAGTCACATTTGTGTTGGTGACAGTCACTTTAGTAGGAGTAGTGTTCGTACTTTGCGATTCCATTTTTGTTACAAAAACATAATTTTATCAATGATAAAATCCATATATAATGAATTAATCAAAACAGAATACACAATTATGTGCACTAATTTCCTCCAAATATAATACACAATAAATGAATTCCAAAAGAATTCAAATGAAATTCAGAATTAAACTATAATATAAACAGAAGTTTATATACAATAAAATCTGTGTCACGCTAATTTTTAATAATAAAAAGAATTTCGTACAAAACAGAATTATAATTTAAAGATTAAAATTTTTACATAAACAGATTTTAACAAAAATTCACAAATAAAATTTTATTTTGTAAAACAGACTATAAAACAGTATAGAAATTAATTTCTGTACCAAAAATATTTTTACTAATTTCTGCAATAAAGTAATAATTTAATTCATTTTTTCTGTCAAAAAAGATTTATTTTCAACAAATAAATTTCTGTAAAAAAAAATTCTGTACACTACAAAACAGTAGAACAAAATAAATTTGTCTTAAGATTGTTATGTCTACTATTTATTAAAAATAATTGTACAGAATTATAAATTATAATATAATTACAGAAATGAAAAGAATTTATAGAAATGAAATACTTATTTGTATTTGTAAAAATAATATTAGAATAGAAAAACAATTCGAACCCTGTTTAGAACAGTCTTCTTAAGACAAATTTATTCCCTCCACAAAGTGCCAAAGGTAATGAATAATTGTCTCCCAAGATAGAACGGATTTTTAAATTAATCAAGTAGCACAATAATGATTAATTTCTTCGAACACAATTTTGTGTTTATACTCAACCAGACCAAAGAAATAATATGCAGGAATGTATGCAATAGAAGTAGAAAATGAATTATTTTTCTAGGAAAAGATGCAGCATAAATTCGGAATTATGGAAGGGCAAATTTTTTCAGCGGTGAAAACTGTAGGGGAAATGTTTAATTTATAGCATTTGTATTGACTGTTGGAACAGTCAACCGAAATTAACCGTCAAAAACAGTTAAACGAATTAACTGTTGGTAATAACTGCCAACAGTTAATTAATTAATTAATTAAAGCCCAGAAAGTTAAATAAATTCGACGCAAAAATGTAGGAGATTTTTATAAGCCCAAGCCCAACCGGCCGGACACGCGTGGACCTTTGACCGAAAGTCAATCCGTGCATAGCTTAGGTCATCTCCCCTTGAAAGAGTTGGGATACCCTAAGGCATCCAAACCTTAGTCCATCATTTGAGTTTTATCAACTCATCATTTTCCCATAACTCATCATTTTTTCACTACTCTTCCAATGTGGGAGAAGAGTTAAAACATACTCAATACATTAACTTTCATTGCTTTGGGAGCCACTTTGGGAACATATTTATCATTCATAACTTATTGAAATTGAACATATGAATATATTACGTTAATCTTCTTGCGGAGGAGAACGCGTTCGTATATGGTCCCATAATTTTCGTAATGTGGGTCCCACCTAAATTTGAACTCAAAATTGTTCAAAAATCTGTCTAGAAAAATCTGAACAACTTTGGCCCTGTTTGGTTGCACAAATTATTTGATCGTATAAATTGGTTCGTTGTGAATTATTGAATTGTCAATGTGTGGATTTGAAATGAGTTTAAATTCAATTTACGCAATGTTTGATAATCTGAAATTGATGCTAAGGTTATGAGAAAAAAAATAAAAACAAATTAAGAGAGGGGGAAGGGGAGGGGGAGGGGAGCGAAGAGAGGGAAAGAGAGAGAGGAGCTTGCACTTTATGTGACTCCTTTTTCAAATGGATGCATTTCACATTTTTTGTGACATGATCTAATTTCAGATTTTATACTTGAGCTAAAATGGTACGATTAACAATCATTTCATTAATGAAACCAAACACAATTAATTGATCAATTTGTAAAAGGACCGATTTATTAATGAGTCAATTTATAATTTTGAGACAACCAAACGATGTCTTTATAAATAATCCAATTTTTCAACAATTTCTGAACCAATCATGAGACAAGGGCCGAGAATATGTAAGATATATTTCGTTAACTACATACTTCTTAAATATTGATGTGTTTGGGTTGGACATTTCCTGACACAACAGATCATCAAGGTCAAACAAAATATATTAGGTAACAATAAAGATATGTGTACCCCTAAAATGTACCCCCATCCATACTCTATGCTTTAAATGCTTATATTTTATTGTTGTGGGTTCCGCCAGGACATAGAGTACAACTTGCTATTGCGTTGTCTTATTAGGGGGTACAAAACAGGGGTACAAAATGAGGATCACCGTAGTAATACCTAGGGGTGGCCATAGGCCCGAGGCCCGCCAAGCCCGCCCAACCCGCCCAATAAAAAAATAGGGCTTGGGCAAGGTAAATAGGCCCGCAAAGCGGGTTGGCAAAATTTTATAGGCCCGATTTTTTTTCGGGCGGGCTTGGGCATGAGTTCTTAAACCCGATGAGGGCCGGCCCTGCCCGAGGCCCGAAATATATATATATATATATATATATATATATGTGGGGGGGGGGGGGGGAGGGGGGGGGGGACTTCTATAAATATAAAAACGTATACCAAGTCTTTTCATGTAAAGTGAGAAACTTTATATATGGACTTTGTAATATATGGAGTTTAAAACAGATTTTTAATTAAAAAAATTGGTCTTTAAATAAAAAAATTGGTATTTTAATTTTTAAAAAAAATCTTTTAATTAACATAATAGGGCCCGATCGGGCAGCCCTGGGTAAAGAGCTTTCAAATCTGGGCGGGCTTGGGATTACATAATAAGGCCCGATCTAGGCCCGAGCGGGCTTGGGATAACACTTAATTTTTCAAGCCCGGCCCGAGCCCGACCGGGCCTGCCCAGGCCCGGCCCACGGCCACCCCTAGTAATACCCATTAGGTAAACCTGTTTTTCATTTTTGTTTATAGGAGCATTGATCACCCAGCGTGTGATGGCTCGCTCACCTAATTGATTCGATTCGAAGGGCCAGTTTACTCTAAATCTAATCTTAATATCCTGACCGTTAGAATGTATCTTTAATCTATAAAGGATATTTATTTAATGAAATTCATCTTTGAATAAGTCAAGTACTGAAATGGTCCCCTAACAGAAACAAAAAGAAAGGAATCCATTATTTCATCTTAGAAATATCTGAAGTACAGCATGACTCAACCATACCAACTAACAATGTCATATAATACAAAAAGATTGTATGTCTTTATTCATTTTCCTACTCTGCTTGGCCCTTATTTTTTTCCACACTTCGGTATTTGTAGGTGAGTCAGTTGATCAACCCTTTCAGTCCACTCTACTCCAACCAACTTTTTTCTTACGCAGCCATTAATATATATTTTCAAACATTTCCAGGCCATCCATCCAGCGATATGGGTGACGGGGTCAGAGTCCACCACCAAGACATCAGGTTGCGCTTTTGTTGGATTATTTTTAAGAATATAAGGGGCTGTTTAGTTATGGAAAATATTTTTCTACTTTTTGCTTTTAGTTTTTATCTCTATTTTTATTTTTCATTTTCTGTGGAAAATTTTGAAAAACTAGAAAACGCGTTCATTTGTTAAAAATATGAAATCATTTTCTACATGTTAACATTCAAAAACTGAAAATTTTGTTCAAAAACTAGAAAATATATATAAAAACGAGAAAAATAATAAAAAAAACCCAGAAAATCTATAAAAATAACCAAAAAAAATTTAAAAAAATGAATAAAATCTCAAAAACAACAAAAAAATACACAAAATGAATAAAAAAACCAAAAAATAAATATTAACCCCAAAATGCATTTTTAAAAAATAAATAGAAAAAATGTACCAAGAGTTTTAAGAAAAAATAAAAATGAATAAAAATCAAATCCACCACACCCCCACCCCAACCCCTAATTGTTTCGTCCCCCCTATCGCCAGGTCTGTTTTTTTTTCTAATTCACATTTTTTTTTCTAATATTTGCATTTTTACAAGTTTTTTAGGGTATTTATTCATTTCCATTTTTTTAATTTTTTGAGTGCTTTTTATTTTCTTTTATTTTTTTACTTAATTAACAAATTTCTGACTTTTTAATAAATTTCTGGGTTTTTTTAAATTAATTCAGGGGATAATGTTTATTTTCTATTTTTTATTCATTTTCTGCATTTTTTCATTATTTTTGTTTTTTATTGATTTCTCTTTCTTTTTTTTTTTTAATTTCCCGAGATTTTTATTTTTAGTTTTTGGTGTTTTTTTAAATTAATTTTGGGACTAATATTTATTTTATGTATTTTTTTCATCATTTTATTTATTTATTTTCTATTTTTTTATCATTTTATTTATTTATTTTTGTTTTTTTCATCATTCATAATTCTGGGACTAATATTTATTTTTAATTTTTTGTTATTTGTTTTCTTAATTAATAAGTTTCTTACTTTTTAATAAATTTCTAGGTGTTTTCTTAAATTAATTACGGGATTAATATTTATTTTCTTTTTTATCCCCTTTCCGGATTTTTTTCATTATTTTTGGGATTTTATGCACTTTCTGCATTTTTTTCATTATTTTTGGGTTTTTATTCATTTACTAAAAAAAATTCATTATTTTTGGGGTTTTATTCACTTTCTGTATTTTTTTAAATTATTTTTGGGTTTTTATTCACTTTTTGGATATTTTTTCACTATTTTTGGGGTTTTATCCATTTTCTGGAATGTTTTCATTATTTTTTATGCTTTATTCACTTTATGTATTGCTTTCATTATTTTTGGGGTTTTATTGACTTTCAGGATTTTTCTCATTATTTTTGGGTTTTTTTTCATTTTTTGGGGGTTTTTATTCACTTACTGGATTTTTTTCACTATTTTTGGGTTTTTATTCACTTTTTGTTTTTTTCTTTATTTTTTGGTTTTTGTTCACTTTCTATATTTTTTTCATTATTTTTGGGTTTTTATTCACTTTTTGCATTGTTTTCCGTTATTTTTGGGTTTTTATTTATTTTCTTGGTTTTTTTCATTATTTTGGGGTTTTTATTCACTTTTTGTATTTTTTTTCATTATTTTTGGGTTTTATTCATATTATGGTTTTTTCTCTCATTATTTTTAGGGATTTATTCACTTTCTGTATTGTTTTCATTATTTTTGAGTTTTTATGCACTTTCTGGATTTTTTTTCATTATTTTTGGGTTTTTAACTTTTTATTCACTTTTTGAATTTTTTTTTTATTTTCTCGACTTTTTATCAAATTTTTGGGTGTGACACTTCTTTTTCATAATCAGAGTGGAAATGTGGTACAAAAAGAAAATATGAAAAAAATGTGGTAAGAGAAATGGGTCTCCATATGTATGTTGGAGGAGTGATATGAAATATATGATCTTCACTTTTAAATGGGTTGAGAGAAATGGATCCCTCTTTTAAAACAGAAAAATAGAAAACATAAAAACAACGTTTTTCATTTTTGTGGATTAAAATAGAAAAATAAAAAATTATTTTTTGATTTGAAAAAATATATTATTTGAACACATTCTCTATTTTTCTATCTCCACGGAAAACGTTTTCTAGAAAACACCTCCATTTTTTCACAACTAAACAGCCCTAAAATTTTCATTATTAAAAAATTTAATCTCTATACAATCAAGGGGCATATACCAAATAGTCTCTCGATTTTTTTTAATACATGTTCAGTCCACCCCTTTTTATTTTATACCAAAAAGTCCTTCACCATGTCAAAAAGGCATTACCATGCCGCTGGCGCGGATCTTTAAAGATAAGAGAATAAGGAACTTTTTGGTACAAAATAAAAGACTTGAACTAAATGTAAATTAAAAAATGTTCAAATATCTAAAAAGGGGTCTAGCGTCAAAACAATCTTTTTATAACAGATCTTTTTAAAAAAGATTTTTCACATCGAATATACAAATTTGATGAGTTTGAAAAATCTGACCCATTTTCCTTTGAGTGCCTACCATTTGTATAAGTATATGATATTTCAAATCAATTAAATTTTTATGATCGATTTGAGAAATCTTTTCATATCATGAATCAATTTAGAAAGATTTTTTTGAAAAAAAATGTGATAAAATATGAGATTTTGACATTTTCTATTAAAAAGACCCCAAAAATTGAGCTTTAATATTAAATAATTAATTACTACACAAACAAAAAATTAACCAATTCATATGTTATAGCTACAAGTTAAGCCGAACCAATGAATAAGTAAGGGCGATAAAAATCCGGACACTAGAAAAATTGTGGTTACAAGTTAGGGCTTAGAGTATTTATCGAGCTTGTAAGAGAACTAAAGAGGGGTTGAGAATGTTTTAGTTTTTAATAAAAAATGAATAGTTTATTATATTTTTACCTTTAAATATATTAATTTAGAAACAACATTCCTTATGCAGACCTCTTGTGCGTACCATTTTTGTAAGTAGTAAAAAATTGATTTTTTTACCGAAACTTTGTGGTTATGATTTACATAGTTAGAATATCATCCACAAAAAATAATAAAAAAATCCAGTTCATAATTGGATGAGATGATCATCAAAAGTTTTAACGATTGTGAATGCACGCATTTATCAAGTTTATATTATACCCATTTTTGGATTGAATTCTTTTATGCTTTGCTGATTATGAAGATCATATCCACCAAGTTTGTTTGGAAAAATTATTTTTTACTATTTAAAAGGATGATCCACACATGAGTTCTATATAGTTAGGTTCGCATAGGAGCTTGCATGTGTGCGTGTATTGAAATTTTGCCAAAAAATCAAGGATATATATACTGTTGTTGTGCGGACTAATCCGCATTTTAAGAGTGCAGACCGAACATATGTCACATGACGATGAGCCTAGAAATTACCGATCAAATAATAGGGACACTCTCTCTCTTTTCTGGGCTCACCGCCAGATGACACATGTCCAGTCCATGCTTTTAAAATGCAGACTGATCCAAATATATATATATATATATATATATATATATATATATATATATATGAGTAAAATTGTATTACTATTTCATACGGAGATAAGACAATTAAAGGTGAGAATTGAGTCAACACGTCTGAATTTAACAATCGAAATAAAAGTCCTGCTCAAAGTTGTGCACGTTATCCCATACAATTACTACTTTAATTCTAATCCTCCTATCAATCTCACTATCTCTCTATCTTAGGTCATGGATCAATCTAACGTTCACCCAATCTTTTCCCCAAATAAGTCCACCGTATACAACGACGTCCTCGTTCCCTCCTACCCCACCTCCAACCCCCAACCCCCATTTATCATTTACGAATTTATGATTTTTTATTGGAGTTTATAAATTTGTTTGTCATTTTTACAGATTTAGGTTTTTTCGATTCGACTACACAAAAACACTAAATTAGTAACGGTAAGGTAGTGTTACTAAAATAATTACTAACAGTAAAAAACCGTTAGAAAAAAGGCGTGGGGAAGAAAATTACTAATATTTTTTTACCGTTACTAAATTATGTATTACTAACACTATTTTATCGTTACTAAAGTGTTATAAATTATTTAAAATCCTAACACACTTTTACCGTTACCAACATTCATAACACATTTCTAACAAAAAAAATATGTAACATTTAGTAACGGTATAGGTCCGTTACTAATTTTAAAGAATTTAAAAAAATATATTTTTAATTGAGATAGTATTACTATTTCTCGTCTTGCATGTCCATCGACAATTGCTTTAGTTTTTACGCTAGAATTGTAAGACAAAAGTTTTTCCCATAAATAAAATCATGTATTAATGTCGGTAGTGATGTCCATCTATACAAACATATACAAAGATATATCGATATGGGTTTACAAATAACATAATCTATAATAATACGTGTCTAAAACAAGGAACTACAATACTAACTTTGATACAACAGCAAATCATTTTATTAACACCTGAAAGCAAGCAGAGCCTGTTCATGAGTTTCAAAACCTCCAATGGTGGAGTCAATAATGAGGATATCACAATCGACCTGTGAGGTACCATTTCCCAATTTCTCCCCAAAATAAGGCAGTAGCAAGCTAGTATAGTAGCATTGTTTTTCTCAACTAAGTGACAATTGGTTAAGAATGTGCACTCAATTGTTTGTTGTCATCAGTAGAATGTCAACATTAATAACAACTGCGATCAATAGAACTGCAGTGATAAATACAGCAATGAAGTGGAAGACAAGAACTCACATATTCATTAATGGGACCAAATATTTCATCAACGTTTCCAATCTGGGTTTTGTTCTTCGGATAAATTGGGGCATTGAAATACAATATTTTCTCTTGGGTGAGTTTAGTGACTGCCTCACCTTCACAATTATGAATAAATTCTAAAACCACTGTATACATATAAATAATAAATCGCGGTTGAGATATCATCAATGTATATAAGTGAAGGGTGTTCATCACGATAACCACCACGGCCACCGCCGCCAAATCGACCACCACTAAAGCCGACGTCGCTACTGTCTTGGCCGCCCCTAAATCTCATGCCTAATTTGGCCTATCTCCTACTATAGTCGACATCCTCATCGCAACATGTTCTTCTTATAGGTTCAATTAAACTAATCCCCTCAAAACAATACAAACTATAAATTTTGTTATTCAGTTCATTTTAATTAGTACTTTACTTCATTTTGCCTTAATCATTCAAAAACCTAAACAAAAAGACTAGATCTCGTACGAAACACAAATTCACAACAAGAACTACACAAATAAAAGGAAAACTAGAAAACATCAAATCAAACAAAACCTAACGGGAAATTGTGTAATCAGTTATTCATTTCAATTTCCTTTAATTCTCATAAAAACTATATATCTTCTGTTCATAACAAAAAAAATTAGGAATCGAACAAATCTGAACATTAATAAGTTCTTAATTTGTATATTACATTTATTACATCAGCACTTCAGCAGTGAGATTATAAACTCGCTGGTTCAATTAACCTAATCTTCTCAAAAAAATACAAACTACTAATTTGGTTATTCAGTTCATTTTAATTAGCAATTCACTTAGTTTTGCCCTAATTCAATCAAAAAACCTAAAAAAAACTATAGTTCTTGTACAAAGGCACAAATTCATAACAAAAACTACACAAAAATAAAAGAAAAAATAGAAAACATCAAATTAAACAAACTTAACATTAATGTGTGATTTGTTTATACATGTTTGGTTTAATGATTTCTTTATACATGTATAAGCATATAAAAGTGTGAAAGAAAGAAAACTAGAGAAAAACAAAAGAAAACATCAAATCACACAAATCTAAAGGGATAAAATTGAATTGTTTATATATTACCCTAATTCTTTTAAGATCCTAACAATATGTAGATCTCGTAATAAAACTACAAAAAAAACATCAAATGAAACAAATTGAAAGAGATAAAATTGAATAATTTGTACGTTACCCTAATTCTCTCAAAAACATAACAAGCTCTAGATATCGTAACAAAAACAAAAGAAAATATAATCGTAAGAAAGTGGGTTTTTTAGCTATGGGCCTAGCAAAAGAAAAATTGGGATAGGATCCTATAGTATCTCCCCCCCCCCCCCCCCCCCCCCCTTCAAAATCGGACGTGAAAGTTCACTACGCTTCGCTTTTGTTGGTACCTTGGTGCTGGAAAAGGGGCCAAAGAGGAGAAAGCTTGCTGACTCAAGAACTCATTCGTCCTTGAGCTTCGACTTGCTGACTTGGTTCCTTAAAATCGATTTCTCCGACTTGGTCTGATCTCCTTGCCTTTAAGTAGGTGTTTCGCTTTGGTGCTATCCTTCCCTTTGACTCCGATCTCCTCTTTCCTGCTCCACACAGATCAGGGTCTCAAATAGAGCGCAAGCTAGGGACATTACTATATGAATGAGACTTTATCCTTATTACAAGCGATACCTCAAATTCCTTAAATGCTCCTCTAGTCCCGAGAAATAACGCCGTGGGAAATCAAAACTTTCTTCTAGACTTTAAGTGATAGGGGGAGTCACTCTTACGTTCTCTCTCTTGGGTAGGTCAGTCTCGCTCTCTCTTGTCGGTAAGTATATCTGTTGTGGTATTGCTGTCGTGCCGTTCCTGCAAGAAGTTGTACCTTTGTGCTTCTTTCCAGGGAGATGTCCATAACAGGAAACCAGCTCTTCTTTGGCATTCCCGTATCCGGCGAAAGTTGATCTGCTACCTATACATTGATCTCCGCTACTTCCATGATCAATGTGGCAGGGGAAGTTTCCTTGCTCGGTATCAGGTATAGCTTGCTTTGCTCACTCACTAGGGACGGAGGGAGGGATAAGAATGGTATTGTCAGACCCAGTTCCATGTGGAAATGTATGAATCATTTGTACATTATACTAATTCTCTCAAAAAATGAACAATATGTAGATCTCATTACAGAGAACTCGAAAGAGCAGACGTACAAAAAAATAAATTAAGCATATTTCAACGTCAAATCGAGCTTGAATCAAAGAAATCGAAAGAGCTAAAATGTGTTATTTGTATTTAACGTAATCGAGCCAAAACGAACATCAAATCAATCAATACAACAATTTTTCATTCACTTAATTTTAACCTAACTACACGAAAACATTAAATCAATTAAATTTAAACAATGAGATATTTGTCCAAAAACTTATTAGTAACAATCACTTTAACTTAATTCATCCAAAAACCTAATAGAAAATTAGATCACAAAAACACAACTACACAACAAAAACTACAAAAAAACATAAAATCGATCACATCTAAACGAATAGAAGTTTGTAATTTTTCTTTTTACCTCGGCAGGGAGATATTCGAGAACGAAGGTGAGATAAACAAGCGTGCCTTCCTTTCTTCAAATATCTTCCTAAGATTTTGTAGATCTCGACCCTGAGTTTTTCTTCGAACCATCATTCTTCTTAGAGGGATAGGGAGATTATAATTTGCTCTAATGGAGGTCATGTGAGGATTGAGAGAACATAGTGGGTGAGAGGAGAGAACGTTTTGGGATTTTCATTAGGAGGGAAGGCCCCTACTTTTATTTTATTATATGCGTTATTAAAATTGATTTTCCTTTTATTATTTATCATGATAAAGGTTGTTAGTAACATATATCTTAATTTAGTGATGGTAAATTACTATTACTATTTGTAACGGTATAATAGTGTTAGTAATCAATAAATTTATATGTTACAAAAAGTGCATTTTGGTGTAGTGTTCTGAAATTAAGAAATTTTTGAATTTATGTTATTTTAACTCATCAATGGTTATCGATTTGAGGAATCAACTCATCATAGGTGTTCAAACCGATCATTTAGTTTAAGCATTTAGAGGTTTCATTATAGATTTAACTCATCATAGGTGTTCATTTTTAAATTATTTTTAGGGTTTTCGTGTTTGGGGGATTTCATAATGGATGCAACTAGATTAAAAAGAGAGCGAGTTTTATTTTCATTCTCATTTTTTACATCTCTATAGTGAGATTTCATCATTATTTTATACGAATGTGTATTAGGAGCATATATTGAGGATTATTTTCTTACCCCTTTTTACAAGTCTTTATTTAAGATGATATATGTTTTGTTGACTAGAGTACACTCTGTTTGGTTGTTTTAGGTATTTTGAAGGCTTTCAAATCTTGATATTTATTTACTACACTTCAGCAGGTGTTTGACAAAAAGTGCAAGTGAGTTAAAAAAATTTAATTTTCAGTGAGTGTTGATTGAAAGACCATGATGTGGTGATTATAATTTTCTTTCATATTTTTTTATAGAAATTATAATCTGATAAAAGTAAATATTTCCTTTTTGGATTGATTTTTAGGACTTCTGAAATATTTTTTCATGATCCTGCATGCAAATGTAAGTGAAACATTATAGTTCCTATCAATTTTTTATTATATTATTTTTCCACGAATCTTTCCTTTTTCTTATTTTCTATTTTTAATTTCATTACATCTACCTTATTTTAATCTCTTTAGATTCATATAAGTATTTATATTAATGTGGTTTTCTTATTTCATGAATATAAGTGTTTTTAGGCAGAGATAATTGTAATCGGTGATCAACTTAGTTAATAGGTCTAATTTTTAGTACAAAGATCGTGGGTTAATGTGTTTATGTGAAAGTTGGTGCCTGAGAATTTAATATATTGTAGATTGTGCCAAAGGTTGTGCCTATATGTGTTTAGTATTTACGGGTTTCATTTCTGGGTTGCAATTTTTGTTTTTGGGTTATCTTTGGGATTCCCACAAAATGACACGACCCATTTAAATCTTGGCACACAACGGCTAACAACATAGTTGATATTTACACCCTATTAAACAAAATTGTACAAGAAAACACAATTTAAACACAAACGTGGATCATGTCAAAACAAAGCCAATACTAACACAACATTTGAGGTTTTTAAGTTTTTTATTTCGTATCGCTAACACTAGTGTGGTCACTTTGGTGGTTTGAGATGGAGGTTATGGTGAAGTTGTGATGCAATACTCATTTTATACAAAATTATTTGATAATTGTAAGGGAAAATTTTCTGTCATTGTCCCTAGTATCTAGGACTTGTCCATAAAATCTAGATTACATCGAGTATGGCATATCCTATTACTTTCGTCAAGGCACTTCACATTCACACATTCAAGGAGATGGATCCGATTATAAAGAAACGTTCACATGCTCCACGGCATCACATAATATTGTTATAGTTGTTCTTTTGGAATTAATAGATTTTTACATAGTAATGGGAGATTTTTATAAACTGATTTTTTTTATAGAACGAGGCAGTTTTTTGAATAGTTTTTCAGACTTAAAAATATTTTTACATTTTGACAGTTTCCTTCAAATGAGATGGCAATATCGTTAGAATAACTTTGGATCTCGTTAGAAGGTCATTTAAAGCATGGATCAAGCGTGGTTCAAACGAGGGCTCACAGTCTTGCATTTTTGTATCTCGTTAGAAGTGAATTCTAAGTCATTCGAACAACATCAGCATGTCATCAGAATGAAGTCTTAGTCTCATTCAAATGAGGTTGTTCCGCCTTAATTTTTGTGTTCACTTATAAATACCTATTTTCGATAGGTTTTTTGGTTAAGTCTTTTCATTTATGAAAAATGCAGAACTGCTGCTTTAAGTCTTCACTTTTAAAAGGGAAAAACACTTTTTAATTTACACAATCTCTCCTATATGCTTTTGTGAATTATCTTTGAAACCCAAAACACTTATGTATTCAAGTTACTCTTGTGAATAAGGAGTCTTCACTACTGACCTTATAAAGAAGGAGTCTCTACTACTTTTCTTGTGATTATTGCGAGAATCAGTACTGAAGGAAGATTGCGATCTTTGTGGGACTTGAGAGAGCCACTGCTGAAGAAGACGCGGGTCACCTGCGGGAGATTCTTCGGGATTTATTTGTCTATTGTATTTGCATGTTGCGATTTGCAAACTATAGTGTCATAAAAGGTTTTTGCCGTCTGGAGATTTTTCATGAAACTATTATTTCTTTACATGCTTGATTTGAATCACATAATTGCATTTTCTAAGGTTAATAAAAATTAAAATTTGTTTGTGGGATTGACATCTAATTAAATAAGTTTAATCCATTAGAGAATTATTCACTCTCAAATTTGTATCAGAGCTCATTTTACCAAATTATCGTGAGATCCTTTTTCCACATAATTTTTTTGAGATATCAATTGTCCTAAAAAATTAAATTTTTGAAAAATCACAATTTTCTGATGGAGAACTTATGTAATAGTACATCCATTTTCGATGGATCGAATTACGCCTATTAGAAAGTCCGTATGAGATCCACTTTAAAATAAACTGATGAAAGAGTCTGGCTTGTTTGTGAAAGAGGGTGGGCTCCTTCTACTGTCATTGTTGACAATGTCACGAATCCCAAACCTGTTTCTTCTTTGACTGCTGAAGATTTTAAGTCGGGTACCTACAACTCCAGTGGCCTTAGTGCTATTTATGGAGCCATCACCCCTGATGATTTTTGTCGCATCATGACGTGCATTACGTCTAAGGATGCATGGAATATCCTCCAATTGACACATGAGGGTACTAACGTTGTCAAGGTGCTTAAGCTTCAAAATTTGGCCACTCAGATTGAGACCATCATTATGTTAGAGTCCCATTCCTTCATGAATTTTATGCTAGGTTGTCGGACATTGTTAACACTGGTTTAATTTGGGTGAGAAAATTGAGTCAAAAGTCGTGAAAAAGGTTTTGACGTCTTTACCTTCTAGATTTATTCCTAAAGTCACCGTGCTTAACTCCTTAGGGGTCTTAGACTCTCGTAGGTTTGAAAAACTCGTAGGAGACCTTTAAACTTATGAGATTGACATGTTTCCTAAAACCATTAAGCCTAAGGATAGAGGGGTATATTTAAAGACTCAAATTAAGAAAAATAAAAAATAAAAAGTTTATGAGTCTAAATCTAAGGGAGAGTTTCATGTTGATGACTTGGACTTGTTTGCGAATTTTTTAAAAAAGTTTCTTAAATTTTCCAAAAATAATTCTTCCAATAAAAAGGTTTTTAAGAAAAATAAAGAGAAAGATGATGTCAGGGATAACGGTCAGAAAAAGGAAGAGATCAGGTGTTTTGAGTGTGAGGATAAAGGGAATAAGTCGTTTGAGTGTTCCACTAGGCTAAAGATAAAGGAAACAATATTGTTAGTAAAGCTACTCTTAGCAATAGTGATATCGAGTCGGTTGATTTAGGGGGAGAATCACCACATGAAAAGTGCATTGCATTCATGGCTAGTCACGTGAGTACTTATATCTTGTCCCACGACGATGAGGACACTTATAAACTTGAGAGCGTCGATGATTTTTTGAGCCATTCGAGTGAGTATGAGGATGATATTGCAAGTGAGGGAGAAGAGGATCTTCAAAAAGTCTTTAGTGATTTATACACCGAGACGTTTCAAACCAAAAGGTTGAATAAAGAATTGATTCTTAGGATGTTAGATTTGGAGATAAAAGTGAAAGTGTTGAGGGTATATAAGGCGTAAGCGAATCAACTCGAGATGTTGAAAGTTCATTTAAGTGAGCAGTTGATTGTCTTAGGTTAGGAAAAGAGTGAATTAATAAACACCATGGCTAGTCTTACGGGAGATCTTCAATATTCATTGGAGACTCGTGAGATATTTGAAGTCCATGTTTTCCAACTCAAGAGAGATCTTGAACGTGCTAGGGACGTCAAGGTCACTTTAGAGGACACATCTAAGAAGGTTGGAAAGATGCTCCTCGATCTCGCTTTAGATAATGTTAAGAGGTTGGGAATAAGTTATGATGGTGCATCCACTTCCCATGTTTCACCCAAGCTGGTTCTCGAGTTTTTGATAGATACATATAGTTCTTGACCTAACCTACCTAGGCATTTGATTCCATGTAGGGGAGCGCATCCTAGACGTTTTGAGAGAGGTGTTCCTAAGCCCATGTATTTTTATTCCCATTGTAAGCAAAGATGACACCTTAAGAAGTTTTATTTTAATTTGGGTAGTGTGTCTCAAAAGTATCTTTCGCGATATGCTACTACATGTGTTCTCGCACTCACACCCACATATGTTACTCCGCATGCTCCCTCACATCACATGAGAGATTTTGAGCATTTTTTTAGAACAAGTGATTATTTGGTCAAAATTTCACATGATTTGATGGATGTTTTCCATAGGATGTCACCTTCTTTGGAGAACACCTTCGGACCTAATGATTGAGGTTTAGACTTGTTTTCTAGTATAGGATTTTTTTCATGATTATATCATTTATGCCTATTGCTAGAGTCTACTATCATTGTATTTATCTTTTTTCATTTTGGCATATTTTTCCAAAAATCCAAAAAGATTTTTATTTTTCATGAAATTTTTTGAAAAAAAACAAAAAGATTTTCGATTTGTTTTTAGAAAAAGTGAGAAGCCAAAAAGATTTTATTTTTGATAAATTTTTTGAAAAATCTAAGAAGAGTTTTATATTTCTTTTTACACCTTTTATGGGTGAACATTTTGGATTGCCAAGTCATTATATCATTCCATTATTCACGTGACTTTTTTATAGTATTTGGAGACACAACATCATTTCATCCATGTACTTTATAATGTGTTGGAGTCATTGAGATGTGATTAGAAATTACTTTCTACATGTTTGACTCGTTGTCTGCTTTAGTGAACACATGCATGGATTTATCTGAGCATTACACTTGTCTGTCACATGTTGGTCAAAGTGTTTTCATCTCAATCTTTCTTTTAAAACAAACCAAATGCGATTAAACGAGATAATGAAAGTGGTGCTTGTAAGAACCATTGCTCATATTTAAAAAATTCAATTTATATCTCCGGTAAATGTGTTAATTTAAAAGTAATAGAATCGGGCTACGAAAGATAAAAAATCATTGCGTGAATATCTACCATTTGTAAAAAAAAAAGAGCCTGAATGATTAAAGACACATAAAAAGAAAAAATATATAGTGTCAGGCCAAATTTAAAGAATAATGATGTTTCGCTACATATAAGCATTGATTTCTTCAAAATAAAAGAGTTTAGAGAAATATTCTATAAGTAAGTTTTGAGGGAGTTTAGTCGAAGATCAATGGGTTTGCACGTCCTGAAAAAATCTTGTAAAGCATTACATGGTTTTGGGTGTTATTTGTGTGAAAATCATTTTAGACTTTGATTTGTTGATTCGATTGAGTTGATATGATGTGAATTCAACATTTTTATACCTAAGGACGACTTTGAGTTTATTCTTTAGGAGTATTCAAAATTCATTGTGCTAATATGTTATGATTGTTTGAGTTGATTTTCATATTGAATTTGTTCACAGCCATTCATCATGCATTCATGATTTGGTTATCTTAGTGTTAGTTCATGGTGTGTATTATTTTTGTAAAAAAAATTGCTTAAAAATTTTAAAAAATAAAAAATCATTGGCTTTGCTTAGTTTATCATTACTTGATTCTTATTGAATTATATTTGTGATGATATTATATGCTTATGGTGACACACTCTAGTTTATTAATTTTGCTTCTTTTCCTTGTCTATTTCGGACAAATAAAAAGGGGGAGAACAAATTATGGGGGAGTGAGAGTTTCATTTATGGGGGAATTTATTTATGAGTTTTATCTTATTTCAATCTCGATGCATCACAAGGTACATTTTCTTGTCTATTGTGTGAAGGTACACTTTGATGAGCATATAGTATACGTAAGACAAAACTCCCAAAAAGAAGATTAAAAGAAAGCAAGAGGATTGAAGATTTAGATAGTTGAAGATTTTGAATCCTTGTACATGTTTAGTATCTTCACATTTGTGATTTTTTTGGGAGGGTATTATATTTTTATAGGATTTATTGGATAATTTGGATTCTTTATTTTATAGAGAAATAGCCAAAAGGGGAGATTTGTAAGGGAAATTTTTCTTTCATTGCCCCTAGTATCTAGGACTTGGCCATAGAATCTAGTTTACATCCAGTATGGAATAAATCGTTACTTCGGTAAAAGCACTTCACGTTCACATGTTCAAGGAGACGGATCTAATTATCAAGAAAATTCAACATGCTCCACGACATCACGTAATATTGGATAGTTCTTGCTTTAGATTTTGTAGATGTTTTACATAATATTGGGAGATTTGTAAAAACTAATTTGTTATAAAAGGAGGAAGTTTTTCGAACAGTTTTTTACTCAAAAATATTTTTATTTTTCAATGCTTTCGTTCAAATGAGATAGCAATATTGTTAGAACGTCTTGGGATCTCGATAGAAGGTCATTTGAAGCATAGATCAAACGAGGTTCAAACGACGGCTCATTTTCTTGGATTTTTCATCTTGTTAGAAGATAAGTTTAAGTCATTCGAACGACATCAGAATGAGCTTGTGTTGCCTCAATTTTTGTGTCTGCCTATAAATACCTATTTTGATAGTTTTTTTTATTAAGACTTTTTATTTACAAAAATTGCTTAATTGCTACTTTAAGTCTTTACTTTTAAAAAAGCAAAACACTTTTTGATTCACACAATCTCTCATTTTTTCTTTTGTGAATCATTTTTGAAATTCAAAACAATTCTTTATTGAAGTTACTCTTGTGAAGAAGGAGTCTTCAATTCTGACCTTGTAGAGAAGGAGTCTTTAATTATGCTCTTGTGATTCTTGGTAGAATCATTACTGAAAGAAGATTGCGATCTTTGTTGAACTTAAGAGAACGACTAATGAAGAAGACGAGGGTCACCTGTGTGAGATTTGTTGGGCTTTATTTCTCTATTGTATTTGTAAGTTGCGATTTTTAAACTATAGTAAAATAAAAGATTTTAGCCCTTTGGGGATTTTTCATGAAATTGTGATTTCTTTACATGCTTGATTTGAATCACATGGTTTCATGTTCTAGGGTTAATAAAAATTAAAATTTATTTGTGGGGTTGACATGTAATTAAATAAGTTTAAGCCATTAGAGAATGGCGCACTCTCAATAATGGATCGATTTTATCTACATGTTGTACCAATGGTGAATGAGGATCTGTTTATAGCGTTGGTGGTGATATGTTAAAACAGTATGTTGGTAATGTGTGAATTGAGATTCTATTTGGGATGAATAAATCGTTGTGAATTGTATTTATTTACTTATTGAGAAACCCTTTTCACTCCTTTTTAATTACTATTATCCTTCATTTTTAATTTTTTTTTATCAAATAGAATCAAATAGTTAGTGTTTGAAATAAGACACAACCGTTTGCTTATTGCAGTCATCAAACAGGGAAAACTTAAATGGTTAGTGCTCAATTACAAATTATTTAATTCTTTATTTCCTTACTTTCTTTACATATGTTATATTGTTGGATAAAATCACCATTTTAGTGAATTTTTTTTCATCAAAACTCCCATGTGAGGATCTCACTGACGTGCTAAGTTGTGTAGACACTGACAAAGATTTGTTTAGTTTACGTGATTGGTAATATTCATTTTCTATTTTTTGTGTTTTTTTGCATGGATCAGATTATAAGTTTGATGTATTCGATCTGCATTTGGTTTTCCCTATATGATCTTCGATGTTTTCGGATTTAGGAATTGGTATGTATATATGTATTTGCTTTATATAATCTATATTTTGGATTTTAATGATTATTTTTTTTATGAATATGTGAATCATATAATGATTATGGGTTGCTTAATTATATTGAGGGTGGCCTATATGTAAAATTTAATTAAATTGATTCGTCTACAGTCATATTTAAGAATTTTAATCATACCTAAATTAATGCATAATCTTGGTCTAGAAATTTACCGATTGATCTTATTTTCTTTTTTAGTTTTTCTCTTTGGTTTAGGATTCATTGTCAAATTTTATATTCTCCAAGTATACGCACATATTAATTGTGATTTGAATGGAATGTCTATTCATGCACTTGCACTTGTAGTCTATCCAAGCACTTCTTTGTCCTAAATTGTTAAAAGCTCTATTGCTTTATATGATCAGTAGATGGATATTGTGTTAGAATCTACTATTGTTAAATATCATTAATTTTGTGCACTTACATTATTCTCTAGTAGTAAAAATATTGGTTTGTAAATGGAATATTATATTTATCTGCAAGTGATTGGAAAAAATATCTTATAGTCTGATATTCTAAATATTCTTTTTCTCGTGATATTTAGTAGAGAATATCTTGTTTTTATCTGCAAATGATTTTGTGATTGTAAACCTCTCTCTCTCTCTCTCTCTCATCATGATCAACTCATCTTCAAGTGGGATTTCAAAGGTGTTTCTCCACACCCACGCCGCTTTATTGTTTCAAAGTTTTACTTTAAAAAAAAATAGGGGGTTATGATTTTAAAGTTATAAAATTTTATTTAAGGATTTTCTTGAAATTAAGGGTTCTAAACATAGTTACTCATAATATTCTTTATATTTATTGAACTTGCAATAGGTATTTATTTGATAACATGCACCATTAGATCTCATAAGAGATTAGTTCAATATGCGTCATTATTTTGGTCTGGAGAAGATTTTCTATACAGAAATCGGTGTGTGACACCCCGCCTAATTAAACCTTGGGTGATCAAGCCTTAATTTAATTTAAAATAAGTTTCTTAAATGGTTCATTCTTAGCATCACTATTGAAAACCGTTTTAATCACTAGCCACCTAAGTGAAATTAAGCTGGTGCCAAATTTTATCTTTATTAAAACAGATACAACTCATGCGGAACAATATAAATTAAGCAGTACTAAAACCAAACATTATAAATGACTGAATAACATAAAATTTTGCCGAAAACCACGGCTGAAATAAAACCAAATCAAAATCCAACACCACAAAACTGAAAATGTAACGAGTGGACAACATGTCCCAAAATGAGAGTACTAAAACTGAGTTCCTACACTAGATCCGGAAGGATAAAGAAAACGTATAATCAATGCCCTGCAACACCCACCTATGTTGCAGTTCCAAAATCCTTAGAATGGAGTCAAGCTTGGCGTCCCTGTGGCTGGACACCTAAAAGGTTTTAAAAATATTTTTATAGCAAGTGTTAGTACAGAAAACGTTTTGAAAATATTTAGCAAGTAATTTATCGCAATAAATATCAATTATTGATTACACATGTTAGGATCATGCACACTCTCTTGAGTTTCCTCACCTCTTATCTATCGTGTGAACCTAACGTTCCTACCTAGTCTCACTTTAACTGAGGTCTCCAACATCTACACACCTTAGACAATTTAGCTCATCAGTACCACCCATACAGTATGCTACATGCTATATGCTACCCTTAATTTACATTAAGTTATTAGTTAAGTTTCACTTTAACTTTCCCATACCGCCCATACAGTATGGGTCCGAACGTCTAGTAATTATCATTACTCTTACTTTATTATCAATACTTTAAAATTAAGTTCTCCCACTTAATCCAATCTTAGGCACATACTACCTACCTTCTCTACTAATCACATTCAAGTAGATTTCCAATCTATTTTAGCTGTACACTTATATATTCCAGCAACTCTTACCCATGAGTAGATTATACATTTTATGTTATGAACTATCAATTCTCACTATTATCACTCCTGAGTATATTAAAAACAATATTTAGGTTTACCCCACCTAACCTTACTACTATCACACATAAGTAGATTATTCAGACGATATATCTTTCACACACACATATACCCATTACACGTATCTTGCTATCAGTCCAATTTCACACATTAAGGACAAATGGTTCGGAATGTCTCCTTGAACCTGGATCGGAATGTCTCCTCGAGTAATGTTCGAAATGTCTCCTCGAACATGGTTTGGAATGTCCCCTCGAACATGGCTCGGAATGTCACATCGTACATAGTTCGGAATGTCTCATAGAACTTACCAATCCTATCACAAGGAAACACACCATAGGCATTCACAACCCAAGTAATCCTATAAAACAGTAGGTATTCATATAACAGAATTATGTACGTGTGTACGTAGTAATTTTCTCTCGTATACTTACCGCACTTATTATTCAATGAATTATCTCACTATCGTACATATTAGAGTATTCGCACAACTCTAAGATTTATCGATACCTCTCTATTTATAACAGTAGTTAAAATATCTCTAACCTACTGATATACTCCTTCGATTGATGTCGACTCTCCCCGTGACTCAATTCCCACATTTTCGATGTACGACTTGATAGGTTTATCCCTGTCGGTCCATATTCCAAGCCTTACACTCAACGACTATAACGGACCTTAGTTATACTCCCTACTGGTCTTTATCAAGTCTCTAATAGGTATAATAACATCTCTAAAAATTTCCCTCATCGTTGGAATTCAAAGAAAACTTAATCAACAAAAATAGCCCAAAATCAGCTTTGATCGATCGATCGACCAAAGGCTTCCATTGATCGACCGGCATTCTTGAGTCAATCGAATTACCGAACAGGTGCATGTCATCTTCTTCCTCATTTCACCATACCTATCCGATCCAACACTCCATTACACCTTATGAAAGTTCTTCCCAACATCACCAATCATCTTATAAATGTTTAGGGATCATTCTCAACGTAAATATATCATCAAATCCTCATTAAATCCATCCAACAACTATCCTAATCTAACTTTTCTCAAAACCCTAGATAATTTAGTTCTTCATGGTTACACATCATAAACCAAGATTTAGATTCGTAATTTCCAATGTAAATTCATTTGTTATTAGTCCTCTACAAATGTAAATGCCAACTACATGCAATCCTATTCCAATATGTAATCAATCCATTCTTTTTCTCCAAGAACTAGCAATAAAAATAATTTATTTTAAAAGCCCTACACATGGGTATTATAACTTCATAAATTTGCAATAAACCACTTGTCTTATGTCCAGTAGGTCTGATTTCGTGATTGTTGTTGGTGATTGATGATCTTTCTCATTCAATCTTTCTTCCCAATGAGTTTGTGGTGAAAGTCTCCTTTAAATCCTTCCCACTTCTTCCTTTTTGCCTTGGAATTATTTCTCTCTTCTCTCTAGTGGCTATGGTGTATTTTTCTTCTCTCTAACCCAAGCCTCCAACTCTTATAATCTGACTTAGAGTTCTAAAATTCGTGGGTTTCCTCACCCTAAAATGTAAAAAGGCCAGAATGCCCTCGTATGGGCCCGGTTTAGCCCAAAAATATCCCGACACTCGACTAGTACCCTCGGGTGTACTATTTGGACTAATTCGACCCTTTCGGAATCATCTATGACCTCTAAATGATCATTCGAGTCACTAAAAAATCATTCCATTCCCACCTTGAATTACGACACTCGTACGGTTAAACTTTAAAACCAAATTAATTAAATTTAAATCACCGAATTAAATAATCTTCTCCAAAATAAATAATTTCTAAATCTCTAATTTAATTAATTTCCATATTCTCCAAAACTACGGGGTGTTACACGGTATTGGTAGATGATTCTAAAAGGAAGGTGGTGATCATCTTCTTCTTCACACAGACTAGTACCACCCAATGTTTTGCTCGGACATTTTTCGACGAAACTAAATCCATCTGACAATGCCTCCAGATTTTATAATTGGGTTACACATGTAAAATCCTACTATGATTTCATAACTTTGATTTTTTTTAGGAAGTAACGTATTTTGTGCGGCTAGTTATTTATAAATTTAGTAAGTCCACTATAAAAGTAGAGGGTATTTAATTTGAATTTATTCTAAATGAAATTATCTTACTTCTTGCACATGTCAGTGTTATATATGATCAGTTGTTAATTTTTTATTTTTAGTCTAGTTATTCAATAGTTATGTTTTTCTCTTTAATTTGGTAATATGCCAAGACAAAATTATTTAAAATTTTTACGTTTATCTTCTTAGGCATTTAGTACCATTTTACTTAATTAAGATTTTAAATATTCGTATTATGAATTGTCTCCTCAAGTTTTTATTTAAGCCAACATTGTGTTAGTTATAAAGCATTTTGGATTGAATATTTTATGCCATGCTTTTTACCTTAAGTTATATTCATTTCTTAATGAGACTGTGTAGAATATAAAATTAAAATGTTTACCTGGAAAATGAATGTAGTTTTGCATATTTTACATTCAGTGCAGTATATGGAAATGGATAAATGAAGTAGTTAAGGAAAAGTGTTGAGATTTAAATGAAATGTATACAAAGTTTTGGCTTATGCTATATGAACTATGTTATTAATTTAAAAAATACTTATAATGTCGAGTCAAGGGCCTAAAGGTCCCCATGGGTGTGATGAAGCACATATATGATGACCATTTTCTAGGTTTCACAGTAAGGCTTAAATGTTGAGAATGCGGGGATTCTATGAATTGATTCGTATCTCAATCTAATCGCACACAAATTCAATTTTAGCAAAGTTATTCTTGAATTATTTTAGTGTGCATTCAGTGATGAAATCCAAATTAAATATATCAAATCAAGGAGGCAAACAAGCGAAGAATTTGGAAAATTTTCTTTCGGGAAAAACCTCTATTTTAGCACTGTACACTATAAAAAAACTCACTTTTAGGGATGGGTAAAATTCATCCCTAAAGGTTATATATCCATCCCTAAATATTTTTAGGGACGGATTTAGTGACGGTAAGGCATGGTCACATTTAATGGGCATCCCAAATGTATTAGGGATGGATTTTGTCGTCCATAATAATATTATTAGGGACGGCCAACCCCGTCCCTTAAAAGTTGCAGCCAAAAAAATTTATTGTGCGATAGTCTTGTAAGGACGGATCTAGTCGTCCCTAATAATATTATTAGCTTATGTTTTAAGGATGGGGTTATCCGCCTCTAATAATATTATAAGCTTATGTTTTAAGGACGGATTTGGTCGTCCCTAATAATATTATTTGGGACACTAATAATAAGTTGCCACCAAAATTTCTATTGCTATAATTATCAACAAATATACAAATTATGATAAATAAATATCAGAAACAAAAGATCAACAAAGCTTCAAAAATTCATTCATTTATATTCAAGGTTTTCAACGTAACATCTCCAAAAAGTAAAACAACCAACTTAAAACATAAGCTATATGGTTCAGACTACAATCATCCCCAAAAATATCAAAGTACCAATTCGAAGACATAGGAAACCCAAAAAATAGAGATGGCCAACACCTATTCCAAATGGTGTTCGGACCTGTGGAAGAGAAAATAACATAAATTAGTACAATATTCAACTATGGTAATCCATATGTTATCATCTTAAATATTTTTAAATCACTTGTTATTTTTTTAAAAATTCGGCAGCGTTTCCTTTGTTTATTCATGAAAATAACCTGTTTTAACATTAAAACGCAAATCAACAACAACAAAAGCCCAAATGAGCGCATAAATTAATTTCATCATCATAAATATTCACTGGCCCACACGGCCTAGCTTTATCTCAAATTATTAGTAAAATAATTCTAATTGTTAAGAAAATACCTAAGCAAGTGCATCATTTGGTACGTATAAGATTTGACAAACACAATGTGACTTGAAAACTACATAGCTCACTATGTATGACGCATAATTTTTCAAGTCTTTTATAGTAACGACACAGTCTAGCACGCCCCCATAGGAAACAGTCTTGCCTCAGTATCCACTGATCAACCTTCTTTTTTAGCAGTAATGCCTCTGATCCCCAAATTAGCAGTAGAGATAAACTCTGCAAGGGTCCTTGAATATGAAATTATTCTTCTTGATTTGATAAAGTGATATCTAAATTTTCTAGAGATTTGGATGAAAATTGGAAGAGTTTGGTCACGAAAGGAACTCTAAAAAGGTGTGAAAATGTGTTAAAAAAATTCTTAAAGACTTTAATCCCGCATCCCTATTTATAAGAAAAATAGTTGCAAAATGATAAACATTAGAGATTTGGATAAGATTTAAATAAATAAAAAATCTTGCACGCTCGTTCGAACGACGTACCTTTTTTCATTTGATAAGGCTTCCAACGAAAATTTTAACGACATTCCAGTGCTTGACATAAAATCATCTCATTTGATTATCATAATCCTCGTTCTAATGACATACCCCATCTCATTTGAATGACTTCCAAATATCCTTCGAACGACATTCCAGAGCTGACCAAAAAGCATCGTCCTAAATTTCGTTCGAACGTTTAAAATCTCGTTCAAATGACATAGCGTAACTCGTTCGAACAAGAAGCAAAACTCATTCTAAAGAGTCGTCAAAATTTTCAAAATTTTCTTTAAAAAATATTTAAAAACATTTTGAAATTCAAACTCTTAAAAAGACATAAGCCCCTGAAAAAGTAAAGGCTTTACCAAACTACCAACTCTTCGAAATACTGTTGACATGAACGATTTTTCAGTCTTCCAAAAGTCTTCAACTTTGTCTTAGAATGTGTAGAAACGGTCATGATGGTGCAATGTATGTGTAACGACATAGGGCAAATAAAAATTAAATTGAGAAATTATAAAACTTATCTTACAAATATCCCCATTTGTCTATTTTGATTCAAAACACAAATCGAAGCAAAATTAACCCCTGAAGACCAATACAATTAATGTCGTCCCAAATCAAGAAATAAAAACACAATCTTGTATAAGTTTTCAATTGAAAAGTTTTAATCTTATGCGGTCTATGAATTTATTATCAAGGCGGAATGACCTACATATATGAGAATGAAATACCGCCACGCATATTTGTTTTAAAAGATAAATAAAACTCCCCCTCAATTTATTCTCCCCCTTTTTGTTTGTAATAAACAAAGGAGTAGAATCTAAACTTGAATAATAAGGATTACATGTAGAAGCAAGATATCATCACAAAGATAAATAATTAAGTACATACAATAAATATCCAAAAAAGTAATCACTAACACATGATGCCTTTTTGAATTTTTCAAGTATAAAGTTTATATAGGTACAAAAATACACAATCACCAATAAATAACACTAAAATATCCGAATCGGGAAAATGAAATGTAATTGTGTGAACATTTTTCATAGGCAAATCAACATAAACATTCATAATATCGGTGCACGAAGTTATGAGATACTTCAAAAGAAACAACACAATTGTGAGACCCCGTCTAATTACATACCGGGTAACCACTCCTTTATTAAATTAATACAAAATATCAAGTTGGTTCAGTCTTAGCATCACTGTCGAAGTCATTTAATTAATTACTAACCACCTAATATTTAAAAAGTGAGATGCAAGATTTTATTAATTAAATCAACTTACAAGCAAGAAATGAATAATCAACCATTCAACACACCCATAAGAAATCTCATATGAATAACCAATGTAATGAAATAAACTGAGTGTGGAGTAAACACTCCAATAATAATCCCAAAGTAAAAACATAATCCCAATACAAAATCTAAATAAATAAAACCAATATCTGGTATAAATGAAAGTCTAAAACTTCTATCTTTGAATAAGAATGGGAAACATGCCCCAACTGATGTGAATGACATCGAAGGAAGCAAAGATAATTGTGGAGGCGTCTAATATCGAGATCCTGTAACTTTCACAGGAGCTATAGCACGTAAATAGAATGGAACTCCTATGCTTGATGTCCCATCCCTTTGGCTGGGAAGCTAAAAAGTTTTTTACAAAAATAAAATAGATTTAGAAGCAAACGGGTCAGAGACCGAGGTGGAGACATTATAAAAATAGCAAGTGTTTAATTGCATTAAACAGTAAATATTATATACATGTTAGTCACGTGCTCTCACTTGAGATTCTCACCCCTCAACTATTGTGCACGCGTAACGTTTCTCCTTAGCTAATACTAGTTATGCTACTAACTAACTAGTCTATAACCAATCTTTATCTATAAGGATTACTACATTGAACCATACATATTACTCAATTAAGACATGCTTCCATTACAAATACTCGTTATTCGAATCCATTTTCTCATGTATTATTTAAGTTTCCACATCTTTAAGTCATTTAATTATCTTAGCCATTCTCATCTACTAAGAAAAAGTGAATAATTATAAGTATATATTTATATCACTCACAGTACATATATACATATGGCACCCCTAGGCTGAGCGGGGGTGCATGCATACTCTGCTATCGAATCCCGATACATCACGTACATAAGGATCATGAGTTTCGAATTACTCAAGAACTGTATCAATACAAATCATACATATTGGAGGCGAATATAGTTCACATACCCATGGGTCACACACATACCTATGCTCCCATAGTCAATTGACTTATCAACTCACAAATAAGTCTTCACAGTCCTATGTTCTTGAGGTACCAAATCTAAATCCCCCTGAAGGCACATAAGATAAGATTGTCCTCTTCCTACAACCTCCCGTGATGGCAAGTATGGTAGGTATGTCATACATATAATAATCCATATATTAGGTAATCACACAACCTAAATATCCATCATTTTAATATAGGTATACTCCAATCCTATATTACAAGTCTCATACGTACGTCATAATGTTTAACGTGACAACTCTCGTCGTATATATCCGAGTACTTAAACCTATCCCAAAAGGTTACTAAGTCTCCCACTTGTCTCCAAGATTAATTCAGTAATTTAAAGTCCCCCTACTACTGTCTCCAACCTTAAGTTATTGTTTAACCGAATTAAACTCAAGGTCCATAATTTCCAATCGTAACACTCTCGTCGGACAATCATAAGTTTATCATTTAATCCCAAACGAATCTAATATTTTCGAGCCTCAAATACACCACTACTAACCTTCCCTAAGTCCCAATATGCTTAATTTGTCCACACCAATAATTCTTAAGAGCCGGAATTTAGTTAAACTTTAAAAGAAATTTTTATCACAAATGCAGGGGAGTCGATCAATCATCTCAAAAATGTCAATTGGTCAAACCAGTCGATCGATCGACTATGAATGTCAATCGATCGATCGACCAATTACAACCCAAAATTTTCAGCATTTTTGGCCATCGATTTGTATCCAAAATTCATTACATGATCCCATTCTCCAAAATAAACATACTTGATGTTATATCAACCTAAACACATGATTTCTAACGTTCTAGAATCATTAAATCAACATAAAAATTACCGACAAATTTGATTGTTCATCAAGATTTTCATGTTTAAACCCTAAGATAACTTTTCTCAATTCAAGATAGCCAAATACTCGGATTTGATCCGTGATTTATATCATTTAGGAACTGATTCAATTCTCTAATCTTTCCAGAATTTATCTACATGCAAACCTACCCATATTTAAGATTAAATTCTCCCAATTCATGAAATTATCATTATTTCAAGTTTAGTCTCCAATTCTAAACTACCATGGATAATATATTTGCGGAATCATAACAAGTTAAATCACTTTCGTGGAAATACATGTTCTGATTCTTTGGAGAAGATGAGTTGGTGGTGATGTTCGCTTTTCGGTCACAAATCCAGCGATGGTGGCCATGGGGTTGCCTTTGATCGGTTGTTGTTGCTATTTTCCGCGGTGTCTTTCTTTATGTAATCTGAGAGTTTTCTCTTCACCTTTCTAGGTCTCTGCGGTGGACGAAGGAGGCGATAACGATTCTTTGTCAAGTGATTTTCTACACGGAACAATTTACTTTATATAGTCTTCATTAAGGAGTAGTCAAGGACACTCACTCTGTCGTCGTACCTTTTGCATGATGGGTCAGCGAGTGGTGGTGCAAGGTGGTTGTTTGGCCCTAACAACCCTTAGAAACCCTTCCTTTCTCTCTACTTCTTTCTCTCAAGTTTGTAGCAGCCAATAAACCTCATTACCCTAAGGGTTGGCTAATATAATAGTCTTAATTTGCGTAGGTCACTATTCATCAATTAGTAAAATGACTAAAATACCCTTCTAGGTAGCCGGTTTGGCCTAAAACTGCCTCGGGACCCAAACTAAACCCCCGGTAGACTTTTCTGACTATCTCGATACTCCTGGATATATTGGAGCACACAAAATTACCATAAGGATGATATCAAAATAAATTACTTTATAATCCACTAAATTGGTCCCGACACAACTCACACGCGCGTCTCAACTTAATTTCTAAAACTATCGTATTTTCCACTCGTGACAATTTTAATAAGTTCGTAATCATATATTACTATACTCGCTCAGTAATATTCAACATAATTATCATAATCAAATACTAACTCTTATCTCGCTAGTATTTAAATCCAGATTAATTACCAATTAATCCCATAATTAAAATCAGTAAAAATACGGGGTATTACAACAATTTAAACCTTAGGTATAAAAATGTTGAACTTAAATGAAATCGACTCGATTTATGCAATATGCCATGAATTTTAATGATTGTCAAAATAATAATGCCAAACTATTTAATGATTTTCAAGAAAGTCCATTGTGCAAACCCATTAATCTTTAACTTTATAATTCCCTCAAAATCTCTCATATATAAAAATTCACACTCAAATATTTTAACTAAATCAAAATGCTCATATGTAGTGAAGCATCAATGTATATAAACTAAATGTCCTAGGCACTTATGTTTTTGTGTTTTGTTAATCCTTTTAGTCTCTTTTTGCAAATGGTGGCTTTTAATGCAAAAAGTATTTTTTTTCTCTTTCGTATCCCTTTCTATTGCTTAACATATATCAATATTTTTTTAGAAACGAAATTTGCACAATGGTTTTTACAAGCACAATTTATATCTTTTTAGATTTGGTTCGTTAATAAACAGAATTAAAATGAGAACATCGTATTCGACGCGTGAAAAGTAAGTACAATGTTCAAAACATTTCTACATGTGTGTAATAAAGGTGAGAAAGAGTTTACTATTAGAAAGTAACCAACAATGATCAATGAAATGTTATCCACAAATTATTTTCCACACTAACGAAACAAAGTCATGTCTCAAAGCACTATGAAGAATCCACGTGAATGGATAGAATGTAGGGGTGATCCGAATATCATAACTGTTCATCCATGCATACACAATGAAAAAACAAACATATAAAAATCTTTTCATTTTTTTCTGAAATTCATCAAAGATAAAATATTTTAAAATTTTTTAAACTTGCTTTGATACCAATTTGAAAATGCGGGGATTTATGGATTGATTCGTTTCCTAGACTAACCACACACAAATTCAATTTTAGTAAATTTTCTCTTGAATTAATTTAGTGTGCATGTAGGGATGTAGTCCAAATTAAATATAGCAAACTAAAAAAACAAACATGCGAAGAAGTAGGAAAAATTCCTTTTGGATAAAACCTCTCTTTCAACATTTTACAAGATTTGACGAACATAATATGACTTACAAACTACATTAGGGGTGTTCACGTGTCGGTTCGAGTCAATTTTGGACCCTAATTCAAACCGAACCGATCGGTTCAATTTTAGAAAAGGTCGGGACGAAACCGAACTGACTATGAAAAAAACCATCGATTTCGTTTCGATTCGGGTCGGTTTTCGACGGTTTCCTATTTGGGTGGTTTTTTTAAGGCCGATTTTCAGTTTGGTTCAGTTTTTAAAGGTGGTTAATGGTTTTTGGATATAAAAATATAAGTTATTTAGTTTTTTTTAATATATATTAATTTTGGGTCGGTTTCGGTTTGAATCGATTTTTCCCATGTATAAACCGTCAACCGAATTGACATCGTCTATTTTTTATATTCGCAAACCGTAGGCCGAACCGGGCTAAAAAATCGTCGATTTTGGTTCGGTTCGGGCGGTTCTGTTCGATTTTTGGGTTGGTCAATTTTTTTGCACACCCCTAAACTACATAGCTCACCAAGTATAATGTGTGGTTCTTCAAGTCTTCTACAACAACGGCACAGTTCATCACCAGCAGTCTTCCCTCGGTATCCACTGATCAGCCTTCTTCTTTAGCAATAGAACCTATGATCCACAAGTCAGCAGTAGAGATAAACTCTACAAGGGTTCTTGAACATGAAAGTGTTCTTCTTGATTTGATAAAGTGATCTATAAATTTTTAAGGAATTTGGAAGAAATTTGGAAGAGTTTGACCACACAAGGAACTCTAAAAGGGTGTGGAAAATTATTAAAAATAGTTCTTAAAAATGCTAATCATGCATATCTATTTATAAGAAAATTGGTTGCAAAAGGATAAGAATTAGAGATTTGGATCAGATTAAATTAAAAAAAATCTTGTGCGCTCGTTCGAAAGATCAGGTATCTCGTTCGCACGACATACCTTTTCTCGCTCGATCAGGCTTCCAATGATAGTTTGAACGACATTTTCAGTGCTTGATGTAAAATCATCTTATTCGATCGTGAGGACGAACTTTCTAACGACATACCCTATCTTGTTAAAATGACTTATAAAGAGCCTTCGAACGACATTCCAGAACTGAACAAAAGGCATCGTCCCATATTTTATTCGAACGTTTGAAATTTTGTTCTAACGACATAACGTAACTCATTTGAACGACAAGCAAAACTCGTTCTAATGAGTCATCAAAATTTTCTCAAAAAATATTTTAAAAACATTTTGAAATGTAAACTCTTAAAAAAAATAACCCTCTAAAAAAGTAAAGACTTTACCAAACTACCATTACTCTTCTAAATATTGTTGAGAAGAACAACTCTTCAATCTTCCAAAAATCTTCAACTTTGTCTTCGAATACGTAGAAACAGTTATGATGGTGCATGTATGTGTTACGGGATAATCCAAATAAAAATGCATTGAGCAATTATAAAACTTTCTCATACATGTGTGATTCAACTTTAAGGGTTTTATACACCTCTCTCTCATTTGATCCTTGCATTAAATTTGTTTTGCTTATTTTTCTTTGGTTGTTTTAGGCAGAAAGAGTATATATATAAAACTATTTGCATATGTGTTATGTGTTTTAGGGTGAAAGTTATCGATCTTTTCTTCACTCCTGTTGATTGAATCGTTGTTCTATGCATGCCACAATATAATTTAAAGGTAATCTTTTAATTTCATTTATGATATGTACTTTGATCATAACTATTTTAAGAATACTAACTATGTTAAGTAAAGGTCAACTTATATTTATAATGAAACGCTTGAAGATGAAGTCCTCACACTTTTCTATTTTAATTTGAATGCAGTAAATTGTTACCTTGAGATGTTATCTTAAGACGTTACCAAGAGATGGTGATGTCCTTTTCTCGATCATCACAAGAGGAAATCATAAATAATATATTGTAAGTTTATAATTTTTTCTTCATTTGCTGAGACTTTATCAGTATGTTAATTGATTCCAAGATTTGTCTTAAGTTTCTTTCTATATTTTGTATGTGAAATTAATTGATTTATGAAGCATTAGATTTTAAGCTTAACGATATCTTTATCGATATCCTAAAAGTTGGGTTGGGTATAAAGTTAGTGCTTTAATTATGATAAGTGTCCGTGTCTTATATATTGTGTTTATGCATCTTATCTGGAGCATTTTAATGATTATGTGTAGTTAGGCTCTATATAGATGTTGTATAAATTTTCTTTATGTCATATAGCTTATTGATGATGTATTATTTTGATCGAAGTTGTTTGTTTCTATATTATATATAGTTTCAAATTACTGAATTAGTCAAATGTAATTAGTGTTGATTAGTTAACTACAATTTTTATTATTTGATTATTTATTTGTTTTTTGCAGTATCCTAGGTGGTGTTTGGATCTTCTAATGACAACAATGCATTTACAGAGGTTCAATGGGGTACATCAATTATTTTTTTATTTTTCCTTTGAAATCATGCGAAGGTTAGCTAAGTTGGAAAAAGCATTCTAAGATTGAGTTCACACTGTTTAGAGTATATACATCATAGATTATATTTTTGTGTTCTAAGCACTTAAAATAATAATAAGAAATATGGGTAAATTTTCTACAATTTATTTCTTACCCGCAATATAAATTTAAACTTTTTATAAGATAAGCTTAGGAGTATTAAATAGAAATTTGGCTAGTGTTAGTGGATGGGTTCACGATATTATAGGCACATTTTGTACATTTTTAATAAACTTCCCTGTGCCTTTTCAACAAATACCGTAACATATTTATGATTTCAAAATTCTAAGAATAATTAACGTATCATTTTTTCCATCATTCGCATATCATTATTATGAGAACTAGGTGGAAACCCGCGCGATGCACAGTTAAAACGTAAATTAATGCATAATAAAGGCATCGTAGTATGAAATTATAATTAGAAATAAAATAATTGAAATACAGTGAAATTGATGAATATTAGTGATCCGTAAACTCCAAGGATAAATGCATAGAAAGATTGCCAATGTTTTACATTGTGATAGGAAATAAAATAGAAATTGGATGAAGTAAAAGAAGTTTTAATAAGCTCATGAAGAATGAGATCTTGGAAATGAAGCTAAATCATCCTTTTTTTCCTTGCGTCCATGTTCCTACAAAGAAATAAAAATATATGTTAAAAAACATTATGAAAGTATTGTATAATAAATGTGAATAGACTTTATATGGAAAATAAATTTAAAATGCCTTGAAGGAAGCTTCCTTTTTGGGTTAACTTCTCTTTCGGCATCATTTCCATGAGAGGAACTGTCATTGTCTGTGATAATGATTGGATCTTGTGTTGTTGAGACTGGATTTGTTCCCTTTTATGTAAATATGATATGATTAGAGTTATAAAAGAAATTAGAATATAAAATTATTAGTGAGTTTCTAAAAAATACCTTTTGAACGTTGTGGTTAGTCATTGAAGTATTTTCGTATGAAGAATATTTAAAAATGGTTAACACAGTGAAGTTTTCATAGCCACGTATTAAGTTGTAGTTATTGAGCTTGAGGCGGAATTTTTGAGAGGTGCCGATGATCCTTGTGATTGCTAGTGAAAGTGGATCTTTTGGTACCTTTGTAAAATAATAAATATATTATGTTTGAAAAAGGAATGCGTAAAATGAATGTAGTGATAAAATAATAAAATTATTAGGAACAATGTACGCAAACGTCATGATCAATTTTTGCAAGCTTAGAACATTGGACATTGATTAAAGATTCAGCTTCTTTGTTAAAGAGTACGAATGTGGTGGTAGTTGTTTGGTCATTGACTGAGATTTGAAGTTTATAGATATTTATGGAGAAGTATATGTTGGTAAAAATTGATGGGTAGAACAGTAAATGAAAATAACTTGTAAGAATATAATACCTCAGAGAAGGAATCAGTATGTATCTGTTGCATGTTTCACTAAAGAAAGAAGTCATATAATGTTTATGTTTCTTGTTGCAGTGATTGCATGCTGCATAATACCAGCCACCATGTTTGTCTACACCTGGGATTCTTGCATTGCAAGTAACATATATAACCTGTGAAATATATAATATTTATATTATAAGTAGATAATGAAGGAGAGAAAGGAAATGTATATTTAAAAGGGGATACCTCATTTGGAGAGCCGGAACGAAGGGATAAGATATCTTCAATGGATTTAGATTCTCCTTCAATCTGAATTTGTGAATTTCTGCCGCTGGTTGGATCAGTTGTCAGGATGAAAGAACGGTTTTCGTTATGAAGTCTGTATATATATCATAAATATACACCGCTAATATGTCAGATGTCAACAAAGCCAATGAGAATTTGAAAAAAAATGTAAACATAATTATAAATTAGATGTAAAATTAAGTGTGGAAAAAAGGCATGCTATGTCTCCTCAATGAGGACATAAGGTATGAACATGGGGAGTCAATGGTATGAAGAAAGAGAAAACAATAATGTTTTGTTGTTTGTGATTTGGGTTATAAGTGTATGTTTTTTTAAAGAAAAAAAGATAGGCGTGACTATCATTTCACAAGTGTCACAAAAATCTAATACACGTGTTGCAAAATTTCAGATGCCTGCCTCCTCTTAACGTTTTTATATCACACGGCTACCAAGTACATTTGGACATGGACAAAGCTTATGACAGAGTGTCTTGGTCGTTCCTCATTGAAGTCCTTTGAGGCTTTGTCTTTTCAGAAGGCTTTATAGATATGATATGGAGGTGTATCTCATCAAACTGGTTTTCTAAAATCATTAATGGTCAGCCAGCAGGATTTTTCAAATCCTCTAGAAGATTAAGGCAAGGGGACACCTTATCCCCTAGTTTGTTTGTGTTAGATGCAGAAGTTCTTAGCATAGGTCTTCAATCTCTCATATCCAAAGGGGGGTCAAAACACAGCCTAAAAGCTTTAATGAAATTTTTAAGGAGTATGAAAAAGTCTCTGGATAACTGGTAAACTCTTCCAAAAGACATTTCATTGTGTCCTCTAAAAACTCTCCAAAGGGGATTAGTTTAATTTCCTCAGTGACAGGTCTATCTATAATTAAATCTCCCATTAAATACCTCTGTTGTCCATTATTCAAAGGTAGATGGAAGTTCATCTATTTTGAAAGTTTGGTGGAAAAGATTATATTAAAGGTAGTTGGATGGGAATCTATATTTCTCTCTTATGGAGGAAGACTTGCTCTCATTAAATTAGTGCTTTACACCATACCATTGTATACTTTAGCTGCCATTCACCCTCCCAAAATAATAATCAAGAAAGTTGAAGGTATATTCAATGATTTCTTTTGGGGATCTAGTAAAGAATTTAGGAAGAAGACTCACTGGATGGACTTATGTTATACTACTGAAGAAGGTGTCCTTGGATTAAGAAGTATGGGAAACATTATTAAGACTTCAAAGTGGAGACTTGCCTGAAAGTATCTCACTAAAGACAACCTTTAAGACAATTTCTTGATGGGTAAATACAAAAACCAAGATGTTTCCTTTGGTTTACATTTATTTACAGTGCTAGAAAACCAGATGATAGACAATTAGAGGCAAAAATGGATTGGGATGTGTATGATGATGCTCTATTTTATAGCAAAAGGGTCACTAGATGTATGTTTATTGAAGCAGGTATTTATGGCAAATTTTTAACAGGATCACTAATTCAGGTGAAAAAGGTAAGTCGAGAAGGCATACGAAAAAATATCCTAAAGAAAGAAGCATATGTTAATCGGGTCTGAACAATGATGGAAATCAGTACACTAAAAATGCTAAAAAGTCTAGTATAGATAGGATTATAATGCAGTAATTAATGTTTTGAAGTCGAAGACTGACATGGTTATCGTTACTAAATTTATAGGGGGCACACTTACCTATTATTAAACAGTAAATTAATGAATGCAATTGTTATACATCTGTATAATATATGTACACAGTTATACCAATTTTATCCATTAATTAAATTTTAAATCTTTGATCTACTAATCAAAGCTTCATTGTTTATAACACTAATGTTAATGTTTTGTTAAGCTGAAATCTTCTATTCATAATGATTGACAAAGTGCCACTCCTGATATAAGTGAAATCAAACATGTGGGTTGCTCTATGAATCCTATGCCTGGTCCCAATGGTTTTGGAGTAATTTTCTTGAAGAAATGTTGCCAAGTTGTTGGTCGTGATGTTTTTAAAGCAACCTCTAGTTTATTTAAGCATGGATGGATTATACCTGGATTGAACTATAATCATGTAGTTCTCATTCCTAAACTTGATGAAGCAGGGTCCATTTTTTACTGTAAAGAAATTCCTTATGCCAATTATGATGTCAAGTCAATAACCCAAATTTATTGCAAATATAATTAACTCTATTAATTGGAAAAATTCTGAGTGATATTCAGACTCGATTTATCTATCGAAAAACATTAATCATTCCTTTTCTATAAGCTCTGAAAGTATTAAACAACTTGATTATAAATCATATAGGGGTAATAAAAGTTATCAATTAAAAAAATCTTAGTTAAAAGGAAGAATTTGAAAATAACAATTGACGTATTCAAGAATCACTTTTTTTAATGGATTATTTCCTTGATTTAAGTCAGATTGTTTGTACGCAATTTAAAAGAGCTGACATTTAGAAATGGAACCCTCCCTCTAGGGGCAAGTTTGAGTTTCTTTTCATGCTGTCTTTCTAAGACTACTCCCATGGTAGCTTATTTTTTACATAAGGGGAATTGACCTTAGTAGAGAGGCGCATACAACAACGAATAACAAATGATGTGAACCTATGTATTGGATAGTGCAGTACAGAGAAATTTTTTACTGACTGAATGTAAAAATATTAACTGAGAAAACATAAGCGGTAGTAATAAAATAAATATGTTATTGTCAATAAAGTCTTACCTGGTCATAAAGTCTTGAATGCATTGAAAATCAGGATTTATATAGACTCTGGATGCATTTGTTGATGACAAAGAGAAATCACCTATGGAATAAAAGTGGCATGAATATTAAAATGTATCGTATGAAATCGTGAATATATATAAAGATGATATTATTAAAAATAAATTAGAATTACCTCTAAATTGTTTCACCGTAGTTGACGTAATGGCTACAATCAAATGGTCAGTGAAATTCTTGCATATTTCTTCAGTTATTAGTGTCGTTTCTTCGTCCCACAGAGCCACAAAAATCCTTTCCCCACTGTATAATAGGGTATGTGGTTAAGTGTAAATGAATATTATATATTGGAAATGAACGAAGTTAATAATGGGAAAATAAGAAGGACCTTTGATTTTCAAGCTTCAAAACCCTTTTCTTTACTATGGATCCCCCTAGCCAGTTGATCCTCAACAGGTGATATAGGAGTCAAAAGGCCGAACACATCTAATGAAATAAAAAGTGAATAGATATATATGAATAGAATTCAACGATTATTGTTAATTTTATAATGAGTAATGAATATAAAATACCTGTGAGATATGTGTCATTGCCCAATTTAGAGCTCAATTCATCAAATTCCAAAAATTGGAAGTGATATTTTGGAAGAATGAAATTGTCACCTTCAGAATGTATAAATCTTGAAGATAGACTGAATTCAATCATTAGATTGTGGGAGGAGACCCTATAGCTATGCTTGGTATCCATGACTCTGAAATTGGTTATTGTGTAGACTTTTCCAATGTCCAGTGAATTGACGAATTTGGCAAATAAGTATTTGCGCAATACTGCATGTATCGAATCACCCTGTGCAAGTAAAATATATATATATATATAGAAACGATAAATAGTAATTAAAATGAGGATATTTTGAGCGACAAAACAAATAATAAAAACTTTAATGTCTAAATGATGTACCTGGTCATCAACTAAGATAAAGTCATCAGATATTTTTAGGTTATCGCCAGTTCGAGTCTTGGATTCCCATTTTCGAACGACACGTACAAAGATTGTCCAATCATCCCTGCCTAGTGAAAGATCTTCAAGTCTTGTCGCTTCTTTCATGGTCCTGAATTGTTTTATGAGAAAACACATATTGGTTAAATGAATTAAGGGAGTTGAATCATAAGTAAAAGGATTAACAATATTAAAAATTTTGTGAATTATGCAAATATACCTATAAATATAGATGATAGAACCTCATCATACACAACATTTTTTGTCAAATGTCTATCAATTTGGCAATCATTATTTATGAATAATTTTAGACTGCTTCTTGAAGTTACTCTAGATATAGCGACATACAGTTGACCGTGACTGAAAACAGGCTTTGGTAAGTATATTGAGACTTGTTCGAGAGTTTGCCCTTGGCTTTTATTGATTGTCATAGAGAAAGCAAGACAAACTAGAAATTGGCGTCTTCTCATAATAAACGGCCATTTGGAGCCCATTGCAGACATAATTATTCATGGAATTAATACTTTTGCGCCTATATTAGATCCTGTGATAATTATAGCCTCTATGACCAATGGAGATAAGTGTGTAATGATCAATCTTGTGCCATTGCATAGGTCGGCACTTTGATTTATGTTTCTCATTAGAATAATAGGTGAACCTATCTTTAGCTCCAAGATATGGGCTGGGAGTCCAGCAAAGTTCAAGCTATTTAAAAATTCAACAGGAAAAAGTACATCTTGGTCATGAATGTCCCCAGCAGCCTTAGATATTGAGTCTGAGCTGAAATAAGTTGTCGCATCTATGGGAATGACATTTAGTACGTAAGCATTGATGGTATCAACCATATGGTTTGTTGGAGTTAGAATAGCTCGACCCTTAATTTAATATGGATCACTGTATCTCCTGACTAAATCGGGGTATGCACTTGAAACAATATCAGCAACTGGGTTATCGGAATGGGGTATAAGGTTGGAATTTAGGATTTTTACCCACGAAGGATATTCGTCATCTCCAAATGATTATGTGTGTAGTTTCCCGTCACTTAGTGCTAGGACCCAATCTTTAAATGAAGTTGAATCTTGTATTTGCATGTTCTTCGATAGGTTGAATACATGGCACAAACTCCAAAGCTTTGATTTGTTAATTGATGCATTTACAATTTCTTATTTGCTTCCCTTATGAATAAGAGGTAGGGTTTGATAAAAATATCCGCCCAAAAGAATTGTAATTCCACCAAAAGGCTTTTCAAAAGATTTTTCGTCATTGAATCGCATTATGTCTCTTAATGTTCTGTCAACAGCTTCAAAACAATGACGGTGGTTCATAGGAGCCTCATCCAAAATAGTTAGGCTTGTTTTCCTATTGAGCTCCGCAAGATGAGCCTGTTGATGAATATCTCATGTTGAATTGGCGTGAATATCAATGGTAATCTTAAATCTTGAATGAGCAGTTCTTCCACCGGGTAGCAATAATGATGCGATTCCTGAAAATGCGACTGCGAGAATAACTTTTCCCTCCGAACATAAGCGTGCAAGAATTATTTTGTACAAAAATGTTTTACCCGTGCCACCTTCCCCATTTACGAAGTAAAAGACTCCTTTGTTTTCATTGACAGATCGTATAACATGATTATAGACATCTAATTGTTCATTATTCAATGCGTTGAACATGTTAGTATGATCTCGTGCCAAAGAATCTGCATCGTACGAAAGTTCCTCTCTTAAGAGACTATTATCCTTTTCTCGAATCATTATAGCATCGGGAAGTGGCATCGACGAGCAATCTTTTAGGCTTTTCCCATTTTTGTTTAAAATATGCTTAATTTCATGAAGGACATAATTCTTCAATTGATTTTCACTAAGAATAAGATCCGGTAGGCATAAGATTTTTCTTTGGCGATGAAGCAAATCTTCTGATAGAATCTCCCAGTTATCATCCCAAAGTATTTTTGGATCAGCAACTTCGTAAAAAAGAAGCATTACAGCAAATAGGTTACGCAATTGATTACCCGTAGCCCATTGTGAAGCCTGGTTTAGAGCGTCATGCCATTCTTTGTCATATTCTAACCGGCCAAGAGCATAACATGCTTCTTTTCATGTTGGATAAATTATAACATTAAATGTCTTCACCTCATCATAATTTCTTGCTCCGCGGACAACGTTTAGGAGCATACGAAGGTAAAATCTCTCACCAGATGTTGGATGAGCATATACTATACGACCTATGCATGTGCCTAAATTTTTCCTTCTAAACCATTCCTTTGCCGTTGAGTCCCAAACCCATTTTGAAGGAATTTTAGCATAGGTTAACTCCCTTGCATCCTCGTGGATGCAATTTGTGGCCATCCATTGTGTAAACATAGTTTTCTCAACATTTATCCTGTCAATCACAGTATTCAAATTGTCAGACTCTTTAAAAGTGACAACCTGCTCGTTCGAAAAATGGAAACTCAATCGCTCAACACCGATGCTTTGATATTGTACATGAAAATGATTAATTCTCCAGTAAGCTTCACATGCACATAAGTAACGACAATCGAGGAATGTTTTGATTGCATCAACCTCTAAGATTTCGTTGTTACAATCATCATGATTACGGAAAATTGATTGCGTGAGCTCCATTGTGGTTATGTCTGGTCCTTTATTTATGTACTTGAAAATATTCTTAATTGCCCTTGATTTATTACACCATTCCACATTTATGTGGGCTTGGTATTTGACGACCAAATCAATATTATGGGGAACAACGAATCTGTTATCAAGTCTGATTCCCATATTTTCTACCAATATCCCGTCATCTCTCCATCGATAAAGTGGAAATCCATTATCATCAAATTTGGTCATGGTTGTGAATTTTTTGGGGAATTTTTTGAAGCAACATCCGTCTTCCATACAAGGAGAACGGGGATTTCGTGCCCGCAGGGCCCATGCATCATGAATTCGGAAACATATGCGTAGCCAACTGGGTCGCTAATACAATCAGTAACTCAGCTAAAATAATCTTATCAATATCATCTGATGTTGGTTATTTTGAATCTGCATGTAGGATTAGAAGTATATGGGCGTGTGGCAAGACCCTTTTTTGGAATTCAATTGTGTAGATAGCTGTCATAAAATATAAACGTTGTTATAGCTATTGACATATTATAAAAGGCTAGAAAATTAAATAATATGATTTGTAATTTTGAACGATTAATTATTAAATATGAGATACGTACCTGCCATTACTTTCCCAAAGTGTTTTGCTTTAACTAAATCCTTCATTAGAGCATCAAGTTTTATTTTAAAAACTCGTATAATAATATCTGGCCTATCCTCAGGCTTTTGTCCAGGAATCATTTCAAGAAACTGTGTGATTTTGGGCCAATTAGGATTAGCCGTGAAGGTGATAAACAGATCTGGATTACCAAATAATCTACAAATAGCCATGGCGTCTTAGAAATTTTGAGCCATATAACGTGGACCCCCAGTGAAACTTGATGGAAGGACAATACGTTTTCCTATAGACGAAGGCATTGAATCTCCTTCAAGAACAGCATCTTTCAATCCTTTATATAGCTCAGCCCTTAATTATGGTTGGTTGTTTCTAATCCACCTCAACCTTTCTTGTTCAATGCATGTATATGCATCGACCACATATTATTGAAAAAGTCTTCCAGAGCGTAAAATAGTGGGAGCTTTATTTGTTCTTTGATGTAGACGGTATTCGTAATATTCTCTCATAGTCAAGCAATTTCGTTTAGTCTTACGTTTCCCATTGTTTGTTCTATAAGTTATACCCAGTTGGTAACCATCTTTACCATATGGGAATAACAATGGGTATTGCATAGACATAAAGGATGGATGAAGATCGCTAATTCTTTGCAATCCATTTGACTTATGGTCAACAATAATATCTCTTATAACATTCTCCTCAGTAAAATCACCAATAATGAGTGCTGCTATTTCGAAAGCGGTAGGCAAATTGTAAATCGATGGGTCTTTCGAATGATTTTTAATCAACCTTATTCTCACAGGTATGACATTTGAATTCTCAAAATGCTCACGTGCCATTTGGAAAACTTTTACAATCTCATTGTGCTCATCAAACATCGATACGAATTTTGAAATAACTTCTGCATCCAACTTTGATGTCGGCATATCTCCTCCTAAAGATTTCATTCTATTGCTCAATTCATTCTCCGTATCATACATATAAAGTTGCGCAAATTTTAGGCTTTGACCTTCAACTGGAAGCAAAGAAACAAACAAATGATGGTTTTATCCACTCATGCGATAGATATAAGGACCGAATCCATTATTTATTTGATTGCCAACTTTAGCGCCAGTAAAGGTAAACGCAAACATGGAATTGTATGCTCTAATGTTATCTTTGAATTTAGATGAACCACCATCATTTTCAGAATTCAGTAGATCGTTTCAAAATATGGGGTGCTCCTTTTATAATGGGTAAGATGATCGTTCCTTCTTGGCAACACAATGAGAATTTAGGACACGCAGGAGTACGGTTCTTATCAATTCTCTCCTCGTACCATAGAATTGCACTACAATTGTCACAAACGGCACTTGGACCACCAAAATCCCATGCTTCTTTAAACTTTCCTATAAATTCGTAAAATTTTCGCATTTGTTAAACCATAATAGAAGTAAATCCATAATTTTTTATGAGATTTTTCAATGAACGCTTACTAATACCGTACTTACTTTTCATAATGTTATTCAAATGATCCTTACTTCGAGTCATACGCTCGATTGGTGTTGTATCCCCTATATTTCCTACATTACATATAATTGTCATTAATTATATTACAAAAAAATATATATTTCATTCTAATATAGATACGTGTTACTATTATGTAGAGTTAATAAATGACTAACCTGATCCAGTTATATCATGGAGTGATTTCGAAGCATGGTTTACAAAGGTAATGCTATATCCACAATAGTTACCGGGATGGTTAATCACATTTGATGAGTCATCAGCAATCGTTGTTGTTATGACATCTCCATTTTCTGGCACTTTTGTTTGAGACATAATTGTCTGTCGTTTCTTTGTGCTAGCACTGCCTCTATTCCTTACATTGTCAGTGGTACAACGAAGATACCGAATGGAAGATATGTCTTGAATCGAGGGATGAATATTATACGGCATATTACTTAAAGCAATACTTGGCATTAATGTACGATGTACATTACTTAATCTCTTACGAAACATAATCAACCTACGACGGTATCTAGCAATGCGAGATTGGTATGCAGAATCCATCTAATTTGAACGAAAATAACAACTATGTTTTATTGGTTGAATAATATCATGATATATATATATATATATATATATATATATAGCATAAAGACATCGTTTTATATCATTGTTTCTCTATCTATGTGTGTAATATTTCCACATAAGAAGATAAAGTCATTGCTTTTTTAGTTTGTTGGAGAAAACCAAATTTTTATTCATTTTAACATAAAGAGTATTGGATGGGTTGCCTGCTGTCAATTGAAGACAGTCATGTTTTTCTATATGTTTTTGTTAAACACAAAGTGCTTCTCTCAGAGCTGTAAGGTTTGTTTCTGACATCTTCAAAGTCATCTTATTTCTGTTTTATTGGAGAAAAATCCAATATGTTCCAGTAGAACCAATATGGAACCCAGAAAATAAAAGGAACTTTTACATGGAAAAATTTGTTGTTTTGATGTATATAAAAACACATAATTTCAACTCATTGAGAGGGTTCTCAAAACTCCTCAAGCCAAGCATCCTTTGGGAAATGGTGCAAAGGATTTCCTGCGGCACTTACTAAAAAAATCTATATTATCTGTGAAAATCAGATAACCTTTTGAATCAGTTCCCCAGAAGAAGGGCACACTCCCATCAGCATCGAAAGCAACAAATTTAGTTTTCATAGAGCTGTCATAGAGAATAAATGCAAATTTCCATGTAGATCACTCATAACCTAATCACCAGGATAGGGACCTCTATCCTTCAACGTCCTATAAGCTTCAATAATAATGATCACTTAATTTGCTGTCTTGTTTAACCCGTATTGTTGCTTCAGATGTGCAACGTTCTTAATGTGTCCTTAAAACAAACAATATGTGTCGTCCACTATAAAAAATAATCTGGGGAGAAAAGGGTTTTGTTTGTCAAGGGAGTAGGACAAGAGACCGGATAGACTAAGGTTGATGGTAACGGAACCAGGGCGTAGAGAAGAGAAGTGGTCACCCAAAAATCCATCTTTGAGTGCACTCGCTGGGTCAAAGTATGGATTTTGTAGATCCCCAGGGCTCTTTGCAACAGATTTGTCAAACAATGCAAGCCTTATTTATAGTTTCTTGATCCGAATAACCTCAAACGCAAGTATAACTATGTTTAATTATTTATATAAATATGGATTGTCTATTCCACTGCTAGCCATTGATTGTTTATTCGACTGCCCTCCTACACATCCCTTAAAATAACTGGTGGCTTATCTCAGAGATTGAATGCCTATATTAGATTCTATATTTAATCGAGAGGAATGATGCTCAAGATAATGGTTTTAACTTCAATTGCCTAGATTTTTTCCCATCTAAACTTTGCTGAATTGGATGTTTGTACATTATTATTACGTGTTAATTTTTTAGATATCTTCATCGTTTGAGGTATGGTTGACTTTTTAAGGTTCAGATACTGACTTGAAACGACATGCTACGTGCAATAGGTGGTGCATAATTTTTTTTAGATAATTCAGAAAGTACATTAAATGGGAATGAACCATACAAAACAGAACTGTTCGCATGAAACTACAAAAAACTAATCAGGAAAAAATATAAAATTAAATTGATGAAATGAAAAACAGTAAAAGCCAGTGTGGTGAATGTTGCTCACTATGAAAATGTCTATTTAGATATGTAGTAAGACAATGTAATTCGTATGTGGAAAAATAAGTTAATGTATAGACTTTTTCCTAGGAGAGTATTCTTTTTTATGGATACAGGGTAAATTATTTTATTTGCCACATAAGTACACTACCCTAAGTTTCAAAATTTCCTCTACTACCTTATGAATCTAATAATCTGACATGTAGAGAGACTCATATGGTTGATGTAGTGTAACACCCATCTATACTTACCGGAGACAAAGAAATCCCTTTCACCTACTTATCTAGTTTGTCAGCTTAGTGGGCTGCAACAAAGGATCAAAATTCAAGTGTTTAGGGTAAAATTAAGTTCTTTTTTACTGGCTTAAAGAGATTCCAATATAAGCAAAGGATTACATTTAAGCTTCAAGTATATGTTGATGATGGTAGCCTCATCTCTGAGATCCTAATAGATCATAATGTTGTACAGAAAGGGATAAGTTATTCTCCCGAGGAGGTAACTGCGGCTCTTACTTCTTCATACAAGAAGAGAGTTAATGATACGAAGGAGATGTTGAAACAATTCCATTTTTTCTTGGTGAACTTTGAGGAAACAATGCTCGTACAAATAAATGAAGACTCCCCTCTTCCAATTTCCATAGAAATGAATGAGGGCTCACCCATATCCGATGTTTGGTTGCTTCTGAGAAGATTGAATTCCTCTAGTTCTATTCAACCCCCACAATATTCACGCTTGGAACTCATTAACCTACCCCATTAACGAAATCATCATCCATACTGCTTCGCGTGTTTGATATAGAAGTCATATTAGGAGTGGAGGATGGTAAATATGGAATTAGACCAGTCACCGTGGGTGTGTGGAAGATGAAAAATATGATTTTGTTGATTCTTAATCACAGTCCAGAAAGCAAAGAAAATCATCGCGGAGGAAATATTCTCTCGACCATTGAGTTTATGGGAAAGGACATATTTTCATGAACCTAGGAGTCCATGCAAGTCCATAATCCTTTGATTTGATTAGGTTTAGAATTTTATTGATTGACTATTGCTGGTTGGTTGGATCCATTCAAGCCCTACTGTATTCCAGTAAAATATTCATAAACAACTTATTTGGTGCATCTTGTGCTTGAAGCTGAGGGAGTGATCAATTACGTTTGGCCATGCAAGGCCAACCCAGGAGACCTACTCCAAGAATGCCAGCAGAAGCAAGCAACATTCTCAGATGTTATGTTGTACCAGACTGTACAGGAAAATGATTTCCATTAAGATACATCATGTATTTTTTTTCCAAATGCACCAGCCTAAAAATTCAACTATGTGATTTGAACTTTCTGAGATACATTTATTTACCCTTGACTTTAAGAAAAAAAAAGATTCAACAAACGACATTATATGACTATATATATGCAATTAGAAAAAACTTCAAATCTTCCATCAACAATTAAAATTTACTCAAAACATATCAAGAACAAAGAAAAAGCAATGACCAAACACACCTGGGACACCAACCAATTTCCTAACATGGCAAGCAGAGAATACAAACACAGTTCAGCTTTCTATTTGTAATAGGCAGAAAAATGCCAAAATAAATTTTTATGTATAAAATTTAAAGAATTCAGGAATTAGAGATCCACAAAAACCAACAAAGAACTCAACACAGACACCAACATCATCAAGAGACACATCAGACAAGTATGTACACATTCAAGAGATGATCCAACCATCTATAGAACAGTATACCAAAAAATGACACAACCAAGATTGCATTCAAATAGGATTGAAGGGCCAAACTTCATCCCATCACAACCAGCAGAACAAAAAAAAGCTAAAAAGCTCAGATAAAGGAGAATTGAAGGTCAAACAACGAAGAAAACACACATGACTTATCTTAAAAGCCATCCATATCTATAAAGAGTAGACATATAAATAGTAAAGCTCGTATTTTTATTAAAAATACAAAATTTTATTTTTATTAAAAAAAATTAGTTTGACAAATAACCCTTCCTTTGTTTTTTGTCTTTTTGGCCTATATACAAATTTCGGTCTATATGTCTTGGTGCAAATAGATTTTTTCGCATAGATTTCCATCTAACCATATTATATAAAGATACAGAATGATATTTTGGTTATTTTGATCAACATATATTTTTGTTATATAATGAATTGAAAATATTACAAAAATAAAAAAATATATTTATTTCCTTTAAATAATAAAACAGCCAAATAATTACAAAGTGGGAACCAAATAATACAGGGAAAATTTGGTGTTTACAAAAAATACATCAAATTCTTTCTCTTTCAATCATTTTATCAAACATCTATTGGGCATTTTTTTAATATGCCCATGTCTAATGCCTTATCATATACACAACAAATTATAACAACTCAAAGTTAATACATTAAACTTTTCACAAACAAATAATGGGAAACAATTCTATTTTGAAATCTAAATATAAGTAAACCAATCAAATAAAATATAAAAGTAAAAACGAAAATGAAAATGAAATTACAAAGAGTGAAATACCTGGCTTGGTGCCGGGAATAACTCGCTTCTGATAACTCCTCTTAAAAAATAAAATGTCCTAGACGTGATAAGGAGGCATTTCAGGGGAATATCCAAATAAATATAAGATGGGAAGAACTTTAGAACTTCCATTGTAGGCAACAAGAGATGGAAGGGGTGGCGTGATGAGATGAAAGGCCTGCTGTGGACGCTTAACTACTGGACATAGCTGTATATGGTAAGGATGAGTTATTTTTGAATTCTAAGCGACATTTACAAGTTAATGTTAGTAGAGATAGGGAAGATAAATGTTGCAAACGTGGATGCAAACGTGGATAGGCTCATTGTAAGGAATCATAAATGCTTTGTTTTGCATTTTATAGTAGTAAGAGATTGTTGACTACAATTAATTACGAGAATGGTTTTCTCTTACTTTCTCAATTATTTTTTTTCTTAAATTATTAGGTGTTTGAGGAACGGTGTAGCACATATAAGTGGTTGAATTGTGTACAACAGAAAATTGTAGCGCATTTAAGTGATCAAACTCACTCCTATCCTATATATTTACAAGCGTGGGAATTGTTTCATGTATTGTTTTAAGAGGAGCAATATAATTATTTCATGTATTATTTCAAGAACTGTATCCTATATTCATTTTTTATAGTTGGTTTTGGAACATGACTTTTTTTTAATCCACTATTGATTTTTAATGGTGTCTACTGTAGAAGCATGACACAATCATGGAAATAAAAAAATTTGTCAGATTATTTTTTATTTTTTAAACAGAATGGAAAGTCCTATAAACAAAGTAAGCTTTGCCTAAATTTTTTAAATTATTTATAATTATTTATGTTATAAATTCATTTTTTGGCATAAATTATATACGATTTAATATTTTGAAAAAATTTCTCCGTGCATTTAGGCACGATCATTCCTCTAGTATCTATCTATCTATCTATCTATCTACGGCTGTAAATCGAGATGGGTGAGTCGGGTTTGGAGTTTCTGGAGCTCGGTCCGAACTATCTTCCCCAAGCTCAAGCTCGAACTATATTTTTCCACCTAAGCCCGAACTCGGGTCATAAATATTACGGGCTTCAGGCTTGATTTCGGGCACACCCGATTTCAATTTTTTTAGAAGTTTTAATTAGTATTTTTTTGTATTCTCATCATGGAAAAAATGTACACACTATAATCTAATTGATATTTCATAAAATAAAATATATAATTATGAAATATATTAAATTATAACAAGGGAATTATGAGTGAAAACCTACAAAGCCCAATTAAATTTCATACATATAGATATAGCATTATTTGATCTCTAACAAATGCCTATTATGACTTGAGCAATTAATAAATCATATGCTCATATCAATAATAAAATCACAAAATTGAAAACCATATGTAATTCAATGGATTATGACAAATGAATCTTTTAAAAAAAATAGTAAATGAAATAAAATAGTGATACCTGATTGAACAATATATATATATATATATATATATATATAGAGAGAGAGAGAGAGAGAGAGAGGCAGGCTCCTGTGCACACTAAGTTTGCACGCTAAGTTTGCACATTACCTTTTAAAAGTGTGCAAACTTAGTGCTGGCGCACACCAATTTTTTTATGTGATATTTTAACATTTCAACGGACTCACATAAAAAAAATTAGCTCAAAAAAACTTTGTTTGCTATTTTTAAAAAATCGGTCAAACTTTCACAGTTTTTAAAGGGCTTAAAAACTGCGAAAGTTTGACCGATTTTTTAAAAATAGCAAAAAAGGTTTTTTTGAGCTGATTTTTTTTATATGGGTTCCTTGAAATGTTTAAATACCACACAAAAAAAATCAACTCAAAAATATTTTTTTTACTATATATAAAAGGTAATGTGCAAACTTAGTGTGCAAACTTAGTATGCACAGGAACCTGCCTCTATATATATATATATATATATATATATATATATTCAAAGTCCGGGTTTCGTGTTCAATTTGGGCTTAGTAAGGTTTGGCTCAAGCTCGCCACGAAATTCATCCGAGTTTGAAATTTTAGCTCACGCTCAACTCGGCTCGACTCGATTTAAACTCAAATAAAACTCGACTCGAAAAGCCAACCGAACGGACAGACATCGGGCTTGTCCAATTCAATATATATATATATAGTCCGTATTTAAAATTAAAAGAACTATTGATTTCCGACCAAGGTTAAAAAAATATTTACTATAAGAGAATTTAAATTGCTGATTACATCTAAAATATTAAAAAAAATTAAAATGTCCTACAATGAAATAGTGATATTAAATTGGAGACGAATAATAATGTATTATTTCACACATTATATTCTAGGACATTAGGACTTTGATTTGTACTAAAAACAATATTTTATATCAAAGTTGACAAACTAAACTCATTTTTGTTAAGAACTAATTTTTCAGAGAATTAGTATGATCTTACTATTTTATTTTATTTTTTGGGGTTTGGAAGAGTATGATCTTATTATGAATGTACCCTTTCTTGTGAAACCTTTTTAACAAAGTAACCAAGAGCACATGTCAAGTGTTCACTTTTTAGACAGCATAAGAGATTACGGGGGTACGAAATCCACTACCAAATATGTTGCATATATACATGTATTTATATTTTCACTTTTGTTGTTGTATGGATCAGTTTGTATTTTAAGGGTATGGAACGAATACGTGTAGTGACGTACTTAGAATTTTGAGTAAGCAAGTGCGAAAGTTATAATGAATGTCGGGGTTCAAGAGCGAGAGTCCCCAAGTCGATTTTTTTTATAGTTTTTTTTTTTTTTTTTTAAATATATTCAATGTAGTCACAATTACTCAAATAGTTATCCCTAAATACAAAGTCAATATAACCACTAATTTTCAAACTCTAAATTTCAAGCCATAAATAACAATACTCAATTAATTTGAAGCCATAAATAATAACATCAAATTAACTTCAAACTCTAAATAACTCCACCCAATTAATTCCATTTTTCACCAAATTTTGATATTAAAAAATAGAATATTACATCAATTTCAACAATTAATTACTATCAATTTCAAGCCCTAAAATAAAATTACCCAAACACTACTTGTTCTAATTTTTTCAATTTCTTAAATTAAAAAAAAAAATCTTATAAAAAAAATGCAAACGGAAAATGAAAAAACATCATACATTACTGTTGAAAAAAAAATAGCATACATTTCTCTAAATAAAAATAAACTAATTCCTAGCACTAAATTCATTTTAAAGCTGAAATAAAAAATATATATATATATATAACTTACGCGTTAAAAACAACTTTGAGGAAGAAAAGGGTATGTGGTTGTTGACTTTGATTTGGGATAAAAAAAAAAAATTATGTCTTGGAGACGTGATTGGTCAATACTACTGACGCGGACCCACATTTCTCATGAAAATGGGTCCGCGCCAGGCATTGACCAATCACATCTTCAAGACATCAAATTTTTGATGTCTCATAAACATCAATTTTTTTTCCCTATTTTGGGGGGGAGGGTGAAAGTTTTGAAAAAACCTATTTTGGAATGTTGGTAATAAGTCGTGAAGCGCATTTTTTTAATAATTATAAACATAGCCCCTCAAGTATAAGAAAATCATAATAAGACAGTTTTAACTTTAGAAAATTATCCTATGGTCTATATATTTTGAAAAAAATATCATATATACATAAAAAAAAAAAATTCTAAAAAATTACCGGGTCCAACCGCACCCACTCGGGACTGAATAAGGACATCCTTGGATATGTGTCATCTAGCGGTGCGCCCAGAAAAGAGAGAGAGAGTTTGCGCCCATAATTTAACTTATAATTTTTAAGCGCTCCGACAAATGACACATATTCAATCCACACTCTTATGATACAGATGAAAAATAGTGCTATTTATATTTATATTACGATATGTTATATTTGGTGAGTATGTTTTATAACTTTTATTAGTATAATTATGTCCCTGTGTCAGCTACCACATGTGGACAAAGTAGAAATTGTAGTTGGAGCTGGCCTGTTCTATCAAATTAAGAAAATAGCTATCACAAAGAGACGGTTCGTAAGTCCGTCCATGTGCAACGTTCAACAAGTTTCCATTTCATGAATATGAACACTCATAACCTAATTGTATTCTGTGGCATCAGCTGTAACGTACAAATTTATATTAAATCTTGTGAAATTTTAAGGGCCTTCTATATTTTCTTTAACGTACGAGAATGGTTTTATATATCAAGTCAATTCTATATGTGCTGGCCACTTGGGACATAACTTTATTTCATATATATTTACTCTATACAATTAAATTCTACTTCTTTCATCTCAAATTAGTAACCGTGCTTTTTTCAGCTGATTTCAAATCAATAATCATGCAAATCGTAAAAATTGAATCAAAACTAATGTATAAACCAAGGGTGGTTACGGTATGATTTTCTACCATACTTTAAAGTTTTAATTGGAATAATTATGGTATTAATTATAGTTTTTTATTACTGCAAATCGTAAAAATCAAAATTATCGAAAACTTGATGATTGGTTTTGGTTGACACATTTAAAAAATTGATTTAATGAACTTATCATACCAAAATTAAATACTGAAACCTCCATTCAAATGATCGATTTTATATGTCAAAAATACAAATATTATATTTTTGAATTTATATCATTAGTTGAACTCATTTATCACAAAAGTTAACATCAAAATTTGGTGGCATTTTTATTTTTAGAAAGTATATAAATTTTCAAGTTGAGAACACATTCTTATTCATTTCTTTTCTCTCTTAGGCGAACTCTCTTTCATTCTTATGTTACGAATCCGAGTTTAGACCTAGGTTAAAAGTTGAGCAAAAAATTAAGCAAACCGAAACTAAAAATACCAAAAAAATGAAATACCTAACGGTTTGGTATTGTTAAGCTTTTTTGAAAAAACGAAAATCAAAATTACTGAAACCAAACTTATTGAAAAAAATTGGTACAATATTAGTACACGACAAATACCAGCTAAACCGATCGATAAACACCCCTAGTATAAACTGTGAGCTTACAAAGTTTATCATCCGAACAATACTTACAAAAAAATAATGATTCATATGCATGCTTCTGTACACATTATTTTTAAGGAGTTAAATTTGGAAATCAGAAATTTTTTCATAAAAATATGTGACTTTCAACTATAATTATTAATTTTGGACGAAGAAAGTAATAGATGTTCGATATGATTGATAGCTCGCTTTGTTATAGGCCTGACATATCTCAAGGCAAATGAGACGGTCATCTAAGTTTTGAATATGAAGTCATATTATAGGCCTCCCATCTTTGTTATTATGTTCATAATTTAACAAGAACGAAACATGTGAAATGATAAACTCCTCTTTAAGTAAGAACAAACATTTTTATAGGTGGTCGGGAGTTTGGCTCTTATTAAATCTTTATTATTGACTTTAGAACTCAAATTTTTCATTTCTTAGAGCAACTGCAATGGTGAGGGAAGAGTACCAATGAAAAGGTAAGTTTACCAATTTATACAAATTGGTTAAATCAGAGTGGTGAGCAAAAACGAGGAAATTCTGTAAATGAATTTGCATACGTTTTGCAAATATACAAAAGCGAAGGAGAATTTGTATAGGTTTCCTACGAACTTCAGAAGTTCGTAGGAATTCCTACGAACAACTGAAGTTCGTAGGAACCATTTTTACCACAGTAACAATAAACGTTCGTTAAACTTAATTTCCTATATAAGCCCATCAGTTCTCCCTAAAATCCCACCTCCAATATTTCTCTCAATTTTCTTCCACCCCATTCCATTATTTTCCCAAAATATTTTCGGGTGAATCATTTTCTCTCCATACATTTTAATTATCGATCAAAATGTCTTCATCTCAACCCATTAATTCTAGTACTTCTAGAAAACAAAATATGACTCCTATTGAAGATGAAATATTATGTACTATATATGCTAAATATACGAGTCGTGGTATTGAAGGCAACTCAATATCACATGGAACATTTTGGGATTCTGTAATGAATGAATATAACAGCACGCTAGAAATTTATATTCAACGTACGAGGACTATGCTTTCAACACGCTACAATCATATTTCTTCCCGGGTAATGATATACGTTTCAAAACTGTCTCACGAAATAGACAATATAGGAAGCGACAATAACGAGTTCGACTCGGTTACAAAGGCCCGCGAGGCATATCGCGTGGAAACGAGCAAACAATTCATGTTTAATAAATGCTACCAAATTTTGAAAGACTTACCGAAATTTGATTTGAATAACACAGCGTGCAACAACGACAATCCTACGCCTCTAGACTCGGAGGACAGTCCGGGTGTACGTGAAGTACCGTACAGACCCCCAGGCAGGAAGGGGGAGAAACAACATGCCCGTCAACGTGCTCGTTCAGACAGCCTCGATTGTAACACGACGGTCCTTAAACATTGCGAAGAATTCACCGAGATGTTTAAAAGCAAGCAAGAGTGGAAGCAAAGTCGGGCCATGAAATTTGATTCTCCAATGGATGCTTTCATTGAGATAAAAAGAGCTGATCAAATTACAAGAAAACAAGATCAGCTTGTGCGTCTAGGCCGAGAACAGTCGTACATCATGGAGTTGGATATGACCAAAATGAACAAGATGCAACAACAATTCCATGTGAAAAGGTACACCGACCTATCAAATATGGTAGCTGTGACTGAAGCTACGATTGCCACGCTTATGTCAAACACTGCGGGCTCGTCAAATTCTGATTCTGGTATGTCTGGTGCAAACAACGCTGACTAGTATGTTAAAGTGTGGCTTGTTTAGTTTTCCGTTACTTCATAAATGTAATGTCAATTATCGTGTTATAAGAAGTGTGATGTTATTTTAATAAATGTTATTTCAGTTTAAGATGTGTTGCAATTGTTGTATTGTTGTCTACTAAATTGAAGCAGTCGATTCAAAATAATTACACAAGAAATATAACATATATTATATATTTTTGATGCACACCATAAGAACAATGTTAAAAGTGATTGTATAGAGAGAATAGTTATGACTCAAATACACATATACTATCTGATCATTAATCGGCCAACTCATCACCGCTCGTGTTCCAAATATGCTCCACCAAATCATCTCGTAGTTGTTGATGTGTAGTTGCGTCCCTAACATTTGCATCACGCGTTAGGTAATCGTAAAAATTAGTTTGCCCCCGTAGTATTTCAGGTGTGGGATCAGATTGTTCGTATTCATTTTGCCATGGGCAGTCTCTACGTTCATCGTCAATAATCATGTTGTGCATTATAATGCAAGATTTCATTATTATTGCTAAGGATGCCCGATTCCATAATTTGCAAGGTTCACGCACGAAAGCGAATCGAGCTTGTAGTACACCAAAAGCATGTTCGACATCTTTCCTACACGATTCTTGTTTCTTACAAAATAATTTTTGTTTTTGTGATAGGCCAGGTTGGTTCCTAAACGTTTTAACGATGGTTGCGTATGGAGGGTATATGCCATCCACAAGGTAATTCCCCATTTCATATATATTTCCATTAACATTGTAATTAACGGGAGGTGCAGTCCCATTGCGTAATTATCGAAAGACGTTAGAGCGGTGCAAGACGTTTATATCGTTGCAAGATCCAGGAACACCAAAGAACGATTTCCAAATCCATAGGTCGTATGAGGCAACCGCTTCTAGGATTATAGTAGGATGTTCTTTTCGACCACTATATTGAGCATGCCAGGTCGTGGGGCAGTTCTTCCACCGCCAATGTATGAAATCTATACTCCCTAGCATTCCCGAAAATCCTCAACTTGCATTCTGTTCGAGTAACCTGGTGACATCGCCTGTCGTCGGATTTCTCCCATACTCGGGACCGAATACAGCCACAATTGCCTCAGTAAATCTAATAACCATTTCTAATAGAGTTGTTTCACTCATTGCGTACTGCTCAGACCATACGTCATGAGATCCTTCGTTAGCGAGGAGTCATATAGCCCCCATAATTTTTTGATGTGATCTTAAACCTAGCCGACCGCACGCATCGTACTTTTGTACAAAGTAGTTATCGTACTCGCAAATAGAATATAAGATGCGATTGAAAACAAAATACCGCATCTTAAATCTCCTTCGAAAATAATACTCGCTATATACCTTATCTTCACCAAAGTAATCTTCCCATAGTGTTTGGTGTCCCCTTTCTCTCCTTCGATTCACTCGACGTCTAAATTCGAGTTCTTTCCCATCTCGAATTATATTTTGTTCCGCAATCCAACGTGTAATCTCCATGCATATTATCATCTCTTTGTCTGAATCATCTGATAACGTGCCATCATTAAATTGAGCATACTGAAGCATTAGATTTCGTCCCTCATCGCTAGAACTGGAGTAATCCATTATGTATTTTTCTCGAAATAATTAAGAAATGTATAAAGAAGTTATATTACAATATTTCATACATTGTATTTATATTTATAGTTGTATAATCACAGATGTATTATGGAATTAATAAGTGGTATTATAACGTGCTGGTAGTAATTGGTAAGTGTGCCAATCTGATGTACAAAGGTTAACTGTCCTACAAAAAACAATAATTATGAACTTCTGCAGTTACTGTTGTAGGAATTGGTAAGTGTGCCCTTAAAAAATAATCTGATTTACTAGGGTAAGTGTGCCATTGTGACGTAGTAATTGGTAAGTGTGTTGTATGGAAATTGGCATTTACTTTTCACTGTATGGAAATTGACGTATGAATTGGTAAGTTTGTTGCAGTTATATGTAATTATTACTATTTCTATATATTTACTTTTATTTATATTAACTACTACTATATATATTAACTACTACTATATATATTACCTAATTATATTTACTATATAAAATTACTAGTTCTTTTCATATTACTACCGCATAATATATACTACTTCTATATATATTACTAATTCTTTTTATATTAACTACCGCATTTATATGTAATAACTGTATGCAATTTCTTTTATCGTTATATATGTGTTATATAAAATTACTACTTCAGTATAAAATATAAACGTGACTTGTTTTGACTGATTTGTTTACTGATTACAATTACTTTCCTAGGCAACCATGGCAAACAACATAATGCATTCCCATCCCCCATTAACATTGTTGGTAGATGATGTACAAAATCCATGTCCGTTTTGGTTCCTTTGTAATCCGGCAAGTCCTTATCTGATGCATACATTGGATCGTCAAGTTCAGTATTTATCAAATATTTAGCATGCCACCGCTCTAGCCTTTTCTCCATTTGTGCTATTTCGCGTTGCAATAATTGTAAACATTTTTCATTATATTTGTTTGGATCTTTGCAAAATATAGCCGATTTTGCTTGTGGCACGGGTAAATCATGCCAATGGCAGTAGCACTCTAAATCGCAACGCCTATCAAATAACCTCAGCCACTTCAAATGATCATCCCATGGAATATTTCCTTTCGTCGGCGTTAACCATTTCATAACATGACTAACGTCGCCTAAAGAATGTAACGTGCATATAGGAATGTTTTCAAAAAGCATTTTCTCGCCAAACCAGCTACCTCTATGGGGATCTTGATAGATCCCTGGGTTAGTCAACACTCGTTCAACATTACTACGCGTTATCGCTAAATGTTCAACAGCAGCTGATGTTGACGCTTTTGCCTTACCCTTTCTTTTTGTGACGTGATGGTACATACTTGTCCATCCAGTTGAAAGGTAAGCACTTCGCACTCCCTCTTTAGGTGGTGACCAATTATGATATGGAAGCTTCTGCCTGGACAAAGTTTTCTTGGGAACATGGGTTAAGAAGGCTGAATCTTCGTCAGGCATGTACTTATAGTTATGCATTACGAGGTTTATGTACTAAATTATAACTCGATTTGTGGAGGAATACACATCTGAAACAAAGAATATTTATAGGTCATGTAATCAATATAGATTAGTTTGCCATGTAATCAATATAGATTAGGGTGTCATGACATCTTATTTTAATCGGTTATCAGTTAGTGTGCCATGTAATAATTATCATTTCAGTGTGTTATCGATTAATGTGCCATTGATAAGTGTGCCATCGATTAGTGTGCCTTCAATAATTGTGCCAACGGTTTGTGTGCCATCGGTTAGTGTGCCATCAATTTATGTGCCTTCAATAATTCTGCCAACGGTTTGTGTGCCATCAGTTAGTGTGCCATCGATTTGTGTGCCAGCAATATAATAATATGAATACAATAGATTTAAGTTGTCTGTTGCAAATGAATTCATAATAAAAATTTGAATAAAGTACAATAAAATGAATACAATAAGGATGGCCTCTACCCATAGTCATAATCCTGTCACAAATCAATGCTGTAGCTCGGTTGCATTTAATATCCTCCGTATGGTTGAGATGGTTGAGGTACATAAACATCCTCACGGCTGTAGCTCGGACCACTAACGGTAGGACCAGTACCACGCACATTACAGGCGGCAAGTTGTCGCTCGAGTTCCTCAATCCTATCCTCACGCTCTCGAGTCTCAGTAAGGAGTAAATGACGGAGACCACGTATATCATCTGGTGCGTCGATGAATGCATAACGCCATTCTAATTGTGACAACGCATGCGCTGGGGGAGCATTCGTTGGGAACTCAGGTCGCGGCACACTTCTTTCGTATGAAGCACCCTGCGGAAGGCCTACGTCTACTGTCCAACTTTGCCTGGGCGCATGTGTTTGTGTAGGGCCAGCCGATGCAAACTGTGTATGATACTCAGAAGGCTGGTTAATTGGAGCTGGCGCCCTTGGGATGCGCAATGTTGATGGTGCCACTGTCCCAACCCCAATCAAATCAACGTTAACATAACGTGCCCTCGCCGGAAGTAAGGGCCCCTGCGAAACTGCTTTCCAGTATATATCATACTCTTCTTGGGTCACAACTGATGTATGCGCATTTGCAAGAGGCCAATTCTGAGCAAGGGCGGCTTGGTATTCGAATTGTGGGACTGAGCTCAAATTTCGGGGAGGGTTGTCTGCTATACAAATTTGGCCTGTCAACTGTCGAAATGCCCGGTCACCCAAGTACCAAAATCCTTTAAATAATGGATCCCAAAAAATTATACGCAGCCCAGATAAATGATATGCGTATGTAATGAAATCGTTATGTCGGTACATCGATGTCTCGTATGGTTGCCATATGATTGATTCAGGGGACCGCATCTCAAGTTGATGTTGGCTGCCCGATATATTAAACCGTTGCGCGCCCTTTGCCCGGCTCCTGTTCGACTTTGACCAATGAAATATTCGAGGCCATACATCTACGGTCTGATCCACGATAATCGGACACGCGATCGCCATATACTCATGATGTAAGTACTGCAAAATATTTAGATAAATTAAATTGATTAGAATACATGTACATTAATTGTAACTAAATATATAATGCATAAACATTAAAATAATATTGTTATAAATTGTACCTCTATTAATTGCCACATATACTCGACACTAGTTAACGACCGTCTGCTCGCTTTGTCCATTGACCATATTGTACGGGCATAAATTGCCGAACCCCAATCGTAGGTGCCAATCGCCGCAACATCCTCCAAATAATGTAAAAACCCGAGGTCCGTCGTGGAATTGGCATTTGGAAAGAATAGACTCCCAATTACATAAAACCAAAATGCTCGAGCTATGACTGGCATCATGTAATCGGGAAGGTCCAATTGATTCACAAAATTGACAATGTATTTCTTAAGGTCGGCAACCGGGATTCCCGCACCTGAAAATCGTTCTATATGAATTTGGGGGGAAAATTCGTTCACGGTATTTTGAAAATTTGTGTATTTTTCTATAGGCAAATTTAGAATGGGTAGCCCTTGCCCAATCGGGATACCTGTACAAAAATTAACAATACACATCATATATAAAAATAATAAGAAAATTAATTGTACACATTGAAATTATTTAGATTGAACATAAATAAAATTAAATAAGGGATTTAATACGAATTAAATAATACCTGAAAGCATCGTGAAGTCCATAGGCGTGAACGCAATTTCAACAAATGGCAGTTGGAATGTATGCGTCGTGTCCCACCAACGTTCGATCATCGCTGTCACAATGCACTGGTCGGAATTCGGCATCACCCTTGAAAATAAATTGGACATTAAACCGGCACCATCGATAAATTCTTTTATCATCGGTTTATTATCTCCGATCAATTTATATAGTTTCATTGGCCCCGCCCAATTACCCCGAAATTCATATTTATTACCATTTATAATAGGCGTCTGTCCGTCTGACGCGTGTGTATCACCATCGAAAATACGGGCATAATGCTTGTAGACGAGATCAACAGATTCACTTGCCGGAGGTTGAGTAGGATTGGCCGTTGATGTGGATTCGTGCTTCTTTCGCTTACCGATATTTAAATATTTTTTCCATTTTTTTCCACCATAATATTTAAATAAAAAAATTGTGCTATTTGGCTGTTGAATTATGGAATAAAATCTATTTGGGAACAAGAAAGAAGAAGTTAGATAGAGTACAGAGGAAGTAGTAGGAGTAGGGAGGTGGTAGAGGAAGCAGAAGGCTTATTGTTTATGGAGTACAGAGGTGGTAGAGGAAGCAGTAGAGGAACAAAGGTGGTAGAGGAAGCAGTAGAGGATTAGAGAGGTGGGCTGGTTATTTATGGACAATTAACTAGCCGTTACTATCCGTTAGAGAGACGTTAGAGTTTCCTACGAACTTCTGAAGTTCGTAGTAATTCCTACGAACTTCTAAAGTTCGTAGGAACTCCTACAAACAAAAGAAGTTCGTATCAATTCCTACGAACTTTAGAAGTTCATAGGAAGCTCCACTAGTACAACGCAACCACGCTGGCGAAAGGTAAAACTAACATCTGTATGGTATTATGCCTTTCGTGGAGGCTTCACCATTGTAGTTGCTCTTAGTATTTGATTACGTAAGTAACTTTTGAGAACATAAAATATCTGATCGTGAAAAGTCATTTTGGAATCGAAACTACCAAAAATGAAAAGTTTAGGCAGGCAAAGTCAATATCAAATAATTAAGGGTAGCCAATCACCAAATGACCTTATTTTAAAACTAATATAATATAAAAATCCAAAAAAATTTAAATCTAGCTAATGCTCAAATCAAATACGTTGTAATTTGTTATAGAACATAATATATGTTTTTCCAATTTACGTTTCAAATTTTTTTTTTATTACATAACGTGAAGTGAACGGCGTTATACAATCCAAAGACTAGGCCTTTTCTTCCTTATTTTTGTCATTAAATTTTCTCAGCATTCCAAACACACTTTGTTAATTTTAGTAAAATTTATGTTTTTGTCTCCTAGATTTGTTCGTATAGTCTTGTCCGGTCTTAATTACTGTAATCACGTCACTAAGACAATCAACACTTGAAACCCATAGTACAAACATATGCCAATCTCAGTTTATATCTGATTTTAATCACATGATCATGTAAGTTATACCATCACAGTTATATGGATCAATAACCAGAATATAGGAGTGAAAAAATACCATGTGAAATCATATATCAATACAACATAAATAGCATGTTCAATGTTAACATAGAGTGAGAGAATACGAAGTGTCATTTAAAATTAATAGATTACAGATTAAAAAATAGTTCTCTAATACAACCATCTATAATGAATGCGAAAGTAATATGATATAATTTAATATTCATAATGTGAAGAAGATCCTCTAAATATGGAGGTTCTTTTGTACGTTGTAAAGAACAAAAGTAACCAATCAAAATATTTTTCTTTTCACTTTATCATTTTCTCTCTCTCTCTCTCTCCTCCCATATTTTACAAGACAAATTAATTATGTACATGTGTCACTCAAATTTATTTTTAGACATTTAAATTGAAGATGATTTTTAATTTACAATGTCTATATAAAAAAATTTATGCTACATAAAATACACATTATCTAATTTTTATAACCACATAAAAATTAATTCACATGAGAAGTATGAATTGATGGCTACATCTTAATGCCTTAAAATGCCATCATGTGGTGACAAAATCCAAAGCCACACACATGACCATTGTTTTAAAAAATTCTCCCAGGAGCCGTTTAGGCATGCCTAAGCTTGAGGCTTGGAAAAAACGCTCCGCCTTAAGCTTTTGACGCCTTATGCTTGGTAAAACTCTTAAGGCGCACTTTTTCTTTAAAAACAACAATGCTTTAGTGAAACAATATCGTCTTTTAAAGATTTTTTTACAAATCGGACCATTATCGCATCCAAAATAATCAAATAGTATTTTAATTTACAAATATTCAGACATATTTTTATGATATGTATAATTTTAGTATTTTAATAGCGTTATTATGGTTAAAAAATATTTAAAAAGCCTAAACGCATTTTCACTTCTTTTTACGCCTAAGCCCGCCTAAACTTCTAAGGCTTGGCCTCCACGCCTCGATCACTCCCCGCGTTTTTTAGAACCTTGCACATGACTCATACATAATACGTCCACAACAAGATTTAACAATAATAAATATAAAAAACTGTTTCAATAGGAACCCAATATAATAGGGACTATTTTATACATTATAAAAGTACAATAATATTTAAAGTTATTCCCAAAAAAAATAATCCCACATTATTAAGTGGGATGATTTTATTCGAGAACTATGAGGAAAAGAGGTTTACTCAAAAAAAAATATTGGACCTACAGTAATTTTCCATCTAATAACACCATATATGGGGGTTGATAAACTAATCATATTTCACTTCACATATCTTACGCATCAAATACGGACTAGAAGTATCAAACATGAAAGTTAAAAAAATAAAATACATGTATATTCATATGCTTTCAATATTTTTATTGTTTAAAATTTCTTGATCAAAACATTCTTTTCAATTTTATCCCAAAGTTCTCCAGAAATGTTCATTGATTAAGATCGCCATTTTGGATCATTCATATTATTGCTTTGAGGACGCCACTTAATGCAAACCCCCAACTTGTGACTACATTTCATATTAGTGCATCGATGAGAGAGAATTTACAAAACCAGCTTGAGAATTTATTTTGCGTTTGGGGGTAGTGGGACTTGTCTTTGTTGGATAAATTTTAATATAATATGTTATTTTTATTATATTAATTGATGTTTTATTTTAAACATTAGTTTTTAATATATTATTATATTATTTGGTGTTTTATTTTAAACGTGGTTTGGGTTTTAATTTTTAGAAGGAAGAAATATGAGCAAATGGGTATGAAAGATAAGGAAGTGCTCAAAATTCCTTATTGTTCCACATTGAAAGAGTATCTCAAAAAACAGTGGTATATCAACTAAAGGACAACTAAACTTCTAGTTGACAAGTCAAATAAGGGGCAATGATCACACGCATCGCGGTGGTGCTTAAGCACCACCAATCGCGACACGCGGCCTGCAAAAGTGCGATTGGACGACTTAGGGTGCATTGCGCGCTTTGCCGCGCACTTGACATTTTCAGATTACAAATTCAGAGTGTTCTCGGTTTGATCAAACAGTACATAGTTTGAATCAAACAACTGTTCATACACTGCACTGTATCGTGAATGCAGATTCTATCAAGCCTATAGTGTACTCGCGGTTCTGTCTCAACCGGATTGGAATAAATTTTGCCTAAAAGAAAGCGTTCCCAGAACGTGCCTTGCAGAAATTAATTAATATATTTCGTTCTTTCCATTATAAAAATCCAATAGTTTTAAGCAAAAATATTCTTATTACTCCACTCAAATGGAAGGAACAGTGGCACAATCTATCTAAGTCATGACTCAAGACTTAATCAGACTCGACCGTTTTGATGGCGAAAATTTCACCCGTTGGCAAGAGAAAGTTATGTTCTTCCTCACATCACTAAACTAGCATACATTCTAGATGACAACCTTGAGCGAATTCCCAGGCCCACACCCGAAGACACCGAAGAAATAAAGTAAGAACGTGTGAAGAGGAAAGAAGGCGAATTTATGTGTCGGGGACACATCATCAATGCTTTGTCTCAAACTGTTTATAGCGCCCATTGAATGATTCCGACGACAAAGGAATTACGGAAGGCTTTGGAGACAAAGTATCCAAACGAGGAAGCGAGCAACCGTAAGTTTCTGATTTCAAACTATATGAATTTTAGAATGAGTGATGATAAATCTGTCGTTGCACAAGCACATGAAATCCAATAGATTGTTGGTGACCTTAAAGCCGCTAGAATTAATCTTCAAGATGAATTTCAAGTAGGGGTGATTGTTTCAAAACTTCCATCATCTTGGAATGACTTTAAGAAGAAAATTAATCATGATGAAAAGACTTATACAATGGAATACCTTCTTCGTCACCTTTGTATTGAAGATGATACTCGTATTCGAGAAAAGAAGGATGAACAAGGTGAAGGTCATTCAAAAGCCAATATGGTTGAGGATAAAAAAAATCCAAGATTATCAAAGACTCAAAATTTAAAGCAAAGAATGATTCAAAATTCAAGAACCAAGAACCAAGGTGTAAATAAGAAAAAGAAGGAAAAATGTTTCTTCTGTGACAAATCGGGTCATTATTCTCGAGAATGTCGTCTTAAAAAGAAGGAATTAAAGGAAAAATAAGGGTCGAAGGAAATCAACAATATTGAAGATAATATTGCTACTGTATGAAAAGCAAATTCAATTGAAATTAAAGTGGATGGTGGCTGGATACCGGCGCAACGGTCCACATATGCAAAGAACGCTCTTCATTCAAAACATATCAAGAAATTGATGGAAAAGAAGTGAAGATTGCAAATAATCTTCGCACCAATGTAGTTGGGAAAGGCACAGTGGAATTGAAATTAACTTCTGGAAAGACTTTTACTCTAATTGATGTACTTCATGCACCTGATATGTGTAAAAATCTTGTGTCTGGGGACCTTCTCAATAAGAGAGGTTTCAAACTTGTGTATGAGTCCGATAAATTTGTCTTATCCAAGAATGGCCAATTTATTGGCAAAGGATACTCTTGTAACGGCATGATCAAAATTCATGTAATCAATGATATTAGTTTTGCTTATATGGTTGAGTCTATTTCTTTATGGCATAGTAGATTAGGTCATGTGAATTACAAAAGTATAAAAAAATATGACTAATCTCGGCTTATTCTCGGATTGTAAATTTGATAACCTTTCTAAATGTGAAATTTGTGCTCAATCGAAGATAACTAGAAAGTCATTCAAATCTGTTGAGAGGATATCCGAAATGCTTGATCTTATTCATAGTGATGTATGTTATATGAAGAGTAATATGAATCATGGTGGAAATAAATATTTCTTAACTTTCATTGATGATTACTCTAAGTATGCATATACATATTTACTTGAAAGTAAAGATGAAGTTTTCGAGAAATTTGTAATTTTTAAAGTAGAAGTTGAAACTCAATAAAATCGAAAAATTAAAGTCCTACGATCCGATAGGGGTGGTGAATATTACCCGAGTGAGTTTATACAATTTTGTAATACTCATGGGATAATCCATCAAGTTACAGCGCCTTATACGACACAAAAAAATGAAACGGCGGAAAGGAAAAATAGGACTTTAGTTGAAATGATAAATGTAATGTTAATCAGTTCTAGTTTATCATTGTCAATGTGGGGAGAAGAGGTTTTATCCGCATGTTATATTTTAAATAGAGTTCCATTGAAAAATAAGGATATTACACCATACGGAATATGGTTTAATCGTAAGCCTAATCTTAGACGTCTTAAAGTTTGGGGATGTCTTGCTTATATAAGAAAACCCGAACCTAAAAGACCTAAACTAGGAAATAGGACTTATAAATGTGTTTTTATTGGATACTCTAGTAGCAATACGACTTATAGATTTTTAAATCTTGAAACTCAAGAAATCATTGAGTCGGTAGATGTGCAATTCTTTGAACATCTAACAAAGTTTAGTACTTTGAATCAAGGTTTAGAAAATAATAATTCGACTGTTGACTCCTCAAATTTAGAAGAAAATTCATAACCAATATCTTCTTCGGAAACAACGAATGACGTTGAACCGCGAAGGAGTAAAAGACAAAGAACTGAAAAAACATTTGGGCCTGACTTTGTAATTTATTTAGTTGAAGGTGAGTTAAATGAGACTAAAAACAAAACTAAATTTGTTCTTAATGTAGAAGATGAACCGATAACATTTCATGAAGCGGTAACATTTAGGTATATTGTCTTTTGGAAAGAAGCAATAAATGATGAAATGAACTCAATTTTGAAATCAAACTTGGTTTATTTCCGATCTTCCCCCCGGGGCTAAACCTATTGGGTGCAAATAGATATTTAAAATAAAAATAAATCCGGATGGTTCTATAAATAAATTTAAGGCAAGACTAGTTACTAAAGGTTATAAGCAAAAACATATAATTGATTACTTTGATACATATGCTCTTGTTGCTCGAATCACTTCCATTAGGATATTAATATCTCTTGCTTCTATTCATAATTTAGTTATTCATCAAATGGATGTTAAAACTGTATTTTTAAATGGTGATTTAGAAGAAGAGATTTACATGGAACAACTCGAAGTTTTTTTTTGCCTGGCCAAGAAAAGAAAGTGTGTAAACTGGTTAAATCTCTTTATGGACTTAAACAATCTCCTATGCAATGGCATGAGAAGTTTAATAATATTGTTATATCCCATGGATAAAAAGTTGATGATGTCGATAAATGTATATATAGTAAATTTGAAAATTGTTGTTATTATTTGCTTATATGTGGATGACATGTTAATATTTGGGTCTAATCTCAAATATGTTGAAGAAACCAAAAGGTTTATTTCATCAAAATTTTATATGAAAGATCTTGGAGAAGCTGATGTGACTTTAGGAATCTAAATTGTGAGAAAGGATAATTCTTTAGTGTTATCTCAATCTCATTATACAGAAAAAGTTCTTAAAAGATATAATCATTTTGAACTTAAGCCAGTTGCTATACCAGTGGATCCTAGTATCAAATTAATGAAAAATACTGGGCGTGTTATGGACCAACTTAAATATGCTAGTATTATTGGGAGTCTAATGTATGTCATGCATTGCACTAGACCAGACATTGCTTATGCAGTGAGTGTATTGTGTAGATTTACAAGTAATCCAGGACAAGATCACTGGAATGCAATTTCTAGGGTGCTTAGATACCTGAAGAGGACATTGGATTATGTCTTACATTATGTAGGATACCCATCTATTTTTAGAAGGATATAGTGATTCAAGTTGGAATAATATTGAATCAAATCCAAGTCAACTACTGATTGGATTTTTGCGCTAGGAGGATCAGCTATCTCTTAGGGATCCAAGAAACAAACATATGTGTCAGATTTAACGATACAATCTGAATTTATAGCCCTAGCAGATGCATGTAAATAAGCAGAATGACTTAGAAATGTGTTGTATGATATTCCTTTATGGAAAAAGCCATCGCCTTCTATTATGATAAGTTGTGATAAACAAGCCACAATTTATAAAGTTTCGAACAAAACTTACAATGAAAAATCTAGACACATTAGTCTAAGGCATCAAATTATAAGAAAATTACTCAAGGAAGGAGTAATTACAGTCGACTATGTTAAAACGAACAAGAATTTAGCAGATCCTCTGACTAAAGGTCTTGTTAGCGAGATGATATATATCACCTCAAAAGGAATGGGACTAAGGTCTATTAAATAACACAACTATATTTAATGGGAACCCAACTCATATCTTGAAAATATAAATAGAGTTCAATGTGGTACAAACAAGTTTTATTATAGTTATGGAACACTAGGAATTTTATACAAAAGTTCCGTTCCTATGTGCCTAGTGTTGGTTTTTTGTATGTTAGAGGATTAAGGTTACTTCTTAATAAATCATATAAGTGTGACTCGAAGAATCACTAAAGTTGATTTACCTATACGAGTGTTGAAAGTTTGTCCGCTTTCTATGGAATCAAGACCGATCTTAAAGCACTCGTGAATTCGGGATTAGTACAAGGCCATAAAAGTGCATGCTAGAAGAACACTTATAAACTCAGAAATCGGTATGTGTGATAGTTCCGGCTCGTCTCAAAAGGTCCTTCGTTCAAGATACGTTCACCACAGCACCTTGATGAAGCTTTGAATTATTTACACTAGATCGAAGTTCAAGTCCGAAAGACACTTCTCATTTATGTACTAGATTTTAGCGATAGTGCCAAAAGTAATTTATTATCCTTTTGTTTTGCTCTCTTGTGTATATTGAAATTGATGGGGGAATGTTGGATAAATTTCAATATAATATAATATTTTTATTATATTAATTGATGTTTTATTTTAAACATTAGTTGTTAATATATTATAATATTATTTGGTGTTTTATTTTAAACATAGTTTAGGTTTTAATTTTTAGAAGGAAGAAACATGAGCAAATAGGTGTGAATGATATGGGAGTCCTTAAAATCCCTTATTGTCCCAAATTGGAAGAGTACCTAAAAAAGTATTGGTATATCAACTAAAGGATAACTAAACTTCTAGTTAACAAGTCAAATAAGGGGCAATGATTCCACGCATCGCGTTGGTGCCTAAGCACCACCAATCGCGACACTCGACACGCGTAAGCGCGACACATGGCACGCGAAAGTGCGATTGGGCAACTTAGGGTGCATTACGCGCATTGACGCGCACTTGGCACTTCGCACGTACGTATCGTCGATTGGAGTATGGGAACCTAAAGTTTTGATGAGGTAAAACAGATCAATGGTTGTGATTAAATGATTCGATCAAAGGGTTTAAAATCCTAAATGACTTGATCTGAACCGTTAGATCGAAGTTGTTCCAAACAGGCATGATCCAACGGCTACTGAGTCGCTACATGAAGAGCTGTGGCTGTTGAAGAACAGTCACAGAAATGGCTATAAAAAGAGTTACAAGCCTCTGTTTTGGACACTGAAAATTGCTTATTTCTCCTCTCTTCGTCCTCTACATTTTGGCATTATCAGATTACAAATTCGAAGTGTTCTCAGTTTTATCAAATAGCACATAGTTTGAATTAAACAACTATTCATACACTGCATTGTATCCTGAAGACAGATTCTATAAAGCTCATAGTGTAATCGCGGTACTGTCTCAACCGGATTGGGAGAAATTTTGCCTAAAATAAAGTGTTCCCAGAATGTGCCGTACATAAATTAATTAATATATTTCGTTCTTTCCATTATAAAACTCTAACAGTCTTTAGTGCCGAAAGTAAATTTCAAGGAATCGAATCAGTCTATAGATGAGTGAGAATTTAGAAAACAAACTTAAGAACTATTTTGGGCTTGATATTCTCTCTAGTTTTGAAAGTAGAATTTTTGGAACGAAATCAGTGCATGGAGGTGGGATCATTTAGGGGAAAAAAAGTTCAGAAATAGTATTGGGCTCTTTTTTTTTTAACAAAGGAAAACACTAGATTGTATCATCACGGGATTACAAAGCATTGGTTTATTCATATATCTACTACACAAAGTGCCTATAGTATCATTTGCCAATAAACTAAGGCGGTTTACATAAAACTACATTCATATATCTATACTATTGGGCTCTTTCTGTATATGGGTATATGGATATTTATTGTTCTCTAAGGAGGGGTTGAGTTATGTGGTTAACAGTAAGATTATCACTTCTTCATTTGTGCGATAGACCTTCAAGTGTAATGATATTTTCGAATACATTTTGTAATGATGACTAGCATGCAGGCCACGCGATACGTAAGCGAATTTAATTAAACTGATTGTTTTATTGTTGTAGTCAATTTCACACAATATATAATCTACAAATGAAAGAATATTCGATTTTAAATTAATATCAGAAGTCATATAAATGGCATTCAATAAGTGTGACCGATGTTTTTTAATTTTGAGAATACATTATAACTTAATTTTCATTCAGTTTTATGATTACTAAACAAAGAAAACAATTATTTTAAATCATTCAATTGGTTTAATATAATAATTAAAACTATAGATCCTTTCTAGAAACTAAAATTATGAGATAAAATTTATTAATTAGGTATTTTGAAATAGGGGCATATACCAAATAGTCCCTTGAACTTTTTCTAATACATGTATAGTCCAAACCTTTTTATTTTGCACCAAAAAGTCCTTCACCATGCCGAAAAGGCTTTACCATGCCGCTGGCACGGACCTTTAAAGATAAGAGAATAAATGCCTTTTTGGTACAAAATAAAAGGCTTGGACTAAATGTTTATTAAAAAATGTTCGAGGAACTTTTTGGTATTTGATCCTTTTAAATATGTGAAGAACATCAAGTTTTGATATTGAAATCTTAAAATCGAAATGAATAGGTCAAACAATCTTTAAAAGAACTTAGTGTGAGATCGAAATCAAACCTAATTTATGAAAAGTTGGAAAGATAATATAAACATAATATGGGAAGTGCAAGTGAATTAAATAGTAGGAGTATTTTTAAATTAAAATATTTTTATTAACCAGCAAATCAAAAAGGGCATATATTGTTGACTCGGTGTGTCAAATATTTTTGTTATTGAACTTATAAATCATGAAAGCAAGATTAAGAAAATAAAAAATACATCTATATAATAGCAATTCAAAAGAATCGGGAATTTTTTTATAAGCTAATAAAAATAAATAATTGGAACCTGACAACTATATTAACCTTGTCCTTACATCCGAATAGCAACAATTCAAAAGAATATGAAAATTTTCACAAACTAATAAAGAAAGTAATTTGAACCTGGTAAATATACTAAACTTGTCCTTATATTTTAAAGTATAAAAATTTAGATGGCTTTTGTGTTCCGAAAATCTTAGATGCAGTAGATGACAGGAGATGCCATATATAATCTACATCTCCTCCGCCAAATGTTGTATGATTTGAGAAGGTAATAAAAAAATACATAAAGGTTATCTACATACCCAAAGTTCTTGACCTTTAAGAACTTTTTATTAGTTCCTCACAAAACATCGATCCAATAAAGAAGATGATTCGAGCTCAGCAATCAAGGAAATTATATTATCTTTGACATGTACATATCTGTTTATATACGTGAGTTTGTAATTACTAAATGGTGATAACTGTTCATATACAAATCTTAAATTTAAAAACTATCACGAAGTTTAAAGATTAAAAAGTGTGAAGGGGTGGATTATTTTTCCCTTTCATTAAAGTCTTTACAATAAAATTTTTTTTTGCCTGGAGCTTTTTTTTTCTTTTCAAAATTCAAAGTTGAAAGAGTATGTTCTAAGAAATAATTGTATTGTTATAAAACTCAACGTTCCTCAGTCTAAGCAGTTCGTATATTATATTTATATACTCCCCAGTTATGATATATTTATAAAATACAATGTCTATAGAAAATAAAATTATGAAAGCAATAGATGCATTAAACACTTATATATTTTAAAAAAGAAATAGATAAAAAGTATTACAATTTATTTCATCTAATTGACAATACTAATACATACCTGCAAATATCTCACAATTGATATAGAAAGTCAAAAGAGTATTAGAAAATATATATATCTATATATATATATATATATATATATATATGCTAGCAATATTAGGCCTTTAGTTATATTTTCCATAAGAGTGGTAAATGATTAAGGAAGCCCATGAACAGCTGAAAAGTAGGTAAGACAAATGAATAGTCTAATTGGGTTCGGGGGTTTGAATTTGTGGCAATTAAAGAGGCACAAAGTAGAGAAATAAAGAAACAAATAGAATTATTAAATGATATTGCTACGTGGTAATGACTTTGTGTGTTTTTTGTAAACAACACTTTTCTCAGATTTAAATTCTTTTTTCATATGACTTGCACCTTAAAATTTGTTATTTACAATTCAAGTAATTACTACTAATGACATTCGTATAAAAAAATTAATCAAAGATATTGAAAATGTAATGATCTCCGAAAAGGGTAGTAGCCATAATTGGCTTCATAGGTAAGGAGAAGTAAAAAAAGGCTAGAGTATGGAAGAACAACTGAACATGAAAATAAAGGAGATGTCAGGGCTTGTGACTCTATTAATTTCCTAAATTTTAATATTACCGCATTAAAGGTATAATAAGGATTTGTATATCCCATCATCACACATATTTTTTTTTATGTTTGTGTGTGTGATAGATACAATATGTACAAATGCCCATGTTTTTTTTTTCTTATTACTTTTTCTTTCCATTCATATTTCTTTTAATAATTCAGTGTATTGAGCATTTAAGTTATCTATAATATTGGGTTAAATCGTTGTGGAAAGAGTTTAGATTGATGTGGTTGAATTATCTTACGCATGTATACAATAGGGTTAAATCGTTGTGGAAAGAGTTTAGATTGAGGTGGTTGAATTATCTTAAGCCTGATATACAGAGAGATAACATTTCTATGGATGAAGAAGAGCTCATTAACTGAATGCATAAACTTCTTTGCACTAAGTATATAATGTCAGTGAATCCTATTTATCATTCTTTTACTCAATAACTTCATACATTTTTTTATTACAATAATTTTAATGATGTGTAAAAATGATTTTTCAATGTAATGCACTTTGTCATAGAAAATAAAATTTGGATCCTTCTTGGATTACATTTCCTTAAAAATGGTCAACACACTGAAGTATTAAAAGAAATACAAGAGAAAGAAGAAGTAATAAGAAAAAAAACATGGGCATTTGCACATATTGTATCTATCACACACATGAACACAGAAAAAGTAAAATATAGAGAAAGAAAAAACAAATACAATTAAAATGTAATTACTAGCTTTAAGGGGGGCATCTCTCCATTTGTCAGCTTGTGACATCGTTTTGTAAAAGGATCAAAATATATAAAAAAAACTATCTGGTTTTGAATTTTAAAAACAACTCTTCTCATTATATTAGAACGACGTATTTAAACGTATATCTAAATTATAAGATTTGGATTTGGGTTTGCTTTCTTAGATTGAGAGACTTTTAGTGGAGTAGGAAGAAATATGAATTCTTTAAGAGATGATATGCTAGTTGATGATATACCCATTGAATTGAATGCTAGAGATTCCATGGTTATAATGGTTCAAAAGGGAAGGGGTACTCCTCACACATATGACATTATGAGTAATAATGAGGAATGTAGAACCGAAGAAGTCTTCAAATCGGATGAAAATGTTCCAGATTATTCTAGACTTTTGAAAGAGGCGCAATGCGATTTGTATGAAAATTGTCCAGAGGGGGTTACGGAATTGTCATTTGTTGTTGAAGTCTTGCACATGAAGCAACTTCATGGATAGACAAATTGTTCTTTCATTAAGTTGTTGGGTTTTTTAGGGAGGGTATTTTCGAGTGATAGAATTGCGAAGTCTTACTACCAAGCCAATAAGCTAACAAAGCACTTGGGATTCAAGTACGAGACATGGGATGTGTGCCCAAACAATTATATGTTGTTTCATAATCAAGCTGAGAATCATGAAAAATGTGACATATGTGGATCTTCTTGATATAAAGATGATGATTCAAGTGTGGGTGTCCAAGGCCCAAAGGTAACCTTAAAGAAAGTAAGGTGTTTCCCTTTAAAACCTAGATTGTAGAAATTATTTTGGTCATCCCATTCAGCTCCTCTAATGAAATGGCATGCCGAGGAACGGATTGACGATGGTGTCTTGAGGCATCTAGAAGACTCTCGTGCTTGGAAAACATTTGATGAGCAAAACCCATATTTTGTGAGAGACAGACGTAATGTTAGACTTGGGTTAACTTCTGATGGATTTAATCCATTTGGTAATATCAGCATTAAGCACGGTACATGGCCTATTATCCTCATTATTTACAATTTAGCTCTGTGGTTGTGCATGAAGCAACTTAATTTTATTTAGTTTATACTTATAGATGGACCAAATGGGCCCGGAGATAAGATCAATGTATTTTTACAACCATGGATTAATGAGTTTATTGAGCTATGGAATGATGGTATACGCACTTACGATGCATCTACTAAGGAGTTCTTTTAGTTGCATGCATCTTTCATGTGGACTATTAATGAATTCCCCGCATATGCCATGTTATCAGGTTGGAGCACAAAAGGTATATTTGCTTGTCCTTATTGTAACGAAGACCATCGAGAAATAAGATTAAATCATGGTAAGAAGTTTTGTTATTGGGGTTATCGTCGATTCTTAGACCCCCACATAGGTTTCGTAGGAAGAAGACGCCATTTAAAGGGAGGGTAGAATTACGACCGGCCCCATTAAAGCATTTGCCAAAAAATGAAAATCTCTTGATTCGCAGTGTGAAAGAGCCCAAATCATACTGCCATTGTTGTCTCTTAGAATAGCACCCATCCTTATAATACCATTGCTATCAATCCAACCTTTAGAGTTTATTTTGAAGCTACCAGCTGGAGGTTTATGCCATCGAGCTACTTGAACTGGTAAATGTTACACTACTGGTTTCTTGAGATTGAAAGTGAAGAGAATGTCTAGAGTAACATCATTAGCAACACCTTTAAAGAAATAAAACTGAGCCACATCAGAAATTCTGTTAATAACATTGGAAATAATATTATTAGAAAGAATCTTTTGACCCTCAAAATGAGCCTTATTTCTACTGAGCCAAATCTCCCATAATATAGTAACTAGAATGACTTTGAAAAGCCAGTTGGATAGCTGAGATGAACTTGATTGCAACCACCAATACATCACGATACCATGAATGGAATTAAAATTAGAGAGACGGTCTATTAAATTGTCAAAGAAGATCCACACTTTCTTAGCTATAGGGCCTTGAATGAAAAGATGTTACACTGTCTCTGTAGCATCTTTACAGCAGTTATTCACATCATATGTGCATACTACAACAGTTATTCACATCATATGTGCATACTACAACATTTATTAACATTATATAAGGCGTTGAATGGTGTAATATGCATACTAGAGGCTAGATATGTTGTATATATGCAGCATATGTGCATACTACAGCTTCATATATGCATATATGCATATATAGCAACAACATATATGCATATATGTGGAAGAAAATAGGACAAGGTCTTCTCACATTCGTCGTGATGAAACCACTGAACCTGTTCTGATCAAATCCATGACAAGGCGATGCTTTAAACCATTTTGTATCCGATCTGATTAAGTTGTTTTGATTTCACTCTACTTCATACAATCCATCGTCTATTTTGATTTCACTCTACTTATTATAATTGTTTATGTTCTTGTCTTATTACACCTATTATGTACATATGTATATCCATGACAACGAAGCGTCGACATTGATTGAATATGTGTGATCCATAGCCGAGGAAAGACAAACACTCACAACCCCAATGGAAGACGATTTAGAGAGGTATGAATCAATAACCCAATTACAAATTCATATTTGTTTCATGTAGAATTAATGTGATTTCTCCTCTCTCAATTTTATTATTGCGTAATTCAATTGATTATTTATGTTATATGTACGTATACAGATCCATGGTAGGAAAGCGTCGGCATCATTTTAATATGTGCGATATCATTACTGAGGAAAGATCACTTGAGAAACAACCATTCACAACACCAGTGGAAGACGATTTAGAGACTCATATATTGATATCCCACCCGAGTGAGGTGTTGTAACCCCAACAAATGACCCTAGTGGCACCCTAGTCAGGCACGTCACATCGCAACTCAAGGGTTAATGTTTCTTTATTTCAGAGCCCTACATGCCAACAAACCCAATATATCGAACAAATTAATGATCTACGAGAAAATGTTGATCCTTCTTATAATGACTCAACTTTAGATGTTGAGGAGCCCGCAGGTATATCACATGTTAACAATGCACTTTTTTTTATCACACTCGTTTGATATTATATTTCACATAATAATAGTTTATCGAGTACCGCGACTAATGAAAAAAAGTTAGAAAAGCATCCAGGACTTGGATTGAATGGAATAATAATTATAAAAAGAAGATACTAGAATGGAATGAGATTTTTCAGCCAGTTTGTAGGCTTGAATGCAAATTGATGTCGCAATTAGGCTACTATGCTAGGAGTGAAAATTTGTTTTCATTGATAATGTTATACTTGACCGAGGCGAAAAAGGCCACTCTTGAGGGTATTTGGAATAAAGTGAAGGTAGTTCATTAATTCAATTTGATTTATTTATTTCGTTATATATGATTTTGTTAAATTTTTAACCAATTTATTAATTCAATTTAATTTATTTGTTTCGTTGTAAATTTTAAGGAAAACACAAATGCGCCAGAAGGTTTTAAACCAATTTGCTTTGCAAGGAAGGGAGCTGCTTGGAGGAAATTGAAGGACCGATTGAAGATATATCACTATCAAAAGTTTCAATCTGATGAAGAGCGGTTGAAAAATATGCGCCGCCCGAGTCGATATAGTTCAATGGCATAATTTAGTGAAGTATTAGGGTCTAAAGAAGATAATTATATCATAACTCATTAAGTTTAAGATGAGTCTATTTACATCTACTTCATTAGTAACATCAAATTTATTAATTTCTCAACTTTTTTTATAGGATATAGCGAAGCAAAACTCGAAGAACTGTGAAGGTGAATGTGCTTACTCAAGGACTGGGCGAAAGCCACATGCAAAAATTACCAAGGAGGTTAGAATTTTTGTATTATAAACACTTATAATTATTAGTTTAATAAATATTAATATATAAATTATTTTTGTTAGAGGGTAGAGGCAGAAGATCCTGTTGAATAAATGAGCATATGGCAAGCAGGTTCCAGTAGTTTGAGATAAACTAATAGTATTGTATCACATCCGTTCTGATAGGATGCCGACTCCTAATCTAGGTTGTGACCATTTCAATAATGTTAAAATCAAAATCTTAATATCCTAGTGATCAACCTGAAGTTGACTCATCGAAATTTCTACGAAGATCTATTGACAGGCATGTCTATAACATATTTAAACCAAATATAAAGCATTCTCGTAATCATGATTATTATTTTAATATGAACTTACACACCATTACCAAAATGTAGCAGTCATACATCATTTTAAGAATAAAACCCCAACAATCTCCCAATTCGTCTTGAAGCCATGTATCAAATTCCCAACCCATCTACACAGAAGTTTGTTGCCTATCGTAGAAGGATTAATCGGGTGTTATTCGATGCAATCTTATGATGAACTGATCATATTCTTGTTCAATTTCTCAAATTAGTTGAATCCTATGCTCAATATGCTTAACCTTTTTATTGGTTACGGTTTCTATCGAACTTGTAATCATACCTCTACAAAAACTAAAAGTTTAATAACTAATTACACTTGAAAGTAACCTCACCCAATTGAATTAGTAAGTAATCGAACCATATAGCCTATTTAGTTATCTCCGAAGTGACAACAACTTTAGCCTCCTCGGTGGAGTCAACAATCCTATGTTACTTTACACTCCTTCAAATTATAGCTCAATATCCTTTGGGTAAACACATATTTCGAGGGAGAAAACTTGGAATATCAAATTGAAACCTAGTCATTGTGCCAAAAAGATACAAGATAATTATACTAGAATCTATAGATCATGTTGAAGGCATAACAAATTTTGATCGTTACACACAATATATATAGCATTCATGAGGTCTCCCTCCACCGAAGACTTAGGTAAATTCCTCATTCCTTTCATTTATTTAGTGTTTTAAGACACTAGTCCCCGACATATTGATTACATACTTGAAAACAAACTCTTTTTATGGAGTCCCGATGTTAATCATGTGTATAGAACATTGAAATAATCGACTTAGGATAAACCCAACATCCTTTACAATCGATTTAGCAAAATCTTGATCATTAAGATGTGTCTGGCTAGTATTAAGTCATTTATATTGAATACCTGGATAATCAAACTCCTATGTAAGACAATACTCCCACCCTATTCCTAATTAGGCAAGTATTATCAATAAATTTTACTTAAAAATAACACCATGTTTGTGTCATGTTTCTTATACAAACAAGTGATTTTAGGGCTTTGATTAAAATCAAGACTCGATTATGTGATCCAACCGAATGACCCAAGACCTTGATGTTATCTTAAATCCATAAATGGATCTCACAAGCTCGCGTCTCTTTAATTTTTTGACTTCTCATAATATACATGTTAAGACGATTATTCGAGAATCCAGTCCTGATGCTAAAAGAATCTCGAAAGATTTCACCATGGTTATCAATAAAAGGTTTACTCATAGTCAATCTCTTTCTTTCTGAGTAAACCCTGTCATAGGCCTTACCTTGAAGGTTTACACCTTTCCATCCATCTATCTTTTAACTCCTTGTAGGTCCACTTGTGTCCAATAAATAAGATGTGTACCTTGAGATCATATCGAATGATCACTTAAAATACTATCCATTTAGGATAAACACTTAGGCTCCCACTACGACGTGGCACCTGTTGCAATCCAGAATAAGTGACATGCATATCCCGATCATCGGTAATGCTCCCATTATAATAAGGTAGTGTATTATCAATATCAAGTTGTATTTCATCATGTACGGGTGGTCTAGAAACATTGGTCATATGATGTTTCATTTATCTTGTAAGCCCAACTTACATTTGGGACAATGTTTTATTACACAATCCTTTTATAATAACCGATCATCAATTACAATCTATGTTCTTTTTTACTATGGAATACGATATAAAATACCTTTATAACCTTTAAGATAACTAACCAAGAGATATACCACTACCTTAATTTTAACTTTCTTAGATCGTTCCACAGCACGAGTGTCGGGCACCCCAGATTCAAACAGGCCCTATAATGAGCTTGTTCCCACTCCAATGTTCAATTGGAGTTGAAGAGACCATTGAAGAATAAATTAAATTCAAAATTTATTAGCAATCCTTTAAGTAATATCATAATAAAATGTTGTAGTCCTCAATAACCTATCATGGACCTTATCATACCCCAAAGAGCCTTATCCATTCATATCCTTTATACTATTCTGAAGTACAATACTTAGTTCAGACTATTGGGATAAAATCCCACACCTCTAATAAGTGATTCCTTAACTATCCCAATAGGTAAACACCTGTAGGATCAAATTGTAAAACTTGGATTAGTTTACCTCACCCATGATCCACCTTAGCCTTGAAGACTTTGAACAAGTCAAAGGTCTCAGACTTGTGGTGCATAAGGTAAAGATATCCATACATTTGAGTAATAATCAATGAAAATTATAAATCACTCAAAGTAACCTCTTGATCGGATAGTTGTCGAACCATACTAATCGAAGTGAACCATTTCCAACACATCTTAGACTCTTTAGCTCTTAGCCATGAGGGAATTTTACATTCTAACCCTCCACTTCCAATTAACTCAATTCTCCGTTTTAAACCAGTATCCGAGTTCCTTTTAAAATAAAATAAACTAAGCCAAGTGCCAATATCGTGTTTGGTTTAAGAAGGAAACTTCCTCTTTAATGATATGTCCGTGAAATTATTCATGTCAGTATTTAGAAGTATTGGTGAGACAAAACTTATAATATATACATTATTTTCCCCATATACCAGCGCAGATAAATATATCCAATGTTAATAAAATAATTTGAACATCAGTTCAAAATTAATTTAAATAATAGAAACCACCATTTCTAAAATGCAAGTATATTAAATAATTTACCTACAATAAATTTATGTCTTCACCAATATTCATAAGAATATTTAACTGCTAATACCACTGCGTTATTCTAATCCCCCATAACTTAGGAACATCTCTATTTGGGTAATTGTTCAGTTACTTGTAACCTCTTACAATAAGTTTCATCCTAATTTGTGGTTCCCTAGACTGCATATCAAGTTACCATAGATCGGACCATTAATCATGCATTTACTTTTAAGATACAAACCATTACCTTGTCCTTTTCCTTACAGAGAAAGAAAAAATTCGGACATGGTTTCTCTAAAAATTCTAATTATTTCGGCTATTTTCACTACAACCGAAGAATATGAACATTTCTTAACTCAAACCGTTATACCTAAACTTAGCCTGGTCCTCATAGCTTACTTTCAGAAGAGATGTAAATCTCTTCTCAAATAACTAACACCAATCTTTTTCTATCAATGAACCTCAGTCCGGAATTATGAAATTGTACAGGGTTTCCCCACCATGTCTCATTCTAAGAATCCTTAATCCAATCAATGATGGAAATCATTACAAGAACATGATTCTTACTTAAGTGTCATAAACTAATATAAGTTTTAAAAAAAATTCCATTGGTCAATTATTTAAAATTAAAGAATAATAACATATTTAAAACTGAATTTAAAAGAATTGCCATTATATTTTAAAATTTTATGATCCCATGATTAAGACCATCATGGGGTAGACGAGCTGATTCGAGGAGTTAGTAACATCACTATTTTAAAATATTAATGGAAATTGTGGGTTAATTAAGTTTATTATCCTTAAAAGTTAGAATAATATCCAAAGATTTTCAGTCCTTAAGACTTATTTCACATAACACTTTAAGAGTAAAGCTGTGAGAAAATGTTGAATTCATTTTTGAAATTCTTAGAATCATGAAATTCAAAAATATAATTTTCAATTAACACATGAGAATTAATTTAACAAATTTTAAAGTGGCATCCCCCAACCCTTAATTTTTAAAATAATCTCGTCAGACATCCTAGTTCCCTTATGAGGTGAGATTTCTCATGGGGAGATTAAATCATCCCATCTTGAACCAGACATATTTTCATCTTTCATTATGCTATGTGGACAGTTTAATACCTTTTGTCCAACAGGTCGATAACGTTTGGTCCCGTAATTAATGACAGTGAGTCCGTGGGGGAGGATATCATTAATTGTCCTAGTGTATACCACAAGTTCACTCCTCGAAATAGTTACTGCTCGTGAAGGACTTCCTCGTGGGTGGGATTGAAGTCACTCAGATTCAAATTCTTGGAATTATCACTTAAGAGTTTTAATAAATCCATGTTGTTCTGATTAATTCCATTCATGGGGGAGGGGGTAGACTATTGACTAGAGAAATTAATCACATCTGATTTATAAAACATAGATGGAGACTGAGAGATTTATGATAAAGGTCCTCTCCCACTTAGTATATAAAAAAATTTAGGGTATTACAAAAATATGCATTCAATTCTAAATATCCGAATTTAAATCCTTGGTAATTTCATATTTACTTATACAAATTAAATTGCACAATCTTACTATTTTAATTTTTCTAAAATAAAATAATTTTTTAATTAAAATAAAACTTAGAGATAAGAATTTAATTTATACCTTAAAATTATTTCGATATAATTCAATTTAGAAAATAATAAATAAAATGGATTTTTAGAAAATCAATGGTGATCTAGGCGGGTTTCAATATTAAATCCATGCTGTCTATAAAATGGGTATTTCTAATTAAGCTAAATAGCATGACAAATTGTGCAACATAATAATAAATAAACATGCTAGCAAAAATTTAAATAATTGAAGTAAAATTATTTAAATCCATGTTGTCTATAATACGGGAGTTTCTAATAAATAGATGATCTAGGGAAGAACCACTACGAATCACCACCAAAATCGCCCAAGACGAGAAAACAACCTCGAACGGCCCAAGCTAGACAATCACTATGAATGTAGAATTACAATGAACAAACAAAAGACTCACTCAACGACTCAATACCCTCGGGTCTTGACACTCTTCTGATCTTCAACCACTCCTCTCACAGTACCCACGTAGAAAGTCCTTCTTCCACGATACCTTTCCACAACACACGCGTCGACGTATGTCTCGGTGTCCACCGAATGGATTTGGTACATCTACGATGTCGAATAAGAAGTCCTTATTTTTTCTTCATCTCAAAACCTTGATGTTCAAGTATAGAACAAACCTTCTTGGTGCAACAAGATCACATAAACATATAGTAATGATAACTCGGATCTTTACAAAATCTAAGGATGTGTTTAAGCTTTGAAACCTTAAAAAAACATATGCAACATGTTTATGGATCGTAATTTTTTTTTTCTTCAGAATGTACACTTGTAAATTCTGACACAACCACGCTTTAAATAGGAAAAGATCACCGCCTCGAAAATATTGTCGCTCGAACGAGATTGTCTTGTCGTTCGCATGACATAGCCATCTCGCTTGAACGAAGAACAGCTGTCGTTCGAACGACGCGCGTGTCATTTTGACTTTTTCTTTAAAACGTCTCTTCAAAAGAGATTCAATTAAGTCAGACTCTGTTTTGAGCTTATCAGAATAAAACGTAGTTTAAAACATTTCAAACACTCTTAAAATATTTTAAAACATTTTTGCTTATAAAATTACATCCTTATCTTTTATAAAAACATATAAAACCACACTTTAAATAGGAAAACATGACCGCCTTGAAAACAGTATCGCTCGAACGAGATTGGCCTATCGTTCGCGCGACATGGCCATCTCGCTTGAACGAAGAACAATTGTCGTTCGAACGACGCTCGTGTCATTTTGACTTTTTTCTTTAAAACGTCTCTTCAAAAGAGATTCAATTAAGTCAAACTCTATTTCGAGCTTATCAGAATAAAACGTAGTTTAAAACATTTAATACATTCTTAAAGCATTTTAAAACATTTTTCCTTATAGAATGACATCCTTATCTTTTATAAAAACAATTCCGAGCACCATTAATTATACGCATTCATACATGTGTTATCTCGGAATGAACTTGAACACGAATAAACTTGCACCAATTAAACTTCGACATGATTAATTCTTTGAAGCTTTGCCGCAACGTCTTCAATTTCTTCAATACGTCATAGAACAAGTGGGATCGTGACAAAATAAAATCTCCCTATGACATATTACAAACACGGTTTTGTTCACGAAATTAAGTCAAAACAATACAGGAACTCAGTTGGAAATTTATGTCCTTAAAAATCCCCCCCTTTGACTATTTCGGGAAAAAACTAAACCAGTGAAATGCCTAAGCCGGACCATCAAGCCTTATGATGCCCAAATCCTATCCCATAAACCCAAAGTCAAAAATTACTGGACACGGACTAGTATATGTAGCACCGGCAAGCATGAACTGTCTAAATGTGATGTAGACTTGAAATCTTAAATCTCTAAAGCATACCTACACACATGAAACAGATAAATAATTACCCAGGGAAGTATGGAGGAACAAATGAAACCAATATATATCCAATGATACCAATTTTACAATAGATACCAATATGAATAAACTCTGAATAATTATTTGTTAAACAATTAAGCAACAAAATGATACCAATTTGTAATACCAATTTGTAAAATATGAAATCAAAAACATGCTCAACAAATCTAAAATCTCCCCCTATATCACATACATCTCTCCCCCTTTTTGTCTCGAATAGACAATCCGGTGAAAAGATAAACGAATCAATAAGTATCTAGCATGAGAATATATCAATTAAAAATTGCTAGATAATCATGAAACAACCAGCTAAATATGATTAAGTAATGACAAATCAGTAGCTGGTAAACCAATGAATCACACAAAGGATATAGCAATCTAATCAGGTGTGATAAACAGAATCATATGCAAAATACCAATATGAGACAATAAAACCTGCATATAAACCAGTCAGTCCAGAAAGCTTCCAGCAGTACCAAAAAAAACAATTTTAACCAGAGGACTGCAAACAAAAATGAAGCACAAAATGACAGACTCTCATTCGAATGAGCCAGGGACGTTGCTCAAACGAAATGAGGACGCCACTCGAATAAGACTTCTCGTGACATGGTAATGTCATTCAAACGAGTTCTCGCGACAGGACAAATTTTCCCAGTTTCCCATAAATATCTTATATTTTTTCCCAGTGAAAAAATTTTCGAAAAAACACACTGGAAGGGCCTGACAGCAGCAAAACAATGCTAAAACAGTAAGCTTTTTACCCAAAACGCATAAAAACTAACAATGCGAGTTAAATGCAAACATAGTACTGATGTGCTCAAACATGGACATTGAATGTATGGTCGTAAAACTACAACAAATGAGTCACAATTCCAACACATCGAAAAGATCAAGAAGCTTTAATTGATAGCGATAAATCATCAAACTTTATCATAGACATATAACAATTGAAGTGTGAGCTTAATGAACTAAACATACTACATGCACACAAATCCAGAATTTTGACGATTCTACAAACAATAGCATTAACTTGCAATGTTTTAACATTTAGGATTAGTTGTGCAAACCCGTTTAAATTTTCTCCAACCAAACTCCCTCATAAACATACTTTTTCAAGTTCTTTTGAGGTTTCTAGCATTCTCAACTTAGAGAAAATCTTATTGATAATTTTTCTTAGCATATTGCCTTTTCTTTTGGGATCTTTTAAATGGTGGCTTTCACGATGAGTTAATTTTGAACTCTCGCATCCCTTTCTTGTGAATCACTCATCATTTTTTCAATTAGGTACCAATTCAAATCCTCACGGTAAATGATTCTTACATGCACATTTCTGCTTAAGTCTACTTATGCAGAGATGACAAGATTGAGATAAGAACGCCTCACCAAATTCAAATATGAAATAGAAGTCAAACATCCATATAAACTTGTGCATGTGTGGAATGTTGGCATATATACAAAGTCGAATCAAGATGCATTCAACTTCGAAACAACCCCATATAAGCAATGGTTAAGATCATTCTAAGCATCGATATAAATGACCAAATGTCCTAGCCACATGGATATGCCACATCAATATGTAAACTCAAAAAAAAATAAAAAAAAATCTTTTTGGCTTTTCAAACTTATTTTGACTCAAATAAAGGCAAAATCTTTTTGGTTTTTCAAAATTTTTCTCAAAAACAAAATCTTTTAGATTTAGCATGGGAACATGTCACTATACTAACAATGAATATATCATGAAGTAAACTAGCATCGACAAACATGACAACATTACCATCCTTTATATTTACCATGGGAAGAATCAAGTGCCACCAACCGAGAATCTTGATTTTTTTCCCTAAAGACACTACATTCGATTTTCTAACCCAAGTAGGTGTAAAACGACGCATGGGGGTTTAGAGAACTGGGGAAACTTTATTCCTAAACTTCCTAGGAGCTTGTCTAAGGTTGTAACAATAACGCCTAAGGTGACCTTTCCTACCATAAAATGTGCAAGTGTAGTGACGGTGGGAATGATTACGTATATGTGTAACTTTTCTAACCTTCCTAGTGTTTCTCACACGTGCGGGGGGAATGGGAACAACTCTCTCATCAAAACCTATACCTACCCTATCTCCCTTAATTTGGACAGTGCCTAAAATCTTATCTAACTTCTCCGATCTAGCCTCCAAATCAAACTTAACTCTAGACGAGTCTCTCAATCTCTCCTCCAACACATGAATCTGAAGCTTGAGCAAATGCCTAGACTCCTCAAACTCTAAAATCTCCTTTTTCAAAGACTCCATCAAACCACGGAGATTATCTCTCTCACCCTCGACATACTCTAATTTCTCACTAAGATCCTTCTCTCACGCCCTAAGATCCTCAATCAAACTTTCATTATTTTCCATGGCACACTCATTCAACTTAGCTTGTAATTTTGCATTTGCCTTTTTCACTTTCACAGTCTCGGCATACAACTCATTAAATGAAATTTGCAACTCTTTCACATCTACCTCCTCTTCCTCACTCTCTTCACCCTCACTAACATGAGATTCACTCAAAACCTCCTCGGAAGTGTCATTCACATGAGAATATTCGTCGCTCACATGACATGCCATAAATGCAATAAAGTTACGATCAATGGGGTAACTCTCTCCCTCTTTTAGATCACTATCACTTAAGGTGGTACTATATACAATGGGTATCTTGCCCTCTTTCTTAAGTCTAGTGGGACACTCCGTAACTTTGTAACCATACCCCTCACACCCAAAACACTTATCCGACTCATCTTTCTTAGGCTTCTCAAACTTATCCTTAGAGGTGGGATCAACTTTGTTGTTCTTGAATTTTTCAAATTTCTTGGCATCTTTCGATTGCTTTTGAACTTAATAAATTTTTTTAATTTCTTTGCTAACAAAGCAACATCCTCAAAATCAGAATCGGAATCCGAATCCGAAACTTCAATTTCCTCATTTTGGGTCTTCAAAGCAATACCCTTTTCTTTCATAGGCACTTGCTTGGAGGTAATCATGTCCATTTAATAGGTTTATAAGTCACCTATAATCTCTTTTAGTTTCGTCAACTCTAACTTACCCAAGGAGTTTAAAATAGTCACTTTCACATCAAACCTACTAGGCAACGACCTAAGGATTTTCTTAATGACACGGTTGTTAGGAATTTTCTCACCTAGGTTAAATGACGAGTTGAAAATATTGGACAACCTAGCATAAAACTCATCAAAAATCTCACTCTCTAACATCCTAATGGTCTCAAACTGTGTACTAAGATTTTGAAGTTTCGACGCCCTAACCGTTCTAGTGCCCTCGTGAGTGAGTGCCAAAATATCCCAAGCCTCTTTTGATGTTTCACAAGTCATAATTCTATTATATTCTTTCGGTGTGACATGTAAATAAATAACGTGCAAGAATTATATTGTGAAAGTCTATGTTCAGTTTCGGTCCATGACTCGAGAGGCTTTAAATTAGTGACCTCACCTAAAATAGTGACAGGGGGTGTCCAACCTTTCTCAACTTCTAGCCACACACGCTCATTAATAGATTTTAATACACTTTTCATTCTCATCTTCCAATAGGCGTAATTAGTGCCATCAAAAATAGGAGTTCGAAAGCGTTCGTTATTTCCAAAATTCATTTTTGAAAACACACGGGATCATAAAACAATTAAATTATGTTTTCGATCTCTGATACCAATTTTAAAAGGGTGCTCCTTATGCGTGTGTTTCAAATCAAACCAATTTTCACCAAAAATTATCCAACTTTTAATTAGCACCCAACCAAGTTGTGAAACACCAATTCTTACTTTAAACCATTTTTATCTTGATTAATCATAAACATGCATCTAGTGATTAAAGCAAGTAAAGTAAAGTAAAGAATACTCACAATGCCGAATGTACGAGGAAAAAACCCAAGACGGGAAAAAAACCTCGGACGACCCAAGCCAGACAATCACTATGAATGTGGAATTACAATGAACCGACAAAGGACTCACTCAACGACTCGATCCCCACGGGTCTTAACGCTCTTCTGATCTTTAACCACTCCTATCACAGTGCCCATGCAAAAAGTCCTTCTTCCACGATACCTGTCCATAACACACGTGTCCACACATGTCTCGGTGTCCACCGAATGACTTTGATACGTCTACGATGTAGAACAAGAAGTCCTTCTTTTTTCTTGACCAAAAAACCCTGATGTTCAAGTATAGAACAAACCTTTTTGGTGAAGCAAGATCACATAAACACATAGTAATGATAACTCGGATCCTTGCAAACTCTAAGGATGTGTTTAATCTTTGAAACCTTAAAAAAACATGTGCAAACACATTTTTGGATCATAAACGTTTTTTTCCATAATGCACACTTGTAAATTCTGACGAAACCACGCTTTAAAAAGGAAAAGATCATCGCATCGAAAATAGTGTCGCTCGAATGAAATTTCCATGTCGTTCGCACGACATAGCCATCTCGCTTGAATGAAGAACAACTGTCGTTCGAACGACGCGCGTGTCATTTTGACTTTTTCTTTAAAACGTCTCTTCAAAAGATATTCAATTAAGTCAAACTCTGTTTCGAGCTTATCAGAATAAAATGTAGTTTAAAACATTTAAAAGAATCTTAAAACATTTTTCCTTATAAAATTACATCCTTATCTTTTATTAAATAATTATGGTCACCATTAATTATACACATTCATACCTGTGTGATCTCAGAATGAACTCCCCCATTTTTTCACTCTTTAAAGTCGTATGATTATCATGTCATAATTGAACATCAACTACTTGTATTGCTCCAACATGCCTTTTCGAAACATCGAGATTTGAGAAGATCAATCCAACAATTAAGTTTGTTCTTTAACATGTTGTGCTCTAAGGTCTTAATTCGACAAAATATCCAAAGAACCAAATATATGGTTGTTTAAGCATTGTGCATGTTGGAAAAATATTTCCCACCTATGTTTTTTGATATTAGCATTCACCTCACTGTGCATCTAGCAGATAAAGCCCTGGTTTGTGGACCAACCGACGCTCATTGGATGTATCCGTTAGAAATGTGATTTTTTTATCTTTTAATGTAATAAAATATGCCCTATTTAAGTTAATAATGCTTGTTATTAATTTTTACTACCTTATACAAATTGAACGATGAAAGATTTCAAAGATATACCCAGTAATAAGCGGTATGTTGAAGGTTCCATTACAAAATTTTACGTTGTTGCTGAATTTGTTGGATATTGCATGGAGTACATGCCAAATCCATCTGATGGAATCATAAATGCTCACGTCAGGCCTTTTTAGAGGAAGGTGGAGAGTTCCCTTATGAAGGGCCTTTGCTTGCTGATAAGACTATAACGTTGGGACCTGTACAGTTTCAACAAATATGTCGATGGGTGTTATTTTGACTAAATGTTAGTCGACTTCAAGAATACTATAGGTTTGAATTCTTTAGTTTGTTTATAATTAAGAATTAATTATCATTTTGAGTTATAATTACTTATATCAAACTACGTATTGAAGTGAGTATAAAGCGTCACTGAAATTCGTGTCTCGTGCTAAAGGGAATAGGATTGAAATGACAGAAGTGGAGAAACAAACTTCTTTTATGCCTTGATTATATTAGAAGGTGATTATATAAATACTAATATTTTTATTAATATTTCCATTAAGTATGATGAGAATTGTAACATTGTAGTAATTATGATTTGTTTCCATCAAACAATTGCTGAAATCAGGAGAGACGAAGACAAATGAAACATTATGGCGGCTAGTTCAAGGGCCGCAATTCAAGGCTAAAACATATAAAAAGTATCGTGTAAATGGTTTCGTATTCTCTCCTCAGTATCACAATGATACTGTTGTCACACATGATAGAGGTTTTTCTTGAAGGCATGGACACAATTTCAAGCTAAAAAGAATGATAAGAATCTCACAAATACTTGGACTATGTGGTATGGAGTTATCAAACAAATTATTTAGCTAGAATATACCTTCTTTAAGGAGGTGGTATTTTATTATGATTGGGTAAGAGTGGAGGATAAGACAAATGGTTGTAAGCTTTGTTAGAACTCCAACTTAGTGATGATAAGTTTTAATAAGTTTAAGAGCGTTGACAATGAGTATAATGAGCCTGACATTCTCGCATCCGAGGCCAATCAAGTATTCTATTCGAAAGCTATTAAAAATCCCAATTGGTGGGTTGTTATACATTCGCCGAAGAGATTGACGATTGAAGTGGATGACTTAGAGACACCAACAATCTTCCAATCTATTCTTGAAGACCAACCGCACTTGGAAAGTTTGATCAAGCAATACGACTCCATTTAGTTGTTTTAATATTTTCTTTTGGATATTATAACTGTTGAAAGATGATTTTTTTTGCCAACATGACTACATTTTGTTTTACCCCGTTGCTAATATATAAATTTATTAGTGGTATACTAACCGTTGAAAGTTGCATCTTTTGATTTGAATGATATCATCTTGTGATTTCTATATATATATCTATATCATATATTAATGTTGCATTAATATAATAATTAAATACATATTATTTTATGACTATTATTTCCATTGTTGGCATTTCTTTTTTGGTTTGGTAGCACTGTATTTGGGCATTAGGGCTTCAAGTGCAAATGGTTCGAAACAACAAACGTCCTCAACAATGTAACAAATATCATCCACTCTGCAACAAGAATTATTCTATAGAGGTTAGAAACAACCTACCTCAAGTGAAAATAAAAATAAGCAAGAAGAAATGGATAAAAAGGCTAAACAGTTACAATATATGACCCAAGATGGTAAAATGATAGTCACCGTTTAAGTGGATGGGAGTGTAGCACTACACCAAAATGGCCAAATTGTCACCTTTCAGCCGGCCACCCTTGTCAAGGTCATTGACCGTGACAATAAACACGCATTTTGTGTCACGGTCATTGACCGTTACACGACCGTGACAAGTCCGTGACAAATGTAGTTGTCACGGTCTTGTCATGGTCAATGAATGTGACAATTCTTTAAATAATTGTCGCGGTAAAGGACCTTGACATGACCGTGACAACTTCTGCAGCAAAAATCCTTTTCCCTTCTTTTCCCCTCGCCGTTTCCCTCCTTTTTCTAACTCTCTCTCTCTCTCTCTCTCTCTTCCATTTATATATATATATATATATATATATATATATATATATATATATATATGTGTGTGTGTGTGTGTGTGTGTGTGTGTGTGTATGTGTGTGCGCGCATGTGTGGGAGGTGGGGCTGGGTGGGGTAGGGGGTGGGGCAGGGGGGCTGTTGTGTGTGTGTATATGTGTGGTGGGTGGGGGTGGGGCAGGGGGGGCTGTTGTGTCTATGTGTGTGTGTATGTGGTGGGTGGGGGAGGGGAGGGGGGGTAGGGTGGGGGTAGGGGTGGGGCAGGGGGGTTATTGTGTGTGTGTGTGTATATGTGTGGTGGGTGGGGGTGGGGCAGGGTGGGGTACTGTTGTGTGTGTGTGTGGTGGGTGGGGGTGGGGAGGGGGAGGGGGGTGAGGCAAGGTCCAATTGTAATTCTCTTAATATCGTGTTTTGATGATTCTATGAGATAATATATATTGCTTCAAAGTTAACTCATTGTAGATAAAAATATTCACATAGTAAGATTAAATTGAATCCATCCATAGATTCTATAATTACATCCACTAAAATATAATTAATAAATGAAACAGTTTTAGATGAAAGTAAATTAATAATTAGTGCCCATTTCATATGAAAGTAGAATTACCCCTCATTGTAAATTAGTAAATTAATAATTGTATACGTTAATTGTTAGTTTAATTGATGAAATGAATTAATTGAGTAGATGAATTAGAAGGAGTACGGGATACACATTTGTTGTTGACATTGCTGTTGGATTATTTTTTTTAGCAAATGTTTGGTTGGTTAGTTTTAAAAGTGGCATGACCACTGGATTATTGTCTATATGGGGGTGGGATTTTTCAACGTTTTTTGAAAATTACTTTGTAAATCGAACAATATATATATAGTATGATAATTAAATAAAACATACTTAAAATTAAATATAGTTCGCATAGATACTAGATTTCTAGTTCTTATGCGTACGCATTCAATAGCCCTTAGACCCGTTCAAGAGTTATTACCCCTGTAATGAGATCTCTTGAATTGTCCCATTTGGACAGTTTGAGACTGTATAATTTATGTATAATATTATTAGTGGCTTAAAGTTGTTACTTTTGGAGGAAGTTCTGCAGTCGTATCTTAATGCTCTCTGGGTACATACTAGATTGACAAGTGTGACTGTTATTTCAATTGATCAATTGAAATAACACTCACACATGCCAATCTACGTCGTGTACTTGGAGAACTACGGGGATATGATGTCGAATTTTTTTCAAATCGTAACAATGTGCATGAGCTATTAAGTATATTATAGAAAAATGCGGTCTTGAATGGGATAGGACCACTCACCCTTTAGAGGAGATGGAGGAAATAGAAATTAAATGATGGGATAATTAAATGAAACATACTATAAATCAAAGTTTTATTTACCTTTAATAGGTGTTTAGTTGTGGTAGCTGTGACGGGATATCCTAAATACAAAGAGCGGATGGAATGACGATGTGTTTCATAGAGGTGCTAACAAATTTGTGAAATATGCAAAGAGATGCCATAATGATGAAGAGTTTCCGTGTCCATGTGCTAGGTGTAAGAATGGTAAGGTGTTTGAGTGGAAAACAATTGAACTACATTTGTTAAGATCAGGTATGCAAGATAGTTATCGATTTTAGAGTTTTCACGGTGAATTGAAAGTTCCTTTTGTCCCCGACCAACCTTCACAACAACCTTCAAGAAGTAGAATAGATATAGAAGGGGACGACATAGATCATAATATGTTAGAGAATTTAGTTGATGATGTGTACAGAGTTTATAAAGAAGAGGAGAATGAGGTTACTGATGATGTAGAAGATTCAAGTGCTCATGAAGATAACACGATAAAAATTGACGATGACTACCAAAGTTTAAAATTTAAGGTGACCCAACTGTTATACTCTTGCTGTGAGAAAGATCAAACAACTTTAAATGCCATGGTTGGTTTTCACAGTTTGAAGACGCAGTACGGTTTGTCTGGCAATAGCGTGATGAGAATTCTGAAATGGGTGAAGGGCTTATTACCCAAGGTGAATACACTTCCAAATAGATATCCTGTTATGAAGAACAGTTTGAAAGGTTTGGGAATGAAGTATAAATCGATTCATGCTTGTATGCATGACTGCATACTATACCAAAAGGAGTATGAAAATCTTGATCATTGTCCGGTATGCGATGAACCTAGATATGTCCAATCTACTAGTAAGGAAGGCACAAGCTCAAAAGTGCCTCAAAAAGTATTAAAATATTTTCCCATTGGGCCTAGATTAAAGTGATTTTTCACAGTACCATGGATTGCAGAGGAAATGACTTGGCATGTTAGGGAAGAAGTAGGTGGTAATATCATGCGTCATCCTATTGATTCTACTTCTTGGAGGAGGATGAATTTTGAGTATCCCGATTTTTCTCAAGAACAACGCAACATTCGTTTGGATATATCAACAGATGGTTTCAATCCATTTGGAAATCTAAGCACCAATCAGAGTGCATGGACAGTGATCCTAGCCCCACTCAACCTCCCTCCTTCATAGTGTATGAGACCTGAATTTTCGATGATGGCTTTGTTGATACCTGGGACAAAGACACCAAGTGATGACATTGACGTCTACCTGGCTCCTTGGGTAGAAGAATTAAATGAGTTGTGGGAAGAGGGTGTGAAATCATTTGACTCTTTAGAAAAGAAGAGTTTACGCTGAAAGCTATGTTGATGTGGGCAATTCATGATTTTTCAGCTTATGGGACATTATCCGGTTGTGTAGTACATGGTTATTTGGGGTGCCCAATTTGTGGAGAGGAAACTAAATATCTTCATCTATCCTCTAGCTTAAAAAATGTATACCATCGCCACAGGAGGTTTTTACCCCCAGCTCATAGTTTCAAATCTGAGAAAGGTTCTAATTTTTTATTGGGTGGGGTTGAACATAGGCTACCGCAGAGACAACTTTCAGGTTCAGAAACTGAAAGTAAATCTTCTGAATATGGCCCTAATATGGCAGGTAAGGATCCAAAATTTAAGAACGTCAAGCATAAGAAGACCCCAACTGGGAATGAAACCGAGACAAAAAGGTATGGTCTCGGAGGTCAATTTTATTTGACTTACCTTATTGGAAGAATAACCCGGTGTGCCATGTATTGGATGTAATGCATGCAGAGAAGAACTTCACTGAACTTATTGTGGGTACTTGCCTTGGGGGGAGTCATTCGAAGGATGGAGAAAATGCACAAAAAGACCTTAAATCGTTAAAACTTAAGCCACAATTATGGTTAAAAGAAGATAGTAGGGGAAGGACATTAATTCCCCCTGGTGCGTTTACTTTGACGAGTTGGGAAAGGAAGGTGCTTCTAGACACAATATAAAATTTGAAGGACCCATCTACTTTTTCGTCCAACTTGCAAAGGATTGTGAATTATACTACTCATGATTTACATAAATATAAGTCCCACGATTGTCATGTGATCATGCAATTGGTTCCTCTATTGTTTAAGCACTGTTTCTCCAAGCACAAGGATTTGCGTAGGGCTGTTATGCAAATTAGTATTACCTTCTCCCTCTTGTGTGAGAAGGTAGTCAATCGAGAACACACAGTGGCCACAAAATTGGCTGTGATGGAAGCGATTTGTGTATTGGAGAAGTACTTTCCCCCAGCATTCTTTGACCTAAGTGTTCACTTGTTGGTACACCTATGTGACGGGGAACTTCTTTGTGGTCCAGTTAGATATCGGTGGATGTATCCGTTTGAAAGATTGATGAAAGTTTTTAAAGATTACGTTAAGAATACGCGATACATTACAGGATCAATTGCAGAAGAATACATCACCGTGGAGTCATCAATATATACTCGGGAATATATGCCTGACTCGACCAGCGTTGATGACACTAATGAGTTCGTCGATGATGGTGGTCATGTGATGGGAAAACGAGTGAAATTAACGAGTTTGCAACATGAACAAGTAGCTCGTTATCTATTTAACACACATGAAGATGTCGAAGAATGGAAAAAGTAATTTTCGATTATTATAATGTTTAACATTATTTTAGATTATTTTATACATGATTAATTTTGTAATATGCAGAAAATATGAAGCCTGTGAGAACAATAAAAGACGAAAAATAATGGTACAATCAGACAATAAATTTAGGCTGTGGTTGACACAAGAGGTAATTATAATGAAAATAGTTGTTATATAATGTTACATTACACTCAAATTTTACCACTAATATAATTAATTTATCTATATTCTCAGCTCCTAAAGACGGGTGATGCGATATCAAGGCTTGCTCGTCTAGCCACTGGACCCTTGTTCATGGCACAAGAGTACAAAAAGAATTGATTGAACGGTTACATTTTTGGCGCTAAAGTGTATGAGATAAGTACAAATGTACAGAACTCGAGAATTTCATACAAGGCTCTTACTTTCTTTCGAGCAAGCTCAAAAGATAAAAATCTCGTTGAAGCTGAAATGACTTACTATGGTATAATCCAAAATATATTTGAATTGGATTATATAAGCATCAAAGAGGCTGTATTTTATTGTGACTGGGTAAGAGTTGAGGATAAAAATGCTTGTAAAGTTGATCATGTCACCAATTTGATCATGGTTGACTTGTCCAAGTTGAAGAGCAACGACCACGTGAGTGATGAGCCGTTTGTTTGTGCATTTCAAAAGGTTAAGCAAGTGTTTTATTCAGAGTATATTAACAACGAGTCGTGGTTAATTTTCCAACACGTGCCAAGGCGTCTAAATAGTAGTGTGGATGACTTGGTTGCTCCTATCGAATATCAATCCATTTTTTATGATAACCCGAATTTGAAATAATTTTTCAATTTGTAATAAATATTTCAATTTGTATCGAAACATCCATTTTTAATGTTTTTAATTGATTTGCACTTTATCATTTTCACTCTTGTGTCGTGTGCGTGTGTGGAGAGGAGATTAATACATAAATATTCCAACTACATCTAAGTTTTGTTTATACTAATCCATGAATATACGCCTCTTACCTTTAATAGGTGATTAGTACATAGTTATTTGGGGTTCCTATTTATGGAGAGGATACTGAATCTCTTCGTCTATCCGAACACTGAGAAATTCTATAATCCTATGGAGTGATGTTCTGCAAATTCTTCTCAACCGTTATGTAGCCAAACATCACCAATTGAAGTTGTCAATTCCACTTTCCATACCCCACCACTTAGAACCTCTAGCAAAACATGGGAGACCATTGGAAGGTGGAATTGACAACTTCAACTGCTGATTTTTAGCTACACAATGGTTGCAAGGAATTTGCAGAGCATAACTCCATAGGATTATGGCATTTCTTAGTGTTCATATATGAAGGGTATTATATTTGACACGATTGGTCGGGGTACATTAGTTGGAAGGAGGTGCCATATGAGTTCAAGTTAGCTATTTGGGTGACACTATAGGTAATGTATTTATATTTATATGTCAATTTCGATTTCGATTTCAATTTCGATTTCGATTTCAATTTCGATTTATGTTTATATTTATATTTATATTTATATTTATATTTATATTTATATTTATAATTATATTTATATTTATATTTATATTTATATTTATATTTATATTTATATTTATATTTATCTATATTTGCGGGGCGGATACTAATTTTACATTATTTTATTTCAGGGGACAGGGAGTGGCCCTGGGGGTAGGCCACATAGGCTCGATACTTATGTGGCTCTTCGGATGAGAAGGGAAGGATAAGGAGGTGTCCCCGTGCGTCGCGGTACAAAATCTATTTTCCAGCTAAATAGTTTGTGGATTTGAGATAATTGATGGTGATGTTGTTTCTTCTTAAATAGTTTCTATTTTGAATGTATATTTGCATTATCTCTAGTTTATTTGGATATATGATGTTTGAACAGGTACGACCTTGATATAACAGGTACAAATATACTGTTGGGTAGTGGCAGTGGCCATACTAGCCAACAGATTTTTTTTCAATTCTGCCCAGAATTGTCACCGTCATTGACCGTGACAAGACCGTGACAAAAGTTTCCATGGTCTTGTCACGGTCATTGACCATGACAATTTTTTTAAAAGGGGTCAAGGCTTTGTCACAGTTATTAATCGTGACTAAACGTGTCACGGTCAGGGACCGTGACACGACCATGACGATTCTTACGAACTTGTCACGGTCAATGACCGTGACACGTCCATGACAAAAAAATTTGTCTCACCCCGAATTATCACGGTCATTGACCTTGACAAGTCCAACTTGTCAAGGTCAATGACCGTGACAATTCGACAGATTTGGTGTAGTATAGTCGGTCCATGGAGTAGGAGATAGAGCACTCATTTCGGTGATCTTATTAGATCTTATATCCCAATTAGTTACGAAGATTGGAGAGTTGTGCCAAACAATGACAAAGATGATGTTTTGAATGCTTGAATGGTAGGATTTGAGTTAGATGTTGAACTAGAGGTGGCCCACCCACTGATGGAGAAAAGGTTTGCACAGAAGTTTAGGACACATAAAAATAATATGAGATGTTTTTTGCCTACAGAAGACAATCTTGGAGTCCTACCGGAAGGTGTTGATCCCAACGTATGGAGATTGTTTTGTGAGAACGAAAACAAAAAATAAGCCACAAAAAATTCAAAATGCCAAGAATCGAACCAATTTAGAATATTCCCATACACTTGGGTGTCACTCCTATGCTGCTTTGCAATATGAAGTGGTATGTATCATATATATTTTTCAATTATCAGCACTACTTTTGTGTATACCATGTGATATTTAAATTGTAGGTTCGATCTGAACAAGAATTAATGCGAGTAGATACATGGCTTGTGGGACACGAGGACTAAATTGGGAATGTATTAAACAATGCTAAGCTTTACTATGTTTATATTTACATGAAAAATAATAGTATTTTTATTATTATTCATTGCGTTTATTAATGAAATTTTCTCATTCTTATTTATAACTATCATTTCATAGGATAAAGTAAAGGATGCGGTGGAGAAAAGAAAGAGCGAGAGTGGAGAGGGTAGTAGCAAGAGCCAATGAATAGAGAACGATGAGGTCATAGAGGTTTTTGGGAAGGAGAAAAAGGGAGGAGTTCGTGCATTTTGTAACCTTATTTCGAAGAAGCAGTTGATGCATTTAGGGGTGGCAAAGGCCAAACTTAAAAAACAAAAAAGTCAACGGATAGGTTTATCACCCAAAAGTGTTATAAATACCAAATATCACCAAGGAATCTTGCTTACATACAAGACAGTGAGTTAAAGAGGACATAGAATTATGCGAGCTTGTTGAAGAGTTTCTCCAATCTACTTTCGATTGTGGAGTCTTGGCATCATTTGGCTATATCGTATTGGCATCATTTGGCTACATTATAAAATAGTAGGACTAAAGAGAAGGTTTTAGGCTTGTCAATCACTAATCCTTTGTCAATGAATTTTTTTTTATTGATTTCCAGGGAGTGTTATATATTTATTTTAACAACAATATTATATAAGGAAGAGACAAAAGGTGTTGCTAATTTTTGGGTTACTTTAGTTACACATTGAAACTATTGTACATTTAACATGCAATTATGTTGTAACAATTAGTTTTCTTGATTTGTTTACTTACCTTGGTGCCTTGCTATGAGATTGTGTTAAAGGTGGACGCTTTTCATTTCCCTTTTTAGTTTGAAATATGATTAGTTGTTCGTGTTTATTTTCGAATTGATTAGTTTGAAATAAAATTAGGTCACTAGTTTTGTATATGTTCTTAGTTTTAAATAGTGTTCCTGATTTTAAATTGAGGATATTGGATCTTGAAAAATATATATATATTTTTAAATATGTATTAAGATTTGTAACTTAATTTTACCGTTACTAATTTTGAATTTTACCATTGCTAATAGTAACAGAGTTTTACCGTTACTAATCCTGAATTTTACCGTTACTATTAGTAACAGAATTTTACCGTTGCTAATCCCGAATTTTTCGTTACTATTAGTAACATAAATTTTTCGTTACTAATTCTGAATTTTTCGTTACTATTAGTAACACAATTTTCCGTTACTAATTCTGAATTTTCTGTTATTATTAGTAACAAAATTTTAGTGTTACTAATACTAAATTTTACCGTTACTCTTAGTAACATAAAATTTTGTTACTAATGTCGTGCCCCATGCCTTTTTTCAATCGAAACAGATGTGTTACTAATATTTTAGTAACAGTAAAATTATGTTACTAATGGCGCATTTTGGTGTAGTGATCGTGATCTGAACCCTAGATTCATTCTTTAAATCTAATTATTTTTGTTTACTTTCTGAATAGTGATCAATCAAAGTTCTTAAGGCAATAAATTTTGTATATATCAATCCTCAATAATTGGTATTAGCGCTCTGGTTATAGATTGATCATGTTTGAAAAAGGTCCATGTTGTCCACCATGACCCTAGTTTTTGCATGTTGGAGGAATATACATATTTGTATGTGTTATCATACTAGCATGGTTTTTTATGGTTCTAATGTTGATATCCCTTCTATTATGGTCACATGAATGTTGTTTCATGTGAATGGATCCTAAATTGGTTTATCAGCAGTTACATTTCTTCATATATTCGATTTGGTTGTAATAATTACGTTATTTTTAATAATTGCATTAAAATTTATTTACTCTTTTCTAAAATTGAATTTAATCGGGTAATAAATTTAAGGTATAAATTAAATTTTGGTATCGAAATTTTATTTTATTTAAAATGGATTTATTTTCACAAAATTAAAGTAGTGAGATCTGGTTATTTAATTCGTATAATAAATTGAAAAATTACCGATGATTTAATTCAAGGGTTTAGAATTGAACAAATATTTTTCTAAAATAGCCACAAGTTTAAATTATTAAGTGGGAGAGGGTTTCAATAGAAACCATGATATCCATTAGTATTTTAAAAAGGTAATTTGATTTCTTCCTCGTGTGAGTATTTAGCTTTCCTCCCCGTCAGAGGGAATTAATCATGGTATTTTTAAGATTCTCAAGTGAGAGTTATTTGAGATTAAATATGAGTGAGTTCAGTCCTCCCATTATGGAAGTTCCACACTAATGAAATTACTTTCCAAGAATAAACTAATGGTACACACTTAAACCTAACTAATGATATCATCCTCATCGGAGTCATTGTCACATTAGTGGGGCAAAAAGATGCCAGCTATTCAATTATGTTGGACAAAAAAATTTTGGATCATCGAGATAACATAATTGATAGAGAAAAATAATGTCTTGTTCAGAATGAGGTGATTTAAACTCCCATCGAGAAATCTCACTTCACATCGAAACTAGGATGCTCGATGGGATTAGTTCTAATTAGCGGTAGAGGGATGCAAATTAAAATAAAATTAAAAGATATTTCTCACATATTTAATTGGAAATAAATTTTTTCAATAATGATTATAAGATTTCAAAAATGTGCTAAAATTTCACCCACTTATTGTAGTCTTAAAAGTAAAATGTATTATTTGAATAAATTTCAACGACTGAATTATAATTGAAAATTATTCTAACTAAAGGGGATATAATAATTAGTTAACCCATGATGTAATTAATTTTTCGTGTTAGCATGCGGATTTTCTCCCCATCGAAAGGATTTCATCATAGAATGACGGTATTTTAAAATTTAGGGAAATTATTTTAAATTAAGTCTAAATATGTTTAGTCCCCTATCGAGGAAGTTCTATGTGAACATTTTAATTTTAAAGAATTGATCGATAGGAATTGATAAACATCGGTTGTGGCCATCCCGATGGGTTGTCTCCAGAGGTGGATCCCTCATTCCTTCCCCTTTTTCAACGTGAGCACGAGATTGCATCCTTTTTCGATATGCTCGTCCATCGTCGATGTTGGGTGATATGTAGAGATAGAGTTGTTAGCCTATTTTGCACAAAATAGGCAAAAGAAATGTTGCCACCTCGAGGGAACAACATGAAGGAAAATACAAATGCTTGTGAAACCAAGTAGTTCAAGGGTCAAGGGACTAAGTAACAGAATGAGAAGGTGTTAGGAACCCATCTTTCCCTTTCAATCTCTGTTGGGCATGTGTTGATCTTCTCCTGTAGAAATCCCTGATGTGTGTGCTTATATGCATAATATAAATGAAGGATGGAATCATTCGACTCGCGTCATGGATAAAGACGGGGCGAAGTCATCCTTAGAAGTGTTTCCAAAATAGTAATAAAAATATTATGTAAGTGTTTGTCAATTCACAAGTCATTATGAAGGAACGATCGCGTATATCGGATAATACAGAAGCAAACAAGCATATAAAATGTATATATGATGAATATATGATGAGAACAAAGCAACAAATATATGTGGGAGTCTCGAGTCGAGAGATTTACCCAAAATGCCCACATTGCCCAGGGGCATCAAAATCCACGTAGTTCGAAGACAATATAAGGTGGGGTTTAACCTATAAATCTAATCGGGGAGTTTATTATATACGTGTGTGGGTAGAAAAAGGTATTTAAGTGTGAGATAGTGTGATGAGAAATCCTCGTTTGGAATTTACAAGTAAACCCACCCTCATTTTCTTATTTTTGTGTTTTTCTATGAAAATAAAGCATATGTGAATACTAATTATAAATTGTTTGAAATTAAGGTATATAATGTAATGAAGTAAATTACTATAGCAAAAATGAAGTAACTAATGCAAAAATAAGGGAATTTAGAGACAAGGGGGAAGAAATTTACCTCCTTGTGCATACTTGAAGTAGATATTAATTGTAGATACGTTTACCACAAGATGGAGGGATGATGGTTTGAGTAGGTGGGTGGGGATTTAATCAAAAGAGTATGAAAATGATGGAAGGAATGTGGGAAATGGGTTTAAGGAAATAACAACTCTGAATTTGTGGGAATTCACTCTGAATTGCTAATAGGGATGTTTAGGGGCTCCTTTCAAAGTGAGGTCTTGGACTCCAATTATAGCACCAAGGGGGTACCAATCGGCATGGTCCTAGACCAACCTATCGACATAGAACTGAAAAATCACTACCGATAGGCAACGTCATGGGGTTGCCAATTTGCAGTTTGAGGTAGTTTTTCAAAAAAATAATCATAAAACGTGAATTCTAAGTCAGAATTATGCACAAGGAGACCATTGGAAAAGGTGTTTGGAGCTCGTTAAGAATCTATGAGCCACTCTCGGGTTCAGGAATTGATCAAAGTCAAACAGGGTTCGAAACCGCCCGTTGGTCAATAGACCAAAAATTCTCAGAACAAAAGGGATCATTCATTTGAATCATAAGGTTGATTCGAGCATGGGATGGACCGTTGGAAAGGTTATTCATTGCCTTTAGATATTTCCTTAATCTTCATTCAGTTCGGAGTGTTGACCCTGGTCAAACGGGTCCCGCAAGCTCTCGATGACCCTTCGAAGTAAAATGGGTCATTCGTTCGTACCATAAGGCTAATTTGAATGCAAGGTGGACTGTTAGAAAGGGTATTTAAATACCTTAAAATATTAATTTTGCCTCGTTCAATCTAAAGACTTGACAAGAGTCAAACAAAGCTTGGGAGCATTTGGTGGCCTCCGAATGAATTTGGGATAAAACAAATTATTTGTCCAAATTGTAAGGCTCATTCATATAGTAGGCAGACCGTTGGAAAGAGAATTAAAATACCTTTAACTATTCATTGAGCTTTCATTCAGATGAGGAAGTTTATCGGGGTCAGATAGGGCCCGAGAGTGCCCGATGTCCTCCAAATCAATATTTAAAAGTAAAATGGACCATTTGTCCAAACTGTAAGTCCAGTTCATGCACGGGATGAACTATTAAGAAGGGGATTTGGATCCTTTCGAATATTCATTGAGCTTTCGCTCAAATAAGAAAGTTAATCGGGTTCAAATAGGGATCGAGAGCATCTGGTGGCCTTTAAATCGGTACTCGGGGTTTGACCTAGGTTTGCGGTGAATGAGTGAGGTCTAAGGACCTAAGGAGATGTTTAGGGAGGTCCTAGGGTGGATTGTCTATAGATAGCCCCTCGACAATCAAGATTGGAACAAATGAAGGCCTTCAAATGATAAACACCAAATCGACGTTGGGAAAAAGTTTCGTAGGTTTATTTTGAGGACCTAGAGGATGAAGTTGACTGATTCAGTGGGTCGAGGTAAATTCGAGATTGTAAAGTGATAAACTTGGCCGATTAAGCAGGTCGAGGTCAGTTCTGAGGACCTAAATAGATAAGGATGATTGATTCAGCGGGTCGTGGTCAGTTCAAGGACCTAAAGAGACGAGGATGATCGATTCAGTTGGTTAAGGTCAGTTCTAAAGACCAAGAGAGAAGAGGATGAGGGATTTAGTGGGTCGAGGTTAATTCTTAGGACTTAAAATTATTATAATGGGACCAATTCTAAGGACCTAAAGTTATACCAACCAATTTTGAGGGTCGAGATAAATTTTGAGGACCTAAAGTTTTAGCGATCAATTTTGAGGGATGAGGTAAATTTTGAGGACCTTGAGTTGTGATGACCAATTTTACGAGTTAAGTTTAATTTTGAGAACCTTAAGTTGTGACGATCGATTCTGCGGGCCGAAATCAATTTCAAGGACCTAAACTGATGACGATCGGTCCTGCAGATTGAGGTCAATTCTGAGGACCTAAAGTTATAACAACTTATTCTTAAGTTCGAGGTCATTTTGAAGGACCTAAAGTTAAAGCAATCAATTTTACAGGTCGAGGTCAATTTTGAGGACCTTAAGCTATAACGCGGGGAGCTACTCTCTGAGGAATTTTAAATTATATTGGGGGTGTGGATGCATCTGTGGTTCCGTTGGGGATTGTGTTGTTTTTTAACTTCATTGGAGAAAGATTTATCCTTGAGATATCTCGTTGGGGATTATGTTATTTTGAGACTCCACTAGGGGATGTTTAGGCTAGGGAATAGTACACTTGGATGTGAACACATCGTTGGTTATACTGGCGGAACGTGTTGAGGATAAGTTTGTAATATTAATCCGGCTGGGATTATGCTATGGATAAGGACATAAGATTAATCAGGCCAGGGATTTCGAGAGTCTTGTAAGGGGATTAATGCTCCAAGAATGATTTTCTTTAGAAAAATGAGGTTCGATATTTTTCTGGAACTTTTGAGAATTTTTTAGGCAATTTTTGGGATTTTTTTTAGAATTTTCTGGCATTATTTGTACGAAAATTGGAGGGGTGACAATAAGAAGTCTTGGGGGACAGACTCTTAGGCTTCTTTGGAAAAGGGAAAAGATGACTGTCGACTGGCATAATTAAGGGCTTTAGAACTTTCTATATGGGTGGATTGTTGAATCTTTATTGAGGATATAGGTGTCCTTTTACCCTTTGAGTCTTCTGTCGGGGGCTGTAGGGGCTACAAGCATGCAAGTGTAGATAAGGAGGTTGCTGGTGCATGAGGTGGTGTCTGGGTTTACGAGCTGACGGATGAGGCGACATCGATTTCTTGTTCTTTCCTTTCGAGATTTTTTGGTATATCTCACTGTTCTAAAAAACCCGTTTAGGCTCTGCCTAGGCTTGAGGCTTGAGAGAAACGCCCTGCCTTACGCTTTTTACGGCTTATTCTTGGTAAAACCCTTAAGGCACACTTTTTTCTAAAAACAACAATGCTTTAGTGAAACGATATGGCCTTTTAAAGATTTTTTTTACAAATTGGACCATTATCTCATCCAAAATAATCAAATAGTATTTTAATTTGCATATATTCAGACATATTTTTATGATATGTATATCTTTAGTATTTTAATAGCCTTGTTATGGTTAAAAAATATTAAAATATATTAAGAAGACCTAAACGCCTTTTTATGCCTAAACCCGCCTAGGCTTCTAACGCTTAAGGCTTGACCTCCACGCCTCGACCACGCCCCGCCTTTTTTAGAACCTCGGTATATCTGTTACTAGGGGAGATTTGCATTGACCATGTTGTACGCCTGATGTAATGACTTTGCACCTAAAAAAGATATTCAAGAATGCAAAAAGAGATGAATCTTTTTTTATTATCTTGATTTGGTGACTTAATCTACCTACACTATAGTTTGCTTTTGAGATTTCCTTTTGAGAAAAAGTAAGAAAATTTTGTTTTTTGGAATTTTTGAGAGGAGGAAAGTTTCGGAGGCTTGGTTACGAAGAGCTTCTATTTGAAGGGACTTATTTTGGGAAAAAGTGTGAGAAATGTATTTTTGGAAATTTTTGGATAGCGAAAGGCCTTGGGGGCTTGGTTAGTATATGGATGAGGAGAGGAGCTTATCGCCCTTATTGGGTTGTGTTTATTCTGGTGTGTCAGACTAGTGATGGCTATAATAGAGCTATTAACTGCAATATGTTAACAAGGGAGGCACAATTATAGTACCTTTCGGATCATGTCTTCCATTTTAGCCTGGGCGAGTTCTGTCTCACCTATGAGGAATTCTTGGCCATGTTGGGGGTCAGCCCTAGAGTGACGACGACTTTGCCTAATTTCTACCATTCTCCCCTGGTTTTCTTTTCAAAGTTTCTTCAAATTTCTCCCTTGGCGACTATACCATTGGTTACCGGAGGGGCCATTTATCTTTATGTTGGCACTTAAACACGGATCCCCAAGTTATTGCGATAACATCTTGGAAGGATGGTTATTATGGATTTCTAAGAGAGATCCATGTAATGTTGTTTATGTGGCATGCGGAGAGATTTCGCCTGGCAGCCCTTCCTGAGTATCCTTTGGCAGTTGTGCTCAATTTCTTTGTCCGACCTTTCTTCATCTTTGTCCCATCTATAAAAAAATTGGTGAACTGACTTATAAATCATGGAGCCCGATGTCTTCACTAGTTAGTGTAGTGGTGGGGGGACTTATTGCTTGTCTTGAATTTTAGAGATTATCAATATGTATGGTTGGTGGGACTTTGACAAACTTCCTTCTATTTCTCATGGCATCTCCTGCACCAAGTCTGGTTTCAACAGATCATTCCTCCTCGCATAACAAATATTTTCTCGCTGGAGGATTTAACTAAATTGTTAATGATGATGGTGAGCTCTTTATGCAAGCGCTGTTGGTCGTGTATCCATTCGTCACAGTCCGTGGGAGGGGCATGGCATGTTTCTAGGGACTACCTAAAATGGTTATGAAAGCGGGTATTAAAAAAAGTCGTGGGGGAAGATACTGATAAAAGGTGGTTTATGGCTTTCGACACCATGGAAGACAGTGTTGTGATTTTGTCTAGGTTTGCCAAGGCGTATCAGTCCATGTAGTGTATACGAAATGTTAATCTGGAGTGGGAAACTTGAGGACCTATAGAGTCTGATAATGATGATGAAGCAGGGCCATTGGGCATTTGAAGACAACATTTTGTGAAGATTAATATGATTTTTGTGAAGCTTTGGTAATTGGATGTTTTTGTATCTGGAGTTTGGGGATAATTTTATGTAAATTGTTAGGTTTTTCTTTGTTTGAGAATAATTTGATCAGCGAAGAGGGTGGTTGGCTTGACTCCCTTTGCTAATACTTCATGTAGCAGTGTTGTATTCTCCTTAATTAGAAATAAAAGTTAATTTTGAACATATTTTATTGTGCCTCCTGATGAGATTTGCATTTGAATTATCTATACCAATCGATAAGGCATACATAATCATTTTGTTCATATAAGTGATAAAATGGGCCACCATTCTTGGAGGTTATAAAATATTAGCATTTGGGGAAAAAGAAGGTGATCAGACCCATGTATGGCCTATGGGTTGCCTATGCACCGCTCGGGGTTTTGAAAATTCTCATGAGTTTCATTTCGAAAAGAAAAGGTTGTTGAGAGGATCACGTCCCACATAATTCTGGGTAGGAGGAAATGAATAATTTTTTTAGAAAATAAGGGGGATAAGAAGAGTCACAGTGCGCCGTGATTTAGGACAAAGGGTAAAATTTCTTGAGATGGTCCAGGTTGACATAACGCTCCATTTCTTCTCCATCGAGGTCTGTAAGCATAGCGATGCCTATGAAATAATCATCTTAATGATGTAGGGGACACTCTAATCTGCTTTGAATTTCCCTCGAGGGTCCCAGGTAGGTTCTATTATCTATTTGAGGGCAATTTCTCCTTCCTATACACCATGGTCCTTGATTTTCCCATTGAATAATCACGCTACGCGACAATGGTAGCATCGTATATGGTACAGAGCCCTAAGTCTCTTTTCATCCAAGAGTAATAATTCATTATAGTTGCTTTGATGCCATTCTTCTTTGCCAACTCTTCTTTTAAGTAGGACGTGAAGGGAATGTATTTCTTGTTCGACTCGTAGGATTGTTCCACTCCATATAATAGAGAATATGGCGTAATTCCAGTAGGTGTTCTGATTGGAGTGAGGTAGCCCCAGATGGCATAAGGGATCCTATCGTCCTAATCTCTACAACTCCTAGTATTCTTATTGATTATGTATTGAGACTTATAATAGTGGCTTCAATAGCACCATTAGTTTGGGGTCAGTAGGCAGAATATTTGTGTCTCTGAATTTCGTATTCGTCGACTAATTCTGTAACCTCATCTTAAAAATAGTGCCCATTATCTGAGACTAACTCGTAAGTAACTCAATATCGGCAGATGATGTTCTTTCTGATAGACTTGTCCACTTTCTTAGCATTTAGCACCGCGAATGACCCGATTTCGACCCTTTTTGTGAAGTAATTAATGGTGACCAAGATGAATTTGATATCGTTTGAAGCTTTGGGAGTTCCTTTCCTTATGATGTCAATACCCCAAGTGGAGAAGGGACAACGAGAGTTTTTGCTAAGTAGCTTAGGGGGAGGCAAATGTTGGATATTGGCGAACTATTGTCATTTAAGGCATATTCGAACATTGGCAGTGCAATCTTAGACCATAATGGTCCAATAGTACCCCTAGAGGATGATCTTTTTAGCAAGAATTTGATCGTTCACCTAGGGCCCACATTCCTTATTATGGATCTTCTACACTATTTCTTTAACATCAGCCCCTGCAATGCAGTGCAAATGGATTCCATCGAAGTTTCTTTTGAACAGTGCTTTATTACAGATGATATACTGAACAACTTGTTTACGAAGGGTCGGACAGTCTTTCTTATTGTCATCTTGAGGATACTTACCATGTTTGAGAAGGCACCAAATGTCATAGTACCATAACCCGACCATATCATAATATTCCTTGAGAATGAGTTCAATATGGTAGTAATGGGTAGGCTTAGTTTAATTCTGAACCAGGAAATGGACCATTATAATTCCCTTGGGCATGTCAACCATAGAGGCTATGGTAACAAAGGCTTCAGCCAAGCTCTTCTTTACTCGGGGTAAGTAGTGGAAGATGATATCATTAAACTGGGCGATCTGTTCTTCTAAATGGCCATAAAAGGGTAAAAATCTTTTCATCTTTGACTTTATATTTTCTAAGAATTTGGATGACAATAATGGTAGAGTCTTTGTAGACATATAGGTGTCAAATTTATCTCTAGAGGTCTATATTGATGACTATAGTACACGCCTCTTACTCGTTCATGTTGTTTGTATAAAGAAAGTTTAGTTTGATAGAAATTAGGGTGTGAGAGTCATCACGGACGAGTCGTATCCCTTCTTATTAGCAGCTCCATCAAAGAAAATTTTCTATCTGAGGTCCTCTAGATAAGTGCATAGAATATCTTCATCTTCCAAGACCCAAACATCGGCTTCTTGCATGGGGTTATCAGTAAGGGAGTCAAAGATATCTCTCCCTTTCATAGTGTTTTGTGTGATGTACACAATATTGAACTCAATTAGCAATATCAATCGATGGGAAGTTCGACTGGATAGAGCGAGCTTGTCTAAAAAGTACTTGATGGGATCCATATGGGATATAAGTCTGATAGAGAATAAAAGCATGTTATATCGAAATATTTGCATGACCCATATACGAGCAACACATGATTTCCCTAAAGCATTGTAATTGAATTCGTACCCATCCAATTCCTAATGAGCATAATAAATGGCTAATTCCATACGGGTTTCTTCAATGTATTGGGCTAGAAAATCCCCAATTGTAGTATCTGTTACGGCTGAGTACAGGAGGAGCGAGAGACTTGGCTGTGGAGACATAATTTCTTGATTTTGTTAAAAGCTTTTAGCAGACCTCATTCTAGGCTTTAGTAGAAACCTTCCAGATAAGCGCGAAAATGGTTTTGCAGATTAAAGTCAGTTGGTTAATGAATTGACTAATATATTATAGTTTTCTTAAGAATCCTCAGCCTTCTTTCTCCATCTGTGGTAGTGGCATCTGAAGTATGGCTTTCATCTTAGCAGGATCGGCTTTGATTCCCTTTTCGCTGACCATAAATGCAAAACGTTTTCCTTTCTGATGCCAAAAATGCATTTTTATAGGTTTATCTGCATCAGGTATTTCCACAGTCGCTCGAAAAACTTTGACCTTCATGAGTTTTAGATTTGATGATCATATCATTTGCATAGACTTCGACTTCTTTGTTAATAAGGTCATGCAAGATGGTTGTGGTAGTCCTTTGGTATGTATTCTCGACGTTCTTGAGTTCGAATGACATGATAGTGTAGCAAAAATTTACCCATGGGGTGATGAAGGTGATTTTCTCCTGATCGTCAGGTTGCATCTTGATATGGTTATATACGTCAAAACCATCGATAAATGACTTAAGGTCTTGTCTAGTCGTGTTTTCCATGATCATGTAAATGTTGGGTAATGGGAAATCATCCTTCGGAAATGCTTTATTCAAATCTTGCTAGTCGATGCACATATGAACTTTTCCTTTTGACTTCGGTAAAGGGACAATGTTGGCGAGCCATGTCAGATATTCTACAATGCGAGTAGAACCTACGTTCAGTTGCTTGACCTCTTATTCTTTGACTTTGAGTGACCATTCGGTGGAGAGCTTTCATATCTCCTGGTTGACAGGTTTGCATTTTGGGAATGCTAGGATATCGTGTTGAAATATTTTTGGGTCAATATCGGATATGTCTTCGTAAGGCCATGTAAAGACATCGACAAATTATTTCAATAGATCTTCGAATTACGCACGCTTGTGCTCATTAAGGATGGACCCCATCCTAATCTCACATTGATGGCTATTAGAATCGAGATTAATAATCTTTAATTTCATCATTTTTAACTTGAACGCGATTATGTTGTTTATTATTCTCCTTATTTAAATCAGTTAAGAATTATTCATTTACAAAATCATCAGCATTAAGAATTTGATTAGAATCAAGGCAATTAATGTAAGGCATAATAAAAAACTCAAAATATTCGTTTATTTCATTTTTGAAAAAAATAGCACTGAGAACCTCATCAAAAGAGGTCTTTATTATATTGAAATCATAAAAAGGAACAACAACATCAGATAAAGAGATTTCGATAGGGTAGACATTAAGGTCGGGTTGAATCTGAGAGGTTCGACAAGCACGAGATTCCTATTGAGGAGAGTCATGTCAGCAACTCTGATTTGACTAGATAAAGAGATTTCGATAGTTGCTCATTCTCGATAATTTGGGTCTTATGCGCTAAAATGTTTATTTTGTAGGTCAAATTGTGCATTGTTGAGTTCAAACGCTTAAATCAAAACAATTGTGCAAAAAGGGTGTTAATTCCCTCCCCTGTATCCTAGCCTACCCTAAATCGAGCCTAAACCTACCCCAAATCCTGTGTTTGTTTGATTTATCCCTTTTTAATATTTTTTAGATTTTTAGTTTGAGTCGTTTTATTTTTAGTATTTATTTTTTATTTGTTTAGTATTTTCTAGGTTTTGTTTTCTATTTTTCTATTTTATCTTTATTAGTATTATTTTATTTTATTTTGATTTTTATTAGTTTTTATTAGGATTAGATTTTTTAGGATTTCATTTATTTTTTTAGTTTTATTTGATTTTACATTTATTTAGGATTTTATTTTAGTTTTATTTTTATTTTTATTTCTTTTTGGTTTCATTTTTATTAAGTCTTTATTTTATTTTTAGAGTAGGAATTTAATCTTTAGATTTTTAGTTATAGTAGTTTTATTTTTATTTTAGTTTTATTTTATTATTTTAAGGTGTCCAAATTAAACACGCACACTCACACCTTAATAACTATGCACACTCACCCACCCAAAACAACTCACCAATCAACACCATTCTTACCATACCCATTCACACACACTAACACATCCTAACCCATCTTGAACCTCCATCACCCCATTCCTTCTCTCTCCTCCCTCACCCACCATTAACACCTTACTACCACAACCCCCATTACCAACTTAACTCAAAACCACCCCACCTTCAACCCGGTTGGCAGCCCAAAACCGGGCGACCTTCCATACGACCCTCAACCACCAGCCAACTCCTTATCACCGACCTGCCCCGATTCCGACGACCTAACTAAATTCGGACCTAGCGCCGCTGACCCTGTTGAATCAGCAACTCGATCTCCCCTTAAACCCCTCCAGCGCTACCTCGTTTCAACCCCAAACCCGTGGCAGCCATCCACGAATAACCCGCTACCCCCCAAAACCCTGTTGCCCCTTATCAGCCCACCCCGGCGGTGCTGCTACCTCCGATAGCTCCGATCGAGACCTCCTATCTCCTCTCTCTTCCTTGTCGCCGGCGACGTGAAGCCCAACCCGATCGCACAACCGCCTCGGCGCACTGAACGTAACTCATGTTCTGACCACTAACCCTTAAACCCGGAACCTGCCACCCTTACTAGCCCCAAACCCGGTCGCGATCTCTAAAAACCCAAAACCCTATTCTAACCTTATGACCCATTTCCTTTTCTCCTATTGCCCAACACGATTTCATCTCAGCAAACCAAGACCAAAAAAACTAAAAATAAAACGAATCTCCCACATGTCTTTTTAGCCAATTACCATTTTCCCTTTTTAACCCCCAACTACCTATTTTAACCCAACTTCCCATTATACCCTCTAAACCAAATCAGATTTTGTCACCTCATTTAACCCACGTGACCTCACACATCTCTTACCTCATGTGTACACACCCTATTTTCATGCACATTAAACCTTCCCAAAAATACCCTTTAGCCCCATGTGTGCCATGCATATACTATAAAAGAAGACTCAAGACCCCATTTGAAGAGGAGATCATATCAAATAGAGAGAGAAAATTCTAGAGAAAAATAGAGAGTGAAGTTAGAATAAATTAGGTTGAAATATTTGTAAATAGTTTTATTTTTATTTTTGTTAGATATTTGTGAGGTTAAATTTTGTAAGAGATTTAATTGAGTGGATATTTAATTGCAAATCACTTAGATGCTCAATTAGAGGGATTTTATGCTTCAAATTGGAATATTAGAGTTCAACTTTCTAAAAGAAATTTGGTTTGCTTGTTCTATTCCCTTCAATTTTATTTTAGTAGCGTTGATTATTTGTTCATCATGTTTAATATCATGTTAGGCTAAATTCCCTTTCAAGGGGTGGGGGGAAACCCTTATTTGATGTTATTTTAGTTTAATTAGTTTCATTACTTAAAAATTCCCTTTGAATGTTAATTTTGATCTCTCACCCTTAAATTTACGCCTCGAGAGAGGGTAAATGATTTTCGAGAGAAAATCGAAATTCTAGTTATAATACCCATTTTAGATTCGAACTAGAGATAGGGGTTTCTTAAGTGGGGTATTATTACTTGAATTTCAACTCAAAATTTATTTTCAAAGATTTACATAAATTGTAATTGATCGATCCTAACGGGTGATTAATTAAAAGGAGTGTAGATCTATTTTCTAGAGTTGTGGGGTGTTAAACTTAATTTTCTAAAAGGTTACTATTAAAAATATTTGCAACTAGAGTTGATTTGTAATTTTGATATTAATTTGGGAGAATTCAATTAATTAAATTAATTAAATAGAATAGCTAAAATTTGTGGTGTAATCCTAGTCCTTGATTGTTCTCACATTTATTTACCTCACTTTATCTCTTATTTTAGTGTTAGACTTTGTTTTTCACTTTTAGTCACTTTCTAGTTAATTGTTTTCATCTCACATTTTAGTTTAGTGTTATTTCACCTCACCTCACCCAATTGTTTTAATATTTGAAAAAGCTAAAAAAAATAGAAAAAGCAAAAGCGCAAAAAGAAAATAAAAATTGAATTACAATTGAATTTGTCTCTAGCTTACCCCCTTGATGTGGATTGATACCCTTGCTTACCTCTACACTTGAGATTGTTATATTTTGTAGGTAATTGAGGATTTTGATTAACTTGACTTTCAACAACGATACACAAAAAGTCAAGTTATCAAATGGCGCCGTTGCCATTCTTGGGAGTGTGGAGCACTCGGAGCGGATTCAATTTTGTAGTTCATTTGTCTCCGATATTTTGTTGCATTTTAGTACCCTTTTTTTGTATTTTATTAGAAGGATTGTATTAGGTTTATTTTATCCTTGCTTGTATTGCGGTGCATAGAGACACCTTTATTTTATTTTTTATTTTAAAAATTATAATAATCGAAGACACGCATGATAGGGAAACCGGACAAGGTGGAGAGAGGGCGTCCATTGGCGAGGATTTAGAAGCCTCTCTACTTTGGGTCGGTCAGACTACCGGGGCCGACTGAGATTGGCGTAATCTCCCCCCGATCGACTCAATAATTTCGGCACCTCACGACGTAAAAACCGTGGGAGGTACATTTCTTACACCTTCGCGCCCCTCCTGTTAGAGAGTCCATTCTTTTGTGTGATCTTACTTGATTTTACTCTCGCATTTATTTTCAAATGGTGTGATGAATTAATCGACTAAGACCAACACCCAATCACTCACGAGAAGGGATTTCATCACCCGACTCACTCGCTTACCATTTGTGTGCTACCCTAGCCATCATTAAATTTAAAATCAATCAACTAGGTAGCCCATTAGGAGAAAATTTTGCAAAGGCGATCACAAAGATTTCCGTGATTTTTTATCGCCCACGGACTTAATTAAAATTTGACTACCCTTTCACTAAATTTCAAGATAATTGGCTATGTGCTAGTTAGGAACCTTTCTTTACTTGTGTGTGTGTCCAATTCCATTTTTCGGTGGTCTGTTTTAGTTAGTTCGTCCATTCAAGAGTTCATATTTTTTCCCCACGTTTTCTTCCAAAAAAATCCAAAAATATTTTCCCTCATTTTTATAAAAAAATCCAAAAATATTTTCTTCCTTTATTTTTCACAAAACTTCAAAAATATTTTCTTTCCTTTTGAAAAAAAAAAACTCCAAAAAAATACTTCTCTCCACAAGGCCGAAGAACGTCCCTTACAGGATTACTTTGGCCATTTCTCATTATCTCAAAGCATGTTTGAGGTTGAGCCCGAGTCGAACCTCCATACCTTACTTTGTGGCTTTAACTCTCAACCACACACCGTTGATACTCATGCGTCGCCCACAAACACATCTCACATTTCATCGCCTCCGATGATGAGTGTCAACACGTCACATGCTTTGCCGTGCACCCATTATTCTTATGCTGATCACAGGTCCCATGAGTGACCTTACTCTTCATATTCCTACGAACCCACCTTCGAACATGTGTGTCCATACGACACTGTTTCGGAACCCACCTCGGCTTATTATCCCGATATACCTAAAAGCGAGTTGTGTGAGTACCAGAGTTATTCGTGGAGGCCTGATCACCCTTCCACGCAATACGAATCCCAACCCGATATTGTGAATCCTCACACATTCCAACAGTCATCATGGAAACCTTGTGCACCCATTCATGATCAGTTCCCTCATTACACACCCCATCAGTATCAACAATTTATCCATCACAAAAGCAATCTTTTCGTGTATGATGAACTTGCCCCCACTCCACACACTTTATTTGAGTATTCTCCGTATAGTCTTGTCCATAGCAAGTTGTGTCCACCTCACCCACCACCACCACCCGTCACTTAACCACCATCATCCACCTACGCTCTCGAAATCCTCTTGCAAAAGTTCATACTCGATCAAGAGCAAGCCACTCAAATTCAAACTCAAGCTCTCCAAAGGCTTGAACAACGATTAAATGAAATTGAGTGTGCGAGAGAGTCGGACATTTCCATGCATCCACCCATCGTTTCTACAGAGTGTGACAATGACGTGTCCTCTTATGATAAGAATTTTGAGTGTGACCAACACTACCACCACGAGAATCTTGAAGTTGAGACCATTCCATGGTCCGGGCCTCAAGTTGACAATTGTGCTGACTTACCTTTCATTGATGAGCCTGATCTGATCCCATCATATCCAAATGAACCCACACTTGAGGTTCACATTCCAATTCCCTTTCCCATAGACTCCAAAAATTTGCCCGAGTCTACACCTATTGACCATACCTCTTGTGTTCTCGAGGAACCAATTTATCCTAGGTTAGCTCCGGCTACGAGTGCTCACCATTTTCCTGAGATAGAATTCGTGATAGTTCCTAACTATCCGGATATGGATCCTGTTCCTCCATGCATGGCTCCCTTTGAGCCCGATATTTCTAGTGATCCCTCTATCTCTCATCTTGGTGCCTCGTCTTACCCACCCACCACATTCACTGATGCTACCCTTGTGGAGAAGTTGATCACACGCTCGTTTATTTCCAGACTTCCTCCTCTGAGTGCCCTTGAGGATCACTATGTGCCTCATGAGGAGTGTGTGTCTCCCACTCTTGAGTTGGATCATCTTCCCCCACCATTTATCCCACCCGACCCACCCATTATCTTATCACCTAGTTTGGATCTAGATCTTATACCTTGCATGTTCCCAAGCATATATTTAGATCCTAACCTCAAATCGTCCTCCACCATCTACGAGAGTATTTGTGGTGATACTCTCCACTTTCGTGGTACTGAGCTTGTTCCTCCATGCACACCGCTTCCTTGTGGTGTTGATTTTTCTTCTCAACAGATCCCTGGCGTGTCACGGCGCGACCATTATCATTGCCCATTCATAGAACGGTTGTGTGATTTCTCTGAGGCCCAACCCATCACTATTTCCATACCATTTCTCCTCCCTCACCAACTAGAGCACCATGCTTATAGGTCCCTAGTGGCCCTCACCTTCCGGCTCAATAAGGCCCATGATCGATACTTCATCACCCATGCCTTTATCACTTTTACCCTAATACCCACCCACCCATGGTCCACTGATGCTTTGCATCGTGTGATGCACTTTGTCGTACAAGTGCATTGACCCGTTTTAGCCTTTATCCAACAAGACTGACGCTTCAGTGTTGTTTGGGGGTGATTCTCATCACCTAATTTTTCTGTTGCCTCCTACTTTCATAGATCTTATCTTTAGGGTGAGATTCCATCGGTATGGCTGAAGACATTAAACTTAGCGCTACCGGGAGCAACCCATTATTTCTTGTACTAATCTCATCCTGTTTGGGGGTGGTGTTTCGCATCACCCAATATTATGCCATGTTTGTAGACTTATACACATTTTTTTCTTTCTTTCTCACTTCTTATTCATGTTTATTATTGGCGATATTTATCCACTTCATTAGCGGTTGATTTTGGTAATCTCTTTCCTACCTTATGCTCTCAATTTTAAAAATCATGTTACTTAACATCGAGGACGATGTTCCTTTTTTTGAGGGGTGGGGAATTTTATCAAAATCGTACCTCTTTCACCCATTGATGTGAATTTTCAGTCATCCATCTTTTAAAGTCTAGGAATCAAGCTAGAGAATATTTTTTTTTCTAAATAGCTTATGTAATATATATCTAGGCATGTTGCACCATGAATTTCTAGACTCAACAAAATTTGCACACTTATCATGTCACTACGGTTAAAGTTGAGTAGTATTACAATTCTAAAGAGAACCTTAACGATCACTAGTAGAGACTTTAGCCCGTGAGATTTGTGCCTTTCACCCTTTTAGAGTGATTTACGCAATCTCCAAGTCACGAGTTGATTCAACTTCCTTTGGGTCCGCACTTTAATTGTTGTATGATCTCATTATTCTAAATTTTTGGCTTGATCACTGAGAACGACATCATTTTCGAGTTGTAAGAAACAGGTGTCTTGAAATTTGTCCCGATCACCAATTTTTCATCCATACACCTACCATTTACCATTCACTTCGCCCATTATATTCCCATGCTCTTCCGTATTCCTACATATTTCCCCAAATCATATATTCCCCACTCCATCTATATATCGTCTATTATTTTGAGAAAAAGAGTGTTTTTCAAATATAAAATGTCTTCCATGTTGAGAGTATAAAAAAAAGAGAGAAAAAAAAATAGCAAAAAGAAAAAAATAAATAAATAAATAAAAGAAAAAAAAAGAAAGAAGAAAAAAGAGAGAAACGAAAAAAAAATAGAGAGTTATGTAGTTAGTTCTTTTGTAATAAAGACATTAGTTTTTCATGTATAGAATACTCTTCTCACATATCCATCCATTTCGCATCCATCCTTTACCCATCGCATATCCCTCAGTCATCATTCATCCATCCATCTTATTCTACCTCACCTCATCCCAAATATCCCATTTCATTTTCCCCTCACCCGTATAAATCCATATTTTTTCCTAGGTGTTCGAGAAAATGAAAGTCGACGTGGTGAATAACTCGACGTTCTCACTATAGTGATTAGCATTTCTTTCATGGGATCATTTCTCTTTCTAATTGTTCGTTCTTTCTTATGTGTGTGTGAGACGTTTGAACTTGCTTACATTTACTCACCTCCTCACACACAAGAGCGATACACTAACCAAAATCTCTAGAGTTCGATTGAGAGAGATATATCCGTGAGATTTGAAGTTGAAGCGTTGATTCCGAAAAGGCAATCTAGGAATTACTCTTGTGATACTCGACCCGTTTTGACTGATTCACACTACACACGTTGAGTTCTAGGAAGGATGTGCCTTGATTATTTACTTAGCCTAATCTTTTTTCACATTCTAGCTTGTATTTCAAAAATCATTTATCTCATGATGGATTGTGCGATCATTCTACGTCTAATAAGAGATTGACTGTCTTTCAATAAATCATTTTGCAAATTAAGAATTTTGTGGGTATATTCTCTGCAAACCCTCACGAGACACAACTCGTCATGTAGGGGAACCTATAGGTTTAAAGGCTTATCGTAAGTCCCCTCGAAAGTGGTACACTTTTGGTTTCTTATCTTTCTTTTTCTCTGTATCTTATTTCTCGAGGACTAGCAACGCTCTGTTTGGGGGTGATAAGCACCCAAAACTGAACATTTTATACCCCGAATAGACGTAATTTAGTTGCTAGTTCTCGGCAATTTGGGTCTTATGCGCTTATATTTTGTAGGTCAAATTGTGCATTACTGAGTTCAAACGCTTAAATCAAGACAATTGTGCAAAAATGGTGCAAATTCCCTCCCCCGTATCCTAGCATACCCTAAACCGAGCCTAAACCTACCATAAACCCTGTGTGTGTGTGTGTGTTTTTTGTCCCTTTTTAATATTTTTTAGATTTTTAGTTTAAATCGTTATATTTTTAGTATTTATTTTTTATTTGTTTAGTATTTTTTAGGTTTTGTTTTCTATTTTTCTATTTTATCTTTATTAGTATTATTTTATTTTATTTTGATTTTATTAATTTTTAGTTTTTATTAGGATTAGATTTTTTAGGATTTCATTTATTTTTTTAGTTTTATTTGATTTTACATTTATTTAGGATTTGAGTTTTAGTTTTATTTTTTATTTTTATTTCTTTTTAGTTTCATTTTTATTAAGTCTTTATATTATTTTTAGAGTAGGAATTTAAATTTTAGATTTTTAATTATAGTAGTTATATTTTTATTTTAGTTTTATTTTATTATTTTTAGGTGTCCAAATTAAACACACACACACACACACACACACACACCTTAATAATCATACACACTCACCCACCCAAAACAACTCACCTATCCACACCATTCTTACCGTACCCCTTCACACACACTAACACATCTTAACCCATCTTGAACCTCCTTCACCCCACTCCTTCTCTCTCCTCCCTTACCCACCATTAACACCTTACTAACATAACCCCCATTACCAACTTAACTCAAAACCACCCCCACCTTCAACTCGGTGGCAGCCCAACCCCAGTGGCCTTCCATACGACCCTCAACCACCAGCTAACTCCTCCTCACCGGCCTGCCCCGATTCCGGCGACCTTACCAAATTCGAACCTAGCGCCGCCGACCCTGTTCGATCTGCAACCCGATCTCCCCTTAAACCCCTCTGGTGCGACCTCCTTTAAACCCCGAACCCGTGGCAACCATCCACGCATAACCCTCTACCACCAAAACCCTGTTTCCCCTTACCATCCCACCCCGGCGGTGCTTCTACCTCGGACAACTCCGGTCGAGATCTCCTCTCTCTTCCTCCCCGCCGGTGGCTTGAAGCCCAACCCAATCGCACAACTGCCTCAGCGCACCGAATGCGACCCGTGTTCAGACCCACGAACCCTTAAACTAGGAACCTGCCACCCATACACGAAACCCGAACCCAAAACCTTATTTTAACCTTGAGACCCATTTCCTTTTCTCCTATTGCCCAACACAATTTCATCTCAGCAAACCAAGACCAAACAAACCAAAAATAAAACAAATCTCCCACATGTCTTTTTAGCCAATTACCATTTTCCCTTTTTAACCCACAACTACTTATTTTAACCCAACTTCCCATTATACCCTCTAAACCAAATCTTGTCACCCCATTTAACCCACATGACGTCACACTTCTCTTACCTCATGTGTACACACCCCATTTTCATGCACATTAAACCTTCTCAAAAATACCCCTTAGCCCCATGTGTGCCATGCATCTACTATAAAAGAAGACTCAAGACCCCATTTGAAGAGGAGATCATATCAAATAGAGAGAGAAAATTCTAGAGAAAAGTAGAGAGTTAGGTTAGAATAAATTATGTTGAAATATTTGTAAATAGTTTTATTTTTATTTTTGTAACATATTTGTGAGGTTAAATTTTGTGAGAGATTTAATTGAGTGAATATTTAGTTGCAAATCACTTGGATGCTCAATTATAGGGGTTGTATGTTTCAAATTGGAAGATTAGAGTTCAACTTTCTCAAAGAAATTTGGTTTGCTTGTTTTATTCTCTTCTATTTTATTTTAGTAGCCTTGATTATTTGTTCATCATGTTTAATATCATGTTAGGCTAAATTCCCTTTCAAGGGGTGGGGGGAAACCCTTATTTGATATTATTTTAGTTTAATTAGTTTCATTAGTTGAAAATTCCCTTTGAATGTTAATTTTGATTCCTCACCCTTAAATTTGCACCTCGAGAGAGGGTAAATGATTTTCGAGAGAAAATTGAAATTCTAGTTATAATACCCATTTTAGATTCGAACTAGAGATAGTGGTTTCTTAAGTGGGGTATTATTACTTGAATTTCAACTCTAAATTTATTTTCAAAGATTTACATAAATTTTAATTGATCGATCCTAGCGGGTGATTAATTAAAAGGAGTGTAGATCTATTTTCTAGAGTTTTTGGGTGTTAAACTTAATTTTCTAAAAGGTAGCTATTAAAATTACATTTGCAACGAGAGTTGATTTGTAATTTTGATATTAATTTGGAAGAATTCAATTAATTAAATTAATTAGTTAGAATAGCTAAAATTTGTGGTGTAATCCCAGTCCTTGATTGTTCTCACATTTATTTACCTCACTTTATCTCTTATTTTAGTGTTAGACTTTGTTTTTCACTTTTAGTCACTTTCTAGTTAGTTGTTTTCATCTCACATTTTAGTTTAGTGTTATTTCACCTCACCTCACCCAATTATTTTAATATTTGAAAAAGCTAAAAAAAATAGAAAAAGTAAAAGTCCAAAAAGAAAATAAAAGGTGAATTACAATTAAATTTGTCTCTAGCTTACCCCCTTGATGTGGATTGATACCCTTACTTACCTCTACACTTGAGATTGTTATATTTTGTAGGTAATTGGGGATTTTGATTAACATGGCTTTCAATAATGACGCACAAAAAGTCAAGTTATCATATTTCGATATCAAGCATTGGGGAATCGATTCAACTAGAATCGAGTTGACATTCAACTTGAATGGAGGATGTCGGCAGTCTAAGAAACTAGGGGTCATTTGATAGAAAATTAGGAAAATGCAAATGATTACAGGACATTTGATTCCAGGGCAAACAATTCCAAGGCAAATGAATATTTTCCAACTTGTGTGTGTTTGATACAAGTTGGAAAATCATCAATTTTCCATATTTCCTATCAAACGCAAAAGTTGGAAAATAGTTATAAATGTGGAAAATTTATTTATGGAATATATATATATATATATATATATATATATATATATATATATATATATATATATATATATATATATATATATTCATATGTTTTGTATATTTAATAATATATATTTATATATTTAATAATATATATTATTATTATATATATATATATATATATTCGGATATATATACATTATTAAATGTACATTTAATAATGTATATATATCCGAATATATATATAATAATAATATATATTATTAAATATATATATATATATACTAAATATAATATTTATGGAATATATTGAATATACTAAATATAATATTTATGGAATATATAAATATATTTAATATTTAATATATTATTTATGGAATATATTGAATATACTAAATATCTATTATTTACAGTATATTTATTCAGTATATATATAATATATGTGTATATTCTGTAAATAATATATATTCAGTATATATATAATATATATACAAAATATAAATATATATTAAAATATATGAATTACATAATTTATATAAATGTACGAAATATATAAATATATGAATTATATATAAATATACGAAATATACATATATGTGCTAAAATATATAAAATATACGAGTCTATATATATATATATATATATATATATATATATATATATATTAACAATATATATTTATATATGTATGAAATATATAGAGTTATAAAAAAATTGGTTTTGAGTGATTTGTCACCTAAAGGTAGCAAACAAAAACCTCCCCCCCCCCCCCCCCCCCCAAAGAATTGAATTCCACCCTAGGGTGGCAAATTGTGCTTAAGGGGTGTTGTACATATAAAATAAATTACAAGGCAAATTAAGGCTATCAAACAACCTAAAAGTTAGAAAAGACCAGAATTTTCCAACTTTTCTGAATTTGCCTTGGAATTTGTTGGCTATAAAACGGACCCTAGGATCATACTAATACCAGAGTTTTCTATCTTGATCATCCTTCATAACAATTAAACAATTGGTCCAACACCATTTATAATCTTCATGAAGAGTTTGAGCGAGGTGATCATCTGTATGGCCCAAAGCTTCATTGTAGCCATCTATCCATACCTCTCCGGGTTGCTTTGAAATTGGAAGGTCAATATTTCAACTTGATGTTGAAGTTTCCCAAAACCTCATCCTTCACCTTCAACTGAGAGGATTGCTAGGCAAGGGATTTGTCTTTAGCTTCCAGTCTTGGGAACAAATTGGTAATGGCTTGACTCTTCGTCTTTAGTTGGGCAGCTTGATTAACTAAAGTTTTCTTAGTCCTAGTCTCTTCTACAGTTAGTCGTCTAGCTCTTTGTCTAGAAGATGGTGCAGGTTTGGATTTTGTCATAACTTCAAGCTCTTCCCTCAATTTGACATTTTCCTCCTCTAGAAAAGAGGCACCTTCATCGATACCAGCAGCAGGAGACTATTTTAAGGCCCCAAGTTCACCGCTCAGCCTATTATATTCCTCTTCCTGAAGTTTAGCAATCTCTCTGGCCTCATCAACTTCATGGTTCGACAAGAACTCCTTATTCCTGAATGCAGAGGCATATTTTTCTATCTTCTCCTCGAACCCCCAACCTTCACCCAAGGCCTTAGACTTGGCTTCGTAGTCAGCATGCAGAAGAGATTTGCTTTCATTATGCTCTGCATTCAAACCTTAAATCATCTCAAAGTCTGCAATATTATTGGCCACAACCCGATCAAGAAGAAACTTGAGAATAAGTATATGCATCCCTGGCTTGATCAAAAGCGTCTGCGCCGAGCAAGTTTGTAAATTCTTCATCAGTCAAGTTCAAGTGACCAACTTTAAATAAATTGTTACAGCGTTTGAGTAGGACAGAGACAGTGGAGGCAATTTGTTCCATCTTGGCCATAAACTATAAAGATAAAGTAACAATTGATCAATAACAAAAGAAGAAGAAGACAAAGCAATAGTCGAGCAATAACAAACGACATGTGAATTGTAGGAAAGGTTCTTTAATTGATAAATAAGAAATGTTACAAATACATTGGAATAGAGACAAGAAGAAAATAAAATAAGGGTGATAAATCCAAATATCAAAAGCCGAACAAGTCTACACCTTCTTATTATCCTTTTCAATGTCAAAAGGAGTAGCGGAGTCCACAAGAACTTTTATTCAGAAGAGGGGATAGCTGAGTCAGCAATAGTTTTGTCTTGGCCGACAGAAGGGGAAATAGACTCAACCACCAAAGAGGATTCCGCTGAACCAGCATCATCCTTAATTTCCTTATTAAAGTTGGGGGAGAGACAGGGTCATGCCGATGAAAAATCTCAGAAACCTCAACAATGTCAATCTCCTTCAACACTGCAGACCAACCCTCCCTAAAGAATTTTTTCTTTGCGTACCCAATTTGTGTATAGGTAGTAGAGATGGATTTATCCCAACCCTTGTTGAATGATTATTCCCTAGACCTCTTTTTCTTATCCTTCTCAGCAGAAAGATCAGTGTATAGTTTGGCTACTTTTCCTTCAGCACCCTTTGCCATGCGCTCAGCTTGAGTAGTACTCGAGTTAGCCACAAATAAGGCATTATCATATTTTTATAGTGCTTCTTTGACGGTCTTGATCTTCTCTTCCTAGGCCTTCTTTTCTATCTCCAAAGCTTGCTAGGAATCTAGAATAGATTTCCTAAGACCTTCAAAGTCCTCCTCTACTTCTTTCGAAGAGGAACGTAGCAGATCATCCTTCTTGAGCATTTGATTATAATCAACCAGGATCTACAAGAAAAAATTATGTCAGTACGAGTTAGAGAAGACATAAATAGTATCCTACCAACTTCAAACATGAAAACTTACCAAGGCCAAGCTTTGAGTATCTCTTGTCGATAGTTATGATCGGGATATGGATGCAGCAATAACTCTATGTGGAGGGTGCTAGACTTGATCAGTTTCCTTGCTAAACTGGGAGTAAAGTCCACATATGAGACAGCAACAAAGGGGACCATGCCATCGGCATCAACAACTTTCTCAACATGCTTATCAACAGGACCTTTCCTTAATCTCTTGAAAAGAGACTCATCGCCTTTGGGAATTGGGGGATTCTTACTAGCCTTAACCTTCTTTTTTTGTGAAACAGTATCAACTAGTTTCTTGGCACCAGCTGCAGAGTCATACTCCAAGTGGTTAGAAATTTTCCTCTTGCCCATGTTGACAGAAAAGAGGAAGTTCAGAATCAAACGAAGAGGATGTGCCAACTTCAACACTAATACCAGCAAATTCGATGGCCGAGGAAGTAGACACTGGATCTCTCTCCAAATCTATTATGATTGAATACACAACAGTTGTTGGCCGAGCTACAAAAGAAGTAATAGAAGTTTTATACTCTAGTAGTACAGAAGTTGATTGGGGATTCTCTTCTCCTGCTCTTAGGTTCAGACCCCGTAGAAATTTGAATTCTTCCAAATTCACTTCACCGGGCTTGGGGAACTTTATCTTACGTTACTTTGCAAAAAAGCAACAATTAAAATCAAAAAAGAAATCAATTAAGAAAGAAAAATCAGTGTAATAACAGCCTATCCCATTCCCAGACTAAGGGCACCTGGGACCATGATAAGCAACCCCATTCTTATGTGGAGCATGTTGCCAATTTTTTACTATTAAATCATGACTTCAATAATCTTTATTGGAGTCAGGCAAATTCAACAATAAAGCGTTATTAGCCTCTCTAGTTTTAAAATAATATGTATTCTCCCTTGCAATTGACTATTTATAACAGAACATAATAACTGGAATCCCAATATAGGTCCCATAGATTTCATTCAATCTATTCACACCATTGACAATTCTCCATTTGTTGGGAGCCACTCGTGAAGGAACGACGTCAAAATATTGGCAAAAACGAAGAAAAAAAGGATTTAGTGGAAATTAAAAACCACATTCTGTTATAAACAAAATGGGGATCCAATGACCCTCATCTAAGGATTATATATCTAAAGGGCCCTGGGGAACTTCTAACTTGACCTAAGAGGGAATTTTATATTCTTCCTTAAATTCCTCCAATGAATTAGCATCAACTACATAAATCATGGTTCAAAAAGAAGGAAATAAGGAAAAACAAAGGTAAAGAAAGAATTCTTATAGAAGATTAAGTATTCAGTAAGAACTGTCAAAATAAAGGAGGAATGACGGCAAACAATCACACAAAAGCTTAGAGATGGCTGCTATAGTTCAAAATTTTAGGGTAAGGCAAAACTCGCAAAAGTTTCCCGCCTTTTATAGGCTACCTAAAAAACAGTGAAAAAAATGATTAAATGTACCAACGATTGACATTCTGACGGCTTCGTGAATCAAAAGGTTAAAATACCCATTTTCCCTTTGGCAGTTCCCTAAAATTCAAATTATTTGTAAAGTTGCCATTTTTAAAAAGTGCCAGTAAATTTTACAAGTGTGGCAGGTCGACTGCCGACTAAACATTATGAAAATACTCTTGAATTACTTCTAGAATCAAATGTTTCATACTTTCACACAAGTGCCAAGCATGGAACATTGGGGGCTTTTATTGATGCCAAAAATTATCCACCTATGTGGACCAATCAGAAGTAAACATGTGCCTCCTACGTGGCTAAAATCTTAGTTAGAAGATAGTAATATACCGACCAACACAAGGAATGCCAACCAGCACAAATAAGGCTGACCAACACAAAGAAGGCTGACCAACAAGGCAATTAAGCATCATCATACCAAGGGTCATACTACACGTAGTTTATACAACTAATCATCACATTTATTATGTAAGGATGTAAATGCTTAATTACATAAAAGCATTTCATCCCTTGACATTCCAACCCAGGAACTCCGGGTCACTATAAATTCATAGTATGCCTTTAATCAAAGGTAAGGTCGAACGGATTTTGTGATATTCTTATCTACAAGAGTACCTAGCTTTTTATTACCTCAAAAATTAATAAAACAACAGTGGATGTAGGCTTTTTTACATAGTTGAACCACTTTAAAAACTCTCTTTTTATTTACCATTACATATTTTATTTGTTATTATAACATTAGATCAAGTATAGTTTTTTACATCAACATTAATCAAGAATGATACTCGCTTTGCAGATAGAGCAGCCCCTGTTCCTCTGCCATGAATAAAGTTAGCAAAAAATGCTTGCCAAAGTTTGGCTATGGTAACTTTTTTCCCTCTACTACTTGCTCTTAATGTCTTATTTTTCTCCTTGTAATATGATGTTTTCCTTTATGTAGTTTTTTGTGAATTTCAACCAAGTGATGGAGAAGGACGATCAAATACATTCTTTGAGAGGATATGTTAAAGAGGCCCCTGAGGGTCTAAGGTAATCTGTGGATACTTCAAGGCAGTTGCTGGAGTCTAAGTAGAAAGCTTTGGATGAAGAGCTGAAGAGGTCTAATTATAGAGCCACCACTGCTCAGGGAAAACTGGAGAATATTGAAACTAGTTTGACACTTGATAATGATAGAGCCAAGGTGGTCGAAGAGAAATTAATGGAGAATTAAGCTCTCCTGAAGTCTGATGAGGAGAAAACTGTTGTTATGACCTCTAAGTTGATTGCAGAAAAGGCCAAGATCAAGAAAATAAATGATGACTCCTTCAATACAGGCTGGGATAAGGAATTTTTGGATGCCTCCACTCAAATTGAGTTCACCGAGAAGAAATCCTTTAAGTATAGCTAGTTGAACGCTCTCAAAGAGGTCGACACTACATGGGATTCCGAGCTATTCCTGAGGAATGATCTAGGCTCTCCTCCAAACTTAAAGGAATCTTTTGGTGATGAGGAAGGGTCTGGAGAATCCTCCATTCAATCTTCTTGATCTACCTTAAAGCCCATTGATGAAGACATTCCTTCTGCCGACCTACCCTATGAAGAAATGTTCAAGATTAGGAGAAGGTTTAACTCCTTTATTTTTCTTTTTGTCCATCTGCCCTGTAACAGGATCACTAGTATGTAACACCTTCTGGTTTATCAATGAAAAAATTTCTCCTTTTGGCTAACTGTGTTGTATTTACCAGACTTATGCCTTCTTTCTTGGTTGAATTATCTTCATGAAATCATGCAATTTGTGTTATGTCTACTCAGTAATCACACTTGTGTTCTTACATTTGTAATTTTCAATTTGATGTTAAGAAAAAACCCATAGTTTCTACTGAATCAGACCTCCTCATGGTGAGTAGAAATCTTTTAGAAGCTGTCCATATTCCTTGGTCCTAAGAAGAATTAGTCGGCTTGCTTGGTCCTGGCGTGTCCGACCAAGTTAAAGAATCATATATTCACATTTAGTGCTTGCTAGACAGAGTTATGTCAAATGATGCTGCTCATTATGAGATGATTCAAGATATGCAAGAAGACCACAAGTTTTCTTTGGATTCACTCCATGCCAACTATGAGACGAAGTATAAAGCATTGTGTGAAGGTTGGGGCTTTGTGAAGAAGCTTAAAGAATATGCCTCTATATATAGAAGAAAAGAGTTTATGTTGAGATGAGAAGTAGATGAAGCTCGGGAGATAGCTACACTTCTTGAAGAGGAAAATAATAAGCTTAGAAATAAGTTAGGCAGCTTGAAAAAGTAATCTTCCAGTGGTGTTGATGAGGGTATTTCTTTCTTGGAGGCTAAGAATACCATACTAGTAGAAGAACTTGAACCACTACAAAAAACTAAACTCGGGAAAACTTCCAGTCATCAAATAACTAGTCGACTAACTATAGATGAGGCAAGAACCAGTTAAATAATAGCCGACCAAGCTGTCTAGTTAAAGGTAAAGAGTCAGGCCATTACTTAGATGTTTATGAAGATGGAAGCGAAGGATAAATCCATCGTTGATTAATCTATTTAGTTGAAAGTGAAGGGTGATGTTTTGAAGAAACTTCAACATCAGGTTGAAAGGCTAACCTTTCAATTTCACAAATAACCCATGGAGGTGTGGATGAAAGGCTACAATGAGGCCCTTAGCCATGTTGATAATCATCGTTCCCAGAGCCACCGTGAAGGTTATAGATGGGGATGGACCAACTATCTGACCTTGCTAAAATATTATCGAAATGGTGAGCTATGGTACTGGAATGAATATGTTCTGCTGGATTCTGGCAAGCACCCATTTAAGTTGGGCATATCATGGATTCCTCCTGATGCTATTCCCCAATGCTTAATTAAAATACTTGGAAGATTATGGTCTGCATCATGTACATGAGATAGTTCGTCTTCCTTATCTGATCAAATTGATGAGCAGCAGTAATAGGCAAATGCTGAGGGATTTCAGATGATCCTTCTGCTGGTATGGAGAAAGTACAACAAACTTCCGAAGCTCAAGGAAAACGCCCAGCTGAATAATTTTTCTATAGTTTGTATGCATTTGATCTTAAATGTAATACAGTTAGAATTTGAATAAAACTTCATGCTTTTGTGTTGTCAACTATGATTAGTTAATCAATCAGTCAACTGAGTTATTGTTTAATAATGAATTATTAAACTGTGATTATAGGGCCATAAGTTCTACTAATGCACTTAGATGAAACTACAAATAGTTTCTATTGATTCAATTTTAGCATCAGTTATCAGTGGTGACTAAGTGTATGAGGAATATATGTGTATATTCCAATAGTTAGGAGTGTTTACATGTCGTCATGAATTTAACTTAGTCGGGTAAAACTTTTTTGTAACTTTTTGAGATATACACGAAGTTTTGCAGACTTCTTGTTCTTGACTTGTCAAAGACGAAGTTATATATGAAGCAAATTATTAGTTCCCACCAAGTGTGTTAGGAATGTATTCCTGTATTTAACTTGGTCGGGTAATACTTCTTGTTCGTGACTTATTAATACGAAGTCATACTTAAAGTAATAACTTCTTGTTCGTGACTTGTACATACAAAGTCATACATGAATTAATAACTTGGGCGAGATACGACTATGCATTAAGATATTAGTACATCTCAAATTTAATAAGTTAAACCTGATTAAGTATGTGTTGTTGATCGGCAAATAAGTTTATCCTGATTAAGTATGTGATGTTGATCGGCAAGAGCTGAAGACCAAGAGACATTTTTTGTTTATTATTTCTAGGGGATGTATATCGTCGTAAGCTGAAAAAAATCAAAAAACTTAAAGGAACTAAAATTAATATTTTATTGAACTTGAAAGATAGTTGTGCTAAACATAAGGTAAAAACATATAAAATATGTCACATCCTTTATTCACTAATAATATTTACGAAGGTTCTCGGCGTTCCAAGGGTTCTTGAATTTTTCCCCTTCTACTATCTCAAGTCGAAAAGTCTTTGGTCAGATGACTATTGAAATGCGATATGGGCCATACCAATTGGCCTCAAGCTTGTTGCCCTTATAGTGAACTTCTTAAGGATATAGTCAACTTCTTTTAAGTTGGTACCCTTTTGTTGTAAAAGCAAGAAGTCCTTAGTTGGTAAGCAGCATTATTTTGAGAACCGTCTTCTCAAACTTCCTCCAACATGCATAAGTCCAATCTTCGCATCAATTCACTCTTTGGAGAATCAAAATTCATCACCCTATGAGTTGGTAGGCCTATCTTGGCTGGTACCATGGCCTCTGTCCCAAATGCAAACATATAAGGTGTTTCTCCGGTTCTTGTCCTTGGCGTTATTATGTAAGCCTAAAGAATAGAGTGTAGTTCATTATTACAGTTTCCCTTGGTAACATCAAGTCTCTTCTTCATTCCAATAAGTAAGGTTTTGTTTGCCACTTCTGTTTGACCTTTGCTTTGTAGATGGCCTGGTACAAAGTGGAGTTTTTGGATCTTGGACTTAACACAATATGCTTCAAATTCATCATTATCAGACTAGGTTCCATGGTCTATTATGAAGGCATGTCATACCTATATATGATGTTTTTTCCAGATGAATTGGTACACATTCTGATAAGGTATTTCTATCAATAGCTCTGTTTACACCCATTTTGTAAAATAATTAACAACAACTACCAGGTACTTGAACCTGCCTTTGGTGGTCGACAGTGATTTGACCAAGTCAATTCCCTAGATAGCGAATGGCTAAGGAAAAGTAATTGGTGCTAGAGCAACATTGGGTGCTTTATGAATTATAAAAAACCTCTGGCACTTATCACACTTTTTTGCAAAGGCCTTACAATATGCCCTCATAGTTGGCCAATAGTATCGTTTTGTGTTGACTCTCTGGAGCGATCGACCAGTTGAATGTGCTCCATAAGAACCTTCATGCACCTCCATGGTCAAATCTTTAACCTCCAATGGATGGACACAGCGTAATAAGGAGATAGTAAGTCCCCTTTTGTATAACACTCATGTATCTAATACATATTGAGTTGATTTGTACCGGAGTTTTTTTTTTATTTATTTGGGATCGATCGGTAGGATTTCTTCTTCAATATAAGCTCTGATCGGAGCCATCCAGGAAGGTCCCAGATTAACAGCAATGAAACTAACCATTTTACCCTCATCTATGTTCTTGTTTGCCAAAATCTCAATTGCAATGCTTCTCGAGAGTTCTATTCTCGTTGTTGAAGCTAGCCGAGCAAGTACATCAGCTCGAGCATTAGCTATTCTTGGTATCCTGTTCATTTGTACTCCTGAAAATTTGGAAATGACTTCTATGGCCTTGGTCAAGTATCTAGTCATTAAATCTCCCTTGACTCTATATAGATGAAGCACTTGGTTGACAACTAATTATGAATCACTGTGCACCACTACCTGCTTGGTGCTTAATGAAAGGGCTAATTCCAATCCGACTATCAAATATTCATATTTAGATTCATTGTTTGATGTCTTGAAGTGAAATCTAAGGGCATATTCAATATGAATATCGTCAAGAGTATTGAGTATGATACCTTCTCCACTTTCAGTTACGCATGAGAATCCATCCACATATAAATTCAATAATGAGATATCACTACTTAAGCTCTCCACAGATAAAACTCCATGGTGGAATATCTTTTTACTCTCCTCTGCGTACTTTTTAGGAATTTCTTGAGTTCTAGATGATTTAGGTTGGTCGGCTACGACTTTGGCTTGCTTTTAAGCTGAGCTGTCTTTCATAGAAGTCTGCTCAGTAGGCAAGTTTTGATGGTCGGTAACATATGGATAGGTAAACTCTATAATAAAATCCGCCAAAGATTGTCATTTAAATGATGACCTTGGTTCTTAGATGATGTCATATTCTCCCATCTCTACTTCCTAGTACATCAATCTTCTTAATTTTTCAGGTTTGTGGAGTGTTTGCCAAATAGGTAGATCAATATACACAACTATGGTGTGTGCTTGGAACTAAGGCTTCATAGGCCTGGAAGCTTTGATGAGAGCTAAAGCCGGTTTTTTCAAGCATGGATACCCGATTTTGTCTCCCCGAAATGCTTTACTGATAGTAAATTGGTTTTTGGATTCCATTCTCTAACCGAACTAATGCTATGCTAACTGTGGACTCAGAAACAACCAAGTATAAGTAAAAAATTTCTCCCAAAATAGGTCGGGATAACAATGGTGGTAATCCCACATATTTATTTGATTCTTGAAATGCTTCTTCATATTTTGAATTTCACTCAAAGGTCTTCCTAAGCACCTTGAAGAATGGTAAACACCTATTCGTTGCTCGGGAAACAAACTTGTTTAAAGCAGCTACTCTGCCAGTAAGCCTTTGAATATCCTTCTTGTAAGTTGGTGACTGCATTTCTATCAGAGCTTGATTTTGGTAGGGTTAGCTTCAATTCCTCTTTGGTTTACAATGAAGCTGAGGAACATTCCCTCATGCACACCGAACACACACTTGGTCAGATTTAACTAAATTTAATGCTTTTCCAACTGATCAAAAACCTTTATATTTTTGCCAATCTTCTCTTCAAACACCTTATTGACCAACCTTTGGTACATTGCACTAGCATTTTTTGGCCCGAAGGGCATTACATTATAGCAATAAGTACCTCGGTTGATAATAAAATAGGTGCTTTCTTAGTCCTCAGGTTTCATTTTGATTTGGTTATAGCCGAAATAAGCATCCATAAAGCTCAACAGCTCATACCCTGATGTGGCATCGACCAACTAATCAATTCTAGGCAAAGAAAAATAGTCCTTTGGGCAAGCTTTATTAAGTTCAATGAAATCTACACACATTCTCCACTTATCGTTTTTCTTTTTTACCATTACAACATTGGCTAACCATGCTGGATACTTGACGTCCTCAATAAATTGGGCCCTTTGTAGTTTTTCCACCTCTTCCTGTATAGCTTGATTTTTCTCTGGACTGAATACCCTATGTCTTTACTTAATCGACTTTGGATCCTTATTAATGTTAAGCTCATGATAGAGGAAGTTGGGATCAATCCCATGCATATCCTTATGACTCCAAGAGAACACATTCCTCCGTTGTCTAAAAAACACAATCAAATCTTATTTGAGAGTGGATCCAATGTGGAGCGGATTTGGGTTGTTCTCTCCGGTCTGTCATTATCCAGGATTATGCTTTCGGTGGATTTAACAACCTACCCTATGACTAACTCTGTTTCATCTCAGGGATCCAGAGTTTTAACTTTTGACTCACTGTTGGGCTCCGTAGTGTCTACCTCGTAAGTGGTGGTCTTTTTCTTTGTAGGGGGAGTCCCCACCAAAGATTGATTAGCCAAATTGATCATATGCTGAGAAAATAAAGAAGGAAGATAAAGATCACCCACGGGAGTGCCCACGAAGACCCTCTACAGACATTCCTCGAAGGCCAAATTTATTCGAATAACGATATCTTGTAATATGAAGCACAATACATTTAATCATGTACTTCATTTATTGAGCAAACTTACTTTGTAATATGAGCGAGGTTGTTCGGTACCCTCGAGGGACCATGCCTGGAAGGACAAGAGAGAGATTACAAGCTCTATCGAACCACATCCTCTTGGAAACCTCGTAAGGACGTGGTTTAGAGGATTGAGATCATGACAAGTCAAAAATGCAATAACCAACCCTCTTGGCACACTTAGGCAAAAACTTCATTCAGTACAAATCGTTGCTCAAGCCACTTACAACCGAGATACTATGATTCAAACCTATTCGGGAGAACCTCCTTGAGGAACCCCAATATTGTATCTTTAGCCTAGAGATAGTTCTTATCTAAGAAACAACATACTAAATTACTCGAGCTACCTTCCAGCCGAGTCACCTCAAGCTACGCCCCATCCATTTGATTGATGTGACTGCACATCTAGTAGGGTCACTGTTCACCCACTTTATGACGTCATAATGTCTGGAATTTAGGGACTCGAAGTTACAAAAATCAAGTGAGATTATCCCTAGGATGACAAGCCTAGTTAGCAACATCTGATCTCATAGACATTCTAAGGAGAGCCTTTGAGCTGCCATGTCATGTCCCTCATTAATTCCACCATGCTTCTAACCAGTTGGGCAGTTTTTCGCTAAAATATAATATCCCATGCATTTAATGCAATATCTTTCACATTAATTCCATGGTACTTAACATTAATGCCAATCAATCACATTAAAAATGCCAGCAAGGTTACTTGATTAACCTTGCCTCCATATAAATAGACCAACCAAATAGTTTACAAGCACGACAATCTTGATCCTGAATTGTTGTTTGATTTTTCTCATACACGAGAGCTCTTATAAGAACATTTAGGGCCTGTTTGGTTCTCTATTCTGAAAACTCAATTTAAACATTGTTTTTAAATTCAATTTTTTATGTTTATAATTATTGGTTTGCGTTTAGTAAACTTATTTTTAAATAAAGTTTTTTGAAAATTTGACAAAATTGGCAAACATGTATATTTATATTATACATATATGTGTATATATATAAACACATACATAAAACTTCCATACATACATGATACATGAATGTATACATACATACATACATACATACATACATACATATACATTTAATATCATGTATATATATTTATATTTAAAGAGGTATGTTGGGAAGTTTAACTATATATATGTACACACACACACACACACACACACACACACACACACACACACACACACACACACACACACATATATATATATATATATATATATATATATATATATATATATATATATATATATAATGATATTGCATGTATACTTCACAATAAAATGTATATGTAGTATATGTTTATTTTATATTATTCCATACATTACCAATAGATGTATATATAAGTATCATGTATCTATTCATATTATTATTTAACGTATGGTTCTTAGTATATTATATAATTTAATAATATAAATATGCATAATTTTGTGTACGTGTACATATATATTTTTTATTTATAAGAAGTGCACACATATTAATGTATTATGTATGTATATTATATATTAAGGTATAAATGCATTAAAATATTAAGAATGAATAATTCTGAGTTGAAAAATAAAAAATAGAAGTTATAAAACACCCATTTGCTGTTTTCTATAAAAACTTGATTATAACAAAGAAATATTATAATTCATTATTTAAAAACAAGTTGTCAAACGCAAATTTTTATCAGAATTGTATTTAAACACAGAAAACAGAATTATAGTTACAAACCATATAGGCCCTTATTGTCCAAACATTCTCTTCACACCCATTAATACCCATATCATTGAGCATTAACAGAGCTTAGAGTTCCTGCCTTGCCTTTACTGTGCCTAGAGTGTTTGCTCTTTCTCCCTCCGACCAAGTTACTTGTTGGTCCCATTTATTTATTGTGTTATAATGCATTTATGATGTAAAGATCTCATTTAATACTAGCTTGAGAGTGAATGATATTGTCTCTCTCTCACCTACAATTATTGTCAATATTAAATATTGTCATGTGCATTAATCCCAATCTTGATAAGGGGGGTTATGCCTCGCTTGATACTAACGGTATTCCAATAAACCACATCTCACATTTGGCGACTCCTTTGTGGATGTATTATATTTTGAAAAGATGCCAAAGGATAATACTACTAAGTCCATTTATTTTCATGCCATGCAACGTGAGGAAGAGGCAAATCTTACTGTATTGACTGAAGGAGTGAGAGTGATGCGCACGGAGCCTAGCACATCTTCTACTGGTGTGATGGAGATGGCAGGCACACAGGCGAAATTGACCCATCACAAATGGTGGGGATCATGGGGTTGTTTGTGAAGTTCATAAAAACCCTAGCGGCCTAGGCGATGCTAGGAATCACTGGAGGAGCAAACTCATTCATGACACCACCGGCGGGGATAGCAGCTCCCTACGTTATGGGTGGAGTTATTACTCCTGCTTCCAATAGTTCTCATCCCACTACTCCACCTACTTTTAGTTACGTTTATCCCACTGCTCCACCTCCCACTATCCCACCTATAATAATAGGACCAATGGCTCAAGGTCGGGAAATGGATTCAATGGTGCATACAACGGCTAGATTGGCAAGGAAGAGTGAACCAGCTACGCAAGCAACACCGACTGTCGTTATAACACTGACGACCAGCTCCCCACCACCTAGCATGGAGGAAATGAAGGAGCTGTTAAAGTTTATAGTAGTGTCCAAAGCTAGCGATAGTTCCTCGATGTACGCTGACTTTCATACTCCGTACCCGGAGGAATACAATAATGAACCCTACCCAATAGGGTATATTCCACCAATATTTAAAAAGTACACAGGGAAAGGTGCAAACCCTAAGGAGCACATGAAAAGGTTCATTGAAAGTCTTGGGGCCCATTGAAACGAGAAAAGACTGAGGTTGAGGGAGTTTTCAAAATCCCTACTAGAGAAAGCCTACACGTGGTACTCCCACTTGGCTCTAGGTAGCATGGCCTCCTGGGAAGAGTTACATGTTTTATTCATACAAAAGTTCTTTTTGGCTGAGGACGAATTTATACTTACATAACTGGCGTGCGAGAAGCAAAAGCCTGGATACATCAGGAGGTTTCACGAACGCTCCCTGGATGTAATGGAGGAAACGCGAGAATACAAGCTCTTGCAAGTATGTACAAAGGGGCTTCTACTAGAATATATCTGCCACTTGATCAATGAAACATGAGAGGGTACGTTCGCAACATTTCTAAAGGCAGCGAGGAATATTGCCCTTGTGGTAAAACCCCCACCTGCCTTATCAAGTTTATTATTAAGACCATCAGTTGCCTCAGGGAGGGAAATACCCTCGAGGGTGAATTACGCAGACGATAGAGGCACACGGGAAGGTAGAGGTGATCGAGGAAGAAGAGGTAAAGGCAATAATATAAGATTTGAAGGAGGAGCAAGCTCTAAACCTATATGATCTCATGGTTCGGTGGAGGAAGCTCTAAACCTATATGATCTCATGGTTCGAGACAAAGTTTATAGACCAATCAACGTCAGTACAACATAATTTTCTCAAGAGGATAGAGAGAAGCCGAACTATTGTGTGCTTCACAATAGGGTAAATCACCCGATAAAGGTATATTTTGTTGAGGTAGTTGATAGATCACATGTGAAGAAAGGAGACATTGAATTTCCCCAAGGCAATGTGAACGAAAATCCTCTGCCAACTCATAGGGTCGACATGGCTCGTGCTTTTGACAAAGAGGTTGAACGGTTGTTGAATGAGTAATGGCTCCTTAATAAGGACTTCGAGGAGTGTTTGGAGGAATGCATGTTTGAGATGGCTCGGCTGGAATTGGAAGATAAGTTAAACGAAGACGATGAAGATGAAGATGACCCCATCAAGGGTCTAAGCAAACAAATGGGGGTTTGTTCTCAAGAGACAGTAAACGCGGTGATAACCTATGAAGAGGCTGCTTAAAGATACGTAGAGTAAGTTTATGAACTCGAAGAAGAATAAACATACCCTTGGGTTGAATGCGTAGCAGTTGCACACTTGCAGAAGTTCAGTTGGTTCTTCGATCAGGTTGGGCTAATAGAGCACTCACAACTGGAGGTCACTCGATCTATCCTGGAGATTGCTGAGAAGAACATGGTGCCACACCTGAAATGGAAGGAGCCCGTGGCCAAGCTGGTGAGGAGATATCTTTCTGAAGTCACATTTTCATACGCCGATAGGTTGGTTAGGTATACTCATAACAGGCCGCTTTATGTTACTATATCCATAAATAATTATATTTTCGCTCGTATGTTGTTGGAAAGATGGTTATCCATTAATGTAATGCCCATTGGATCTTTTTATGCTACCGACATTTTTTAAACAAGAATAGTACCGCACTAGCTAGAAATTTTGAGGTACGATAATCAGTCACTAAATATATGGGATATATTAGCATGAGCATCATAATAGGGAATATTACTCTCCACATTAAATTCCATATCATGGATTGTGAGCTATCATACCAGCTTCTAATAGGAAGGGCGTGGATGCACAACCATGGGTTGGTGCACTCCACTTACCATCAATGTGCCAAGGCAAACATAAAGGGCAAAGAAATGGTGATTCGAGCATCTAAGAAGCCCTTCGCGAAGGAAGAAGCACACTTGGTGGATGATGCCTTTTATAGAGAGTTATCCAAGGAGGCCACAATGGTAACAAAGTATAGTGGAGGAATAAGGATTCTAAGCACTTGGCAGAAGGTGCGTACACCTACTCCACCAGTGGTGACCTATGAAGAAGAGCGTTATCATGAGCCAGTGAGGCCCCAAAGTTTGTTGAGGCAGCTGCATGATCGAATGATGCCATAAATTGCTCCAATTAAACATCAAGTCCAGACCCAGAGTGTTATTAGTAGATAATCTACGAGGGAGTTAGAAGAAAATTACAGGAAGAGGCCTCATAGGGAAGAAAGTTTTCGGTAGTGAAAGCGAGTGGTTTTGCCCAACGGTAGAATTAATTATAATTTATGAAGGTGTGAACGGATAACTAAAGGTCTGGATGATAAGCGTGGCCCAAATTTTGAGTGATTGTTGGTAGATAACCAAGGACAATGCATGATGATTGAAAAATCCAACGTCTAAGAGTTTGTAGAAGAAGTAGAAGAGGAACCTAAGTGAATGAAGGACTGACCCATGATGTAAATTCAAGAGTTGGATAAGATAGACTTGAAAGGGGAACCTCTAAAGGATCTGATCAAGTTGCTTAGGGAATTCAAAGACATCTTCGAGTGGAAATATACTCAAATGCCTGGGGTTGAGAAATAGGTGAGCTGTTATAAGTTAAACGTTTTACCGTCGGCTATCCCAGTGAGGCCGACCACTTGAACGTACAAAGCAGAGTTGGATTTGAAGATCAAATAAGAGGTTCTAGATGGCTTCATTGTCCCTATCCAACATCGGATTTGGATGCCTAGCATCATGCCTGTGGGGAAGAAAGACAAGATCTAGATTCAGATTTATGTAGATTTTAGATACCTAAATCGAGTGTGCCCAAAAGATGAGTTTCCATTGTGCTCCATTGATAGTCAGATCGATGCAACTGCAGGAAACGAGATGTACACCTTTATGGACGGTTATGTGGGATATAACCAAATAAAAATGGATCTGGCTGATGCCGAGAAGACCATTTTTTGAATGCCTTTGGGCAACTTCATGTACATAATTATGCCCTTATATTTAAAGAATGCATGAGCCACTTACAAAAGGACCATGATGGTTATCTTCCCTGAATTCTTTCAAAAGATTATGGAATTTTATGTCGATGACCTGGTAATCAAGTCTAAAAAGGAGAGTTCTTACTTATATGATTTGAGGAAGGTGTTCACCCGATGAAAAAAGTACAAGCTGAAGATGAACCCTCTTAAATGTGTGTTCGGGGTGACAAATGAGAAATGCCTCGGGTTTGTGGTGAATAGTCAAGGTGTTTAGATGGATTTGGACAAATAGTGGGCTATTCTCGATATGCCAAGGCTAAAATCAGCCAAGGAGTTGAAGAGCTTTCTAGGGAAGGTCTCCTACCTGAGGAGGTTTATACTAGGGCTGGATGAAGTGACACATCCACTAATAAAGTTGTTGAGAAAAGGCTCTAATTTTACATGGGAACGTATGCACCAAGATACTATAGACAAACTGAAAATTCTCCTCACGGCCCCTCAGACGATGATTCCCCCGAAGGCACGTATCCCTTTATGTCTATATCCCATACCTACTGAGCGATCTATTGGGGTGTTATTGGACCAAGAGATGGACGGTGTGGAGAAACCTATTTATGACTTGAATAGGATTATACATGGGCCAGAGGCCAGATAAATTAGCATCGAAAGGCACTATTTTGACCTTGTATTTGTAGTACAAAAACTTATGCACTACCTATTGTTATTAACAGTTCATATTGTTACTAGGTGTGATCTTATAAACTTTTTGCTTACTAGAACTGTGCTAATAGGTAGGGCAACCCAATGGTTCTTAATCCTCTCAGAGTACGATCTTAAATGTATAGTTCCTTGAGCTATCAAGAGTCAAGCTTATGCATACTTGCTAGCCATTTTTCCCTTCGGTACATTCGAGCCACCTATGGAGGAGCTTTCGGGTGATGATCTCTAAGCCAACTTTATAGCAACCATCCTGGATGAATGGAGCATGGAATTTGATGGCTCTTCGAGTGAAAATAGGGGGGAGCAAGCGTCATATTGAGGAAGAACAAAGAAGAAATTAGACTGTCTTATAAGTTAAATTCCAAGTGTTCAAATAATGAATTCTAATATAAAGCGCTGGTACTAGGGTTGCTCGAAGCCCTTAGGAGGAGCATCCGGGTCCTCACGATAAAAGGGGACTCCAATTTGGTGGTTAAACAGGTGATGGGGAGTTTGCCTTGAATCACACGAGCTTGGTGACTTACTGAATAATTATACAACAGTTGCTTAGGTAATTTTAAGTAATAAAAATCAAAAGGCACCCTTGAACGATGATTCGTCATGTTGACGCTTATGCGACCATTGACTAAAAGAGTAATTTTGATGGAGAATCAAAGTTGTTCGAATCACTAAGAGGATAACTCCCTTGACCATACTGAAGATGTTGCCCACAAATGACAACGATGATTGGAGGGGTAAAATCAGGAAGTAATTGGAGACAGGTGAAGGCCCACTAAGCTTAGTTGACCTTGCGTAAGATTTCATTACCAGGGGAAACTTATACTATAAAATTAAAGGAGGTTGTCTATGCAGATATGTAGACCTCGAGGACGCCAAGAAGAGATTGATCGAAGTAAATGAAGACAGTTGTGAGGCCACTAACATTCCCTTATACAGAAGGGTCCAACGAACGGGTTATTTTTAGCCTTCAATGAGACAAGATGTTGCAGCAGTACAAATGGACTAAGGGAAATGTCATTTGTTTTATCAGGAAATAGAGTGAAACTTCATCGATTAACCTCAAGATTAGAGGCAATTATACATAGCCATGTTGGTGGACGAAGTAATGCCAACAGACAAGGATGATGCTACGAAGCTAAAGAGACGAGCACCCAGATACTACATCCAGGAAGGGCAGTTATACCGAGGAGGTTATCATGACATGCCTCTGAGGTACATTAGGGTAAAAAAAAGTCAAAGAATTGACGAAATAAGCCCGTGAGCCAGGACACATTAGAGGATCCAAACTTTATGATCAACTCATGACATTGGGTATTACTGGCCCATGATGGAAAAAGACTCAAAGAAGTTTGTTCTCAAATTCAAGGCTTGTTAGTTACATAGGAATATGATCCACTCTACTTCAGTGTACTTATATTCTCTTTCCACACCTTTCCCATTTCGTACATGGGTATTCGATTTAGTAAGGGAAATAAACCCCTCCTCGAGAAGAAAGGTTTAGATATTGGTTGCCACTGAATGATTTACCAAGTAGGCAGAAGCCATACCACTAAAGAGAGCTACAACGGGGGTAGTTGTTCGATTCATAAAGGAGCATATCATTTGTCATTTTGGCATCCCAAAGGTATTCCTATCAGACAACAACATTCTTTTCGTGAACAATGAAGTAAGTCTATTGATAGATAAATACTCCATCATCCACTACAAGTCCATTGTGGCATACCCGAAGTGCAATGGGAAAGCAGAAGCCACTAACATAACTTTCGTAAATATCTTGTCTAAAATAACAGAGGACTTCCTAGGCACATGGGATGATAAGATACACGAGGTTCTATGGGATTATTGAATGATAAAGAGGAAACCCACGGGTTATATCCCATTTTCCTTGGTCTTTGGGACAGAAGTTATTTTTCCAGTGGAACTTGAGGTGCCTTCTGCTCGATATAACTTATGACGTGCCATGCTTCCACATAACCGACATGTACAACTCGAAGAGCTAGAGGAACATAACGATAATACTATGAGGCATTTCTAAATGTATCGAAAGTAGTTGTCTAGATCTTCTGATCACATGGTAAGGACAAGAAAGTTTAAGTACGGAGATCTAGTATTGAAGGCTTGCAGGAGGCACATTAGGGGATTGTCATTACCTAAGTTTGAAGCCAACTGAGAAGAACCATAAATCGTTCGAGCAACTCATGATTCGGGCTACTGTGAGAAATCCAAAGTGAAAGACGATATTAGTTTCAAATTAAACAACAAGTGGATCAAAACCTACTATGTTTGAATGTACTTGATTCACACTCAACACTTTAATTTTATTCCATTATGTTTTATTAATACTTGTTTAGGAGAATGTTCCCTGTAAATGTTGGGTTATCTACTTAACATGGTACAAAGTCATCTTTATTCTGAAAGTTTTGTCCAATTTTTCTTTCCTTATTTTTACATAGTGTTAATTGCATTGATGCACTAGCCCAATCAATATTCAAATAAGACAGAAAAGGAAGAGAACCAAATGCCAAGAAGTTTATTTAAATAAAGAAATATTGTGATTACATGCCATAGAGGTTTCGATATAGTAAATATGGGATGCACAAATAAAAGGGGAATTTGAATAAAAAAAAAGCTAGGGGGCATCCATTATAAAGTGAAGATTGGCCAAGCTAAGAAGTCTATGGTGATGCTGAGGAAGTATTTGCTAAAGGTTGCTTTGGTTAAAGATTAGATTAACCAATTCCTTCTGGTGGCACTCCCTTCCCTGGTGCACGTTATCCAGATCTTGCCCAAATTTAAGTAACTCAACCTTCGCACGATCAACACCATCACTAGCATCCTTCACTTTTTGTTCAAACAAAGATAACTCGGCCTCCAAGATTACTAATTCATCTAAGATGGATACCTATAAGCGATGAGAACTTTATAATCGATGATAAAGAGCAGGAAGGTCATCCTTCTTGAATTCACGTAGAAGCTTCACCAGCCAAGATAACAAAAATCCATCATTGATAAGCAGGTTGACCTTCCCCAGCATGGCCTTAATTGTATCAAGGCTTAGAGATCCCAAAGGAGTGTTGAGGATTTCATCCAAAATGGTGGCTAGTGTAATACCCGCCCTAAATATTTTATTTGATCCCTATTAGGGGGAAATGTGTTAATTGAAAATGTTAGATTTACAAGCAAACAAGTTAAACTTAGTGGGTATCTGATTAAATCTCAAAATAGTTAGTGGGCAAATAAAGAAGTTGAGTTTTGAGCCCATCATTTAAGTGAGTCTATCTATTGCTCGAACGACTAGAGGTTGTCGTTTGAGCGATCAGTCCTGTAATTTGAGTGATCAGGATGAGATCTACTCGCTTATGTCGCTGTCAACATTTCATTCGTTAATCCACATTGTTGTGTCAGCCAAACCTGACATTTTTTAGAACGGGTAGATGAATCATATTGTACATAAGGTAGGGGATTTTATTTTGAGACGTGGTAATGCTCTGATTGTGCTGCCTCTTTTCACACCACAGGATCTAGTAAGTACTGCCATCTTCACCGACTGTCTATAAGTCACGGGTCCAAACAATTTGTTGAATCAGGTAGCCAGATAGTAGTCCTGTGGACTATTGATGGTTGTACAAGAAAGGTAAAGGCATGAGGATTATAATGATCGAAATATGCTCCTACCATATTAGCTGTCAAGATAGGATCCGTCAATCGACGATTATGTGTCACGGTCTTAGAGATTTATTACAGGGATGATTCTGGTATTTAGATGGGTTGAGGGTTTGTCTTTTTTGTGTATAAATTAAAGATGGAGCCCTGGGTGAACCCCTATTTCTAGGAACCTATGAAATTCCCCCTCCCTTCCTTAAATGATTATTCCCCATTTTCTTCAGAATAAGCTCTTACACCACACTACTAAACACATTATTTACCACTGTTAAGAGAGGAGCTGCGAAATAAGAGGGTTATTGTTGGTTTAATTTTTTTAGTGAATATTTGGGGAGATATTATTACAAGAAGATGAGTGAGTCATTGGAGGTTTTGAAGGGGTTATGCTTAAAGGAAGAAGATAGATTGCTGAACATTTGGAGTATTATTGGAGTTTTTCCTAGAAATTTCATGTTGGAGCTTTTGTGACTCCCTTTAAGGCCACCTTTGGAGGTGAGGGAGTTACCCATCTTCATCACTACCGCCATCTTTGGAGTCAATGAGGTGCGATATTCTACTTTTATATTTAAGAACTCCATTTTGTGTATATATATGATAGTCTTGATGTTGTTTATTAAGAGTAGGAATATTATGATATTGTGTGTGTTCTTTGTAATCTGTAAATGACCATTTTTATGGAATAAAACATTATTGTTGTGAATTTTCTACCAAACCTGAAAATAGCCATTTTTTATAGAGTAGAAATGTAAGAAAATATTGTTTGTATATATTTTCTAATAAATCTGAAAATGGACATTTTTATAGAAATAAAAGTGCAGGAAAATATTGTTGGTGTATATTTCCTAGTAAAACTGAAAGTGTGCATTTTATCGAATAAAGATGCAAGAAATGTCATTTTGGTGTATTCTAGTGGAAAGGAAGTGAAAAATATTTTGTGGAATAAAATGTACGAAAATACCATTTGTGTGTATTTTTAGTAAAAGAAAATAGTGGATATTATTATGAAATAAAATGTGGAATGGTGTTATCAAAATATTTATGAAATAAATATTTTTAAGTTCCTTCCAAAATGGAGATTTGGGGGCATAAAATGTAAATAGTGTTACTTACGGGTTAAAAGTGTTAAAACGACTAAAGTGTTAAAATGTTAAGTTGGAAACTTAATGATTGATTTGAGAAATGACACTTGTTAAGGAATTAAACTGCAAGTTTTGATAAGTAAAGGGTAAATTAGTAATTTACCTAAAATGGAACTTTTTATGAAATTAAATGTTAATGAATGTTTTATACTAGTATGTGTGAAATTGAATTAAAGTCCTAAAACGTGAATGATTTTTTATATAAAAATCAATGTGCGTGTGAATAAAGGACTTAAGGAGAAAGTAACAATTTTCCAAGTATAACGAGAAAAATGGACGGTTAAGTCCAAGGCTTTGGCTTCGGCCTGAAAAATGCAAAGTAAAGTAGACATTATGAAAATGTTGAACACATTCGCAAGATAATGATATTGGATGATGCCGAGAGAAAATAATTAAGGAGGGCATGACGTCCCTAGTGGTGAAAGACCCCAAACCAACTGTAGTAGTATATGGCGACGGAGACCGGTGGTGTGAGGTCACGAAGGCCGTGAGTGTTTGTTGGCAAAATCTAAAAAATATTGCTAGTTAATGAATCGAATATTCATGAAAGAGGCATAGATAAATGGCATTAATTAATTAATATACTAATCCAAAAATAAGATGGTTTAATAAGATGTGATGGTTTAATAAATTTTTAATATTCATCTGGCAACATGTGATGGTTTAATAAGATGGTGTAATGATGTTTAAGATACCTAATGAGGTTTGAACCATAATGGGCACAAGCGTATGTTATGTAAGACTTTCTAAGGAAAATGAGTATTTTTGTAAACACGTTGTGCGTGTACGTTGAAAGAAAGTCTTAAGAAATGATTAATAACTAGACATGAGTTAATCAATGTTGGATAACAAACGTTTGAAAGTAAATGGGAGATCTTTCCCGATAATTGTTTAATTGGGTGAGCTAACGAGAAGAATTTGCTAATTTCTAGCTTAAAATACAAAATGATTATTTTGTAAAGAGGAGGAGGATAAAAGGTATCAAAGAACATTTTCGAAATGAAATGTCATAATGCATTGGGGCATGTGCTTTCTAATAGTATATATGTAGATATATAGGTATTTTCTCATGCATGTAGTGTAGCGTGTGAGTATTCCTTTATGCCGTTCGTTTCTGTACTGCATTTGTATCTGATCCCACTAAGCATTCGGCTCACATCCCTCTTTTGTTATGACATGCTGCATGATGTTCCTTACTTTGAGAACGTTATACAGGTAAGTAATTACTTGTTTTTATGATTAGTAGGGTTGCTTACTTGACTTTGGGGGCACTTCCCTTGGGTCATATCACGTAGTGACTATAAATTGGACTCACATGCTAATAAGTATAACGTTAAATAATAATAAAACTGGATTAGAAACATTATTTAGGATGTTTCATTGCAATTCACAATTGACGTACCCATCGGATCGTTTTAGCACTTTTATAACCTGTAAGTCCGAGTCAGGGAGTTATAACTTGGTATCAAATCTTTAGGTTCGATATTCCTTTTGGGTGTGATGTGGTGAGGTCGGTAGTGGTTCTTTCGACATCGTTATTGGTTTTAGCCGGTCACGCTTGTTTGATGACGGTTTTGATTTGTATCTTGATGGTAAAGTCAAGGTCTTGAGCACGTTGTGCAATTCTCTTTGAGTTGGTAATTGACTAAGTTTGTAGCCATTCTTATTCTACTCCATTTGTTCTGGTAATGCTAGATAGCAAGTATCGAGTTTTGGTGTAGACCGTTAGGTGGTAGCACCATATACTTGCGTGAGATGTATCATGTGGAAGTTTGATGATTAGAAACTCTTAATGATTTCAGTTGCATCTTAGCTGGTATGCTTGTGTTTTCATCTACGGTATTGGGTAACTAAGTAGCGTGGCTTGTGAATAAATAATTCTATGGAAATTAGAATGCCTAGATGACTTGATTATGGTTTGTGTTTAGGTTATCATATTAATTCAGGGAAAATTAAGAACGAGTCTATATAGTCCTTGGCACTTAGCGTTAGAAATTATGGTATTAAATTATGGTTTTATAAAAATAAAATGGTATTGAGGAATAGGATCTCTTGTGGCATCAAAATTATTGGCCTAAAAGTTTTATAGGTAGTACCCGATGCCCCGTATCCTAACAAAGTTTTATAGTGCTGGTAGTTTATGATCTGACAAATGAATGTGATGACAATAGTGTCTCCCCTTGAAACTTTTGGATTTACTTATAGTGTAAAGGGCATATTCTTACAGTTGATATTGCATGTAATGACTAGGGTTGATGCCTTGAGGTTACGAATTGGTAGCCGTGATCAGTTGTCATACATGATAGGATTCTGATGTATACTAGGATGTGTGTGACCATTTTAGGAAATGATTAAATTGTTATCTCCTCCATGAAATGTGGAAAGAAATCAAATTTGTGTCGATGTGTATGTGGTGATAAACATGTCATAGTGGTAAATTCGAGGTTATGTAACATAGGCCATGATGCAAGTTGTGGTTTTTCGGGATAGATGTGTAGACTGTTTAGAGAGATGAATAAGTACGGTGTTATCATCCATAAAGTATTTTTGAATTATTATGGTATTAAAGTCTACATAGTAATGGTAAATCACCGATGATTGTAGTATGTTTAGGTCATGTTAATTTATGGGAGCACTTGGAGTTAGTGACATAGCTTTTGTTTATAAGATGGTATCGTGGTATGACTTTTAAGGATAATATCATAAATAGGTTAATGAGTACTAGATTATGCACTTGGGAGACTTAGAACACGATGATGTTCATTATGGTTTCAGAGATAACACTCGAAATGGAGTGTTAAGCTTGATTATAGCACGTACGTGTTCTACCCATATGACTTAGTACGACTCTAGTAAGAAGAATCATTAGGTCTCGGGCATAAGTAATGCTTGACAGTTTGCGATACGATTAAAACGATTGTGATTTGGCAATAATGTGGGACATTGCTAAGAGACGCAGCAGTGTTTTGTGAATTAAATGACTAAAACTGTATGAGCGTTGTGCTTCACTTGATGAGATTGATATTGAAAACTGAGGTTAGTTACTATGGGTTAAAATTATGGAGGCTTATCAATGGTAGGTCAATAATTAATGATACTTACCATAAGATGTAACTTCGCCTTGATAATATAATATTTACAAATGGTGGAACAGGCAACATTGGTCATAAGGAGGGAAGCGTGGCATTTTAGCTTCTTAAAGAAATTGGTTTTGTATCTCGCTCGTTCAGCAAGGATGGATGATTCATGATTAGGACTCGTATGGTTTAATAGGTCAAGGTGGGGTATATGGCGAGGCTAAGACATTAGAGAATACTGGTGAGGGTTATAGACTTTAAGGGTACATTATGGGTTCATACCTTGTGCGTCACGATTCGTTATCAAAAATTGACTATTTTCCTTTGGCATGACGGTCGCTTGATTCGGGCTTTCCTTGTATCTTCCTTGACCTCGGCAATAGGAGGTCGTTGATCAGTTGTGGTTCGGGTGTACCGTTGCATAACATCAGTAGTGATGCGAGATAGGTCGGGTTGAGGTTGATGCATCACGGTACATGAGTACGCTCTTCTTCAAAAGCACCATTATTTTATACTAGTTGGTGTGTACGCATGGTCTCGTGGTTTATTGCATCTAGTTGCATGTATACTTGATAGCTTTGAGTTAACACACTCGTTAATTAACTGGTATAGTTGGTTTACGATGTATGTCGAGGATTTGAGGTCAAGACTCTATGATATGAACATTAGAACTTGGTGAATCATTAAATGCTAGTGTTGCACTACGTATAGAAATTCTGATTGAGAATGTAGTCTCTCATGTGTATTTGGGTTGTCATACCTCAGATGACTCTAGCTTAATGTATATTTTAGTTGGAGGTATCGGTCGGATGGACCATTGGGATTAAATGGATGTCTCAAAATCATTGATGTGGATGGTTGTTGATGTTGAGGATGTATCTTCCTAGTCTAGGCAATATCCAAATCGTTTGATGAGACGTAGGCTTGTAAACCCTGATGTTCAGAATAATTCATGGCAATAAGTTCTTTGGGTGTTAGCATGATATGTGGTGAATATCAATTATTTTGAGATATTATTTAGATGGATACGATAGGCATGTTTAGAAGTTAGCAATAAGATCTTAGGGTCCATCATAGTTGTATCAAATTAATGGTACGAAACACTTGTGTTAGACTGTAGTGTTAAAGAAACCTAAGATTGAAATTAGATCGTTGAATGGAAGTTTTATCAGTTGATGATCACAAATTTCGAGGACGAAATTTCCTAAGGAGGGAAGAATATAATACCCCGCCCTAAATATTTTATTTAATCCCAATGTAAAGTTGCGATAAAACGAAAGACATGGAAACTTGGATTATTAAGACGAAGTTGTATTTCTATTTAAACTAATTTGGAGGCTTAAAAATAATTATTGAAAATTTGGGTTTGAATTAAATAAATTTATTAGTCATTGAGTAGGCAAAATTATATGGAATATATATGTTGGGGTATAAATTAAAGTTGAAGAAAATCAATTAAATTTTGGATTTTAAAAGTCTTAATAAGGATTATGAAATTTTAGTAAAGTAAATTATGTTTACCCTTACTAAAAGTTGGAAACTATTAGGGGAAAATGTGCTAATTAAAAATGTTGGATTTAGAAACAAACAAGTTAAACCAAATGGGTATCTGATTAAATCTCGGAACAGTTAGTGGGCGAATATAGAAGTTGAGTTTTCAGGCTGTCATTTGAGCGAGTCTAGTCGTCGCTCGAACGACTAGAGTTTGTCGTTTGAGCGATCAGTCCTGTCGTTTGAGCGACTGGGACTGGATCTGCTCCTTTATGTCGCTACCAACATTTCATTCGTTAATCCACATTACTGTGTTAGTCGCACCTGACATTTTTGAGAAGGGGAAGATAAAACATACTATAAATGGGGTAGGGGCTTTTTTTTAGACGTGGTATTGCTCTGAATGTGCATCCTCTTTACATGCCACAGGATCAGGTAAGTACTATCATCTTCACCGGGTGTCTGTAAGCCACGGGTCGTAATGATTTGCTGAATTAGGTAGTTGGATACTAGGCATGTGGACTACTGATGCTTGTATAAGAAAGGTAAAGGCGTGAGGATTACAACGATCGAAATATGCTCCTACCATATTAGCTGTCAAGATAGGAGCCGTCGATCTATGATTACGTGTCACGATCTTGGAGATTTATGATAGGGACGATTCTGGTATTTAGATGGGTTGAGGATTTGTCTTGTTTGTGTATAAATGAGAGATGGATCCTTGGGTGAACCCCCATTGCTAGGAACCTATGAAATTCCCCCTCCCTTACTTAAACAATTATTCTCCATTTCCTTTAGAATAAGTTCTTACACCACACTACTACACACATATTCTTTCCCACTGTTAACAAAGGATCTAAGAAATAAGAGGGTTGTTGTTGGGTTTTTTTTTTTTGGTGAATATTTGGGGAGATATTATTACAAGAAGATGAGTGAGTCATTAGAGGTTTTAAAGGGGGTTATGCTTAAAGGAAGAAGATGGATTGCTGAACATTTGGAGTATTGTTGGAGTTTTTCCTAGAAATTTCATGTTGGAGCTTTTGTGACTCCTTTTAGGGCCACCTTTGGAGGTGGGGTAGTCACCCATCTTCATCACCACCGCTATCTTTGGAGTCATTGAGGTGCGATATTCTACTTTTATATTTAAGGACTCCATTTGGTGTATATATATGATAGTCTTGTTGTTGTTTATTAAGAGTAGGAATATTATGATATTGTGTGTGTTCTTTGTAATCTGTAAATGACCATTTTTATGGAATAAAACATTATTGTTGTGCATTTTCTACCAAATCTGAAAATAGCCATTTTTTATGGAGTAGAAATGTCAGAAAATATTGTTTGTATATATTTTCTAATAAATCTGAAAATGGACATTTTTATGGAAATAAAAGTGCAGGAAAATATTGTTGGTGTATATCTCCTAGTAAAACTGAAAGTGGGCATTTTATCGAATAAAGATGCAAGAAATGTCATTTTGGTGTATTCTAGTGGAAAGGAAGTGAAAAATATTTTGTGGAATAAATTGTACGAAAATACCATTTGTGTGTATTTTTAGTAAAAGAAAACACTGGACATTTTTATAAAATAAAATGTGGAATGGTGTTAATGTTGTCAAAATATTTATGAAATAAATATTTTTAAGTTCCTTACAAAATGGAGATTTGGGGGCTTAAAATATAAATAGCATTACCTACGGGTTGAAAGTGTTAAAATGGCTAAAGTGTTAAAATGTTAAGTTGAAAACTTAATGATTGATTTGAGAAATGACACCTGTTAAGGAATTAAACTACAAGTTTTGATAAGTAAAGGGGAAATTGGTAATTTACCTAAAGTGGAACATTTTTATGAAATAAAAATGTTAATGAATGTTTATAGTAGTATGTGTGAAATTGAATTAAAGTCCTAAAACATGAATGATTTTAGGTATAAAAATCAACGTGTGTGTGGATAAAGGACTTAAGGAGAAAGTAAAAAATTTCCATGCATAATGAGAAAAATGGACGATTAAGTCCAAGGCCTATGCTTCGGCCTAAAAAATGCAAAGTAAAGTAGACATTATGAAAATGTTGAACACATTGGTAAGATAATTATATTGGATGATGCCGAGAGAAAATAATTAAGGAGGTCATGACATTCCTAGTGGTGAAAGACCCCAAACGAACTGCAGTAGTATATGGCGACGGAGACTGGTGGTGTGGGGCAACGAAGTTTGTGAGTGTTTATTTGAAAAATCCCAAAAATAATGCTAGGTAATGAATCGAATATTCATGAAAGAGGCATAAATGAATGGCATTAATTAATTGATTTACTAATGCAAAAATAATGCATTAAATATTTAATATTCATGTGGCAACATAGGATGGTTTAATAAGATGGTGTAATGATGTTTATGCTACCTAATGAGGTTTGAACCATAATGAACACAAGCGTATGTTATGTAATGTTTTCTAAGGAAAATGAGTGTTTTTATAAACACGGTGTACGTGTATGTTGAAACCAACTCTTAAGCAATGATTAATAACTCGTCATGAGTTAACGAACGTTGGATAATAAACGTTTAAACGTAAATGGGAGATCTTTCCCGACAATTGTTAATTGTTTAATTGGGTGTGTTAACGGGAATAATATGCTATTTATGGGCTTAAAATGCAATGATTATTTTTTAAAGATGAGGAGGATAAAAGGTATCGAAGAAAGTTTTTGAAGTAAAACGTCATAATGCATTGAGACATATGTTTTCCAATAGTATATATGTAGATATATACGTATTTTCACATGCATTTAGTGTAGCATGTGAGTATTCCTTTCTGGCGTTCGTTTCTATACTGCATTTGTATGTGATCCCACTGAGCAGATAGGTTGCATGATGTTCCGTACTTTGAGAGCGTTATACAGGGAAGTAGTTACTTGCTTTTAAGATTAATAGCTCTGTTTACTTGACTTTGGGAGAACTTTCCTTTGGTTATATCACGTAGTGACTATAAATCAAACTCGCATGCTGATAAATATAATGTTAAATAATAATAAAACTGGATTAGAAATATTATTTAGGGTATTTCATTGCACTTCACAATTAATGTACCAACCAGATCGAGTTATCCCTTTTATAACTTTTAAGTCCGGGTCGGGGCGTTACAGCTAGGCTAAGAAGTCTACTGGTCATCATCACATGTATAGGTTAAACGCTGCGAGGGGCAAATATTGAAGGAAATCGGGCTAAGATCTGCTCAATTAATGCGCAAGGACCATCACTTAGGATATGGGAAAAATTGAGCAAGGTCTGCCTTACAACAACTTAGGGGCTTTCCCCGAGAGGGTGCACACTAAAAACACTATCACTCACAGAAAGGCACTGAGTGTGCGAAGCAATATCACTCTCTTGAACTCTGGAATCAACCACCTCGCGCATCCCACCAATATTTGGACTCATTGAGTGAACTTTCACACCAGGGGCTTCACCCATTGCTGCCAATCAGGCCACCGTCCTCGCCTATGCAATTGCATAAGAGACACCTTCCACTTATGGGTCACGCGCAACAGATTGCTCAGCTTTAACTTGAAATGTAAGAAATTATCAAGTCAGAAAAGTGTACAAACTGGCTTACAAGCAAAATCGAAGACCAATATGACTTGGCCCGCCTGACCCTCGATTATGGGAGATTTTAAGACCAATATGACTTGGCCCGCCTGACCCTAGGTTATGGGATATTTTAAGACCAATATGACTTGGCCCGCCTGATCTCGGTTATGGGAGATTTTAAGACCAATATGAGTTGGCCCGCCTGACCCTCGATTATGGGAGATTTTAAGACCAATATGACTTGGCCCGCCTGACCCTCTATTATGGGAGATTTTAAAACCACTATGACTTGGCCCCCTGACCCTCGGTTATGGGAGATTTTAAATACCATTATAACTTGGCCCACCTGACCCTCAATTATGGGAGATTTTAAACCAATATGACTTGGCCCGACTGACCCTCGGTTATGGGAGATTCACAATCATTTTTACTTGGCAGAGCTAATAATATTTAAATGCGGGAGTTACATAAAAGATGATCATACCTTTGGATGTTGATAATCAGCACATTGACGTGTGGCCATCTTTATCAAATCTTCTACCTCATGAAAATCTCCAGAAGCCACCAAAAGATGTTGCTCGGGGGGGAACAACAACACTACCTTCCACTTCAGCTACTTTCTCTTTCCCACCTCCTACCTAACCCACAGCAACAACTCGGTCCCCTATGCAATGAGGATCGAAAGCTCAAAGAGAGTAACAAGGACTTGTTCATTGGAAGGGGGAAGGGTTAGCAGGGTAACTGGTTCAAGAAGCGAAACTTGAGAAGCACGACGGAGAATAATATAAGAACAATAGGAGGAAGGAAAAAAGAAGTTGAGAAAGAGAAAGGAAAAAAGTTTACCATAACTGACGGTTCAACTACGGCGAGGGGCTTTCCAATAACAAACTTAATAACACTTGCATTATGGTCACCTGCATCGAGACTAGCCTGCCCACGCAAGAAGGTAGAGTCAAGCGAATAGCCACTACTAGATTCAATAGAACAAAGAGATATAACTGCCCTTAGGGGACATTTGTAGTTATCTGTGAGGCTGTAGGGACAGATATCCCCTATGGTGTAACTTCCTTAGAGGCAGGAGAAACTTCAATTGCCTCTTCTAATGGGCCACCATCTTCAGTATCATCGTGCACATCACCTTGAACATCAAGTTGAAAAAGGAGAAGCATGAGTCATGTAAGGATATTATCCGTCACAATTTATTACGTCGTATACCGCTTCAAGTCAACAAAGAATCGAGGATGCTAACATCTATAAACTCCGAATCCGAATTACAAGAGCACTTCAACATTCAAACACCATCGAGGTAATTTTGGTAAAAATATGTTTAAAATTCCATATTCATTTTATATTTAAAGTGTTGGGATTATTTTTAAAAAAAAAGGGGGTTAGAACTTTTTTATAAAATTTCTTTTTAAAAGTTTTTTTTAAATAAAAATGAGTTGGCATTTTTTCCTTGAAAGAGAAGGAGTTTTTTTTCGAGTTTCGGTAAAAAAAAAACAAGGAGGAAGTGTGGCTACCAAGGTACCTTCTTATACAAAAATTGGCGCCGGCTTTTTTTTCTTCATGTGCCAATGATTGGCATAATGCTAATGATTTGTATATAAGAAAAAGGCTATTTGAAAGTTTTTTACAAAGTTGCGTACATAACTTTTTTTAAGGCTAAACTTCTCCTTGGTGCTTTTTGGGTTGGCCACGCATCTGCCAAGATTGGCAATGATTGACCGTGAGAGAAAAAAAGGGGGGGCGCATTCGTTAATTATTTTTGATGAAGTAGTTTGCTTCATGTGATGTTTTAATATCCCACGCCACTGCTTTCTTTAGTTTAACACCTTATGCCTCCATTATTTTTTGTGGATAACTGGTTATCATCTGTAACCAAATCTTTTCTATTTAAAGGCCAACACATTCAGTTTTCAACACAGCGAAGAAAAGTTTGCAGAACACTTTCTGAAACGAAAATTTTTGTGTTCAATATTTTCAAGTATGTCTTCTTCTCACGTTTAAGGGTCCAAAACCTTTTGTCCAAATAATTCATAATCCCATCTTCTTTTAATGAATTGTTTTGTGGAACCCAAGACGTATCTTTGCTGAATAGAACCGAGTGTTCTTATGAAGCTGTTGAGGTTGTTCCATTACTGACGACGCCGATCGACGCCTGCAGGTATTCGTGTGTCAAATTATTTCATTGTAATCCGTGTAAGTTATGAGTTACAAAATTATAGTGAAATAAATGGTTTTTCCCTTCGGGGATTTCTTTCCTCATTTGTGACTGTCTTGCATGCTTAGATTAATTTTTTGATCAATCACGTTTATTTGCAAGAGTTAAAATTGTTGGGTCTGGAATTGGAATTGGAATTGAAATTTAATTAAATAATTAATTTATTTGAATGCACGCGCACTCTCAAATTGGTATCAGAGCCAATTGCACAATTATATCGTGTAATTTTCCGCAATTTTTTTTGAGATATCAATTTTTGAAAAAATTATATAATAAAATGCCAGTTTTTTACGGGACTAATTATGCCTACTGGAAAGCCCCTATGAAATCTGCTCTTTAAGCCATAGATGAAAGAGTTTGGATTTTGATTAAAAGAGGGTGGACACCTCCCTCCATCACTATTGGCAACGTGACAAATTTAAAATCTGTGACTGCATGGACTGAAGATGAATTTAAATGGTCATATTTTAACTCTAAGGGTCTTAGTTCTATTTCTGGATCCGCCACACTTGAAGGGTTCCCGCGGATAATGACGTGCACCAGGTCAAGAGAGGCATGAGATGTTTTACAGCTTACCCATGAAGGAACTAATGCTGTGAAAGAATCAAAATTGTAAAACTTAACAACTCAATTTAAAACTATCACCAAGCTTGAGTTTGAATGTTTTGATGAGTTCTATGCTAGATTATCTGATATTCTAAACACTAGCTTTAATCTTGGTGAACACATTGCTAATGCTAGAGTTATTAAAAAGATTCTAAGATCACTACCTATGTGTTTTATCCCTAAAGTCACTGTGCTAAATTCTATGGGTAATTTAAACACACTTAAATTAGAGGAATTGGTTGGAGACTTACAAACCTTTGAAATTGACAAGTTTTCTATGTCTGTTAAACTAAAAGATAAGGGAATTGCACTTAAAGCCCAGGTTAGAAATGGTGAGGGGTCCGTTAAAAGGAAAGAAGAGTCTAAACAGAGAGAGATAGAAACATATGATTCTGAGGGAGAGTTTGATTTAGACAACTTGGTTCTTTTTGCCAAAAACTTCAAAAAAGTTCTCAAAATAAAAAATGGAAATTTTAAAGATAACAAGAATTTTGAGAAAAATAAATATGGCAAGAAAGATGAAAAACATAAAAAGGAAACCCCCAAGAGAGATGCTACGAATGCGACGGTAGAGGTCATAAGGCTTTTGAGTGTGCCACTAGGTTGAAGCATAAATGCAAGGGCAAAGTTGTCCTAAATTTCACTTTGAGTGACGACAACGAGGTCGAGTCGGTGGATTCTAAAGATGAATCATTATTTGAATGCAACTTCACCGCATTCATGGCTAGTCAGGGAGATTCTCTCACTGCATCTCACGACGATGATGATGCCACCTCACATGGATACCTTGACAGTAATGAGAGTGAGGGAGAGGATGCTGGAAGTGAGAGTGAGAGTGATCTTAGACACGCCTACACCGATTTATATGCCGAATCATTCAAAACCAAAAAGCATAACAAATGTTAGCTCTTAGGATTATCGCCGTTGAAAAGGAATTAGGAGAGACTAGAGAGAGTCGTCGTTTAGCACTGCCTTGGGAGAGAGAGAGAGAGTTAGTTATGATGAGAGAGAGAAGAATTTTGAGAAAGAAAAGAGATACTTGACTAAACAAGTGGCTAATCTGATGAGAGACCTCTGTGCATTTGAAGAGGCTCGAAAGATTCTGGAAGCCCGTGTTGCCCAGCTCACTCATGATCTTGAGAGAGCACGATAAGTCAAGGTTCAAATCGAGGATAGATATGGTAAGATGGGAAAGATGCTCGTCGCCCCCACCTTGGGATTTGGTGAAAGGTCGGGAATTGGTTTTGATAGTGCTTCGACCTCTCAGATTGCACCTGGACCAGTCCCTAAGTTTACGACTACTCCATATGGCGTCCCTTTAAAGCCCAAGAGAAGAGTTCGATCGAGAAAAGCAAACCAAGCTCTGCCTAAAACTGTGTTCTTTTATACGTACTGTAAAAGAAAAGTCCACATGAGAGAGTATTACTATAGTTTGGGTCGGACTTGACGTACTTATGCTCCACCACATCGTACTGATGATTTTACCAGTCTAAGAGAGCGTGTTGAGTTTTTAGCCGTCGCATCACAGAGTTTGATGGAGGAATTCCGTCGGATGTCTTTGCCGTTAGTGAATGCTTCCCGCATACTGACTAAAACCAACAACAACAAGGTTAAACAAAAGGTTACCACTTCTTGGGTACCTAAGAAAGATGAAAAATCCCTTGTTGTTCATGTCGCTCTCAAAGCACATAATACCTCTCAATGGTATTTTGACAGTGGTTGCTCCAGGCACATGACTGGTGACGTATCCTTCTTTACCTCCCTCGAGGATTGAAAGGAAGGCAAGGTAACTTTTGAAGATGGGAGAAAATTTAGCAATGTAGGATGAGGGACTGTAGAGATACCTGTATTTACTAAGCTAGAGAATGTTCTGTATGTGAAAGGTTTGAAAGCTAATTTACTCAGCATTAGCTAGCTGTGCAACGCTGACTTTGCAGTAAAGTTTGACCGGAATGAGTGTAATGTATATGATCAATCTGGTAAACTATTATTGTAAGGGGTGAGGACTGACGATAACTGCTATGGGATTATACCCAAGTCCTCATTTATTTGCAACAGCTCAACGATCTCTCCTATGGATCTGTGGCATCAATGTCTAGGTCACGTGAATTTTAGAGATTTAGATCGTTTTATTAAAAAGGACCTAGTACGTGGCTTAACATCCCTTGGAAAGCTAACTTTCGCGATTTGTGGACCCTGTCAGTTGGGTAAACAAGTCCATAGTCCCCATAGGAAGTTTCATTCCATTATTACCTCCCGTGTGCTTGATCTGATTCACATGGATCTTATGGGTCCTACTTGTACTGAGAGTTTGGGTGGTAAGAGGTATATCCTCATGATGGTGGATGATTTCTCCAGATATTCGATTGTAGGTTTTCTGAGAGAGAAATTCGATATTGTAGAATTTTTAATGACCAAGTGGCGTGTCTTGTAAAACCAACACGGAGTCACTATTAATAAGATACGTAGTGACAACGACACGAAATTTACAAAAGCAAAAGTAGATATTTACTGTGATAGCCTTGGAATTAAACATGAATTTTTTACCGTAAGGACTCCTCGGCAAAATGGGATTATTGAGAGGAAGAATCGGACGATTCAGGAAATGGCTAGATCTATGCTTTTGGGTCGTAAGGTTGCTAGGAGATTTTGGCCAGCGGCGGTGTCTACCGCGTGCCACATGGTGAATAAGGTTTACCTGCGTCCACACACACTTAAAACGCCTTATGAATTATGGACTGGCAAAAAACCCAACCTTGCATATTTCCGTGTCTTTGGGAGTAAATGCTACATCCTACGGGATAGAGAGAAATTAGAAAAGTTTGACTCCCAGAGCGACGAGTGAATTTTTCTTGGATATTCATCAAACATTAGAGCATACATGGTTTTCAACCTGAGTAGCTCTAAGGTTATGGAGTCAATAAATGTCACCGTTCAAGATGATGAACCTCTGGCGTTTGTTGATCCTAGCCTTCAGTGTGAGGTTGAGGACTTTTCTGGCAGTGATTTACTTGTCCCTCACACCCACCCTATGGACCCTACTCCTGTGTTAGGGGACATACCTGCTTGGGTCGCAAGATTCATAACCCTTCCATCATTGTAGGCGATCCCACCTTAGGGGTCAAGACTCATGCTCAGCTAGAGAATGTTGTTAGTCATTTTTGCTACACGTCCACAGTCGAACCCAAGAATCATAAAGAAGCACTCAAGGATGAACATTGGATATCTGTTATATAGGATGAGTTGCTTCAGTTTAAAAAGAACAATGTCTGGGAACTTATCCCCCGACCTAGTGAGATGAATATGATAGGTACCAGGTGGATCTTCAAGAATAAAATGGATAAAAATGGTACCATAATTAGAAACAAGGCTAGGTTTATCACTCAAGGCTACACACAGATATAGGGTGTAGAATTTAGGGAGACATTTGCTCCTATTGCAAGGATTGAGTCCGTCCTCTTACTACTCGCCATCTCATGCCATCTGCGCTTCAAGCTATATCAGATGGATGTCAAGAGTGCCTTTCTAAATGGCATTCTACAGGAGGAGGTTTACGTGGAACAACCAAAAGGGTTTGAAGACCCTAAGCACCCGGAGCACGTCTACTATCTGAGGAAAGCCTTGTATGGTTTTAATCAAGCACCCCGTGCTTGGTACGAGAGGCTTACTTCCTATCTCTTAGTCCGTGGCTTTAAGAGAGGGGGAGTTGATATGACGTTATTCGTCAGGAGAGATGATGGTGTTATTTTGGTTGCCCAGGTCTATGTGGACAATATAGTCTTTGGATCCACGTGCTCCTAGCATGCTCACCTCTTAACAGAGGAGATGAAAAGTGAGTTTGAGATGAGCATGGTAGGTGAGCTTACTTTCTTCCTTGGTCTCCAGGTTAGTCAGCGAGAGGATGGGATGTTCATCTTCCAATCCAAGTATGCTAGAAACCTAGTGAATAAATTTTGTTTAGACTCCGCTAAGCATGCACGTACACCTATGATTAATCCTACCAAGCTTAGTAAGGGCACTTCAGGAAAGGATGTAGAGAAAACCTTGTATCGGAGTATGATAGGTAGTCTTCTCAACTTTACTTCCACTCGTTCTGATATAGCCTTTAGTTTTAGAGTCTGTGCGCGATATCAGGCATCCCCGAAAGAGTCACACTTACTTGTTCTAAAATGTATTATCAAATACATGAGTGGGACTCCCTCCGACGATATTTGGTATTCCTTTGATACCGATGACCATTTGTCTGCCTATTCGGATGCTGATTGGGCCGGGGATGTAGATGGTTGTAGAAGCAGTTCTGGTGGGTGTTTCTACTTTGGTTCTGCTTTTGTCTCGTGGCTGACCAAGAAGCAAAACTCTATCTCTTTGTCCACTACGGAGGCTGAGTACATCAGTTGTTGCATAAAACTCTTGTGGATGAAGCAAATGTTGGAGAATTATGGGATTTCACAGGACACCATGACCATATCATGTGATAACACGAGCGCAATACACATATCTCGTAATTCGGTCCAACATTAGTGCACAAAGCACATCAGGATACGCGAGAACTTTATACGTCAGTTAGTTGAGGAGAAAGTCGTATTCCTGAGTTTCGTACCCACTAACCTTCAGTTAGCCGATATTTTCACGAAACCTTTAGATGCCCTTAGATTCGAGAGTCTTAGAAAGTCTTTAGGGATTTGCACAGTTGACTGAGGGGATGGTTCGTGTTTAGTATAGGATGCATTTTTTTCATGCTCACATTATTCTTCTCCTATTTCTAGTTTGTATCATTTTTGTATTTATATACATTTGGTCCTTTTCTTATTTCTTAAAAAAATGAAAAAAATACAAAAAGATTTTCTTTTATTTTATAAAACCAGAAAAACTCAAAAAGATATATGAATAAACACTTAGGATGACCAAGTCACAACTTCATGCCATATCCATGTGACTGTTTGATGGTGATTTGAGACAATTTGTTATGTCACTCATGTGCTTTACAAAGCTAGGGGTCTTTGAGTTGCTATAGTGTTGCTACCTACATATTTGACTCACTTTGTCCTTTATTGCACACATGCACGGATTTGTTTAATGTTTGTTCTTGACAAATCACTTGTTGGTTACATATTTTCATCTCAATTCTGTCTATTACAACGAACCAAATGCGATAAAACAAGATAATAAAAGGTGTGCCTGTTTTTACCGTTGTGCCGTAAGTTTTTGTGAATTTTATAAACGGTGAAGGGCTATGAAAGGTACTTATATATCCTTTGCGATTAAGCTTCCGTTTAAATTGGAACTAAAAAATTGAGAAATTTTAATTATCCGGGGTCCAAAGAGGTTTAAAAGAGCCCGAAAATATTGAAAGGCAATAAAAAGAAATACATGCCAATAATGGGCCATTAGGTTTATTCTCCAATTCTCCAATGTTTGAGAATTTAGATCACCTCAAAAAGAAAATATATATGAGGGAGTTTGGTTGGAGCTTTAAAACGGCTTTGCACATTCTTAAAAAGTCTTGAAAAAGCATGAAATCGTTTTTGGACGTCATTGGTATGAAAATCATGTTGACTTTGATTTGTTGATTTTGATTTAAGACGATGTCATCTATATTTAACAATTTTACACTAAAGGACTATTTTTTATGTTCATTCGTTAGGAGTACACTTATGCATCTTGCACATATGATATGATTGAGTTGATTTTCTTATCAAATTTATTCATAACGATTCATTCCGTTTTCATGATTTGGTAGTCTTAGTATAAATTCATGGTGTGTGATTTTTTTTGTAACATCCTTTTTTATAAAAAATTGAAAAATAAAAAACAGTTGGTTTGTTCTATTTTCTGTGACACCTCGCTTTGCTTTATGTGATTTATTCTTTTCCTCGTCTATTTCGAACAAATAAAAAGCGGGAGAACAAATTATGATATTATGGGGGAGTTTTAATATGGGAGAGATTTGATTGTGTTAACATTGATTATGTTTATATCATTTCAAACTCAATACGTCACGAGGTTTTTTGCTTTATCTCATGTGTGTAGGTACGAAGATTTAAAATCAAATTGTTACACACCCTGATGAGAAAAGATTGAAGTTTTAAAAAGTTGATTGTTGAAGTAAAGTTTGAACGTTTGTAGATGTTTCATTTTATCTTTCCATGATTGTCTTCGGATGGTAGATTTGTATAGGTCATTCTTCGGTTTTTTTTATTTTGTACCGGCATAGACATAGGGGAAGACTTGTAAGGACATTGTCCATCACAATTTATTATGTCGTATACCGCTTCAAGTCAACAAACAATTGAGGACGCTAACATCTACAAACTACGGATCCGAAGAGCACTTCAACAGTCAAACATCGTCGAGATAATTTTGGTAAAAATATTTTTAAAGTTCCATATGCATTTTATATTTAAAGTGTTGGAATTTTAAAAAAAAAGGTGTTAGAACTTTTTTGTAAAATTTCTTTTGAATGAAAGAAGTTTTATTTAAAATTATTTTTTAAAAGTTTTTTTCAAATAAAAATGAGTTGGCATTTTGTCTTTGAAAGAGAAAGACTTTTTTTTTCAAGTTTCGGTAAAAAAAAAACAAGGAGGAAGTGTGGCTGCCAAGGTACCTTCTTATACAAAAATTGGCGCCGACTTTTTTTTCCCTTCATATGCCAATGATTGGCATATGAGAAAAAGGCTTTTTAAAAGTTTTTTACAAAGTTCCGTACAAAACTTTTTTTAAGGCTAAACTTCTCCTTGGTGCTTTTTGGGTTTGCCACGCATCTGCCAAGATTGGCAATGATTTACCGCGTAGAGAAAATTAAAAAATAAAAGGGGGGGGGGGGGGGCGCATTCGTTAATTATTTTTGGTGAAACAGTTTGCTTCATGTGATGTTTTAATATCCCACACCACTGATTTCTTTATTTTAACACATTACGCCTCCATCTTTTTTGTGGATAACTGGTTATCATCTTTAACCAAATCTTTTCTATTTAAAGGCCAACACGTTCAGTTTTCAACACTAGAAAGAAAAGTTTGCAGAACACTTTCTGAAACGAAAATTTTTGTGTTCAATATTTTCAAGTATGTCTTCTTCTCAAGTTTAAGGGTCCAAAACCTTTTGTCCATTTAATTCATAATTCCATCTACTTTTTATGAATTGTTTTGTAGAACCCAAGACATATCTTTGTTGATATAGAACTGAGTGTTCTTGTGGAGCTACTGAGGTTGTTCCATTGCTAACGACGCCGAGCGATGCCTGCGGGTATTCGTGTGTAAAATTATTTCATTGTAATCCGTGTAAGTTGTGAGTTACAAAATTATAGTGAAATAAATGATTTTGCCCTTCAAGGATTTTGTCCTCATTTGTGACTGTCTTGCATGCTTAGATTAATTTTTTAATGAATCACATTTATTTGCAAGAGTTAAAAATTATTGGGTCTGGAATTGGAATTTAATTAAATAATTAATTCATTTGAACGCATGCGCACTCTCAAGTCAATATCATAAGGAAAAAGTAAAAAGTTGGAAACTTAAAGGATAATAATAGATATACCTCTTCACCCAAAACTTCCTCCAAGACAACCTCTAAAACGTCATAATCTTGAGGAGGTGAAAAATGTTTAGAAGAAGAAACTATTATTCATAACCTACGTCTTCGAAGAAGAGGAGACTCTTCTTACTCATCCTCTTCCTCTTATTTCTCTCATTCTCCTTCCTCATCATCATCATCATCATCATCATCATCACCAACCAACTCTTCACCAATAGTTACCTCTTCTTCCTCAGAATGAACCTCCTCACTCGTCTCCCTTATTTCTTCCAACACAATCTTTATAGGGCTAACCAACTTACTCTTCTTGCTAGCTTTAGTAGCTGGGGAGCATAAAAAAACCCTCTTGAGGACATTTCGATCGATATAAAAGCTCTATCATCTTCAGATAATTTATCCCAAGTTGGTTTAAGTTGATCGAACAAAAAGCTGACTTGTTGAGTAACTTTAAAATCGGGAGTTAGATTTGGGGAGACCTTTGGGGAAACCTTAAACTTATTTTTTAGGGCCTTTTCGGTAGCCCTCATTGCTACTCCAATAAAAAAACATGGGGAGTATCTCCCCCTTTGACTGGCCTTCAGTGACCAGGGGCAATGGAAGCTAATTTGGCTGGAAGGGGAGATTGGGCCGCTTTCTTCTTCTTTACCACAACTTGATCCATGGGAGCCAAAGGAGGCAACTTAGAGGGGGCATAACTGTTGGTAGTGCTGAAAGGGAACATAGATCTTGAAGTAGTGTAATTCATCAACCCTAACTCCGTCGGAGGGTACCTTTCAACATCAGGATACCGAGGCTCCTTAAGAAGATTGCGTTGGAAACGACCCAGTTGATTCAGCCAAAACACTGTCAGGTACATTACAAATTTGCCCCTCGAGCATCCATGCTCAGGATAACTGGGTTGGCAGGGTAATTTGAATAAATATTCACAATGGTGGAAGTGAGAAAGTTTCTGCATGTAAAAGAAAAGTTGGTAGGCTTCTCTCGGGTGAAGTGAATTAACATGGGATTACTTTGGTCGTAGCCAAATTGCATAGCTACACGGTTTGAGCCGTAAATGGAGTAAAAAGAGGACCATTCTGTATATAAAGGCATATAAGAGGAAATCAATAGCAAAGGAACATTGTTCACTAGAAAGTTCCTGGCCAACACTTCCTCGATAGAGATGATGGGATGTTCCTTGTCCATAAATAAGTGATTAAAAAAGAACTGATCTACCCAAACATAGGGGCAGGGTACAAACTTCTCAAACTTGTCGATTAAAGGCACAAATGGTTTTTTGGAACTCTTATGGTTCCAACAACAGATTCGAGGGGCTCTGATGGGATGAGAGCTGGGATAATTATCGACCGAGGCATACTCCGAAAAGTGGGTGTATAGAAAGGCCGTTAATAGCACGTGGTTGGCATAATTACAGACATCAAACGTGTTGATGCTTCGAGCTAAGTCATCTTACATACGATCTAACCAAGTGTCTAATGAACCATGAGTAATGGCGGCTATGGGAAGCTTGATGAAATTGGCCATGCGAACGGACATATTGATCAGATCCTTCCTAGGGCAGTCATGGGGTTTACCTGGGAGAAATATCTTCGATGGCACAACGAAAATGTAATCCGCCAGCTCAACCTTTGAGTTAAATCCCTTCCTTGCTGGTGGGTACTTAAAAACTTTCTTCCCCTTTGAGTTCTCCTTAGTCGCCTCGCGAAACTTAATCACGACCTTATCTTCGATGAAGTAGAAATACTAGATCACCTCTGAGTAAGTACATTTATTATACGTCACCATGCAGTCCTTAACCACTACCTCCAGTTCCGTCCGAGTAGCATTTTCTACGCTATAAACAGCCTCCTTAAAAAAGTGTCAAAACCTGCAGCTTCCAAACTCGCAGACATCCTTGAAAGTAATGGTGAATTCGCCCCAAGCGGCAACGAAGGTGTGGGACCTGTGGCTCCATTGAGATACTAGTAATTAGAGGGTATTGTTGTTCTTCACGAGAGTGAGGTCACCCAACCAACTGGTTGATAATAAACCAATTAAAGCTAATTGCATAGGATACTTAAAATGTATGTAGTCAGTCCAGGGTCCCAATCCTTCGCAAGTACCCGAAGTGGATTCAAGCTCCACTTTAGAAAAAAGGGTAATTACCTCGCTCAATAGGGAATCGGGAGAAGGTGACGGTGGAAGTTGGGATGTAGTCAAAATAATCAACGCTATCACTCTCCTCCATCAGCAGATTTGTCAGCTCCACTGGTAAAAGATCACTGGGGAAATGTTCAACCACTAACCAGAAGCGATCGAACTCACCAAAGTATATTGCATGATGATAGCGTGCCCACTAGTTTTGATACACCTGAGTACGGGGAGAGACACCTCTGGTAGATTCAGTTCTTTTCACGATAGGTGCCATGGATATAGAGAAGATATAAAGAGAAGAAAGTAAGTGATTAGGGTTGAAAAGAAAGCAGAAGGCAAACGCTGAATTTTCTTTTTAAAAAAACACACGATTGTAAACAAACCCAAGGGGTTAAGGTTTGGGAATGCAAGTATACCCTTTTATAAGGGCAGCACAAACCCCAACAGGCGGCAAATGGCAGCGCTTTGGGAAATGTAGAGACGATCGAGTTAGCTTGTGTGGCCAACAAACGTGCATAGGGGCAGGATCCAAAGACTGTACTGATGACACTTCGAGAAGCAACGGGCGAATATCCTCGCATGAGAAAACCACGCTATCCCTGATGCCATCACGTGTAAAGTGCAAAAGTACAAGCGACAACCTCATCAAATGGGTTGTGTCCAGGGACATAAATGGGGCATATTTGTAGTCTTTTCAATTTGGGGGAGATGAAGCACTTTGGGGGAAATTTGAATAAAATCTCTTCACTTCCCCCAAGACAGCTGACAGATTCAATCACAATTTCCCATCAAGAAATGATGCTCTCAAGAAATATCATAAGGCATTTTAAAAAAAGAAGTAGTTCAAAAGAAGGACTGGATGAGTTCCTCGCACACACCTTTTTTTTAAATAAACAGCCTAGTATTTATTATGATATGATTATTTATTTATGGATATTGCTTATTCTTGCAGAAAAGTTGGAAGATCAACCAAGTATTTCGTATAAATATTTCTTCATATAATAAACAAATATCTCTACGAAGGGGAAAATGTAGGGGGGAGTCCCCACTAAAGATTAATTAGCCAAATTTATCCTATGCTTAGCAAATAAAGAAGGAAGATAAAGATCACCCGAGGAAGTTCCCACGAAGACCCTCCACAGAAGGCCAAAGTTATTCGAATAACGATATCTTGTACAATGAAGTAGAATGCATTTAATCATGTACTTAATTTATTGAGTAAGCATACTTTGTAATATGGTCAAGGTTTTTCGATACCCTCAAGGGACCATGCCTGGCAGGGCATGGGAGAGCTTACATGCTCTATTGAACTATTTCCTCTCGGGCACCTCGCAGGGACATGGTTTGGAGGATTGAGAGAAAGACAATGTTGGGAATGAAATAACCAGCCCTCTTGGCACACTTGGGCAAAAACTTCATTCAGTACAAATGGTTGCTCGAACCACTTACAATCGAGCTACCATGATTCAACCCTATTCGGGGGAACCTCCTCGAGGAACCCCAATCTTTTATCTTTGGCCTAGATATAGTTCTTAGCCAACAAATAACATATTAAATTACTCGAGCTACTTTCCAGCCGAGCCACCTCAAGCTATGCACCATCCATTTTATTGATGTGACCACACATCCAGTGGGGTCACTGTTCACCCACTTTATGATGTTATAACGTCTAGCATTTAAGGACTCAAAGTCACAACACTCAAGTGAGATTATCCTTAGGATGGCAGGCCTATTCAGTAATATCTGATCTCATAGTCGTTCTAAGAAGAGCCTTTGAGCTGCCACATCACGTACCTCATAAATGCCACTATGATTCTAACCAGTTGGGCAGTTGCCTGCCATAATATAATATTCCATGCTTTTAATGCAGTATTTTTCACATTAATGCCACAATACTTAACATTAATGCTAGTCAATCACATTAAAAATGCCAGTAAGGTTACTTGAATAACCTTGCCTCCATATATATAGACCAACCAAATAATTTACAAGCAGGACAATCTTAATCCCGAATTACTATTGGATGTTTCTCATGAAGGAGAGCTTCTGTGAGAACATTTATTGTTCAAACATTCTCTTCACACCCATTAATACCCATATCATTGAGCATTAACTGACCTTGGAGTTCCTAGCTTGCCTTTACTGTGCTTAGAGTGCTTGCTCTTTCTCCCTCCGACCAAGTTACTTGCTGATCCCATCTATTTATTGTGTTATAGTGCATTTATGGTGTAAAGATCTCATTTAATACTAGCTTGAGTGTTGAATGTTATTGTCTCTCTCTCACCTACATTTATGGTCAATATTTAATACTATCCTATGCATTAATCCCGATCTTGATAAGGGGTTATGCCTCGCTTGATACTAATGGTATTCCAAGAACCCACATCTTACATTCTTCAAATCAACTAAATCTACTTGCTCGGCTGATGAGTAATAACATTATCTGTACACCTTTCACAATACCAACCCCAAAGTGAGTAGAGAACTTCAAACACTAATGAACTGTGGATGGTACAAATTCAAACTTCTTTAATCCTACCATGTTGACTATCACATTGTAAGCAGATTGAACGTTCTTATCCATCACAAAGAAGCGTATTTTCTCGGCGCGGCTTGTTGGCCAAGTGCCGAACAACACCTCTAGCTTGACTGTCCTAAGGGGGTAGACTTTTTCCCCTACAAAACCTATCAAAGGCCTGTGGTACTATTCCAGCTGACTAAGTTTCAGTCCTAAACTCTACAAGTAGGGGTAAAACCTGATATCAGTCGAGCTTTCATTATCAATCAGAACCCTAGTAATAATGACGTCTTGAATTCTAAACTTGACGACCAACGGATCATCATGGGGATACAGTGCCCAAAAAGGTCATTCTTGGAAAAGCTGATTACCTATTCGTCTTTATTAACTTTATTGGGCCGATCTTCTTTGTTCAGATTAATTCTCTGTTCAAACAGGGTTGTGCTTCATTTAGGTAGGCCTTTCTCTCTACTGTTTGATACCCTCCTCCTGTATCGCCACCTATAATTACATGACAATTAAAAGAGTCAAATTATACCATAGCCACTTTAAGTTTTGGTTATTTAGGCTTTTTTAGCAGGTCAAGATCATCTTCATAACCATCTTCATGGTTTCTCTTCCTGTCATCTCTGGGGTTGCAAGGAGAATTTGATATTCCTCTTGTTTCTCTGCTTTCTCACTGATAAAAAAATTTATTTATCATAGTTTTCCTACTTTGTAGTCATTGCTTCCTCGTCATTCATAATTTTCCTGCCTTAGCCATGAGCTCAATCATAGTTTTAGGAGGATCTTTTACCAGTGCGTAGTATAGCTTTTCTGTAAGCAATCTGCTCATTAAACTCGTGATGGTTGTTTTCTCCTCATAATCAACCACTTCTAGTTTATTGTTGTTAAAACGAGTGATGTATTCTCTGGTGGTTTTCCTTACTCGCTACGTGACACTCAAGAGATGGTCTACTCTCTTTATTGGCTTCGCCCCAAAACAAAAGTTGCTAATGAACAACTCGATAACCAGTTGAAATTAGCAATTTATCCTTGGGATAAGTTATTGTATCATATTTGGACTGAATTAGTATTGGTGTTAGAAAAAGCTATATATCTCATTTCATCAGGAACATAATAGATGTCAGCTGCAGCCTGATACTGCTTGATGTGTAAAACTAAGTCAGTTTTACTATCATACTTGGGGGTGACCACTAGGTTTTAAATTTGGATGGAGTTGGGAAATCAATAATTGCTTGAATAAAGGAGGATCCCTTGATGAAATTCCAATGTAATGGATTCTTTGCCTTAGTCATTTCTCCCAACCGATCTTCTAATCACTGTATTGATCCTTTCCATGAAAGGATGCCTGCATCAGATATGTGTGAAGTTGCTCGGCTATCCCGACCATGTGTTTGTGCTGAGATCTCTTCTTGAATAATCTACTCAGCGTGCACAGATCATCGGGCGCTTAATCTTGACCTGATTGAGGTTTCATAGTGTTCAGTTGAGTGTTAATTAGTTCTGGATAACTCTTTAAGAGGATTTAGGTTTGCTCAGGGTCCTAAACGGTCAAAAGGTGAAGCTTTGCTCAATATTTCCAATACGCTTGGTCGTTCAGGAGAAAAATAATAGCTATCATAGAACTCTGTGGATCTCAATGATGAACTAACTCCTAGACGGTAAGACCTATCACGTGAAGATCTGGAATAGCTATATCGGCTATGCCTAGGAGGCGGAGGTGGCATTTCTCTCCTCAATAAAAGAATCGTTTGCTACCTAGAAAGGGCTGGAGATCTAGCTTGTAATGATTGAGCCAATTGTTTCATTGTTTCTTGCATTTCATCTTAACCCCCTATAATACTGATAAGAATTCCATTTAGGTCGGTTACTATAAGCAGAGCAGATGAAAAAATTAGATTGCCTTCATTTCTGGAACTATTCTCAGGATCATTCATCTCACCTGAACAAGGATGTACAAGATACAGAACGACAATTAGACACACGTTTCCACAGATGACATCAATCTCTTGATGCCAAAAAATGAACTAGATCCAATTTTCTAATAACAGATAAAATATAATATTATAATGAAATAATCACACAAGAGATAAAGATTTTTTAAAGTGGTTCGGCTATGTAAGAAATCCTACATCCACTATTATTATATTGACTTGAGTAATTACAGAAGGCTAGGTACTCTTGTTAAGAAGAATATCCTAGAATCCGTTCTATCTTGCATTTTGTGAAAGGAATACAATGTATTTATAGTGACCCGGAGGTCAAGGGTTGGAATGCCTTTATATATGCAAGCATTTATACCCGTACATAATGAATGTGATTGTTGGTAGTCTAGATCACGTGTGGAAGAACCATTGGTTATTTCCCCCATGCGGTGACTGTTTATTTATTTTGATGGTATGCATTCTTCATGTTGGTCGGCATGCCTATCGAGCCACTATTTTTTGGGTTGATTAAGTGACTACTGACTAGGATTGTTGCCACGTAAGGAGATAAATATCTATTTCTGATTGGTCCACGTAGGTGGATAATTTTTTGTATCTACAATCATATTTCTTTGTTGCATGACATATGTTTGACAAAAATCCCTACCATACCATTCTTATTTGCTTGCTTCTGTTGTTATTAGTAAGTTGGTTTTGTGTGATTTTCAAGGTATAAAATCTATTTTATTAGTGCGGAGACATGGAAATTTATTTTCTCCTATTGAAAATGCTAAAGCACTACTTAATTCGGACCAAGATTTAAAGAAAAAGTTGTCAAATACCATAGAAGATGTGGTATCCTTCTATTTTTGGTTCTTATAAGCTAGCTTTCCATTTTCATGATTATAACTACACTAACTAACTTCATCCACATTTGCATCAATAACAAATAAAACCCGAGCAAGTGGGGCAATATCTACGTAGTTTGAACATTGCATGACCTATATCAAGCGGTGTCACAAAAATCCAGCATTAACACTTAACTCCTATAAGTGGCACTGCCACGTAGTACCTAAAATATGACCTAACACTACGCCTAGTCCCCCTGTGCTGATGTGTTCTCAGATCCTGAACACGCGTACCCCAGCCGATAGGCTTCTTGGGATTAGTTGGATATTATCGCCAATTTGTTCAGGGGTTCTCAAAGATAATCGGGCCCCTAACGAATTTGACAAAGAAGGATTCACTGGATGCATAGCTATCCATTTTTCTAAAATCCAAAAACTTGTATCACTACACCAAATCTACCTATTTGTCAAGGTCATTGACCTTAACAAATCCACCTTGTCAAGGTCAATGACCGTGACATTTCGAGGCGAGACAACTTTTTTTGTCACGATCGTGTCACGGTCATTGACCTTGACACAAAACTCGCGTTTTGTATCACGGTTGTGTCAAGGTCAATGACCATGACACGTTAGTCACGGTTTATGACCGTGACAAAGCCGTGACCCTTTGTAAAAAATTATCACGGCCATTGACCGTGATAATTCCGTGACAAAATTGTCACGGACGTGTCACGGTCAATGACCGTGACAATTCTGGGCAGAATTTAAAAAAATCTGCTGGGCAGTATGGCCACTGCCACTGCCCAGCAGTATATTTGTATCTGTTATAGCAATGTTGTACCTGTTCAAAACATCATATATCCGAACAAACTAAAGATAATGCAAATATATATTCAAATAATAAACTATTTAAAAAGAAACAACATCACCATCATTTTATCTCAAATCTACAAACTATTTGCATGGAAAAGAGATTTTGTACCGCGACGCTCGGGAACACCTCCTTATCCTTCCCTTCTCGTCTGAATAGCCACATAAGTATAGAGCATATGTGGCCTACCCTTAGGGCCACTCCCTGTCCCCTGAATTGAAATAAAGTAAAATTAGTATCCGCCCCTCAAATATAGATAAATATAAATCGTAATTGAAATCGAAATCGAAATTGACATATAAATATAAATACATTACCTGTAGTGTCACTCAAACAGCTAACTTGAGCTCATATGGCACCTCCTTCCAACTAATGTACCCCGGGCAATCGTGTCAATTATAATTCTCTTCATATCTAAACATTAAGAAATACCATAATCCTATGGAGTTATGCGTTGCAAATTCCTTCCAACCGTTGTGTAGCCAAAAATCAGCAGTTGAAGTTGTGAATTCCACCTTTCAATGGTCTCCAATGTTTTGCTAGAAGTTCCAAGTGGTGGGGTATGGAAAGTGGAATTGACAACTTCAACTGGTGATGTTTGGATACATAACGGTTGGGAGGAATTTGCAGAGCATCGCTCCATAGGATTATGGCATTTCTTAGTGTTCGGATAGACGAAGAGATTCAGCCTCCTCTCCACAAATAGGACACCCCAAATAACTATGTACTAATCACCTATTACAGGTAAGAAGCGTATATTCATGGATTAGTATAAACAAAACTTAGATGTAGTTGGAATATTTATGTATTAATCTCCTCTCCACACACGCACACTACACAAGAGTGAAAATGATAAAGTGCAGATCAAGTAAAAGCATTAAAAATGGATGTTTCGGTACAAATTGAAATATTTATTACAAATTGAAAAATTGTTTCAAATTCGGGTTATCATAAAAAATGGATTGATATTCGGTAGGAGCAGCCAAGTCATCCACACTACTATTTAGACGCCTTGGCGCGTGTTGGACAATTGACCACGGCTCGTTGTTGATATACTCCGAGTAAAACACTTGCTTAACCTTTTGAAATGCACAAACAAACGGCTCATCGCTCACGTGGTCGTTGCTCTTCAACTTGGACAAGTCAACCATGATCAAATTTGAAAAACGCGTGTAATATCAATTTAAATTAAATTCGCAAGTTTCCAAGAACCCTTATTTAATTAGCGTCTACTTTTAAGCCAAATAAAATCAACCCTTAAACATGCATCTAAATCAACCCATCAAATATAAAGCATACGACACAAAGTTAAGGAAAAATCCCCGAAGGGTAAAACCTTTTATTTCTAGAACTTTAAAGAATTTACAACCATTGACTTACATACAACCTGATAATCGCCCACAAGTGTAACGCACGGTGTCTTCGGTAAACCTTCAAAGCAACGGCTAGAAACAATGTGACACAGAAATACCCGCAGGTGTCGGTTCCTATGTCGACGGCTGGAATTTTTCCTTTCTAGAAGGGCAGCAATGAAGAAGAGAACGGCTTCTCCACAAGGGTTGAACAAACCAAAGTTGTGTTCTTGGGTTACACAAAAAGATTCACAAAGGTTTGGCAATTGTGTGAATCAAAACATGAGTCTTGGGACTCAAAAATATGAAGACTAGAGTAATTTGGACTCTCAAAAACGTCTTCTAAAGTCTTGCAAAACAACTCCCCCGAAGTTGGTATTTATAGGAAAAAATATGAAGAGTCCCACGTTCTTAAAACTCTAAAATTCTATCCAGCGTAAAAAAAAACAGCATTCTTTGAGGAATTTTCTCTATCTTCAAAAGGTCATAACTCCTTCACCGTAGCTCGGATTGAGGTGCCGTTTTTTCCAGTATCTTCGTTACGGCGAGCTCTTCAACTTTCCAGTTGACCAGACCTCCAAACTATGGATGTGAAATTACAAAAATGCCCTTGAACACTCATATCGTGCCTTTTTTTCACTGTTTTGACTTCCCTTTCGTACCACTTGCATTAATTCCCTAAAATAGTGGAACGTGAAGTCATTGAGGCAGATATGGGACATATTAATGGAAATGTTGAAAGCTTGATTCCCGGAATTCGGATTGAGGCGGCCATGTGAGATCGTGAGGTGACGTGTCAAATATAGCGGCGTACGACATACATAAATGTAACATGTTGGACATGAGAAAAATGTCCTTACAAATCTCCCCCAATGTCTATGCCGGTACATACATAAAAAATCCGAATTATCAAATATGAAATTGCCTATACAAATCTACCCTCCCATGAACCCAAAACTGGAAAAGGTACAAATGAATAGTCTTCATCGTTTGTTCTTCAAATCTTCAGTAATCTCAAATCTTTTATCATCAGGGTGTGCAATTCATAGATCATCAATGTAGTACCTACAAACATGAGATAAAGAAAAATACCAAGTGACGTATCGAGTTTGAAATGAGTTAAACGTAGATACCAATATATGATAAGCATAAGTTAAATCTCAAAAACTCCCCCAAAATTCAAACTCCCCCATAAAATGATAATTCTTTCTCCCCCTTTTTATGATGTTCCCAAATAGACAAATAAGAAGAATGAATCAAACAAGCAAAATCGGGGTGTCACGGTATACAAAAAATACACAAACTATTTTTGATTTTTTTTTCAATTTTTTTATACAAAAAATAGATACCATTTTGAAAAAAAATGTAAAACATGACACAAAAATCACACCATGGATTTAGACTCAAACAACCAAGTCATGGAAACGGAATGCATGGGTGTGAACACATTCGATAGGTAAATCAACTCAATTAATCATATGTGCACGATGCATATGTGTACCCCTAACGAATGAACATCAAAAGTATCCTTAGGTGTAAAAAAATTTTGTTGAATTTAGATGACATCGTCTTATGTAAATCAACAAATCAAAGTCAAAGTGATTTCCACACCAATAACGTCCAAAACTATGTAGCGCATTTTCAAGCATTTCAAGGACGTGCAAACCCCTTTTAAATTCTCCAACCAAACTCCCTCATATATATATATTCTTTTAGAGGTAATCTAAATTCTCAAAATTTGGAGAATTGGTGCAAAAATCTAAATGGCCCATAATTGGCATGATTTTTTTTTATTGCCTTTCAATTTTTTCGGGCTCTTTTAACCTCTTTGGCCCTCGGATAATAAAATTCCTCAATTTTTTAGGTCCTTTTTAACGGTGGCTTTTTCGCAAAGGATAGATGATTACCTTTCGCAGCCCCTCCCCGTTATCAAACAAATCACACAAACTCACAAAACGGCTTTTATATGCACAATTTCCTTATAAAAATTATCGCGCTTGGTTCGTTTTAAGGACAGGATTGAAGTGAAAACACCCAACCAACATGTGATAAGACAAGCACAATAATCAAAAAAATCCGTGCATGTGTGCAATAAAGGAAACATGAGTCAAACATGTAGGAAGTAACACTTAATTACATCTTAATGACTCCAAACATTATAAAGCACATGGATGAATTGACCTATTGTCTCAAAACAGTATCAAATAGTCACATGAAAAAATGGAATGATGTTGTGACTCGGTCATCCAAAGTGTTCAACCATAAACGGTGCAACAAAAAAAATCTTTTTGTATTTTTCAAAAAAAATATATACAAAAAGTACATGTCATAACGCTAGAAAAATATATCAAAAAGCATAACTAGCGTATGACAAACATGCAAACACAATCATCTATATGATATGGCAAGAGAAGAATCATGTGCAAGCAAACAAGAATCAACTTGTCTAAAATCTAGTTCCTCCAAAAGTGATTTCCTAACCCAAATGGATGAAACACGTCGACAAGGGGTTTTGGGAACCAACAAAATACTAGACTTCGAATTCCTAGGACCTCTTCCAAGATCAAAACAAAATCGCCTAAGGTGACCATTCCTACCACAATATGAGCATGTGTAAACGGGTGGGATGACACCGAAAGTGTGATATTTTCTAGCGTCCTTGGAATTAGTTGACCATCTAAAACAAATAATGGTTTTGGCTTTAGCATTAGAAGCATGAAAACACGATGAGCCATTACCATCACTATCAAACCTACTTGAGTCTGTCAAATCATTTTTTAACTTCAAAATTTTTGACTCAAGCAAAGAATTAGACTCTTCCAAATTAAGGGACGCCTTCAAATTATCAATTAAACTTAATAGTTTATCACGCGCCCCCTCAATTAAAACAAACTTATTCCTAAGAGTCTTTTCGCGTGCCGTAAAATCATCGATTAATTTTTTATCCTCGACGGCACAAACGGGAACCCTAGAATTTTTTAAGTCCTCCAATTCCTTCTCTAAAACTAGGACTCTCTCATCACTCTTCTTTTTGGCAATTTTTAAAGAATCAAAATCAGTACATAAATTACCAAAGTGCTCACGACAAATATCACTTTGAGTTTGAAACTCTTGCAAATATTCAATCTTACTTTTAAAGAGAGAATTTTCTTTTTCCAAAACTTTAATTCTTTTGCAAAGTTTCAAATTCAAACTTTTTAATTTTTCAGCACGGTCGTGAAATTTTTCAAAAATAGGCTCCTCATTAAATGGGCGTTCCATTGAAAAATTGCGATTTTTCATAAAACTGATTTTTAAAAAATCAATATCACACAATTTTTGCGGAAAATAGGAATACGCGATAAATTTGCGCAACCTGCTCTGATACCAATTTGAAGACGTGAGAAGTCAAATTGTATAAAAAAAAAGTAAATCTTTGAAAAATCAAGATCACGCGATAAATTAGCCTAACCCGCTCTGATACCAATTTGACGACGTGAGAAGTCAAATTGTATAAAAAAAATAAATCCTTGAAAAATCAAGATCACGCGATAAATTAGCGTAACCCGCTCTGATACCAATTTGAAAAACGCGTGTAATATCGATTTAAATTAAATTCGCAAGTTTCCAAGAACCCTTATTTAATTGGCGTCTACTTTTAAGCCAAATAAAATCAACCCTTAAACATGCATCTAAATCAACCCATCAAATATACAGCATGCGACACAAAGTAAAGGAAAAATCCCCGAAGGGCAAAGCCTTTTATTTCTAGAACTTTAAAGAATTTACAAGACCATTGACTTACATACAACCTGATAATCGCCCATAAGTGTAACGCACGGTGTCTTCAGTAAACCTTCAAAGCAACAGCTAGAAACAGTGTGACACAGAAATACCCGCAGGTGTCGGTTCCTATGTCGGCGGCTGAAATTTTCCCTTTCCAGGAGGGCAGCAATGAAGAAGAGAACGACTTTTCCACAAGGGTTGAACAAACCAAAGTTGTGTTCTTGGGTTACACAAAAAGATTCACAAAGGTTTGGCAATTGTGTGAATCAAAGCATGAGTCTTGGGACTCAAAAATATGAAGACTAGAGTAATTTGGACTCTCAAAAACGTCTTCTAAAGTCTTGCAAAACAACTCCCCCGAAGTTGGTATTTATAGGAAAAAATATGAAGAGTCCCACGTTCTTAAAACTCTAAGGGTCCGTTTGATAGCATTATTTGCCATGGCAAATGGCAAATAAGTTGGCAAATATGACATTTGCTTACAATTTGGTGTGTTTGATAGCAAAATTTGCCTACAAACTATTTGCCAATGTACAACACCTCTTATGCATAACATGTTGGCAAATTTTGCTTTGCTATATGGGTGAGAAATATTTGCCAACAAATTTGCTAACTTCTTAAACGCTTTTAATATTTTAAAAAACAATTTAAAAACTATTTTAAATAATTAAAAAAAACTGTTATGAATATTTTAAAAATTGTTTTAAATAGTTAAAAAAACTGTTTTAAATTAAAATCTGTTTAAAAACTGTTTTTTCGTAAAAACCGTTTTAATGTAAAAAACTGTTTTAATGTAAAAAATGTTTTAATATAAAAAATTGAAAATTGTTTTGATTAGGGGTGTGCAAAAAAACCGACAAAACCGAGCCGAACCGAAAATTTTCGGGCCGGGTTTTTTTTAGGGTCGGTTCGGTTCGGTTTAATCAGGTATAAAACCGACAGGGTCGGTTCGATTTTCGGTTTTGGCATAAAAAAACCGATTTTGAACCGAACCGAACCGAATTAATTTTTATACTTTTTAATTTTATATTTTATATTATATTTATATTAGTGTTGACATATTATATTATATTTTTTAATTTTATATTTATATTAGGTATTAAAAAAATATATTTTTTATTAAAATAAAGGAAAAAACCGAACCGGCCCTGTCAAAAATCGACGGGCAAACCGAACCGGCCCTGTCAAAAACCGACCCGATTCGGTTCGATTCGGTTCGGTTTTTCAGCACTTTCGGTTCGGTTCGGTTCGCCTCCTCCAAAAACCGACATGGTCGGTTCGGCCCAAAAAACCCGGTCAAAACCGAACCGACCGACCCGTGAACACCCCTAGTTTTGATGGGAAAACTGTTTTAATATAAAAAATTGTTTTAATGTAAAAACTGTTTTAATGTAAAAAATTATTTTAATGTAAAAACTGTTTTTTCGTAAAAAATGTTTTAATGTAAAAAATTGTTTTAATCTAAAAAATTTAAAAATGTTTTAATGTAAAAACTGTTTTAATGCAAAAAAATTATTTTAATATAAAAATAATTTTAATGTAAAAAAAATTAAAAACTGTTTTAACGTAAAAACTGTTTTAATGTAAAAATTAAAAACTGTTTTAATGTAAAAACTGTTTTTAGTAAGTAGTTTTGGCGTAAAAAACTTTTTTTTTATATATAGTTTGTTACTTTTTTAATAAATAAAAACGGGAAGTAAAAAAGAAAAGAAAAAACTGTTTTTTTATTAAATAAGACTTGGGACGAAAATTAAAAAAAAAAAACTTATTTTTTATTATTATATATGTTAATATGGACGAAAAATGTGTTATTAAAATGTTTTCCCTAAAAAACATTTAATCTGCTGACGTGGATCAATAATAAGAAGACACGTGTCAATCTACATGGCACAATAACAACGAGGAAGTTTATTTCCCCCCGACCAAGTCATGTTCGCTCCGAACAACAAGGACACCCCGAGGAACCACAACACTCCGAGGAACTCCAACGCTCCGAGGAACTCCTTAACGACAAGCAAATAAGGCGGTCCGAGCTGCATCTCGGCCACAGCATTGATTGCCAGATAACGAACAGTCCAACTGGTTCATTAAATGATTATCCTTGACGCACAAGCCTAAGGGCATTAAATGTATTACCCTTTCATATGTATATCATTTAATGTATCGACCCTTTCATGTACAGCCTCAAGGCTATAAATACCTTGTATCATCCTCATTCAAGGGGACCGGAATTTCTTGAGAGAACTTGTAATCAAGAATTCCACAAACACTCAGCAATAACATAACAGTGGACGTAGGCTTTATTCCTAGCCGAACCACTTTAAAAATCTTTGTCTCATATATGTTTGATGTGAATGTTTATCTTCATCTTCAATCTCATCCTCATCATTTATCTGCTGTTGACGCCACTAAAATGGCAGTGGCCATTTTCTGTCTTCAACAGATTGGCGCCGTCTGTGGGAACGTGTTACAAGCGTTGTTCTCCACCAAAAGCTAAGTTTTTATTTTCTCTACGTATAATCAATTATACATACATCTTTTGATTCGATCATGATTTTTATGTTTATATACATAAATTAATTGTCCAATTTTTATCTGCAAATTGTTGCATATCATGATTTTTTAATCATAACTGTTAGATTTATCCTTATTTAAAAATCTGAAAAATAGTAGATTTCATAAATCATAATTCTTTGCATGATTCTCAAGTTTTAATTTTATATCATGAAATAAATATTTTAAATGATTACATATACCAATATATACGACGATGATAAGATTTGATTATTTTCATTGTTGATTTTGAAACAAATTTTGTAAGATATTTGATGTCTATTCATATTCCCATCATATTTTTAATAAAAGAATGGGAAAAGGTTAAAGACAATGAAAAGTCTTTTCATGGAAATCATGACCCATATATATTCTCTCTCTCTTTAAGTTTGAGTCTCTTTGCATTCACAAGTTTAAGTCTCTTTGTATTCATTTTTATGAACTATATACTTAATTTGGTTCATCTTCCATCTATGTCAATAAAGTCAAATTGATTGATTTTTTATTTTTGGTCCAAATTGGGAATAGGAAGGGATCAATATAAAAAAAATAATTTTCTCTCACCTGAAAAATCATTACTCACCTCTTGTAAAAGAGGATCAGTAAAACAATCATGACCATATCAAGACTCTGGGCACAAATTTGATATGTTAGCCCCTCGTTCATCACATCACATGGTTTCTTTATCGGAATCACACGATATAGTGGATTAGATAATTATTCATTTAATCAACATTATTAATGCTTAAATTTTACATCGAATGCTATTTTTTTTATCTAAGGATTCGAGATATTCTGGTCAGCCATCTATATTGTTGGTCGGCATCATCCAACCATATATTCTATAATTTGAGTTATCCTTAAATGTTGGTCGGCAACATCCATGTCGTTTGTCGGCAGCGGTAGAATATTGGGGTATAAAAAAAATGCGAAGCACCCCAGATATTTCTTTAAACACGAGTTCAGCTTGGGGACAGACAGGGGGGCTTAAGTCTTTTTAACTTGTGATCACCCCAAAAATATTTTTAAAACCAAGTGATAAATAATTTTCAAACAGCAACTTATACCTGATTAGTTGTTGGAGATTAAATAAATTTACAAAAAAAAACTTTACATCTTATTTATGATGCATATCTGATAAAAATTTGTACATCTCACACATGTGTGGCACAAAAATATTATTTCATATTTTGAAATTTTTATGCTGATACATATCATATATTGATTGGATGAGTAAATTATTCTCATGACTAATCAATTCAGCTTACACATATGGTAGAGCAAAATATTAATTTTTACAGGCACAAGATGCAATGCCGACGAATGCTGAAGCACGTCCATTCGGATGCATATTATATATTCATCTCATCATGGAGCTCAACGAGATACTTATTCAGTTCTGAAGGAAAAGCTACAATATTTATTATATTTCACCCCCAACGGATAGTTGGTCGGGGTCATTCTTATTTATATTCAGGCCCATATATATTGGCTCAAGCACAAATTATTCTATATATCCCTTGGGATTCATATTCTATATTCATCTCAATATGGAGCTCGGCGAGATACTTATTATCATATTCAGCTCTGAGGAGAACTATAACATTTATTATATTTCACCCCCAACGAATTGTTGGTCGGGGTAATTCTTATTTATATGCAGGCCCAGCAAAGTTCTCGGCCATATTCTTATGTTCTGGAAAATATTATTCTTATTCGACATTCTGCAATTATGCCTCGACAGGATACTTATTCAGCTTTAAGGAGAATTACAACATTCGTTCGGATAATTCTTATTTATATTCAGGCCTGACAACATTCTCGGCCATATTATTATGTTCTGAAAGATCTTATTCTTGTTCGGCATTATATGATTCTACCTCGACTGATCGGCGAGGCACTTTATTATTTTTAATTATTCTTTATATCTATTTGGATGCATATTCTATTCTCATTTCAGCATGGAGCTCGACCAACATTTATTATATCTTATTCAGCTCCAAGGATGTCTCCAACATTTATTATATCTTATTCAGCTCCAAGGATGTCTCCAGCATTTATTATATTTATTACCAACAATCTGTTGGTCATCGCCGAGGAGGTATCCTGCAATTATTATATCTTATTTCCAACAATCTGTTGGTCATCGCCGAGGAGATATCCTGCATTTATATTATCTTATTCCCAACGAATCTGTTGGTTAGCGCCGAGGAGGTCTTCAGCATTTATATTATCTTATTCCCAACGAATCTGTTGGTTAGCACCGAGGAGGTCTTCAGCATTTATATTATCTTATTCCCAACGAATCTGTTGGTCAGCGCCGAGGAGATCTCTAGCATTTGTATTATCTTATTCCCAACAAATCTGTTGGTCAGCGCTGAGGAGGTCTCCAGTATTTATATTATCTTATTCCCAACAATCTGTTGGTCAGCTCCGAGGAAGTCTTCATCATTTATTATCAATTACCACCAACTCTGATCGGTAGATAAAATCCAACTCCGGTTGGTAGACAAAATCCAACTCCGGTTGGTAGATAAAATCCAACTTCGGTTGGTAGAAAAAATCCAACTCCGGTTGGTAGACAAAATCCAACTTCGGTTGGTAGAAAAAATCCAACTCCGGTTGGTAGATAAAATCCAACTCCGGTTGGTATTGGTCGATAAATCTCATTCAAAGTTCACATTCCACAGTTGGGGGCTTATATTACAGATATATTTGTTCATTTGGTGGCACATTCTTATATCATCATGCAGTCGAGCATCAAATTCAACCCCGACTAATCAGGAGGTATATTGAAGTTCAAAAGGAATATTGAAGTTCAGGAGATATATTGAAGTTCAGGAGGAATATTGAAGTTCAGGAGGAATATTGAAGTTCAGGAGATATATTGAAGTTCAGGAGGAATATTGAAGTTCAGGAGGTATATTGAAGTTCAGGAGGAATATTGAAGTTCAGGAGATATATTGAAGTTCAGGAGGAATATTGAAGTTCAGGAGGTATATTGAAATTCAAGAGGTGTATTCAGAAGTATCACGACATGATGAAAGAAAGCGACAAGTATTCCCCCGAGGAACTCTGTCAGACCAGAAATTTGAAGATGAGGTACCTACATGGAGATTATATGTAGATGGATCATCTTGCACAGCTAGTTGTGGAGCAGGGATTGTTTTAAACACCCCAGATGATATTGACATGGAGTATGCCTTGAGATTCCAATTCAAAGCTTCCAATAATGAGGCTGAGTATGATGCTATGATAGCAGGTTTTCATTTGGCGAAAGTCATGGAGGCACGACAAGTAATTGTTTTCAGTGATTCTCAATTAATTGAATCAAATGATGGGAATATATGCAGTGAATGGAGAGTCGATGGTCAAGTACCATGCAAAGGTGATGGAGTTATTGACAGAATTTGATGCTATTCAATTGGTGAGGACACCGAGGATGGAGAATGCTAGAGCAGACGCATTGGCCCGATTAGCATCAGCTACTTGTACCGAGCTGCGAAGAACGATACCAATTGAAGTATTAGAAAGTCGGAGCATATATTGAGGAGGAACAATTACCGGAGGATAATCTCGCTGCCTAGAAATGGAAGTTTAAAGCTGCTCGGTATGTATTAATTAATGGTATTTTGTATAGACGAGGAATTATGGCAGGTTTGCAAAGATGTGTACATTCCTCCGAGGTGAAAGAATTGGTTAAAGAGATCCATGAAGGGTCCTGTGGAGCCCATGTAGCAGGTCGGACACTTTTGCAAAAGGTGATGACGCAGAGATACTACTGGCCGACGATGAGAGCTAACTATATAAGCCTATGCCAAGAAATGTGACAAGTGCCAACGCTTTTCCTCCATCCGAAGAATTCCACAAGCATTGTTGACACCCATAACTCCCTTTGGCCATTTGCCATATGGGGATTGATTTGGTTGGACCATTGCCGACGACTCGAGGAAGATTCAAATACCTCGTCATCACAGTAGATTATTTTACTAAGTGGATAGAAGCTGAGCCACTTATTGACATGACATACGAGAAGAAGAGCATCCAGCCCCGAGAAGAATCAAGCTACACAAGAGGAAATGAAGACCGAGCCAGAGAGAGATCTAGATCTCCTTGCCGGGTAGAAGAAAAACAATAAATGGAGAATGTGTGTTGATTTCACCGATCTCAACAAAGCAGTGGATGCTACCTCGGGACACGAGTTGCTCATGGATACTTACTCTGGCTAACACCAGATCAAAATGAAACCTGAAGACAGGGAACGACATAACAGCGGCTAATGAACAAGGTTTTTGCCGAGCAAATCAGTTGCAGTATGGAAGTCTATGTTGACGACATGCAAGAAAGCTGCTGATCATTTGGTTGACTTGAGTCAAACTTTTGATCAACTGGATAAATACCAAATGAAACTCAACCCGACGAAGTGCACATTTGGAGTACGGGAAGGAATGTTCCTCGGGTACATCATCAACCAGCGAGACGTTGAAGCAAATCCAGACAAGATCAAAGCCCTTTTAGGGTTGCGATCCCCAAAAACGAAAGAAGAGGTGCAGAGATCAGATACCCAAAGCTGGAAAAATTGGCAGTGGCATTAATTAAAGCAAATAGAAGAAGGAGGCTGTGTTTCCAGGCCCATACCATGCATACCGACATGCCATTAATACAAGCTATAGCAGAGTTTACTGATCTTAATACTCCTGAGAAACAAAAATTGCTCGCTGATCAACCTGTGGATGTTACAGGATCAACCAAGAAGACTGCTCTAAGGAGCCATGCTCTACGGAGCCATGCTCTACGGAGCCACGCTCTACGGAGCCATGCTCTACGGAGCCAAGCTCTATGGAGCAAAAGTGCTATAAGTAGCCAACCTCCTTTGGTTAGGAGGACAAGCTCTACGGAGCGCTCTACGGAGCAAAAGTGCTATAAGTAGCCAACCTCCTTTGGTTAGGAGGACAAGCTCTACGGAGCGCTCTACGGAGCAAAAGTGCTATAAGTAGCCAACCTCCTTTGGTTAGGAGGACAAGCTCTACGGAGCGCTCTACGGAGCAAAAGTGCTATAAGTAGCCAACCTCCTTTGGTTAGGAGGACATGCTCTAAGGAGCCAAAAAGTTCTAAAGAACACTACTACTCCTTTGGCTAGGAGGTATACACCAGCATGATCAACTACGGTTGGTAAGACTTTATATATTCTCGCATTACAACTTATGTTGGTCGGGAGGTAACATTATTACAAAAAGTTCTTTAAAGAACAAAATATTCCAAACTATACCAAGTATGGTTGGTCGGGGATAAAAACCCACTAACTGTAGCTGGTCGACAAGCATAATTTAACAACCTTGATTGGTTGGAAAAATTCTAAACATTTTTTCATTACTTTATTATTAAGTGATCAAGCAACATTGATACTTGTAACCTTTTTGGTCGATGAACCATACAATATTGTTATGCAAGCACAAATAATAAAGTGTTTGATATTTACAAAACAATAGCAAATTCAAATTTGCGAACAAAAATGAAATTTTTTCACTGAATTCAAATGAATTATGCAAATTTATTACATTGATATTAAATTGTGTACTAACTATTACATTGAGATTCCTACTCTATTGGTTTCTCTCTCTCTGATTTTGAAACAGGTTCCTCGCCAGCAGGAAAATCATCCAAAGCATAATGGGAATTTTATGAAGTTAAGATATTTCAGCATTCTGATGTTCATCACAGATGGTCTGTCCGAGCAACTCTTGCTCGTCCCCGAGCAGCTCTTGCTCGTCCCCGAGAACCTCTTGCTCGCCCCCGAGTAGAGGTAGAAGTTAAAATCAGCATCTACATCACTGAGATCTTTGCTACTACTGTCTCGACCAACATCGAAGAAGAAGTTGCAAGAAAATGTTTCAAAGTCCACCACTAGCTCACAGAATGCAGTAGGTCGGCTAGCAAACCAATCAACATACTTGAAGATTATGATAAGCTACAAGCGGCATCATATGTCGTCCAGGAGATAATGCCCTTTATGTCCAACAAATCAAGAAGGTAGATCAAGAATTTCACGAGCACCGAGCAACACTGCAGAATAAATACTCCATCCTTTCAAGTAAACTATCAAGCATGAAGCATTGGGGGCTTCTGTTGATACCAAATTTAATCTGCTGACGTGGATCAATAATAAGAAGACACGTGTCAATCTACATGGCACAATAACAACGAGGAAGTTTATTTCCCCCCGACCAAGTCATGTTCGCTCCGAACAACAAGGACACCCCGAGAAACCACAACACTCCGAGGAACTCCAACGCTCCGAGGAACTCCTTAACGACAAGCAAATAAGGCGGTCCGAGCTGCATCTCGGCCACAGCATTGATTGCCAGATAACGAACAGTCCAACTGGTTCATTAAATGATTATCCTTGACGCACAAGCCTAAGGGCATTAAATGTATTACCCTTTCATATGTATATCATTTAATGTATCGACCCTTTCATGTACAGCCTCAATGCTATAAATACCTTGTATCATCCTCATTCAAGGGGACCGGAATTTCTTGAGAGAACTTGTAATCAAGAATTCCACAAACACTCAGCAATAACATAACAGTGGACGTAGGCTTTATTCCTAGCCGAACCACTTTAAAAATCTTTGTCTCATATATGTTTGATGTGAATGTTTATCTTCATCTTCAATCTCATCCTCATCATTTATTACCTTATTTGGTGTTTGATAGTCTAATGTGAGAAAAAAAAATATTTGTCTAGGCAAAATTTGCCTAGGCAAAATTTGTCCTGACAAATTTTGCCATGTCAACACTTTTGCCTAATATATATCAAACGGACCCTAAAATTCTATCCAGCGTACAAAAAAAAATAGCATTCTTTAAGGAATTTTCTCTATCTTCAAAAGGTCATAACTCCTTCACCGTAGCTCGGATTGAGGTGCCGTTGTTTCCAGTATCTTCGTTACGGCGAGATATTCAACTTTCCAGTTGACCAGACCTCCAAACTATGGATGTGAAATTACGAAAATGCCCTTGAACACTCATATCGTGCCTTTTTTCACTGTTTTGACTTCCCTTGCGTACCACTTGCATTAAGTCCCTAAAATAGTGGAACGTGAAGTCATTGAGGCAGATGTGGGACATATTAATGGAGATGTTGAACGCTTGATTCCCGAAATTCGGATTGAGGCCGCCATGTGAGATCGTGAGGTGACGTGCCAAATGTAGCGGCGTACAACATACATAAATGTAACATGTTGGACATGAGAAAAATGTCCTTACAAAATTGGTGGCAGGATCAACTTTACAAGCATTTTTATCCTCAACTCTTACCCATTCACAGTAAAATACAACCTCTTTGAAGCTTATATAATCCAATTCAAATATATTTTGGATTACACCATAGTAAGTCATTTCAGCTTCAACGAGGTTTTTATCTTTTGCGCTCGCTCGAAAGAAAGTAAGAGCCTTGTATGAAATTCTCGAGTTCTGTACATTTGTACTTTCCTCGTACACTTTAGCGCCAAAAATGTAACCGTTCAATCGATACTTTTTGTACTCTTGTGCCACGAACAAGGGTCCAGTGGCTAGACGGGCAAGCCTTGATGTCGCATCACCCATCTTTAGGAGCTGAGAATATAGATAAATTAATTATATTAGTGGTAAAATTTGAGTGTAATGTAACGTTATATAACGACTGTTTTCATTATAATTACCTCTTGTGTCAACCATAGCCTAAATTCGTTGTCCGATTGTACCATTATTTTTCGTCTTTTATTGTTCTCACAGGCTTCATATTTACTGCATATTACAAAATTAATCATGTATAAAATAATCTAAAATAATGTTAAACATTATAATATTTAAAACTTACTTTTTCCATTCTTCGACATCTTCATGTGTGTCAAATAGATAACGAGCTACTTGTTCATGTTGCAAACTCGTTAATTTCACTCGTTTTCCCATCACATTACCACCATCATCGAGTAATTCATCAGTGTCATCAACTCTGGTCGAGTCAGGCATATATTCCCGAGTATATATTGATGACTCCACGGTGATGTATTCCTCTGCAATTGATCCTGCAATATATCGCGTATTCTTGACGTAATCTTTAAAAACTTTCATCAATCTTTCAAATGGATACATCCACCAATATCTAACTGGACCACAAAGAAGTGCCTCGTCGCATAGGTGTACCAACAAGTGAACACTTATGTCAAAGAATGCTGGGGGAAAGTACTTCTCCAATACACAAATCGCTTCGTTCACAGCCAATTTTGCGGCCACTATGTGTTCTCGATTCACTACCTTCTCACACAAGAGGGAGAAGGTAATACTAATTTTCATAATAGCCCTACGCAAATCCTTGTGCATGGAGAAACAGTGCTTAAACAATAGAGGAACCAATTGCATGATCACATGCCAATCATTGGACTTACACTTATGTAAATCATGAGTAACATAATTCACAATCCTTTGCAAGTTGGACGAAAAAGTAGATGGGCCCTTCAAATTATATATTGTGTCTAGAAGCACCTTCCTTTCCTCACTCGTCAAAGTAAACGCACCAGGGGGAATTATTGTCCTTCCCCCACTATCTTCTTTCAACCATAGTTGTGGTTTAAGTTTTAACGTTTTAAGGTCTTTTCGTGCATTTTCTCCATCCTTCGAATGACTCCCCCCAAGGCAAGTATCCACAATATGTTCAGCTAAGTTCTTCTCTGCATGCATCACGTCAAATACATGGCGCATCGGGTTTTTCTTCCAATAAGGCAAGTCAAATAAAATTGACCTCCGAGACCATGCCTTTCTTATCTCAGTTTCATTCCCAGTTGGGGTCTTCTTATGCTTGACATTCTTAAATTTAGGATTCTTACCTGGCATATTTGGGCCACATTCAGAAGATTTACTTTCAATTTCTGAACCCAAAAGTTGTCTCGGCGGTAGCCTATGTTCAACTCCGCCCAATAAAAAATTGGAACCTTTCTCAAATCTGAAACTATGAGCTGGGGGTAAAAACCTCCTGTGGCAATGGTATACATTTTTTAAGCTAGAGGATAGACGAAGAGATTCAGTCTCCTCTCCACAAATAGGACACCCCAAATAACCATGTACTACACATTCGGATAATGTCCCATAAGCTGGAAAATCATGAATTGCCCACATCAACATAGCTTTCAGCGTAAACTCTTCTTTTCTAAAAGAGTCAAATGATTGCACACCCTCTTCCCACAACTCATTTAATTCTTCTACCAAAGGAGCTAGGTAGATATCAATGTCTTCACTTGGTGCCTTTAGCCCAGGTATCAATAAAGCCATCATCGAAAATTCAGGTCTCATACACTGTGAAGGAAGGAGGTTGAGTGGGGCTAGGATCACTGGCCATACACTCTGATTGGTGATTAGATTTCCAAATGGATTGAAACCATCTGTTGATATAGCCAAACGAATGTTGCGTTGTTCTCGAGCAAAATCGGGATACTCATAATTCATCCTCCGTCGGGTAGTAAAATCAATAGGATGACGGATGATATTACCCCCTACTTCTGCCCTAGCATGCCAAGTCATTGCCTCTGCAATCCATGGTACTGTGAAAAATCGCTTTAATCTAGGCCCAACGGGAAAATATTTCAATACTTTTTGAGGCACTTTTGAGCTTGTGCCTTCCTTACTAGTAGATTGGACATATCTAGGTTCATCGCATACCGGACAACGATCGAGATTTTCATACTCCTTTCGGTATAGTATGCAGTCATACACACAAGCATGAATCGATTTATACTTCATTCCCAAACCTTTCAAACTGTTCTTCATAACATGATAGCTATTTGGAAGTGTATTCACCTTGGATAATAAGCCCTTCACCCATTTCAGAATTCCCGTCACGTTATTGCCAGACAAACCGTACTGCGTCTTCAAACTGTGCAAACCAAGCATGGCATGTAAAATTGTTTGATCTTTCTCATAGCCAGAGTATAACGGTTGGGTCGCCTTAAATTTTAAACTTTGGTAGTCATCGTCAAGTTTTATCGTGTTATCTTCACGAGCACTTGAATCTTCTACATCATCAGTAACCTCATTCTCCTCAGCTTCATAAACTCCGTACGCATCATCAACTAAATCCTCTAACATATTATGATCTACGTCGTCCCCTTATTCATCTATTCTACTTGTTGAAGGTTGTTGTGAAGGTTGGTCGGGGACAAAAGGAACTTTCAATTCACCGTGAAAACTCCAAAATCGATAACTATCTTTCATACCCGATCTTAACAAATGTAGTTCAACTGTTTTCCACTCAAACACCTTACCATTCTTACACCTAGCACATGGACACGGAAACTCTTCATCATTACGACATCTCTTTGCGTATTTCAAATTCGTTAGCACCTCTGCGAAACACATCCCCCATTCTATTAGTCTCACCCATCCACTCTTTGTATTTCGGATATCCCATCACAGCTACCACAACTAAACACCTATTAAAGGTAAACAAAACTTAGATTTATAGTATGTTTTCTTTAATTATCCCATCATTTAATTATCCTATTAAAGGGTAAGTGGTCCTATCCCATTCAAGAATGCATTTTTCTGTAATATACTTAACAGCTTATGCACATTGTTACGATTTGAAAAAAATTCGACAGCATATCCCCTTAGTTCTCCAAGTACACGACGTAGATTGGCAGGTGTGAGTGTTATTTCAATTGGTCAATTAAAATAACAGTCACACTTGTCAATCTAGTATGTACCCAGAGAACATTAAGATACGACTGCAGAACTTCCTCCAAAAGTAACTACTTTAAGCCAATAAGAATATTATACAGAAATTATACAGTCTCAAACTGTCTAAACGGAACAATTCGAGAGATCTCATTACAGGAGTAATGACTCTCGAACGGGTCTAAGGGCTATTGAATGCGTACGCATAAGAACTAGAATGCTAGTATCTATGCGCACTATATTTAATTTCAAATATGTTTCATATAATGGGTTAATTCAAATACAAAAATAAATTCATGGGTTAATTCAAATACAAAAATAAATTCATGTATTGATCACATACACACACACACACACACACACACACACACACTATCTAAGCTGTTCTATAGGAATAAAAACAACATTTTTAAAATATGAAGGGCTCACCACATATGCACACACATGCACATATATACACACATACACACATATATATACACACAAACATATATATAAATTATTATCAATTGAATTAATTTCATGAATAAAATTATTATCAATTTAAATGAAAATATCAATTATTATCCAATATATTTGAATGAAATATTTATTTTGAATGAAAATATCAACTATTATCCAATTATTATCCAACTATTATCAATTATTTATTTTGAATGTATATAATATCCAAAAATATAAATGTAAATAATATTCAAAACCCCACCCACCCCCACCCCCACCCCCTGCCGATGTTTATTATCCAATTATTATCCAACTATTATCAATTATTTATAAAATTGATGTCTACTTTTAGTGTTGTGTATGTATGTTAGTTGATGCCATTATATTTTTAGCCTAATTAGATTCTAAGGTTATCTCAATTTATATTTTTCTTTTTCTATCTAAAATTTTCAACGTAAGAACACAGTACATAACGTATGTGTAAGTTCCGTCAATACCATTTCGTTTCAATTTTCTAATATTATGTTTTTTCCAAATATTTTAAAACTTATTAAATGGGTGCCCCACCCCCACCCTCACCCCCTGCCCCCCTCCCCCCGCCACACACACACGCACACCTACGCACCTACGCACACACACACACCTCACCCCACCCCACCCCCTGCCCCCCTCCACCACCACACACCACCACACACATATATACACACACATATACACATACATACACATACATATACACACGCACACACCCCGCCCTGCCCCCACCCTGCCCCACCCCGCCCCACCCCCTACCCCCACCCCCCAGACACGCACACACATACACACACATATATATATATACACATACACACATAAATATACACACAACACATATATATAAATGGAAGAGAGAGAGAGAGAGAGAGAGAGAGAGAGAGAGAGAGAGAGGGAGGGAACGGCGCGGGAGAGAAAAAAGAAGGGGGAAAGGGTTTTTGCTGTAAACATTGTCACGGTCGTGTCAAGGTCATTGACCGTGACAAGTATTCAAAGAATTGTCACGGTCATTGACTGTGACAAGTCCGTGACAAATTTACTTGTCACGGTCTTGTCACGGTCAATGACCGTGACAATTAGTTGTCACGGTCGTGTCAAGGTCAATGACCGTGACATAAAACGCGTGTTTTTTTATCACGGTCAATGACCTTGACAAGGCTGTTCGGCTGAAAGGTGACAATTTACCCATTTTAGTGTAGTGTATTGAATATTGGAAAATCATTTAAGTCAATATATATGTCTTATATGATTTTCCAATCATTCTCTTACACAGAGAGATGAAGATGTACTTTTTATCACCACTTAAAAGTACTTAAGTTGTTAAGATAAAGTTCTTAAATTTTAAGAGTTGCATCTCCATAAAAAAATAAGTCATCTCTATGTGTATTATAATGAGTTTTTAGCTTTTGTTAATTCTACAATGTTTTCAATGCACCTATAATATTTTCACCTTTTAATGTTACTTTCTCTACGTTTAATATCAAATTTTCGTGTTACAATCTTGTTTTTTTTCCTTACCACTTTATCTGCGACTTTGTAGGCATGTAATAATGAGTTTTTGGAGTTTCTTATCTTTTGGGTTGATATGTGAAATTTTGGCCTTTTTTTCAAATCTCGAGCAAATAGCTAGCGGGATTACAAAGTCATTAAATTTATTCTTAAGAATGCGTGATGGAGAATGGGTAATACAATTTCTGTAGAAAATGTATTTACTTTGTTTATTTATGCAAGACTAACTCTTTGAATGTTGGAAGAGGTGTTTTTTTATATATGTTGAGATTTTTTCCTAATTTAGTTTTTTCGCTAAAAGGGAGGACATGAGATTTCATAAATAGTTTTCTATGTCTATTATTGTGAACTTGAGCTTGCTTTTCATATATGTACATGATGTTATTGGAGATGAGAGTAGATGTATGTTGCTTACCATAACATTAGACTTAGTGCACTATTTGTGACGTATAATATCCTCCACATATGTGATAACCTCATTTAGTCATTGGCGGCACTTTGGTATGTTTTCATTCCAAAATTATAAAATCAAAATTGAATCATAATGGGCATTTATTTAAGACAACAATTTTAAGATTGTGTATTATTTTGTGCAATAAATAACGAGAATTGGTGTCAAACGCTATGACATGTTGAAAATGGGTGTTTGTTTCTTTATGGAGTATTTCATGTTCAAATATATTTCATGCGAAATAACTAACACAATCTTCTAGCTCGCGCAATTCACGAATTTACACTTATTATTTAAATAATATTATTCTGAGCAACCATAATTATTAATGATAGAATTAAGGGTACATATTTCTTTCCATTTTCTCTTTTCTTATCCATAAAGCTAAGTCGGCTTGACAAACTTAAAACATTTGTGATTTGGGCGAGCCTGGTTACTAAGCACCTCCAGACAAGAGAGAGAAAAAGACCCGTTAACTATCATCCCAAAAACCAAAAAGCAAAAGCAAAAGCCAGAGAGAGAGAGAAAGAGAGAGAAAAGAAAGAAGATAATAAAGAAGGGAAGTGGAGGAAGAAGAAGGGTTTTGTTTTGTGAAGGAAATGACGCAAACACAAAGGCAAGGAGGTGAACAGCTGCAGACACTGATGCAGTCCACTCAAATTTCTGGAAGCCTAAGCTTCAACGGTAACTTAAGCAAAGAAGACGAGGAGATGTCCAAATCTGCCCTCTCTACTTTCAGGGCCAAAGAGGAAGAGATTGAGAAGAAAAAGATGGAAGTCAGAGAAAGAGTTCATGCCCAGTTGGGTCGTATTGAAGAGGAAACTAAGCGTTTGGCCAATATTCGTGAGGTATTCTTTTTTCCTCTTTTTACTTTCTTACAGATCTTAAATTCTAGGACAACCCAAATCCTATTTAATATGCTTTTATTGTCGGCTGAATGAATTGCGTTAGTAGCTTCAAATTCTAGGACAACCCAGTTCGAGATCAGGACGTTTGGTGGTAGAAAAGGAAAATTCTAGGACAACCCAGTTCGAGTTCAAGATCTTATTTTGTGTTATTTGAATGGAATTCAAAGAAAATGAATTCTTGTTCATGTTCTTTTGCTATAGCTTTGAGTAAATCCAGGAACTAAACAATTGATGTTGTGTTTTCTATCAACTTATTATTCTGAGAACGATGATGTACACATCCGGAGAAATAAAAAGTAATTGACTTGGGTTGGATTAACGATTTCTGAATTTTGGGTACTGTTCTCGCATTAAAATTAAGGTAAATAAAGGAAAATCAAAGTAAAACTAGAACGCATTTCTTTTCTCCTATTTTCCCCTTATAAGTTGTCCAATTATGATCTCGTGTTGGATTGGCGATGGCTCTTTTGGCTGCCACATCTTCCATCACATTAAGTGCTCCTTTGGTTAGAGAATCCCCAAAATAATGTAAGAGTTTGAATTACTCCTTATCCTCAAATTTTCCATATAAATTTGACAATTGGGATTCCTAAAACCACTGAACTTGAACCAAACAAGCACAAAAGTTGAAGTGAGATGTAAGTGCTTCTTATTCTGGATAATAATTCTATGTTGGTTCACGATTCCAACTCATTTTCCACGACACACTTACACGTTTGCATTGGTTCGTGTCCGGAGTCCATTGAATATCATTCAAACATGAATCAATACAAATGCGATATGTTAGTTTGTTGCACAAAATGAGTTGGAGGAATCTTGAGGCGGCCTAGAATTACTCTTTAGGTCTCAAATTGTTGTTGGGTAGGTATATCTAAAGATAATTACTTTTCAAGCGCCATTATTAGTTTTATTAAACGAAATATCGATCAATGATCAGGAACTTGAAGCGCTAGCAGATCCGATGAAGAAGGAAGTTTCACTTGTTCGTAAGAAGATTGATTCTGTGAACAAAGAGTTAAAGCCATTGGGACAGGCCTGCCAGAAGAAGGTGAGTTTTCTTACAATAGAATTTGTCAGAATATTAAAATGGACATCATTGCTTATCCATTTTAACTTCTAAATATTCTATTGTAACCCAAGCTATGATTCTATGATTCTGTCACTATTTGCAATTAATGCGTGTTTATAAGGAGATAAACACTTCAACTAATAGGTTTGTTAGCCCATACGTAAGAAATTTGATTAGGACCCTCTGAATTTTGAATTTTATTTCTTACAGGAAAGAGAGTACAAAGAAGCTCTTGATGCCTTCAATGAAAAGAACAAGGAAAAAGTACAGCTAATCACCAAATTGATGGAGGTGAGTGACAAGTTAATTATTCTTTTACAAAAAATAGAATATATATATATATATATATATATATATATATATATATATATATATATATATATATATATATATATGTACGTGTGTGTGTGTGTGTGTATGTTTATTGATGAGTGTGTATTCATGGTTTATGTCTAAAAAACTGTTTGTTATTATGCGTATGAACATGCCGATTGACCAGCTGGTGAGTGAAAGCGAAAAAGTCAGGATGAAGAAGCTGGAGGAGCTGAGTAAGAGCATAGAAACTTCAACGATTCGCTAAGTTTAACATAAATGCTGATGACTAATTAGGCTTGTGTGATATATTTAAGAATCCTTTTTTCCTATTTACATAAGGTTGTTTTGGGTTTGGTTGTATTCTATGTTTTTGTTGTTTGTTTAATTTAGCTTTTGATGGATCATTTGCTGATGTAGGATGGGATAATTAATATTCTGTAAACAGGTTTGTAACTAAACATGTCGAAACTTTGGATTTTCTTCTCATTTTTTGTAACCCTTTAATTTTGTTCCGTCTCAAGTTTTGTTTCATGTTATAGTATGTTCTGTTTTTATTTTTTTGGAGATAATGTTATCCATGTTACAATATTTATACGCCAGTTATTGCTTTCTTTCCTTTTTTCCTTTTTTCGTTTTTTTTTCCTTTGTAATACTTGGCTTCATCAAGACTCAAACCTGTACCACCTATGTGGTGAGATGGTCCACAATCACGGGCTGTCCCTCTGTTTTCAATTTCAGTACAGGTTCCTTGGACATCATTGCTTATCCATTTACTTTCAAGTAATATGTATCCCTTGTAGGGCCATTGGAAATCATTATAATGGGTTAGAAGATATTATTTCTTCGAAATGGTTGAATGAAGTTTTTTATGAATATCCTTAGTAGCTATGGTTAGTGAAATTTTACATATTTTCTTTGATGGAATTAGTAAAGCTCTGGATTTCCTTTTCAAGTGTGCATGTATGTCATGATTAAATGTTAACAATCATGTTTACAATGTCGGCTGTTTTATAAATGTTATTTTGATTTCGGTCTATATTTTTGTTTTTAAAATTGTCTGGCCTGTGAAAGGTTAACTTCATGGCTCCAAAAGACTTGTTTTCTTCAGCACGTTGAGTAAAAGAACCTTAAAATTTCTTAGAGCCTAGGATCCTCGAACAGTCCAAGCGGCAGCACTCGGGGATCTTCACCCCTGTAGTTTTTTTTGTTTGATTGTTTGCTGTCATGGGAAAAAAATACAGATGATCAAATAAGCTCTGCAAAGGCTTAAACATAAATCCTTCTGTTTCTGTAAATTTTACAAATTGAGACTTTTTCTATAATTGCATTCACTGCTTTAAGAGGAAAATAGGCCCCCACTTACCTTCAATCCTACCAAAAAGAACACCTTTAAATTGATTAAGATCTCCATAAGATTGAGTTTACCAAACTTGTTTTAATTGGGATTGTGATGTATTATTTTGGCGTTTATGGGCCGACTGTATTAACTACAACGACGTAGAATAATTGGTGACATTTAAATTTGAATACAATATTCGCCATAAAGTACTATACTGAGTGACCTGTGAATGATATAAGCGCAAGACAACCTGGAATGATTCCGTGTTGGTCCATCAATAATTGTCCCACTTTAGGTGTTGTGATGCGTTTCCTCCAAAACAGCATGAGTGGAGGAGGCAGACACAAAACGGTAATTCTAATATATGTAATCCTTTTACATTCAGTGAGGGTAATGATTTTTGGCACCAAATATCACAAATCTGTTCCTGAAAGTCGCAACTATTTTTACATGAGCAATGAGAATGTCTTATTTGAATTTTTATAATTAAAGCAACTCACAATTCCAACTTGAATGAAAGAAAAGAAAGAAAGTGGAGGTTGTTGGCTTGGGGGGACCATTGGTTTGCAGTTTTTAGAGGATTTCTTTTGAGTTGATATCAGCAAAAAATTGGAAATGGTACTGAGAAACTTGACAAGGGCCTGTTTTGAGGGGAGGCGAGAGAGGCAGCCGCCTTCGGCCCCTGATTTTTGACGCATTTTAGGGGTTCTAAAATTTTATATATGTATATATATTCATTGCGTCATTTTCCAATTGTTCCAAAAATAATTTGTTGAAAACTGAAAGGATAAATATTTAAACTTATCGGAATTCCGAAAAATAAGTTGGTGTCTTTTCGATAAAAGAAACCCGATAATTTATAAATTAAGAAAAAAAGAGTCTTGTTAAATATGAGGCTTCCAATTCAAAAGTTCGTCAAGGGCCTCTAAAATCTCATGACCCGCTTGATTCAGACAAATTCAGAACAACAATTATATGTTTTCCGGCAATCAGAATTAGGGGACTGTTTGGAACGACTTTCAAATAGAATTCAATCAATATATTGAGTTGCCAACAAAACAGAAATGGACAAGAATAAGTTAAATGATTATCTGATCGACTAAAAACAAAAATATTTCCTAAAATATGGATCTTTTCCTTGAATTCGGTCAATTTGACCAAAACAATCATAGAATTGGGTAGACCTGGCATGCTGTAGCTGGTATTATAAAGACTTCGTAATGTCAAACTGTTGACAAGCGCCGGCGAAGATTTCACGGCCGAAATTGACCGCGAGTGGGCTTTGTTCGCTTTGGTTACGGACAAATGTAAAGCGTTAAAAAGGGGTGACAAAAGTTGGACTCGGTCACCTAAATTACTTGATTTTAGATAACAGCATTGAAGTACAAGTCTATTCAGGTTTTAGTTCTTCACTAATTAAACTGTGGAAGCGGAGGGGTCCTTGATAACTGTCTCAAGTTGTTTAAATCTAGAATAATGTTGGGGAGCTCAGTATTTAGATCTAATTTTGAAGAGTCCATCTATCCTCACTCGTACAATCTTCCTCCATTCCATCTTTACATTAAATAACTGTATTATCCTTAAAACCTCCAAATTCGTTTGAGTGATTCTAGGCTAACACACATTCTGTCACAAAGTGTGACACGCGCTGAAGTGTCGCATTCGTATTGGTCCGTGTATGGGCTCTAATATCATTTTGTCACAAAGTGTGACACGCGTTGACGTGTCGCACTGGTATTGGTCCGTTTCTGGGCTCCACATCATTAGAGCCCAGACACAAATCAATACCGGTGCGACATATCAGCGTGTGTCGCACTTTGTGTCAAAAACGTGTCAGCCAAGTATTTCTCAATTCGTTTTAGACATCCAAAACCCATCTCCCACTTTGTTTAGTGGAAGACAAAAGGAGAGAAAAATCCATATATGTATGTGTGTAAAAAACCATTTCTTTATTTATTAATTTTTTTTATTATTTTGATTATACAAAAAAAATGTTTATTATAGAAGACCGTTTTTAAAAAATAAAAAATATTTTGTGTATCAAAAATTATTTTAACTTTTTATAACTGTTTAAACTCTTTCAGAAACAGTTGAAACAATTTTTTCTTATTTAACGAAAACAGTTTCTTCACATGACTATTTTGTTAAAAAAAATTGTTTTAATTGTTTTCTACTATATTATTTATATTCATATTTTTATAATTATCACTTCTATGTGGGTCACCCACCTAAAAAACAAGAGAAATGTTGAGTCCGAAAAAATTCCCCAAATCATCCCCAAACATAATAACAATAAGTGTTGTATCTTGTGGTGTGGATCCCGCCGAAGCACAATACTTTATTACTATTTGGGAGATAATTTGAGGGATTTTTGAGATTTATAGTACTGCTCAAAAAACAACGCCCAACAAACTCACCCTTTTAACTACATATTCGTTGCAATTAAACCCCAAAGTCGGGTTTCCTCCATTTTTATATATAAATGATTTTGAGTAATTTATATAAACGTTTTTTTCTAAATAGTTTTTTTATATAAACATTCTAAAAAAAGTGTTTCTATATATGAAAAAGTTTTTCAAAATAGTTTATAATTAAAAAACGTTTAATATATAAGAAACTCTATTTTTTTTTTAATTTTTTTAAAAGTTTAAAAATAAAAAATAATAAATAAAAAATAATAATAAAAAATAATAATAATAATAATAATAATCATAATAATAATAATAATAATAATAATAATAATAAAATTAACCGTTTTCTATAAAAAGAAGAAACTGTAGAGTTTTTTTTAACCCCTAAAGACATTAGCGCACTGTGATACCACGCTCTTTAAAATAATGAGTGGTCAATCAAATACTAAAATAATACAGGAATCTCATCTGACTCATTGTTAGCATTACTGTCGAAAATCAATTAATTACAAATAACATATTATTTAATTAAGCCTATGTCAATTTTTTATCTTTCTTAAAACTCCATATATCATTAAATAAATATAACCATTCATCACAATATAATAAAACCATAACTCATTCAATTAAATAAACCAATCCACAATCATATGACTAGTTTGAACACTAAAGTCTATTACATGCTAATCAACCGAATAAACCACCTGTATAAAATCCATACAATAATCTCAATAAAGTGAAATAATCAAAATGGATAAAAGTCTGACATGGCAGCTTGCCCAAATAGTAAGAAAAAGAGTCATGTCTAGAGTATTCAAAAATAAGAGACGACTAAATCAAATCTCTGTAACACTACACAACTGTCGAAGCTCCGCTAACCTAGAAAGATGCTCACGCTTGGCGTCTATGTGGCGGAACACCTAAAAAAATTTGAAAATAATTTTGATGCGGGTCAAAGCCCAAAACTTTTTCAAAATATTTTGCAAGTAATTAAAATGTATAATAATTACGAACATTTTCTTCCATATTTAAATGGGTATCGCACACACATCAGGTAATGCTCACCCCTCAACTTTAGTGCGCACTTAAGTATATATTTTAACCCCCTAGTTATGCAACCAACCTAATTAGTTTCCAATATCTCTAAGTCCATACGCTATCCCGTTTATGCGTATTTTAACAAATTGGTTTTCTCTTACAATTAATAATTATAATTCTCAATTATAATCTATTAATTTATTTTCTAATAACTTCCACTAGTTATTACATAATAATTTACAATTATTATCTTAAACCCATATATATATATATATATATACACACACATGTATTCGTAACACCTCGTAAATTCAAGGGCCTTTAATTAAATAATATTTTGGGAGGAACATAATTTATTTTATTTGGAGAATTAAATTCATGATTTGAGAAATTTTAAAATTGAGAAGTTTATTAATTTGGCGAATTGAGTATTAATTATTTTAGATTATTTTATGTCGTATTTTGAGATCTTAAATTTCGAAGATGATATAAATTAATTCGGATGTCGATTTTGAGAGCACAGTTGAGTCCGGTAGGGTCGAAAAAGTCCAAAATGAGTGGCCACATGTATATATTGGGTTTCTGGGCTTGATTAGACACAATTGAGCTCCAAATTAAGAGTTTGATCACTTTTTATAAAACCCATAGGTCCAAAAACGGGATTTGAGTTTTTAGCCCTAATAGTGAAAGGGTAAGGCAACTTAAAGTCATTTTAGAAGACTAAAATTGGGGAGAGCTTAAGAGGAGAACCATTAGAAGAGAATTTGGGAATTTTGGAAGATTGCTTCAAGAACAAGAGGAGATCCTTGATTCCAATCCATCATCTTCATCAAAGGACTTGGTTCTACAAATAAAAAACAAGTGGTTTAACTTGCATTTGTTAAGTTACATTTTTCCTATTCATATTAAAGGTGTGGATTAATTAATATGTTAGGGATTTATACATCTTAATTTGGGGATTTCATATTTGGGATTTATAAATCTGTAGAGATGATAAAATCATGTGACCCCACTTTGTGTGAATGATGTAGTTAAATTGAGATAATCAAATGGGTGAATTTAAAATAAGTCTTGGAGGGCTTTGTGGGTACAATCTGGGCTAAAAGTGAGGTTTTAAAGCTTTAATGGTGATTCTGTCCACGACGCCCTGTAAAAACTCGTGTTTTCTAAATTTTGTTCTCTGATGTGTTTTCTCCAAAAACGGCTCCAAAATGCCCCAAAACGGCATTTTAAAAATCTGGGCAGATTCGTGGGGGGGAATTTTAATTTAGGGTTTTAATTGGTGAAAAATCACCCTCGAATTAAGTAGAGGATAATTCCAATTTGAGAATTAAGATTCATGATTGAGTAATTTGAAACCTTATTAATTAAATGGGTATGCTTAATCGAATGAAATTGAACGATGGATTGCGAATTTTGAATTTCGGATCGCAAGAGAGAGTCCGGGTATAATTGGTAGGGCGATACAAAAATAATGGAATTAATTAGTATATGATTAATTGAAATTAGCCTGGGTTGTAGACTTACATGATTTAGGCTTGGGTAGGGATGTATTACACCGCTAGCCTGAAAATAATATATATACGGTGATGTGTAGTATATATATGATTTATAAATATTTGTGTGAATAATATTTATAGTAAATCATAATGCTTGTGTCCGGACCTAGTACACCGGTAGCTTGGATTCAACATATTTATGCGGTGATGTGTAGTATATATATGATTTATAATATTTGTGTGAATAATATTTATAGTAATGCATACCAATATTAATGCTATCTTAGGAGGTTGCGCGATGTGGGTGAGTTCCCTGGCTAGCGAATGCAGGGTGGGTATAATCCCCAGGTCATAGCATTTATTTATAGGGGTGGGTCGTTATGGTATGGAACGGGAACTTACGGGGGGAACTATGACCGCCTCCTACCGTTGGGTGATAGCATTTATATCCGACATGCGTGTGAATGTTGAGATATAGTTATACGTATATATAGTGTAGAATTATATACATATATATATATATACATATATATATAGCAAGGCTCAAGTGCATCACCCAAAATACATTATTCATGCATCATAAATGAAACGCACCAATATATGCTCAAAACGACACTTGAGCTATTAAACCATCAAAAGCTCAAGACCCATCTCATTCTCTCTCAAAACAAACCGGGTCCCAACTCTATCTCCTCACAAGCACCAAAGAGAAAAACGTGTCAGCTCAAATCTGCACCGAAGCAAGGAAAAAAAAGCGGCCGATCTGTAGAAATCATCACCGGAGCAAACGCAGCAACTCGCAAATCTTCATCGAACCACAAACTTCACCGGGTATGTAAACCAACTACTCCGATCTGAAAAAAAAGCCCCCGGTCTGTAGAAATCATCACCGGAGCAAACGCAGCAGCTCATTGTAGTTCACCGGACCACAAATCTTCACCGGGTATGTAAACTAACTACTCCGATCTGAAAAAAAAATAGCCCCCGATCTACAAAACTTAGTTGCTTTAATTTGTATTCACTTCTTTAATTAAACTCAGTTGCATTTTTAATTAATGAGGTTGCATTTTTTTAGTTTAATTTCTTAATTAAATGAGGTGGTATTTTTTTACTTTAATTTTTTAATTAAACTCAGTTGCATTTTTTTAGTTTAATTTTTTAATTAAACTCAGTTGCATTTTTTTAATTATTTTTTTTTTTGTCATTTTTTGGTACTGTAATTAATCAGTTGCATAATTTTTTTTTTTACTGTAATCAACCATTATTTTTTTCAATTACAGTTTCAATTAAATTTCCATTCCATTGCTTTATTGTAAAACTAACAGTTTCAATTTGTTTTTTTTTTCCAGCAATGACAGCAAGCAGTGGTTCAAATTATTCGAGAGTGAAATGTGCTTGTGGTGTTGATGTCATTATTCGTACATCGAAGACAACCGCAAATCCCGAAAGGCGTTTTATGTGTTGTCCTAAATCCGAAGATGCATCTTGTAATTTTTTTAAATGGTTGGACGATAAAAAATCGGTGTGCAATGAAAAATTCGAGTTAGCGGCAAAGATCAATGCATTGGAGATGGAATTGGCGATACTACGAACCGAATTCAATAACATTAGGGCGACAAAGACCAATTCGATGGACATAGAATTGGCGACACTCCGAAACGAATTCCAGAAGTTTAGAATGGAAATTAAATGTCTTTTTGTAGGATTGCTCGTGTTGTTCATTTATCGTGTATTTCTCAATTAATTGCGAGTGCAATTTGTAATGTTGGTTTTTGTTGTAATGAATTTGCAATGTTAGATTTTGTTGGAATTTGAAATGAGAGAATGCAGTGGACATTTGAAATGAATTTGTAATGTTGGATTTTCTTGGAATGTTGAATGCAGTGGACCAGCTTTATAACTTTGGAATGCAGTGGGTTTTGAATACTTTTGAATGCAGTGGATACATTTCTGAATAACATTTCTCACTAGCTTTATAACTTTTGAACATGTCAAGTTAACTCAAAAAATATCAACATCTGTTCGGTAAAAAAAATGTTGGACACCTAAGGGTTGTATAAAGGAATATTAAAAAAAATGTACTGCATTGGTTGTGATTGAACTGTTGGTGTCATTGCTAAATATGAAATTTAAAATCTAAACAAGATACAAAAAATTAAACTTGCACCAATCGTTAAAAAAATATTGTTACATTTCCTAATATACAAAAAATATTGGAAAGGCGTTTAACCCGTTTTTAGAAATTGTTTTGGAAATAAACAATTGGAGACGGCCTACTGCCTAGCCAAGGAAATAAGATCTAAGGTGGCGCAATGTGGTTGGTCTCCCTTATGTGGAAACTCTGTTAACCCGCACCAGCTTCCCCCAAACAAAACCACAGTAAACCTTCAAAACCCCAACAAATTGGCATCTATGCTATGCAGAGGCTATGCAGAGGCTATGAAGAGGCTCTGTTATCTATTCTTATTTCATTTTTAGTCCAAGGGTCTGATGAAGAGGCTATGCAGGCTCGTCCCGTATAAATAATTTTAGTCAAATGAGATAGTTCCAACTTTTTTTCCCTGTTTACACTCATTTTCTTTTGTTTATACTCATTTTTCCTGTTTACACATATTTTACTAACATACATCATATTTTATCAACAAACATCATATTACTAACATACAACATATTTTACTAACATACATCATATTCTAAAAACAGTGGACAATTTTACAACTTGACAATTCAAATAAGAGTGGACAATTCTACAACTGATAACAATGGACAGTTCTACAAATGATAACATTCAATACACATTCAACATTCAACTTGACATCTCCTCGGACGAACTTGCAATAGAGCTTGTTTCCGAATTACCATCCTTGTCCCTACAAGAGCAAAAAAATATTAGTAACACTCGAACCAAAAAAAAAAAAAAACTTGAAAAAAAAAATATTACCTATTATTCAATACGGGGCTATTTCTTTTGTCGTGAGCTTGCCCTACCAGTCCACACCCATTACAACGTCTCTCCTTTAACTTTTTTCCCCTTTTCAAGGCTTTCTCTTTCGCACCTTTTAGTCGCTTACCACATCCTTTTGCCCTTATTTGTTGCGGTTCATTATAGGTGTGATTGAAATTGCTACTCATGTTTACCGAAACTCCTCCACTTGCTCCCACATTAACATCAACTCTCCCACTAGGGGCTTGCAACAAGGGTTGTGATGGTTCCACATTATCAACCAGTAAATTTATTTTTTCACATGCCATATCCAAAGCGTCGTCATAAATTTTTGTAGCTTTTGGACTAATAAGGGCCTTCTCCACCACATCTAAAGATCGTTGGATCAGGCGACTACGTTGAAGGAAGTATGATTTGTCGCATGTTATGACCATCCCATTAGAATCTCTAACGGTTAACTTTTTGGCTCTCTTGGTCCACCTACTTAAAATGTACTTGCTCGGTAAACTGTGAATGTCAAAAAACTTAACCATATACGCGAGCATGTGTTGGCATGGAATGCCCGCACTATCAAACAACTTGCAACTACAAGATACGAAATCCAAATTACGGTCGTAACTTACTAGTCGCACACGTTGGTTATCACCAATTGTTTTTCGAACCTCATACACATTTTTAGGCCCCTCTTCCGTCTTAAAATCAAACTTATAATTCAACATCTCCCACATCTCATTTTGAAACTTATGAAAGATTTCAGACGTATAAATGTCCACCATTTGCACCAAAACAAAGTGCATAAGTCTCAATTTCGGCTTCTCGTTGTAGTCTTTGTGATCGCAAAGCAACTCTTGATGACGTTGATGCATAACACCCCTAGTAAATTGAATCATAAATTCAAGTAGGGTATTGTTCTTCGACACAAATATACTAACCACAAATTTGTTGTATTTCGATCGTAACACCACAAGCTTAGCTTTACAATTCTCTCTAATGGCCCCCCGACGTCTCGATGTGCCCGGTTTTGCTACAACTGTACTCTTCCCTTATTTAAAACATACATATGACTTTCTTACAATCTTATTTGTCTCCCGACACCTATTAACCGTGGAATTACGCACACTAAATCCGGCATTTTTAGCATATTAATTGTAGAAGTTCCAAACCTCATCCAAACTTTCAAATTGTTGCCCAATCTTTGGTGTTTTTTCCACCTCTACATAAGGGTTGAATAAATTATCGTGTTCTGAATTTAAATCAACCTCTTGAACTTTCTCAATTTCCACATTTTCCATGTTCTCAAATTCAAATTCAATTCGCATATCTTCTCCTATCCAAAGTTCTTTGTTATTCCCAACAGAAGAAGGCTCCATTTTTCTGTAATATACAATAAAATTAGTTTTAGTAAAAAAAAATTTATGCAACTGATTGATTACAGTACCAAAAAATGACAAAAAAAAATAAATTAAAAAAATGCAACTGAGTGTAATTAAAAATGCAACTGAGTTTAATTAAAAAATTAAACTAAAAAAATGCAACTGAGTTTAATTAAAAAATTAAACTAAAAAAATACAACCTCATTTAATTAAGAAATTAAACTAAAAAAATGCAACCTCATTAATTAAAAATGCAACTGAGTTTTACTAAAGAAGTGAATACAAATTAAAGCAACTAAGTTTTGTAGATCGGGGGCTATTTTTTTTCAGATCGGAGTAGTTAGTTTACATACCCGGTGAACATTTGTGGTCCATTGAACTACAATGAGCTGCTGCGTTTGCTCCGGTGATGATTTCTACAAATCGGGTGCTTTTTTTTTCCAGATCGGAGTAGTTGGTTTACATACCCGGTGAAGTTTGTGGTCCGGTGAAGATTGCGAGCTGCTGCATTTGCTCCGGTGATGATTTCTACAGATCGGCCGCTCTTTTTTTCTTGCTCCGGTGCAGATTTGAGCTGCCACGTTTTTCTCTTTGGTGCTTGTGAGGAGATAGAGTTGGGACCTGGTTTGTTTTGAGAGAGAATGAGATGGGTCTTGAGCGTTTGATGGTTTAACAACTCAGTGTCGTTTTGAGCATATATTGGTGCGTTTCATTTATGATGCATGAATAATGTATTTTGGGTGATGCACTTGAGCCTTGCTCTCTCTCTCTCTCTCTCTCTCTCTCTCTCTCTATATATATATATATATATATATATATATATATATATATATATATATATATATATATATATATATATAATGCATGGTGTAAATGTATAATTAATATAACTTGTAAAACGGTTATATGGTATCAAATGGGAATTGATTTAAATAAGTTAGTGTGAATAATAACTTATAAAATCATATACGTGATGTGAAATGTAAAAGTGGTATAACTCGTGAGAATGTTATATGGCATTAAATGAGAAATGAATTAAATCGTCAACTTACACCAACAAATAATCGAAACTGTCTGTGGCAGAGTTGTCGAACCAGTTCGGCTTAAGGGCGAACCAGTTCGCCCTTATAGACAATGAAGTCACCCCTTGTTTTCCTCAAATTTTAATAATTTTAATCCAACAAAATGATCACCAACTCGAAATTTATTCTCTGAATTAGTAACCTATATGAATTTTAACATAAATTGGATTCATCTTAAACATAATCATCCACTAGATATGTTAAATGCATGGAAATTAAACTAATTGATGATGCTAGAAACAGCACCACCAGATAAGGTGTTGACAAGCTCAAGCAAGTGATAACAATGGCAACACAGGAGAATATGAGTGTATATGTAGAAGGAGGTGAGGAGAAGAGGATGACCAACAATATGTAAGTGGTTTAGCCAATTAGGCCTACGTCCACTGTGCAAGTGAGTGAGTAATGTCACTGAAATAAGGCACTAACGGCCATGGATACAATCTCTCAAGCTCTCTCTCTACAGTGTAAAAGGGCAGAGTTTCAGCTAGGGTTGCAATCATGGACCTTTTACAATGTTGAGGATGAACTCAATATATAGTGCTTGGGGGGTGTAATGTACCCCCAAGCATGCAATGTGCATGTGCATAGAGATCCAGCCAGTGCAAGGATGACATCTGGTTGATCTCAACTAAGTAATGATGGCCTCAATATTCCCTCACATGGAGGGAATGATTCAGTTATAACGGATTTGTCCACGGGTTCCAAGCCATACATATGCGCATAGATGCTCGACTGTCTTTGCTTGGTCCCAACCTCGGCCTGGATGAGTATGAGGTTGGTGAAGTATGACCCCTGCCTTGGTCGGGGATTATATTATGACCTTGGATGGGATGCCAGCCGAGGTTAGATATCTGAAACGTCGTCCAGGGCCGATGTTGTCTTGACACTTGATGCTGAGCCTGCAAGGTCATGCTGATCTTAAGTGAAACTTGTAATGTCGGTTATGGCCGATGTTGATGGTGATGTTGATGGATACCCATGTCCATACTTACCTCGGATGATGCCCTCACTGAGGTGATACTTGTAATGTCAGCTGTGGCCGACCTGATGGATAACTGACCCCATGAGTCATGTAGATCTCGGTTGATGCCTAATCATGGTGGTACTTGCAACGTCGGCTGTGGACGACCTAGTGAAGGACGACATCACTGGTGAGTAATCCAGAGCTATTGTTACCTCGACCGTCATACAGGCCGAGGTTAATGCCTATGAGCTAGCAGGTCCACTTTAGGCATATCAATCCCCCCCTATCCCTTAGTTACCTATGTAAGTAGGTGACTAAGGGGTATGTATGTATGAGGCTGTATTTACTTATGTACCAATATCTCATTGACAGGTGTCCACTTCTGACGTGGGTAGCGTGCCTGACAGTGTAATGATGTTAATTGTCTTTTGGGCTCCCAAAGCAATAATGGGCCTTGGGATGCGTGTAATCAGATTTGAGGGTTTAAACCCTTTACTTTCTCTTTCTTCTTCTTTTTTCTTATTTCTCCCACCTGAGCCTTCTACGTTTTCTCTCTCTCATCAAGAACTTGATCGAGGCTGTTTGTGGATTTCTTTGCTCAATCTTCCTACTCTTCATCTCGTACTCTATCAGGTATTGATTGTTACCTTTCTTTTGCCATTTTTCAGCCCTGTGTTTCCATTTCTTATATTGTTTGGTGTAGTTTAAGTTTTCCGGTGACCCCTTGAGTTTTCTGGTGAACCTGTCCTTGACTGTTCTTGGTTCGAAATTTTTCAAAAACCAAGTTTGATCCTTATTTTAGGTTGTGCCCAGTTGTTTATTTGTGGTTAGGGTCCCAAAGTGTAAGTTCGTCTGACTTATGCTCAGACCTCTGTACAAGCTCATAGAAGATTTCCCTTCTCTTAGAGAGAAGACCTTTGCAAAAATTAGGCAAATAGAACTATCCCAAGAGGAAGCTCGTAGGACTGAGACCTTCCCCCTTAGACCTATATTCCCTCCACCTCTGAAGGTGATATACCCTGAGCCAACCGAACCTGCTGAGCTAGCCGAGGATCCAATTGACCCTTCTCCAATGTCTGAGTCTAAGTCATCTACCTCAGACCCTATGTCTGTAGACTCATTCTAAGAGGCTATGGACTTCTCTATTAGGCAAGATCAGGTCCCTGATCAGGACAAGGTACAAAGTCGTGCCTCATCCCACAATAGTTCTAGCACCTCACAGACTTCTTCTGATATCGAGATTGTGGGGTCGAGCGTGGCTATTCCCCCACCCATCGATGTTATCCCTCTATCGGCCGCCACCAGGGATGAGTTCGCTCAGAGATTTCTCGATGGTGTCCCTTCATCTGCCTAGGCCGACGTTACCAGGGATGAGGGTGATGGTCATGAAAGTGATATTGACACCTCGGAGGCGGTCGAGATAGAGAGATATGTCACCGAGTATAACCTCTTAGCCTTTAGGCACCTCTATTCTATAGGTCATTCCATCAAGCTTAGGAGACCTCTAAGGGGTAAGAGGGCCTTTGATGGCCGAGATGGGGAGATCTGTGTCTATGAGCAGATGTTCAAATTGGGCTTTTGTCTCCCCATCCATTCATCAATTAGAGCAATACTATCCCATATCAACCTATCCCCTTCGCAATTATCCCTAAATGCCTGGAGGGTGATGATTGGGGTTATCGTCCTTTGGAGGGAAGTCCCACTCATACCTTCCAGTTAGGGTCTTCACAGGATGCTATGTCCCATCCTCTGTAAAAAAACCACCCCATATACTATCACTTCTTAACTAGGAAGTCAGACAAAAAGATGTTACTGGTTACTCAAACCTCTAATCACAACTGGAAACCACGATATTTCTTTGCCTCAGGGGCATGGGAATTTGGTCCTTGTGCCACCTCTTAGTCATTGGAGCCGGGGATACCCCTGAGGTTGGGAAAGGTGTCACTTGGTGCCAAGGCAGACCCCGGGCTTAGCCAGGATAACTTACAAAAGATTAAGGATCTTCAAGATTAGGGGGAGAACAGTTGGCTAGTAAAGTACGAACATCTGATGACCCACTATTACCTCTTTGAGACTGGCCTGGGGAAAGTCCTCTGACCGAGCTCCGTAAGTATTATTTTTCATAGTTGTACCTATGACTTTTAATACCTCTGATTTACTAACTCAAATTCTTCGTTTTGCAGAACGCCCAGAAGGCATCTCTGACGACTTGTGGGAGATGTATGCCCCCATTCTCGTTAAGCTGATGAAGAAGGCAAGGCATAATGCAGCCCCTCCCCCCAAACAGAACGTCAGCAGGTCTAAGGCCGATGTTACGAAGAAGAGGAAGACCACCACTGATGCGGAGGATCAGAGGCCTTCCTAAAACTAAAAGGGAGATCGTGCCATCCCTATTTCATCAAATGATGCTTTAGCCGCTCGTCTGGAGCAACCGAAGATCAACGACATCTTGATAGGCCATGGTCTGAAGGCAATGGATGTCATCGGCCCTACGATGATCGACGCAGATAAGCGTTTCCTATGCTCTCTTGATACTCCTTTGCTGGCCGAGTTTAGCCTTCACAGGTCTATCCAGGTAAAAACTTTTTCTTTTTTATTCCAAGTGTAACCTCGATTTTAAATGGATTAAGGCTTGAACTCATACATCAGACTTTGTTTTGTAGTATATTATGTCCATGTACCAATTCGTTGACTAGACCCTGAGGAAATTGCCCCTTATTGAGAAGGGAAAAGAGGCCCAGAAGGTGCAAGCCTCTTTAATTGCAGAGGTTGAACATCTGAAGACAACTTTGGATGAGTCTGAAAATAAGGTGAAGCATAGGGATAGGGACATAGCCAAGCTTAAGAAGGACCACACCTCTGCTTTACAGGCCAAAGATGACGTCCTTCAGGTAAAGGTTGATGTTACAGTAAAGGCCGCCCTTGAGGATGCCTCCGAGAAGATCTTGGTCGACTACAAAGTCACTCACCAGTTTATAAGCTTCAGTTTTGAATATCTCAAAAGAGGTATTAAAGCAACTGGGAAGTGGGCAACTTCAAAGGAGAAGGAGACAGGGAGCTTAACTGCCTCGGACTTTGTTGGTCTGGGCTTCGGTAATTCTCGCTTTGCTCAGGCCTTACAAGAGGTTGAGGAGGAAGGCGCTGCTCCTGCAGAGACTACACAGTTAGAAGCCACAGAGACTGAGGATGTTAACCCTCAGGTTACCAACGTCCGCTAAGTAGACACGTCTGCTGCTGCCGACCCTTAAGCCTTAACTTGTAATTTTTGGTTTTTCGTCTGTAATTTTTTTTAAACTCTGATGACATACTTTGGGGCATATTTGATCTATAACTCTGATTACTTCATGTAATACCATTTCCTTCAGAAGATTTTGCTTCTTTTAACAAATGCTCTCTCTTGAATGTTGTTTTAATCATATAATGGTGTTGTTTTATAGGTCCGAGGTCACCATAATATGGTGCTCACCCTCATGAATTTCACCAAATAATGATGTTTAAGGTCTGGGGTCATCAAATTATGATGTTTCACGTCATAATTTGTCACCAAATTAATGATGTTTAACCTCATAAATTGTTATCAAATTAATGATGTTTAAGGTCATCAAATTATGATATTTTACCTCATAAATTTCACCAAATTATGATGCTTAAGGTCTGTGATCATCAAATTATGATGTTTCACCTCATAAATTTCACCAAATTATGATGTTTAAGGTCCGAGGTCATCAAATTATGATGTTTCACCTCAGACCTTGTCACCAAATTAATGATGTTTAAGGTCTGAGGTCATCAAATTATGATATTTCACCTCAGATCTTGTCACTAAATTAATGATGTTTAAGGTCTGAGGTCACCATAACATAATGATGTTCACTCTCATAAATTTTCACCAAATAATGATGTTTAAGATCTGAGGTCATCAAATTATGATGTTTCACCTCATAAATTTTACCAAATTATGATGCTTAGGGTATGATGTCATCAAATTATGATGTTTCACCTCAGACCTTGTCACCAAATTAATGATGTTTAAGGTTTGAGGTCATCAAATTATGACGTTTAGGGTCCGAGGTCATCAAATTATGATGTTTACCCTCATACATTTCATCAAATTAATGATGTTTAAGGTCTGAGGTCACCAAATTATGATGTTTAAGGTCTGAGGTCATCAAATTATGATGTTTCACCTCATAAATTTCACCAAATTATAATGTTTAAGGTCTGAGATCATCAAATTATGATGTTTCACCTAAGACCTTATCACCAAATTAATGATGTTTAAGGTCTGAGGTCATCAAATTATGATGTTTTACCTCATAAATTTCACCAAATTATGATGTTTAAGGTCTGAGGTCATCAAATTATGATGTTTCAGACATGAGATCACCAAGTTAATGATGTTTGTTTCAGATATGAGGCCACCAAGTTAATGATGTTAACTCTCATGTCACCAAGTTAATAATGTTTCAGATATGAGATCACCAAGTTAATGATGTTTGTCTCTGTAAGGACATAATTTTATAAATGTCTGGGGTAGAATCTAGGAATTTTCTATTTTCTCCTAGATCACGGTTTGTATGTCTGATACCGCTACATTCGGCATGTCAACATGATTAACCTCGACGGCCTTTATCCGAATTCAATGTATCCATTATCTTCACGTGCATCATGCTACATCCGACGTGCTGCTCAGCTCATTCCCACTACTCCACTACACTTTATCGATAAAATGGTTTATTGGAGCTTTAATATTTGCATAAATATTTGGGAAATTTTTTAGAAAATTATTTTTGAAGTCTGGATTAATTTTTTATCAAAAGCATATTTTTTTCTAAGTGTGGAATCGAAGTGCCTTGAACGACGAGCCGCTCAAACAACTTTGAATGTCGTTCGTGCGAGATAGGCATATCGCGCGATCTCGTTCGAACGAGCCACCGCCTCGATTTTCATATAAATATTTGTTCTCCTTCTATACGATTTTCAAGTCTTTCTGCAATCTCAAAATTCTGCTAAAACAGTCCAGAATAAGGCTTCATCTTTTTAAGGTTTTCTAAAACTTTTTTATTCACAAAACCATTCCCATATATGTGTGTGAATCTTTAAACCTTCAAGAGGATCATTTACTCATCTGGAGTAATTTGTGAGGAAGTCGTTCTCTTCTTCATTGCTGCCCTACTAGAAATGGATAGTTCCAGTCGATGATAACAGAACCGACACCCGAGGGTATTTCTGTGCCACATATTTTCATTGTAATCCGTGTAAGCCATTTTCTTACAAAATTATAGTGAAAATAAAAGGTTTTGCCCCTTTGGGGGATTTTTCCTCATTTGTGTATGTTTGAATGTTCATGCTTGATTTTATCATCAATTGCACCTAGATGCATGTTTAGGACTTAATTGATAAAAACTGAGTTTAATTAAATAACTTCCTTATTTGAAAGCAAGCGCACTCTTTTCAAATTGGTATCAGAGCTAGTTACACAACTTTACCATGTAATTTTCCGCAAAAATTTTCTAAGATATCAATTTTCTAAAAATTTGATTTTTGAAAACGAGTGTGTTCATAATGGAGAAGTTGTATAATAAAATGCCAGTTTTTTACGGGAAAAACTATGCATACTAGAAAGCCCGCATGAGATTTGCATTAAAGTCCATTGATGAACGTGTCTGGATTTTGGTTGAAAGAGGGTGGACACCTCCCTCCGTCACTCTTGAAAACGTGACCAATTTAAAACCTGTCACTACATGGACTGAAGAAGAGTTTAAATGGTCATCTTTTAATTCTAAAGGTTTAAGTGCCATTTCTGGGTCTGTCACACCTGATGAGTTTAAATGCATAATGACGTGCACCACGTCAAAAGAGGCATGGGATGTTTTGCAACTTACCCATGAAGGTACTAATGCTGTGAAAGAATCTAAACTGCAAAAGCTAACAACTCAATTTGAAACAATCACCATGCTTGAATCTAAATGTTTTGATGAATTTTATCCTAGACTATCTGATATTGTTAACACTAGCTTTAATCTTGGTGAACACATTCCTAATGCTAGAGTTGTTAAAAAGATTCTTAGATCACTGCCTAAGCGTTTTATCCCTAAAGTCACTATGTTAAAATCTATGGGTAATTTAAATATGCTTAAATTGGAGGAACTTGTAGGAGACTTGCAAACGTATGAAATTGATATGTTTCCTAAATCTGTCAAGTCTAAAGATAAGGGAATTGCAATTAATGCCCAGGAGATAAAGAGTGAGGGGTCGGCAAGAAAGAGGGGAGAATCATCTAGAAAAAGAGAGACAAATATGTCAAATTCTGAATGTGATTTTGACTTAAATGATTTGGTCCTATTTGCAAACAATTTCAAAAGATTTCTCAAATTCAAGAAAAATGGTAATTTTAAAGATAAAAAGAAGTTTGAGAAAAATAAGTTTGAAAAGAAAAATGAAAAATATTTTAAAGATCCTCCTAAAAAGGAAAGTGAGAGATGCTTTGAGTGCGACGGTAGGGGTCACAGAGCTTTTGAGTGTGCTACTAGGATGAATAGAGAAAAGGGAAAAGTTGTCCTTAATGCTACTCTTAGTGACGACAGTGAGGTCAAGTTGGTGGATTCTGAAGATGAGTCACCGCATGAGTGTAACTTCACCTCATTCATGGCTAGTCATGTGAGCACTTCTAGTGCTCCTCACGACGATGAGGATGCTGCTTCACAGGGATACCTCGATTGTGAGATCGATATGAGTGAGGGGGAGGATGACTCAAGTGAGAGTGATATTCAACACGCCTACGCTGAGTTATATTCTAAGTCATTTGAGACCAAAAAACGTAACAAAGAGTTACTTCTTAGAATCCCCACTTTAGAGAAAGAGTTAAGATTGTTTGGAGAGAAAGAAAGTTTTTGTGAGAAATAAAAAGAGAGAAAGGAAAACCTTGAGAAAATAAGATGTTTTAAGTGTGATGGGACAGGGCACAAGAAATTTGAGTGTCCCACCAGACTTAGGAGAGAGGGCAAGGAAGTTGCCATGCCCGCTACCCTAAGCGATAGTGAGGATGAGAAGGGTGATGAAAGTGTGATCCAAAAAGCCTTTAGAAAGTTATTTATCGTGACCATGGAAACAAAAAGGTCAAATAGAATTCTAGGTCTTCGAATTTGTGAGTTGAAGGAAGAGAATATTGAGCTAAAAAGGGAAAAATGTGACTTGACCAACACGGTGTCTAGTCTGACGACACGTGTATCCCATCTTGAGAATGATCTCATACAAACACGGGAGGTCCAAGTCTCATTAGAAAACGCATCTGAGAAGGTTGATAAGATGGTTCCCTATCTCGGTATGAAAAGTGGTGAGAATATTGGAAAAGGTCATGACGGTGCATTTACTACCTCTAATGCGCTCGAGCCTATCTCTACTTTGGTGAGTGATTCTCATGGGTTTTCGTCTAGGATAGTTCTTCCCAAAATTTTTGATAAATTAGTTCCTAGACCGGTTTATGTTTGTTCCCACTTCAAGAAATGAGGACATCTTAGGGATTTTTGTTCTAAGTTGGGTTTTGTGTCACATCATTCCACTTCACACATTCATGCACATACACCCACTCATGATACCTTGCTTGCATATAATGATAGAGAGATTTCACACATTCGCGAGCAAGTGAAGTTTTTGATCAAGACCACACATGATCTTACGAAGTTGGTCCAAAAGATGTCTTCATCTTTGGAAAACTCCACCGCTCTTCCCGGTTGAGATCTTGACATGTTTGCTAGCATAAGGTGATTTTCATGATGTCTCTTTTGCCTATTGCTAACATGTACCATTAATTTTTAGTATTTCTTTTTCTAAAATCCAAAAAGATTTTCATTTTATAATTTTTTTTTTTTAAATCCAAAAAGATTTTTGTATTTTATTTGCACCTTTTATGGATAAGCATTGAAGATAACCGAGTCACAATTTCATTCCATTTATCCCTGTGACTGTTTGATAGAGATTTGAGACGCTACATCATTTTATCCATGTGCTTTACATTGTTTGGAGTCTTTGAGATGTGATTAGTGATATTTTTCTACATGTTTGACTCCTATCTCCTTTATTGCACACATGCACGACTTTATTTGATTATTGTACTTATCCTATCACATATTGGCTTGAGTGTTTCCATCTCAATTCTGTCTATACAACTAACCATATGCGATAAAACTTGATAAGATTAGAATGCATGTAAAAACTGTTTTGGTTCGACTGTGTGTTTATTTAAAAACAGGGAAGGGCTGCGAAAGGTTCATTTAGCCTTTGCGATTCTAAGCCACCGTTACAAAGGACCTAAAAAATTGAGGAATTTTATTATCCGAGGTCCAAAGAGGTAAAAAGAGCCGGAAAAAATTAAAGGCAATAAAAAGCAATATATGCCATCTATGGGCCATTAGGTTTCACCATCAATTCTCCAAAGTTTGAGAATTTATAACACCTATATTCAAAATATATATCTGAGGGAGTTTGGTTGGAGAATATAAACGGGTTTGCACTTCCTTGAAAGTCCTGAACAAGCATGAAATAGTTTTGGACGTTATTGGTGTGGAAATCTCTTTGAGCTTTGATTTGTTGATTTGATTGAGTCAATGTCTCATATTACCACCTTTTTACACCAATGGAAGATTTTGAGTTCATTAGTTAGGAGTATCCGATATTCACCGTGAACATGTGTCATGTTTCTATGCATTGATTTTCCTATCGAATCTGATCACACCCCTTCATTTACGCTATCATCGACTTGGTTGTTTTTGTGTTCTTTCATGGTGTAATTATGTGTGAAAAATTTTGAAAAATACAAAAATAGTAGTTTATTCCCGTGTGTCATTCTCCATGTGCATTCATTTATGCTTCTCATATTTGTCTATTTGGGGACATCATAAAAAGGGGGAGAAGAATTATGGGGGAGAAATGTTTTGGTGTTTGGTTGATTGATTTATGAATGATTTGCTTAAGCTTTATTGATCATCAATTTTTTCATATCATTATATTTCAATCTGTTGCTTATTTCTTTTCACGGGTCTTTGCTTTATCTCATGTGTGTAGGTACAACATTGTTCATTTTTGGAGTGCACACCCTGATGAGAAAAGCTTTGGAAGTTTCTGAAGAGCTGAAGATTTAAAAGACATGTCATTTAGTATTCTCAGTTTGAGGGTTTAATGGGGATATTATCTTGTATGTCATTTGATTGCATAATTGGGATTTTTTATGTATGTACCGGCATAGACATAGGGGGAGATTTGTAAGGACATAATTTTATAAATGTCCGGGGTAGAATCTAGGAATTTTCTGTTTTCTCCTAGATCACAGTTTGTATGTCTAATATCGCTACATTCGGCACGTCAACACAATCAACCTCGATGGCCTTTATCTGAATTCAATGTATCCATTATCTTCACGTGCATCATGCTACATGCGACGTGCTGCTCAGCTCATTCCCACTACTCCACTACACTTTATCGGTAAAATGGTTTATTGGAGCTTTAATATTTGCATGAATATTTGGGAAATTTTTTAGAAAATTATTTTTGAAGTCTGGATTAATTTTTTATCAAAAGCATAATTTTTTCTAAGTGTAGAAGCGAAGTGCCTTGAACGACGAGCTCGCTCAAACGACTTTGAATATCGTTCGCGCAAGATAGGCATGTCGCGCGATCTCGTTCGAACGACGTTTGTCCTTCGTTCGAGCGACATGGCTATCTCAATCGAACGAGCCACCGCCTCAATTTTCGTATAAATATCTGTTCTCCTTCTACACAATTTTCAAGTCTTTCTGCAATCTCAAAATTCTACGAAAACACTCCAGATAAGACTTCATCTTTTTAAGGTTTTCTAAACCTTTTTGATTCACAAAACCATTCCCATATATGTGTGTGAATCTTTAAACCTTCAAGAGGATCATTTACTCATCTGGAGTAATTTGTGAGGAAGTCGTTCTCTTCTTCATTGCTGCCCTACTGGAAAGGGATAGTTCCAGCCGACGACAACAAAACCGACATCCGAGGGTATTTCTGTGTCACATATTTTCATTGTAATCCGTGTAAGCCGTTTTCTTACAAAATTATAGTGAAAATAAAAGGTTTTGCCCCTTTGGGGGATTTTTCCTCATTTGTGTGTGTTTGAATGTTCCTGCTTGATTTTATCATCATCAATCGCACTTAGATGCATGTTTAGGACTTAATTGATAAAAACTGAGTTTAATTAAATAACTTCCTTATTTGAACGCAAGCGCACTCTTCTCAGTCTCAGATATGAGGCCACCAAGTTAATGATGCTAACTCTCATGTCACCAAGTTAATGATGTTTCAGATATGAGATCACCAAGTTATTGATGTTTGTCTCAGATATGAGGCCACCAAGTTAATGATGTTAACTCTCATGTCACCAAGTTAATGATGATTCAGATATGAGATCACCAAGTTAATGATGTTTGTCTCAAATATGAGGCCACCAAGTTAATAGTGTTAACTCTCATATCACCAAGTTAATGATGTTTCAGATATGAGATCACCAAGCTAATGATGTTAGCCTCTACTCATCTCATCCTTGTCCGAGATGAGTATAGCAAAATGATTTTTTTAAATTTAGGTTTACCAAATTACAGTGTTAGACCACATCCCCTGTCGTCATTTTGAGAGTGTGTGGATGAGACGACCCTCGTCCATATACTGTCTTTTCGTCGAGAGGAGCATAAAATGATTTTTGAAATTTTAATGCACCATATTATGGTGTTCTTCCATGTCCCCTCTCGTCATTTTGAGAGTGTATGGATGAGGTTCGTCTCGTCTATATACTATATTTTCGTCGAGAGTGTTTCTCACAAAAATGATGATGCTTTATAGTTTAAGACGAGTTAAAACATGCAACTGAACACGTCTTATGAGAAGAATATGAGAAAGAGAACATACGAAACTTTTCATTGACCTTTTGTTATAAGACAGATAGCCTATATATATGAGGTAGCGAGTACATTGTAACTCACTTGATAAAGTACACTCGCCCCAGTCTGAGATATAAGAGGGTCAGCTTCGTGGATGAAAAGTTGTTGGACAGCTTCTACTGAACTTTTAATGCAACCGACCCTTTGGTGCAACATCTTATTGCAAGAGGTCAGGGTCGACTTCTCCACAATCTTTGGATTCTTCATCGTTTATGTTTGTTTGGACATCTCGTCTCGGCTGGCCATAATTTTACTTTGAAACATTATTAGCAACACTTTTTCAGCATACTTTGTGAGGTTTCCCTTCTTTAGGAGCTTCTCAATATCGTACTTGAGGGCAAAGCATTTGTCAGTTGTATGATCGCGATCTTCATGAAACTCACACCATTTACTCTGTACCCTCTTGTATAGAGGAGCTCTCAGCTTCTCAGGCCATCTCAAGTCTTTATCTTCTTTAATCTCATTTAAAATTATATCAGGACTTACTGTGAGTGGATTGTAGTTGATAAATTTTTCATCAGTCGACCTCTTCTTCCCATCCTTATTGGCTTTATGAGACTTACTTCCACCAGTTTCATCCTCTTATTTGGGAGTCATGGCTTCCTCGGTATTCATGACCTTACCAGTTGTTGCCAACAGCTCGACCATAGATATCGGAGGGTCTTCAGCAAGCTTTTATAGTAGCTTTCCCTTCTGAAGTCCTCCAATGAGAGATGTTATAACTATACTCTCTTTGTAATCTTCCACTTCTAGCTTTTCCTTATTAAATCTTACAATGTAGTCTCTTAGGCTCTCATTCTTTCCCTGCTTGACGTACAGCAGATGAGTGGTCTTCTTTTGAGGTCTTACCCCAAAACAAAAGTTGTAAATAAACCATTAAGCCAAGCCCTTACAGTTCTCAACATAGTTCTTTAGAAGAGAAGTGAACCAAATATGTGCAGCTCCTGTTAAAGTGCTTTAGAAGGCCCTGCACCTCATCTCATCTGGGATTGAATAAATTTCTACTACAGACTGGTACATCTCTATATGATGCACAGGGTTGGTACTACCATCATACTTAGGAGACACCAATCGCAGTTTGAATTTGGCATGGGTTGGGAAGTTCACAATTCGTTCCACAAATGGGGAGCCCTCTGAGAAGCCTCTTTGTAGTGGGTCTCGACTTTTGATGAGGTTCCCTATCTTCTCTTCAAGACGTTAAATGGAGTCATTCCATGGCTTTGCAATCCTCAGCCACCTCCAAGGGGTGAACTGAGGGTTCCCTAGCCGCTGCACAATATCAGCTATTGACCTCCTCTTGATCCCTGTCTCGACCTTGCTAGGGTCGACCATGATGAGGCCGATGTTCCCCATCTTACCTTTGTGAGCTTGCTACACTTCTTGACCTGGATAACCTCTGCCTCGGGTCATTAACTAGGCCGAGCCTTTCAAAGGCCGACCCTCTGCTCAAGCGATCAAAAGTTGATCCTCTTTGTTGGGCACCACCATCTCTTCTTCCCCCACAACCTCGGCTTTGTTGGATAGGACGTACAGTGTTGTTCAAAACCTCATACGGCTCCCAACAGTCCTCTGAAGCATCTTTTGCCTCCATATCATCATACTTATCCTCAGGTCAAGGGTTTCCTTACCTCCCAAGACGTAAATGCCTAGGGTCAGCAACGTCCCTCCTCCGTTGAGGGGTAGGTTAGTCTTTTTACGGTGCCTGGGGTGGTCCCCGAGCTTCAGGACGGGGTTGAACAACTGCCGAAGTAATCATCTCCGGTGAGACCCCGGGTGGCCTCATCATATTTTGACTGAGTTGTGCAAATCGCTCCTTCATCTCTTGCTGTGTTACAGCCAAGGACCTCAAGGTTGATGCCACCTCAGCCATTTCGAACTGGGGTGGTGCCTGGATGGAACTACGTCCTCCAGCACCAGATGGTGGAGGAGGCTATGGCAACTCTGGTGCCATATGTTAAAACTAAAGAGATTGTAAAGAAGATGAGCTTAATACCTTAAAGGACATATTTCAATGGCGAAACAGCTCCATGCAAGGGGTGAGGCCTGGTTCACCACCAGAGTCTCCGGTGAGGTTAAGCAGAAAAAGAGGAAGAGACAACTTCTCGTTCCCACAGACGGCGCCAAAATGATGATGCTGGAAACAACACCACCAGATAAGGTGTTGATAAGATCAAGCAAGTGATAACAATGTCAACACAGGAGAATATAAGTGTATATGTAGAAGGAGGTGAGGAGAAGAGGATGACCACCAATATATAAGTGGTTCAGCCAATTAGCCCTATGTCCACTGTGCAAATGAGTGATTAATGTCACTGAAATAAGGCACTCACGGCCATGGATACAATCTCTCGAGCTTTCTCTCTCTATAGTGTAAAATGACAGAGTTTCAGCTAGGGTTACAATTATGGACCCTTTACAATGTTGAGGATGACCTCAATATATAGTGCTTGGGGGGTGTAATGTATCCCCAAGCATGCAATGTGCATGTGCATAGAGATCCAGCCAGTGCAAGGATGACATCTGGATGATCTTAACTAAGTAATGATGACCTCAATATTCCCTCATGTAGAGGGAATGATTCAGTTATAATGGATTTATCCGCGGGTTCCAAGCCATACATGTGCGCATAGATGCTCGATTGTCTTTGCTTGGTCCCAACCTCGACCTGAATGAGTACGAGGTTGGTGAAGTACGACCCCTGCCTTGACCGGGGATTATATGATGACCTTGGCTGGGATGCCAGCCGAGGTTAGACATCTGGAACGTCGATCAGGGCCGATGTTGTCTTGACACTTGTTGCTGAGCCTGCAAGGCCATGCTAATCTTAAGTGAAACTTGTAACGTCGGCTATGGCCAAAGTTGATGGATAACCCATGTCCATACTTACCTCGAATGATGACCTCACCGAGGTGATACTTGTAACGTCGATTGTTGGCGACCAGATGGATAACTGACCCCATGAGTCATGTAGACCTCGGATGATGTCCAATCATGGTGGTACTTGCAACTTTGGTTGTGGCCGACTTGGTGAAGGACGACATCACTGGTGGGTAATACTGAGCTATTGTTACCTCGGCCGTCATACAGGCCGAGGTTAATGCCTCTGAGTTGGCAGGTGCACTTTGGGCATATCACTAGTCTTTACATATCATGCAATCTATCACTATATCCTCAAATTTTGAAATATTTCAATCCTCAATTTCCATAATTTAATCCAACTACTTGAGAATTCATATTTCCAAAATTTTATTCTAATAATTCACCCATAGATTATTATGAATCATGTTTCAAAATCCAATTGTCATAGAAATCCCATCCCAAAATTATTTAATTCAAAAGTTCCCAACTATAATATGAATTAAAAATCATACACAATCGATTTAGCAAGATAATTACTTGCCTCTAGTTTTTAGTGTCTGAATACGTTGTAGATGATAACAACAAAAATCCCTGAACTTCTCTACAAATCCTCCAACTTGAATTTATTTAGATTTTTCTTAAAACTTTTGAGCATTTCTCACTTTTCACTTTTCACTTTATCTCTAACCCCTTGGTTTCTACCAAAGAACCTTTTGTATTTGTAAATTTACGGTTTATTTCCCTAAACCCTTTATTTTATAACAAAAATCTCGTTTTTATCTCTCCACATCCCACTAAAAAGACCAAAACGTTCATATATCAGTCCCAACTAGTCTGAAAAACTCTGAGACCTAATAACTACCCTCGGGTATGTAATACCCCGTAATTTTACTGATTTTATTTAATGGGATTAATTAAATTAAATGAGAATTAATTAAAAATTAATCCGGATTTAAATACTAGCGAGACATGAATTGGTATTTGATTATGATGATAATATTGAGTATTACTGAGCATATATGGTAATATATGATTATGGAAATTATTAAAATTATCGCGAGTCATAAATACGACAATCTGGGAAATGAAGTTGGATGCGCGTATCAGTCGCGTCAGGAATTAATTTAATTAGATTAAAAAATAAATTATAATTCCATCGACCGTATGGTCATTTTGAGTGCACCAACGTGTCCAGAGGGGTCGAGATAGTCAGAAAACACTAACCGGGGGTTTTGTTTGGGTCCCGGGGCACTTTTAGGCCAAACCAGCAACCCGGGAGGGTATTATGGTCATTTTAAAATTTAAGGAAATAAGACCCACGAATTTGAGGGTTTATTTAATTGTTATTGGAAATTCCATTAGGTCCATTATCTTCCAAAAAGGTAATAGTGGGCTACGTGAGTTAGAGGAGAAGTTGTAGAAGGTTTCCAAACCCTAACCACCACCTACCACCACCACTTTAGACGGGATTGTGACCGGAAAGAAGGAAAGAACCAGCCCTTGGACACCATCAACGATTCTGAACATCAAACTTAAGGTAAGAAATTTGATTCCATTAGTTTTCAGCGAATATATCTTCCATGTTAGTGTAGAAATTGATTTTTGTCTTGAAAGATGATAAAACCCATGAAATTTGAGGTAGGACTATATTACTTGGATAGGAATTGCATGCAGATTAGTTCTGGATGAAATTCAGTAGCCAAAATATAACCCTTGATGAATTAAGAACGGATTTAAGAAGATAAATATCATGATTCTTGAAGAAAATAGAAAACTAGGATTTTTATGAAGATTTGATCCATATAAGGTTAATTGCTGATGATTTAATGGTTTCGGAACGTTAAAAATATTGTATTTAGGTTGTACAATGATCCCATATCCTTAGTTTAGAATTTCATACCTTGCAATGGAGTTTTGGGACAAATCTGAGACTGAAAAATGAAGCAGTCTGTAGCCTTATCTGGTGCCATCGATCGATCGACATCCCATGGTCACTCGATCGACCTTCCCAGAAATTGTGATATTTTTTCCCGTATTTAATTTTAGCAATTTCGACCCTAGAGAATTATTGGAGGGGACCGTTTGAACACTTTTAGATTTAAGGAAGACCAGTAGGCATGTATATGAGACCCGAATTATTATTAAAATTAAATTGGGAGTTATGTTAGACCTAACAAGGTTCGACGAGTGAGGTACTAATAAAGACTGCGATTAAATGAGTTAAATCTATATAGTTGATAATATAAGGTTAGTGGATGAAATATGGACCTTAAGAGTGTTGGATTAAAGTGTGGAATTAATAGGAGACTTAGTAACCTTTATGAGTTAGATTTTAAGTACTTGAAACTACGACGTGAGATGTGTCGGTGGACTATATTATATAAATATCCGGAAGTATAAAAATGTACTAATTGGATTAATGGTATAGGGATTGAGAACATACCTTTAATAATAATATAAATTATCTAAGTTGTGAGAATGCTTAGTATATGGATTTATATGTGTATGACATACCTACCATACTTTCTATCACGGGAGGTCAGCTTTCGAAACAGGGCCATCGAATCTTTGTGTGCCTACGGGGGAATTTAGATTGGTACCTTAAGGACATAGGGTTGTCAATGACTTATTTGTAAGTTGATAAGTCAGCTGACCATGGGAGCGTAGGTATGTGCATGACCCATGGGTATGTGAACTATGTTCGCCTCCAATATGTGTGATTTTGCTTATTAAAACGGTTCCTGCGAGATTCGAAATATGTAGTCCTTATGTACGTGATGTACCGGGATTCGATAGCAGAGTATGTGCGCACCGCAGCTTAGCCTAGGGGTTCCCTAATTATATAATTATGTTAAAATTTATATATTGGTGATGATAACAGACTCCTTGTTAATGTGGATGAATATCCTTATTAATGTGTGTGGATATTTGCGACACTTTGAGTAAAGTTAGAATTGAAAATTTCCTATATGATATAATATAAATTAATCTGAGAGATCAAAAGGTAGATTAATATAATTTAGATTGGAATGTCTTGAACAAACCCCTATATTATCATGTGAGGACGGGTTACAGTATAGACTAGTTTGTTAGCAGCATAACTAGGATGAGTTATAGATATACGTTAAGAGTACACATTAGTTGAGAGGTGAGAAACTCATGTGAGAGCACGTAACTAACATGTACTTAATATTGATTGTTTAATTCAATTAATCACTTGCTATATTTTAAATTGTTTTCACATCGGGATCTGACCCATATGCTTTCAAATATATTTTCTTGAAAAATCTTTTAGGTGCTCAGCCACAGGGACGCCAAGCTTAGGAGTTCCATTTCAATGACGTGATGTAGCTGCCGTGGAAGTTATAGGATCTTGATGATAGACGCCTCCGCATTCTACATTGATTCCATTTCAAACTTATTCAGTTGTTAGGGCATGTCACCCCATTTCTTTTAGAGACAGTTTTATCATACTCAGTTTCAATGCAGTTTTGGAGTTAATTCATTTATTATTCAGACGCTGTATTTGGTTTTATCCATTATTTGGGATTAGTTAGAGGAGTGTTGCTCCAGACTCATTTTATTATTCCATTATTATCTTGATGTGGCTGTGATGTGATGGTAGTATCATTTAGCTAATAAATTTAATTGGTTGCATGTTAATTTAATTTAATAAAATTTGACAACTCACTTTTTAAATATTAGGTGGCTAGTAATTGTTTATATAAATATTTTCGACAGTGATGCTATGAACTGAACCAGCTTGACATTTTGTATTAATTTGAATAAAGGAGTATCTACCCGGTACTTAATTAGTCGGGGTATCACAGGTGGTATCAGAGAATCAGGTTCTAGCATCCTTAGGATCTGTACGGCTTGTTATGTTTTCGAGTTAAATCGTTTGATATAGAGCCCTATTATTAGGACTGTTGTACTTCTTGATTACATTTTGTAGACTACGTTCTTCTGCTACAATGTTATGTATGGTCAATGGAATTATATAATTCATTTGAAATTTCATATGTCGCTCATGAGGGAGGTACAAACCAACACTACTGAGGGAATAAATGCGGGTCATGACCAACGAGTACCTCAGGTACACCAAGAAAGAACAGAAATCACTGAGATAGCGAACATCGTGGCACAAGCAGTGACTATCGTAATATTTCAGTACCAAAGTAGCAGTGTGCAGCTTGCAGGCGGTAAAAGAACGAGAGAAGTTGATCAACATGACATTGCTAAAGTTAGTAACAAAAGGAAAACACCGCCACAGCAACAAGTGCCTCGGAGTCATCAAGGACATAAGGGCAATGGAAATAGAGGGAAGAGCCAAACCCTCCAGAGCCAACAAAGCCAAGGGAAGAGGGCTACCACCAACAGGTGTTTTAAATGTGGACTAAATGGCCATACACTTCTGGACTGCCCAGATTCGGCTGGTCACAAACCTCGTCCCAATCGGTAAGGACAACAAGGCATGAAAAGGGAAGGGTTTCAGGGTCAATGTCATAAGTGCAAACAGCAGGGTCATAGGTGGAGGGACTTCCCACAACCAGATAAAGTGCCAGGGCAGGATACCCAATATAGGGAAGTCTGGATAGTTACCCCAACATCGCAGGCACCATAACAACATCATGGAGTACAGTATAGCCGTGTCTATAATGCCCGATATGCGGTTATGCCGTTAATACCGCAACTACCACATGCGTTTGGAGGTACGATACTTCATTATTAATTTTATCCTTTAAGATAAAATGGAAATCTCGAATAACTTAGATGTGTTACTATTTATTCCTATACATTAAGAAACAAGAGTGTAAAATGCATTCTTATCCTGTTATGTTTTGAATTAGCTACAACGGTTTGAGTGTTAATAGACCATTATAGTAATATTATAACTTTCATTAAAAATTCTACTAAGTGTCACTTGAGTGGAGCAAGGCCATATTTCTATTTATATATTTTCATATGGTGGCAAATAAAAACTTCATAAAGTACGTCGTCTGGTTATATTTAATTCCGGTGGGTAGGGATGTCTATTAAGGAAATTCAAGATTTGTTAAAATGTTTCTGAGCGTGGGGATTATCCCGTAGTTATATTAGAGTCTAGCGCTAAGATAATAGGAGAAATGTGTTGAGTGTAGCCACACGTGTCATGAAAGGAGGTAAGTTAACTTCTTAGCAACAAGTAATGATAAGGGACACAAGTCAGATACCGAAGGCCCCAAATCTTATTAACCAACAATGCTAGTTAGTAGTGTATCGGGGGGGTTCCTTATTTGGATTTTGCTTTGCGAGACATCCCACGCATGAAACCTAGTGAACGTCGAGAGATGAGAATAAGTGGCCTTTAGTACACGAATTAGTACCCTAGTTGTCATCCATGAAGAAAACGATAACTTAATTGTTGTCGAATGTCTTACCTCATGAGTGAATCGAAGTGGCAAGGAGGATTATAGCTACAACTATTAGGCTGAATGAGAGTAACCCTATCGAACCTTCGGAGTTACAAGTCCAGGAAGGGCAGCGTTTGGGTCAAATCTCCATCTGAAGGATCACCTCGCCTTAGGGGGCTCCCATGTTGTTTGTAAGGAGAAAAGTGATAGACCTTTACGGTTGTGTGGCGATTATCGAGAATTGAATAAAGTCATGATACGGAATAAGTATCCTTTGCCCCGAATGGATGACTTATTCGACCAGTTGAGAGGGTCGTATCCCTTCTCAAAGATTGACTTGAGATCGGGATACCATCAGTTCCGAATCAGGGAACAAGACGTCTCGAAGACTGCATTCTTGACGAGATATGGTTCCTACAAATTTCGGGTTATGCCTTTTGGCCTAACCAATGCCCCAGCCATGTTTATGGACTTGATAAATAGGGTGTTCAGAGAGTTCCTAGACCAGTTCGTCATCGTCTTCATAGATGACATTCTGGTTTACTCCCAGACAGAGGAGGAGCATGCCTATCACTTGAGGCAGTTTTGCATATGCTGCGTCAGAACGAGTTATATGAAAAATATGATAAGTGTGGGTTTTGGATGAAGGAGGTTCAGTTTTTAGGGTATATCATTTTAGACATGGAGATATCTGTTGATCTGGGGAAGGTATCAATGATGGGGGAGCGGGGACAGCCCACGACACTGACTAAGATACATAGTTTCTTGGGCCTAGCAGGTTACTACTAGAGGTTTATTCGGGGGTTATCAAAGATAGCAGGTCCTTTGACACATCTGACTCAGAAGAGTGTGACATGTATCTGGAGCGATGCCTGTTAGTTGGCATTCGACGAGTTGAAGGATAAGTTGACCTCAGCACCAGTGTTAGCATTGCCTAGACCTGGAGTTGAGTATCTAGTCTACACCGATGCGTCCTTACTAGGACTTGGGGGTGTACTACAACAGGAGAGTCAAGCTATAGCTTATGCTTCCCGTAAGCTTAGGTCTCACGAGAATAATTACCCCACCAATGACTTGGAGTTAGCGGCAGTAGTATTTTCCCTTCGGATATGGAGACATTATCCCCTCGGGGAGAAATTTCATTTATACATGTACCACAAGTCCTTATAGTACCTATTCACGTAGAAGGAGATAAACATGCGTCAACGTAGGCGGCTTGAGTTCGTGAAGTATTATCAATTTGATATCCAATATCACCCAGGGAAGGCTAACGTGGTAGCAGACGCGTTGAGCCGCAGGCCAGTAGGTGAGCTGGCCGAGGTGTGGAGAGCATAGTGGCACGAGTTGGAACACCAGGACGTAATAGCCCGATCATTCATGTCAGTGATGACAGTCACGCCACAAATCTTTATGAGAGTGATACAGGCCCAGGCAAAAGACTCGATCTGTCAGGAGCAGATAGTCCGATTACTGGCAAAGGGAGCCGAGTCATATCCCGTTAGTTCAGACGAGGGTTTACGCTTTAATGGGAGATTGATTGTTCCGGAAGGGGAAGACTTGCGACACGAGGTAATGACAGAGTCGCACAGTTCATGGTTCGCGGTACATCCTGGTGGGGATAAGATGTCCCAGGATATGAGGCGACAATACTGGTGGAGAGGGATGAAAAGAGACATTGCCAAGTTCGTTTCTACATGTGCCACTTGTCAGCTGGTAAAAGTGGATCATCAGAGACTAAGGGTGGAAACGGTACGGGTTTTTATCGTACTGTACCGTTTTGGTTCGAAAAGAAATGGTTTTGGTTTTATATATTAAAATACCAGAAATCGGTCTTACCGAAACCGAAATTACCGAAAAAAACTTGGTTGGTTTTGGTTTTAATATTTTCAAAACCGATTTACCGAAATTACCGTACCGAAATTCAAAAAAACCGTACCTAAATTACCGTACCGTACCGAATTTATCGAAATCAGAAAAAATCGTACCGAAATTACCAAAATTACCGAACCGAATTTATCAAAACTAAAAAATTTTGGTTTGGGTTTCGGTTTTAATATTTAAAAAAGTTGGTTGGTTTTGTTTTTGTTTTTTTGGGGCTTTTAGTGTTGTTTACCGAAACAAAAAAAAAAACGAAACTAGAAACCAGAAAAAATCAGAATTTATCGAAACCAGAAAAAATCGAAATAATCGAAAAAATTGAAATACCGGTCGGTTTGGTTTTGGTATTGATTTTGGTGTACCGGGTGGTAAACTGGTACGGTTTGGTTTTACCGTCCAGAGTTTGGTTTTGGTATTGGTATCTACTATTTACCGACCAAATCGTACCGCTTACACCCCTATTAGAGATCGACATGACTTCTACAGCCATTATAGGTTCCTATGGAAATGGGAGAGCATGGAAATGGACTTCATCACGGGGTTACCTACATCACAGAGGGGCCATGACTCCATTTGGATAATCCTGGATCCGTTGATCAAAGTTGCTCATTTTCTGTCGGCTCAGACAGACTACACTACGGGACAGTATGCCTAGATTTTCATAGCGGAGATAGTGAGACTCCACGGGGTACCTCTCAATATCGTGTCTGACAGAGACAAGATATTTGTTTCATGATTTTGTGAGATTTTCCAGGAAGCCATGGGTACGGAATTGCGACTGAGTTCAGCATAACACCCACAGACAGATGGGAAGACCGAGCGGACGAATCAGATGCTGGAAGATATGTTGCGGATGTGCATCCTTGACTTTGGAGGTGGTTGGGAGAAGTACCTTCCACTAGTGGAGTTGGCCTATAATAACTCCTACCAATTCACTATTGGCATGGCTCCATTCGAGGCGTTATACGGTAGACCTTGTCATTCCCCAACATGTTGGATAGAGGTGGGGGATAACAAACTCCTTAGACCGAAGGTGATTCAGGATCTTCGGCAAGGATAGAGATGATACGGAGCCATATTCGGGTAGCTCAGGATCGATAAAAGAGTTATGTCGATGCCAAGAGGTTCTTCAGAGAGTTCAAGGTGGGGGACCAGGTGCTACTCAAAGTGTCTCCTATGAAGGGGATTATGCGTTTTAGGAAGAAGGGGAAACTAGCACCTAGATATGTGGGGTCATTTCCTATCTTCGAGTGAATTGGGTCGATTGCATATAGACTTGGGTTACCGAAACACTTGCATAGGATTCATGACGTGTTCCATATTTCCTCGCTAAGGAGATATCTTAGGGATGATTTGGCTCGTAGCCACATTGCTTTAGAGGACATCAATCTAGAGCCTGATAGTTCCTATGAGGAGGGATCGATTGCTATTTTGGACCACAGCAAGAGGAAACTGAGGTCGAAGATAGTACCGTTAGTAAGTGTTCAGTGGCGGCATCATAATGCCGAAGAGTCCACCTGGGAGCGTGAGGATGAGATGCGAGAGTGTTATCCAGAGTTATTCTTGCCAGGTATACTTTATTTTGCGAATTTCGGGATGAAATTCTGTTATTAGGGGGGAAGTATGTAATACCCCATAATTTTACTGATTTTATTTAATGGGATTAATTAAATTAAATGAGAATTCATTGGAAATTAATCCGGATTTAAATACTAGTGAGACGTGAGTTGGTATTTGATTATGATGATAATATTGAGTATTACTGAGCATATATGGTAATATATGATTATGGAAATTATTAAAATTATCGCGAGTCATAAATACGACAATCTGGGAAATTAAGTTGGACGCGCGTGTCAGTCGCGTCAGGAATTAATTTAATTAGATTAAAAAGTAAATTATAATTCTATCGACCGTATGCTCATTTTGAGTGCTCCAACATGTCCGGAGGGTCGAGATAGTCAGAAAACACTAGTCGGGGGTTTGTTTGGGTCTCGGGGCACTTATAGGCCAAACTGGTAATCCGGGAGCGTATTTTGGTCATTTTAAAATTTAAGGAAATAAGACCCACGAATTTGAGGATTTATTTAATTGTTATTGGAAATTCCATTAGGGCCATTATCAGCCAAAAAGGGAATCATGGGCTACGTGAGATAGAGGAGAAGTTGCAGGAGGTTTTTAAACACTAGCCACCACCTACCACCACCACTTTAGAGGGAATTATGACCGAAAAGAAGGAAAGAACCATCCCTTGGACACCATCAACGATTCTGAACATCAAACTTAAAGCAAGTGATTTGATTCCATTAGTTTTCAGCGAATATATCTTCCATGTTAGTGTAGAAATTGATTTTTGTCTTGAAAGATGATAAAAACCCATGAAATTTGAGGTAGAACTATAATTCTTGGATAGGAATTGCATGTAGATTAGTTCTGGACGAAATTCAGTAACCAAAATATAACCCTTGATGAATTAAGAACGGATTTAAGAAGAGAAATATCATGATTCTTGAAGAAAATAGAAAACTAGGGTTTTTATGAAGATTTGATCTATATAAGGTTAATTGCTGATGATTTAATGGTTTCGAAACGTTAAAAATATTTTATTTAGGTTGTACAATGATCCCATATCCTTAGTTTAGAATTTCATACCTTGTAATGGAGTTTTGGGACAAATCCGGGACTGAAAAATGAAGCAGTCCGTAGACTTATCTGGTGCGATTGATCGATCGACATTCATAGGTCGATCGATCGACCACCATCGATCAATCGACATCCCATGGTCGATCGATCGACCTTCCCAGAAATTGTGATATTTTTCCCCTTATTGAATTTTACCAATTTCGACCCTAGAGAATTATTGGTGGGACCTTTTGAACACTTTTAGATTTAAGGAAGACCAGTAGACATGTATATGAGACCCGAATTATTATTAGAATTAAATTGGGAATTATGTTAGACCTAACAAGGTTCGACGAGTGAGGTACTATTAAAGACTGCGATTAAATGAGTTAAATCTATATAGTTGATAATATAAGGTTAGTGGCAGAAATATGGACCTTAAGAGTATTGGATTGAAGTGTGGGATTAATATGAGACTTAGTAACCTTTATGAGTTAGGTTTTAAGTACTTGAAACTACGACGTGAGATGTGTCGGTGGACTATATTATATAAATATCCGGAAGTATAAAAATGTACTAATTGGATTAATGGTATAGGGATTGAGAACATGCCTTTAATAATAATATAAATTATCTAAGTTGTGATAATGCTTAGTATATGGATTTATATGTGTATGACATACCTAGCATACTTGCTATCACGGGAGGTCGGCTTTCGAAACAGGGACATCTAATCTTTGTGTGTCTACGGGGGGATTTAGATTGGTACCTTAAGGACATAGGGTTGTCAATGACTTATTTGTGAGTTGATAAGTCAGATGACTATGGGAGCGTAGGTATGTGCGTGACCCATGGGTATGTGAACTATGTTCGCCTCCAATATGTATGATTTTGCTTATTAAAACGGTTCCTGAGAGATTCGAAATACGTAGTCCTTATGTACGTGATGTACCGGGATTCGATAGCAGAGTATGTGTGCACCGCAGCTTAGCCTAGGGGTGCCCTAATTGTATAATTATGTTGAAATTTATATATTGGTGATGATAACAGACTCCTTGTTAATGTGGGTGAATATCCTTATTAATGTGTGTGAATATTTGCGACACTTTGAGTAAAGTTAGAATTGAGAATTTCCTATATGATTTAATATAAATTAATCTGAGAGATAAGAAGGTAGATGCACATAATTTAGATTGGAATGTCTTGAACAAATCCCCATATTATCATGTGAGGACGGGTTGCAGTATAGACTAGTTAGTTAGCGGCATAACTAGGATGGGTTATGGATATACGTTAAGCGTGCACATTAGTTGAGAGGTGAGAAACTCATGTAAGAGCACGGAACTAACATGTACTTAATATTCATTGTTTAATGCAATTAATCATTTGCTATATTTGAAACTGTTTTCACATCGGGCTCTGACCCGTTTGCTTTCAAGTCTGTTTTCTTAAAAAATCATTTAAGTGCCCTGCCACAGGGACATCAAGCTTAGGAATTCCATTTCAGTGACGTGATGTAGCTGCCGTGGAAGTTACAGGATCTTGATGATAGACGCCTCCACATTCTACATTGATTCCATTTCAAACTTATTCTGTTGTTAGGGCTTGTCGCCCCATTTCTTTTAGAGACAGTTTTATCATACTCAGTTTCAATGCAGTTTTGGAGTTAATTCATTTATTATTCAGACGTTGTATTTGGTTTTATCCATTATTTGGGATTATTCAGAGGAGTATTGCTCCAGACTCATTTATTATTCCATTATTATCTTGATGTGACTGTGATGTGATGGTTGTATCATTTAGATAATAATTTTAATTGGTTGCATGTTAATTTAATTTAATAAAATTTGACAACTCACTTTTTAAATATTAGGTGGCTAGTAATTGTTTTTATAAATGTTTTCGACGGTGATGCTATGAACTGAACCAACTTGACATTTTGTATTAATTTGAATAAAGGAGCAGCTACCCTGTATTTAATTAGTCGGGGTGTCACAACTTAATTTTGACTATTTTAACCCATTCTGAATCAAACGTGCACTCAAAATCATCACTCGAGTCACTTATCAATAAATTTCCATTTCAACCCATTATAACTTATCCAAACATGTCCCGTTGAGATACCATCAAATCCCGTCGCATTTACTCACTTATGTCGTAAATACCATTTGACATTAATTCATTTATTTTACCTCACTAGTAAATATTAAATCAAATAAATATTAATTTATTTCACGCTAATTATAATTTCTTTCATGCACATTCAATTGATTTTAAATTACGTGCACATGTATAATTTAAATATCAATTTATAACTATATTAAATTATAGGGTGTTACATACACAATAGTATATGTATATATCTGTGTAATGAAAGAAAAATCTACAATATTTTGAATGTATTTCACATAAACAATTATTTTATGAAAAAACAAACAAGCTGTACATTATATATATATATATATATATATATATATATATATAACGAAATGTTATTTTTTTTAATAAAATAAACTGAATGTTGGTTTTGTCTTTAAAAAACTGTTTTTTTTTAATTATAACTATTTTTTTATAAAAAAAAAGAAAAAACTGTAGAGTTTTTTTAAAAAAAATTGTTCTCTTTTGGGGGGTAAAGTTAAAATAATTATAAATACAGTTTTAATAAAAATAGATTTTTTTTAAGTGTTTTTGTAAATACAATTTTATTCTTATTTTTTATAATTTTGTAAAAAAACTGTTATAAATAGAGGTTTTTTTGGGTAAAAGTACAATTTTATTAAAAAAATAGTTTTTTAAACATATAGAAGGAATGAAAAGGTGGGTTTTTCCCATTTTTTAATTACAAGAGAGAAAGTTACCATGAGTGGAGTTGGGTGGGTTTTGGATTAAATTATTGGGTTTTTAGGGTATTAAGATCTTTTTACATGGAAGTGGAGTGGGGGAAGATTAAAGTGGAGTGGGAAGATTAAACTCTTTTGAAATACACTAATGTTTCATCACCATATTAAGTAATGTGTGTGGGTCATATGAATTTCACTAAAAACATCACTCAATGTTGTGACTGGATCTCCCTATCATTTTTCATCTATCGAACACTTTTGATATTGTTAATACATTATAATCTACAAATAAAATCGCAATTCAAAAAATTTGTGATGGAAATTAGAGAATAATAGTGATTTTATTGACTACTCAATAATTGTACAAGAGTAACTTATTTATAAGCATACTAAGGGTCCATTTGGTTTAAAAGTGGTCACATTTTTCATGGCAAGACAAAAAATTTCATGGCAAATTCTATAAATTTTTAGATAGGGTTGTTTGATAACATTAATTTTTCATGTAACAAAAGTGAGAAATGTAAGCAAACTGATACACACACACGCGCGCGCGATATGGTTTTTAACTAAAAAATGATTTAAAAAAACAACACATTTTTGACAAAAAAAAAATTTTAACGAAAAAAAGAGTTTAACAAAAAATAGTTTTTGATGAAAAATAAATTTTAATAATAAAAAAACAGTTTTGACTAAAATAAAACAATTTATTGACGAAAAACAGTTTTAGGCAAAAAAAATTAATTTAAAAACGAGTTTTAACGCAATAAAATAAATTTTAGCCAAAAAAAAAGTTTTAACGAAAAATAAAAAAATATTTAAAAATAGTTTTTAACAAAATAAAAAAAGTTTTAACCAAGAAAAGCATGTTGAAATAGTAATTTTCAAAGGGATGATAAATTTGTGGGAAAACTTTGCATACCAATATAGGTAAGGAAATTTTGTCAACAAACGTCGAAAAGTGATGACAAAATATGTATGTGAACATGGGTATCCATGCAAAAAATTTCAAGACAAATAAGGGCAATCAAACACACAAAATGGTTTAATTCATCAGGTTTGAATTTTCCTGAATTATATCCACATATTAATTCTTTTGCTTGAATATTTTTAGGTATTGGATTTCTTCGTTCTCGGATACCTAACATATTGGAGTTAGTTTCTTTTCAAGATTGAGATGGAATTGCTTTGAGACCACATCCCCTACAATAGTCAGAAGCGTCTGTTTCTAAGATTCATTTATTCGTTTGTTGGGAAAAATAGACCTTGGGGCCAGGGGCGGATCCACCCCAGGCGCCCCAATTCATTTAAAAAAAAATTTAGGGGTTTTTGTGTAAAAAATTAAACCTGGAGGTTACTTGAAATTATATTCAAAGTTCAGGGAAAAATCTGTAATAAACAAAAAAAAAAAAAACTTAAAGGTCTGTTACTCCCTCTTCTCCCGTACCAAATAAAAAAAAAACCTATTTTCTGAACACACTACCCCCCGCTCTCTCTCTCTCACCCTATTCTCCAACCTCCACCGCCTCCGCCGTTCACCACTCGCTGCCCTGTTATCTCCTTTCCACCCGCTGCTCTGCTCTCTCTCCTCTCCACCCGCTGATGCTCTCTCCTCCGAGGCTCCGCTCCACCAGCGGCGGCCCGCCCCCTGCTATCTCCTCCACCAGACCAACCTACCTACCAGGTAAATTTTGTGTATATTTGTTTATATGTAGAATTATATTTATACTACTGAAATTATACTAAAATTATTTATACTAAAATGAAATTTAATTTATAATGTGAATTTATAAATTTATTTTGTATATACTTGTTTATATGTGTCTGTTTATTTATTTTGTGTAAATTTATATAAATTTATATGTAAATTTATATGATGTTTATATGTAAATTTATATGAAATTAAATTTATATGTGAAATTAAATTAAATTTGTAAATATAGGGAATCAATGGAGAAATATTTTAAACGAAAAAGAGAATACAACGCACCAACCGTATCCGAAGCGAGGTTCAATCATCTCCCACTCCAATTAGTGTTGAAAATGAATATTATGCCCAAAAAAGTAAAAACAATCCAAAAAATGCTCGAAAAAACTCGAAATAACCCCCCAAAAAATCGCCTCGAGCGCTCCCGCCCCCGAACCCCCGACAACTTTCGCCCCAGTTCACACAAAATCCTGGATCCGCCACTACTTGGGACAATTTATAATTATGTCATTTTTTATTTTTCTTACTGACATTGTATCCTTTTCATTCCATATGAATGTATCACTCTTTTTGAGTTTTTCAAGAAGTGGTAATTCATTTTTGGATAATTCTTGTATGAAATTTCTTTCATAATTTAGGATCCCCAAGAAACTTTGTACTTATTTTTTATCCTTGATATTTTCATCAAAATCTCTTAGTTTCCAAGAAAGTCAATTTCTAATTTTTCAACTTCAATTTTCATCGGAGAAAAATAATTCTATGTTTTTGAAATTTTTGACATAATATCATTTGATGTTTTATATGTTCTTCAATATTATCCATCCATCCATCTTTAGAATATTATGTATTTAAAGATATTGTCCATCATCTTTAGAATACTTGTGGAGCTATATTTAACCCAAATGGCATTATTGTCCATCGATAATGTTTTCTAGAGGTGCTAAATGCAGTTAATAGTTTTGATTTTTCAATTAATTTTATAGTTCAATTTTTTTAACATCGAAAAGCTCGCAAAGGAGCCTAAGAGGACATATCTGATAATAACAAATTGGTGAGATGGAGGTGGGGACGGTTCGCTCAGACCATAGAACATTAGATTTAGCTCATCTTAGAGGCTACCTAGTGCGCCACCTGATTACCGAACCTGCTAACCCAGTTGAAGGATACAGATGGAGACATCTCCATTATATCTGCAAGCACTATATTAATCTGTCAAGGGCCAACATCTTTGTTGTTGCACAATGATACGAGTTCTTTGTTGTTTTCCAGTCACATTGAACAAATTATGGTAGTGTATCAGTTTGCATGCTCTTCAATAGCAAGCTGATTCAACCAACACTTTACAGCAAAAGTCGTGCCTAAGGTGTCCTTAATGGTTCCGTAAGACTCCACTTATAGTAGCAGGAATATGTGGGTTTAAGAATGCACAATCCACCTTTAGTTTAAGGTAGTCCAAAGGAGGGGGAGTCCAGTTGTTTTGATCACTGATGTGAGATGGGACAGCTTTCGGAGAGAGGTTAAAGGCTTGGGTAGTATCTAGGAGATAGGTTTCTTAGTCTTTGTTCGTAGGTGTGGCTACACAAGTGGGAGATAACCATTCGTTCTCAAAAATAAAATTATTTTTGCGTTTTCAATATGTGCCAACCTGTAAAGGCAATGCTGGAGAGCATCTCACGTCACAAAGGAAATGAGATCCATCGGGCGAGAGAATTTAAAATAGAGTGTCAGCTAGCTTTAGGCAGTGATGGAGTCAGGAATCTAGTTATAATGGGGCACAAATCTTAACGGAGCTCTTGAAAATTTTTTTTTGGTCTATTTGCACATTTTGGGACATCGATTTTTTCCGTTGGCGGCACCACATTTTTGCAAGTTCTTTTATAGTACTTTTTCATAACTGAAATTGCAAGTTTAAATATAATTTTTTTATTTAAACTTGTAATTTATTTTTTGGGGGAAAAAATAATGAACTCAAGTAATGAACTCAAATCTAATCTAAACAACAAACCTAAAAGCAAACAATGAACAAAAAAAATATTAGCTCTGTTTTCTTACAAACTTACATCATACAACAATGGAGGAGAAGGTTCTAGGAAGGAAGGAGAACTTACATAATAATGGAGGATGAGGAAGAAAGAGGTGGTTGCGTGGAGTGGCAGAGAGCAAAGCAGCCAGCGTGGAGTGGCGTAGTCAGGGGCGGAAGGCTGGAAGCAGAGCGGTGAGGTGTGCGGCAGTGACCTGTGAGCAGGTTTCTTTCAAATGAGAAATGAAATGGGTTTTAGTTTTAGGTTATAACTTAAGCTTTCTTTTTCACTTTAGACCCCTTTTTTTGTTATATTTATTTTTTGTTCCAAAATAATTAACTAATTTTTTTTCTTGCTGGGGCACTTGCCCTCCCCCCCCCCCCCCCCCCCCCAAGCATACACAGTCCCTCCGCCATTGGCTTTAGCCACCCATTCCTCAAGTCCTATTTTCTTCCAGATATCATGTGTTCCTTTGCAGCGCATCAGCTAGTGTTAGATTCTTTCAGGATTTTTTATGCAAATGGGACATCGAGAGCAAGGAGAACAATTTCTGATGAAAAGGTTTTCTTTTGTTGGGATTGCATTGTGGCACACCATCCACCTGTAACACCCCGCTTAAAATAATAATGGGTGGTCAGCCCTATACTATATTAAATCGGGAATTTCAGATGGTCCAGTCTCAACATCAATTGTCGATACCATATAATATAGAACTAACTACCCGGTATCATACAAGCGAGATGTTCAAATTAAATAAAATATGCAATAGACAACAAACTAACACTACTAATAAAGGAAAGAAAGATGCATGATAGAACTGAGAGAAATGAAATGATGGAATAAAACGAAATACATAACTACAACAAAATGTAATACAAAAAGTAGACCCGAATAAGCTGTCGGGTCACAGCCAATACAATAACTGGAATGGAATAAATATAAACAGGTATATAAATATCCCTTGGGTATAAACCCGATATACAACCTGAATCCTACCTAGAATTTTTTTAAAGAAATAGGAAGCCGCTGCAAGATACATCCCGCAACAGTCCGCACCTGTCACGGTTCCCAAGACTCTGGATAGAAGGTCATCCAGCATCCATGCGGTAGGACACCTGTAATAGTATATAGGCATGAGAGAAAAGTAAACGGGTCAGAGCTCGAGTTGTGAAAATATTTAGCAAGTGTGTTAACCGTGCATAATAAATATCGGTGCACTTATTTCATAATTAAAGTGGAATCGCACTCTCGTGGGACCCCAACTCACCTCTCATTTAATGGCGCGCACCTATTCGCATCCCCAACTTTTAGTTAAATCACCCCCATTTATAAGGACAACCTAACTTATCATAGGCCTAGCCTATACCCACGAGATCTACCTTCCTATCATAACCCAAGAATCCACCCCTATTCTAAACACAGTTAAGTATTTATTTTCAATCATATGTGCCTTATTAGGCTTAATGGATTCCGGTTTATAATTTAACCAATTATAATTTAATAAGTTATCCAATATGCATTTGAGTTGAAATATATGATTTAATTTCTAATTAATAAGCAGGCAAAATTATTATTGACACAACTTCCCTCCAATTTCAACGTTGTGCTGCGTTTCGTGCGTGGGGTGTCTCGCAAAGCGAAATCCAAACAAGAAACCACCCCGTTACACTACTCCTTGTCAACGTCGATCCTGGAGATCCATTATGCCACACATAAATATCGACATAACTTCTCTCTACTCTCAACAATGTACTACATTTCGTGCGTGAGGTGTCTCGCAAAGCGAAATTCAAACAAGGAACCACCTAGTTACACTACTCCTCGTCAATGTCGATCCTAGAGATCCATAATGCCATGTATACAATATTATACAACTACTACTAATATCTCCAATAATATCCTTGGGATGATGTAACCGAAATATTCCTTAAATGCGATACATCAACCCCCATCAATCTAGTACACCATAATCATCCAAGACGTACTCCACAAAGATTCTATATCCTTTCATCTATAGGATATATAAATATATATATAGGCATTTTATTCTCACCATATATATATATATATAACAATCATCCATACCCATGACCAAACGTACATATCATATCTGATGTACAATGGACATCCACATAATCCACCCGTCTATATATATCGCCGATAAAACTGCATCAATGCTATCATTTTCCCAGTTCCCGGCTCACGTAGCAACTGGGGACCACCTGGTGGGGATCAACGACACCCACCTCGTGATAACTCACACACACGACGTCCCGGGAAGCGGTCATAGCTCCAACTGGCAATGAGACGAAACATACCCACCACGTCTCATCCCAAAAATATATCTATCGTATAATAACACACGGGAAGACTATGACCTGGGGAATATCCACACCCTGCTCTATATGCCAGGATGCTCACCCTCTGCGCGAAAACTTCCCAATGATAACATGAGCGGGGTATGCTTAACCACATAAGTATATATATCGTTCACATGCACAATATACATACATCCATATGATCCCATCATATGATCAAATATTAAACCATCATATACGGTTTAAATATCCATACCATGTATGTCCACAACATAAATATATTCATATATTTATATATATATATATATATATATATATATATACACATATTCACATATCCATATATCTATAGATATAAACTAATTCTCGTTCATATGTATAAGATATATAAACCCGGCTATAAGTATACATAATCCTCAATATACAAGCCGTCACCACAATTTCCATTAATTTACCTCAATATGTGAATACAATCCTTCACTTGAAACATATTCAATCATTTTCCCTATGATGAATAGTCTCCCAAAATCATATGTATATATTTATACATACATATCCAACATTAGGGTTATCACCCAAAGTTTAGTGTAGGAAACCATCACTACACATACCATCTATATCCGAGAGCACATTAAAGAATCTAGTAATCATTTCGACTATCGGTATACACCTAACTAATAGTCTATAAGCCTGAAGCTCAATCTTTCATTCATCAAATAATCCCATTACTTAGGGAAATTACCCGTTGTAAATCACACAACGATAAATAACATCTACTCCAACTAGATTTACACACTCTACTCTAGTTGGTAATAAAATCCCATCGCTCTCGATTTCGACTATGGTCCAATCACTTTTGGAAATCCCCTAGTCCAAGGCCTCTCGGATTTCTTCCTTATAGTTTATCATTATTAAGGGTGTGCGACTACTCTCTTTCATTTTTCCCCAAAGTGTATCTTGAGAATATCCTATCCCATAAGGATTTGACATAAATGTCGGCCTAGAAATTTCACAACATACATGGTTATATTCTTCTCCAATTATTCCAAGAAGTCTCCACTATCATACTAAGTGAGAGACCTCCTATAAGTCTCCAAAAGATATCTCTTACTTCATAAGAGAAGATCCCAAGTCAATAAACCCTACCAAAACGGGTTAGAAATCATCCTAGAAAAATCCCCTAAACAGCCCTGTTTCCGAATCGATTCGGCCTGGCCCGAATCGATTCGGTCTCAAGAGCGAATCGATTCGCTCCAACTGCGAATAGATTCGGTCCAAAGGACCTGGAACTCTGTCTCAAACCGAATCGATTCGCCTTGGGTACGAATCGATTTGTTCATGCAGACCTGCCAATTTTATCTAGTCCGAATCGATTCGCTTGAGGGGCGAATCGATTCGGGTCTGCTGAATTTGAAGGGTTCTTCTTCATAAGAACCCACGAATTTCAAACCCTAAAATTTTTGTTCTAACCTCCAAATCTTTATCAGAACATGATTCTAAGCCAATAAACCAACCCAAAGTTGATCCTAATCATTTCTATTCCATTAAATCCATATTTTAACATTGATTTCGAGATTAAACCCAAAAATCTAGGTTTTGATATTTATACCCAAAAATCCATTTCTTTAACCCACAAATTATGAAATGAAATACACAAATAGCTATTTAGCAAGATTAAACACTTGCCTCAGATTTGTAGAGGTTGGATCGTCCTCGATGTCGCGATTGGGCCGGAAATCTCCAAGCTTTTCTTCCTCTCTCTCTCCTCTTCTTTTTTCCTTCTTCCTTTCTCTTTTCTTTCTATTTCTCTCTTTCTCAAATAAGAAGGCTTCATCCGTAAGCCTTTAAATCCCTTAAAACAATAAACCCAATTTAAACGTTGATACACAATTTAAATGACTTGTTTACACCAATTCGAGTCAAACTGACTTAAAATATTTCGGAGCCGAAAAAAAACACAGTGACAGTCCATTTGATTATCTCGACCCTTCCGGGATCGATGGTACCCTCAAAAATCATCATCCGGAATACTTTAAAATATTCTCTATTTTTGGACCTCATTTCCCAAATTTTAAAATTCTCCAATTTAATTAAATTTTATTTTCCCAAAAATTTAATTTCTCAGTCTCCAAAATCGTGGGGTGTTACACCACCATAAATGTTTCACTTTTAGTGGAGCATTCAATGACCATATTATCTTTCACAACTTGGGGTTGGAGGTAAAAGAGGAGGATGGAGTTTGGGGCTTGGTTTCATGTTTCATTTTCTCTTCTTCTACATACCTATGCTTGACTATATAGAATCCACTTTTAGTATAATGCCAAACTAGTTTATCTTGTTTGTCAGTGCAACTAATAGGCAATGTTTGGATGGTATTAATATTTTATGGGTTAAACAGTTTTTGGAGTTTCTCAACGTTCCATTTACTGTTGTGCGGTGAAATTAAGTCACATACCAAAGCATCGTGGTTCAGGTTAGTTCATGCAGTGGTGGGTTGTAAGTTTTGTGCTCCCGGTATGGATTTTGTTGTCATTGCCCACGTGCCACCTTAGGCCTCTAAGGAGGAGATCCCTCCCCTCCAAGAGACTAGCTCATATTTGAGATGGTTTGGCCCATCTTTTGACAGAAACAAAGTCTCCTCTTGGAAAGTAAATACATTTCAGCATGGTAGCCCATAGGGAGTTTGGATCCTTGATAAGTCTCCTAGCTTATTTGGCAAGTAGGGAAAGATTGAAATTATGTAAGTCTTAAAACCCAGTCCTCCCGTGAAACTTTGGGGGTGGTTATAGTTTCCCACTTTTTTCAGTGTACTTTCCTTTTGTTGTCCCGTCCTCCCCATCAAACGATTCTGATCATTGAGTATCTTGTTACAGATCCCCCTTGGGAGGAGATTTCATGGTATGGAATATATGGGCATCACCTATACTACTACCTTGATGAGTATCTCCCTACCTCCATGAGAGAGGAGGTTTTATTTCATGCGTTGGAGTTTGTTTGCAACTTTCTCAATAATGAAAGAGAAGACCTCCTACTTGGAATTTCCCCATTGAGAAGGAAATCCTAGATATTTTGATTTAGGATCCATTTATCTCATCTTCAAATAATTGCAAATCTATATTTGAGAAGATTCCACCAACCCGGGGGTGAAAATCCATTGGCTTGAAGCCTCACAATAGGTATTTAAATTTTTTGAATTTCACTACATTCCTTTTCTAAGGTTTTGGTAAAAATGATGGAGCTATGCTTTTGAATTTTCATCCCTTCGGGTTGTTTGGTCCCATTGGCATTGTTGATAAGAAGGGAAAGGTTTTCTTGGATGAAGAGGAAAAGGTAAGGTGATAAAGGATTGCCTTGTCTTATTCCTCTTTTTAGGATAATCTTGCCAATCTCCTCATAATTGCACATAATGTTAAAAGACACCGTGCTTATACATTGATTGATGAGGTGACACCATTTAGGGCAGAAGCCCATTCTTTCCATGACTCCTTTTAAAAATTCCCATTCCACCCTGTCATAAGATTTGTTTAGATCTAACTTGAGGGCCATGTTATCACTCCTCTAGTCATTTTTGTTTTTGATGCTATGAAAAGCTTTGTGGGCCAGAATAATGTTGTCTTGAATGAGACGGCCACGTACAACGGAAGATTAATTAGGAGAGATCAACTTTCTAAGAATTTATTTCAACTGGTTGGCCAGAGTTTTAGCAATAATTTTGTATATGAAACTGCATAGGATGATTGGGAGGAATTAGTTCATTGATTCTGGAGTAGGAACTTTGGGGATAGGGATAAGGTTGGTTTGATTCAATTTTTTTAGAAGAAAGTTCCCCTAAAAAATCCCATAGTTTCTTTACAGACTTTTTCTTCAATTATGCTCTAATACTTTTGGAAGTATAATCTAGGGAAGCCATCCGGTTTGGGAGCTTTTAGAGCGACAAGTTGGGCAGCCGCTTTGTAAATTTTATTCTCAGTCAAAGGGAGGCAAAGTATCTCCTTTATGTCTTGAGAAAACACCTTTTTGACAACCTTTAGTGCATCCTTCGTGTTGGGATGGCCTCCGAATTTGAAGATGTCAGAGAAGTATGATAGGACTGTATGGTTAATGTCTTCACTAGATTCAGCCCAATCACCTTTGCTATTTTTTTTTACTCCGGAGATCCTATCCCCATGCCTATGTTATATAGTGGTAGAATGATTTTCTTTGTGTTTTTATCACCAAATTTCAGCCAATTAATCTTTGATCTTTGGTGAAACAATTGGACTTCAAATTGCAAAACCTCATCCAATTCGTTGATGATCTTAGCTTCGATACATTTGTTGGTTTCACAAACTGGAGTATCTTGGATAAATGCGAGTTTTCGATTTAATTCTTGTAACTTTTGCCTTGTGTTTTCAAATTTATTCTTCTTCCACTAAACAAGGCTCTTGGTAGTCTATTTTAGTTTCTTGGCTACTTGAAAATTGATGGAACTTTGATATTCATTTTCCATCTCGGTTCTATAGTTTCTCCACACAAGGAGGATTCCATCCACATGGGTTAAACTGAAAACTCTTCTTTTGTATAGGGATATAGGTGGGGCAAAGTTAATGATAATGGGACAGTGATCCCAGCCTTTGATCATTTTATGAATGACTTGATCATCATGGAATAGGCTTTTACCCTCAACATTGGCAAGCACATGATCAATTATTTCTTTAATGTTGGCCTTATCAATTCTGCCAAGTGAAGCATGGGGTCCAGTAAATTCCAATTCTTTCATCATGAACCTAGAAATCAAGTTGTTAAGCTCTACTATCTTTCACCTATTGTATTCATTGCCTCCCACTTTCTCCCAATTTTCCCCAATGAAATTAAAGTTAACCACTATTACCCACTAATCATCTCTTACTTCAGCCACCCTGGTGAGATTATCCCAGAGATTCGTCCTTTTATTCTCATCAGTTTCAGCATGGATGAAAGTCATAAACCACTGCTGCCTAGTATCGTAATGGAAATATTCAACATCAATGAAGGCCTTTCTACCATCTTCAATGTTCAAAATAATAGAGTCATTCCACCAAATAGCTAAACCCCCTACAACTCCCACTGGCTCAACATATAATGACTTTGGGTATTGTTGTTTCCTATACAAAAATTCCAACTTACGACTTGAATTTTTTGTCTCCATTAGAAAGATGATGGACAGACGATAGGATTTGATGATCTCCTTTAACATTCAAACTGTCTGGGGTCGTCCCACTCCCTAACAGTTCCGAGAGATGGATAACATGAAGCTTGTGCCTTTTTTTTCCAGCCACCATCGCCCTTTGAGAGAGAGGTTGAGTGTTGTTAGGAGACTCATCCATTCGGGTTGACTAAAAAATGGGTACTTCAATTAGATTTTCAGCAGAGATGTTTCGAAAACCAAAGGTTGTGGCAGTTGTTTTGGTTTTAAATTTGCATTGGTTTTTGGCCAAACCAGACGATACTTTGTTTTCTTTGCATATCAGTGCTATCTTATCAGCGATTTTTCTCTTTTTAAGTTTTGATTCCTCTTCGTCTTTAGATCCATCTTCTCGATTTCTCTGAAGGGTCAGCTACTCAATTTTTGGAAGGATGGTTTTGTTGGTTTGGATTTTTCATGCATAACATGGGTTGGTTTTGGGTCATATTTATGGTAAAAGGTTATGGCATAGGAGTGAGAGAGGTGGAAGGTGATGTTTCATGGTCTTTGTGTGGTGGGTTTGGTTTATTGGTTTGGATGGTATCTAGGTTTTCCACATGTTTATTTATAGTGAGGGTGGTTTGGGTTAGGAGAGAATTGAGGTTTAATTGGGGTTCACTAGTTTCATTGGGTTTGGTGACAAAATAAAATGAGGTTTTGTGGGTTGCATTAGGGTTTTGGGGTGGTGGGATTTGTTATTATTATAATATATAGGTTTCAGTGGGTCAACGAAGCTTTTTTTTTGTTTTGATTTGTAATAATGGGGACAGAGGGGAATGCGTACTTAGAAATTTCTAATGAGAGAGGTGGGTGTAAATATTAGAGTTTTATCCTAATTACATTAGTATTAACAGTCCCCTTAAACTCAAGAAGGAGTAACATAAACCAACTTGAGTTTGAAAACTAATTTTTGAAATATGGCTCATGGGTGAATTTGGGTGAATATATCAGCAACCTGAGATATAGTATAGATTCAAAAAGAAGAATAGTTCCTTGAGGTACATGTTGTCACACAAATTGACAATCAATATCAATGGGTTTATTGTGCTTATGAAAGACATCATTATAAGCAATCTTAATGGCACTTTTACTATCCCAATAGATGATAGTGAAAGAGTTCCATAAAGAACCTATATTTGCAGAAGCCATTGGAGCCTTAGAAGCTCCTAAGTAATGACAGCAAATGTTTAATATAATATTAAGCTTCGGTATTATGTTTAGAAATGACAAACTGTTTCTTACTACATTAAAAAAAAGTGAGTTATCGAGATAGAAATAATATCCCATAGTAGAACGTCCACTGGGAGGATCACATGTCCAATTACCATCGGAGCAGAGGAACACAACTCAAGGGAAGTATAAGAAGAAAAATGAAGATCACAAAACATTATCCCTTAAACGTATTGAAGAATGGATAGGACAATAACATAATGGGAAGATTGAGAAATAATTATAAGCTGGCTCACCAAGTGAACATCGTAACCAATACTAGGTGAGTGACGGTGAGATAGATAAAACTTTCACTAAGATGTCTCTATAACGTATCATCATGAGAAGGAGTACTATCAAGAGGGTGAACTTAACATTTGTTTATAGATGAGTAGGAGTAGTCTTTCAGTCATTTATACCTGATCGAGCAAGTATATCAAAAGTATACTTAGCATGTGAGAGATATTAACCACTAGTGATAAAACTAGTGCACCTTAGGGTTTGTATGAAAAACCACAATAAATTTTAATTTTCATAATTTCAATAAACTTTGCACCGATTAAAACCACAAGAGTTGTGTGATACAATTTTACCAATTTTAGTCTTGTCCTAAGCATGCATTTATGTGAGAATAAGCAAAAATAAAATAAACAAACTATAACACGACGATGTACGAGGAAAACTCACAAGGGAAAAAACCTCGGACGACTCAGCCACACAAGTCCACTACGATATAGGCAGTTTTACAAGACCAATTTAAACTTACTCACAAACTAAACGCCTTCAAGACTTGATGCCCTTTCTTGATCCTTGTAGCCTTCTTCGCAGTCATTGTTGGACGCCTTCCAACAGCCACACAACGCAGTCACTTTCCTACGTCTTGATATCTCACTGATCTTACTTGTCTTGTGGCTAGTTAAGAAGCCGCTCAACACAAATATGGTCTCCACTGCTCGAAATGCTCACAGTATGAAGAGCAAACATAAACGGTGCAATACATAAGAGATTTCAAACAAACATAACTATATAAGATTCTTAGATCTAAAACTTTGGTGTAAACTAGGGTTTGGTAGGCACAAGATTTGTCTTGAAAAAATGCTTTCACAAAAGACATCTTAGAAAATTGATGTCAGGCCTGAGTAATTATAGAAAACACGAATTTTAAGGTGATTGATTAGCCATAAATATTTCATATTTATCCCTTTAATTTCAGTCATTTTATGGTTTCGTGCATTGTAAATGTAGAGTGGGTTAAAGAAATTAACCACCAATACTCTAATAAAATTACTCCACAGATTTGATCATATATTGATTAATGATTTATCAAGTTTTACTACAATTCAAACCCTACATAAGTGGAGATATTATTACACGTGATTAATATACCGCGTATACTGTGAGTTTGACGAATTGAACTAGACAACACTCTAGTAATGATTTAAATTAATTATTTGAGATGCCACCACATATATTGTGATAAGTGACACCATAAATATTGGACACTTGACTCCATAGAAAAGACGACATGTGACAAACCCACTTGGGCACTTTTTCTATAAAAAGAGGGTTTCCCCTAATTTATTAGGATGATAGTCTTAGGGGCAAGGTAAGGAGAAATTCTAACTCTTCTCCCCCATAAACCTCTTGAGCCCAGTCACTAGTTTGATGGTAACGAACGTATTTTCATGGTTTTATCACGAGTTTTACGCATTTTACATGATATATGGGCGCTTGGAGGCGGCACCCTCCGTTCACCAAAACCACCAAAACCACCCAAGAACCGAGTTCTCCGACATATCGTACATACCTTCGAACTACGCAAACTTTGATTCAGTGAAGAGGCGGATACATAGGTGCAATAATTTTGCCTAAGTCTAAAATACACTCAAAACGATACTTCCCCAATTTGGACTCACATCTTACATTTGGAGACTCTTACATTTATCTCATATTTATGATATTATCCCTTTTCGGTGAGTATTTCATGTTTTGTGTATTTCTCTCATGTTTTTCAGGTAATTCGTGCAAGTGGATGGAAGAGAAAAATCGAAACAGTGAAAGAATCAAAAGAAAGGGAAGTCAAGGGTATTTTCATAATTTTTCAACTAGAACCCGAAGGCAAAGCCAACTAAAAAGTTGAACATCTTGAAATCACAAGAATATTGGAAAAAATGGCACCACAATCCGAACTACGGTGAAGATGTTATGTCTGTAACACCCATAATTATGGCGTCGGCCGCCACCAAAACTATGTCGAGCGTCACTAAATTAAATACCATTCTTAACATGTGACAGATATGAGATATGTAATTTTTTTTATCCATAAGATAAATAATCAACTAAATAATCATCCATGCAATAATAAAACCCATCACCATGCTAAACTCCAAAATAATCCAACCGCATAATTTAATTAAAACTCCAAATGAAATAATCCAATAAAGCATCTGCTTAAAACCATAAACAACTTTGGAACCGAATGTCCCGATAAAATCAATAATGAAGTCTCATAATATAAAGCGACTAAATAAGATAATCCTATACTAATAAAGCAAATAATTAAGAAGGAACTCCAGCTATACCTCTAAAATGATCTCCAATAAATCCTATACAGCTACTCCAAAGCTAATACCTGAAATGTTAGTTAACGCAATGGGTCAGATCCCACCACATGGATACCGGCTACTCCTCTCAAATAGGGTCCTTGAACCTACACAATAAAATCATACGCAATAAACACGACAGTAGAATATTTTAAATTGTATGAGATATATTAATCGATAAACAAAATAAATCATGATCTACCCATAGCAAAGTCTACTTAAAATTCAAGTCTCAATGTAACAACCCATAATTTTATCCTGTAATTAATTAAATTAATTTGAAATTCAGAAAGTTAGCTTAAAAGACTCCTAATATGAGTATATATAAGTCTTCAATCGTATAGAAGAGTCCTCAAAACATAAAACTCTCTAGGCAAAAAAATAGGGCCAAAATAAAAATCCCGCTTCATAGATTTGTGATGGCCTTAAACCATGACTAACTGTTTATCACGGTTATGAGCGTGACTAACAGGCAAACTGTTTTAGTTTTACTAGAATTCTAATGCCACTTAAATTCTCTAATCTTTCTCCACTTAAATTAATATGGGGTTAGGACTTTTAAACATAGTTTCACAACCTCTAAGAGCAGTAGACCCTTATAATTTTCATCTTCTTCCTCCTACAAACCCTATCCCCAAAGTTATCAAGTTTTAACCTAAGATTTGAAGGTTTATTTGGTGTTTTCTCAAGTTTGGGCTAGAACGAATTTTTATTATTTTCGCGAGAGGAACGCAGTGGCGTGATCAGAATTTTAAGGCAAAATCTTATGAGTTTCTTGTGATGATTTTAAGGTACGGGGTTTACGCAATATGCTCCTTGAATCTCTCGAGAGTAGTCATTTTGTTCCTCATTTATTTGTACTCATATTGTTAATATCATGACGTTTATTGGAATCTAAAATATTGATTCGACTTGAGATATTGTATTTGTTGATGGGCATGGTGTCATGAAATTTTTATATGACATGGAGAATGGTCACCCGTCAATAGTCCAATTGCCAAGATGAGGGTTTACGAAGCTTAGGTGAGGCTCGGTGACCTATTGATGTGTTATTGAAAAATTAAATTGCTATAATGCTAGGATGTCGCATTGAACTTGAATTCAGATTTGTATTGTTGTATTTATTCACCGTTATTGTTTTGAGTATTTATTCTTGTCATATTGTGTACTTTCTCGTATTTTTTCTTTTAGTGGAAGGTTACATGAATTTGGACGCTATAAATTTTTGGAGGATTTTAGAGCATGACGTTTGGAGGATTTTATTTTTTTATTGCTTGGTGGTGTAATTTATTTGGAGAGTTAATATTATTTTCGAGTGAAATTTAAATTTAATTATTTTGGAAGTGTAAATTTTGCATTCATTATATTTATTTTGTGGAATATAGATGCTCTATACTAATTGTCGAGGATTTAATTTAGTTTAATCAAAACATTACGATTATCTATCAAAAACGGATTTAATCATCTAATACTCAAAAACCCTAGGTTTTCATTTTCTCCATTAATAATCAACATAAACCCAGATTTAATTCGGGGATAATAACACATACTCTCTGATTTATTATCCTGTACAGATGGCCAATCCTTCTACATGCAATTCCTACCTAAACATGCATTTAAATTATCATTTTCTTCTAAGAATATCAATTTAATCAAATTATAAAGAAACCCCAATCACATGGGTATTATAACTTTAAAAATCTTGTATATAAACACTTGCCTTTGATACGTCTGGCTGCAAATCAATCTCCTAGGGTGGAACATGCCAGAAAGCTCCCTCACTCCTCCTGTATTTCTTCAAGGATGCTACATGTAACATATCATGTATCCGCTGAAGATGCTTCGGTAAACCCAACCTATATGCTACTGGCCAAACTCTCTCAATAATAGGGAAAGGTTCCACATATCTTGGCGATGGCTTCCCTTTCTTGCTGAATCTCATGATCCCCTCCATGGGAGACACATGAACCAACACCTGGTCCCCAACCTCTAACTCAGTGTTCCTCCAGTCTGCGTCAGCATCACTCTTTTGCCTATGCTGAGCGATTCGATTACGTACCCGAATTAGCTCGATCTTGGCAGTTGTCTCATGTATCATCTCTATCCCCAATAAGTTGTTGTCCCCCACCTCTAACCAGGAAGCGAGCGAACGGAAAGGTGTCCTATATAATGCTTCAAATGGTGCCATGCCGATAGTAAATTAGTAAGAGTTATTATATGCAAACTCTACCAATGGAAGGTATCGCTCCCATCCTCCCCTAAAATCTAGAATGCACATCCTCAACGTATCCTCTAGCATCTGATTAACCCTCTCAGTTTGTCCGTCCACTTGTGGATGATAAACGGTACTCAACTGCAAATCTGTTCCTATGACTTCTTGGAAGCTTTGTCAGAAGTGAGACACGAAGATCTTGTCTCTATCAGACACAATATTGATCGGCACCCCATGCAGCTTAATTATCTCAATGATGAACAGTTATGCGCACTAACTCGTCTCGTAGTCGGTGAGAACTGACAAGAAGTGGGAATCTCCAATCGCTATAGCATCCCTGAAGGCCTCTAATGGTCAACTTTCATAACCTGATAAGTACCACACTTTGAGACGAACTCTGTTATGTCTCTCTTTATCCTGCCCACCAATACTATCTCCTCATATCTTGGTACATCTTATCCCAACGGGGATGTACCGCAAATATCAAACTATGGGACTCAGTCATCACAGCATGCAATAAATCCTCATCCCGAGGCACAACTAATTTCCTATTAAAGCATAAACCTCCCTCTGAGCTGATCGAGTAAGACTCCGCACCCTCAACTAATAACTATCAAAATCTTGGGAGTGATAGCTAATACTACCATACACGCTCTGACGACCTCATCATCATGTCGAAGCTCACTCCACTTCTCTTTCCAGACCTCCATTAACTCTCTAATAGGTCGTCGACTCAACGCGTCTGCTACCATGTTAGCCTTACCAGGATGATACTGTATATCAAATTGTTAGTACTTCACGAACTCTAGCCACCGCCTCTGCCTCATGTTAAATTCTTCTGTGTGAAGAGATACTGAAGTGACTTATGGTCCGTGAATAATGTAAACTTCTCCCCTAGAAGATAGTGTCCCCATATCCTCAAAGCAAACACGACCGCGGCTAACTCAAGGTCATGGGTGGGGTAATTCTTCTCATGGGGCTTAAGATTTCGAGACGCATAAGCTATGGCCCTCTCCTCCTGCTGCAATACACCCCCAAGTCCCTGCAAGGATGCATCGGTATAGACTTGGTACTCCATCCCACTCCTAGGCAATGTGAGTACGAGCGCTGTCGTCAACTTGTCCTTCAGCTCATCGAAGGCCAGCTGATAGTGGTCACTCCACATAAACGGTACCCCCTTGCGAGCCAGGTTCGTCAATGGATCCACAATCTTCAAAAATCCCTTAATGAAGAGACGATAATACTCTACCAAATCCAAGAAACTGCGAATCTCTGTTGATGTCGTGGGCTATTACCACTCCCTCACCGCCGATACCTTACTCGAATCCACTATAATACCTCTGCCAGATACGATATGGCCAAGAAACTTGTCATCTTGTGGCCAAAATCCACACTTCTCGAATTTGGCATACAACTGATGGTCCCGAATTATCTGCAAGACCCTACGCAGATGCTCCATGTGCTCTTCCTCAATACGATATTAGACTAGAAAGTCTTCTATAAACACAATCAAGAATGGGTCCAAGAATTCCCTGAATACTCGGTTCATGAAATCCATGAACACTACTGGTGCATTGGTGAGCCCAAACGGCATCACCCTAAATACGTATGATCCATACCGCGATAGGAAATTGGTTTTGGGAACTTCCTCCTCCTGAATACGTAGCTGGTGATAACCCGATCTCAAATCAATCTTTAAGAAGTATGCAGCCCCTCTCGACTGATCAAACATGTCATCCATTGTCGACAACGGATATTTATTCTGTATAGTGACCTTGTCCAGCTCCCTGTAATACACACACAAACGAACAAAATTGTCCCTCTTCTTCACAAACAACATAGGCACACCCCACGACGATGCACTCCGCCGAACGAAACCCTGCCCTAATAACTGTTGAATTTGCTCCCGCAACTCTTTCATCTTTGTGGGGGTCATGCAATATGGTGCTCGGGCAATCAGTCTCGTATAAATACCAATTCAAGTGAATCAAGCTACTATAAGGAAGATCCAAAGTCTATCATTTATTGATTCATATAAGAAAGAGAGCCATCATTCATATGTGAAGACAAATGTAACACACTCAACATGTTAGAGCCATAAAGACAATGGTATATGAAGAACCCAACACTCATATGGTTCCATAATAGTATATACTATATCTTAACCTTTTTTACAAATTTATATTTCTATATTTCGAAACATCCAGATTGTGATGGTATTTCAACATTATCATTATTGATAAATTTGTCAAACTATCGTCTAATATATGTAAAAAGGCTAACTTGTGTTAGAAATGCAACTTTAACACTTACATTCATAAAAAGTTATGGGCAACAACTTAATCACAATTCAACCATGGGAATTGTCATATGTATGATAGTTCTCCAAACCTCACAAAATTGATTTAAAGGAACCCAAACTTAACATGAAGAAAGACATTTATATGAGTAGTAAACAAGAAAAAAATTCAGATGTTGTATAAAAACAAGGAACACGCAACTTCTAAATAGTTCATCTTTATTCACTTATTTATTATTTCGGTTCGAGATAAAAAATTTACTACTTGAGGTAATCAAATAAATAATAGCAAACAAATTAGCAAAAACAACATATATTTCACTAATCAAGTTGCAAATGGAAAGGATTATCAAAAACCCATTTGCACCAATTGATGATATATAAAAGGGTGTTTTTATTTAAATATGTTTATTAATTTTATAGCCCCACTCTTATTAAACCCGCGCTAATAAGCTTAAAATGTTGTAACCACCCCCATCGGATCATGTTTATAGAAAGAAAAAAATAGGAAAAAAACATTTTGACAACTTTTAGTGGAGTAGACGAATTTGCCAACCCTATGACAGAGGAATTAACAATTCAATAATAAGAAGACTTTTTATAATAGTATCTATTTCAAATTCATTAAATACGTGGTTTGAGTTGGTCTAGATTGAGGGTTTGAGCAAAATTATCAAACATAAAAAAATTACCTTTTACCCTAAACCGAATCTCCAACCAAAGCAGAGCAAGCACTGTAAGTGGAGTCTTCGCTGACGTCTCCGATGATCGGAGGGCCTGTCTCTGACGACATCCATTATTTTCTCCTGTAATAAATATCAGGAAATCAAGAATTATGTCAGCAACTATCTTTACTGAATTTGTATTTGGCAATTAATATTCTAAATTTTCTGGACATGTGAGTCACGTTTAACTGTGGAGTAGTCTTTTTATGGCAACGACTTCTTTCATAAAACTCTCATCCTTGAAAAACCTAATCTAATAGAAGACTGGACAATTGTTTCGCCTCTTCGTGGAAAAGAGAGAAGACGTTTTCTCAGGATTAAAACTCTGGATCAACAAAAGGAAAAATCATAGCCTCCAACTGATCTACAAACTGATCCCGAAAGAGAAGCAAAACTGATGCAGAAGATGTAAGTGTACATTAAAAAACTTGAGAATTCTCAGTTCCATTGTACCTTATTGGATCAAATCCAGTCTTATGAAATGTTTGATTACTTTTTTAAGGTTTTGGGATCAGGCTCAAGTATGCAGATGGCGATATATGGTATTGGTAGTATTGAATCATTTGAATCCCCTCGATGGAAGCTTAGCCTCACAACCTTGATTAAGATTAAGTTCGGTAGGATTGATAACATAAAAGTGTTTGTACTTCAATCATGACTAAGCTAATCACCATTCACAGGCGTATTCCAGAAATAGAATAATAAAAAATAAAAATAAAAAAGCCTTAGTCATAGAACCTGTAATCTAAGTCTTCCATTAAAATTTAACAATCAATTAAGATGATTCTAACTTTTGTCATCTCAAGACTGCGAGGGGAAAAAATGTAAGAACAATATAAATGAAGAATCTCAAACACTATGCCTGACGAAGAAAGGATAAGTTCACCCCCAATTCAGTTGAATTATCGTAAAATATTTTGTCATGCCTATAAGCGATATGATCTATAGTTGTTTTCGTCTAATTACAACAGCAGAACAGAGAATAGAGGAATTGCCAATAAAACAAAAAAGTACAATACATGAAGGGAGTAGGTAGAGATAAGAAAAAAGGAACTGAAAAACAGGAAAACTAATATGAATACATAACCTACAAAAAATGTTTGTTTGTAAATCTCCCACCATTAAATCTTCCATATAACTAGCACCTCTCTTGGCTAGAAATTCACTCTCACATGAGCCATACTAAGAGTAAATAAATCATGACTTAAGATAACTTTAATAGTACACTGCGTGACTGCATCGGTAAGCAATAAAATTCCAATATCGACCTTGCAATTATTATTTAGTTAGTAAAAATCTGGCTATCACCTTCCACTGGAAATTGCAGAAAGTTCGATTTTATCTTATTTAATCCAATTACGAGGACTCCACTCTCTATCTTCTTAATTCTGAAAGAGACTGCAACTGTAAGTAACTTGATGGTCACACAACATACGAATGATTTCAAAATAGCCTATAGTTTATCGTGCCAAAATGAAAGCAAAAGCAAACCCTCACCCTCCATAATAGCAATAAAATAATGTGAGTGTGTGTTCGTGTGTGTGTGTGTGTGTGTGTGAGAGAGAGAGAGAGAGAGAGAGAGAAAGAAAGGGGGATAGCAAATCCAACATAAAAAAATAAAATCCTTAAGATAATAGCCAAAATAGAGACTGAATGAATATGAAATTGAAGCCCTATGACAAGATAACATGAAATCATTTAAGATTACAAAACTATATCTTGCCCTAAATAAGATGAAGGTAAATCGGTAGTTATCTTTTTGAGTTTTAATTTTCCCGTGCCTCGTGTGTGTGTTTGCATGTGTGTTTTGGCTTTAAGATGGGCTGCATGTCCATTCAAGCATCTTATCTTTTTTCCGGTACACTTCCAACCTTTGTGTGTTATCATTTTCTTTATTTGTATATGTCCTTCTTTCTCCTCAGTCACAGTGCAAATATAACCTCAAAACATTAACATCAGGAAGTTAGGAAAAATTAAATATAATGCAAATGTCTTGGTCTTAATTTCACCTGAAATACTCGATCATAAAGTGAAGTTATGATGGCAATAAATTATCAAGGTGGGAAGTAAGTCTACAGGACAATCAAATATCTACAATCAATTTTTTTTTTAACACTGGAGACGTGTATCTAGAAAACACTCTTCCGTTCCTATCCATTTGCAATTCAGCATGTCAACAGCAGGCAACTTCCACTTATACTTCAACTTCCTTTTCAAAAGTTGGTCAACCTTTCCTTGTGATAATTTGTATCCCAAGTGATCATTGTAGGAACTGCATAGGAGAATATATAGAACTGTAAAAGCAATACATTTTTGCAAAAAAGTTTTAAAATGGAATTAAGTGTATATAACTCATCTACTTGAAATATCATCCTAGTGCAAGGAATTTGTGAATTTTATTGGTAAGAAATTATGAAAAGACAAATTTAGGTTTGCTCATGCCTAATTTTTAGTATAGATAATTTTAATGTTTTAGTTAGAACGTTAAATGATGAAGATCTAAATTCTAATTTTTTGTATAAGTGATATATTGTTAAAAAAATCCCCAAAATAAGGAGACAACCCCATCTTTGAATGAAACACATGCACTTGGATCATTGCTCTTCTAGTTTTGTATTATTTTCAGAAACAGGACTCTTAATTTGGGACTGAGAAAAAAAGGAAAAAGTGACTCTTAATTTGGGAAGGAGGGATGGAGTAAAAAATATATAAATAAATAAAAGCTCCAAACCAAAATTAGGTCCCAATCATTGTAAAATCCATCTACTAGAATAAGTATTTTTCCTTTATATTTGTGGGATGCTAGGTTCATTGGTCAAAATTCCAATTACAAAGGAAGAGATGTGTAATACCCCGTATTTTTAAGCTATATTAATTTGGGGATTTATTAATTTTAATGTGACGGTTTATTTAATAAAAACCCGGAAATTAATTATGTAATAATTATTAACGTGACGAGAGTTAGTAATTATGGGAAACTTGTTGAATATTACTAACGAGCATAGTAATATATTATATTGGTTATATTGAATGTCATAAGTGAATTAAATGACTATTTCGGAAATTTAAGTAGGGACGTGCCCGTGTCACGTCAGGACTAATTTTGTTAAATAAAAAATAAATATTTTATAAGTTGTTCGTATGGTCGTTTTGAGTGCCCCAACGCGTCCGGAAGGGTCGAGATAGTCAGAAAAGTATACCCGGGGGTTTAGTTTGGGTCTCGGGGCGTTTTTAGGCCTAATTGGTGCCCCGCGAGGGTATTTTTGTCATTTTACTTAAGTGGGTAATTAAACCCACGAATTTCAGCCAACCTATATCAGCCATTAGGTCAGCCTCTTAGGGTTAGAACATTCACAAATCAAGTGACGGTCATTGGAGAAGAGAGGAGAGAGATCCAAGGCAATCCAAGGCCAAAAAGCCACCGGTTTGCACCGCCACCACCACCACTGCGTAGATCACGAGTCAAGGAATGCAGCCATACCAAAATCAGCCGTGAATCTGCATACCAAAATCCCAGGCAAGTGTTTAAACTTGCTATTTTCGTTGATGCAATCTTCATATTAGCTTAGGAATAAATTGTGATAAAAACTATGGAAGAAAACCCCATTTTTGATAGGGAAACCCATGTAGTATTGATGTATATGTAAATTCTGGAAACCCTTGCCATGTAGAGGTAATAACCCACGAAATTTGGTGATCATAATAAAGAAATATTGGAGAAATATTCATTAGAAATCTGTTTAAGAAAATTCTAGGGTTCTTGATAATTGGACATGATTTTAGGTTGAAAATCCATGCTTAATGATAGTTACACGCATGCTTTACGTTATAAACACCTGGTATAATGTTAAATGATGATAGTAGGATTTTTGGGGCGATTAGAATGGAAACACATCGTTTTAGATGAAGAAGTTGGATGAAACCCGTAACTGCATTCTGCAGAATTTTGCCCAGACCTGCTTGATCGATCGATCGAGCCTAGAACTTCGATCGATCGAAGGTTCGATCGATCGAGCCCCAAGCTTCGATCGATCGACCCCTCCTGGCAGACTCCTAATTCCCTCTTTAAATGCGTTAAATTCAAATTGTCGTGATATAATTCTTGGGCACTCTTGATAAATTGATTTGGGAGACATTGAGGACCAATAGGGTATATGAATAAATGTTGGAATCTTTAATCTTTAACGAAAATGGTATTTATGGGATATTTACTTTAGGTTAGTGGATTAATGAATTTAAAGGGTGAGGTGCGTAAGAGAGTTACGTTGGAACCTAATAAAGACACTTACTGAAATTCAGATTTGTGAGGATGTAGCCCATGAGTGTTAGGTGATAAGTGAGAAAACCCTTCGAGTTAAGGTTAGGAATAAAACCTTATACGTAATTCTATAACTGTGAAATCAAGGATTAATGGTATAATTGCGGGTGATGAGAAGAACCTATTTCAATATGATAAAGGGGTATATTTATATGATTGTGTGTACATATATTATATGCATGTGAAAAACATATATCCTTGAGGTTACCGCGCTGGGACAGTCTTATCTCGATGGGACATTTATGGGAGATATTGACTTGTACCCTAGAAGATAGATATCCTTGGTACAGGCTATCGAATCGATAGTTCAGACGGTCCTAAGAGACGCGAGTATGTGCCATCCTCTTAGAGACTTGGAATCTATGCTTCGCCTCAATATTGTTTGTGTATGTGTTAATACAATTCGAGAGTGATTCCGAATTCGTATTCCCCTTGATTTGAGTGATATGGGGTTTGGATAGTGGAAGTATGCACGCACCATAGTTTTATTCGGGGTGCTGTTATATATATATATATATTATACGAGTAGTTAATATATATATGAGATTATGATATTTGAAACTGTCTACTGAGATTTGATAAGTAGGACATGGTTGTTGACTCAAATTATTAAATACTTGTTTTGAAAAAGTATAATATGTCACTGTAAAAATTTATTGATTTTATAAAGATAAAATGGAGGACTTTGATTTCTGTTTGGAACATTTTTAAAATGGAGTCGTGAATTATAAATCTTGCGAGTAATCTAAGTTAAGTTAAATCTTTTAGAAAGACCAGTGTGTTTAATGATAAGAAACCGTGGGGAAGGTTAGTGCGATAGGTGTGCACATTAGAAGAGAGGTGAGTATTTTCTCAAGAGAGTGACGTACTAATATGTTATTGCATTGGCCTGTATCAATTTAAATACTTGCTAAACGTATTTTAAAATCAAACACACTTTCGGGCTCTGACCCGTTTCTTTTTCTCTCTCTCTCTCTTGTATATATATATATGTATATTTTCAGGTGCCCAGCCACAGGGGCGTCTTGCTTAGGATCCCTTGAGAGGAACGTGCTGCAGCTTAGGTGGGAGATGTAGGTCACTTGGGTAGACGGCTTCTTTTATTGACTCCACTTCTAGCATTCTCATTTATTGGGCATGTGTCGCCCTTTCCATTATTTCATTTGTTGTTGGGACATTTATATTTCAGTTATTTCCAGTTTTGTTCTATGGGATTTATTCAGGATGGATTTGTGATTTTAGTTTCATATGTTGACATTCGATTGACGAATGGTTTATTTTATTTAATTATTGTGGTGTGATTCTTAATTGTAGAAATGTTGTTTTAATTAAATAAATCTTTTTCATTAATTAAAATTTGGAAAGTTTGTATGAAAATGTTTTTGACACTTAGCTTAATTATTTAGGGTGTTAAATTGAAAATTTTATTTTTATCGACAGTGATCAATGTTTAAAAAGGCGCAAGAGGCGTACGCCTCGAGGCGCGCCTCGAGGCGAGGCGCTGAAAAAACGCCTCGAGGCTTAAGCCTCAGGGCTGAATTTGAGGCTTGCGCCTCACGCCTTTTTCCTGAGGCGCGAAAAAAAAAAAAAAAAAAAATCTTTCATTACAAAGTCTGTTTTTTTATAGGTTAAAATTCTTCATTTTTCTAAAATTGCACCTAACTTAAAAAAATGTCGTTTTAATCTACTAACTCTTATTCTTTTTTTATTTTAGTTTAGTTTTAAAGTTGCACTTAATTTTGTTTTTCTTTACTAATTTGTTTGAAATAAGTGTATAAATTTGTTTGAGACTATATTTTGTTACAAATATATAGTTTGTTTGAAATAAATGTACAAAATTAACTTCAATATGACTTTTTTTTAAAAGGTTTCTATTTTTTGGTTTTCAACTTATATTAATATGTTTTAACTTAGGTTAATATGTTTTATTATTTTTTTAATAAAGTTGCTATTTTTTTAATCTTAGCTTGAAAATCAATGTTTTTTTAATAAATTTGATTGTTAAGTTGCATTGATTAATTTATTGTCATAATATAAAAGAACCAATATGTGAATGAAGCTAAAAAAATGATTTTGCCAATACGATTTTGCATTGATTAATTTATTGTCATATTTAAAATAACCAATATGTTCAAATTGATTTTCTTTTTCTAAAAAGTTATATTGGGGGGAACAAAAAAATGTCAAACTATGTGAGAAAGCCCTCAAGGATGTTTTTTTTTGTAGTTTTATTTTATATTTCTTTGTTATTTTATTTTTATGGTTTTATTAGTATTTTTTTAATATTATTTTGCTCTTTTTTTTTCTTTTCGGTGAGGCTTACGCCTCAAGCGCCTCGAGGCTTACTCCTCGCCTCGCCTCGCCTTTCGCCTTTTTAAACATTGACCGTGATGCTGAGAATGAATCAACTGTTTACCTTGATTTAATTTAATAAAGGAATGATCGCCCGGTATTTAATTAGGCGGGGTGTCACAAGATGCTCCTATAAATGTATGCAGATTGTGTACAATTCTCAATATAATTGTGGATGATTAGAAATAAACACAAAATAAGGTTAACTGAAACATCAAAATACCTCTTGATAGATTGACTATTAAGTCTTAGGTCATATTCTTCATCCATGTCAAAGGCACCTTCATCGTCACCATCACCGGCATCGTCTTCATCATCAATTCCATCATCTTCACCCGGTTCGGTAATGCCTACCAAACCAGATTGTTGCAGGTTACTTCCAATGGTAGTAATTCCAGGTGATTCATTATCATTCCCTAAATACAAAAATGTGAAAAAAGGAACACAATTTACAACAATGAACTATGTCTGCACAAATTATCAGTCAATAAATAAATTATAAAGACCTCAAAACAAGGAAAGTAATAAAGCTAATGTCCATGTAAACAGCACATCTCAGCAGACCAGCTTAACCAAAACCCATCTATCCAGCGAACGACAAGCTTCACAAGCTCTTAGACCATTGTGACGTCCTTTATTAAAAATTATGTATGAACTTCTCTATTCATTTCTTGCCCCCTCCTTATACGCATTAAAGAAGAGATCCTTTTGCTCTCTGAGGTTATTTGATCTGATCGTTAGAAATTGACTCAATATTTTTTTATGTATTGGTGAAGGGCAAAGAGATAAATATGCTAGGGTGGTGCATTTCGAGTTAAGATAAGATATGCACAAGCCAATCTTAGTGGATCAATTCTAGATTCTTTAAGCGTAGAAAGTTGGGAGGATGATGTTTGAAGTAGGGTGCTCTTTTACTCTGCCACTTCTTGTGGCTAAGGATTGCACATGGGTTCTCCCTGAATTTCATTTGATTTATCATATTATTGCATCTCTTTTTTCTAGGTTGAGGCGAGATCTCCATTTCTTCAAGGATGAAAGGCAAAATGTCAAGGATTTTATGGTGAAAAAAAAGAAAAAAAAAAGATAATCATTGAATTTGATGGCTGTCGTCGAAACTCGGTCAAGTAGGGATTTCAAGTCTCTATAAGGAAAAAAAGATAACCACTCAATTTGATGGTTGCCATCAGAACGCCATTAACTAGGGATTGGCATCATCATCAAGGATCAATTATGAAATGCTAAACAAAAAGAAGTCCGCAAAATCAGAGAAAATGAATGTGCAACAAACCGAGTAACTACGATCAATTTAGTCACATCTTACCCATTTTTTATCGTTCAAATAATATGCAACAACATAATTTTATAACCAATCAAAACCCTATGAAAAGAAACATAATTTTATCGCTTGCTTTAAATTAGGGGTGGGGAGGGGTGGGGTAGGGTCTGTAGAAGTCATGGGTTGCTTTACATTAGATGATTTAATGATGCTCGCTTTGATAGAAGAATATGAGGCAACATTGATAACCATGGATTCTGCCTTTTACTGAGAAGAATCAGATTCATCAGTATCGAGAGTACCACGAATATCCCAGGGGTCAAAAAGAGGAAGATGAAATTTTTACAACTACAGAAGGAATTTCACGCTCTATATAATAAATTACACCACCAACGGGAAACAGGACAATCTGATCTGAACCTCGGCTTCCGATCTTATTTTTGAAGCTCCATGTCCCCCACTCTTAGCATTAATGTGATGTTGAAGATTGCTAAAATCCCATAGTGTGGGAGAAGCTTCTAGTACACATCACCGCCCCTTCCTCTGTCACCTACTTTAGTCCATCTATCATTTTTCGCTCTTGTAGGGGCAAGTTTTGGCATCTTGAAAGAGGCGCCTAAAAAAGATCTGCTTTGGAGAAGTCATGATGACTTTTAATATTTTACTAAAGCCTCCAAATACTGAAGTTGTTTCGCACGAAATAAGCACATCTGGAATAAACCTCTATATTCCTTGTGCTCTTATGAGATTCCATAAACACATGTTTGTGAGAGGGTTATGTCTCAAATTTGGATATATAACTCTTTTACATTCTCCATAAAATTGTGACACACCAAAAGGAGCGGGAATGCCTGTGTTATTGGTTTGAGGCAAATTTCAAGGAGTTGAACGTTAAGTCCATTTCTTTGGTATATAGAATTGTTTACGCAGTTCAAGTCTTGAGCCTTGTGGAGAGAATTAAGTAGGGATACTTATGAAAATAGATCAAACAGTTGTGTAAATCCATAAAAGTTCGATTTCCCTCTTTCTCGATTCCGTTTCTCTGTTCCTTCACTCCATATCTTCATATTTTAATAAAGCACTCCAATTTGATAGAGACATACCATTTCAATCACCATTATGGAGACAGAGACAATGCGACAGCGCATCACCAACGACCACAACTAATGAAAAAAAGAAAAATTCTATAAACCTATAGTTGTCAATTCAACTGATCTGGAATCCTAATAATTTCAACTACGAATGAAACTTGGATGGAAATAAACAAAAAATAATAAATTGAAAAAAAATAAGAAGGGAACTGATAATAACCCCATAAACAAAGTGAAAAAAATGCCAAAAGTCAAAATTTATGACTCTGACGTCTTAACACAAAATTATGAGACCATAATACTCTTTCGTCCTTAGGTTAAAACTATTGGAAAGTACTATTAGATAATGTATTTATTTAAACAACATTGTTATAGGGTTGAACTGAGTGTAAAATTATATATTTTGTTAATCGTGTCATGTTTTAAATGGGTAATGTTCGTATTGGGTAAACAAATACGATTTTAAATAATATCATTTTTATGTCTAAATGGTGTTTGTTGCGTTGCGGCGGCCAAAATCTTTTCCAGCAACATGATTTACCAACCATTGGTTTACCCAGGAAATTAAGACAACCTATATTTTTTTGAAACAATTTATTTTTGTTAAATGAGCCACAAGTTAAGCCTTCAAGATAAATATGTATGTTTCCTAGAAACAAACAAAGGTCTACTATCTAAATCAACTAATAATGAAAATTCCTAGGATATTAAGTTTGGCCATCACTAAGACCATTGGTACAAATTTCTCATAGAAGGTAATGAAATTTTAAACACATATAAACGTACAAATGAAAGTGAAGTAAATGGACTTAGCCCTTCTCACCTCAATGTTTTTCTCCAGTTACCTCTTTAGTTGTATAGAGAAGTCTCCTTAGACATCATCGTTGTCCCTCTACCGTTTCGTGTTCCAATCTTCATTGCTTTCGAACACGTCGTCCACAAATAAATAGATCTTTGAGTATTCAGTGGTAACCTTAGTTTCTTTTCCACATCAAAAGATCGCCAACTTAATATTTCAATTCATAATGAATCAAAGAGTTCTATTTTTTTTGTGAACTTTTTTTATTTATTTATGAATAGAGATTTATTTATAGATAGGGGTGAGAAAAGCCCTCACCATGGCTTAGAAAATAAAACCAACTTAAGAAACATTTATAATGTATGGAGTTTGCATCGTATCTAATCTTAATATACCTTTGAAATAATTGGGAAGAAGATCTATACTATTAGACATAAAAGACTTTTTATGAGAACTTCCCATCTTGGACAAGAAATCTGCTGCAAAATTTGCATATGAAAGAACTTGCACTGAACATTAGTGGCTAGATATAGAGCTTGAATCACTTGACTTTTTTTTTCCATGGACAGGAGGATTTGTTGCGAAGAGATTCTATTAAAACCTTGGAATCAGATTCAATAATAAGCTCATAATCTTTGAGGTCTTGATAGTGGGTAAGGCCTTGGATTAGAGCAGCAGCCTCAGCTTCTAAACTTGAAGAGTCTCCTAAATATTTGTAGAAGAGCCATAAAACTTCACCTCTGTGATTCCTAAGAAGACCACCAACACCACTTTTGCCAGGATTGCCAAGAGAACTACCATCAACATTTAACTTCAAAACACCTTTGGGAGGAAGATTGCAGTGCACCAAGATGAATATGTTTTTAGGAATTTTTGGGCCTTTAAAACAAATTTCAGAGGTTACCTGAATGTTTTGAATAATAGTATTAATGAACATGGGAGAACTATCAAATCTTGCTCTGTTTCTTTGAATCCAAATAAAGCAGCAAATTAGAACTTGAATTAATTTAAAGATTGGCTTTGAAGAAGATTTGGAAGCCAACCACCAAGCAATCAATCTCTGCCTTATGGAACCCTCTTGACCAACTATCCCATACTTTGAATTAAAGAGATTCCCCACCTTAATAGATATTTGAGTAGAAGAAAATAGATGTTCAGTTTATTCTTCATGATGAACTTTGCAACAAGAGCATTTTGAGGGGCCTCTAATTCCAACCTTTTTGATATTTTCATCTGTAGGCAAAATGCTTTTGAGAATTTCCAGACTAGCACCGACATCTTTGGGGGGATACAAGGATCCCAAATGAATTTAGATGACAACATATGAGAACTATGCAGTCTAACAGATTCCCAAGCAGAAGAAAAGGAGAAGGCACCTGTGTTAGATGCAGTCCTCAACAGCTCATCTTTGTCTTCTTTCCAAATTTGAGTCTGCTTGATCTGATTAACTATGTGCAAAGGCAAAAACTGATGTAACTTGTCACAATCCCAAGTTCTCTCTTCTTTCCAAAACTCTTTAACTTTTGTATTCCTGGGAATATTAAAGAAATCACCAATCGGTCCAGAGCCCAGCCAACTGTCCAAAGAAAAATCAATGTCTCCCAAGCTTAAATTCCACTTCATATGATTTTCAGCACTATCTCTAAAGCTGCACATACCACCCCAGGTGTTTGCGAATGATTTTGGTGTCACTGAGAGAGGATGAATTTTTCTGCAATACTTTACCTTGATGAATTTTGACCATGTTAGTGGACCTGAATTTCCACCAAAGTTTAATAGCCATAACATTGATGATGTCACTCAAACTCCGGATCCCAAGACCACCTTCTTTTATAGGCTTAGTTATAGCTAACCATTTACACCAATGATGCTTCACAATAGTTTCTGAAGAGCCCCAAAAAAATCTAGCAAAAATGGATTCTATTGTTTGAAACACTTTTTTGGGAGGGTTGAAAGCAGCAATAGTGTGAATTGGAATGGCAGATAGAACACTTTTAAGAAGGACCAACTTTCCTCCCATAGTTAGCATCCTTGATTTCCATCCAGTGAGAGTAATTTTGATTTTCTGAATAAGGTGGTCAAAATGGGAGATCTTCTTTCTACCTGCAAACAAAGGACAACCAAGGTATAAAATAGGAATTTTTTTTGCTAGTAAAACCAGTGGCTGTGATGATTTTCTTTGCCCTTGCTGGAGTTGACTTTTTAGATAAAAATATTTGAGATTTGGAAAAGTTGATTTTTTTACTAGCAGCCCTTTCAAATTTTCTAATAACCTCCAAGATCTTCTTTAAATCTGAGCTTGCACCAGATGAGAAAAAGATAATATCATCAGCATAAGCAAGATGATTAAACTTGGGGAATCCAATTGGCATTTTGAAACCATGTAAATGAGGAATTAACTTGTTGAGGTTTCTAGTGAAAGCTTTTGCCATAATGATGAACAAGCTTGTGGAGAGAGGATCTCCTTGCCTCAGCCCTCTAGAAGACTTGAAAAATCCATAAGAATTTCGATTAATAAGCACTGAAAACCAACAATTAGACAATAATCTCCATATCATATCAATCCAATGCTCAGAGAATCCAAACTTCCTTAGAATAAGGATTAGAAACATCCAAGAGACTCTGTCATATGCTTTAGCTAGATCCAATTTAAGAACCACATTCCCTCCATAGTTTTTAGAGTTGATCATTGAAACCAATTCTTGAGCCAACATAGCATTCTCAATCATATATCTTCCCTTCAAGAAACCACTTCGGTTGTGAGAAATGACCAGAGACAATACCTCACTTAATCGGTTAGTGAGGATCTTGGATATAGTTTTGCTAATGAAGTTTACAAGACTTAAGTTTGAAAACCTTTTTGGAGATTGGCATTTAGGAATCAAAGCAAGCAATGTTGAAGTTATATTTATAGGCATAGACATACCTAAAAAGAAACTCTGGACTGCAGCAACCACCTCTTTTTCTATAATTTTCCAAAACCATGAAAGCCATATGGACCCGGACAACTATTGGGATTTAACCGTTTAACCAATTCTAAATTTTCAGTGCCATTAGGTATGGAAGATAAGGAATTGCTTATCTCTGGAGTTATTAAAGTAGGGATAACCTCCAAAAATGGATCTTGCATAGAGATGATAGGCATATCTTCTTGTCTAAATTGATGTTCAAAAAAATTGATTGCAGCCCCTTGAATATCTTTCTCATTCTTCTGATGAACCCCATTCTGATCTTTGATATCTGATATCACCGTGTGTCTTCTAGTTGCTTTCACTGAGCTATGAAAATAGGCAGTGTTCTTATCACATTCTTTCAAACATTTCTCCCTTGCTTTTTGACTCTAGAAAAGATTTTCAATATCCAGTTTGTTGGTGCTATTAGCCTGAGCTAGGGAAAGATTTTCTCTATTTAGTTCAGTGGGATCTCTATCAAATGCAAGTTCCATAACTAGAAGATAATCTTCAGCATTCCTGTCTTCTTGGAAAATATCTCCAAAAACTTATTTGCTCCATCCAGTTAAAGTAGACCTAAGGGATTTAAATTTATATCCTATTGGAACATAAGGATTGGTATGATCAGTAGAATTCCAAGCCTGCTCCACTATCTCGTATATTTCTGGTTTTTCCATCCAGAATTTTTGGAACTTAAAAGATTTAGGTCTCATATTAGAGGGATTGCTAGTGGCAAGCAGCAAAGGACAGTGATCATACATATGCCTATTGAGGTGTTGAACTTCCCAAGCCCTTAAGTTTTGAGCAGCAAGATTGCAAAACACCTTATCAAGCCTGAACCAAATTCTATCTATACCTTCTCTTTTGTTGAACCAAGTATAGTTAGAGCCCTTGAAACCCAAGTCAATCATTTCATTAACCTCCATAGCTTCCAAAAACTCCATAGCAGCACTGCCATCAACTTCATTGCCTCCAGCCTTTTCCCCACTATTGGAAACCACATTGAAATCTCCAACAATGATCCAAGGATTTGATGTGAACCTTTGACCAAGGAAATCCCATAACTCACGCCTTTCAATCTTAATATTCTTAGCATAAATGAAACTAGCAAATACCTTAGTATCATTTATGAAGAAAGACAGATTAAGTCACTGCTCCATATCATAAATGAAATTACATTCAATACATTCTCTAGCAAAACACTAAATTTTACTATTGGAGTTAGAGAAAGCAATGTCAAAACCAAGTTTTATTCAAAAACTTTTAACTTTATTCTTCTCTAACTTTGGTTATAGGACTACTAACACTGAAACTTTGTGAATCCTTAAGAGTTTCTTAATTTTCTTTAGAGCCTCCTTTTTTGAGAGCCCTCTAATATTCCAAATGATAGAACTTATCATTTGGAAAGTTTGTGGAGGGAAAATTTTGCACCAGATTTGAGAGTTCTGGTGTTTGGGATGTTCTTATATGAAAAAAGACTTTTATCAACTTTAGAGGCTCGATTAAAAATAGGATATCTGTTCTTTGTACTTCCTGAGACTGATTTTTTGTTACCTTCAATTCTTGCCTTAGCACTAAACTTGCCTTGTTCATTTGAAGCTTCCAGATATCGAGAAGGATAAGGAATTTTCTCAGGGGTACTGAAAGTAGACTTTGAGAAAACATTTTCTTGGATTTCACCCTCTTCTTCCACATCATCATCTTCTTCTTCATCTTCATCTTCTTCTTCTTCTTGATCTTGATCTTTTTCTTCTTTTTCTACTACCCTTGAAACTACTACCTCTTCATTTAGAAGGTCCCGATCCCTCCTGACCTTATGAGAATCATCAGGTACCCTTAGGCCCTGTTTGGTTGTCCCCAAAATTGTAAATTAGTTCATTTAAAATTAACTATTTCATGAATTGCTTTATTATTAGTGTTTGGTTACAAGAATGAACAAATTCAAAAATGAACCAATTCATGTTGATTCACAAAAACTTAAATTAGTTCATTTCACCAAAAACTTGAAATTGCACAATTTATAATTACAACATGAATCTTAAATGCATCACTCCCATAGAGTAGCTCTCACCATACGACTCTCTCTCTCTCTCTCTCTCTACACACACACACGCACACACACACACATACATCAAAAGTAAATAACTACATTTTCTTTTCCAAACACACCACATATTAGATTTAAACCCATTTAAAATTAGTACATCTACAATCTATTCATTTCAAATTGATCAATTTATAAAATTAAATAATTTATGCAACCAAACGGCCCCTTACTGTTTCAACATTGGTGAGTGGAAGATCCTTAATCAGATGAGATTTCTTCTTAAAAAATTATGTGATCTTGTGTTGCACTTCTTTTGAGTCTTCAATCACATTTGTACATCTGTCTTGATTATCTTTTTGAGATTGTTTTCCTTCCACCATAGGGACTCTTTCGATTTTATCAGTATGGAAAGCTTTGATCACCAATTCTTTAGTACCTTCCTTCTTCTTAACAATTTGGGAGCTCTTAGTGGGATCTTTCACCTGATTTTCTTCTTTAAAAATACATTATTCTTTCTTGTGACCCCCTTTAGCACAGTTAAAACAATAAGGAGGAATATCCTCGTATTCAAAATGTTGCCAGCATCCCACTTTGGTTTCTTTATTTGCGATCCAAATTCGTCTAGGGAGAGGCCTCTTTAAATCAACTTCAATGCAAACCCTATCTAAACTAGGTCTACCAAGAGATGCTGTAGCATTATCCATCTTCATTGGAATCCCAGCAACACTACATATGGAGAAAAGACTTTATTGTAGAGATGAATCGACAATAAAGGCAAGTTTACCCAGATAGGAACTATAGTAGTTTAACATTCTGGGTGATCAAAATCTAAAATTGAGATCAAAAGAGAGAGAGGGGGAGAGACAGAGCGACAGAAAAACAGAGATTGATGATGGGTTAATCTGTCTCATTCTTCTTAATTTGGATCCTTTGCCATGCAAGCTTTGGTTATAAAATATCAAGATGACAAAGACAAGCCAACAAATATAGGTTTTCAATCAATTACACACAAGCTACAATTTTAACTAAAGTAGACTATTATCACCCATGGTTACAAAGCTTCTATAATCAACAGATCTACTAATAATTTATTCAAAAGTCAAATAATGTATATGATGAAAGCTAAATCCCCATGATGAACCTGAGATGCAAGCTACTGGATGTTAATTTTGGTTATACGTAGGCTTTTCTATTGTTTTCTTTAAAAGTTGGTCCATGCAAACTAAGTGTCAAACATCTTTTGTCAACAAAAAATATTTCCCGTATCTTTAATTTTATACAACTCTTCTTCACTCAACAAATGACAATTAGTTCTAAGTCAACAAATAAATGATTGAAACTTGCCTACACATCATTAAACATAGGAACATTCATCGTAACATCATAGACACCTTTAAGATCAACATCTACACAGTTAGCAAAGTGCATCTACAACCACAAAAAAAACATGAACTGCTTTAATAAATAAATTAATGTGACAATATAATAAACAAAATAATTATATGTTTACCCACAAAGCCTTTTATGCTTATAAATTTAGAAAACCTTTAGTAAGGCCCTTGCAAAATGGGTCTAAACTTGAAAAAAACTTCAATGGCATAAAATGGCTCATACTAGTTCAAACAAATGACTCTTAGGCAACACTTAAATTAATGAACTTATCTAAGGTTGAGTTCATAAGTGAACAATTTATATTTGCTCCAACTTCTTCATAAGCCTTCAATCCATGTGGCTCGATAAATCAACAAAAAAATATTACCACTATATTCACGAAAAGGGATATATAATTTCCTGATAAACACAAAGTTAAAATTTATTGTTTTGTAAGACAAAGGCAATCCATCTCAAAATACCCCATTTTGGTATTTTGTCAAACATCTACCCTGCAAACTTTCACACCACAAATTCAGTACAGTAAATAACTATCAAGATGGTTGTTTCTATTTATCCCAAGGATGTAAATATGTAGATAAAAACTAAAATACAGCAAAACACAACATCAACAGCACCCTGCATAATTGGGAATGGGAAAGAACTTAATCTTGTGTTGGAAAAATTAACATTAAAACTAAATACCTCAATATGATTATTTTGAACTCTAGTAATCATTTGGTTCTTTGGAAACACTCCACAAAATCGCAATCATTTTATTTACAACATTAACTATATGGGAATATAATGAATGAAAAATAAAAAAAAAGATTGATTGTCAATTTCTTTTTATCATAATGCTAATATTAATTCAAAGCTAAAAACTCAACTTTCACTACGTTCGAATCTCGTACCATTTTATGTTTACCTGGCGAGATTATTGAACAGAGTCAGAATAGGGTGAGCGAAAACGAGGAGGAGCCGAGCTGCAATCAGACCAGATAGAGGTCATTATATAATTATATATAGATAGAGAAAGAGAGAAACATACGATCAATGGCAATATATGCAGACAAAGAGACAGATGACTTACAGAGAGAAATCTACAACAAAGACAGACATACGATCGAGGGCCAAAGTCGGATATGGAGGAGCGGGCGGGCACAAAATTCATGATGATAGGGTTACGGTTTTGGAATACTAAATTAGGATATTACGCATTTTCTCCGTGGTTTTCAGCTTTGTATTAATGACTAAAAAAATAATTATTTCAGTCACTTAATTAAAAAGAGATGTAATTGGGTCCTCTTTTTACCAAAGCGACGTGAAACAATAGTAAAAAAGGATTTGCAACGTTGCACTTATAAATGAATTTATAAAAGCATTGTAAATGGTTTTTTTTTTCTTGTAGTGAATTAATGGGGAATTGATCGATCGGGGGTCAAAATATCATTACCTCAATGTTTTATGGACCTAATCGATTGGGTATAGTTGGGACCAGATGATTAGGGATGATTAGGGTCCTGGAAAGGGTACGAGGGGTGTTTTCAGCAAGAAAAAATGGTACGAAGGAAAGAAAGAGAAAATGAGTGGGGTTCATATACATAAATACAAGGGAATGTGATAAAAAAATGTCGATATATGATATACGACACATAAAATGAGGCTTAGGATGATCCTATCCGACCCTGTAAACAAAATTTTTCCTTACAATATACAGACAAAAATATGAGGATATCATAAGTACATAAACGTGAGGATAAAACATACCCAATTTTAACTAATTCAATTGAGTAATTCTTATTTTTCCACCCGATATAATTTAAATTTGGATCTTAATGCGATGGTGTGATGCACACCATCGTGACTAGATTAGAGAATAAGGATTGTGGTTGACACTCTTATGAGGACGACGCATCAACATTGGGGGCCATGGATCACACATACTAACGTTGGACATTATCATGCATGGTTCGGTAGTGACCTCAACCACAATAGTTACGACTTCAAATTCCACTTCAATGGAAATTAATAACTCCTCTTGGTTTTTTTTTAGTTAATTTGAGTTTTTAAGTGGGTCTTGGGTACTTTTTTTCCAATGGATGTTCACGGTAGGTGGATTTCAACGAGGAATTCACATAATATATAATACCACTATCACCAAATTCCTTTACAATTGGGAACGCCCATATAGGATTCTCCAACGTCATATACCTTACTTATTTTTAACTCTCCAAGTACGCCAAACTCTTAGTTTAACATTACCGACTCAAGAAAATCTCTATTTATTATTGTCTACCATCGCCTCAACAAAAGTTACTCCCTTAATTCACTCATCCTTGTCATTTTATGTTAGGGACACATTTGAAATATTGACATTCAATTTCATATTATGAAAAGATATATTCATATCTCCATTCCAACAATCGATTAAATCATTCATGGTTTCTACAAATGGAGACCTAGGATGACCCGGGGGTAATGTTTTTATTGGAAATAGGATGGATGTCAAGAACGATGAAGTCAACTGATAAGAAAAAATGTGTCAGTTTAGATGAGCACATCCTCTAACACACCCCTAGAAACCTCAATGGATCGATCGTCCAATTAAATTATGGTTTTGGTAATGCAAATCTCACTGAGGACTAATTGGGTATAGACCGAGTGAGTAAAAAGATTCACATTAAACCCGAATCAAAGAGGGAACGATTGATGGAAAATTTCCAATCACACAAAAAATTGTTGGAAAACTGGGGTCCTTGAATTTGGGAATCATCTGTGTTGGAAAATTGAAATCGCTTGCTCAGTCAACTCTACCTTCTTGTGTGAAATGTTCTTTTTTTCTTGAAAGTGCAAAAGTCTTTTAAAAATTAACCATATGATGGAGTTTGCTTGATATAATTAAGGAGAAGAAGATTAATCTTCACTTGTTTACAAGTGTCCATTATGTCTTGATTCTTTTTTGGATTTTCAATGGGAACAAACCTTTAAGGGTGGAGTGTAGGAAAAGAACGTTCTCTTAAGCCCTTCGGCTCATGACGAGGCAACTTATGACTCATATTTTTAATGTCACTTCACACACTCAGGGCGTTAGTAAAATATATTATGATTTTTGTGGTTTTTGATTGGTGGGATTTTAAATAACTGTCCCACTACTAAGAGTCGTGACGGAGTTGGTTGACTCCGTGTTGGAGGTTGAACGGGTAATTTCCCCTTTTCTTAGGTACTCAATAAAGTGACTAACTTGCAGAGCGAATACTTAATGTCTGCAAATGTTTGAGAAATTTGATTGTTGACATTCATTTGAGTTTTTATAAATGATTGGAAGGTGTTCACAAAGATTTTCTTATGAAGGGGAGCATAAGGAAGTGCGATAAAAAGGCGTTGGATTTGAAGGAGTGGAGGAACTTGTATATACGGAGCTTGTAAAACTTGTTGTGTGTCATTTTGAGGCAGAGGAAGCCCGGATTGGTCATTTGTGCAAGGACAAAATTTCCAATTAAGTCTGTTGTATAATCTTAACTTATTCCTGGAATAAAACAAGTTTGAGTCATAGGGAGATTTTTATTGTCAAGATCCCACATAGACTATGACATGCTGAAGTTTATTGAAGACGTTACGAGAAAGCTTCAAGGAATTACTTATGATGAAGGTTTAATTGGCGCAAGTTTATTCGTATTCAAGTTTAATTGTATTCTGAGATCACTTAGGTATGAATGCGTAATTTTAATGGTACTCGGAATTAATATTAAAACGTTTAAGGATGTTAATTTATTAATAAAATGTATTTTAAAGTGTTTGAAATGGTTTACAGTTCGTTTTTTTATAATAAGGACATATTAGAATAGTGTTTGGTTTGGACTCTAATTCACTGCATCACTCAAACGAACTGACCAGTCGTTCGAGCGAGATGACGTGTCGTTCGAACGATATGTACATCTCGTTCGAGTGACAAGCCAAAGTCGCTTCAACAAGTAGCCGCCTCAAGAAAAGTATAAATAGGCGTGTTTTTATCAGACTTTCGAAAGTGTGCAGTCCAAAAAATAGTTTACGAACCAGTATGTTTCTGCACATAGTTTCTAAGGTTCCCAAAGCTAAACACATCCTTAGAGTTTACAAGATTCAAATTTTCATTAGTATATGCAATAGTGATCTTGTTTGCACCAAGAAGAAGGTTTTCTCTGAAGAACATTGTTGGGTTTTGTGGTAAAGAAGTAGAAGAGTCGTGTTCAACATTGTAGATATTACAAGCCATATCGGTGGACACCAAGACATACGTGGATATGTGTGTTATGGACGAGCATCGTGGAAGAAGGACTTTCTACAGGGGCACTGTGGAGGAGTGGTTGAAGATCCGAAGAGCGTCAAGTCTTTTAGGGATCGAGTCGTTGAGTAAGACTCGTGTCTGTTCATTATAATTCCACATCATAGTGGTTGTCTAGCTTGGGCCGTCCGAGGTTTTTTCCCATTGTAGCTTCCTCGTACATCCGGCGTTGTGAGTTTTATATTCTTTACTTTATTTCACTTTCTTTAATCACTAGATGGATGTTTAGGATTAATCAAGATAAAATTTGGTTAAGTAAAATTGGTTCACAACTTGGTGCGAATAAAAAATTTAAAAAGGTTTTTCATAAAAGATAAATTATTTTTGTCATCCTTAAAACACTTTTCGCATTAAAAATAAAAAGGCACACACAAATTGGTATGAGAGGTAGAAACATATTTTTATTATGTTTGTCCCCTTGTGTTTTTCAGAATGAATTTTTGAGGTTTTAAAAGTTTTCGCGCTCCTATTTTTTATGGCTCAAATTATGCTTATTGGAAAATACGAATAAGAAGTGCTTTAAAATCCATTGACGAGCGTATGTGGTTAGCGGATGAAAAGGGTTAGTCACTACCAGTCACATGAGAGGGTGAGGTCAGTAGTTTGAAACCCGTTGAGTTATGGACTGAGGCTGAACATAGGCTTACACTTTACAACTCTAAAGGTCTGCACGTAATTTCCTCACGTCACACTTGAAGAGTATCATAGAATTATGACTTATGAAACTTCAAAAGAGGCTTGGGATACACTTGCACTTACTCACGAGGGCACTATCACGGTTAGGGCGTCTAAGTTACAAAACCTCACTACACCATTTCAGAGGATTAAGATGTTAGAGAGTGAGTCGTTTGATGAGTTTTATGTTAGGTTGTCTAATATTGGCAACTCGTCGTTTAACTTAGGAGAGAAGATTCCCGATAACTAGGTGATAAAGAAAATTTTGAGATCTTTATCGAGTAGGTTTGATGCAAAAGTGACCATTTTAAACTGCTTAGGTGTCCTTGATTCAACGAAACTTGAAGAGGCTGTAAGTGACTTACAAACCTATGAACTCGATATGTTTACCTCCAAGCAAGTGCCAAATAAAGAAAATGGCACCGAAAGGAGGAAACTAAAGCTTCGAATGACAATGATGATGACAGTTCCGATTTTGAGGATCTCGCCCTGTTAGCTAAAAAGTGCAAAAAAATTCTTTTAAGTTTCAAAAGCAATCGAAAGATGCCAAAAAGTTTGAGAAATTCGAGAACAACAAGGTAGAGTCCACCCCTAAGGATAAGAGTGAGAAATTTAATAGGGTTGAGTCAGATAGGTGTATTGGGTGTGAGGGATATGGTCACAAAGTTGCTTAGTGTCCCTCTAGACTTAATAAAGAGGGAAAGGAACCGATAACTTATAGTTCCTCCTTAAGTGAAAGTGATCCGGAAGAGGGAGACAGTTCTCCCAATGAGAGCAAATTTGTTGCTTTCTTGGCATGTCATGTGAGCGATGATGATAAATTTTCCAAGAGGAGGTTGATGTGAAAGAGTTTCCAGTTACTTTTAATGAGTTGTATGCCAAGGTGGTTAAAGTGAAAAAGCCAAACTCTAAATTGCAAGTTGGGTTGAATGAGCGTGTCGTAGAAAATATTGATGCTTTGATTGGGGATCTTAGGGCATGGGATAAGATGTTTAGGGAGAAGCTAGAATATATGGAGAAAGAGAACGATATCCTTCGTGGTTTGACGGAGGCATTGACAAAGGAGATCCTAAAGTTTGAGGAGTCTAGGCGTGTGCTTGAGTCTAGGATTTACGAGTTGGATGAGAAGTTAAAAGACTCGAGTAAGGTTGAGTTTGACTTGGAATATAGTTCGAAGAAGTTGGATAGGATGCTAGGCACCGTCCAAGTAAAAAATGATAGGTGTGGTATAGGTTACGACGACAGTGTTCCCATTCTTATATAGCCAATACCAACCGTGTGATAGAGTCCACTAGGAATGTTAGGAGAGGTCGATATTTTGGTAATCATTCCCGCCATCTTTACACTTACACACATTGCGGTAGGAAATGTCACCTTAGACATTTTGGCTATGACTTCAGGAATGCTCCTAGGAAGTTTAGGAATAAAGTCGTTTCGATTATCAAAAACCCCACCCGTCATGTCACACCTACTTGGGTTAGGAAATCTAACTTAGATGCTTTAGGTCTAAAACCTTATGGTTCTCATTTGGTTGCACTGATTATTCCCATGCAAGATCTAATGGATGATTTTGTTACCATGATTCATCATACGCTAGTCTTTGTATCATTATTATATTTTGCTAGTGTTATGACATGTGTATCATTTTATATTATATTTTTTTCATTTATTGAGTCTTATTGGAAAAATACAAAAAGATTTTTTTTTGAGATTTTTTTTTAAGAAAATACAAAAAGATTTTATTTTTATTTGAGTCAAAATATGTTGAAAACCCAAAGATATTTTCGGTTTGTTTTTGTTTTTGAGTTTACACGTTTAATGTGGCATATTGGTGTGCTTGGACCCCATCCTTAAATCACTTTCATTATCCATGTGGATATGACATTTGGTCATAATTATTTATGCTTAGAATGATCTTAACCATTGTATTATGAGGTTGTTTCGAAGTTAATATGTATTTTTATTCGAATTTGTATATATGCCATCTTTGCACACATGCACGAGTTTATATGGATGTTTGACATCTCTTTCATATTTGAGCTTGGCGAGACGTTCTTATCTCAATTTTTCCATCTATGCGTAAGTAGACATAAGGAGGAGGTGTGCATGTAAGAACTGTTACTGTGAGGATTGTAATTTAAAAAATGACGAGTGTTGACGGGAAAGGGCTGCAAGAGTGTAAAATTGACTCGTCGTGAAAGCCATTATTTAAAAGAACCCGAAAAAAATTAAAAGGCAATACAAATAATCATATGCCAAAAATTGGGCCAAATTAGTTTCTATTCATTCAAAAGAAAAATATGTTATACTCGAGGGAGTTTGGATGGATAATTTGAATGGGTTTGCACCATGAATCATAACTTTGAAAAATCGTATCATGGCACTATTTTTTGTAGAATCGTCAAAATTCTAGATTTGCGTACATACTTGATTGTTTAGTTCATTTAGTTCACACTTTAATTGTCACATCTGGCTAAAATAAAGTTTGATGATTTATAGCTATTAATTAGAGATTCTTGATCGTTTCTATGTGTTGGACTTGTGATTCATATGTTGTAGTTCACGCCCATACATTTCATGTTCAACTTTGAGAACATCGGTACTATGTTAGCATGTAACTCATATTTTTTTGTAGTTTTCGTTACTGTTTTTCTACTGTTCTATAATTTTCTGCCCATTCGAGTCAGTTTTTTCACAAAAAAAATCACTCGGCAAAACTGTATGATTTTATGCGTTGACTGTGAGAATTTTGTGTTCTTGTTCGAGCGACAAACATGTGTCATGCGAAGCTTTCGAGCGAGAAGCTCTTGTATTTTGAATAACTAAGTTGTCTCGTTCGAGCGACCAATATGGATTTTTTGTTTTCCTGTTGTTTCAGTACTATGGGTTATTTGGTTATATATTTTGGTACCGCTGGTTGCTTCTGGTCTATGTTTATGCATATTACTTTATAGATTTCATATTTTTCTGCATTGGATCATTTAGTCACACCTTTTTAGATTGTTGTTTTCAATTGTGTGATTATTGTTTGCTAGCTACGGATTTGATACTGTTGATCAATATTAGCTGGTTGTTTCATTGGAATTTAGATATACTTCATTGATTTATTTGATCCTAGATATGTTTTCTTTTCACCACGTTGTTTATTCGAGACAAAAATGGGGATAGATGTATGTGATGTAGGGGTAGATTTTGTGTGATGAGCTTGGTATCCTGCTTTAATTGATTATTTACATATTGATATTTGTTTTTCTCTCATAACAAATCATTTGGATTTAATTTTTCATATTGGTTTTATATCATTTGTTTCTCTGTACTTCACTGGGTATTTTTCTATTTCATGTGTGTACGTTTGCTTAAAGAGATTCGAGATTTCAAGACTACATCACATTCAGACATTCAAAAGAACGTCATGTCTCGTAGGGATCGAGTCGTTAAGTAAGACTTGTGTTTGTTCATTGTAATTCCACATCATAGTGATTTTTTGACTTGGGTCGTCTGAGATTTTTTCCCGTTGTGGTTTCCTCGTACATTTGCCGTTGTGAGTTTTATATTCTTTACTTTATTTTACTTGCTTTAATCAGTAGATGGATGTTTAGGATTAATCAAAATAAAATTTGGTTAAGTTAAATTTGGTTCACAACTTGGTGCGAATTAAAAATTGAAAAGGGATTTTCATAAAAAGAGAAATTATTTTTTGTCATCCTTAAAACACTTTTCTCATTAGAAATAAAAGGGACCCACAATTTCTCCACACAAAATCTAAGGGGTTTCTCCACAAAGGGTTATATCCATTTTCAGGTGAGTTGTCATAGGACTTCTCGAAAGTCTCCATTAAATTAGCTTAGTCATAGAGAACTTCTTTAAAAGCCACGATGATGCGGCACTCTTTGGTAGTGTGACCAATGATGTCACAAATGACAAATACATCCTCAATTAAAGATGTAGTTCGAACGTTGGAATCTTGACTCTTGATATTGATTTCCTCAATTTTTCTTGACAATTTATGAACTCTCATAATACTATCCTCATATTCGGTGAGATGATATATACCTTAGGTGGCGGTGTTCATATTGGATGATTTCGTTTAAACATTTCTTGGGTCCGAAGTGTCCGACATGGAGTGACATTAATAAAATACTCGAAATGTGCCTTGACCATATTTGGATCTAAATTTAAAAATTCCTCAGATCACACCATCTTTATGATTTGTTTGGAATTAAGTATGAGACCATTGTCTAAAATGGAAATGAAAATCCATTTCTCAAAACCAGGGTGTGGGCATTTGACCAAGAGATCGTTAAATCCCTCCCAAATTATCTCAAATGTTTCGTTCTCACCTTGTGAAAACTTTTGAATTAAGTCTTTGATGGTGTTAGTTCTGTGAGTGAGGAAGAATGATTTTAGGAATTGGGCTTTCATATCATGCCAACTCCAAATGAAGGTAGGGCCCAAAGACCAAATCGAAGTTTTATCCATGTCCTTTAGAGAGAACATGAATAAAAAAGAAAAAAATATCTCTACTGGACCTGATCAATCGTGTCATGGTGTAATACCCTGTATTTGTGGTATTTATTTAATTATAATTAATTGTTAACATAAATTAATAAATTAGAATTAATTATTACTTTGAGAGAATGGGTAATAATAAAATGCATATTTATATGATGATTAAATGTGTATTTTATATGGGTTATTTATACCGCATGTTATATTCAATTAATGGGTGTAATTAATTAAGTTGGACTATATGTTGTTACACGTAAAATAAATATGTGTTTTATTTTACATTATGAGGTATTACCGTGAGATATCAGGCACTATCATTTGAAGCGGACTTTAGAGTGATACGAAGGCCCGATTATATGATTTTATTTTTCTAAGTTGGGCTCGAGGGATAGATATACCATTAGGCTAAGTTTCAAACTATTATAGGTAGTATTTTAAGCTCATGCGGAGGCCCAAAAATAGGCCTTATATTGTCCTGTAGGATTAAGGGTTAATTAAGATAATTAGACTTCATTTTCACACACTTTACATCATAGATTTAAACCCTAGCATCTTAAAACCTTTGGGAGAGCCTAATGAGATTTTGGGAGAAGAAGGAACAAGGATCGTGTGAGAGATTCACCATTTCATAATTTCAAGCAAGAAATCTCTTACTTTATCACATATATAATTTGTAACTTGTTTATAATTCATGTATGTAACAAATTATGGGATATAAAACCCATGTTTAGGGTTTTAATATGGTATTGTAAGAAAATGGGCTAAATAGGATTAGTGATAATAAATTCTAATTTGAACGGCTTGAACTTTTGAGGAAAAACTTTCAATTAAGTTATTTTTAAAATATGATTCTATGATTAGAACTCATGTATAGGATTTAATTTCATATTTTGATTGAATGCCCATGTTAATTTAATAACTAAATATGAGATTATTAGTAATTATGATTATGTTGCATGTTGAATATTAAAACTTGGTTTAATTTGGATAATTTTAGAATTGAACTCGTAATTATGTGTAAATGATGTTATATACCTTAAAAACGAATTAGGGGAATGATCTTTTATTTTTTTAGATTGAAAGATAAGATTTGGGGTAGCCTTGATGACTAGTTAGAGCATAAATGGAGGTTTGGTATGTCAAACTTATTTTATTTAGGGTAACTTGGTCCTCTAATCCTAACCAAATCAGTTCAGTCTGGGGGAGAATCGATTCAACCCTTGTAGTAGTTCGAGGTTGTGTCATGGGGATGATAGTTGGAGTTTCCTTAGTTGATTCGAGTATCTCGATTTTTGTTTACTTTAGAGATAATTGGTAAATTTTAGAATGTTAGGTTTGTTAACGAGTAAACCAAAGGAACCAAAATATGTTAACTTTAGTTAAGGTTAGAGATGGAAAAAGACATTAATTAATAATATAATCAGGCATTGGGGATTGGAGCAATTGGGGTACATGCGATATTGATGCGTCACCCTATGGTTGTGTGTGTGTGTGTATATATATATATATATATATATATGTGTGTGTGTGTGTGTGTGTGTGTGTATGTATGTATTTTAATTTGTGTGAATATATCGTTACTCATGCTAAATCTATCGATCATGGTTTCTTAATGATAGTGATCATTAACTGCACACTTAGCTGTTAATGAAGTCGTTATGGAGGTCTTATGTGTTGATCATATGTTCATTCGATCTATACTTCGTGATGAGAGTGGTTTATGATCCTATCCGTCAATCGAGTTTTGATATGGGAGTACCCAGTGGTATGTATTTTTGTGTTTAAGTCTGTTGGGTGATCGAATCCTACTAATTTATCGAAAGAAGCATGAGATGGTCCCTGAAGGTAGTTGCCTCAGTGTGATTTGTTTGAGAACAATAAAAGAATTATATTAGTCCAATGATGGACATTTAATTAAGTGAATCCTATGTCACATTTATGCTGTATATTTATAAGATTGTGTAAGTCGTACTTGTGGGTGATATTAAAGGGGTTGGTATTTGGGTTGTATTCTAATACGTGTAGCTATTTACATCCCTATTGCATTGATTATCAGTTATTCACATATTAGTCTAGAGATAGGGATCTCTAGGGACTTTTAGTATAGGTTATGCCTTGGGTTGGGACACGCTCATAGTATTTTACTCAGGCGAGGGGTGAGGCATTTACTGCACGTGAGAGCCATCGGGATGGCATGTTATTTTTAAATGAGTCGCATGATTATTTACTGTTGGTATTGAAGATATTTCTTGAATCTTTAGGGCGCTAACCCAAATCATATACAATTATTTTCCAGGCATTCATATACAAGATATGTAGGGCTGAGAAGATTCAGACTTGCAGCTCCACTTGTATTCCCATTTTAATTCAGATGATTCCTAGTATAGGTTGATACTTTATTCAGTTTTAGTTTAACTATCCTTTCAGAGATTGTATGAAACTTGAGTCCCTATTATTTTATTTTCAATCAATCTTGAGATTTGATACTTATTTAGTTATTATCATTGGATATTAATATATTATTTATTAAATTTTAATTATCGTTTTAATTTATCGCATGTTGGGGGTGGATTTAAATTCGTTTAAAGTTTTTTATTTATATGTTGATGCTGAGAATGATATAGACTCATTAATGCGTCCTATTTTCCTCTGTTCTAAAAGGCCCGCCTAGGCTCCGCCTAGGCCCGCCTAGGCTTGAGGCTTGAGAGAAACGCATCGCCTACGCCTTATTATTGGTAAAAGCCTTAAGGCAAACTTTTAAAAAAAAAACAAAAGATTAGTAGACAAATATTGGTTATGAAGCATGAATATGAGAAAGATGGCTACCAAACATATGGATATATTTTCAAAATTCAAGGTATGTACTATTTTATTATATTACTAGCCTTGGAATAATTAAAATAATAAAAAAAGGAAAAACGCCTTTTGACGCATAGGCTTCGCCTAGGCGCGCCTAGGCTCCTAAGGCTTGAGGCTTGCCCTCTACGCCTCGACCACGCCTCGCGCCTTTTAGAACCTTGCTATTTTCTATGTATTGGAATGACCAACAAATATGTTAAAAATAGGCAGGTGTTACACATGGTTTGTCCCATCGACTGTAGGTTCAAATACAATTATATGTGACACTATAGGATTCAATGAGTCGGTCCATGGCTGGGACGGTTAATCAAGTTTTGGGAGGAGGTTTGACACTTGATCATCCTTTGTATTCCAATAACATGTTTCTGAACCAGAACAACCATTGTTTTTTCACACGAATTTATAATGGCACATGATTGGAGGCCATATGAAGATAATTTGATAAGATACACACTGATGTGTTCCATGGTATAAATTATAATGTTTGAAAATTAAAAAATGATCTTGAAGTTTCATCTTCGCTTAAAAATTTCTCGAAATGCAATCGAACATCACACTTAGCATTATTAAAACCTATAAAGGCTCAAATAAACCTTTCAAAAGATATATATAATGAAAATATGGGTTATCGAGAACAATATAATAAACATAGAAATTCGTAAACATATGAATGATGGAATGCATAAATATAAGGGGTAATTAATGCAATATTTGCAAATGTCAAAATAAGTACTTTGGGTAATTTTATAATTTAGCTTAATTCCATTGGTCAAAACACCTAGGTTAGGATTGTCATGTGTCTATTGTTATTCAAGCTTATGGATCTAGAGTTGCGAGTTACCGAAAATTTCAAAGATTGAAGCTTCGTCACATTGCGTGTTGTACAAATATCGAAAATATATATACAACATGTTTTAAGTTGTGTATGATCAATTCATTTATTTGGAAATTTTCCTCAGACATTTTTATGTTGTTAAAATATCTTTATTTTATATGTTTTTTTTCCTAGTTATTAAAATGACCATATGAATATTGTTAAAACGAATTTCCTAATCTCATTTGAATGAAGTTAAAACAAAATTCAAACGACTACTTCTTGTTAAATCAAATTCAACTCGTTTAAAGATCATTTGAATCCTTTTCAAACGAGTTTGACAATCTTGTTAAAAAAAACTCTAGTGTCATTCAAACGAGATGATAAATTTTGTTCGAACTAGCTTCCAATGAGAAGTTCCCTTTTTTTTTATAGAAGATGTTCTCTCAAACCTCGTTAAAACGAGTTTCCACTAGTGGTTCAAACGAGTTTAAACCTTGGTCAAATGAACTATACAATGTCGTTCGAATGACTTGTACAAACTTATTAGAACTAGTTTCTCGAATTTTAAGAAAATGGTTCTAGATAAATTCTTTTTGTTTATCTCATATATAAATAGGTTTTCTGTGATTTTCAAACTAGGTTTTTACACAACAACCAAAATATGCCTCTTTTCTTTTGAAAAACATATTTTTACTTCTCTAAATAAATATTTGACCATACCAAGCATGTTTCCAAACAATAGACCCTCGAAATCATCTTTCTACATTATTTGTGTGGTGGACATCATACTATTGGGTGATGGTCAGCTTATCGGTGGACTACGTAGTTGTTGAGTTACTATTGCTGGACTGCATAATTGCCTGTGAGTCAAGGTTCAAGACTTCTTTTGCTTTGGCTTAAGGAGTCAGGTTTTATAATTCCTTTGAGTATTTTGTATAACCCTGCTAATGGTGAAATTTCCTCTATGGTAGGCCGTCTGAGGTTTTCTTATTTAGGTTTTCCCCATACATTGCGGTCTCCGTGTGTTTGTAATTCTTTATTTAGATACCAATTTAATCATGCACGCTCACATAGTTAATGCGGTTATTAAGAGAAAATTGGTGATAGCCCGAACCACGTTTGATAGTCTGAGATTTAATTTTCATTAATTTGTTCACGTTAATTGTTTAAACTGCAACGTAATCTGAACCCTCAATAGAAAATCACACTTTTAATTGGTATTAGAGCTGGTGTTTATAAGTTAATTTAGGTATGGATTTGGGAGTATATTCTCTAGAGGGTCAATCGATAACTAGGAAACCAATTTTTGACGGGTCAAATTATGCTTATTAGAAACCGTTAAGTCCATCGATGCGCGGGTGTGGGTAGTAGTAGAAAGAGAGTGGACTCCACCCACAATTGGTGATCTTATTGTCCCTAAACCCATTGAGAGATGGAGTGAGAAATCACATAAGTTGTGTAACTACACTTCTTGTGGTCGTAATGATTTATTCTATGTAGTTACACCTGAGGAGTTCCATTGAATCATGACATGTGAAACGTACAAGGGAGCATGAGATATCGTTCAACTCATACATAAGGGAACTAATGGGATGAAATCCCCCAAGCTTTGAAATACCATAACTAATTTTGAAACCATCTGGAAGGATGAAGGTAAAACCTTTGATGAATTCTATGCAAAACTTTCTAATATTGCTAACTCATCATTCAAATCGCGGGAGAGAATTCTCAAAACTAAAATTGTGAAGAAAGTCTTAATGTCCTTACCTGAAAGATTTAATTCCAAATTCACTCTCTTGAATTAGTTTGGAACTACTAACTCTTTGAAACATGAAGAAATTATGGGTAATATTTAAACCTATGATCTTGACATGTTTCCTCCAAATAAAAAGGATAAGGATAAGGGCATTGCTCTGAAATCTCGAGAATATTCAAAAAATTTATCAAGTTTAAGAAAGACAACTCTAAATTTGATAAAAAGAAATTTGAGAAGAATAAAGTTAATAAGGCTAGAAAATTCCCTAACAATCGTAATTTTAAAAGGAATCAAAATGAAAATTTAAAAAAGGATGAATCAGACAAATGATTTGAGTGTGAGGGTTATGTCCATTGGGAAATCGAGTGTCCCACTAAGCTTAAAAGACAAGGTAAGAACAAAGATATTTTGAATGCTACTCCAAGATATAGTGATGTCTAGTCGGATGATTTAGGTGATGCTTCACCTCATGAATGCAGTTTCACTACCAGTCATGCAAGTGCCTTAAGTATATTTCTTTCCAATAAGCGACATTCGATTAAATCTTTCTTAAGAAAGTGAAGGTGACGATGGTTTAAGTGACAGAGATGTAGATAAAGGTGATCTCCACTCTACCTATTCTGAGCTCTACATCGAGTCCTTGGAAATTCAAAAGAAGAATAAAAGTTTGATTATATAGGCATTAAAGCATGGAAATGAGTTGAATGCCTTGATGGAGAATAAGGCATTGGTGAGTTAACTTGATGAAATCAAATTTCCTTTAACTAAGAATCTCAATTTAGTGGGAAAGTAGAAGTACATCTTAGTTGATAAAGTCACAAGTCTTACAAAATATCTTCATGACTCTTTGAAGATTCGTAAGAGCCCAGAAGTTGAAAATGCTACACTAAAAAGGATCTTACAAAGTCTCAAATTGTAAAAGTTGATCTTGAACATCACTCCGAGAAATTAGGGAAGTTTCTTCTTGGACCTGACCAAGGTTATCAAGAGATAAAATGTATAGGGTTTGGTGATTCTAAAGCTCCCACATTTAATTATGAACCTAACCATATGTTTGTGAACAAGTATCCTCCCAATTAAGCCAATAAGGTGAAATCTAGTCAACCAGCTCTTGTAGTTATTGCAAAAGAACGAGACTGAGAAAGAGTGCTAATAGGGAGTGGTAAAAACTAAAGACAATTTTTAATTTTTTCAAATTAAATTGCAATTACCCAAATAAAACTTTGCACCACTTTTAAACCGATTGTTGTCTTCAAATAGATTAACTAATTTTATCTTAATCCTAAAGCATGCGTCTAGGTGTTAGCGGGATAAAATAAGATCAAGTACGCAACACGCCGATGTATGAGGAAAAATCACAACAAAAAAAACCTCGGATGGCCAGGTCCCCTGTTCCGAATCGATTCGAACCTTGTCCAAATCGATTCAATTTGCTGTAGCATTCGAGATTACTCTTTTCGAATCGATTCGGTTTGGCACCGAATCGATTCAGACTTGCTTTTTCAGCTTTCTCTTATTAGAATTTTTCCATTATAGGGTTGGGTATATATATGTTTGCCTCCCCATTTTGTAAAGAATCTAATATATTTTTCTTACCTTCTAAGTTAGGTTAGGGAGGCTAGGGTTTGGAGGAGATTTTGGGTGTGCCATATCTCCCTCCTAGGGTTTACCCATATAGTTTGTATAAGAATACTATTCATTATCTTTTCCATCAATCCAAGTTTTCATTTCTTTATTTCTTGTTTTGTCATTCATTTACTTGCTTTGTAATTTAGTTTTATTGCTTTATTTATAACTTTCATTTATTGGTTTCTTATAATGCATGTCAATTAAGATGCTTTGTAGCTAACTTAAATTATATTGTGATTGATTGGACTCACCTTGGTTTTAATTGGTTTCTTTGCTATGGTGATGGGTTTTATGTATTTAATTCGATTGGGTTGGTCTTGTTATTACAGCTAGGATATTTAATGGAGTATATCATGTATGCTCTGTGTTTACGAACTTGCATGTGTAATTTTTTAGGTATTTGTTAACACCAAAATCATATTAGATTTTTATGAGAATTTAGGTGTGACAACTCTATATTTAATTGATTATTGAAATGAGATTTAATCTTACTAAATTCGTAGTCCCATGTAACCATTTATGCACATTAAAAGCCGAGGTGAGGAATATTAATTGCAATCTACAGTTTTAATTTCCTTTATTAATCTTAGTTCAACTTCCATGCCTAGTTACCTTATCTTTTCGTTAAAAATTATCTTTTACACTTTTAATCCGAATTATCAAATCAATTTAATTATAACAACTAGTCTTTATGGATTTTCGATATCCGGACTGGCCGTTGTACTCCCTTAAAAGAATGTACTAATTAGTCTAGATTTTTACACAACGGTGGGAGCCGAGCATAATGACCAACGTATATCTCTATACAATTGCGACGTGGTTTTCCCCTGTTGTCAAAATGACGCCGTTTTCAGGAACTTTTTTTATTTTAGAATTTAACTGATTTACTATTTCGTAATATTTTCTTTATATTTGTATTATTTGTTAATTATTTTTGCAGGACTTCTATATTTGAGCGCCAACAAACGTTTGAATTTTCTGGACGCACATCACTTTGTGGAATTTGCTATCTTGAGCTATTTTTGGGGTAATCATGTCTTATTCTATTTATTTCAGTAATCGTAGTGATAATTCTCAAAATTCCCCTAAACCTATGACTTTCGGTGAATACTTGCAAAGTCAAAAAATCGAAACATCTAAAGTGATTTTGGGTGAGTATTACCAAAGTCGAGTTATGGATTATGGGAATTTTGAGAATGATCATTCCGATATTGGGCCTCGAATTCTTATGATAATAATTTTGAAACAGATTGCAATAGCTTTCAAAATTCTTATGATAATGATTTTGATAGTATTTCCGAGGATAGTTTTCAAACTTTTCATTATCGAGAATCCTCTCCTCCACCTATGGCTCTGTGTGAGGGATTATGCATTCTTAAAAATGAAAAATTTAAAAATCGTTATCGGGAAGAAAATCGTTGTTTAGAGCAAGTGTTGGATTCGTTATTCGAATCCAACGACGATTTCTCTTCCGAGACTTTCAAAGTCAAGGAATATTTTGAACCAAATCAGGATTTTGTGCCTACTCTGGAACAAATCATTCTTGACTTTGACCATGGTTTAATAATAGATAATGAAAATGAGAACGAAATGGACGTAGTATCCATTTGCATTGAAATGATTTCTTCTTTAGTCCCTGTTGATAACGATTTACCATCTTACACGGACCAATTATAAGTCAACACGTGTCATCCAGTGTGGCACAAGTCCAAGTCAGCATGACACAAAAACCTGACCAATTGAGAAGCCCGACCAAAAGCTAAAAATCCAACCTGTATAACCAACAAAGCGACAACAGTCTTACAACCTGTATTGTCAGCGACAACATTCATATATTTAATTCTCATTATGTATTGATGTAAATGACTAACAAATAAAGTCATTCCATCCTTTCATACGACAACTATCAATACCCCTATTGGGCTGTAAATACATTGTATCATCCTCATTGTAAAGGATTGAAAAACAAATCAAGGCAGTCAATACATAACAGTGGACGTAAGCTTTTCCATTGAGCCGAACCACTTTAAAAACCTCTTTGTCTTATTTGTTTTTAATTATTTATCTATGATCAATCAATTAGGCCTAGTATATTTTTTGCGTCGATAGATTGGCGCCGTCTGTGGGAACTTATTACTAGACGTTTTCACTAATTCATCATCCATGGCTGAAATTCCTGAATCAAGCACCAGAAATGAGGGAATTTCGCCTAATCCCATTGCCCCTCCAAACAACACTAATTTAAAAGGGATTTTGACTAGCTTGGCCAAGGGTCAAGAGGCTATGCAAGATACGATATGTCATTTGGGCCAAACTCTGTAAGTTGGAGTTCCTACACAATTCAATCAAAGGAATATGACACCACCGCCAATAAGGAGTATTGGGCATAGCCATTCCTGAACTTCAAGGGATCCTTCGTACCTTTCTGGAGCAACTTCTTCAATCAGGATTACCAATACCTCTGATGGACACTCCCTCATCCCAGAAAGATTGAGTACCTTAGAAAGGCTAAGTAGGGCCTATCCTTTCGATCGTTTGGGACCTAAGGGAAATGCCCTTCGGGTTGCGTCGGGAAATACTCGATGACCAAGCAACTTGAGGGAAGGTTCATCCCAATCCAGATTGAACACCCGACGAACTGATCGGTCCAGCTAAAGAGAAGGCTCGCAAGAAAAAAGCTCAGCACAATCAGTTGGTTGGCATAAAAATGCCTCCACCTATAGATCTGGTGTTGGGAGTGATGCTTGGAAAGGTTCCATTCAGTGCTTGGAAGATAGGTTATGAAAAATGTCCAAGGCCAAGAATCCCCTCCACAAAAGTTTTATTAAGGGATCTCCCTTTGTGCAAACAATCGTAGAATTCCCTACGCCGACTAATTTTAGAGCTCCAGTGGTAACTCCCAAGTATGATGGGAAGATTGATCTGGTTCTTCGTATAGAACAATACCTAGCAATAGTTGATATCTACGGTGTTCTCGATGAAATGCGATGCAGGGCATTTTCAGGAACAATCATCGGGTCTACTCAAATTTGGTATAATAGTCTTCCCCGAGGGCAGATTTGTTGCTTCCAATAACTCGCTGAGCTATTCATTGGTAATTTTTGCTTTGGAGCAAAACCAGTGAAGCGAGTAGCTCATTTTCTTAGTGTGAGACAGAAGGTGGGAGAAAGTACCAGGGATTATATCACCCGTTTGAACAACGAGAAATTGGAAGTTATTAATTACGAAGAGAAGACTATAATTACAGCCCTCATGAGTGGTTTGCTCCCCGACAAACTGTATTATACTTTGGCAAAAGATCCCCCGAAGACGATGACAGAGCTTATGGCCAAAGCAGCGAAGATTATGAATACGGAGGAAACTGTGACTGCTAAAAAGAATTCAGATGCAAAGGCGAAAGCAAAGATAAAAGGAGAGTCAGATAAAAAGGAGCATAAAAATCACAATGAGAGCTGGAATTCGAAAGTAAAAGAACCCCTAGATCGTCTTTGCTCAGAAAATTTACCAATTACACTCCCTTAATGGTGGATATACATCATGTTTTGGAAGAAATCAAGCACAACAATGATTTAAGTTGACCTGAAAAGTTAAGGTCACCTGTTGATAAGAGGGATAAGTCCAAGTATTATGAATTTTACAAAGATCATGGTCATACGACTAACCAATGTATTGATCTCCATAATGAGATTGAAGAACTCATCTGAAGAGGAAAATTAGACAGATTTATTGATCGACATGCTAGTGGAAGAACTGGAGGCATAGGTCGATAGAGATCTAAATCACCTGTTAGGCCTAAAGAATATAGTAAAAGGAACCATAACGATGATCCAGAAGACGATCCTGATCTCCCTATGAAGCCTTGACAACCTAAACGCGAGGTATTCACACTCAATTTTGGATCTTTTGATTTTCGTATGATTAGAGGTAGGGATGCAGGAGGGGGAGACCATACAACTGAAAGGAAGGCTTAACTCAATGAAGCTCAAGCTTGTTCCTATATCCAGCGTATCAACCTTATCGAGGAAGACCGACCAAGAAAAGTTAACAATGATAAGCTCGTAATTTGCTTTTCCAAGAACGATCTATCTGGAGTGTTGTATCCTCATAATGATCCTTTAGTAATCAGAGTCAGGATGAAAGAAGTACTGGTGGCAAGAACATTAGTGGATAACGACAGTTCGACAGACATCATGTTCTATCCTTATTTTGATAGTTTGAGATTAAAACTCAGCCAACTGGAGCCTTATCACAGGCCACTCATTGGATTCTCTGGTGAAAAAGTATTTACATTGGGAATAATCAAACTAGATGGGTTGATCGGGACATGGCCGGTGAGCAGGATCGAGAGAGTGATATTATTTATAATGGGCAAAAATATTCATTCAGCCTATAACATGATCATGGGAAGAGTTGGTCTAAAGAAATTCGAAGCTAGACCTTCTACTGTTCATTAATGCCTGAAGTTCCTGACAAACTTTGGAGTTGAAAGTAGTAAAAGCTGATTAGAAAGTAGATCGAGAATGCTACTATTCCTATACCAAGGAGGAAGATATGCTAGAAACAAATAGGAAAATAACCACTTATCAAGTGGATATATCTGAGTAGAGCAGTGAATCTGAGGTTGAAACCTTATATCCATGAGACGAATCTGAGATTGTAAAAGGCCAAGTGATGGAGGCAACAGAAAGCATTGTTCTAGACGATAATAAGCCAGTATGAACAACTCAAATAGGAGCATCATTGGAACCGGTTCTTAAACAGGAGTTGGTGGATTTCTCGAGACAAAGAAAACAGGTGTTCGCGTGGAGCTATGAAGATATGCCAGGCATAGACCCAAATTTCCTATGTCATGAACTTAATGTTAATAAGGAGGTTAAACCTGTGAAGCAGCGAAAAAGAGTTTTTATCCCAGAGAAGAACCAGGCTATACAGGAAGAAGTGGAGAAGCTTAAAAAAATTTCCTTCATCAAAGACGTAAAATACCTAAATATGGTTGCCAATGTGGCTATGGTTAAGAAGAAAAATAATAAGTGGAGGATGTGTGTGGATTTTACTGACCTGAACAAAGCATTCCCAAAGGATCACTTTACTTTGTCTCGAATTGATCAACTTGTGTATGCTACTTCAGGGCACGAGCTGCTAAGTTTCATGGATGCATATTTTGGTTATAACCAGATTAAAATGAAGCCGAAATATAGAGAAATTACTTCCTTTATTACTCCCCGAGGAACTTATTGATACAATGTTAGCCATTTAGTTTATAAAATACAAGTGCTACTTATTAGAGACTGGTGAATAAAGTATTTGAGGAGAATATAGGCAAGAACATGGAGGTGTATGTTGATGATATGGTCACTAAGAGCAAAAAACTTCTGATCATATTGCCGACCTCAGCGAGACATTTGATCAATTAGAAAAGCACCAGATGAAGTTAAACCCCACCAAATACGTCTTCGGAGTTCAGGAGGGAATGTTCCTCGGATATATAGTAAATCAAAGGGGCATTGAAGCTAATCCAGATAAGATTAAAGCTTTGATCGAAATTCAATCTCTGACTTGTAAAAAGGATATTCAAAGGCTAACAGGGCGTGTAGCAACACTCACCAAATTTTATGTCTAAAGCAACAGACAGGTGTTTGGCATTCTTTAAGGTACTCAGAAATACCTTTGAATGGAATAATGAATGTGAAAAGGCCTTCCTGGAATTGAAAAAGTACCTGGGAACACCACCACTACTCTCCCGACTAGTGTTGGGAGAAAAGTTATATCTATATTTGGCAGTTTCTGAGCCAGCTGTTAGCTCTGCCTTGATCAGGGAGGAGAATGGAGTCCAAAATCCAGTTTATTACACTCGCAACGCTTTTCGAGGATCAGAAGTTAGATATCCCAGACTTGAGAAATTAACGTAGGCCTTAATTGAGGCTAGTAGACGAATGAAGCTATATTTTTAAGCTCACACCATAGTGGTATACACTGACATACCACTGAGGCAAGCTTTGCATAAGCTATAGAAATTCGGGAGATTGATATATTGGGTTGTGGAGTTAAGGAAATATGACCTTGTATACGAACCAAGGACTTCTTTAAAAGGCCAAGCTATGACAAATTTTATTGTAGAATTCACTTACTTAGAGATCCCCGATCAATAAGGGATTCTAGCCGAGCAACATACAGGAGTTAACAGACCTTCTGAAGATACGCCCGACCAACTCCAAGCAAAGGAAACTGTAGAAAAAGTTTCCAGTGACCAACCAGAACCCTCCTGTGGAGTACAGGAGATGAAAAATAAATATGAGGAGGTAAAGGATAAAAATTTCCATCACGAAATTCTGACAAACCAAGCGTTTGACAACGATATTCCTATATGGATCTTGTATGTTGATGGGTAATCCTATGCTACTGGATGTGGAGATGGAATTTTATCAATACTCCAGATGAATTAGATATAAAGTACGCTCTACGATTCCAATTTTTAGCCTCCAATAATGAGGCAACATATGAAGCTGTGATTATTGGGTTAAATCTAGCTAAATCACTGAATGCCGAGCAAGTTGTGGTATACAGTGACTCACAGTTGGTGGTAAATCAGGTGTTGAACTTATATACAGCTAAAGGAGAACTGACGACCATATACTTAGCCAAAGCATTAGAGATAATTTCCAATCTGCTAGCTGTCCATATAATAAGAATTTTAAGATTGGAAAATGCCCGAGCAGACGCACTTGCTCGGTTAGCTTCAGCAACCAGAATTGAGTTGTGAAGAACTATTCCTATTGAGATACTTGCTAAAAGGACTATAGATAAAGATCTGATGGTCAATTTTATTACAGTTGATATGGGGCCATCTTGGATGGATCCCATAAGAGCATATATTGAAGAATAGATTCTTCCAGTTAACCTACTTGAAGCTAAGAAATTAAAATACAAAGCTGCAAGATATGTGTTAGATGGTGGTGTGTTATATAGAAGAGGATTAACTTCTGGTCTACAACGGTGTGTGCATCCAGCTGAAATGAAGGATTTTATTGAAGAAGTCCAAGAAGGGTCATGTGGAGCCCATGTATAAGGAATAACGTTGTTGCAGAGAATCCACACACAGGGGTACTACTGGCCAACTATGCGAGCAAATTGTGTAGATTTTTCCAAAAGTGTGATAAGTGCCAGAGGTTTTCCAGCATACGCAAGGCTCCACAAGCTCTCCTAACACCAATCACTTCACATTGGCCCTTTGCTATGTGAGGAATTGACTTGGTTGGTACCCTACCGATCACCCGAGAAAGGTTCAAGTACTTGGTTGTAGCTGTTGATTACTTTACTAAATGGGTGGAAGATGAGCCGTTGATCAATATGTCCTATAAAAAGGTTTATCAGTTTATTTGGAAGAATATCATATGCAGATATGGCTTACCCTATGACTTTATCACTGATCATGGCACACGGTTTGACAACGACAAATTTGTTTCTTATTGTGCCCAATCCAACATAAAAAAAAATCCACTCTGCTCCTGGCCATCCTCAAAATAACGGTCAAATAGAGGTAAATAATAGAACTTTGCTGAATGGGTTGAAGAAAAGGTTGGAAATTGCTAAAGGGAATTGGATCAATGAACTGTATTCTGTCTTATGGGCTTACCGGACGACTCCTAGAATAGCTACTGGAGAAACTCTCTACATGTTAACATTTGGTACTGAAGTAGTAATTCCTGCTGAGCTAGGTTTATCTACGCACAGAGTTCTTAACTTCAATACCCCAGTCAGTGATTTGAAGGATGGACTTAGACATGCTGGAAGAAGTACATGAAGATGTGACTTTAAGGAATGTGGCCTATCAATAATGGATTGCACGTTTTTATAATAAGAGGGTGAAACCGAGCAACTTAAAAGAGGGTGATTATGTTTTGAAGAAAGTTATTCAGAAGAGCAATAAGTTGGAAGCCAATTGGCATGGGCCTTATCGTATTACGGCAGTTATTCGACCAGGCACATATCGAATTGAGACTTTGGAAGGGGAAGAAGTTAAGAACCCAAGAACTGCAGAACACTTGAGGAAATACTATCAGTTATGTAACCATGTTGTATTAAATTCATTTCAATATTAATGAGAATGCGATTTCCCCAAAATTGTTATATTTTTTTCGGAGTACTAGTGCTATGTACTGCATTCTGCATCTATAAAAATACCAACAATGTTGGTCGGCACCAACAAAGGCACCAATAAAGTTGATCGTCAATATAGAAATAATGTTGGTCAGCAACAACAAAGGCACCAACAAAGTTGTTCGTTAACATAGAAATACCAACAATGTTGGTCAGCAATAACAAAGGCACCAACAAAGTTGGTCATCAACCCAAAAATACCAACAATGTTGGTCGGCAGCAACAAAGGCACCAACAAAGTCGATCGTCAACACAAAAATACCAACAATATTGGTCGTTAACATAAACCACAAACGAAATATTGGTCGATATCAGTAAAGGGGCAAACAAAGTTGGTTGTTAAACATATAAAAACCACGCAAGGCAAAATTTCAAGTCCCAAGTGCTTGGTTAATGAAGACCCGAATGAATAATTTTCATCTAAACTGGGCTAAAAGATGGACAAATGTTCCACTCATGTTTGGGAACTGAGGTAACTAATGCAATTACCTAAAAAATTTAGGTACATTAGTAGAACTATGGTGATGCATTGGTAATTGATATAATACTTAGGATAATCCTGAGGATATCAATAGAACCGGTGAAAAACTAAAGATTAACTAAAAGTTGATCAATTCATAGTCAAAGACTAAAGCAACATTCATATATGCAAAGATTGACTAAAAGTTGATCCATTCGTAAAATAGTCTTTTCATTAAATTAAATGATTACATATTATTGCGTAAACATGCAGAAACAGAATACAAAGTCTTATTCTATAGGATATTTTCCTTCATCCTTAGAAACGGGATCCATGCCAGCTAGAGGATCATCTAAAGTAAAAGGGGAGTTGATGAAGTTAAAGTTCTGAAGCATCCTGGTATTGCTGCTACTAGGACGATCAAGCATATGAGGAGGTAGGACGATCCTAAGTATTTTAAAATCAAGCATTGAGGAATACGACGAACAGGAATCCCGTTAACATCTAACTTAAATGGAGGATTATCAAGCTCCAGCAAACCTGGATCATACCAATCCCACAAAGAGTTGTTCCGATCCACCTTCATCATGGTTAAAGCATTCATCCAACCCCATTTATAGGATTCATTCTTAGCCTCTTAAAGTTTATCATCCAAATGTCCCAAAGCTTCATTATATCCATCCATCCACACTTCTCTTGGCTGCTTGTGGAATTGAAAGGTTAATTTATCAACCCGAGACTATAGTTTCTTCAATATTCCATCCTTAACCTCTAATTGGAAAGATTAAGTGGATAATTATTCAAACAAGGTCTGCATAGGACATCTCAGCAGTAGCTCGGTCTTTAGCTTTTAACTGTGCATCTTGATTGGCAAGGGCCTATGGGTTCCTAATTTCTTTTGTGTTTCCTCGACTAGGCTTACTTATTGCTCGGGAGCAAAATGCAGGCTTAATCTTTTTTAAAGCTTCCAATTCATCTCTTGATGTTGCATTTTCAACCTCAACCCTCATTAGTAGTAGAAACAACAGCTCTAGATGCAGACTTCAAAAGATTCACTTCATTTCTTAAATTATTATTCTCCTCTTCCAGAAGTTTGGCAACAATTCTGGTTTCTTGAACTTTAAGCTTAAGCAAAACTTTATTTTTATTATAAATAGTTTTTTTTTTATCAAAATCCCGACCTACACTTAAGCTTTGATATTTCTGCTCATAGCTCTAGAGCAACAATGCGGAGGATTCTTTATACTGTTCCTGAAGTTATTCTATCATCTCATAGTAGGCAACATTTTTTTCTACCACTTGATCAAGTAAGTACTTCAAATACTTGTAGGCTTCTTTAACCTGCTTTGATACATCACCACCGAGCAACTGAACAATTTCTTCTTCTGACAAGTCCATATGACATGCTTTGAAAAAAGCATTGCACTTTCTCAGTAGCTCGGTATCATTAGAAGACAGTCGTTCCATATTCTCTATAAAGTAACAAGAAGAAATGACCACCAATCAACAACAAGAATGGAGAACATGTATAACCAACAATAGACGAAAAGGAACAAAAGGTTCTTTTATTAATAATAAAGAGTTCAATAACAATCAAAAGAAAGAAAAAATAAATAAAAAATAAAAATAGCAAATGTCGAACAACTTTACACCTTCTCCCTATCATTCTCAACCTTTTTGTCCTGCTAAGAAGAAGGGGCTACAGGCTGGAGTTGCTCGGTTTGCTCGATTGGAGGAAGAAAAAACTCATAAATTTTAGGTTGGTCTGCAACAGATTCAACCACTAGGGAAGACTCTCCAGAACCAGCTTCATCTTCAACCTCATCCTCAATGACTAGAGGAGGACCATGAGTATATATCGAAAAAAGTTCATAGATCTCAATAGTTTTTAGCTCCTGAAGACCAGCAACCCAACCATCTCTAAAACATTTTTATTTTGCATACTCAATTTGAGTAAAGGCAACATAAATGGCTTTGTTCCAGCCCATATCCCAACCAGCACTGAAGGACCCCTTCATAATAAAATTTATCTTGGATCTTGTAGAGGATACAAACTCTTCAGTAGCCTTAGCCCTGTGCTCGACTTCCTCTACCCCGTACTCAGATTCCTCTGCCTTATGCTCAGCCTCCTTCTCCTTGCGCTCAGCTTCCTTAGCCTCGCGCTCAGCTTCCTTAGCCTCGCGCTCAACTTCAAGGGTATTCTCATCAGATGTCTGTCGAGCAGTCTCGACTGTCTTTAATTTATCCGCCCAAGAACTCTTCTCAGTCTTCAAGGCCTGCTGAGACTCGAGCAAAGACTTCTTTAAGCCAGCCAAGGCTTCCTCGACATCATTTGAAGAAGAAGCTCTAATTGCATTATCCTTCTCAAGCATATTATTAAAGTGTATCAAGAACTGCAAGAGATAAAGATCAATATGAGTATATGAAGATAACCAAACCAAGAAAATGGAAACTACTTACTGATGCAAGGATTTGAGTAGCCAATTCAGAAACCCTCGCTCGAGGAAGAATGGCATCCACCCCCTGTAGTTTGGAATAGTACCGAATTTGATCAACTTCCTAGCCAAAACAGGACTAATAGCTGTCGAAGGAATAACATCAGAAGAGGGTAATTCAACCAAGGATAGTTGATCAGTCACTTGGTCGACCTGCTTCTCTGCAAGCCCTCTCCTAAATATCCTCAAAGGAGCTTCAGGGTCTTTGGGAGCTGCATATTTGGGGTTTGGGACTTTAGGGGTTGGGTCTTTAGAGGCTGGGTCCCTATGGACTGGGGGCTTTATAACATCCCTTTTTTTCTTCTTGGCTCCTTCAGTAGGTGCTTGGGAGCCAGAAGTTCTACCACAAAGAATGTCAAAAAAAAATTTCTTCTTCATAATTTCAGATAGAGGAGTGTCTGAATCAGCAGCAACCTCTTGATCAAGATCAATTACCAGAATAAGAGAAGTAGCAGGTCACAGCATTTTTGTATTGAAGAAAATATGAGGCAGACCTAACGTGCTCCTCAATAACTACCTTGTGAACCCCCCAAGATAAACTTTAGCTCTTTCAAATTTACTTCATTCTCTTTAGGGGATTTTCTTTTCTGGTCAACTACAATTCAATTTACAAAGCAACAGTCAACATGACATTTTATCAAATATAAATAGGGCAAAACTACTAAAACATAAAACAACTTATTCCATTGCCAAAAAGCGGACATTTAGGTCCTTGATATTTAGCACCTACGACCAAAGGGTCGTGTTGCCAATGTTTTATAACTACCCTATGATAAAAATAATCCCTATTAGAATCAGGGAAATTAACTACTAAAGCTTTACTAACCGCCCTAGTTTTTAAATAATAAGTAGTATCACTAGTTACCCATTTATAACAAAGCATTATTTCTAGAATCCATATATGGGTTCCATAGATTTTATTTAACCTATATACTCCATTCACTACTCTCCACGTGTTGGGAGCCACTCTTGCAGGAACAATGTCAAAATATTGACAACACTCCACACATAGAGGATTGGGAGGAAATGTGAACCCACGTTCAGTAATAAAGATGGAAGGGAACCAATGGCCTTCACCAAGAGAGAAAAAAACAGAAGGAAATGTGGGATGTTCCAGTACAACCCAAGATAGAATGTTAAAGTCAATTATGAATTTATCAATCCACTCGAGTGAATAAACCATGATGAAGAAAACAAAGAACAAGAGAAGATAAATTCTTAAAAAAGTTTAAGGATTCATCAAGAACTGAAGACAAAAAAGAAAATGATCACACGAAAGTTTAAAGAACACAACAGTAGAATCAAAAGTGAGAAAAGATGATCGAAGTTTTACCGCCTTTTTTATAAGTCACCTCAGAAACTGGGAAAAGTAATGATTAAAGTGAACGACGGTCGAGTTTACGGTAGCTAATAAGGGAAAGGACGAACATACCCCATAAACGTTAACTAAAATTTGAAATATTTACAAAATTGCCATTCGCGCTCAAAAACTATCTAAGTGGATAAATTTGACAAGTCTGGAAGGTCTACATCTGACAAAGTAGCCCGAACAACTGTTGAAGTATAATATTCCACACTTTTGCATTAGCTTCAAGTATGAAACATTGGGGACTTCTGTTGATACCAACATTGTAACACCCCGTATTTTTGACAATTTAAATAATTATGTGATTAATTATTATTATGGGAATAAGTGTAAGATTAATTATTATTGTTGGATTAATTAAGTTAAAATGTGAGAAATTAATTTATTGTTAATCCGGATTAAAATAATTATTAACTAGCGCACCAAGGGTTAATACTTATTGCTGATAATTATTGAATATTACTGTGTGATATGTAATATGGAATTATAACATTTGATAAATTATCGAAAGTGAGAAATACGACAGTTTGGTAATTTAAGTCTGATACGAGTGTGAGTCGTGTCAGGACTAATTGAATAGAATAAAAAGAGAATTCATTTTTATTAACTCCTATGGTCATTTCGAGTGCGCCTTTGAGTCCGGGAGGGTTGAGATAGTCTGAAAACACTACCCGGGTATTTTATTTGGACTCTGAGAGATTTTAGGCAAAACCGGCACCCCGTAGGGGTAGTTTGGTAATTTGGATTTTTGGGAAAATTAAATGGACAAAAATTAGAGAATAATTATATCATCTACGGGATTTTACATTGGGATGAAGTTACACAAATCAAGAACGGCCATGGAGGGTGTGAAGGAGAACCAATTTCTAAGAGAGCAGGCTCAATTAGCACCACCTTGCACAACCGTGACCACCAACGCGTAGATCGGGAAGAGAGGAACGCGTCTATACCAACATCACCAATGGATCAGATCGTTATATTCGAGGCAAGTGTTTATTACTTTCTTTATTTAGCAATAATCATACTCATGTTAGTGTAGGTGAATTCAATCCTTGATTTACATGTTAATTGCGTGAAAATTGGAGGTTAAATGATAATTAGAGGTTGGGGTAATTAGTTGTTAATATTTTGTCATGAATGTAGAGGATGAACTACGAAATTGAATTATATGTTGATGAACGAATCTGGGTTGATTAGATTCTTTAATTGAAAATTTGGAAACTAGGGTTCATATGAATTGATTTTGGGATTTTATATAACTATGATGATTTATAACGAATTAATGATCCTAGGAGGTTAGGAATGATTTATAACCTGTTAGGGTTGATGGGTATTGATGATGAGGCATTGGGTGTTGAATCTTAGAGGTTTTTAGGTTCGTAAATGGTGGAAAAACGCATAATTCTGGGAAAGAAGACGAACAGTGACATCTCGCACGATCTCGCACGAAGTCGTTCGAGCGAGATGGCATCTCGCGCGAAGTCGATCGAACGACACGTGGAAGTCGTTAAAATGACAACCCTTCTGGTTCGAGCGATAGAGGGAATTTTTGGGAATTTTCTCAAAGTCCAGTTTTGAGTTTGCCGGTTTATTGCAGTGAGAGAAATTGCCAAATAGTAAATTCAAATAGGACAGAATTTCGAGAAAAGTATGGGAGAATTAATACTTTAATTATTTTGGTATAGAGAGAATGTACCTTGGAGACTACGAGAGAGATAGCAATCTAAGTATTTATACAATATGTAGTGATGAGGTTAAAATACGTATGAGTAGTATGTATGTAGGTTGGAGAAATACCTATAAATTATAATAGGATGTGTGTATGCCTATTATGTTTAAGAGCACTAATGGGTGATAACCCGGGGGTGAAAGAACCTTATAATTAAGCGCACTAATGAGTGATAACTCGGGGGTGAAGAAACTCTATTGTTAAGTGTACTAATGGGTGATAACCCGGGGGTACAAGGATGACTATTGTTAGGCGCACTAATGGGTGATAACCCGGGGGTGCTAGATTATTATTGATAGGTGAATTAATGGGTGCTAACCCGGGGATGCAAGATTCTATTGTTAGGCGCACTAATGGGTGATAACCCGGGGGTGTTGAATTGTTAATGATTGGTGCATTAATGGGTGCTAACCTGGGGATGCAGGATGTTCTGGATAGGTACACTAATGGGTCTTAGCCCGGGGGTGCATGATTAGTATATATATATATGTATAGGGATGATGTGACTATATATATATATATATATATGAACTTGTGAATATTGCTACTGTGTGAAATTAGTAGACTTGGTAAAAACAATAATCATTACATTGCACCAAGTGGTCTTAACCTCAGGGTGCAGGATTAGTGTATATATATATATGGGTGATGAAACTATATATATGTATGAGTGTACTTGGGTAACTTTCTACTTTGTGAAACTAGTAGATAAAATGGAATTGAGAAATAAAATAATTTTAGTGAATAAAAGATTAACCATTCAAACGGTGAATAATGAAACTTAGTATGTGAGATAAACTATCTGATTAGCGTATTGTATGGGCGATACGAGAATACTACTAGTGAGCATAGTTAGTATTAGTATGGTTTCTGACTAGTTAGACTGGGAGGTATAACTAGGGGAGATTAGATGTACGTTAGGCGTGCACAATAGACGAGAGGGGAGAAACTCATGTGAGAGTTCGATAACTAACATGCGTATAAGACTTGTTTTAAGAACCAGTTTTAAATACTTGCTAAATCATTTTTACACATCGGGCTCTGACCCATTTCTTGTATCTCTTCTCTCTTTTGCTATATATATATATATATATATATATATATATATTATCAGGTGCTCAGCCACAGGAATATCAGATTTAGAGATTTGGATTGCTTGACGTGCTGCAGCTGTTATGGAAGCTGTATGTCCTTGCAGTAGACGCATCTATCCTTTCCATTCACTTTCATCTAAACTTCTTGTTGAGGGCATATGTCTCCCACTTCTAGTCCTTCATCTTAGATATTGTATTCAATTTATTTTATGGTTTGGAGTTTTGAACTGGTAGGTTTTATCCAGTCTTATTTATTTCAGTATTTGATTCATGTTTCGTATTTGTTACACTCCTATGTGTGGTGAATGGTTTATATTTTAAGACTGAATGAAAATGGATTTACTTGGTTTTACTAAATTGGAAATATTTTGACACTTAGCTTAATTTTATATTAGGTGATTAATATGTTAAAAAGTTTTTCGACAGTGATGCTAAGAATGAACCAACTGAATATCCTGTTTTGAATTGGTAGAGGACTGATCACCCTATATTTAATTGGGAGGGGTGTCACAGGTGGTATCAGAGCATCAGGTTCCAGTGTCCTTAGGATCTGTGCGGCTTATTACGTTTCAGCGCATCGTTCTTTGATGTAGAGCCTTATGATAGGATTGTTGTGTTCCCTTACGTATGCGACTTACGTTCTCCTGCTACGAATTATAATGGAGGTGACTCATTATATGAAATTCTGTATGATTCGAACACCGAACATTTTAGGACGACCAATGAGGGCTGTAAGACTAACTGCGGGATAAGAAGCTCAACAAAAGACATAAGAGCAATCGGGAAAGCGTGATCGGGACAAAAAAAATACCAAGAGAATTACTTAAGCAAGAGATAGTAAAATCATCACTCGAGAACTGTGGGTTCCCAGGACACAATCGTAGATAACGGTGGAGTGATTTCAGGACCACCTAACCTAGTCGATAAAGTTGAAATCAGAGGGACTCTTTTGAAAACCCATCGATGAAAAAACGAGAAAATGTAACAGACCAGCGAAAGTGGGAAAAATCCGAAGGCAGTGGTGTAGAGTGGGGTGTGACGACACTCATAATTAAATTTGGAGTTAAAAGATATAGCTCTTCGGAGCATCATGTTGTGATTAGAGACAATCACCATATTTAAAGAAGTGTGTTTGAAATTTAAAGAGAAATTTGGGTACGATTTGACCGTGAGGTCTTCCATTCGATGTGGTAACAAAATGCGAGTGAAATTTTGATGTTTAGCACAATGGTTAAGATAGAAATCGATCGTGAGAGAAAGGTTAAATTGCATACTGAACTTTGTACCTAGTAGAGGGGCGTAAATTATCCAAAAGGTCTATAGTTGATAAAGGACCTGTGAGTAGAATACAAGCATGGATGAGGAATCCAACTAGGATGACTAATGTTGATGTCATCAAAGTTATACGGTTGCTAGTGATTGCAGTCTTTCCAGAAGAAGTGAGCAAAGAGGGTTAGAGAATCTGTCTGAAGGGCAGAACTGAACATAACGGTGTTAGTAAAACACCACATGGGAGTAGACCCAATAGGGAACTCGGTTAGATGACTTTAGGTGATTAACTTCAAGAGGATGATGAAGTCAATCAGGCTGTAGAGGCCAACCATAGTTTCGAATAGCTAGAGTAGCCAAAGGGACAATGTAGGAATAATAGTGAGTTGAGACTGTCGGTCTGAGAGAAGGACATTACCAAAATGGTCAGTGGGACCAGTGACAGGGAAATGGTTCGTGAATTTTTCCTTATATGAAGGAAGTATAACTACAAGTGTTGAATGTGTCCACAATTGAGAAGTGAGACCGAAGAGATTAGAAATGCTAAACCATGTCAGTTAGTCATAACGACTGGAGGAATGAGATTTCCAGCGAGAGAATTTGGGGTCAAGAGAATTAGGCCCAGGAAATTTATAACCCGAGAATGATGGGTTCAGGATGGACCAGTAGAGTCCTCATTAATAGTAGCATACAGTATGTCAGGGTCTACGGGGCCCGGGATGTAAATGAGAGTTCAGTAAAGCTATAATTGAGGCCTAGAGAGTTGGGCCAACGTTTCAATAATGGGCGCGAAATCCACATGATGGAATAAATTGTCCATGATGAAAGAGGACAACTATAGGATGAAATCCTAGGATGTATGACGATTGCAGATGTTCATGGGTCATGATGGCAGTCACGTGCTGAGACCCTGTGATTTGGCGAGACTGGTGAGGTTTTGCTTCTTCCTTGTGAGTAAAGGATAGATTCTAGTGACATGGGTGTGCCACAACTTATATGTAAATCGAAAACCCCAAACTTCGCGTGCGGGTCGAGTTTAGTGGGAACATTAGTTTTAACAGTCTTGTTACAAACGTATTTCTCATTGTTAGCAGGACATTTTGATGATTACCCGTGAGTGAACTGAGTGGGCCCTAAGAATATGTTTTGTTATTATAATTTACTACTGCATTGTGTCAGCTTTAATAAAGTTATTATGGTAATGTGTAGTGATTAATTACCGTATGGTTAAACGATAGTAAAAATGTAGTGTTATGACTGTCGTGCTGGATACTCCGGGAGGAGTGATCTTAGTTTTGTGCGGTGCTACCTGAAATAGGGTTGGGCCCAGATATGAGTGTATATGAAACTTTCATGGTATTATAGACCTCAGCGAGTGTAGTGTCTAATTATATGTGATTCCCGAGAATAGGAATTTATTTGTCTGTTAAGACTTAGAATACATTGTCTTCTTATCGAGCGACAAAATATAGCTAGTTATATATTTATAGCGCCAAGTACTTGGGATAGTGAGGGCTCCATGCTTCATGTTACATTTTTAGGGACATGAGAGTGGACAGTAAACTTTTATGTCACAATACGTAGATTGTGGGAAAGTACATAGTATGTACTGAAGGCTTTACGGACCTCGACAACTGGCTAGGTTAGATAGTAGTGTATCGGGGGGTTCCTTATTTGGATTTCGCTTTGCGAGACATCCCACGCATGAAACTAGCAAATATCGGGAGTTGGAGAGAAGTTTGGCCGATAGTACATAAGTTTTGTATGTTGGTTATTGTACCTATAGGAGAATATAATTGAGAGTTGATAATTCTTTTATGACTTAAGGCCAATAGAGTCGCCTAGCCTTAGTATTATTCGGAATAGAGCAATGATACCATTGAAGGATTGATTAAGTTTTGGCTAGTAGGGTGGTTGAGTGTACCCCTACCACATCAGCATACCGAGTGTGCAGGAATTGAGGTAAGAAAATATTATGTCATTTGTATAATGGTGCGCGAGGCATGGGGTGTATAGGCACCCTGAGTGATTGAATCAAACGGTGGATTATGATTATCTTGTGAATTCGATAACATGTAGTCGGGTAAGCCGAAGATTACTTCGTAAGATTTGTTAAAGACTTACGTTTCAAAATAAACTGAGATTTTTGAGCGGGAGAAGAGACTTGTGTCACACGGTACGACAAAGTCACACGCATCATGATTAGAAGTACATTTAAAAGAGGATTAAATGTATCAGGATACAAATAACAGGGGTAATGAGTTTAATCTAGAGTAATTTTCAAAGTTAGTCTTGCAGTGGGTCAACTGACTGTTAGAAAAAAGGGCGGATAATTCGAAACCAGTAGGGGCTCCTTCCACTAGAGAATGAAAGAGTATCCCCAAGGATCTTCTCATGTAGCTGAGATAGTAAGATTATAGGTACTAAGATGCGATTGAGTACGACCTAATACCCACAAAGGGATGGGCAGGACAAGCGGTCTAATCGGATGCAGGAGAGAAAATTTTATGTGGACCCTGAGATCTTAGGGGAGGACGAGAGTAGTACCTTCCACTAGTGGCGTTTGTGTCCAAATAACTCCTATAAGTTCACGTTCGGGCAGAGTGCCAGTAGAAGTATGGCATGGTAAACTTTGTTATTGTCCTACTTGAGAGTTAAAGGTGGGGGACCAGTTATGATTTCAAATGTCGGAGAAGGATCGATATTATCGTATATATTGTGTGTGAAATATATATTGCACAACCAATTTACTTGCATGAATGACACAAGGCAAAGGCGTATGTATATGAAAAGAGGATGAATCTATTAAGGTGCAAATAGTAGAAGACTAGATAGTGAATATCTAAAATAAAGTTGAAGTAGTGAAACTTAAACTGTAAGGCTTGGGCAAGAGCCTATATGATAGGGTAACCAAGATTTTAAAGCAAACACATGCGAAGTGTTCATTATTAAGGGTATTCGATAGCGTACTATATGGGTAGTTCGGAGTAGCTTACCTATGAGCGCCGGGATACGAATCACAATATTTTTACAGCGTTGTCTGTACCTGGTATACTTTTTCCGAATTTCGGGACGAAATTCCGTTGTAAGGGGGGAAGTATGTAACACCCCGTATTTTTGACGATTTAAATAATTATGTGATTAATTATTATTATGGGAATAAGTGTACGATTAATTATTGTTGTTGGATTAATTAAATTAAAATGTGAGAAATTAATTTGTTATTAATCCGGATTAAAATAAGTATTAACTAGCGCGCCAAGGGTTAATACTTATTGTTAAGAATTATTGAATATTACTGTGTGATATGTAATATGGAATTATAACATTTGATAAATTGTCGGAAGTGAGAAATACGACAGTTTGGTAATTTAAGTCTGACACGTGTGTGAGTCGTGTCGGGACTAATTAAATAGAATAAAAAGAGAATTTCTTTTTATTAACTCGTATGGTCATTTCGAGTGCGCCTTTGAGTCCGAGAGGGTTGAGATAGTCTGAAAACACTACCCGGGTATTTTATTTGGACTCTGAGAGATTTTAGGCAAAACCGGCACCCCGTAGGGGTAGTTTGGTAATTTGGATTTTTGGGAAAATTAAATGGACGAAAATTAGAGAATAATTATATAATCTACGGGAGTTTCCATTAGGATGAAGTTACACAAATCAAGAATGGCCATGGAGGGTGTGAGGGAGAACCATTTTCTAAGAGAGAAGGCTCAATTAGCACCACCTTGCACAACCGTGACCACCAACGCGTAGATCGGGAAGAGAGGAACGCGTCTATACCAACATCACCAATGGATCAGACCGTCATATTCGAGGCAAGTGTTTATTACTTTCTTTCTTTAGCAATAATCATACTCATGTTAGTGTAGGTGAATTCAATCCTTGATTTACATGTTAATTGGGTGAAAATTGGAGGTTAAATGATGATTAGAGGTTGGGGTAATTAGTTGTTAATATTTTGTCATGAATGTAGAGGATGAACTACGAAATTGAATTATATATTGATGAACGAATCTGGGTTGATTAGTTCTTTAATTGAAAATTTGGAAACTAGGGTTTATATGAATTGATTTGGGGATTTTATATAATTATGGTGATTTATGAAGAATTAATGATCCTAGGATGTTAGGAATGATTTATAACCTGTTAGGGTTGATGGGTATTGATGATGAGGAATTGGGTGTTGAGTCTTAGAGATTTTTAGGTTCATAAATGATGGAAAAACGCATAATTCTGGGAAAGAAGACGAACAGTGACATCTCGCACGATCTCGCACGAAGTCGTTCGAGTGAGATGGCATCTCGCGCGAAGTCACTCGAACGACACGTGGAAGTCGTTCAAATGACAACCCTTCTGGTTCGAGCGACAGAGGGAATTTTCGGGGATTTTCTCAAAGTCCAGTTTTGAGTTTTCCGGTTTATTGGAGTGAGAGAAATTGCCAAATAGTAAATTCAAATAGGACATAATTTTGGGAAAAGTATGGGAGAATTAATACTTTAATTATTTCGATATAGAGAGAATGTACCTTGGAGATTACGAGAGAGATAGTAATCTAAATATTTATACTATACGTAGTGATGAGGTTAAAATACGTATGAGGAGTATGTATGTAGGGTGGAGAAATACTATAAATTATAATAGGATGTGTGTATGCCTATTATGTTTAAGAGCACTAATGGGTGATAACCCGGGGGTGCAAGAACCTTATAATTAAGCGCACTAATGAGTGATAACTCGGGGGTGCAAAAACTCTATTGTTAAGTGTACTAATGGGTGATAACCCGGGGGTACAAGGATGACTATTGTTAGGCGCACTAATGGGTGATAACCCGGGGGTGCTAGATTATTATTGATAGGTGAATTAATGGGTGCTAACCCGGGGATGCAAGATTCTATTGTTAGGCGCACTAATGGGTGATAACCCGGGGGTGTTGAATTGTTAATGATTGGTGCATTAATGGGTGCTAACCTGGGGATGCAGGATGTTCTGGATAGGTACACTAATGGGTCTTAGCCCGGGGGTGCAGGATTAGTATATATATATATGTATAGGGATGATGTGACTATATATATATATATATATATGAACTTGTGAATATTGCTACTGTGTGAAATTAGTAGACTTGGTAAAAACAATAATCATTACATTGCACCAAGTGGTCTTAACCTCAGGGTGCAGGATTAGTGTATATATATATATGGGTGATGAAACTATATATATGTATGAGTGTACTTGGGTAACTTTCTACTTTGTGAAACTAGTAGATAAAATGGAATTGAGAAATAAAATAATTTTAGTGAATAAAAGATTAACCATTCAAACGGTGAATAATGAAACTTAGTATGTGAGATAAACTATCTGATTAGCGTATTGTATGGGCGATACGAGAATACTACTAGTGAGCATAGTTAGTATTAGTATAGTTTCTGACTAGTTAGACTGGGAGGTATAACTAGGGGAGATTAGATGTACGTTAGGCGTGCACATTAGACGAGAGGTGAGAAACTCATGTGAGAATTCGATAACTAACATGCGTATAAGACTTATTTTAAGAACCAATTTTAAATACTTGCTAAATAATTTTTACACATCGAGCTCTGACCCATTTCTTGTATCTCTTCACTCTTTTGCTATATATATATATTATCAGGTGCTCAGGCGCATGAGTATCAGATTTAGAGATTTGGATTGCTTGACGTGCTGCAGCTGTTGTGGAAGCTGTAGGTCTTTGCAGTAGACGCATCTATCCTTTCCATTCAGTTTCATCTAGACTTCTTATTGAGGGCATATGTCGCCCACTTCTAGTCCTTCATTCGAGATATTGTATTCAGTTTATTTTATGGTTTGGAGTTTTGAACTGGGAGGTTTTATCCAGTTTTATTTATTTTAGTATTTGATTCATGTTCCATATTTATTACACTCCTATGTGTGGCGAATGGTTTATATTTTAAGACTGGATGAAAATGGATTTACTTGGTTTTACTAAATTGGAAATGTTTTGACACTTAGCTTAATTTTATATTAGGTGATTAATATGTTAAAAAGTTTTTCGACAGTGATGCTAAGAATGAACCAATTGAATATCCTGTTTTGAATTGGTAGAGGACTGATCACCCTATATTTAATTGGGTGGGGTGTCACAAACATTTACCATCCTATGTGGACCAATTACAAGTCAGCATGTGTCATCCAGTATGGAACAAGTCTAAGTCAGCATGATACAAAAGCCCAACCAACTGTGAAGCCCGACCAACTGGGAAGCCCGACAACCATATGAAGTCCGACCAACTGAAAAGCCCGACCAACAGCCATAATTCCAACCTGTATAACCAACAAAGCGACAGCAGTCTTACAACCTGTATTGCCAATGAAGCGACAACATTAATATATTTAATTCTCATTATGTATTGATGTAAATGCCTAAGAAATGAAGGCATTCCATCCTTTCATATGACAACTATCAATATCCCTCTCAGGCTATAAATACATTGTATCATCCTCATTGCAAAGGCTCGAAAAATAAATCCAGGCAGTCCATACATAATAGTGGACGCAGGCTTTTCCATTGAGCCGAACCACTTTAAAAACCTCTTTATCTTATTTGTTTTTAATTATTTATCTGTGATCAATCAATTAGGCCTAGTCTAGTTTTTTGCATCTACAGTTCCCAAAGAAGAATATTTCATTGAAAATGATCTTATTTCATTTGAAACTCAATCTTCAAGTGATAATGACTCATCGCTTGAGTTTGAATTTATTTTCTCCCCATTTTCTCTCTCCATTATTGAATCGATACAAGTGTCTGATGAATCGGTTCAAAACTTTAAAACGTTTAACCCTTTCATCGATGAAGATTTCTTGCTCGAATTGCTTTACATGAAGGCAATTGTGCCTCCATGTATGCCACCTTCCACTCCAATTAAAAAATCTTTGGGAGGAAATTCTATTTTTTTTGGCCCCCATTTGTTTTTATCACCCATTTTATCCAAATCCTCCATCATCCCTCCAAATTTTTTAATTGATGATGGTTCATTTCTTTCGCCTTACACATACCTTCCGTTGTTTGAACAAAATTCCTATTTTGCGGAAGGTTTGCATGAAAGGGATGGTCCCTGTCGATTCTTCAAAGTCAAATCGTATTTTGGGTGGACCCTAAAATTTTTTAACTTCTAGTGTATAGTTAATTTGAAGTTCAAATTGCAGGTTGTAAATAGTTAGTTTTTTTTTTATTTTCCTTAATTTTCTTTATTCTTACTTTTTGTCTCGCGTAAGTAGTCTAGTTTTTGTTATTTATTTTTGTTATGCGCGGTACTAACATGTTTTGTAGAATCGTTGGACTTGCACTTTCACGATATCGCTCCATTTTGGGTAATATCGCTCTTTTCCTTTCTTTCGCTTGGTTCTTAATTTACATTGAGATAAATGCCATGTTTTAGTTAGGGGGTGTGGCATATTCTATCCATTCATTGATAGTTTCCATGATTTGATTATATGTTTTTCCTAAGCATGCTTTTCTTGTAAAAAATTAAAAATTTCAAAAAGATTTTCTTTTTTTTTTCTCCTTTGTTGAGCATTTTGCCTTTATTTTCAATGATAACTTTTATTAAATGCCTAATCCAATTGACAATTCAACGACGCATATTCTCAATTTTAGAAGTTATTAGACATCACTCCTCAATTATTGATATTATGAATAATTTCATGAATTAAACTTTAATCCCATGAGCATATGCATTTTTCTTTTTTAATTGATTTGGTTTAAGATTTTTATAACTCGATAATATTTTATTGCATTATATATACTTACACCTAGTGAGCTTTGTGCTTTTCTTCATTTTTGAGTGTTATACACTTCTCTTTCCTCCTTGAAAATGTTAAACTCGTTGGTAATCTCACTATTCTTTCATTGATCGTTCATTAATTGAGTTCATATCTTGAAATGTGTTACTTGATCATGACTTTCAAAGTTATTTTGACTCAATAATTGCATAAACTTTTGGAAATGATCATAGGCCATCTTTGTTATATCACCCATATTGACCTTGACCTCACCTTAAATGTTTTCCTTTGTCAACCCCTTTGAGCCTAAATATAGCCTTCCTAAAATCCCATAAATGACTCCACATTGTAGTTTTAAACCATATATATCACCTTTCATACCTTTATTTGGTATGATTATTGGGGTTAAATGATGTTCGTGTTACGTGGTTGCAATTAAGCATGTGAGAGTGTGAAAGAAAAGAAAAAGAAGAGAAAGAGAATAAATAAAAGAAAACAAAACGAAAGAAAAAGTAAGAAAAAGAAGAAAAGAAAATAAAGAGAAAGTTTCATTTATGTACATATTATTCAATAATCCTTATTACTCTCCAATTTCACATCTAATGCTTATTATGGAAATTTGTTTCCATTTTTGAAATTGCTCGCAATTTCCCATTATTCCAAATTTTAATCTCCCAACACCTTTGAATCCTTAAATATACCTTTCATTTCATAACCTTAACCCCAAGCCTACATTACAACCTTAAACAAGTCCTATGTGATCTTAGGGTGATTTAATTCAAAAGTTTAAATAGTTTTGATAATCTGTGAAAATACATTTCACCTCCTTTAATGACAGTATCTTTCATCGATATTACACATTTTCATTTTATATATAGCGTTCTTCTTTAGTCGCATGTGTGCGACCTAGTTTTCTTTACAATTACTCTTTATGCCCGCATGTCCCGTGTATTACCTCCCATTTCATAATGATTTTATTTCTTGAGTGTAATCTCTAGTGAGGATTGATTTATGCATGATTTAATGCTTATCCGATTTATATAAGTTTTTGCCAAATCATACTTTGCATGTGCTCGCTCCCCTCCCACATTTTAAGGTTTCAATTTTACGAAGTTCATTCTATAATGTTAATAATAAAAAAATTTTGTGTGAATTTATTCACTTTGCTAATTGTGTGTTCGAAATCTTTTTCGTTATTGTTGGTCTTGTCGCATGTTTATTGGGCACTTTTTGAGGAAAATTTGATATTTGTGAGTTTCATCTCTGAAAACCTTCGCGAGACAACACTTGTCCCATAGGGTAACCTAGGGGTTTAACGACTTATTTCATATGCTATATGCAATCGTGTTCCCTATGAAAGTGGCATTTATATATTTTATGCTTATATACTTTTTGTACGGCCTTCTGTGGATAAGTTTTGTTTGCTTCATCACTAGGGACTAGCAATGTCTAAGTTAGGGGTGTGATTAGTCACGAATATCGCATATCTTCACCCGTTATCTTTATGCATTATAGCACTTTTTATGTTCCTTATGCCCATATTTATGCTTGTTAACCAGAAAACCTCATTTTTGGATATATATATATGATTTGCGGGGTTTAATTGTGGTTTTGTAGGTTTGGGAACGCTTAAAGTGAGGATTGATTGCATTTCGGAGAAGTTTTGTCATCGGACTCAACTTCAAAGGCATTTTAGTCATTTCACACTTCATCTCCAACTCAGCAAAAATCCATGAGAGCATAGTTTGTTGAGTTAGCTTTGCGTGGCTACAAATGGCATGTCATTTTGAGTTTGGACGTAGAAGTTATAGTCGATTCTGTTTATGGACTTTTCCCCTTTTTTCTTTGGAATAAATAACTGCTCAAAAATAGGGGAAGAAAATAGGACAAGAAGGACCGAATTGATTCGTCCCTTTACCGAATCAATTCGATTGAAGACAGTGCCCATGTCCCTTTTTCCAAATCGATTTGACCCCTTTCCAAATAGATTCGATTTGCTGCAGCATTCATGATTCCTCTTTTCGAATCGATTCGGTTTGGCACCGAATCGATTTGGACCCGCCTTTTTTGCTCTCTTTTATTACAGTTTTGCCATTCTTGGGTTTGGTATATATATGTTTGCCTCCCCATTTTGTAAAGAATCTAATCTATTTTTCTTTGCCTTCTTAGTTAGGTTAGGGAGGCTAAGGTTCGGAGGAGCTTTTGGGTGTGCCATTTCTCCCTCCTAGGGTTTGCCCATATAGTTTGTGTAAGAACACTATTCATCATCTTCTCCATCAATCCAAGTTTTCATTTCTTTATTTGTTTCTTTGCCATTCATTTGCTTGCTTTGTAATTTAGTTTTATTGCTTTATTTATTGATTTCTTTTAATAAATGTCATTTATGATGCTTTGTAGCTAACTTAAATTAGATTGTGATTGATTGAACTCGCATTTGTTTCAATGGGTTGTTTTGCTATGGTGATGTGTTTTATGTATTTAATTCAATTAGGTTGATCTTGTTATTATGCCTAGGAGATTTAATGGATTTATAATATATTCTCCATGTTTACGACCTTGCGTGTGTAATTTCCAGGTCATTTGTTGATGCCAAAATCATATTAAGCTTTTATGCGAATTTAGGGGGTGAAAACTTTAGATTCAAATGATTGTTTAAATGATATTCAATCTTACTAAATTCACAGTCCCATGTAGCTATTTATGCGCATTAAGATGAGGTGAGGGATATTAATCGCAATCTATAGTTTTTATTTCCTTTATTAATCTTAGTTTAACTTCCATCCTAGTTACCTTTTCTTTTCGTTAACAAATTATCTTTTACACTTTTATTCCTGAAGTATTAAATCAATATAATTTGAATAACTAGTCTTTGTGGATTCTCGATACTCGAACCGGCAGTTGTACTCCCTTAATAGACCGTAGTCAATAGTCTAGGTTTTTGCACATTGGTGGGAGCCGAGCATAACGACCAACGTATATCTCTATACACTTGCGCCGCGGTTTTCTCCTGCTGTCACAAACCTACACACTGAAGCAGACCTTCAAATGCAAAGAGAATATAAACAAAAGTTAAAAACTTTTGGGCCGTCAAGCTCATCTAAAAGACTCAATTTCCACACCCAAAAGGAGAAAGTATAAACTTGGCAGACACATACTCTGAGTAGCTTTTCTTGCTTATAAAATTCACCGCATATTGCAAACCTTCACATTTAAAATACACCTTAAAATGCACAGAGAATATATAAAGGATACATAAATCTTCATAAGAATAAAATCCCCTTATGTCGAACAATCCTCACCTAGGTAAGATGTCTCCCCCTAAGATAAAGATCTTTTCCTATCACTAAAGTGAAAGATACCATCCCCCCCCCCCCCCCCCCCCTTGTTCAGAAATAGACAAAGAAAGAATGCATAGCAAACCATTTCTCCCCCTTAAAACATATATCCCCCCAAAGTGGGAACATATGATGCCAACTGAAATGAAGGAAGAAAGAATAATCTCATGAAATGGTGTAAAGTGAAACAAAACATAACATGGAAACACAAGCACAAATAATACAAACAATGATCAATCAATACCAATATTGATGCAATAAATGATAGAAACTTGAATACACAATGAAGTATGAGATACCAATGTAAACAAATAATAATATACCAATATTATCATATAACATGCCAATTTGATTTAAGGATAAAGCACATGGGAAACATGGATTACACGCAAATGCAAAGACTCAAAACAAATGATAACATATATATAAATATATAAAATATACCTTTGGCACGCAAGTGCATATATATAGGTATAAACGACCACAAACATGACATAAAACATATAAGCGTTACACAACCGCATAGTATCGATGTGTCTAAACAATTGGAATGAAGTGAAGGGACATGAACTAGAAACAAATAATTCATGTCCCAATTGCTCAAAAATATCCAAGGAGTTCTATTTGATCGCAAAACTTTATCAAACTAAGATTTAGCCTCAAGTGACAGGTAAAGTGAACTCAAGGAACAAAAAAAGCATAATTAATATAAGCCTAGAATTTTGATGATTCTACAAATCAATAGCGTCATGACGTGTTAAACATAAGTAGGATTCATTGTAAAAACTCATTGATCTTCAACTATAGCGCCTCAAAAGCTAAACAAATATAATATTTTTTCACTCTTTATTGAAGATACCATTGTTAAAAAATCAAACAAACAAATATGTTGGCCTTTAATCTTTTCCTATTGCCTCTCATTCTTAGGCTCTTTCCAATGGTGGCTTTCCCGTAAAGCGGATTTGCTCCTTTTGTAACCCTTTCCCGTGCATCCTCATATATTCAATAATAAATAACATACTCATGAGCAATGATTTTTGCATTCACAAATTTCCCATAATAAAGAAATATGTAGATGACAAGATTAATGAGAGAACAGCTCACTTAGCTCAAATATAACATGTGAAGTTAAAATATAATAGATCTCATATATGTGTGTGAAGGCATATACAAAGTGAATCCATTAAGAAAATTATAGTTGAAAAACTCCATACAAGCATGATTAGGAACAATCTAAGCATTAAAAATTATAATCACATAGAAGCATTAAATTAAGTGGATTTAAACATATGAATATGGCACATAAAATGTATAAAACCATGCTACACATAAAAAATATCTTTTTGAGTTTTTAAATATTTTCAAATGATACCAATTTATCACAAACAACTCAAAAGATAAATAAATCTTTTTGTATATTCTCATTAAGTCCCAATAAAGAAAAATCAAAATACAAAAGACTCAAACCATATACAACTAACAAACACATATAACATGAAGTACAAAAGCTAGTGTATGTAAACATGCGAACATTATCAACCATTAGATATAACATGAGAAGTATCATATGAAAGAATAACATATAAAGCCTCCAAATCAGATTTCCTAACCCACGTAGGTGTGACATGATTATCTAGAGTTTTGGGAACCTCGATGACTCTAGAGTTAGACTTTCTAGGAATATTTCTATGATCAAAGAAAAAATGCGTAAGGTGAACTTTCCTACCACAATCTGTACACGAGTAGACAAGAGGACTGTTACCCCTGGACCGAGCTTTTATAACATTCCTTGCAACGGTTGACTCTCTCAAAAGCATGGTCTTGGCTTTAGTAGGGGAAGAATTTGGAATATCACGTGTCATCTTTGATTCGGATGGAGTCTAACATATTATCCAACTTTTTTTGATCTAGATTTCAAAGTCAAATTTGACACGACTCAAGTTTTTCAATCTCTCTTCGAGATCCATTATACTATACTCGAGTAAATGACGATGCTCTTCAAAAATTAGGTAATCTTTATTCAAAATCTCCATTAATCCCCAAAGGCTATATCGCTCCCCCTCAACAAATGCCAGAGTTTCCATAAGAGTCTTCTCACGTGCCCTAAGATCCTTAATCAAAACACTTAAATTATTACCTATGGAATGGTCTTCCGGCTAGATTCTAACTTCAAGTTTGCATTTTTTAATTTCATCATTTTCGTATACAACTCACGAAGGGAAACTTGGAGTTCACTCTCCTCATCCTCCTCATCTACTTTATCTTTTTTTTCTTCTCCACTCTCTCCGGCATCACTCACTTGGGAATCACAAATAATGGCGTCAAAAGTGTCATGTTAAGAATTATCCGCATGGGAAGATTTTTCATCAAGACTCTCAAGACTATCCATGAATGCATTGTATTTGTGCTCAATTGGGGAATTCGGTTCCTATTCCGGATGACTATCACTAAGTTCAACATTGTACACCTTCAGTTTTTTTCCTTTCCTTCCTCGATTTAATTGGACACTTAGTTACCCTATGTCCATAATCCTCAAACCCAAAGAATCTATCAGATTCATCCCTCTTATTATTATCATTACGATTTTTAGGGAATTGACCGACCTTGTTATACTTATTTTTCTCAAACTTCTTTATGTCTTTCGATTATTTTTCAAACTTGAGAAATTTTCTAAAGTTCTTTGTAAATATGGACATATCATTAGAATCGATGTCAGACTCATTATCCAAAACTCATGTTTCCTCCTTCGAGGCTTTAAAATCATGGCCCTTATCTTTCTTTGTCTTTTTGGAGGAAAACATAACAAGCTCGTAAGTTTGAATATCACATACAAGTTCTTGGAGCTTCGCAGAGTCTAAAGTAACCAAGAAATTAAAAATTATCACTTTTGAATTAAATATTTAAGGCAAGGATCTTAAGATTTTCTTGAATACATGGGTTTTAGTATTCTCTCTCCCAAGTTAAATGACAAGTTCACAATATCAAACAATCTAGCTTAGAACTAATCAAAGGATTCACTTTCCTCCATCCTAATGGTTTCAAAGTGAGTGGTGAAATTTTAGAGTTTTGAAGCCTTGACAACACTAGTACTTTCATGGGTGAGTTGGCGTATGTCCCAAGCCTCTCTAGACATTTCATATGTCATAATATAATGGAGCTCCTCCGATGTGATTGCACTAAATTAAGAATTTAAACCTCACGATTTGTAATTTTCTAACCAATGCTCTTCCTCACTCTATGTTTCTACAAGTTTGGGAATCCTATAATCACCAGATAAGGTTGTGGGTGGACACCAACCCTTAACAACTACGCCATACCCACTCGTCTATTGACTTGCTGATTTCACACGCGCTTTCCAGTACGCGTAGTTAGACCCATCCAACAAAGGTGGTCAAGAAAATGATTGACCCTCCGAATAAAAACTGCTAAAATTCATGCTTAAACATGGATCTAACATAAAAACTCAATGTTCCTCCTCTGATACCAACTTGAGAAAGAGTGTTAATGGAGAGTGGTCAAAACAAAAGTCAATTTTTATTTTTTTCAAATTAAATATTAAAGCTAAACAGTTTTAACCCGAAAAACACTTTGCACGAATTTTCGATCGATTGTTGTGTTAAATAGATTAACTAATTTTATCTTTATTCTAAAGCATGCATCTAAGTGATAACAGGATAAAATAAGATCAAGCACACAACACACCAATGTACGAGAAAAATCCATAACGAAAAAACCCGAGTACAATCCAGACGCACAAATTCACTATAATGAGGAATTACAAAAGTTGGTAGATGACTTATAACATTGACTCGACGCCCTTGTAATCCTTAAAGCGCCTTGGATATTCAACCTATCTTACACAACAACATACAGGAGTACACCTGCACAACTACCACATTGCATGAGTCCACACATGCCTCGGTGTCCACTGATAAAGCCCTTTTATCGTCTATGAATCTAGAACACGGATACACCATTTCTTTACAGCAACATCATAAACATAGCGTCGTCCATGTGTAAACAATAAGAAATACGGAGTCCACCGCATGAAACAAATACTCAACAGATATGAAGAGTATAAACCTTCATGGTGTACATAAATTGGAGATATCAAGCTAACAGAAAGATTAAATTTTGGATCAAAGATTTTGGGTGAAAACTTGGGTTTGGAGGATTTTGTTTCTCATTAGAAATTGATTTTTACCAAAATTCTCAACTTAAAAAGTTCCCAATAAACCTATTTGTAGAAAATACGATTTTCAAGCCGAAAAAATCTCGTTCAAGGGAAAATAGGAATGAAACAACATATCTCATTCGAACCAAAAACCAAACTCGTTCGAACGAAAACCTCATACCGTTCGAACAAACTTTTAATAAGCTTTGAACGATATTTGTTCTGCTAATAGAGAAATATCGTTCGAACCAACTTCGTTTGAAGGTTATTTGAATGAAGAACTACATCTCATTCGAATGAAGAATATAAAGTCATTCGAACGACTTTATTCAATATAAATTTTTTCTTTAAAAAATTCCTTAATGAAAAATAGCCTCAAACATATAAAACAAACACCCAATGATATATAGGAATCAAACTAAAGTGGATCCATATCTTTTTGATATTCCTCAGATGTTGAAGACGAAACGTGGGACTAAACATGACACGATGATGTAATCTTTGAAACTTCACTGCTATGTCTTCAATCAAACACGTCATATGCTTGATAAACCAACACACTCAAGTCCTAACCCATGACTCTAAGGTTTTATCCAAATATGGAATAAGCCAAAATACGTACGAATTGATTATATAGGAAATTTGTCCTTATAGAGACATCTTAAAGATTTTGTCCAGAAGCTTGAGAGGGATTCTCATTACCATGCTCCCACACCCCAATATAGCCAACTGGATAGTCTTAGAGAACAGTACAAAATCTAGTTCACTCTTCTAAAGGTTTAATGGGAGAAATGTAAAGGTTGTTTATGACTTATGGTAAAATTTCCAAAACAAAGACTGGTAAAAAGAAGAGAAAGAACAAGAAGAAGACAAATCCCATGGTTTCTACACTAACTTGGGTTGTGAAGAAAAATGTTACAAAAGCTCTTATTGTTCACGTTACTCTCAAGGATGACAATACCTCCCAATGGTATTTTGATAGTGGATGTTCTAGCCACATGACATGTGATATGTATTTGTTTAATAAACTTGAGGATTAAAGGATGGTAAAGTCACCTTCGGTAATGGGAGTCAGTTTAGAGTTTCGGGACGAGGCACCATAGAGATTTCTAGATTCCTAAAGCCAGATAGCATGTTTTATGTTGATGGGTTAAAAGAAAACTTCATAAGCGTAATCTAACTTTGTGATGAAAATCTTACGATAAAGTCCATTGAGAAATAATGTCGTGTCTATAGTGAATTTGGTAAGATTGTACTGCAAGGTAGGAGGACATACGATAATTATTATGGTATCATTCCCAACAATGCTAGGGTTTTAGCTGTTGAGAGTGTAGTCCCATATACGATGTGTGCTTAGGCAAGGAATGGTCCGACCAAATAAAAAGTCTATTTTTATATTTTTCAATTTTAAAGAACAAAACTTTAAACAAATTAAATCCCATAAAAAATTCTCACCAACTTAAACTGTTATGAAAAATCGACTCACCCAATTTCATCTTTTTAATCTTAAACATGCATTTAGGTGATAAGAAGATAAAATAAGTAAAACATCCACAACGTGCCGATGTACGAGGAGAACCACAAAGGTAAACACCTCAGACGATCCATCCAAACAGATTAGTATGATAAGATTTTACAAAGACGAGACAGTAGACTTACACAATGACTCGTCTCCCTACCAAGCATTGACGTTCTTCTATCTTCAACCTCTCGTCCATAATGCAACGCAGGAGTCCACCCATGCAAGATACTATAATGCACGGACCCACACACGCCTCGGTATCCATCGATGAGGATTAACAGCCGTCTACAGAATCGAAACACGGAAGCCACCACTTCTTCACCGCAACATAACAAACAACAAGTACAGAGTCCACCGCACGAAACGCATTATCAAGATAATAAGAAACAAACTTTGGTTCCCAAACACAAAGATCTTAAAGCATATGAATATTGAACCTTGGATATTTAAACTCAAAGGGTGAAACAAGGGTTTTGGAACTTTGGTACATAGGTAAGGAATTAATTTTTGCCAAAAGTTCTTAAAAAACTGAGTTTAACACGCAGTAAATAGTGAAAACACAAATTTCTATACGAAAAAATCTTTCAAATGAAAACACACAGTTCGTTTGAATGAAAATCCTATTTCGTTCTAATGAGACACAAGTTTGTTCGAATGAAGAAGCTTTCTCGTTCAAACGAGCTTCTAACGAGGTTCCAACAAGATTATTTTTACTAGATAGAACACTCTCATTTGATGTTCATTAGATGTGCATTGCAATAAGTTTCCTAGTTTGTTCTAACGAGATTAAAACTTCATTCGAAAGATAATATAATTTCGTTATAACGCAGTACAAATTTCGTTGCCACGAACTCAAAAACTAAAAAATAATTTTCTTTAATTTAAAAAAAATAGTTTTAAATGATTTTTCTCAAAAACAAATACTCTTAAAAAATATCCAAGTACCGTATTCAAAATGCATCCACACCTTACGAGATCCTCAGTAAATAAAAAGACATACTTAGCACGAAAAACATGGCATGATGTGTATCCAAGTTTAAGCTTGACTGCTACGTCTTCATCAAACATGTCATAGGCTCACGAGTTTGATAATACAAGGCCTAACTTATGACTCATTTTTTTTGTCCGAAATTAAGCCAATTATAAAAAAATTGACTCGAGTGGAAATTTATGATGATACGATAAATTAGACATAGGTCCTTCTCGAACACCAAGTCAAATTTAAAGTAGCAATAAAGCAAGTAAAAGGATATAAACACAACATATAGTGTGTTTTGGCCATAAAAATAAGCCTGCACCCACTTTGTTGCCTTACTCTCATTATATACATTGTATAGTATAAGATTATGGTACCATTAGAGGCGTACCAAGGTGGTAAGAGAGGAGAATACATGGATGTAATGAATCTGGAAGCCCAAGATGTGGCCTTGAAGACAAGACTAAAAGTGTTGTGGCCAGGTAAGCCCCCAAGAGGGGTGTAGATTTATAGAGAGATGTAGTGTGGAGATTTTGGCAGGGCTTCGCCGGGTAAATCCTCTCTCAATCCCCCCAATTATGAGTTGAGCTCCCCTATTTATAGGAGATACAAAAGTGGTGTCACGTGCCTAGGACACGTGGAATATGGATAAGTCTGGAGAATGAATTGTTCTGGTCAACAACTAGCTGTACAAATAGGGGCTGCGACTTCTTTGGACCAAGATAATAGCCATTTAGAAGGAAGTGCCGCTTCCTGTCTGAGTCCAGGCAGCGACCAATTCTGATTAAGGGTGGGAACTAGTATGCGTAAGGCCCATGGCCTGTCTGTGCCCAGGTAGCGGCTCTTATTGAACACTCCGCAAAAGTGGGGCTATATTGGCCATATCAATAAGCCCCCAAGCCGTAGTGCCAAGAATTAGTGAGGTGGGTCTGCGACTGAATTCGATGTCCTATATTTGAATAAGGAGACGCTTCAACTTCTCGCACCCCTTTATATAAATGGGTTTTGGCCCTGTCCATCATTGTGTTTCCAGACGTTTGAGAGAAAATTAAAAGCCATACTCTGTCCATTTTCCCTTTGAGTCTTCCGACAAGTTTGTTGCGGTGGTTCAAGGTGTTTGACTGGTGGTTTGAGGTTGAGCTTCCCTCGTTCATTGATTTCCAGGTTATTTCTCATAAATTAACTTCTCATTTTCTCCAATTTGGTCGTTTTAACCCATGTATGCTTAATGAAACCATTTATACAAAATCTGCTTGATTAGATCTCTTGGAATGAATTTTACTATGAATTCATGCTATAAACCATTGGCCTCATCTTTGTTTCATAACTAAAATAGAAGCATAACTTAAAACCCTCATTGCCATTTTTTGATCTTTGATCATTCTAATCTGACTGTTGCGTAGCATTTTTTGTTTTGGGGTAGGCGGGACTAGGTTTGATTTAAATACATTAGTATTGATGAACATTAATATGCTAAATTTCTAGATTGTTCTAGGTATTCGAACCAAATTTAGGTTTAAACTTGGATATATTGAGTTTAATCCACACCTTTCCCCCATTTCGGTTTTTGTTTTTAGCCAAGAACACCAAGGACATGTTTTGGTGTTCTTGGCCAAAAGCTAAGGGTTTTAGGTTTCCGATCTTTAAGCTTGTGAGACTCAAACATTTACATGTTTGCGTATTTGGCCCTGACTGGTAATGCCATGGTACTTTGCTGCAGCTTCTTGTAGCTTTAAAACTAAAAAATTACGTCCTTAAAATAATTGGCTCCAACCTTCGGTTGTTGTAAATCAATTTCTGCAATCTTCAAGCCAGTTGGGTCTAATTGGCTGCAGCCTTTAGTTTAACTTCCTGTAACTAATTTTAATTATGCATCTATATTTCTTGAAACTGTCGTGGCTTCTGAGATGCTGCTTTGATTATAGTGGCTACGACACCTAACTGCGGAGCCCTTTTTCTTTTCAGGTTTTGTCGCGGCTCTATGGGTTGGGATCCCCAAGATTTCTTACACAAAATATAGAGAAAGTATTTTGGAATACCTCCTCCTGACATTCCTTATGTAAAGCCTTTGAAAACTTTTGGACCTTATTTGTTAAAAGAGTGTCCCAATTGCATCACCATCGATTCTGATTTTGTATACTCTTTAAATTATAGGAATACTAGAGATGTTACGAGCATCATGGAGGATACAAACTCCAACAACAATCCTCATAATGAAGTAGTGTATGCGTCGACTTTTGAGATGATAAATGTCCCACATGAAACTATGAATTCGCCAACTGAAGCCTCTGTATATGGTCAGTCCTATAAAAAAGGACCTTGCTGCACTCAACCATAAGTGCATTAAGGACAAGGATTAGATTACTGCTGTTGCTGTAACTTTTGAATTTTATGAGGGAACGATCTGCACACTCCCTTCTGCATAACAAAGGGCATGTTCTGTGTTTCTTAATGGCGTCTGCTTTCCTCTCCATGCCTTTTTTTTGAGGCTACAAATTCCTATTCTGGTGCCCATCCGAAGGATACCGCGGGTCATGAATTTGGCTCCAGCCCTAATTAGATCCCAACTCTTGGAGGGACATCCTTGTTGGCCTGGTGCTTTGGCAAAAGAACTTTGATAAAGATATAATGCCCATAGAGTTTTTCCAATTCTACAGCCCAAAGGAAAACTCCAAAGAGTTTTTCGTGGTATTACTATTTTACATCGTGGAGCGGTGATAGGTGTTTGTACACTTGCAGGCCTACCATCGTTAAAGACTGGAAAGGTAAATATTTCTTTATGTTTGGGGATAGTTGGGAAATTTGCCCTAAAGAAACTGAAAGGGAAAAGATCGTTAGGATGCCGTGGATCTGGGGACATCCCTCCAGGAAAGGTATAGGATGCCTGCGACCCACACTATTCCTTGTGATTTTAATCTTTTAGGTTGAACGCATATATTAACAATTTGAGACTTAGTGATAATCAAGACAAGAGGGTTGAGGACGCAACCCACATACCCAATTCGAAGAAAACGTTTTCTGAATTGGTGACTTCCATATCCATTCTTAAACTAGGGTACTTTGCATCCAAGGTGGTTCTCAAGAAAATGACTGTGGAAGGTAAGATTTAACCTTCAATATTTCTATCTAATGTTCACTCCACGGTAACATCACATCTGTTAATATTTTCACAGGTGAGGAGATTGATCGCGATCTTTTAGTGGCCCAATTACTAGAGATGGATGAAAAGGTCGTAGCCCTTAACCGTAGAAGGAAGGGGAAAAAGAGAAAGGGCACAAAATGAGGCATCCCCTGCAAATTAACCAATTGCTCAGCCTTTACAGTAAAGTGCTACAGCTGATACTGGTGTAATCCCTCCAGCGGAAGGGTCTGTGTCCCCTAGAAATAATGCTGCGGCAGGGGAAAGTACGGTGGATGACGATATAGCTCCACAACTTGCCACGACTGGTCTGATGTCCTCTGGGGATTTTCAAGGAGGGAACACCCCCATCACATTTCATTGTCCGGATCTCCTCTATTGTCGTGGAACATTGTTGCCATTAATGCCAATTTGACCATTTCCCAAAGCAGGGTAAGGGTTGGTCCTGATGGTCGTCCGCGGCCTCAACTTAAATAACCCAATCCTAATTCCTACTGGAATACCACAACCAGAGCGGTCAGCAGGATGAGAAAAGTTTCAAATATTATTGACCTAGACCACTTGGTGGAGGAAGACCAGAAGGATTTGGAGGAATATGCCCTCCATAGTTTGTTACATGTAAGAATTCTTCATTTTACTTCATTTCTTTTTGGTATAGTATTCTTTATTCTAATATTTATAATTTTAGGCTACGGACATTGTCATCTCTCACGTGTAAAAATGTGAAGGCTTATACAAACTGCATCAGACCGCGGCGTGAGTTAATAAGTGATTTAGAAAATGCCCAGGCCTTTTCCTTTGAGACAGGAAATAATTCGTCTGTCGCGGTACTTCAACTGGCTAATATGAACTTGAAGGCTGCAACCAAGGCTAAGTTGTGGAGGCTTCCAGGAAAGCCATCAACTTTGAGAGCACGCTTAACCTGCTTCAGCAAAAATATGACCAAGTGGAGCAACGCTGAATATCCTCACTTTAACAAAAAGATAATAATCATGCCGTAATAATAAAGGAGATTGAAGAGGCTCATACCTCATCCTTGACAAGAGCTACAGACGATGCAATATCTACTTACAAAAATTTGAAGGATTTATTCCTTATAAAAAATAAAGCATATCTCCGTGGCTTTCAGGAACTAAGGCACAGGGTGGTGAAAAATTTTCCTGAATAAGAAAATCAAGTGATGCCCTGGAAGTTAGGCATTTCTGAGCACGATGAATGTGTAGCGGAGATCAGAGCTACAGTAGAGACAAGAGCCAAGCAGTTAATGGAAGAGGTTGCGATAGAGGATGATGAAACTGAGATCGTGGCCCGTGAGGACGATGAAGATGAAGTTGATAACGCAACATCATAGATATCTTTAACGATTTTTTGCTATGACACTTGTAACATCATCTTTGTGATGACTAAACATCATTTTAAATTTTGAATTTGCTTGTAATTATACAGGGCTGAAGCCATTTTGATCCTGCTGAACTCGTATACAATCTTGAATAATATCCTTTTGTTTTTCTTTTTTTTATTAGCATGCCCGTGTCGTTATCGTGATAATAATCCGCGACCAGTGAGGCTGCACCCATTTTTTACTCAATGTGGTGACAATCTCGAATGCTTTTGATTTAATGTTGATATAGAAGTGTAGGATTATCTGCAGACGATTAAGTCCTTGGCCCCTTTATATAGGTATAGGATTTTCCACAGATGATTAAGTCCTTGGCCCCTTTATATATATTTAGGATTGTCCATAGACGATTAAGTCTATGGCTCCTTTGAATAGATATGGGATTGTCTACAGTCGATTAAGTCCTTGGCCCCTTTGAATAGATATAGGATTATCCATGGACGATTAATTCCTTGTCCTCTTTGGGTTATTGCCAGACCTTCCAAGTCTAGGTATTATGAATCTTCCCCAAGCCATAGTCGAATATATATCAAGCCATCCCTGGCTGGGTATTATGAACCCCTGTGGCTAATCGTAGCATCCCGAAAGTTAATCGACAGCAAGGCAGTTTCCTTAATAGACCTTTCCTCCCAAAATAAGAAAATAATATTGAGGATAATTGGTCGTTATGTGCTATTAAATATGTTCAAGACAAAGGTCTTTTATTAGATTACAAGCAAGAAAGCAAGCCTAATCATATGACTAATAATTTCCATTCATTCATATATGTATATTTATCTTTTGACTTTAAAAAAATACAAAAGTCTTTGAAATATAGCTATAAAAGCTTCATAGTTAGAGTTCATAAGAGGAAAATGTGAACAAGTAGACAATAAGGATGGAATCTAGAAAGCGGCCTATCAGATATCGGTTGCTCCTTTAAGAATCCTTCAGGAATCGCTGAAGAGCTCCCTTCGTGAGGTGCCTTTCAATCTCATTCTTCAGGGCATGACAATTGTTTGTGTCATAACCATTATCAATATGGAAACTGCACCATTTGGCTCGGTCCCTCTTGTGAGGAGGGGACCTCAGCTTCTTCGACCAACAGAACAATATGTCTTCTTTTATGAGATCTAAAATTTCTTCAATTTGGTAAATCAGTGGCGTGTTGGTTTCATAGCCTTTTTCTGACTTTGGCTGGTCAAACTTCCTTTTTTGAACTTTGGCAGTAGCCAACGCTGCTTCTACCACGACCTTTTTCATGGAAGAGAAGACAACACCTTCTTTTGTTGCAGCTTGTGTTGAGGTGAAGGTCGCGATCTCCAGTGTTCACTGCTAGGGGTGGAAAAATGGGTCAACGGGTCGTGTTTTCACATGACCCGACATGACACAATAAGAAACCAGTGGACCCGAAAATGACACGACATGATAGCATATTTTTTTCTTTAACCCGAACACGACACGCTAAACACGACACGATAATACGATAAGTAAATATGATTCAATTGGACACGATTAAACCCGACCCAACATGAGAAGATTGGACACGATTAAACCAGTTAGTGAGGAATTAAAAAAAAATAATGGGTCTAAATAGTGGGTTGATAATGGGTCTGAATGGGGTCAATAGTGGGTCTACATAGGGTATATATTGTTTTCTTATTTGGGTCACTATCGTGTCACTATCGGGTCCTTATCTGGTCAATTTCGTGGCAAAAATTGGACACGAACACGATACGACTTGATGACGGGTCCGAAAACCCAGACCCGAACACTAAAGATCGTGTCAATTTTGTTTCGTTTCGTGTCGTGTTATCATTTCGTTCCTAAAATACCACCCCTACCCTCTGCGTCAAGAAGTTGACCTGGTCTTGGAGTGTGGATTGATAGTCATACATGTGATCAATATAGCTCAGTAACTTGGAAACTTCTTCACTCTGCTCTGTGCTTGTCTTTGAGGTTCCCTCCACGGCTTCTGCCGTGTTAGTATTTTAGATATATATATATTCCGAGATCAACCAGACAATAGTGAGAAGCTAAGTAATTCAGGAAAAACCAAGTATAATGATAAGCATGCAGCCTTTTGCTATCTGCAATGTTATTCTACTGTGGCGGTGGCTTGAGGCATATGTGGAAGTACTGCCTCGGTTATACTAATGGGAATTTCCCATAACTGAGTCGAAGGACATAAGTCCAATTCTCCCAGGTGAACTGTAGAAGTTATAAGGGCCATCGGCTTTAGGAATGTTGCGGCATTCTGGCAATAAAACTGTCTGGCCACATCCCCTAGGTAGCAGTGGGTGTGATCCCAAAAATAGGCTCGAGATCCGAGATCAATTCATAGAATATATACAAAGTGTGCCTACCAGGGATTTACCAAGGGCAAAACAGCTTTTAGGCGTGAAAGTAGCATGAACTTTGTAATAATCCCTAGATCATATGCGTAGAAGACAAAATAAGTGAATAAAACTCTTCCCTAGTTACCCACCTTTAGGAGGCCACTGCCCTTTGTGTTTTTCAACACTAATTAGGTAAGGTGAGATCACCGGGGTACAGAAAATAAACCCATGGTCACCAAAAGGAAGACCGACAACAGATGTGAAAAAGAATAATCCCCTCATCGGGTTGTACATGAATGTAAGGGCTTGAAAAGCAAAATCCCACCCATGGGATCTTGACCCAGGGGTCCCCATAGATGAAATAAGGCATTTGGAACCTTAGATAAGGAGAACAAAGATAAAAATACTTTGTTCCCACTGACAGTGCCAGATTGATGATACGAAAAATTAGACACGGGTCCTTTTTGAACACCAAGTCAAATGTAAAGTAGCAATAAAGCAGGTAAAAGGATATAAACACAAGATATAAAGTGGTTCGGCTATAAAAATGAGCCTACATCCACTTTGTTGCCTTACACTCATTATATACGTTATATAACAGAATATTGTGGGGCCATTAGAGGCTTACCAAAGAATTAAAGGAGGAGAATACACAGATGTAATGAATCTAGAAGCCCGGGATGTGGCCTTGAAGATAAGACCCCAAGAGGGGTGTAGCTCTATAGAGAGATGTAGTGTGGAGATTTTGGTAGGGCTTCGATGGGTAAATTCTCTCTCAATCCCCCAATTATTAGGTGATCTCCTCTATTTATACGAGATACAAAGGTGGTGTCACGTTCCTAGGACATGTGGCATATGGATAAGTCTGGAGAATGAATCCTTCTCATTAGTAGCTAGCTGTATAAATAGGGGCTGCGACCTGTTTGGATCCAGGCAATAGCCATTTGGAAGGAAGTATCGCAGCCTGTCTGAGTCCAAGCAATGACCAATTCTGACCAAGGTTGGGTACTGGTATAGGTAAGGGACGAGGCCTGTCTGTGCCTAGGCAACGACTCTTAATGAACACTCCACTTCACTGGTCCAATAGTGGCCATATCAATTTTTCCTTACAAATCTCCTCCTTTGGTTATTTCTATAAAAAACCAAAATAAAAATCCTACGGGCCGTCAATATCTCTAAAAAGACTCAATCCACAACCCCAAAAGGTAAAAAGTACAACTTAACCGAATCATACACTTTAGTAGCTTTGCACGCTTGAAAAATTTATTGCATATTATAAACCTTCACATTTAAACACACCTTAAAATGCAAAGAGAATATAACAAGTATAAATCCGCATAAAAATAAACTTCTAACAATGTCTAAAACAATTTCTGCTTAGGTAAGACGTCTCCCCCAAGATAAATATATCCTAATCATAAAAGGAAAGATACCATTTCTCCCCATTTTTGTTTAAGAATAGACAAAGCTAGAAAGCATAAAATTCTTTCTTCCCCACAAAATAAATCTCCCCCCTAAATATGTGAACATGAGATACCAATTTTAAAATAGGGAGTAGAGATTAAAATCATGCAATAGTGTGAAGTGAAACAAACGCAACATGCTAACGCAAGTACATATAATCCAAACAATGATGAAATAATATCAATATCGATGCAAAAAGATACCAATACGAATAATCAATGAAGTATGATACCGATTTCAAATTACAAATTTGAGAAAAGAAATTTCAATGCACATAATGAGTGATACTAATATGATCATATAGCATTCCAAATAAAATCCAAAGATAATGTACATGGAAAATATGGACTAAATGCAAATCGCAAAGACCCAAAACAAACGATACTATATATAACACATGGAAAATATACTAATAAAATGCCCACACATACATATAGTTATAAACAACCACAAAAAACTTGACACAAAACACATAAGCCTTATACACTAGCATAGTATTAATGTGTCTAAACATGTGGGATGAAATGAGTTGGCGTGAAATGGATACAAATGAATTATGATCCAAACACTAAAATATGTTCAAGGAGTTCTATTTGACAAAAAAACTTTATCAAAATTATATTTAGCCTCAAGTGAAAAGATAAAGTGAACTTTATGAACAAACAAGCACAATGCACACAACCCTAGAATACTGATGATTCTACAAATCAATAGCGTCATGAAAAAATAAGCATAATTAGGATTCATTGTGAAAACCCGTTGATCTTAAACTATACACCCTCCAAAGATAAACATATATCATATTTTATTTTCTCTCAATTCTTTTGAAGCTATCACTTTTGAAAATCAAACAAACTAAAGATGTTGGCCTTGGCAAATTTTCTATTTTTATTTCCTTGAATCTTTTTATTAGGATCTTGCCTACGGTGGCTTTTACACAAAGGAGATTTTCTCCTTTCGTAGCCTTCTCCCGTGCACCCTCATATTATAATAAAATCAAACTATCTCAGGAGCAACGGTTCTTACATGCACAAATCCCCTATAGTCACGAAATATATAGATGACAAGATTAATGGGAGAACATCTCACAAAGCTCAGATATACATGTGAAGTTAATGTTCAAAAAGCTAGTGCATGTATGTGTGGAGGCATATACAAAGCGAATTCATTCAGTGAAACAAAGTCGAACCAACTCCACGCAAGCATGATTAAGAACAATCTAAGTATTATCAATCACAACCAAATATCCTAGTCACATGAATAGCACATAATGAATTGGATTCAAACACACCAACATAACATACGAAATGTGTAAAACTAAAATACACAAAAACCAAAAAGCTTTTTGAGTTTTTCTAATATTTCCAGAAGAAAATACCAATTTGAAAACAAACTAACTAAAAAGACAAAAAAATCTTTTTGTATTTTTCAATATGACTCAATAAATGAAAAATCAAAATACAAAATATACAAACAACATACAATTATCAAATATATATCATGAAGCACAAAAGCAAGTGTACATAAATATGCGAACGCAATCAACCATTAAATATAGCATGAAAAGTAACATGTACGAGCAAATGAGAATCAATAAGTCTAATATGTAAAGCCTTCCAATTGGATTTCCTAACCCATATAGGTGTAACACGACGCTCTCGAGTTTTAGAAACATCGGTGGCTCTAGTCTTAGACTTTCTATGACCGTTCCTAAGATCAAAGTAAAAATGCGCAAGGTGACCTTTCCTACCATAATGTGTGCAAGTGTAGACATGACGAGGGGTGTTACCTAAGGGTTGACCTTTACCAACATTCCTAGTCGACTTTTTTAAATTCATGGCCTTGGATTTAGTAGTGGAAGCATTGTGATCATAGAAACCAATCCCACACTTGTCATATTTGATTTGGACGGTGCCTAACATCTTATCCAACTTTTTTGAGCTAGACTCCAAATCAAATTTGACACATCTCGAGTCTCTCAATCTCTCTTCTAGCTCAACTATCCTTGACTCGAGTAAATACCTAAAATCCTCAAACGCTAGAAGATATTTTTTATAGCCTCCATTATTCCTTAAATACTATCTCTCTAACCCTCAACGTACTCTAGATTATCTCAAAGAGTCCTCTCACGTGCCCATGCATTTTGGTCACAATGTCAGTCAATTTCATGTAAAAGTCATCAAAGGTTTCAGAATCTGACATAATTAGGGAGTTATACTGCTGAACAAGCATTTGAGTTTTAGCAGCCTTGACTCTAGTGTCACCTTCAAGTGCAGTGATCAGTGTATCCCAATCTTACTTGGAAGAGGCACAAGATGAGATCCTTTTGAACTCATGTTCATTTATGGACATAAAGATGGCATTCTTGCCTTTTTTATTTTTTCGAGAAGTTTGCTTCTCTTCTTGTGTGAATTCACTTAATGCTTTCTTAATCCTCTCATTACTTCCTTCAGTGGATGGTTTAGTAGGATAAGTGTATCCATTTTCAATAATATCCCAGACATCATCTCCCAAGGTTCCTTGTATGAAAGAAACCATTCTTACCTTCCAGTAAGCAAAGTTATTTCCATCAAATAGTGGGGGTCTGGTCAAGTTACCAAATCTTTCATTTTCTCATCCATTGTTTTGATTTTAAGAAAACAATTTCTGATACACAAGATCTTTTTAAAAAGATTTCCAAAGCTCTGATACCAATTGAAAAACTGTTACTAATGCGTTTAATATAAGATTAAACTATTTAAGTAACTCCGAACTGTTTTTTGAAGAAACTCTTTTCTTTAAATCAAATCATGTTAATCACAAGACGTGTTTGAAAATATGCACGAGATCAGTTCAAGATTTGTTAACAAGTTTTGAAAAACAAAACTAAAACAGTTTAAATCAGCACACCACTAAGAATGAGATGAGGAGATGTAGAAAGATTAATGACAAGAGATTTTTAACGTGGTAAAACCTCACCCAACTGAGGAAACATACACGACTCCCTCTAGGGAGTAAGAAGAAAAATCCTCTAAAACAAAATATAACAGTTAAAAACTATATAACACACATGCACATAAATCATTCCTATACAAGTTTAGGAATGTACCCACTGGTGTCCTTCCAACTTTTCTGCAGTTCTGATTATTGATGTGGTTATTCCAGTTTGCTAACTTCCACTTTGTTACAGTCTTTACGTCAAATCTTATTTCATGATCTTATTACCAACACTTTTAGTGTTGTAGTGTGTAAGTGTTTGTGATGGGGATCTAACACATGCAGGCACACACTCGTGCTTATTTTTACAAACAGTCCTAACAAATTACAAATCAAGTCTATATGCTGTGATTTTCAGTTTCTCTCTTCTTAGGAAACTTGAACCTTATTTGACCTTTTAAAATAAACCCAGAATCCACGGCTATCTTGCTCAGAAGACGTTTCAAGATCTTAATCAATTTCAGAATTTTGAAAATATTTTTGAAATTGAAAATCGCCAAGTGTGATACCAACTAGGTCAAAGGTCTTATTTCAAAAGAACTAGAAACAGAAAATGATTTTGTTGATTTTGAAGATGAAAACATTTACAGAAAATAATCAACAAAGGATTTCTCAAGGCGAGAAACTATAAATGCCGACCTAGGTGTAATATAACATAAAAAGACTAGATCTATGATTTCTATGAAACAGAAACACATATCTAACCTAATGTTTAAGTTGGACACAAGATCTTAAAATGAAGAGGTTACAGCACAAACATCTTTCAAACCAACACTCAAAAATTCTCAAACACTCAGGGTTGGTGTTTGGTATAAACTGGTTTTTGGTAAAAGGGTTAGGGTTTGAAGAAGTGTTTGGAACGATTTAGGGTTAGGGTTTCTAACTCTGTGGTTTCTCTCTCTCTTCTCTCTCTAAATGACAAAGTGGCAAAAGCATCTGAAAGGCCGAGGGTTAGCCTCCTTATATACAGGGTTGAGAAGGATCGAGAAGGGGGTTCAAAATCAAGGGCTAAGATTAAGTCTTGCCACATTGACTTCCATCCAACGATTAAAGGTAAGTGGTTGGTTAAGAGGCTTCTGATTGGAGGATAGAGGTTCACAGGGATTGTAACGAGGACGCATGCAGAGCGTTGATAAGCTTAATCCAAGGGCTGATAATAAACGCTGGTTTTCTCTCTTAGAAGAAACACACCTTCAGCCAATAGGAAGGCAACAAGTGTAAGGCATATAACGGATAACAAACGCGCGTCTCAAACTTAATTACACAAGCACCCTGATGGCTCTAGCGCTTTCGGATCCTACCCAAGTGAGCATTTCGGGGATAAAACTTATAACCAGAATTTATATAATGACCCCAAAACTTTTTTAATTCCAATTTTAATTAAGAAAAAATTGTTTTAAAAACCATTAGAAATTCCCAAAAATTTACTAAAAATAATTTTAAGGGGAATTAACACACACAACACACATACAAACAATTTTAACAATATGTGAACAATTTATGCAGTCCTAAAGTGTGTGAGTATTTATGATTACACCTTGATCAATCAAACAAGAGGAATGAATTGTATTGAAGTGTCTGAGGCTTTTTGGTATCTAGGACGGGGAATCAATTTTGTCTCTATTTCCAAACTAGATGAGTCAAGAGTATAAGGTACTTCAATTTAACATGTCGCTACCAAGAATAACTTCAAGGTTTTCTCTATTGAAGGCCATTTTTTTGGATATCTATATTATGCCTATCTTATCTTGAGAAGGGAAGATCAGTTTGAAGAACTCTTCAAATTCATGAGTGAAAAGGCTCAAAGAAAGCTAGAGGCAAATAAATTTAAGTCAGAGATAGCCATGTAGGGGTGGGGTATGTAGAAATCGTGGGGGTACTCATGCTCCTAATCTGTAACAACATAATTTTACAACCAATAAAAACCCTATGAAAAGAAACATAATTTTATCGGTTGCTTTAAATTAGGGGTGGGGTGGGGTAGGGTCTGTAGAACTCATAGGTTGCTTTACATTAGCTGATTTAATGATGCTCGCTTTTATAGAAGAAGATAAGGCAACATTAATATCCATGGATTCTTCCTTTTATTGATAAGAATCAGATAGATCAGTATCGAGAGTACCACGAATATCCCAGGGTTCAAAAAGAGGCAGAGGAACTTTTTAAAACTATAGAAGGAATTTCACGCTCTATTAAATAAATTACAGTACCAACAATAAATATAATAACTTTATCTGAACCTCAGCTTTCGATATTATTTTTGAAACTCCACGTCCCCTACTCTTAGCATTAATGTGATGTTGAAGACTACTGAAACCCCATAGTGTGGGAGAAGCTTCTAGTACACATCACCGCCCCTTCCTTCTTTCCCACCATAAGGTCTACCACGACAATCATGTTGACTATGCCAAAAGTTGTAACAACCATTTCCACCATCATCTCCTTTAGCCCATTTATCATTTTTCACTCTTGTAGGGGAAAGCTTTGATTTCTTGAAAGGGGCGTCTGAAAAAGATCTGCTTTGGAGAAGTCATGGTGACTTTGAAAATTTTCCTAAAGCCTCCAAATACTGAAGTGGTTTCGCACGACATAACCACATTCGGAATGAACCTCTATATTCCTTGTGCTCTTATGAGAATACATAAGCACATGTTTGTGAGAGGGTTATGTCCCAAATTTGGACATATAACTCTTTTACATTCTCTATAAAATTCTGACCCACCAAAAGGAGGGGGAATGCCTGTGTTATTGGTTTGAGGAAAATTTCAAGGAATTGAACGTTTAGTCCATTTCTTTGGTGTATAGAATTGTTTACGCAGTTCAAGTCTTGAACCGTTTGGAGAGAATTAAGTAGTGGTACTTATGAAAATAGATCAAATAGTTGTGTAAATCCATCAAAGTTCGATTTCCCTCTTTCTCGATTCTGTATCTATGTTCCTTCACTATATATCTTCATATTTTAATAAGCACTCCAATTTGATAGAGAAATACCATTTCAATCACCATTGTGGAGACAGACAATGCGGCAATGCATCACCAACGACCACAACTAATGAAAAAAGAAAAAATATATAAACCTATAGTTGTCAATTCAACTAATCTAGAATCCTAATAATTTCAGTTACCAATGAAACTTGGATGGAAATAAACAAAAATTAGTAAATTGAAAAAAAATAAGAAGACAACTGATAATAACCCCATAAACAAAGTGAAAAAAATGCCAAAAGTCAAAATTTATGACTATCACGTCTTAACACAAAATTATGTGACCATAATACTCTTTCATCCTTAGGTTAATACTAATGGAAAGTAGTGTTGGATATGGTATTTATTTAGACAACGTTGTTATCGGGTTGAACTGAGTGTAAAATTATATACTTTGTTAGTCGTGTAATGTTTTAAATGGGTAATGTTCGTATTGCGTAAACATATAGGATTTGAAATAATATCATTTTTATGTCTAAATGGTGTTTGTCGCATTGCGGCGGCCAAAATATTTTTCGGCAACACGATTTACCAACCATTAGTTTACCAAGGAAATTAAGACAGCCTATATTTTTTTAAACCATTTTGTTAAATGAACCACAAGTTAAGCCTTCAAGATAAATAGATATGTTGCCAAGAAACAAACAAAGGTCCTGTATCTAAATAAACTAATAATGAACATTCCTAGGATATTAAGTTTGGCCATCACTATGACCATTGGTACAAATTTCTTACAAAAGGTAGTAAACTTTTAAACACATATAAACGTACAAATGAAAGTGAAGTAAATGGACTTTGCCCTTCTCACCTTGGTGATTTTATACAGTTACCTCTTTAGTCATGTGGAGAAGTATCCTTTGACATCATTGTTGTCCCTCCACCATTCCGTGTTCCAATCTTCATTTCTTTCAAATATGTCGTCTGCAAATAAATAAATCTTTGAGTATTCAGTGGCAACCTTAGTTTCTTTTCCACATCAAAAGATCACCAGCTTAATATTTCAATTCATAAGGAATCAAAGAGTTCTATTTCTGTTTTGAACAATCTAGATCAAAACCTAAAATTGAGATCAAAAGAGAGAGAGGGAGAGACAGAGATACATAAACTGATTATGGGTTAATCTGTCTCATTATTCTTAATTTGTATCCTTTGCCATGAAAGATTTGGATATACAATATCAAGATGTCAAAGACAAACCAACAAAATTAGGTTTTCAATCAATTACACACAAGCTACGGTTTTAACTAAAGTAAACTATTATCACCCATGGTTACGAAGATTCTATAATCAACAGATCTACTAATCATTTATTCAAAAGTCAAATAATGCATATGATGAAAGCTAAATCCCCGTGATGAACCTGAGATGCAAGCTACTGAATGTTAATTTTGGTTATACGTAGGCTTTTCTATTGCTTTCTTTAAAAGTTGGTCCATGCAAACTAAGTGTCAAACATCTTTTGTCATTAAAAAAATATTTCCCATATCTTTAATTTTATTCAACTCTTTTTCACTCAACACATGACAATTAGTGCAATGTCAACAAACAGATGACTGAAACTTTCCTACACATCATTAAACATTGGAGCATTCATCGTAGCATCATATACACCTTTAAGATCCACATCTACACAGTTAGCAAAGTGCATCTACCACCACAAACAGAACATGAACTGATTTAATAAATAAATTAATGTGACAAAATAATAAACAAAATAATCATATGTTTACCCACATAGACTTTATTATGCTTATAAATTTAGAAAACCCTTAGTAAGGCAATTGCAAAATGGGTATAAACTTAAAAAAAACTTTAATGGCCTAAAATGGCTCATACTAGTTAAAAAAAATGACTCTTAGGGACCTTTAAATTAATGAACTTATCTAAGGTTGAGTTCATAAGTGAACAATTTATATTTGCTCCAACTTATTCATAAGACTTCAATCCACGTGGCTCGATAAATCAACAAAAAATATTACCACTATATTCACGAAAAGGGATATATAATTTACTGATAAACACAAAGTTAAAATTTATTGTTTTGTAAGACTAAGGCAATCCATGTCAAAGTACCCCATTTGGGTATTTTGTCAAACATCTACCCTGCAAACTTTCACATCACAAATTAAATGCAATAATCGACTATAAAGATGGTAGTTACTATTTATCTCAAGGAAGTAAATAAAAACTAAAATACAGTAAAATACAACATCAACAGCACCCTCCATAATTGGGATTGGGGAGAAACTTAATCTTGTGTTGGAAAAATTAACATTTAAACTAAACACCTTGATATGATTATTTTGAACTCTAGTAATCACTTGGTTCTTTGGGTAAGCCTTCGAGCTAAGAGATGTAATCCAGAAAAAAAACTGCAGTATGAAGAAACACTCTACAAAATCGCAAAGATTTTATTTACACATTAACTATATGGGAATATAATGAATGAAAATAATAAAAAATATTGATTGTCAATTTATTTTTATCATAATGCTAATATTTTTTCAAAGCTAAAAACTCAAATTTCATTGCGGTTGAATCTCGTACCATGGTTATAAATCAACTGATTTTATGATTACCTCACGAGATTTCCGAACAAAGTCAGAATAAGGGTGAGCGGCAACAAGGAAGCGCCGAGATACAATCAGACCAGATAGAGGGCATTATATATATATATATATATATATATATATAGAGAGAGAGAGAGAGAGAGAGAGAGAGAGAGAGAGAGAGACGATAAAGGGCAATATATACAGACAAAGAGAGAGATGACTTACACAGAGAAATCTACAATAAAGACAGACAGACGGCCAAAGTCGGATATGGAGGAGTGGACACAAAATTCATGATAATAGGGTTACAGTTTTGGAATGGAGAAGTAGTTATGGGCAGGAGTCTAAATTAGGATATTGCGCGTTTTCTCCGTGGTTTTCACCTTTATATTAATGACTAAAAAAATAATTATTTCAGTCAGCTAATTGAAAAGAGATGTAATTGGGTCCTCCTTTTACCAAAGAGACATGAAACAATAGTAAAAAAAGGGTCTACAACGTTGCACTTATAAGTGATGTAAATGAATTTATAAAAGTATTGTAAATGGGTTTTTTCTTGTAGTGTTTGGTTTGGGGTGGACATACGTGGCTTGATAGCCTGCTTAGAATTTTTCACTGTCTCTTGTTTTGTCCTGGAATAATCAAAGGTGGAGATTTGTAAATGTCAAAATATATACATGAGGTAAATTTATAATTTGGCTTGATTTTATTGGTAAAAACACGGTTAGGATTGTCACGTGTCTGTTGTTGCTCAAGCATGTGGATTAAGAGTCGTAAGCTACCGTAAATTTCAAATGTTGAAGCTTCATCACATTGCGCATTGTACAGATCTCGAAAATAGGTATATGAAATGTTTTATTTTGTGTATGATCAATTAATTTATTTGGAAATTCTCCCAAGGCATTTTATTATTTTTTATTTTATATGCTGCTTTTTCCTAGTCGTTTAAATGACCATATGAATGTTGTTCAAATGAGTTAGGATAAGACGAATTTGAAATGAGTTTCCTAATATAGCTGGAACAAAATTAAAACGAGCTTGAAATGAGTACTTCCTATTAAATCAGATTCAACTTGTTCAAAGGTTGTTTGAAGCTTGTTCAAACGAGTTTTGCACTATCGTTCAAATGAACTCTAGTGTCATCCGAACGAGATGCTGAATTTCATTCGAACTAGCTTCCAAAGAGTTTCCAATAAGAAGACCTTGCTTTATAGAAGATGATCATTAAAATATCGTTCAAACTAGTTTCCACTGGTCATTCAATCGAGTTTAGACATCATTCAAACAAACTATAGAATATCGTTCAAATTACTTGTACAAAATCGTTCGAACAAGTTTTGTAAATTTCAAGAAATTGGTTTTTGACAAATTCTTTGTGTTTATCTCATATATAAAATGGTTTTCTAAGATTTGTGAACTAAGTTTATACACAACAGCCAAAATATGCCTCTTTACTTTTGAAACATATTATTTTACAACTCCAAATACATATTTGACCATACCACGTATGTTTCCAAACACCAAATCCTAAAAATCATCTTTCCAAACACCATACTTTCGGGGGACGGTCGGCTTATTGGTGGATTTTGAAGCATGGTGTTGTTGATTTACTGTTATTGGACTCCACAGTTATTATGAGTTAAGGTTGATGATAGTTTTCGGATAGGGTTGAGGAGTCAAGTTTTGTAAGTCCTTTGAGTCTTTTGTAAAACCTTTTTAATAGTGAAATTTTCTCTAGGATAGGTTGTTTAACGTCTTTCCCATTTGAATTTTACTCATACATTGCGATATCTATGTGGTTATGATTCTTTATTTACATATCAATTTAATCTTCCATGCTCACTTAGTTAATAGGTTAATCAACATAACATTGGTAATAATCAGAACTGCGTTTGCTAGCCTATTATTTTATTTGCACTAATTTGTTCATGCTAATTGTTCAAAGTGTAACGTAATCTTAACTCTTATTAGAAAATCACACTTTCAATATTCATGCTTAATAAAAAAAATACACCACAATTATTGGATTTAGCCTAAAATTATATGGAGTATCTTCTTAATTGTTAACATACTCGAGGTCAGGGTCGGATTAAGAATGCTTATATTCTTTCTCTTGGATTCCACATTTTTTTCATTAATTTGGAACCGTTAATGGATGGTTAATTCCATTTTCTTCTCAAAATATTTTAAACTCATTTGATACGATATTATAATATCAATTGGACCTAATCATGTTTTTTTTACAGCAAGTGAATTCATTTCTCAAAAGCTCTAAATAACTTTGCTTGTTAAACAAAAAATGAACCCAAGTTTTGCAACTAAAAGCATAAATGAATATATAACGAAATCATTATTATTACCAAATAAGTATTTATTAATTAGGGTATAGACATCAAAGTATATAAGGGAAAATTTTCTATCGAGTCAATTTATAATGTTTAATGCAAAATTTGTAAGATTGATTTTTTTCCATTTTAACAAAAATTATTTGGGTCATAGGTTAGGACTTGAGTTCAGTTTTTCCTTCAAGCCTATAACGCACATTGAAGACATAGAGTCCAAGTAAAGCGACATCAAGTGTTTCATCTTCACCGTCCATGTGATCTCGAAAAGGTATGAATGTATATTATGTTTGATCCCTGGATTTTATTTAGGTGTTTTTTTCATTTTTAGAAGTGTTTATTGTGGCCATTTTTGTAAAAAGATTTTAAAGAAAGTATTTTTTTTATTTTTAAATTCGTTCGATTGAACTTTTGTTATTGTTCAAACCAATTCATTAGCAGAATGTTCTCGTTCAAAGCTCATTGATCCTCATTCAAACTAGTTTAGATAAGTCATTCAAACGAAATTTTTTGTTTCGAATGAAATGGCTAATGTTGTTTGAACAAAATGCCTAAAGTCATTCGAATGAGTTTGTGTTTTTCTTTTGAATGAATTGCTTAGGGATGTGTGTCACCATATTTTTATTGTTTTCCTATAAATAAAAGGTTTGGCACTGTAATTTTTAAGAGAGGGTTTGCAAAGAAATTTTTCCAAGAAGATATATAAGACTAATGTAACCCCCTTTTACACCCATAGTTTGAGATCCAAGTTTCTACATAATATGTATATTTGATATCTTGTGTATCTTGCACCAAGACTATTTACTCTTAATTGAGTATTATTTCAAGTGGTGGATTCCATGATTTGTATTGGGTGATGGATGAACTAGTCAAGAAGCAAGTAAAATCGGTGGATACCGAGATGCGGGAAGCGCCTATGTTGAAATTGCCATTGGAAGGAATTTAGTGGTTATTGTGAAGAAGGTAATAAGGAGAAAAGAAGTGCACTAAGGATTGAAAGTGTTGAGTCTATGAGTAAGTTTAATTTCTCCTTGTGCTGAGATCAATATCATAGTGGACTTGTATGGCTAGGTTGTCCGAGATTTATCCCGTGTTGAGTTTTCCTTGTATATCGCAATATTATGGTTTGTTGATTTATTTTACTCTTTCTTATTCACATAGATGAATGCTTAGGGAAATATAAATTGGTAATTTGTTTACATAATGTTTCTGAGGACATTAAATCCTAATGGCAGATTTTTGACTACTTTTGGCACAAGATTTGATTCATTAGAAGTAGAGTGTGAAATTTTGCTTCATAATTATTTGGGATGTTAGGATACCTCAGTAGATTTCTATAGTTATATGGAAGCTGCCTTTTCAGGTTATCCCTCTAGACTGTGCTATTAGGAAGCTGAATATTCCTCTAGTCTCCAAATGCCTTTATTGCTTAATTGGGCATTCTAAAGACCTTGACCATCTATTTATTATGACTGACACTGCTTCCCAAATTTAGTCTTATTTTAGAGGTATCTTCAAAATTAGAGGCGACAGTAGATTGATCCGGTCTACTCTTATGGGATGGTGGATTAAATCGAGTGGGGAAGGTATTGTTAGCTCTCTGTGCAGATTGATTCCCTCATTGGTTTATTGTAATATATGGATATCTCAAAACAAAAGTCCCTTTGATGGCATCCCTATGAAAGTTACAAAGGTCATTTTTTATATTAGAAGCCATATCCTGGATATTTTTAGAGCTTTCCCTTTAAAGACCTAAAATTTGAGGGGATTTATCGATTCGTTCACGATTTGCCCATTATTTTATCTTAATCTCTATCTTTTTTTCCTCTTTGAGGATGTCTTTCTTTGTATGCCGTGGAGAAGGGGGTTTTCATTCTCTTTGATTTATCTATACTTTTCCTCTTTAAAAATAAATAAATAAAATTGATTTAATTATGCACTCTCAACCTTCTATTAATGGTTGAAAATATGAATAATGAGTCATTAAAGTTTGATGAGTCTAGAATTGTGGCGTTATAAGAGAAATTAAGAGATTCATGCTATGTCAAATTTTATTTATAATCTAGGTCAAGAATTTGGATAATGTTTTAGGCACCATCCAAATAAAAAATGACAAGGTTGGTATTGGCTACGATGTTCCAAATATTTTCGCTCCTAAAGTCAAGACCAATATTTTGAGAGAGTTAATCGTATCCAAGGACGTTTGAAAAGGTCAACCCAAAGGTAACATTCCTCGTCATGTCGCATTGCAGTAGGAAAGGTCCCCGTAGACATTTGTATTACGATCTTAGAAAAGTCCTAGGAAGTTTAAGTCTAGTGTCACTAAGGTTCTTAAAACCTAAGTTTGTCATGTTACACCTATGTGGGTTAGGAATCTGATTTGGAGAAGCAAAACGTTTGAATTGTTGATTCTCGCAAGCTTACAAATGATTCATCCTATGTTATATCTTACGAGTGAATGTGTTTGCATATTTATCATACACTAGTTTTGTTCTTTAAGTTATATTTTATTGCTAATGTTATGATGTTTGTGTTTCTTGTATTTTGATTTTTCATTTGTTCGGACTTATTGAAAAATACAAAAAGATTTTGTTTGTTTTTTTAGTCGTGTTTAAAAAATGTTTGAAAAACTCAACAAGATTTTTTTGTTTATGTAGTTGGTTTTACCCATTTTGTGTGTCATATTGGTTTTCTTAAATCCCATTCGTACCATGAATTTTATGTGAATAGAATATTAGAGTATGGTTTACAGCGTTTTGAATTGTTTGTTAATCATACTTTCATGGATTTGTTCAAGTTTGGTTTTCTTAATGGATTCACTTTGTATATGCCTCTGCACACACTTGCGCAAGCTCTTTTGTATTTTAACTTCTTATATTGCATGAGCTAAGTGAGGTGTTCTCCTTTCGATTTTTTTATATACATATCTATATGTCTAGGAGATTTATGATATACTTGGGAAATCTGGAAAGGTCGTAATATAGCTCTTTATGATAACCAGACAATGAAGACTGAAGTTTTAATTTCTAATATTCGCAATGGCATTAGAGATTCCTTTTTAGCTTTCCCTTTCACAGATTGTAAATCTAGTATGGATCTTAAGCTTGTTAGGGAGTTTAAAATTCGATGTTATTAATCTTGTTCTGCCACTGGAGAAAGGCTTTTTTTCTCCTTCTGAATAATATAATTTATTTCTGGAAAAAAAAAAGTCTAGGAGATTTATGCATGTAAGAACCGTTACAATGAGTGCTTATAGGTTAAAAGATATTATTGTACATTGGAAAAGGATATGAAGGGAGTGAATATCCTTCCAAGAAAGTCCACCATTGGAAAATGTCTTTGAAAACTAATGAGAGGCAAAAAAAGAGAGAGAATTTTCCAAATTCAAGTTTAGAACTTGATCATCGAGTGTGATATCTTTAAAAAGAGAAACAATATTGAATATTTTTATATTTTTAAGGGTGTTATTAGTTGAAGATCATTGGGTTTTCACATTGAGTCCTATCTCATCGTTAATGTTTGACGCTATTAATTTAAGAATCATCAATATTTTCTAGGCTAGTGTGCATTTTGTACGTTTGTCCATTTTGAGTTTACTTTTCTTATCACATGAGGCTAAATTTAAGTTTGATAAGTTAATGCGATCAAATAGAACCCCTTTAACTATCTTGAGTGTTTGTGACATATTTTTTATATTTTTTAGTTCACTCCCCTTTACTTCTTACCATATTTAGTTTAGATACATTTTATGCCATACGAGTGTGGAAAGATATGTTTTGTATATTTTATAGTGTGTGTGTGTGTATATATATATATGTGTGTGTGTGTATGTATGTATATATGTGTGTGTGCATGTGCGTGTTAAACCCCGCCTATTTAAAAATCGGATGATCAGTCCTTTATAAAAATAAATCAGGAATCTCATTTGGTTCATTCTTAGCATCAGTGTCGAAAGCTTTGTAAATTACTAACCACCTACGTTTCAAATAAACTGGTGCCAAATTTTATCTTTCATTAAACAACAACATGCGGAAATAAAAAAAAACAATAACAAAACCATCTACATAGTAATAATAATCTGAACCAATTACAAGATAAACAACTGAATAAATAATACCAAATAAACCATCGGTTCTTAATACAAAATCCAACTATGAGTCTTTGAACTAAAACTGAATCCAATAATACAAAGTATAATATAACTGAATAAATGAAATAGCTGAAGGGGCGACATGCCCAAATGAAATAACTGAAACTGAATCCTACTCTAGGAATGAAGTAATTGAAGCATATAATCCAAATCCTGTGAGCATCTACAAATGCTGCAGCTACTCATTCCTGGAACAGCTCATCAAGCAGGGCATCCTTGTGGCTGAACACCTAAAAGGTTTTGAAAATATTTCAGAGCCCAATATAACCTTTTGAAAATATGTTGGAAACATTTAAATCACAGTTAAAAAGCAATTATTGATTACACGTATTAGTTCAACGTACACTCCCTTGAGTTTGTCACCTCTCAACTAATGTGCACATATAATGTCTCCTACCTAGATATACTACCCAACCGAACTAGGTCTCATGAGTATTTATCTAACCACTCATAGGTTTAGCTCATTCGTACCTCCCATGCATTACGCTACAGTATTCCAATCTTTAATCATCAAGTCTTTAGTTAAATTACTCTTTAACTCTCCCGTACCTCCCATACAGTACACTATCAAAATATTAATAATTAACATGTCTCATACATTATTATTAACCAAAATTAACATTTCACGTATGTTATCATTAAACCATTTCATTAAGTTGCTCTACTTAAATTATCTTTAGATATACACGATCTAACTTTGCTACCATCACACACTTAATAGATTAAGCATTATTTAAGATATACACTATCTGATCTCCCTACTATTGCACATCAGTAGGATAAATAATATATATATATACAACATCTCCCGGAATGGCCACCACGATGAATAATTGCACACTCTGCTATCAAGACCATGTACTTCTCGTACCACATCAAGGACTATCAGTTTAGAATGTCTCCTCGAACCATAAATCAAACAACATATAATGGAGGTGAACATAGTTCTAAGCCTTTGGGCTACGCACACACCTAACGCATCAAATGACCAATCACACTATCATACACTTAAGAGTGCTTAACCCTAAGTTCTATGTTCTGGGGCCCAAGTTTGAAATCCCCCCAATGGCTCATCAGGATATGACTGCTCACGACGCGAAACTACCCGCGATAGCAGACAACCTAAGTATGTTCCCACATTAGGAGTACATAATAGAGATACACACAACCTATCCATATATTGCATATAGGCATACACACATCCTATAAATATAATCCGTATAGCTACGCACACAACCTATATATATAACCCGTATAGGGATACACACAACCTATATATATATATATATATATATATATATATATATTGCGACACCCCGCCTAATTAAATACCGGGCGATCACTCCTTTATTAAATTAAAATCAAGGTGAACAGTTGGTTCATTCTTAGCATCACTGTCGTTAATAAAATCTTTTCCAATTAAACACCCTAAATAATTAAGCTAAGTGTCAAAACCAATTTTAAACATTAATTCCAATCTATTAAATCAAATTATAAAACCTTTAACCATTTACATTTTTAAGAGTCACACATTAAGAATAAAAATAGAAATGGAAATGAACATACACGAATTTAATCATCAAATATAAATTCCAATATTTACAACACTAAAAGAAAACATCCTGACAGTAATAAATCCCGAAATAAAGGTACTGAAAGTAAAAAACTACTATCTCTGACAATACCAACTAAATAATAGAAAGAGGGCGACACATGCCCCTACTGGATAAAACTGAACTAGGAGTAGAGTCAATAATGAGGTCGTCTAATCAATGGCCTGCAACTCCCACAAAAGCTACAGCGCGTTCCATCCAAAGAATTCCAAGTAACACGCCCCTGTAATACATATACATATATACACAAGAGAGAAGAGGTGACAACAAACGGGTCAGAGCCCGAATGTAAAGCAGTTTGAAAATAGTTTAGCAAATATTTAAAATGCTACCGGCTAATGCAACAGTCATATTAGTATGCGACACTCTCTTGAGAATTCTCACCTCTCATCTAGTGTGCACATCTATCGTACTAATGAACCCCATCTCTCTCTCTAACTTATTCTCCATAAGTTTTAACACGTGGAATTAAGGTTATGATATTCACTTTTAGAAAACCTAACTCTTCAAGATTTCTTACGTTATTTAGAATAATTCCGTATTATTATAACGTTTTCGAATACTTACAGTGAATTTGATGAATTTCATATTTTACTTAACTACTATTTTACTCAGTAGAAGGTTCTCATATAGTTACACGTATATATATATTTATTTCTCGTATAATATATATATATACCAACAGCACCCCACATAAAATCTATGGTGCTAGACTTCCATATATAAGTATATATATACCAATCACTCATAAATTATATATATACTAACAACGCCCCACATAAAATCTATGGTGCGGGCATACTCTACTATCCAAACCCCGTATCACTCGTATTAAGGGGAATACAAATTCGGAATCACTCTCGAATTGTATTAACACATACACAAACAACATTGAGGCGAAGCATAGATTCCAAGTCTCTAAGAGGAAAGCACATACGCGCGTCTATTAGGGCCGTATGAATTATCATTCCGATAGCCTGTACTAAGGATATCTATCTTCTAGGGTATGAGTCAATATCCCCCATAAGGCAACACAGGATAAGATCGTCCCAGCGCAACAACCTCAGGGATAGCAAGTAGCGTGGGCATGTTTTTCACACAGATATAATATATGCATAATCACCCAATCATATATATATATATATACACACATCCACATTATTAAAATTAGGTGCGCTCACCACCCATAAATTATAATTGTCCGTTATTACACATATTACTCAATTATATCGTAAAACAGCCTCATTCCTTTTATTTTCGTAATTAAGTCATTTTTAACTCACTTCTCGTCTCTCGAAGTATTTCCTTTATCTAAGTGCAATTTCAGTAGGCCCTCTCTTGCCTTCTAATCCAACTTAATAGATGTTTTAATTATTTAATCACCACACGTATGATTTCTTAAGTCTGAAAGTCTCCCGTTTACCCTTTATTTCCATTCACATTAAAGTTCCACTTTATGGGATTTCTCTTGACCCTACTGGTCCTCTTTATGTTCCATTATATTTTAGCAACCCTAACCAAGGTTTACTACGCATAAAATCAGATTAAGCTAACACGAGCGAAAATGCATTTTTCCCAGGAGGGTTAATCGATCGATGAAAGGGGTCGATCGATCGAACCTTCGATCGATCGATGCTCTGGGCTCGATCGATCGATCAAGCAGTTATGCAGATTCTGCAACCAACCCAGTTACGGGATTCTCACCCCAAACTCCTCCAAATCATCATGTTACAGTCCCAAACTCCCAATCAATTATACTATAAGTGTTGTATACCCATTTAAACAATTTCCTGCGTAACACATGCGAATTTTTCTCAAGAATCATGGGTTAAAAAGGGGCAAACTCTACATAATTCTTATGAACCCTAATCTTTCCTTTACATTAATCTCTTTCATTCTTTTTTCCAGATTTTCTATCTCTAATATCATGAAATTTCGTGGCTCATCCTCTATATGTGAACTGGGTTCCCAGAATTATGATCTCTAACATTATAACATGCAATTTGTGTCTCCAATTTATGTTTTTCTTCAAGAATACTAATCTAATCAACCTAAGACTAATATAAAATGATGCATTAACTTGATAAAAGCAAGATAGATACTTGCCTGGAAATTTAGTCTCTGATTTGTGGATGAATTTGGTGTGGTTGCGTTCCCCGTCGCGCGATCTACGCGTTGGTGGTGACGGCGGTGAAATCGGAGGTGTTCTTGGCCTAGAACTCCTTGGAGAGCTTCTCCTCTTCCTCTCCAATGGCCGTCATTAGTTTTAGGTTGTGTTAACCCTAAAAGATGACATTTTCCATCTGATATAACTCTATAAAATTCGTGGGTTTAATTACCCATAGTTACGAAATGTCCAAAACGCCCTCCCGGGTACACTTTTCTGACTATCTCGACCCTTCCGAACACTTTGACGCGCTCAAAACGACCATACAAGTAACTTATAATTTATTCACTTTTATAAATCAATATTTAGTCCCGACACGATATGGGCGCGTCCCGACTTAAATTTCTATAATTGCCATTTTATTCACACGTGACAATATTATAAAAATTAATCTCATATATTACTATACTCATCCAGTAATATTCAACAAATAACAGATTTCCAATAATTACTAACTCTCGTCACGCTAGTAAATATTTAAAACAACATTCCGGATTAAAATTAAATTAATTTATCTCAATTAAATTTAATAAATACCTAAATTTAAAAGCCATAAAAATACGGGGTATTACATACTTCCCCCCTAATAACGGAATTTCGTCCCGAAATTCGAAAAATAAGGCCTACCAGGTAGCACAATTCTGGATATCCTTGTCAGTACGCAAACTAACTACATATTACGGCACTCAAACATTATAGCTTTCTCCTCACAGCAACATTGTTTTACATTCTCATTGGGGACAATTCACATTGCCCTCCCAACCGATAACATTCGCATGGGTCACGCCTATACGTTATAAATTCCATTATCTCACTATCATTAGGAGGCCGCACCCCACTACATGACAACTAGTCGTATTTATTCATATACAAAACTCCCATTCTGAGAAAATTATACGAACGTTTGATCACTCTTGTTCGCCTAAAACAGTCGTGGAATTCCACCATAGTTATCGGATATTATCTCGATCGATCCAAAAATTCTGATTATCTACTCACCTCTAAACATACGGAAGGAGAATAGTCGAGGTACTTCCATAACAAAACCTTAATAAGCACCTCGTACGCGACATTTAGGTACGAGTGCTTCTACGGAGCATTCCTGAAATCATCGTATCGAGATTCCAAAATCTCCTTCACGTGGCTCCACAAATCTTTAATCACCGTGCGCCTATTCCCTGGCTAAGGGTGATACATCCTACTCGAAACGAAACCTTATCTCCGCTGGTTTGAAATCCCATATCAAAGGTGGGATTCACCAATCTCATCCTGATTCAGAAATTCATACTGCGCCGGACCATGCACTGGCGCGATCCTTCCTTTCAAAGGAAGTCTGGGGCATACTAGTTAATATTGTAAGCCAGCCCAAAGGAATATCAATCACTTCCTTCTCGACGACTTAATTCAAATGTTCGGGATAAACCCTTGATCTTGTTTTGAGGATGGCAACCCATCCAAGAGCTTTACCGACTTTACTAACCTCTTTTAATTTCAGGAATTGTCGATAAACACAAAATTCTTTGGTTGATTCTCCTCTTTCAACCAAACCTTACCTATGGGCGGTGCATGTAGAGACTATCCCTACGTCCCGCTAAACATTGATTTTTTTCTTGAAATGTCTCACATTAAGTGACACGTAATACTCCCCTTCCTTCCTTGGAGTATGCCGAAAGTTCCGACCCGTACTCTTCTCTCCACGAAGTGCATTTCTGGATCTCTTATACCATACTAACATCATTACTCTTTGTATGCGCAAGTCGCTCTCACACTTGACTAATAACAACTCCGCTCCGAGTATGCTTCATAACAATTAAATTTTACTCTATTCAAGGAGTACCAATTCTTGAATGGCTTCCCACAGCCTTTCAATCAAGTTAGGGCGTGCTATTCTAATTGCACACTTATGTATGGATTATCGCCCCTCATGTGACGTTTAATCCACTCTATCACTTCCACTTCGTCATACTAGTCCCACAAACATATATTTCACACATCTATTACCACGTCCCTTCGACTCGGACTATTTTAACTGCATCTAACCCAGATGCCCACATTTTTGTAACACCCCGACCGCCCTGGGAGAGCGAACGGCGTGCTACTCATCTGTAGGACTAACTAAATTCAACGAAATAGAAGGAATAGGGCATTCAAATTCCATGACAATAAAAGAGGAATAATAATTCTCAACCTTCCTCAGATAAGTACAACAATTTTCCCAAAAAGGTACAACAACCAAAATAAATCACTAACGCTCTATTCATCAAAATAACTACAGGTAATCTCTTTTGTATAATAAAGTTCTTTCCAGATAATCCAAGCTAAAAATCATTCCAACTGTTATTCTACTCGTTTTCTGAACGCGGTTACGACATTTGGGTACTCTCAATCACCCTAGAAATCAAAATTCTTAAATTCTCCTTACCATCGTTCCACCCCTCAAACCGTGGGGATAACTTTCAATGCTTTCTTACCACAAATTCTGGCTCCAACGGATTTAATCACAAAATTCAACTTCCAACTTACATACATAATTACTTGATCCCATTTCGACCAGCGTACCAAACTCATGGAATAGTGAACAAACGTTTCCCTATTTCCAACCTTACGCTAAGTTTCATGGGTGGGATGTCTCGCAAAGCGAAATCCAAATAAGGAACCCTCCCGATACACTACTACCTAGCATTGTCGGTTATCGAAATTCGTTAGGTCCTCCGTTCGTGGCATGTACCCCTTTATTCCGTCTCTTGACAGAAAAGTTACAATTTCTCCCGTAATTATGCTTAACAAAGAACGTTTCACCAATTTCACTATCGTCCCGTATTGGTTGATGGTAATTACATTCTATAAACCTCGAATACATACGATCGGAATTCTCCAAATTCCCTTCCCTAATAATAGGGGTACAATTCTTAATTCCCACATCTCTAAAGGATAAATATAATAATACACTCTTCCTATCACTAAGTCTGGAGTGCTAACCAAAATACTGAGTCAAATCTTTCGCCCAACGGTAAATTTTGATTCATACCGAATCACATTGGCAAAGTCTATACATACATTGTCATCGAATATCTCGAGCCCACTATCTCCTCCAAAGTCTCTAGGATAGATAATATAAGTGCGAGTCCAACCTTCTTACAGGTAAAGCCTCGCCAAAACAAAACATGCTGCACTAATGCAACTACTCCGATAGCCTTGCAATAAATGCCCACTATCGTACTAACCATCTCTATAACACTTTATCAAAGATAATACCATACTCGTATATCGCATCACTACGACGAGTAACCTCAATAAAATAAGTAACACTGTTAATATACACATTCATCCTCCGCGGATAGCACTAAAGAGAAAATAAAAATCCCGCTACACTAGGTGAAAAGTATTCACATTTTAATAATGTTTATAATAATATACATTAAGCTCGTCTCACATGCTAATCTAGCAAGGAACAAAATATGGTGACTCTCTCGTGTCACATAAACACGTCGCATCCTTTGAGGATACAACTTACACTTCTACCTTGTCAATCGTCTTGACTGCATAAATGGTTTCCGGACGTAACACGTCTACTCAAACCAAACAAAATTTCTTTAATCATTGCCTTTTACTAGGCATCGTATTCTTGTTCTTTTACTCACTTTGGAACATATTATCGTGAGCGATCTCACTCCACACAAAATACCTAAACACATAATCCATTTACCACCTTTCCTACTAATCAGGTTAGGATTGTCCTTCTCTCGGACTTTAGTAAATTCGATTCCTGTTAGCCATCCCGGTTGTTCCCTTAGCTTTTTAGGCCATAAAGATCATGTTACTATCTATAATAGTACTTACTGAATTTACCATCACTTGGTAAGAATTCAATTTTCCGAATCATTTAAATGGGTCCCCTGATGTGTATCCACATCCCTTTGCGGTGTTACACTACCACCCTTATATTTAGTCTTATTCTCGACTAAATTTTTCGATCCTTTTAGCTTTCCCCCACAAAGAAGTGTTATCATCTATTTTGACAAAATATGACAATGTCAACCTCTGAATCGGTCGTCCATCAGAATTACCTCTTTGAGTGTTATCAACTATTACTACGTGTCGATCTCCCACTCGGAGTTGTTTCCCCCACTTGTATCTACATCTTCCGATACAAAATTCGCTAACGGTTAAGATTCATATTCACGAATGGACCCGTGACATGCCCTCTCTCGATGAGTTCAGAACCGCATTTGCTTATAATCCTGAACAGTTAAGGAAGGAACATACGGTCAACACTGTACCTAAGGTTCTCCTATAGACATAGCATTCCATTTCTAAAATTAGTGGTTGACTCCAACCATTATAACTTCGTCCCGAAAGCCAAGCAAATTTTCTCTAAATTTTCACTTTCAGTTTGCCACACTTCTTCCTATATCTAAGCCTTTATATGCTTTACCTCCTTTGGTAAACACATACAAATTTCCGCGTTTCTAAAATTTTCCACTGACAGTCTCTACACGTTTTTGTAAAACGTTGGGTAAGTTTACCCTCGCACCTCATTTGACTATAACAGCATTTGAAAATCATTGTTGCACCTTAGTCACCTTTCTAGTCGTGGATTCTCGTGCCATAATGGAGGTGACCTCGACTACGGTCATCATCCTCGGATATATTTTATAATCTCAACTGAGCCCTGCCTCCCGATGTACGCTTAACGGTCCTCTTCACATCCGTCATCGCTCGGTACACGCACACATTTGAACGAAATTAGAATTTACTAATGTATACACATTATGGAAGGAGAACGAAATCTCGTCAAAGAAATCGACAGTCCTAAACATAGGGCTCTATATAAAACAAAGCAACGCTGAAAGTATAATAAGCCGTACAGATCCTAAGGACTCTAGAACCTGATGCTCTGATACCACCTGTGACACCCCGCCTAATTAAATACCGGGCGATCACTCCTTTATTAAATTAAAATCAAGGTGAACAGTTGGTTCATTCTCAGCATCACTGTCGTTAATAAAATCTTTTCCAATTAAACACCATAAATAATTAAGCTAAGTGTCAAAACCAATTTTAAACATTAATTCCAATCTATTAAATCAAATTATAAAACCTTTAACCATTTACATTTTTAAGAGTCACACATTAAGAATAAAAATAGAAATGGAAATGAACATACATGAATTTAATCATCAAATATAAATTCCAACATTTACAACACTAAAGGAAAACACACTGACAGTAATAAATCCCGAAATAAAGGTACTGATAGTAAAAAACTACAATCTCTGACAATACCAACTAAATAATAGAAAGAGGGCGACACATGCCCCTGCTGGATAAAACTGAACTAGGAGTAGAGTCAATAATGAGGTCGTCTAATCAATGGCCTGCAACTCCCAAAAAAGCTACAGCGCGTTCCATCCAAATAATTCCAAGTAAGACGCCCCTGTGGCTGGGCACCTGTAATACATATACATATATACACAAGAGAGAAGAGGTGACAACAAATGGGTCAGAGCCCGAATGTAAAGCAGTTTGAAAATAGTTTAGCAAGTATTTAAAATGCTACCGGCTAATGCAACAGTCATATTAGTATGCGACACTCTCTTGAGAATTCTCACCTCTCATCTAGTGTGAACATCTATAGTACTAATGAACCCCATCTCTCTCTCTAACTTATTCTCCATAAGTTTTAACACGTGGAATTAAGGTTATGATATTCACTTTTAGAAAACCAAACTCTTCAAGATTTCTTACGTTATTTAGAATAATTCCGTATTATTATAACGTTTTCGAATACTTACAGTGAAGTTGATGAATTTCATATTTTACTTAACTACTATTTTACTCAGTAGAAGGTTCTCATATAGTTACACATATATATATATATATATATATATATATATATATATATATATATATATATATATATATATATATATATATATATATATATATATATATATATATACCAACAACACCCCACATAAAATCTATGGTGCTAGACTTCCATATATAAGTATATATATACCAATCACTCATAAATTATATATATACTAACAGCACCCCACATAAAATCGATGGTGCGGGCATACTCTACTATCCAAACCCCGTATCAATAGTATTAAGGGGAATACAAATTCGGAATCACTCTCGAATTGTATTAACACATATACAAACAACATTGAGGCGAAGCATAGATTCCAAGTCTCTAAGAGGAAAGCACATACCCGCGTCTCTTAGGACCGTCTGAACTATCATTCCGATAGCCTGTACTAAGGATATCTATCTTCTAGGGTACGAGTCAATATCCCCCATAAGGCAACACAGGATAAGATCGTCCCAGCGCGGCAACCTCAGGGATAGCAAGTAGCGTGGGCATGTTTTTCACAGAGATATAATATATGCATAATCACCCAATCATATATATATATATATATACACATCCACATTATTAAAATTAGGTACGCTCACCACCCATAAATTATAATTGTCCGTTATTACACATATTACTCAATTATATCGTAAAACGACCTCATTCCTTTTATTCTCGTAATTAAGTCATTTTTAACTCACTTCTCGTCTCTCGAAGTATCTCCTTTATCTAAGTGCAATTTCAGTAGGCCCTCTCTTGCCTTCTAATCCAACTTAATAGATGTTTCGATTATTTAATCACCACACGTATGATTTCTTAAGTCTGAAAGTCTCCCGTTTACCCTTTATTTCCATTCACATTAAAGTTCCACTTTATGGGATTTCCCTTGACCCTACTGGTCCTCTTTATGTTCCATTATATTTTAGCAACCCTAACCAAGGTTTACTACGCAAAAAATCGGATTAATCTAACACGAGCGAAAATGCATTTTTCCCAGGAGGGTCGATCGATCGATGAAAGGGGTTGATCGATCGATGCTCTGGGCTCGATCGATCGATCAAGCAGTTATGCAGATTCTGCAGCCAACCCAGTTACGGGATTCTCACCCCAAACTCCTCCAAATCATCATGTTACAGTCCCAAACTCCCAATCAATTATACTATAAGTGTTGTATACCCATTTAAATAATTTCCTACGTAACACATGCGAATTTTCCTCAAGAATCATGGGTTAAAAAGGGGCAAACTCTACATAATTCTTATGAACCCTAATCTTTCCTTTAACTTAATCTCTTTCATTATTTTTTCCAGATTTTCTATCTCTAATATCATGAAATTTTGTGGATCATCCTCTATATGTGAACTGGGTTCCCAGAAATATGATCTCTAACATTATAACATGCAATTTGTGTCTCAAATTTATGTTTTTCTTCAAGAATACTAATCTAATCAACCTAAGACTAATATAAAAGGACGCATTAACTTGATAAAAGCAAGATAGATACTTGCTTGGAAATTTAGTCTCTGATTTGTGGATGAATTTGGTGTGGTTGCGTTCCCCGTCGTGCGATTTACGCGTTGGTGGTGACGGCGGTGAAATCGGAGGTGTTCTTGGCCTAGAACTCCTTGGAGAGCTTCACCTCTTCCTCTCCAATGGACGTCATTAGTTTTAGGTTGTGTTAACCCTAAAAGATGACATTTTCCATCTGATATAACTCTATAAAATTCGTGGGTTTAATTACCCATAATTACGAAATGTCCAAAACGCCCTCCCGGGGTACTAATTAGGCCTAAAAACGCCCCGAGACCCAAACTAAACCACCGGGTACACTTTTTTGACTATCTCGACCCTTCCGGACACTTTGGCGCACTCAAAACGACCATACGAGTAACTTATAATTTATTCACTTTTATTAATCAACATTTAGTCCCGACACGACATGGGCGCGTCCCGACTTAAATTTTTATAATTGCCATTTTATTCACACGTGACAATATTATAAAAATAAATCTCATATGTTACTATACTCATCCAGTAATATTTAACAAATAACAGATTTCCAATAATTACTAACTCTCGTAATGCTAGTAAATATTTAAAACAATATTCCGGATTAAAATTGAATTAATTTATCTCAATTAAATTTAATAAATCCCTAAATTTAAAAGCCATAAAAATGCGGGGTATTACATATATATATATATATATATATATATATATATATATATATATATATATAAGTATACAAAAACTTATAAAAATAATTCGTACGTAGTATACATCTCTCAAATACTCACCGTACTAACAATTTACTATGATGACTCTCTATCGTATTTTCCCGAGTACTATTTTCTTCCCAAAGGGTCCTAGTTGCCCCTTAAGTTATATCAATAGTTAATTCACTCATGCACTACTGATCTACTATCGGTTCACTAAAAATCCCCGTGACTCGATCTCATTCTCCCTAATTCATTTGCATTGCAAATTATGTCTGATTAAATCTTAGCCTTAATTCTTCTCACTTATGACTAAGCCCTAATCCTACCATTAGCCTACTGGTAATAAAAATATCTCTCACTACATTTTAAACATATCCCAAGAGTTCACCCGATCATTATTCACAAGTTCTAGGCTTAAATAGGGTAAAATTGCCAAAATTTGGGAAACCGAATCGATTCACCCAAGGATCGAATCGATTTTTCTTTCCGAATCGATTCACCCTTGGACCAAATAGATTCAAAAACTATTAGTTCTTCTTCTTCTTCTTCTTCTTCTTCTTCTTCTTCTTCTTCTTCTTCTTCTTCTTCTTCTTCTTCTTCTTCTTCTTCTTCTTCTTCTTCTTCTTCTTCTTCTTCTTCTACGCCGTGGCATTCTTACGATTTTCACCCTTACAACTTTCTCAATTCTTCATGAAACTTAACCAAATTTTCAACGAACATTACTAAACATTATAGAAGTGTGTAGAAATGATTTCCAATGTAAATTTAACATTAAATCATCACAAATTCATTCCAAGAACCGACCATTTTCTAAAATCCTTAAAACCCTAGTTTCAATTGTTCTTCATTCATAATTAATCATTAACCCAAATTTCTTTTTTTTATTAATTCAATTACATCTAATTTCATATTACCCACATACACAGGTCATCCTACATACAATCCTATCCTAATTCATGGGTTTTAACCCGCAAAAACCGAAAGAACATAAATTTATCATCAAACATAAAATCGTACACTACATGGGTAGTATAACATTTTAGAAACTTGCAAGCAAAACAATTGCCTTGAGATTGTAGGTTTGATTAGTGCAGAAATATGGTAGAGTTGTCTTCCTCTCCTTCCGATCTAAACTCCGGTGGTGGTGGTGGTGCAAAGTGGTGTGGGGAGCCTTAAAATCCTTCTCCTTCCTCTTCTAATGGCCTCTACTTATTTTTCTAACTCTTAACCCTAGAATCCTCAACATACATGATGATATAACCCTAGAAAATTCGTTGGTCCCTTTTCCCCAAAAAGTCAAGAGACCAAAATACCCTCCAGGGGTACCGGTTTGGCCAAAAAATGCCCTGGGACCTAATCAGAACCCCCCAGTACACTTTTCTGACTATCTCGACCCTTTCGAACACATATGCGTACTCGAAACGACCATTTGGATTACCCATAAATAAATCACATTTTATCGCAAAACTTTAAGTCCCGACACGACGGACATGCACGTCCTAACTAAATTACTGCAACTGTTGTATTTATCACTCACGATAATCATAATGCATTCTTTCTAATTTATTACTAGTTCATTAAATAATACTCAATATAATTCATACAAAAAAATATTAACCCTTGTCTTGCTAATTAATATTTATTTTAATCCGAATTAATTTCGTATTTTAATTTAATTAATCCCAATAGAAAAATTATTAAAAATACGGCGTATTACATACTTCCCCCTTACAAAGGAATTTCGTCCTCGAAATTAGGATAAGCTCAGTACTAACAGTCTCAGATACTTCCTCGCACGATATCCACATCTTTCTATAGTTGGGAACATTACGCTGTTCCTGGTACCCCACTAATGGTACTTTTTAGTCCAAATGTCTGTACCCTACCATTAGAACTAGTAATCAATCCACCCTAATAACTTTATCCTGAAGTACTCCTTCATTTTCCCTTACCGTTTCACCTTAGCACCTACGAAACCAGAATATTCCAACACGATTGGGCCGACATTCTAACGGCTATACCATTTACTATCCTGGGAAACATCCCATCCTCCCTAGGTACCACTTCCCCCTTTTTAAATAATATACTCCCTACGTGGGAGATATTTGCAATCATACTTGACTATTCATGTCAGACTTTTACATCTTCAGTTGGTTATGACGTAACTCTCGTCATACTACTCCTCTGCACAGAGTAGTTCCTGATTATCCTTGAGAATCTAAAATTTACATTCCTTGTACTTTTCAACACTATAATCACCCCTTTTCGTTTACTCTTCGATTTCTGGTGACACGCCTTGCTCACAATGCAACTACATCTCTTTGTCTCGTTCTAGTTCTGTCTTTAATTTACTTAGGCATCTATGTTTATTTCATATGTTTCCACGTCTACTCCTCGTGAATGATACTGAAAATCTCAACTAACTAGGGTGCCCATACACCCCATGTCCCGTTCATTTCTGCACAACTTAACTAAATGTAATATAATGGTTTTAAATTAAGCCTTGTATACTAGGCGTGACTATACAATAAGGTTATACTCAACCACCCTACTAATCGCAACTTAATTATTCTCACATCAACATCATATGGATCTACTAGACTTAAATCGTAATATAATTATCATTTCTTAGTTATAACTACACACACGTATAATAATTAAGGTACTAAGCATGTGTCCTAAAGGCCAAACATTTCCTAACTCCCGACGTTTGCTATGTTTCATGCGTGGAATGTCTCGCAAAGTGAAATCCAAACAAGGACCCCACCCCTCGATACACTACTAACTAACATTGTCGGTCGTCAAGATCCATTAGGCCCTCTGCACATAACATGTACCCCCAAATTCCTCGCGCCTAACATAAAAAGTCTACTCATCCCCTCTCATGTCACTAAAGACGATATACAACATGATGCTCTTACTATTAATGAGTCCTTAGCGCTTAATAACGAGCTAAATCTCTTCGCTCAACATTAAACCAATATACCCTGAATCGCATTGGTAAACGTCCCTACTCACCGGGATCAAATATAACAAGATAACATAGTCACCAAAGTCTACGATACAATACAATACAATAAAATATAATATATATATATATATATATATATATATATATATATGCAGGCTCAACCCTCTTTCAGGTGATGCCTCGTAAAAAATAATATATCTCACCCTGGAATAATGATCACGATAGTCTTATCACACAATCTACTACCGCTCAAACCCTCGGTATCCAGTCACTACAAATGATCATAATAAATTCTACTTTCATAACTCTCAAAAGTAGTAAAAGTAATTACACAATACAAACATCCTACTAGTGTACACACTCGTTCCCCCACAGGACAATACCAAAGAGCCCCGCTACCCACGGTAAATATATACCCAATAAGGCTGACACGACCAACGCACCCACTAAATTCGAATCGCTCGTGAATTTAAGTGTTAAATAATCATATATTGTGACACACCCATGTCACCCGAAATTATCCTATATGCATAAGATCAAGACAAACATTTTATCTCCGTTTTTCATCTACCTTGCCTAGTCAATAGGTTCATGAGCATAACTCTCGCTCCGGAGCTGACCCAAGATCTGCTGCAATAGTTGTATATAAAGGATCTCATCCTGTAGTTGCTCCCCACATCAATTTGGGCAATCCTTCTTCATGTGGCCTGTCTCTCCATAACCATAACAACTTCTTTAGAAACTCTCTAGCTTCTAGTCCTGGCCCTGTTGGCCTCCCCCGCCATTACCTTCTCCTTGATGGCCCTGAGGAATGAAATGTTGCTATTACTATTGAGGACCCTGCTCATCATGTCTGGTCTCACCACTCTTGGATTAGTAACCTTCAAACTTAAATATCTTAGTCTTATTTCCCTGGCGAAAATCTCGCTTCTGCGATTGCCCCACTCGTACCGTTCCCATCTACTTTCCTAGTCTGACTGGTCTCACTTTCTCGTTATGGATAAGTTCAATATAGGTGGATCTACTCTCACACACAGGACATCCTTCTATGACCTCCCCTGTCCCTTTCCCCACTGTCTATGTTGAAATGTTCTTCTCTAAAACCTGGTAGTCTTTGACCTAACTGCTACCCCCGTTTTCCCTTTGGCTCCGCTAGCCCTATAGATTCGATGTTGGCCTTGATGGGCCTAACTGAATCCACCGCCGCTTGGTAGAACTTCCATTGATCTCAGCCATTTAAATGGGTTCCCTAGTGGGTATACCGCCTTTGGTGTTTCACTAACACCGTTTGATCTAATATTGCTCTTCGGATAGAATCTCCAATCCTCTTGGCTCCCTTTTCATGGAAGTGTTGATATAAACTTGTAAACGTAAGACCTTGATTACAATGACACTAGTAATTTTAGCTGAATTTCTCATACACGCTTGTGTATTCTACCCACTCGTCCATTATCAACTTACGAACCCTTTTCATTCTCCGTATCCCCTTCGTCGGGTACGAAGTTCACTAAATAAGTCAACTTCTCTCTCACGATCGATCTTTATCTGATCCACTTGTGACAAGTTTCAAAACTTCATTTGCATCTCTGTCCTGAACAACAGATGGAAGATCTTATGATCAAATCATACCTAATTTTTTTGTTATTAACGTATATCTCCATAGTTCTGGTGACTGACTCCCACCATTACAACGTTGCTCCTATGAGCAATAATAATTTCGCCTGAAATTTAATCCTGGGTGTCGCTGCACTCCACCCTACACAATTACCTTTAGATTATCTCCTTCCATTGGCCCATCACACTTTCTCTTTTCCCCAAATCCTTATAAATGGCTCTTCGAAAGAGTTCCTCTGACTCTCTCTTGCTGACTACACTGGGTGAGTCTGAATTTTCACCACCATTATCTACGATAGTGCTTAGGGAAGCTACTATTCATGAGTAATTATCCTATTATCATCTGTATGAACAATAATCATAGTGACTTCTATCGTGATCACCGTTCCCAAAATACTCTATGACTTCTGCCCATCTTTTCGTCCTGCAGTTCTTCTAACAGTCATCGCTGGTCATCCTAGATGGTCGATGTACGAAGCCCAACCGAACTCGTATATGAATCACATCACTATACTTAGTAGCAAGAGAACGTAAGTTGCATACGTAGAGGAATACAACCATCCTATAATAAGGCTCGATATAAAAAAATGCTACATTAAAATCGTAGTAAGACGTACAGATTCTAAGGATACTAGAACATGATGCTCTAATTCCATCTATGACACCCGCCTATTTAAATACCAGGTGATCAGTCCTTTATAAAAATAAAACAGGAATCTCATTTGGTTCATTCTTAGCATTACTGTAAAAAATATTGTAAATTACTAACCACCTACGTTTAAAATAAATTGGTGCCAAATTTTATCTTTCATTAAACAACAACAACCCCAAAAAATAAAATAATAACCAAACCATCTATGCAGTAGAAATAATCTGAACCAATCACAAGATATAAACTAAATAAATAATACCTAATAAACCATCGGTTCTCAGTACAAAATCTAACTATGAGTCTATGAAATAAAATCGAATCCAATAATACATAGTCTGATACAACTGAATAAATGAAATAGCTGAAGGGGGCATGCCCAAATGAAATAACCGAAACTGACTTATACTCTAGGAATGAAGTAACTGGAGCGTCTCATCCAAATCCTGCAAGCATCCACAAGTGCTGCAGCTATGCATGTCTAGAAAAGATCAACAAGTTGGGCATCCCTGCGCTTGAACACCTAAAAGGTTTTGAAAATATTTTTCACACGGGTCAGAGCCCAAGAAAACCTTTTTAAATTTTTTTGGAAGCATTTAAATCGCAGTTTAAAAGCAGTTATTGATTGCACAAGTTAGTTCAACGTACACTCCCTTGAGTTCCTCACCTCTCAACTAATGTGCACTCCCAACGTCTACTACCTAGATATACTAGCCAACCCAACTAGGTCTCAAGAGTATTTATCTAACCACAAACAGGTTTAGCTCCCCCTTACCGCCCATACAGTGCGCTACTGCATTCCAATATTTAATCATAAAATCTTTAGTTAAATTACTCTTTAACTCTCCCATACCGCCCATATAGTATTCTATCATAGGTATAATAATTAAGATTTCTCGTACGTTATTATTAACCATAATTAACATTTCACGTATGTTATCATTAAGCCATTTCCTTAAGTTTCTCTACTTAAATCATCTTTTGATATACGCGATCTAACTTTAGTACCATCACTCACTAAATAGATTAAGCATTAGTTTAGATATACACTAACTCGTCTCCCTGCTATTACACATAAGTAGGATAAATTGCCCAAGTATATATATATATATATATATACAACATCTCCCAGACTGGCCAGCGCGATGTACACTTGCATACTCTGCTATCAAGTCCATGTACTTCTCGAACCACATCAAGGACTATTAGTTCAGAATGTATCCTCGAACCATAAATCAAACAACATACAATGGAGGCGAACATAGGTCTAAACCTATGGGCTATGCACACACCTAGCGCATCCAAATGACCTGTCACACTATCATACACAGAAGTAATGCTCAACCCTAAGTTCTATGTTCTCGAAAACAAGTCTAAAATCCCTCCAATGGCTCATCTAGATAAGAGTGCTCACGACGCGAAACCTGTTGTGATAGCAGACAAAGTAGGTATGTTCACACATAAGGTGTACATGATAGTCGTACACACAACCTATCCATATGTCGCATATAGGCATACACACATCCTATAAATATAATCCATATAAGTACACACACAACCTATATATATATATATATATATATATATATATATATATATAACTCGTATAGGGATACATACAACCTTTATATATAATCCATATTGGTATACACACAACCTATAAAAATAATTCGTACGTAGTATACATCTCTCAAATACCCACCGTACCATCAATTTATGATGACGAATCTATATCGTATTTTCTAGAGTACTATTTTCTTCCCGAAGGTCCCTAGTTACCCCTTAAGTTATTTCAGTAGTTAATTCACTTACGCACTACTGGTCTACATCATTGGTTCGCTCAAAATCCCCGTGGCTCGATCTCATTCTCTTTAATTCACTTGCATTACAAATTATATCGGATTAAATCTTAGGCTTAATTCTTCTCACTTATGACTAAGTCCCAATCCTTCCATTAGCCTACTAGTTTTCAAAATATCTCTCACTACATTGTAAACATATCCCAAAAGTTCACCCGATCATTATTCACAAGTTCTAGACTTAAATGGGGGAAAAATTACCAAAATCCAGGAAACCGAATCGATTTGCCCAAGGACCAAATCGCAGATTAGATTTGAATACTGTCAATTTTCTTCTTCTTCTACACAGTTGCATTCTTACGATTTTTTACCATTACAACTTTATCAATTCTTCATGAAACTTACCCAAATTTCCAACGAACATTACTAAACCTTATATAAATGTGTAGAAATGATTTCCAACGTAAACTTAACATTAAATCATCACGAATTCAATCCAAGAACCGAATATGTTCTAAAACCCTTAAAACCCTAGTTTTCATTGTTCTTCATTCATAATCAATCATAAACCCAGATTTCTTTCTTGTTCTTAATTAAATTACATCTGATTTCATATTGTCCACATACATAGGTCATTCTTCATGCAATCCTATCCCAATTCATGGATTTTAAACCCAAAAAACCCCCAAGAACATCAATTTATCATCAAAACACTACAGGGGTATTACAAAATTTTAGAAACATGCAAGATAAACACTTGCCTGAGATTGTAGGTCTAATTTGTGTAGAAATAAGGTAGAGTTATCTTCCTTTCCTTTCGATCTAAACTCTGATGATGGTGGTGGTGCCAAAATGGTGTGGGGAGCCTTGAAATCCTTTTCCTTGTTCTTCTAATGAACTCTCTCTATTTTTCTAACTATTAACACTATCACCCTTAACATACATGATGATATAACCCTAACAAATTCGTTGGTTCCTTTACCCCCCAAAAGTCAAGAGACCAAAATACCCTCCGGGGTGTCGATTTGGCCTTAAAATGCCCTTGGACCCAATTCAAACCCCCGAGTACACTTTTCTGACTATCTCGATCATGTCGAACACACTGGGATACTTGAAATGGCCATTTGAATCCATAATAAAAAAAACATTTTTTTCATAACTTTAAGTCTCGACACGACTGACACGCACGTCCCAACTAAATTATCGTAACTGCAGTATTTCTTACTCACGACATCATAATGCATTCTTACTAATTTATTACTCATTCACTAAGTAATATTCAATATAATTCATACAAATAAATATTAACCACTGTCTCGCTAATTAATATTTATCTTAATCCGAATTAATTTCCTCTTAATTTCCCATTTTAATTTAGTTAATCCCAATATAAAAATCATTAAAAATATGGGGTCTTAATATGTGCGTTTATATATATATATATATATATATATATATATATATATATATATATATATATATATATATATATATATATATGATTGTTTTGAGTCTTTGCATTGAATTTAATCCATGTTCATCATATGTATTTACATTGATATCATATTCGTCATATTTGTATCACTTTAGTATCATATGTTCATAGTTTGGATTATTTGTACTTGTGTTGCGAAACTTGTTTATCATTGTCATTTCACTATGCATCGCATGATATGATTGTTTCCTTTATGTTCCCTTAAGTTACATTAAGGTGGATAAGTTATTTCATATTACGCACCTATAACACCCCTCCCGGGGAGAGCGGAGCGCTACTTGATAAAACTAAAATTAAATCCATAAACAATAAGGCATAGAGCATTTAAAACCAACCCCACAATATAAAATAAAGAATATCCTAATCTCAATCTCTTCAAATTAAATACAACCAATAATCTCCCGAAATAATACAACTATCTATCTCGAAATAAAATGCTCTATACAATAAAAAATAAATACAATCTTCTCATGTATCGTCGAATAATCTTCCCCAAAATAATCCAAGCTAAAATCCATTCTCCAAATCAAATTCAAAGCGCCCAAATTCGCATTAACCTTCCACTAAAAGAAAGTATGGGGAAGTACACAATACGATTAGAAATATTCTCAACAAATAATTGCGGTGAATAAAGTGTAACAATACGAGTACGAATATTCAAATCAAATATGAATCTCATAAGCATTTTTATCAATATATTTTCTCAACAACACATTAATCTGAGTCACCAGGCCTCACCATATCGCGCCATACTTTATCAAGTAGCCGAAATAGGAATATTGATGCGTGCCCAACCTCAGTGCCATATTAAAATCTTGTGACAACATGCTCAATACAATAATAATACCACATGAATCAAAATCAGATTCCAACAAATATTTCCAGATTCCAATGAATTTAGCAATTCAAATATGAGTCAATAATCACAAGAAAACAAAGGGAATAAACCTCGCGGGATTAAGGAGCATATTGTGTAAAACCCCATACCTCAAACCACCAAAAGGAAACAATATCAATCTGCCCAGAAATCAGATTACAACATCAAAAACATCTCCCAAGAATCATCAAAACTCCTTAAAGAATCAACACCAAAACTGCCCTAAGAACACCTCCAAAAACCTAAGGTTGAATGCATAAATTAAAGGGGCTAAGTGTATATAAAAAGGAGAGGAAAATCAAATATGTTTTATGTATTTTGTTGTGCCAAAAGATGGTTAAAAAATAGTTGCCCACGATCCCTTTTTATAAGGTAAAAATATAAGAGTTGGAACAAACACAAACTCTTGAAAACCTATTGCGCAAGAAATTCTGAGGGAGTAGATCGATCGATTCCCATGATCGATCGATCGATCCCTCAGGGATTTTGACAGTTCGCCATAAAAATTATAAGGATAAAAATATATAAAATTAATTTAAAAATCCGTTTTAACTCCGATTTCGAAACCTTTTGAAATTCTCGTCTTTAAAAATAAAATCCAACATTTTTTAGCAAGAAAAATAATTTTATCAAAAACTTTATTTTTCCTCTATTTTTTAAAATACCCCAAAAATTACACGGGTTGTTACAGCACATTGTCTTTGTATATTCCCGAACAAAAAGGAGTAGAAGTCTAACCTAAAAGAGAAATGTTAAACTAAGGTGGAGTTTGTTTTTTTCATATGCAAACTATATATCTTTAATTTTCTTTGCATTTGAAATGTGTGCTAAGTGTGAAGGTTTTTAACGACGATGCAACAAAGTTTAACAAGAGCAAAGCTACTCAATAGTTTATGTCGGTCAAGTGTGAGTTTGTACTTTTTCCTTTTAGGGTTGGGATTGACTCTTATGGAGCTAGATGTCCTAGTAGTTTTTTATGTTTGGATTTTGTCCTGAAATAACCAAAGGGGTAGATTTGTAAGAGCAAATTTCACATTGAGTCAATTTGTAACATTAAATGTAAAATTTATAAGATTGTCTTTATTATATTTGGACAAAATCATCTGAGTCATAGGTTAGGGTTTGAGTTCAGTTTGTCCTTCGAGCCTATGATTCACATTGAAGATCGTAGCGACCAAGTAAAGCAACAAAAATATTATGCCGAGTTTCATCTTCAAAAATCTATATTATCTTTGATCCATGGATTTTATTTGCGTATTTGATGCTTTTAAAAATGTTTCTTAAGGCCATTTTCATAAAAGGATTTTAAAGAAAATATTTTTTTGTTTTCAAATTAGTTTGAACGAACTTTTGTTATCATTCAAATGAATTCATTGGCTTATTTGGAACGAGTTATGTATCTCGTTCCAATGAGTTTGGGCATCTCATTTAAATGAGATTCAAGGGAGCTTCGATCAAAAAGTCTTTTCTTGGCAGAATGTTCTTGTTCAAAGCTCGTTCGATCCTCGTTCAAACGAGGTTAAATATGTCATTCGGATAACTTGTTTGGTTCGACTGAAATGGCTAATGTCCTTCGAACGATTTTGTGTTTTTCATTCGGATGACTTGCCAAGGGATGTGTGATACCATGTTTTACTATTTTCCTACAAATAACAGTAGTTTTTAAGACAGGGTTTACAAAAATGGTTTTCCAAGAATATATCTAAGGCTCTTTTAACCCTACACTACACTAAATTAGGCGAATGGATGCGGACTTGGGCCATGACCATACCTCAAACGACCAAATTTACCGATCACAGACCAAGTCTGCGACTAGACGATGTGGTCACACTACAAGAAAACTTGACTTTAGCGACGTTTTTTAAACGTCAAAATAAACTCAAAAAATGTCGGTAATAGAAATCCCGATGTTTGGGCAACGTTTTTCAAAAACATCGACATATCTACATTCGGGAAATAAGCATCGTTTGTTAAAAACATCGGGTACACATTTCCCGATGCTTTCAGTTATGTTTATTAACCGTCGGTAATTGTCACTGCCTTGCGATATAAATGCAACATTTTTTTTAAAACGTCGAGTTTTGGCTCAACCTTTTCCCAAAAGCGTCGAAAATATTAAATTAAGATTTCAACACAAAATTCAATGATTTACTTGAAAACATCACAATGTGAATTGACTTTTTCCATACTATATTCCAACATTTTTTTGTAAAGCGTAAATATTTGAAGTGTAATATAATATCAAAGTAGACATCATTAATATTATAATGGATCCCTCAAAGAAATTCTCAATCAACCAAAGAAAAATGATATATAATAATATGTAATCATCCCAAAACAAAAAAGAAAGTTTATCTTCAAACATCCCAAAGTTGTCTACTAATAAGCTAAAAATTTGTACCCAAATATTCCAAACAAAATATGAAACATATTTTATCATAAAAAAATGCTAGAGCAATGTTCAAAACAGTCAATACGATGTCTCCGCGACCATAGGCATGATAGAACCACCTGTAAAAAGAAAGAAAATACATATTAAAAAGTATATAAGCCAATGTAAAAGTGATGCACAAAAGAAAAATCAAAGGTGATTAGAGACTTACTTTCCCAATCAAACTTTTCAATTAGTTGGTATTTTTTGCCCTCTTCATCCGCTCCTAAAATTTGAACGAAAAAAATAGTTGGAAGAGGGATAGTAATTAGCTTCAATGTTTTCTGATCAACAACTTATGGAGTAATAATGAAAACTTATAATAACTTGTACGATCAAACTGAAAAATAGTGATGTATATAAGCCACACAATCTAGGTCTAGTAACATTTTTATTTCCAAGTTAAAAGTTAATTTTCAAAAAGGATCCCTACAGTTTTAACATTTTTTAGAACAAATTGTGGTCAACGCAATATTATAAGATTTATAAAAATAAACATAATATTTTGTAAATTATTTTTTTCGTTGTTGGCTACTATAATATATTATGTTTTTTCATGCATTCGAATAAGTGAAGTGATAAAAACATGTGGATGTCGATAAAAGTAAATAGTTATATAGTAGCAAAGCATGTTTAACACGTTTATTATTTTAAAAAAAAATCGACAGAGTTTCCTTTGTTTATTCATGAAAATCAACTTGTTTTAACATTTAAAATTAACTCAACAACAACAACAACCACCAAATTAAACCATAAATAAATCCCGTCCGCCAATTTTAACGAATTGCCATTGGAACGAGTATATATATATATATATATATAATGGATCTTATATGCATCAAACAATGAAAATATTAACGCTCTTGCTTTAAAATGTGTTATGAAGAATTTTAGAGGCAAAACTACTAACCCCACAATAGTTACGAAGTTGAGTTCGCGATATGATTTGTGGTGGTACCTTCATTGAGGATTGCGAACAACATTGCGATTGAACCTCAGATGTTAGCAGTTGCAACAGTGGTGATGCTACATGATCAATATTGGCATGGACAGAACCTAGTAATTAGAATATACAAAATATTAGAAGTAATGCATAAAATTAAGAAATTGTACTCACACATCCAATGATAAATAAAAGTTGACATGTTTATCTCCTAAAGAAACATCTCGCGTAGATGGGATAAAATCACCCATAGAATGCATACGAGACTCCATAAAATCCTGTATATGAGCTTCCACTCGTTCATTTATCGAAGATTCCATAGCAAATATATTTTCTTGCATCTGAGCTTCCAGTTTCTCTTTCATTTCAGATTGCTTCCTCTCATATTCTGCCTCCATCTCACGTCGTATCCTCTCTAGCTCTTGTTGATGACGTGTCTCAATATCTCTAAACTTAGATTGGGATTGCTTATATGATGATCCAAATATCATACTCGGAGAGAATCCGAGTCCAAATGTGCGCACACGCCTATGTATTTCAGGTCCCATAACTTGACCAAATATATCATCCCGTGAAACATCGGTCTCCATTGTCTCTGGATGTTGCGATTCTAGATCATCCATCTCTTGCTGCAAAAATCAACCCCAGTTCTTTTACGAACTTCAAATTATATCATATATATGTAAGAATCCCTATATACATGATTGAAGTTTCCATCAAGACACACATATATAATTCATAATATGGAATAATAAATCACAGCACAAAAGATACATACAATCGCTGGGGCAACTGCTTCATTAACTGTCCCCTTCCCTTTGGTTACATGTGTCTCCTTGTACACCATCCTACGAGTTGGTTTGAATCCCATCGCTTTAGTCATCTACAAGTACAATATATTAAGTGTCAAATCATAACATAACAATAAAATAATAACAATGAAATAGTAAGTACAAAATTTTTACCGCGTGTCTAACTTGAGCATGGGTTTTCCTATCAGATGTGTGTGGTGTTTGCAAAAGTGCATGAATGGCTTTGTTCTTCGCACTTTGGCCTAATACAATGGAAATAGAGTTAATCATACAACAAATTTTGATTAAATCCTGATATTAATCTTATTATTAATAAATTAATTCATTTCATATTGTTCTTTATAGGCGAGATAAGCATAGTGTGTACACGTAATTCATGACTAGACTCAACAACTAGTATATACATGTACTGGGGCGGATTACCAGTTATAGACGAGCGTTTTCCACTGATTTTTCTCGACTCGTTAGGGACAATTTGCCAAGCGTTCCTCATTAGTTCTATACTTAGTATAACCTTAGAGCTTTGTTGTGGCCTTCCACTTTCTTCCAATGGATTGCATCATAAATGTTCTCATCTCTTCCGTGGCATTCGTATTCTCTTACATTACATCAATGTGTTAGAGAAATAAACTAGAAAATATATATTCACATATACAAATTAGGAACCCTATTTTCATTTTATTAACATTATACCTTGATATGAATCCAAATCATGTTCTTATCCTCTTTGGGGACTTGTCTCCAATAAAAATAGGTTAATGGTGCTAGTTGGCCATTGCGTGCTAGAACCCCTAAATTTGAAGCAAGTCTAGACGCGGGTTCGTCAATGGGTTGGCCAAGCTCATTTACCCCAATTTCTAAAATGCCACCCGCTATGCATTAAAGTGGGGCCTCGAACTCGTCTCTGCTTCTCTAGCTCCTCCTTTTGGCCAGAGTTCGAATCTAAGTTTTAAGTAGGATTGACCAAAAAAATCATCCAAGAATTACTTAAATGTCAAGAATAATATTTTTCATGAATTACAAATATAAATAAGTCAACTAAAAACCATACATGTAACTTCTTGTTGTTGTTCGCTGCTACGCGACAATGAAGGGATCAATGGTCTAATAGGTGGCCAATTTGCTGGAGGTTCAGGCATGGTAGGGTTGGCTCCTACATGCTCCTATTGGTGCCCAGGGGTTGACATAGATCCTCTAATGTGTTGGGTTTGAGATCCATTGATCGTCATCGTACTGAATGAAACAACATTAGAAAAGAGCAGTTAATTGGATCTAACTTTATTGTAACATAATTATAAAGAACCTTGCAATGCCAAATGAGTGGAGGAACAATGGTATAATACCCCAATTTACAGAATGAAGGAAATTTAAAAATTATGGAAATCACGTATGTTCTTCTTGACGAGAGTTTATAAGTTGTGTTGAAAATTTATAAGTTGTGCTCATAACTTATAAATTATAGCTATGCGTGAACAGATCCGCACATAGCTAACTTCATTGCCTAACTATTGTGTTCATAGCAACTAGGTATTAAAATCCTCTCGACAAGCACAAAAATATAATAATTATATTATTTCAAAGTTTACATACAAGTAGTGTCATATGTATATTTAGTTTACATACAAGAATGACAATTCAGATTAGAGCTGAGGAACTTACCAAAAAAGGACCAAACTTATTCGGCAGTTAGGCTTCAAAGGAATGTATGCAAAATGGATTCTTCAAAATTCTTGCAAAATGTACATTGAGATGATAATTTCACACTTGCATTATAAAGTTCCAAATCAATTGGAATATCTTTTTAAAATAATTTTCAAACAAGCGCAGAGATCAGAAACACTGAGATCAAACCTAGAATATCTTAGTGATATTCCACTGGTAACAAACACAAACCTGCTTTTCCTTCATCAATATAACCCTCACATCTCTTGGGCTGTTAATTTGGGATCAACACAATAATAGTACCAATCCAGCTATTATGAAGCACACTTCCTGCAAAAAGCTATTAATAGCATCAATAAAATCGAATTTTATGATATGCCAACATTTCCTATAAAATTCCCCCCAAATCCATCAAGACCCGGAGTTTCATTATCATTCAATGAGTGCACTGCTTGGAACACCTCATATTCAGTAGCAAATGCCTCAAGAAATTTATTTGTATCAACTTGAATTATAGAGGGAATGTCGACTAAAATATCATCATTATTATATGTAGGTTCTAAAGACATAAGACTTTGAAAATGAGAAACAATAAGATAATTAATGTGTTATCTATCCTCCGAGTAACAACCTTTTAAATCTTTGCGAGAAAACAAAGTCGTAGTACAGATGTAGTGTAACAACCCAAATTTTTTAAATGTGAATTTTTAAATTAATTTTGGAAATCGGAGAAAAATAAAATTTTGAATTTTATAAATTTTATAATTTAAAATGTTGGTATTTATATTTGAAAAATAAATTTTCAAACGGAATTGGAATCAGAATTAAAATGGAGTTTTAATTGAATTTTTATTATATAGAAGGGTACTCAAAATATAAAACTTTCTTAGAGTCCTCAAAACATAAAGCTCTATAGCAAAAAAAAATGTTTAAAAATATTGAACAGTCCGGTCGAGCTTAATTTTTTCTGTAGCTTCCTCTCGTCTTCAACTAATTCTCTGTAAAATTTCATCCAATTCCAACGGTCCGATCGTCCAGAATAAATTTTTTAGTGTTTGTATCTAATTAGAACTCTTTTCTTAATCAAACTCTTAATCCTTTATATATCAACTAATTCGTGGCTTGGATTTTCAAATCACTTTTTCTCAAACTTTTCAACCAGAAGACCTCTCCAAAATTACTCCCTTTCATATACAAACCATAGCCCCAAACTTATTCAAGATTTCAACCTTAGATTATAAGGCTTATTTGGTATTTTCTCGAGTTTGCGCTAGAACAAGATTTGATTATTTTTGGGAGAAGAACGTGATAGTGTGAATAGATTTTGAGGATAAAATTATGTGATGATTCATGTTGGTTCTTTTTGGTGGTTTAAGGTATGGGGTTTTACACAATATGCTCCTTAATCTCTCGAGTATTATTCTCGTTGTTTTCTTATGATTATTGACTCATATTTGAATTGCTAAATTCATTGGAATCTGGAAATTGTTGTTGGAATATAATTATGATTCATGTGGTATTATTATTATGTTGAGCATGTTGTCATGAAGATTTTAATATGGCACGGAGGTTGGGCACCCGCCAATATTCCTTTTTTCGAATATGCTAAAAATGCATAGGCGCGGTACGGTGGTGAGGCTTGGTGACCCGGTTAATGTGTTGTTGAGAAATTATAGTGATATAATTGCTATTAAGATTCACATTTGATTTGAATATTCGTACTCGTATTGTTACATTTTATTCACCGCTAATATTTGTTGAGCATCTTTCCTGTTGTATTGTGTACTTTCCCATATTTTCTTTTAGTGTCAGGTTAGCGCAGATTTTGGGGCGCTATGGAGATTGATTTTAGCGAGGATTATTTTGGAAAGATTTTTAATACAAGTTGAGAAGATTGTATTTATTTTGATGTATAGAGAATTGGAGATTTGTATTTATTTTTCGAGTTAGATGTTGTATTTTTAATTCGAGAGACTTGTTGTATTTATTTGAAGACATTTGAGATTAGTGGTTTCTCTCTTATATTGTGGGTTTTTAGATGCTCTATACCTTGTTTATATTGTGGATTTAGTTAGTGTTTATCGAAAGTAGCACTCCGTTCGCTCTCCCCGGGCGGGCGGGGTGTTACATGTAGCTGTAATGGAAGAGCAGGTTCATTAGATGCTTCTCGAGTGGAAAGATGAACTTAATGAGCCTTCCCCTGCATCATAGCTCTTCATAAGTGAAGTCCTTCTTCCACCCTCTCCAATTAGGATGCTCTAGAAATTTAGTACAAAAAAAAAGGTTTAGTCTTCCTACTGTGATGGATTTATCTAGATTAAAAATAAATTTTGAGAGAGATCAAAACATCAAGGAGATAAGACTGTTCATTCAGCTTCATGTATACACAATTTTATTGTTCACAATGTTTGCAGAATTCCTAGGTAATCAAAATAATACATTTGACAAAGAACAAGATAGTTGTGGGCCTTATAACGGTGAAACACCCCATTGGAATAATTCTCAAAGCTTGGATTCATTATCTATAGCTTCATCTAGTTAGCAAATGTATACCGTTTCAACTTCACGCATGGGGAATACTACTGCCTCGAGTTTTACCGAGACAAACAGCTCCTCCCCCGTGTACTTTTAGGAGGATAAAAATACTATGATCACTGAACAGGAAATAGCTGGAGAAATATCCCGCTTTCCTTTCTCGAGAGTCTCGAGAGGATTAAAACTGAAACATCCCATACAGGTACAGGGAGACGCCAACTTAGGAAGGGGAACCGACATGTGGTATGTGAGGATTTAGCAACTTGCATAAAAAAGAGGTTATCATTGCATGGGAACTTTCAAATGTATGTGATTGCCACTTTAGTTCATTTATATTTGAATTTGTTAAAAAAGTACAATGTGAGAATGAATAGTTGACTTGAGTTTACGCTCTGCCAGAAAAGATGAAAAATATAAAATATGATTAAGAAAAAATTTACTTAAAGATTTCTTCATGGAAAAAATAATTACAAGATAGCCTTAGCATAATCTTTACACCAGGATAAAATAAAATGCATTACATAATCTGTAAAAGATAAGTATATAAGACACTCAATAGTTTAAAAGGCGAAGTTTTTCAATACAGAAAACATTGTCAACTATTTTAATGAGGTCATTATAGAGTTAAAAAAATTAAAGAAGTTTCAAATGTGTCCATGACTAGGAGAGAGAATAAAAAGAAGTAACAAGGTATTATAACTTTATAAAATGGAAACTTCAGTTAGTTAGAAAATGATCGCAATGTGACTAAATACCTCTGCACATAGATTGAATATATAAGATTGATCGAATCAATAATATAATTTTTTTGAGCCATGTACAAATGAATTTTCCTTTGTATAATGCTCGCTGATCTTCCTAAGAGTTCAGTCCTATGAGCATCCAACTTTGCTATCTGACCAGCCCTTAGAAACACCTTTGTTTTACCAATCTGCATGAACATATTACTCTGGTATGATTGGTTTTGCATAACGTGCATATATATAAGATATATGGTAGAAGTATTTAGAATTTTGTATAAAAAAGGTTATTATCGCAAGGGCACTATGAGATGTAGGTGATTTATCACTCTAGTTCATTTTATTTTATCCTCGTGTCAAGATTATACTAAGATTATCTTGTAATTGTTTTTTCCACGAAGAAATATTTAAGTATTTTTTTTAATCGTATTAAATATTTTTTATCTTTTATGGGAGAGCATAAACTCAAGTCAAATATTAATTCTCACATTGTAATGAGCCTATATACATTGATGTACTTGGTATTTCGGGAGAACTATGATCTATTACTGTCAAACACGGTGCACAAACATGAGAACCTCTATGAACAATTGGAAGGAATGTAAAATGAAGCACAATAAACTATAGGATGTATTAGAGGACCGCCAAATTATGAAATCATCCCGACTGGATGGGGTGAAGAATTCAAAACCAAGGATAACCAATATTTATGGCTATGGTCATCTCCAGACAACTCATCCTCTGAGCTATCCGCCGAAGAAGATCTCACTTTCACTACAATGATATGTTTGTATCACCCTCGTGGGAAAATAAGGCCGTATCTGGACTTGAGCTTTGATGAAATAATGGCCAAGTTCCTCATTCTAGAATGAGAGTCCGTGAAATTCGACCACATAACCCGCTCCGAGCGATTTTACAAGGACCGTCTCCTGAACCTCACTCTTACAGGGGCAAGGAGAAGAACAAAGGGAAGGAGACACTAAAAATGGAAACCATATAAGAGGTCGAGGAGAATTGATTCCTAGAACAAATAAAGAAAATATGAGTCGACATTTCCATATGGGTACTTCTCATGTCCTCCCAATCCCATCGAAACTTCATCCCCAAGCAGTTTTCCCAAAAAATTGTACCCATCTCTACCGATTTGAAGGAGGGAGGTGGAAATGATGCTTATTCTGCTCCCTATAGAATGATACCATAAAACGTTTGTGTATGGTAAGTTTACTATAAGTTATATACTTATGATACCATTGGGTTTAGTTTGCTATACAATTGGTAATTCCATATCTTTAAATGATTATAAAGTAAATGTTATTCCTAACACGGATGTATAACGTATTTACGAAAGAATGATGAGAATTGTTGAGATTTACGATAATTATCTACTAAATTGTATAATCATTCGACTGCATATGGAAGGTGTTCAGGAGAAAGAGTTATCTCTTAGCTACGGTGAATTGATTTCCTAATTTGGGAATTAATTTAATTCCCGTGTTGTTGGTGGTTAACCACGAAAAGCGAAACCTATTAGTAGGAAGAGTCATTACCCTAATTATTCAATTGAAACATATTTCAGTGAAGATCATATATTTGTAGTATCGGAGTTTAAAGATAGGAGTAATTATATGATGTTGGAATTTCTAGAGCATTTAGCAGTTGTTGCTACTGAAACGGGGAAGACCAGACGAACAGTCTAAAGTAATGGTACAAGCTCAGACCTCACTGAAATAATACTGTAAGCATTAAGAAAAGAGGAGATTCCCTTTTAAGGCATAAAAGCATGGGAGTTAGGATAAATAATAGGGCACTCAGACCTCAACGGACTCAATTTGAAAAAAGGTATAGCCCCATTTATATGTAGGGTATAAACGACTTATTTATTCAACCATGACACCTCTCATAGAAACTAATTTAGAAAGAGTCATTACAATAATTATCGTAGCAATATAGTATGCAAAAGATTTCTTTGTTGGCAAATTATCTAAGTGTAGAGGGTCAAAGCTATGTTGATATATCAATCCACCACATCGATATTCTTATGAGTGGGCAGGTTAACATTACAAATCTGACATCAGATAAATACATCCTATTGTATAAGTACATTATTTTTCATCTATATCAACAATTTTAGAATACAGGAAATTAGAAACTAAATCCATAACACCCTTATCATTAACCATACGCGCAAGTGTTATTAGTACAAGTTTGTCTTCATCATGTGGATTAATACTCATATAGTGACTTTCCACTGGGAACAAACACAAACTTGTTTCATTATCATTGAATGAGTGCAATGCTTGGAACACCTCATATTTAGTAGCAAATGCCTCAAGAAATTTATTTGTATAAACTTGAATTATAGAGGGAATGTCGACCAAAATATCATAATTATTAGATTTAGGTTTTATAGACATAAGACTTTGAAAATGAGAAATAATTAGATAATTTTTCTATCTTTTTATATGAACAATTACATGTTATATATATATTCAATCATGAATCATGTATTCAGGAACTGTGTAATTTTTAGAATTCACAGAACACTATTATATACAATGATTTGTCATATTATTGTGCAATCTGAAATTTAGATATGTTAACCATCTCATTTTATGTATTTGTATTGGTGAGTTATGCACTAAATTTTTATTCATCCGTAAATCTGAACAAACCATGAAAAATTTGATAATTTTCATTGTTGATTCTGAAATGAATTTTGAAAGATCTTTGATGACTATTCAAATTCCCATCATATTTTTAATCAGATAATAGGAAAAGTTAAAGTCAAAGATCAATTTTCTCTCTCCAGATAATCACAATTCTGACCCAGATCTCATGCTCTCATAGATTTGATTTATATATGATTTAATTTTTAATATCTAAAAATATTCGTCCCTCTATTCAAGGCCAATTTTGTTTAGGCAAACCCTTTAATAGGATTACATAGGGACACGCTTGTATAAAGATATATATGAGATATTTTAATTGTCATCCCTCACATTGATTGACATAAACATCATCAAATTTCTCTCATCATAAACCTTTTCTGCATAAATTTGATTCTTATGTATATCTGTTAAAAGATTTGGGTTATTCAATCCTCGTGTATATCCGTTATCAGACCTAGATTCGAAGTTCTCATCAAATTGATTAATTACAAATAAAATAAACGATGCTTATAACCATATTGGTTCGAACTCCAACGATCAAGATTGGGGTCATTACCAATAGACTCGTCTTCTTCTTATGATGATAAAGCTTCCTGCTAATGGAATAAAATTATTAAACCCCTTATCCATATGAATAACTCAAACAGTTGATTACGATTGTTGTCAATTCATTATCAGGTATGAATTTTCAAATTCATTATGAAAGGGACCCAATTCTCAAGTAAGAATTCATTTATATGTATAAAGAAGAAACATTGACTTGTAGTTCAGATTCAACGACGTCTAGTAATCAGTTCATTGGCAAAGACCCAGACCCTCATCCTGATTCTCGTCATCAGCGTGTTCAGTACGACGAATAGAACACATCAACAATAAAAAAATCCACTTTTGTTGGTCGACAACATAGTCAGGCCATTTTCATAAATCGCCACAATTCGACACTGGTCGGCAAAACCAATTGCTGGTCGGAAGCATCTATCGATTTTGATCGGAGGAATTATATTCGAATACCCCAACCATCTGTTGACGGTCGACGTTATATATAGTTGGTAGGGGGAAATCAATTGTTGGTCGGTGTTATATAAAGTTGGTCGGTAAAATCAATTATCAACACTAATTCTTGGTCGGAGATACTTGGTAACACCTATTGTTGGTCGGATGCACGTGTCGTTGTTCAACGATAATTATGATACCAGGTGTTGTTGGTCAGTGAAATCAACGATAACATTATTGTTGGTTGTTCACATGTTGGTCGGAGACATGGATTATGATACCCTTTTTGTTGATCGGCATAGGCTATTACAGGTCGGCGAAGGCTATAACGCCAGAGCAAATACATTGACTTACTGTTGGTCGACGACAGATATTAGTCTGTGGTGGTTATCACATGTTGACGATAAGTATTTGAAAGGAGATCTGACAATTTTGTTATCTCAGGTTATTAACTTTGACTTTGTCAAAATCACTACTTTGCTGCTAAAGGACAAGACTACCCCTTATCCTTATCCTTTATTAATTCATAACATGAAATTTCTAATTGAAAATTTGCATGGAGAAAAATTAAAATGCATACTTGATTATTTACTGATTTATTAAATCACAGAAACTTCATGTGAAAAATATTTTGAGACCAACTTATATTTGAGCATTTACTAAATTTCAAATAATTCTTAGAGTGATTAATTAGCCCTAATTATGGCACATGTTTGATAAAAATATGTTCACGTGACATTAATTCAGTACAAAACATATTATTTCATGTTTTGATTGCTAGAGCATATACATATCATATATATTGATTAGATGACAAAATTATTCTCATGATAACTAATTGATTTAGCCTCCATATATGGTAGAGCAAGTTATTAATTTTTACAGGTACAATTTTCAGTCCCGAGAAAGTATTCGGCCATGATCTTAAATGTCTGGAAATCTTATTAACGCTACGAGATATATATTTATGCCCGAATAACTACTCGGCCACATTCTTAAGTTTTGGAAAATATTAACATTGCTCGGCCACAATCTTGATCTCTTGGAATCTTATTAATGCTCCGATATATATATATATATATATATATATATATATATATATATATATATATATATATATATATATATATATATATATATATATATGTATATATATATATATATATATATATATATATATTCATGCACAAATAGCTGCTCGATCATATTCTTATGTTCTGAAAAATAATATCCATGTTCAGCATTATGCAATTTTGCCTCGACAGATCAGCCAAACACTTTATTATTGATCTGAATCATTCTTTATATCTATTCAGATGCATATTCTATATTCATCTCAGCATGGAGCTCGAAAAAATATATATTATCATTTATTCAGCTCCGAGGAAATCTGCATCAGTTATTATATTATCTCGAACAGACAATTGGTCGGGAAAATTCTTCTCTCTATATATATATTCAACAAACAGACTAAATGTTGGTTTACCATAAGCAAGCGCCAACTAAACGTTGGTCGGCTATCAGCAACTGCTAACTAAATGTTGGTTGGCATCAACAAAGACACCAATAAGTTCGTCGTCGACCATGCTAGGCAAAAGTCCCAAATGCATGGTTAAATTCTGGGTGAATAAATTTTACCTAAACTGGGTTAAAAGTTGGACCAACGCTCCACTCATGCCTGGGAACAACGGTACTAATGAAATTATCTAAACCAGTTTGGGTACATTAGTGTAACTAACCATGGTGATGCACTGGTAATTGGTATAACTCTTAGGATAACCCTAAGGGTATCAATAGAACCGGTGAAAAACTAGAGATTGACAAGTCAATCCAAAATAGAAATTGGCAAATCGCCAATTCATTTACAGAGATTAACAGAAGATAAATTTCATGATTATATATAATTGCTTGAAGAATGCCCTGGAAATCTATTATTCTCTAACAATGCAGGATCAATCGATCCCTTCCTTATTATTTATCTGGATTTCTCATTAAGCCCGACATATGGTTGGTACTATTATTATTTATCTGGATTTCTCATTTAACTCGGCAGATGGTCGGCACTCTTATTATTTATCTAAATTTCTCAACGCTTTTATTATGGATATGGATTTATCACTAGCATGGATATTCCATGGAAATTATATATTATGCTCAATCATGCTCATTATTGGATCATTCTATTAAGTCCTAACAAATGCTCGGGCATCATCATTATTATTCAGTCTCCTAAGCCCAACTGGGGGTTCCATATGTCAAATACGCCGATCATTGGCACATATCAGAATCAGGTTGAACTTATTAAATTCCAGAATTTCCAGATCTATTCGATCACAGATTCGTAATTAGAATATATCACATTCCTAATTGGAATGCCCACATATTCCTATTTAGAATATATCACATTCCTAATTGGAATGCCAACACATTTCTAATTGGACTATATGTTAAAAGCAGTTTTACTCAAACAAAATTACTTAGTCGACAAATTATTTATATGGTTACATCAGGACAGTATGGAAATGTAAACATGCAAAGCCCTTGGGAAGTTATTTCAGGGAACATTTCCTCGGCCTTATCTTTTCTAGGAAGACCAGCATACTTCAAGGCTAAGAAACCATTCAGAGTTCATACTTCGCATTTTGGGGCTTTTACTACAAAATTAATTATTCATTCAGTGGCGCAGTTTGATAACATTATGAAACATCAGCCGAACATCAGATTCAACTCCAAATCATAACAAAATAAGACATATCACTAGCCAATTATCATCCAGGAGTTATTATGAACATGTTATTGAAGTTTAGAAGTCAGATTCAACATCCACAGCACTGGGATCTCCACTACTGCCGTCCCGACCAACACTAAAGAAGAAGTTGTACTTATATGTAAATATTTTAGAGTCCGTTACTAGCTCGACCCTAATTAGATTGAAGAATTGGGTTCAAAAGCTAGCATGTTACATCAGCAAAGCATTCAGAGGAGCAGAAATAAAAAAAATTGAACACTTACAGCCGGTACACAGTTGGTCGACTAACTTGTCGACCAACCCACTTGAAGATTATGACAGGACACAAGCTACAAACTATGACATTTCTGCATACAAATTCCCAGGGGTGATACATAACACACGTTCGCCTGACGAACAGAGTTCCTCAAAAGAAAGATTAGCTCTAACACAACCATCGATCGTCCTTCATTATCCATCATCTAGAAGATAGCCCACTCATATGTTGAACAAATTAAGAAGACATACCAATACACACCGAGCAATATTTTAGAATAAATATAACATCCTCTCAGTAAACCGTCGAGCATGGAGTATTGGGGGCTTCTGTTGATGTACAAAATTACCCATCTACTTAGACCAGTAAGAAAGGGACACATGTCATCCTATATGGGAATATTCATACTTGCTTAGCACAGAAGGCACTTGGTCGGCACCCGAGGAGAGTTGGTCGGCATGCCGGTCGACCAACCTATAGAAGACAAACCATGCTAAAGGCCAAAAGTTATTAAAGAAGAGCAACCAACAGTCATTGAACCCTAGAAGGCCAACAGTCATATTTATTATAAATAGATGTAAATGTCTGAATATATAAATACATTCCATCTCTTGGACTCCCATCACTATAAATACATGCCTTCCCTTAGCCAAAGGGAGAATCTGAATAAGCAACTAACCAATTCATCCTTAGCAAGCAATTCATTCAATCTCTCTACACACCTCTCTCTCTCTACACCATGTTGTGCGATTGTAAACCCCTGGGAATAAAAGAACAGTGGACGTAGGCTTTATTCATAGCCAAACCACTTTAAAAACATTTATCTCTTATATGTTTTATATGATTGTTTACCTTCATTTCATCTTCAATCTCATCCTCATCACTTTATCTTCTATGCCATTTTAGTGGCGTCAACATTATTCAATACTAGTTAACACATTATACCATTGTATGCAACCTATGGAAAAAGTTCAAAATAAGATGGACTAAAGAACACAAATCGATACAAGTTATTAACATATATTCAAATGCCTAGTTAATCAATATTTATATTCATCTTCATGCATATGCCCTGTGGTTTCCTCGCCAACTAATGCTCCGGCCACACCTTGTCTAACCCAACTAGCATCATCATCATGTGTCAATGTTGTATCGTCCAAACATTGATCACTCCATGCCTCTGTTTCATCATTCATAGTTCTCTTGATTGTTAACTGTTGCCCAAACACCTCAAAATAGTCTCGAGGCTTTGTTTAACAACAAAAAGGCTAGTTTTTCTTCACTAGGTCTTGTATATAAAATACTTGATTTGCCTGAGATGCTAGTATGAATGGTTCATCGGATTTTTTATGCCTTGGATACAACAAATGATTGAAGTTTACAAGCATGAATCCAAAGTCATCTGTGACACCCCGACTAATTAAATACCGGGTAGCTACTCCTTTATTAAATTAATTCAAAATGCCAAGTTGGTCCAGTTAATAGCATCACTGTCGAAAACATTTTAATGATTACTAACCACCTAGTATTTAAAAAGTAAGTTGCCAAATTTTAATTTAAGTCTGATTAACATGCAACAAGTGTAATAAAGAATAATAACACCGTTCACCATAACGAAGTAAATAGAATAACCATCACATAATGTAAATAAAGTCTGGAGGAAAACTCCTCACTACAAATCCCACAACTGAAATACGCAATGAAAATACTGAATACTAAATCAATACATGACAAAGTATGAAAACTGAAATGGAAAGATGTCTCTAATAGAAATGGGCAACATGCCCTACAACTGATAAATACTGAATCAGGAATCCAAATGATAGAAGCGTTTAAAAGCAAATCCCTGTAGCTTCCACAAACAGCTACAACTCGTCACCTGAATGAGTATACTATGCCTGGTGTCCTTGTGGCTGGGCACCTAAAATGGTTTTACAAGAAAAAAATAGATTTGAAAGCAAACGGGTCAGAGCCCGAATGTGGAGATATTTTAAGAACCTGCAAGTGCTTTAAAAACATTTAAAATGTTAAATGCAAAGTACATGTTAGGACGTTCACTCACATGATATTCTCACCTCTCGTCTAACTGTGCACTCCTAACGTAAGTACCCATCTACAACGACACAAACCACTAGCTAAGTGACATCATATCTAGCTAGACTGTCATAGGTCCTACCATTATTACTCGGTTCTATTAACATGATAACGCTCGTAATTAAATAGGGGTTTAACGTAAACTCAGATGCTCAATATGCAATATATTTCACTATCAGCTAACCCGTTATGTTTTTCTCGAAACAATACCGTAATTATATTCACAACATTAACATGAAGATTCCCATTAATTAAGTGTATATTATTCACATCATAAATATACAATACAAGCACCCCGAGAACTAAGCTGCGGTGCACACATACTCTGCTATCCATCCCGGTACATCACGTACATAAGGATTACATATTCCGAATCTCTCAGGAATAGTTCACAAATAACAACATCACCAATAATGGAGGCGAACACAGTCACATCACATGGGTCACGCACATACCTACGCTCCCACGATCAGCGGACTTATTAATATCCCAATAAGTCTTTCTATGACCTATGTTCATCAAGGTAACCAGTCTAAATCCGGGCAACACAAGGATTAGAGGGCCCTAAGCGAACGCAAACCTCCCGTGATAGCAAGTATGGTAGGTATGTCATACACACAATTCATATACCAATACTAAGTAAACACACGTCTTAGTAATCCCGTAGTTTAATTGTAGTACTATTCTCATTCTAGTACCAATATATAATTTACACACTTATACGATTCCGGTTTATAATCATACGCGCCATAATTTATTCTCACGTCGTAGTAGACACTCACGTCTCAACCCAACTATCCCTTTAATTTAAATCGCTCATATATAATTTACTCCTCAAAATAACACAAACGTCCCAAACCTATCAATACATCATCAAAGGAAGGTTATCTATATCCTCGAACAAGATTACGGGACTCCCAAAATCAAAACAGGCCAAAAAGGCCTAAACTGCCAGCTCGTTAGAAGTCTCGTTCGAACGAGCCTGTTCGAACGAGATTCCAGTTCGTTCGAATGAACTGTACCTTCTAACGACATCTCGTTCGAACGAATGTATCGAACGAAATGTAGTTCGTTCGAACGAAGGTATCGAACGAAGTCTCCCCTCATTAGAAGCGACTGGTCAACTCGTTAGAAGCTCGTTCGAACGAGCTCGTTCGAACGACCTGGGAAGGTCTTCTAACGAGGAACCAGTTTCGGCCCAGAATTTCTTAGTTACGTTTTTCATCAATTTTTACTCCTCAAATCTCCTCTAAACTTCGTCCCAACAATGTTTAAAGGTCTCTAATCACTCCTAAACATAACAAGGTTATAAACTAACGTATTTTACTGAGTTAATTCATCCCAAACATCATTAAATCATCAAGTCTCATCACTTTCCCCCAATTATTCAAGAACACAAACCCTAAAATTTTAATTCATGAATTAACCCAATAAAAATCCGTTTTAATTTCACCCAATCACTAATATCCTCAGTATAATCAACTATCTATCATTCTACATGCAATTCTCCTCAAGATTTCAAGTTCTAAGTTCCAACATACATGGGTTTTCATATTACACCAAGAACAAATCAATTTCATTAAATTCCTATACATGGAAAGAGCATTCTCTGAAATTAATTGATATTAAACCACTTGCCTCGATTGTCTCTAAATTTGGTGATGATTTTGTAAAGGTTTTCTGCAGAATTCCTTCTCCTTCTCTCCCTCTCTAAGCTTTCTTCTCCAAAGGTGGCTATGGTGGCTAGGGTTTTCTTTGGAAAAGTTGGAAACCTAATATGATAACCTCCGTAGCTTATTGGGTCATTAAGGGTTGGTTAGTGGGTTTAGTGGGTCTATTCCCAATCAGATTTACTTCTCTAATTTTTGTCATTTTTAATTCCTAAAAAATACGAAATTACCAAAATGCCCTTTATATTGCCGATATGGCCTAAAAATACCCCGGAATCCAAACTATACCCTCGGCTAGTGTTTTCTGACTATTTCGACCCTTCCGGACGCGTTGGCGCACTCAAAATGACCATACGGTTAATAGAATTTAAATTCACTTTTATAAATAAAATAATTATATCCCGACGCGACTGTCACACGCGTCCCAATAAAATGATCAAATTGCCGTATATCAATCTCACAACAAATTTCATAATTCAATATTCATATAACATCATATATACTCAATATAGTCAAATACCAACTCACAACTCGCTAGTATTTTACCCGGATTAATTTCCAAATAATTCACATTTAATTAATTAATCCCAAAAATAAATATAGCCAAAAGTATGGGGTATTACATCATCCTGATCAATGAGACCTCTATTATTTTCAACCCAATCACACTTAAACAACACGAACTTATAGTCTTTTGAATAATGCAGCTCAATGATATCCGTCAAAACTCCATAAAAATTGACATCTCCAAATACGGGATTTATGTCTCTTGCACTTGCGTAACTTTCAGTCTTCGCATTTAACATGACTCCACTATTTTGCGAGGCTCTTCTCCTCTCACGAGCCTTAGTGTGATACCCAACGCCATTGATAATATATCCAGTGAATCTTTTTTCCTTTTTTAGGGGGCCCATAGCTAAAATCCAAATTTCTTGTGATACATCTGTGTTTTTTGCCTGGACTAACTTCCTCACCTATTTTATTACAAAAAAATGCATTACAAGCCATAGTTATGTAATAATACATTTAAACGTAAAACATTTTTTTCAATGTGCATTTTACTTACATTATCCTTAAACCATAAATGAAATGTTTCGTTATGAATGCGGTCCACATCGTGTGGTCTCAGACGAGAATCACTCCTAATTGACGCACAATGAGTGCTGCATTAAAAGGAATCATTAGATTATTCTTTACTTTGCTAAAAAATGAAGGAATTTTATTCAAGAAGATACCTACTCTCGAAATGGAGTAATTGCATATGTGTTGACAAGCACATATCGATGTGCTTGTACATATGTAATGTCATCAAGAACCCCCCCCCCCCCCCGCTTTTCCTAATTTACGACCACAAAAGTGATAAAAAAACTACCATCATCATTCCTTATTGGGCGATTAGATTTTGTCTCAACATCTTCATGTGTCAAACGACATTGAGAAGTCGTTCGAATGACCTCCGTCACCAACAATGTTTTGTTTTGCAATAAATACCTGTATTGGAAGAATTTTTCATTAAGACTTTTACGAAATGAAAACTGCAAGTGTGTAGAATTTTAGTCTCACTTTTAGGGCACAAAACTTTATTTTTGATTCACACAAAAGATCCTATATACGTTTGTGAATCGTTTGGAACCTAAAAATACTTCTTGTTGAAGTTTCTCTTGTATAGAAGGATTTCTCTACTACTGGATTGATAGTTCTTGTGGGGGATATTTAATGACGACTGCGGTCATTAGGGATACTCGAGGGTATGTGCTAGGCTGCAGTCTATGTGGATTTTCGGTGGGAGATTCATTGGAGATTTTGATATGTAATTGTAAGTTACTATTTACGTTAGATAGTGAAATAAAAAGTTTTACCTGAAATGGATTTTTTTCCTGAATCTTGTTTGTCTTTTGATTTTTGATTGAATGCTTGATTTATCCACATAGATGCAAGATTAGGGTTTAGTAAAATTTGGAGTGAAGATTGACTCTAATTAAATAAGTTTTAAATTTGAAATTTGCGAATTAAATAATTAATTGGCATCACGCATTCTCAAATTGGTATCAGAGCTTTTAGCTCGGGATTTTCACGCATCTACAAATTGGTATTATAGTCGGTTGCTCTAAATTATAAAGTGATTCTTTTTTCGCAATATTTTCGTGATATCGATTTTTTATTGAAAAATTTGTTTTTAAAAATTTTTGCAATTTTTTCTGATGGATAACCTATATAATCGGATGCCTGTCTTTGATGGCACAAATTATGCCTATTGGAAATCCAGCATAAGATCTTGTTTAAAAGCCATCGATGAACGCGCTTGGCTTGTTTGTGAAAGAGGGTTGACTCCGCCCACTATTACCGTTAAAAATGTCACCAATCCCAAACCTGTGTATGACTGGACCGAAAATGATTTTAAATGGAGTACCTATAACTCCCGCAACCTTATCGCTATTTCTAGAGCTATCACCCTTAACGAGTTCTATCATATTATGATGTGTACCACGTCTAAAATGGCTTGAGATATCCTCCAATTGACACATGAGGGTACCAACACAATTAAGGCGTCGAAATTATAAAATTTGACCACCCAGTTTGAGACTATCATCATGTCAGAGTCCAAGTATTTTGACGAGTTTTATGCTAGATTGTCGAACATAGTCAATACGAGTTTTAATTTGGGTGAGAAAATTGAGGAGATGAGGGTTGTTAAAAAGATTTTGAGGTCACTCCCATACTATTTTATTCCTAAGGTCACTGTTTTAAATTCTTTGGGGATATTAGATACACTTAGGTTAGAAGAACTCATAGGAGACCTTCAAACTTATGAGATTGACATGTTTCCCAAACTATTAAGCCTAAGGATATAGAGATTGAACTTAGGGACCAATATAGAAAAGGTGAGGAAATGTCTAAGAAGAAAAAGAAAGAAAGAGTTTGTGAGTCCGAGTCTGAGGGAAATTTGGTTTTGATGATGTCGCCATGTTTCCTAAATTTTTTAAAAAGTTCTCAAATTTTCCAAAGAAAATTCTTCCAATAAAAGGATGTTTGAGAAAATAAAAATAAAGAAGAGGACAAAGAGAGAAGTTAGAAAAGGGAAGAGGCGGGATATTTTGAGTGCGAGGGCAAAGGTCACAAAGAATTTGAATGTCCCACTATGCTAAAGACAAAGGGCAATAAAATTGCTATGCCAACCATTCTTAGCGATAGTGACAATAAGGTGAATGATTCTAGGGATGATTTATCACATGATATGTGTGTTGCCTTTATGGCTAGTCACGTGAGCACATCTAATTTATCCCACGACGATGAGGACACTTGTATACATGAGAGCCCCAATGATGATTTGAGTGTGATAGCGAGATTAAAAGTGAGGGTGAAAGCGATCTCCAAAAAGCGTTGAGATATTTATACAACGAGACTCTAAAGATGAAGAAGTTGAATAAAGAGTTAGGTCTTAAGGTGTTAGATATGGAGAGAGAGAGAGATAATTTTTAAGGGGATGTGAGGCTTTGGCGAGTCAACTTGAGAAGCTGAAGGTTTTTTCAAGTGAGCAGTTGATCGTCTTAGGCCGGAAAAAGAGTGAACTTGAATTATGTGTGTCCCAACTCGAGAGATATCTCGAATGTACTCGGGAGGTCAAGGTTACTATAGAGGATACATCTAAGAAGGTTGGAAATATGCTCCTCGGTCTCGCTTTGGGTAATGCTGAGAGATTAGGAATAGGTTATGATGGTGCATATACTTCCCATGTTACACCCAATCCATTTCCCGAGTTTGTGATAGATCCATATGGCTCTCGACATAACCCACCTATGTGTATGTTTATTTATAGTAGAGCGCGTAATAATCATTTTGAGAGAGGTGTTCCTAGACCCATTTTTGTTTGTTCCCATTGCAAGAAAAGAGGACACCTTAGGAAATTTTGCATTACGTTGGGTTATGTGTCTCATAGTTTTTTACCTCTTCAAAGTGATTATGCTACTACACGTGTTCCCACACGCACACCCACGTATAATACTTTACATGCTCCTGCACATCACATGAAAGATTTTGAGCACTTTAAAGAGCAAGTTGAGTATTTAGTCAAAACTTCACATGATTTGATGGAGTTTTTTCATAGGATTTCACCACCTTTGGAAAACAACTCCGTACCTAATGGTTAAGGTTTAGACTTGTTTACTGGCATAAGATGATTTTCATGATGATATTTTATGCCTATTACTAGCGTGTACCACTTTTGTATTTATTTTTTTCCATTTTGATATTTTCTTTCAAAAACCCAAAAAGATTTTTGTTTTTGAAATTTTTTGGAATAAATACAAAAAGGTTTTCAATTTTTTTGAAGAAAAAAATTGAAAAATTGAAAAAGCTAAAAAAGATTTTATTTTTATAAATTTTTTGAAAAAGACTAAAAGATTTTTGTATTTCATTTTACACCGTCTATGGATGGACATTTAGGATGACCAAGTCACAACATCATTCCATATACATGTGACTATTTGATAGTGTTTTGAGACGATACATCATTTCATCCTATGCTTTATAATGTTCGGAGTCATTAATATGAGATTTGAGATTACTTTCTACATATTTGACTCGTGATTTCCTTTAGTGCACACTTGCACGGATTTATTTGATTATTTTGCTTGTCTATCACATAGTAGTCGAAGTATTTTCATCTCAATTTTGTCTTTAAATCGAACCAAATGCGATAAAACTTGACAATGAAAGTAGTATATGTAATAATCCTTGTCCACGAGGAATTTGTTTAATATGAAAATATGATGAGTGAACACGGAAAAGGGCTACAAAAGGAGAAAATAGCCTTTGCATGAAAGCCACCATTTGAAAAGAGCCAAAAAAGTGTGGCATTTAAAAAGTAGCCAACGCTAAAATAGTTTAGTTTGATATGATCATTCAAAATAAAAGAACTGAATTGAAAATATGATCATTATTTTATATGTGGGAGTTTGGTTGGAAATAAATCAACGGGTTTGCACATCTTGACAAAGTCTTGAAAAAGCATTACATAGTTTTAGACGTTATTAGTGTGAAAATCATTTTAGACTTTGATTTGTTGATTATATTGAGTCAATGTCATTTGCATTCAACAATTTTTACACCTAAGGACAATTTTGGGACTCATTTGTTAGGAGTATCCATATTCATTATGCGCATATGTTATGAATGTTTGAGTTGATTTTATTATCGAATATTTTCACACCCATTCATTCCGTTTCCATGGTTTGGTTATCTTAATGTAAATTTATAGTGTGTGTTGTTTTTGTAAATTATTTTGGCTCGAAAGTTTTTTAAAAAATAAAAAAGAGATTGTGAAAGCCTTTTGAGTATATCCTTGCATGAGCGTAACTATCATATATTTGCAATGTTTGTCGTGACACTCCACATTTATTTTTGTTTATTCTTTTCTTTGCCTATTTAGGACAAATAAAAAGGGGGAGAACGAATTATGAATTATGGGGGAACGAGATTTTACTTGATTTGATTTTTGCTTATCTCATTTCAAACTCGATATGTGACGAAGGTATTTGTTTTGTTTATTGTGTGTAGGACCTTTATGATCATTTGGAAAGCACACAAAAATAAGTGTAAGGAAAGTAAAAAATATTTAAAGTTAAATATTTTTTAAGACTTATATTTTTAGTATCTTCCACTTTTGGGTTCGTGGGAGGGTATTATATTTGTATAGGTATTTGATTGATAATTCGAATTGTTTTTATTTTGTATCGGCATAGACATAGGGGGAGATTTGTAAAGACATAATTTCCATTGTCTTGATGTTACATTATATATGTCGTATACCGTTACAACCATCGAGAGAATCTCGCGATCATTTGTTCTAGACGATGGATGCAAATATCAAGTTTCTTCAACAATGGACATCTACGAGATTGATTTGGTAAGAATTGTGTTCAAATTTCGAATTTGGTTTACGATTGTATTGGGATATTTTTCAAAACTATTTTTTTTTATCAAAATGAGGCATTTTTCGAAGTAAAAATATTTTTTGGAACACATGTAGGCAAGCTTTTTAAAATATTAACTTTCCACTCCTGTAACGACATCACATGTCCTTTGATAGGTCACGTGAACGGTCGTTCCTTTATTGATTCAAATGACCATGTACTGTTTTGGTTTTTTAAGGTTATTTCTTAGGTCGTTACTAACGACATATAATGTCATTCAAGTGATATTGAGAAGTAGTTCGAACGACCTCTGCCGCCTCAAATGTTTTGTTTTTTTATAAATACTTGTTTTGGAAGACTTTTTCATTAAGACTTTTGCCAAACGAAAACTACAAATTTGCATAATTTTATTCTTCACTTTTAGGGAACAAAACTTTGTTTTCGATTCGCACAAAAGATCCCATATACATTTGTGAATCGTTTGCAACTCAAAAACACTTCTTGTCAAAGTTTCTATTGTAGATAAGAATTTCTCTACTGGTGGATTGATAGTTATTGCGGGGACTAATTGCTGACGACTGCGATCATTAGGGATGCTCGAGGGTATTCACCGCTAGTGCTAGGCAGTGGTCCATGTGAATTTTCTATGGGAGATTCATTGTAGATTTCTTTATGTAATTATAAGTTGCGATTTACGTTAGATAGTGAAATAAAAGATTTATCCGAAAGTTTTTTTTTCTTGAATCTTGTTTGTCGCTTAATTTGTGAATTAAATAATTAATTAATATTGCTCATTCTCAAATTGGTATCAGAGTTTTTAGCTCAGCATTTTCATGCATCTACACAATCCTTTTGCCCTTTCTCTTTATAATGGAGGGACACTTAAAACCCTTGTGCCTTTTGCCCTCTCACTCAAAACACCTTGTCTCTTCCTCTTTCTCACCGCTATCCTTGACCTCATCTTTCTTTATGTTTTTCTCAAAAACATTTTTACTGGAAGAATTCTTTTTTGAAAATTTAAGAAACTTTTTTAAAAAATTCACAAATAAGGCCAAGTCATCGAAATCAACCTCACCCTCAGCTTCAGACTCAAAAAATCTCTCTCTCTTTTTCCTTAATTTGAGTCTTTAAGGCTATCCCTCTATCCTTAGGATTAATGATTTGGGGAAACATGTTAATCTCATAAGTTTGAAGGTCTCTTACGAGTTCTTCTAACCTAAGATTGTCTAAGACCCCTAAAGAGTTAATCACGGTGACCTTAGGACTAAATCGGGAAGGGAGTGATCTCAAAATATTTTTCACGACTCTCGAATCCTCAATTTTCTCACCCAAATTGAAACTAGTGTTAACAATGTCCGACAACCTAACATAAAATTCATCGAATGACTCAGACTTTAACATAGTGATGGTCTCAAATTGAGTGGTGAATTTTTGAAGCTTAGACGTCTTGACAGCGTTGGTACCTACATGTGTCAACTGAAGGATATCCCATATTTTCTTAGACGTAGTTCACGTCATGATGCGGCAAAACTCGTTAGGGGTGAGGTCTCTGAAAATAGCATTAAGGTCACGGGAGTTATAGGTACTCCACTTAAATTCTTCATCGGTCCAGGAAGAAACAAGTTTGGGATTCGAGACATTATCAACAATGATCGTGGGAGGAGTCCACTCTCTTTCACATACTAACCATATTCTTTTATCAATAGCCTTTAAAGTGGATCTCATATGAGCTTTCCAATAGTTATAATTTGATCCATTAAAAATTGGAATCCTCTTATATAAGTTCTCCATCAGAAAATTTGCAAATTTTCAAAATCATTTTTTTTAAAATAATTGATATCACATAATTTTTTTGCAGAAAATGGATTTCATGATAATTTTGGTAAAACCACCTTTGATAACAATTTGAGAGTGTGTTATTCTTTAATGGAGTAAACTTATTTAATTAGATGTCAACATACAATTTTTTTTAATTACTTTAACCCTAGAACATGCAACTATGTGATTCAAAACACATACCAAATTAAGCATGCAATGAAAACAGAATTTTAGGAAAAAACCACTCAGGGAACAAACCTTTGGTTCATTATCGTTTGTAAAATGCAACTTACAATGACAATAGAGAAATACAGATCGACGAATCTCACGCGGGTGGCCCTCGTCTCCTTCAGCAATAATTCCCGCAAGAACTCAAAAGGACCTCAGCCTTCAGTCAGTAATGATGCTCGCAAGAATCACAAGAGCAGCAGTAGAGACTCCTTCTCTACAAGAGTAACTTTAATACAATTTTTTTTGGGTTTCAAAGATGATTCAAAAAAGTATATACGAGAGGTTGTATGAATCAAAACAAGTTTTTCCCTTTTAAAAATGAAGACTTTTTGCAGTAGTTCTGTAATTTTCGTAAATCAAAAGTCTTAACAAAAACCATATCGAAATCAGGTATTTATAAAAAAAAAACAAAAATTGAGGTGACGTAACCTCGTTCGAATGAGACTAAGACTTCGTTCTAATGTCATGCTGATGTCATTCAAACGACATAGACTTAACTTCTAACGAGATGCAAAAATCCGAAACAGTGAGCCCTCATTTGAACCTCGTTTGATAAATGCTTTAAACGACCTTCTAACGAGATCCCAAGTCATTTTAACGAGATATCCATTTCGTTTGAACGAAAGTGTCGAAAAATAAAAATATTTTGAAGTCTGAAAAACTGTTCGAAAAACTGCCTCGTTTTGTAAAAAAAATAGTTTACAAAAATCTCCCAATACCATGTAAAAATCCACGAAAACCAAAGCAATAACTATACTAATATTACGTAACGTCATGGAACATATTGAAGATGCTTGATAATCAGATCCGTTTTCTTGCGCGTGTGAAAGTGAAGTGCCATGACAGAAGTAACGGGCTATGCCATACTTAATGAAACCTAGATTTTATGGGCAAGTCCTAGATGCTAGGGGCAATGACGAAAAATTTGCCCTCATAACCTAGATGAATGCTTATGACAAGATAAAATTAATAATTTGTTTACACAACATTTGTTTAATTAGTGCCTAAGTAAAATTACTTTAATTATTCACTCGGTGAATTTAATTGATTATTGAAATTTAGAATTTTGTATAATCCTAGAAGCTCTTGGCATTTTTGATAGTACACAAGTCCAATTTGTTTTGTAACTATTGTAGGATGTAATTGACTCATTTGGAAATCCTTTATAAAAGTTCATGCAAAAAACTCACCGTTCACATATATGATTCCAATGGTCTATGAATTATAGTCCATTCACCATACTCTTTATTGCCAATTGATTGAACTATAAGAATTTAAGTGTTTGAGTCTCAAGTGCCAAAATCAAGAATAGTTTTTAAAACAAGCTTCCAAGCACTTAGCTATACCAAATTTAATATTAAACAAAAACCTTTAAAATAAAAGTTACCTAGCCATGTCTTATTGAAAGGTAGGGGACTGTCATAAAAATATTATTACCTTCCTTAAAGAATTGCGCCAAACTTAAATAGGATTTTGCATATTTGCCATACAATAACGTTATAAATAAGTTGGTGACTTCCATTCTTTAATTGAATTAAAAAATTCAATTTTCCTTTTATTGTAATTTAATATGAAAAATATAAAAGTGATTTCCACTCACTCAGTCATTGAGATCAACTAACATATTTTTTTCTTGTTTTTTTTACTTGATCCCCATATTTTATAACGATATTTGTGTTAGCACCCCACTTTTTTATTTCTGTGTGTTTTCACCCCATCATTAGTAAAATCTATTAGTTGCTGTCAAATTTTAAAAAAAAAAACCATATTACCCATGTTTTAATTCAAAACATTACAAAAGTTAAAAAAAATGAATATTAGATAATAAATCATTAAAATCATATATTAAAATCTAAAAATTATAAAAAAAATATGTTAAAATAAGCGGCATATACCAAATTGTCCCTCGAACATTTTTTAATATACGTTTAGTCCAAATCTTTTTATTTTACTCCAAAAAGTTCCTCACCACATAAGTGCAGTAAAAAAATATGAACACTGGTGAGAGTCATCGGCGCTCCGGCGGGGGTGCCGCTAGCGCGGACCTTTAAAAATAAGAGAATATTGATTAAATGGACGTTTGATGAGCTTTTTGGAATAAAATAAAAGGTCTTGGACTAAATGTGTATTAAAAAAATATTTGAGGGACTTTTTAGTAATTGATCCTTAAAATATTTGAAAATTAGAGAAAACATTTTTTAAATCTAGAAATCATGAAAATAAATATAAATTATAAAAAAACATTTAAAAATATTTTTAAATCCGAAAATAATTGAAAAACATTTTAAATTATAGTAAAACGTTTTAAATTATAAAAATATCATTTAAATATATTGAAAAACACCAAAATATTTAAAAAAATTAAAGAAAAAATGAATATACTGAAAAAACTAATAAAATGTTAAAGAAAAATTAGTTTTGTTTTTAGCGACACTTATGTAGTGGAAGAATGTCAAAGTGAATGTCAATACGCAGACGTTTCTTCAACATACTAAATATAAACAAAAATGTTTCAGTAACAAATTGAAATATTTAAATCTAATTGTTGTCAAATTTATATAATTACCACAAGTGCACATGCTGTCATTTTCATCACTATTTATAGCACCAACTTTAATTTTATTTTTTTAACTCAAAACTTCAAAATCCCATTTTCACCAAAATTATAAAGTTGTGGGTCTTTTAACGACTTTTTCAAAAATTTATAGCACGACCTCAACGAATACTGAATTTATAAAAAGTTTTACTACAGTTGTACGTATCTTTTCAAAATGGTCTTTAAAAAGTCATAATATTGTAGTTTTGTCAAACATACTATGAAAGATGGTGACATAAATAGTGACGTAAATGGTAATGGAAATATTTTTTATATTATTTCCCGAGTATCGTTATGCGCTTCACTATTACCCGTCAATCGATTGACAACGTCAAGACTATCAAAATAATTTCAACTTGTTTTGGACTTCTTCACGTGACTAATGAATTCTGGGGAATCTTGCAAGTTTTTCTTGATGGTGGCTGCATTGGTAAGCTTTTCTAACTTAGCACGATTCAGGCATTGAAGGCTTATCATGATTGCCTTTTGATCCCTTTCTTGTGGCTTGCAAGACTCCCGTTTGTTCTTCAGACAATGTGTCTTCATTTTCAAAATCTATATAGCCTTCGCTCACACTACCCAAAAAATCCGAAAGCCGCCTTCATGCAAATGCGCAAACTGTCATAGTGATCGTTTTTAAGATGTCTAGGTTGGAGTTGAACTATTCCACTTGTCATTTCACTGTTGATTTCCATTTGAGTTCAAATGTCAATATTACATGATCAATTACAAGATTATAGAATTTCTAGGATGTATCTAGCTAATCTCTTTATACATCATATTAGTTATGGACATCTCCCAGTCACAACGTTTAATCTCCATACTTGAGTGTTTTTAAGAGTCCGTTTGATTCGTGGTGAAATACTTTTCACCGTGTTAAAAGTAAAAGGTGAATTATTAGTGCGATGATTTTGTTTTCACCATCTCCGTTTAGATGATCGAGTTTTCACTAGGTGAAAAATTTAATTTTTTCACCATTTGTTATTTGGATGGTCAAGATTAATATGGTGAAAAAATAAAATGACCATATTACCCTCATACTTCAAATGCACGTAACTATTTGATTTTCATCACACAAGTATCAATCGCCATTAAAAAACATGCATTTACCCCAAACTAAAATTTGACATAATCACCCCCCCCCACATACACACACAACTAGTCATATTTGGCTACGCAAGACAAATAAGTAAAAAAATAGTACCAATTAAAAATAAAGTCCTTATTAAAAAAGAAAACAGTCCCAATTTAAAAAAAAATATCCAACAATGAAAAAAAATTGTCATTTGTAAAAAAAAACAATCACAATTAAAAAAAAAGAGTCAACTATAAAAACAGTAGTCCACAATAAAAAAAAAGTTCTCAACAATGAAAAAACAGTCCCAATTAAAAGAAAAGTTTTCAACATTGAAAAAAAAAACAGTCCCAATTAAAAAAAAAAAGTCCCAACTGTGAAAAAAAAGTGTTCCAATTAAAAGAATTAAAAAAAAATAGTTCTCAACTATGAAACCGTTCCAATTAATAATTAAATTCCGAACACATTACCATACACCAAACAAATATTCATTTTTTTTATTTTTTTTATATTCTTTTATTTTTTTTTATGGGAATAGACATTCCACACCCTCTATATGTTCTCCCACACCCTTTGAATAACAAATGACAATTGTGCCATTAAATTTATAAAATCTAAATGTCCAATTTTTTCACCTCCAACTAAAATAAATACATTTGATAAAAACAAAAAAATTATATTTTCAATAAAAAAATTATTTTTTATAAGTAATAATAAAAAAAACTGTTTATAAAACGTAAAATCTCATCTATTTGTTTTATTAAAAAACTGTAAATAAAACGTAAAATTTATTTTTCTTAAGAAACTCTTTTCTTAAAAAGTGTTTTACTTTTTATTTACAAATTTTATTTTTGGTTAAAAACTGTTTTTTTTGTACTATATTATAAATAATCTTTTTACTATTTTGAAAAAATATTTTCTGCGGCAGCGGTATGTATAGCGGGTGCGACCACCTATACATACTGCTGGCGGGGAGTATTTTTGTCTAATATGTTGGTTCGCGCCAACGGTATGTATAAGTGATCGAACTGCCTATACATACCGCTGACGCGGACCATTTTTTTGTATAGTAAAAAGATTATTTTTAAAATACAAAAAAAAGGTTTTTAACTAAAAAAATAAATAACGAAACAATTTTTTTAAATAAATAAAAGAAACAGTTATTAACTAGAAATGATAAAAAGAATGTCCAATTTTTAAAATAAATAACGAAACAGTTTTTTTTATCAACGTCCATTTAAATAAAAAATAATATGTTTTTTTATAAATAACATAATGTTTTTAAATGAAAAAATAACTTTTATAATTTTTATATTTTCAGATTATTAAAATTTTAATTTTCTAGAATATTAGGATTTTTATTTTCAAAATATTATGTTTTATTTATTTTCATAATATTAGCTTCTTTTTTTTTAAGTAATAGATTTTTAGACAAAAATTATATTTGCTCAAATCATATATGCATAGAGGGTTTTCTGATCTTTTAGTATTTAAATATTGAAAAGGGTGTGGGGAAATACATAGAGGGTGTGGGAATAGTTATTCTATTTTTTATTTAGTTTTAAAAATTTTAATTATTTTAATTATTTTTAATTTTTTAAATAAAAATGAAATTTAGAAAAAAAATATTTTTTTTAAATGAATATTTGATGATCGTATTAATTGAGAGGGAGAAATGAATGTGTGATAGTTGTAAGTGAAAATAAGAAAGGGTACTTTGGTAATAAGATAAATTTCATTGTTTTCACCTGTTAAATTATTCACTTTACCCATGGTTTAAAATGGTTAAAGTTTCACCTCACTTTTCATCATATTCATTTTATTTCACCGCGTTAAATGCCCAACCAAACACATATTTTACCTAGATGAATTATATTTTAACGCGGTAAAAAATATTTCACCACGAACCAAACGGACCCTAAGACATGAGCCAACATATATATGTATATTTATAAAGCCATGTACCTAGATAATTTTTAAAAAAATCTAAGGGTCCTTTTGATAGCCAACAAATTCCAAGGTAAATTCAGAAAAGTTAGAAAATTCTGATATTTTTCAGCTTTTAGGCTGTTTGATAGCGTTAATTTGCCTTGAAAATTATTTTCTATGTACAACACTCCTTAAGCACAATTTGCTACCCTAGGATGGAATTCAATTCTTGTATGGGGGGGGGGGGGGGGGGGGGACAGGTTTTTGTTTGCCACATTTGAATGGTAAATCACTTAAAACTATTTTTTTTGTAAACTTTATATATTTCATAAATATATAAATATATATTGTTAATAAATATGTAAATATATATATTTTGTATATTTTAATATATATATATTCGTATATTTTATATATTTTAGCACATATATGTATATTGCATATATTTCGTATATTTATATATATTTCATATATTTATATATTTCGTACATTTATATAATTTATATAATTCATATATTTTAATATATATTTATATTTCGTATATATATACTGAATATATATTATTTACAGAATATACACATATATTATATATATACTGAATATATATAATATATGTATATATTCTGTAAATAATATATATTTAGTATATTCCATAAATAATATATGTGAATATATATTATTATATATTATATTATTTACGGAATATATATATATATATGTGTGTGTGTGTGTGGTGATAATTATACTCAACACAAATTAATAAGAAAGCGCAATCACTAAAGGGATTAAAGAATAAAAAATGCCAATCACACAACACAACATTTACGTGGTTCAGCAAGAAATGACTACGTCCACGGTGATTCTCTTGGTATTATTTTTATATACTCCGGAGAGCGTTTTACACAGAATACAATACATGCCTTTTACCCCAAGCTTAGGGTTTGTTATATACATGTTTGTTCTCGGGGAGTGGTGGTGTTGGACTCCCTCACGTCCACCTTCTACTCCTAGAATATCTCCTTTCGAGATTTTAGGAGTAGACTAAGTCATAACCGAATTCAGTTGAGATGCGAGGAGTCCAGACTTTGGGCCGTTTCTATTGGGCCACTCGTCTGGGCCCGTGATGGCAAATCAAGGTACCCACAATTTCCCCTAAAGTTGTTGGGCCACTATTTGGGATTAATAAATTTAAATGATTTGTCATAATGGTTCTCTTGTAAATTGTGTAAATGGTGAATTCGTAATTAGGGTTTATAAATGGTGAAGATAGGCAATAGGTCTGTGTCTGAGTTTAGGAAGTTCTATAATGTCCCAGACTGGGTGGAAATTGAGTGCGCCTCTGTCCCTAGGAATGTTAGTGAGATAGAGGATGCTCATTGGATTCACGTCCTGTTGCTGTCCCAAGGGGGGCTCACCTTCCCCCCGAGCAATTTGTTTTTTCACTTCTTTGGTTACTTCAATATTGTTCCTGCACAACGCTCGCCAAACGTTTGAAAGATAATTAATGGTGTCCATAGAATAAACCAACTCTATGGCACTAAATTAGGGCTTGCTGAAATTTTTTTATGTTATTCTTTCTCTCGAACTAGTTCTGGCCTTCTTTACCTCAAGGTCAGGAGTCCTGATAGGGTATTGGTAGTAAACCTACCTGATTCCCATAAGGATTACTGGCAAGAGGGTTTTCTTACTAGAAATTGGAAATTTCCCCCCCATACTGAGGGGTCAAGGTCTGATAGATTCACAGTCCCCTTTCATGGGGAGGAGTACATAGGTCACCTTAGCCTTTGCTCTGCTAATTTGTTTTTCCGTTAATGTTTGATTTTTCTGATATTTTTCTGCTATCCTTTCAGCGAGGACAAAGAACTTGGAACCTGCCCTTAGTGAGGTTCGAGCTGCCGAGCTGATTAAAGCTTGGAATATTAGAGAATCTTTGGCTGACGGTAAATATCCCCGATCTGCTGCTTTTCTTTCGGAGTACAAGAACATCAGGTCCAGCATCATTGCGCGGCCTGTGGACAGCATTCGTGACTTGGATATTACTGAAGAAGTTGCTGCCGACCCCATCCAGTTGGACGAGGAAGAGAGCAGTTCTGAAAGTGATATTAGGGGAGGTGCTGAAGGTGGTCACAGTGAGGCGAGCTCTAGTAGTGAAAGTTCTTCTTGTTCGGAAGAGGCTTCTGAGGTCCAAGAGTCTCCTAACGAGTCGAGTAGTTCTAGCGAGGCATAAATGGTTCCTCCGAGAAGAAATCTGACCAGGGATAACGATGATGAGGATGATGTGTTTCTTTCCAGGAGGTAGAAGAAGCAAAAGTCTGATAGTGGAGAAGTTTCCACTAGCTCTTAACCTGCTTCCAATGAGCAGGAGAAGAAAAGAAAAGAGGAAGAACAGTTGAGAGTGAGAGAGAGAAAGAAAGAAAAGGAGAGGAAGATGGCTGAAGAGAAAAAAAAGGTGGAAGAGAGGAAAAGAGCTGCGAGGGAGAAGGAGAGAGGAGAGGAGAGAAGGAGGGTAGAAGCAAGGACTAAGGCCGGGCAAGCTTTAGTGCCCGTGTCCGCATTGCCCGAGGGGGCCTCGGTCGCCACCTCTCCCTAACTGGCTCCTACGCTGCTCGAGAGAGCAATCTTGCCTGCTGATCGACATAGGGCAATGGGGACTGACTAGTTATCCCAACAAGCGAGTCAGAGGCTAGCCTTGGTAAGTCATTTTTGTTCTTCAATACTTGTAATATCCTGTTAAATGCTTCCTTTTAATGTTCTCTTTTTACTTATAGTTCGTGACTGAATTTGCTGTTCTCTACCGTACTCGTGATGAGCTGGTGGGTAGGAATGCGAATTTGGAGAAGCAAAATGGTGAACTGAAGGGGAAAAGAACCAAGTTGGAGGCTAGTTTGAAGGCTGCCAATGAGGCTCAGAAATCCTCCAATCTCGCCCTTGTTGATTCTAATAGAGCGAAGGAGGCGGCGATAAAGGAGCTGAATGAGCTGAGGCAGTCCTATGACCTGGTCTGCACGAGCAAGCTAGCAGTGGTCGAGGAGAATAAGGTGCTGGAAGAGAAGCTAAAGAGGATGGAGTTCGAGGCATCCACCATTAAGGAAAGTTTGTACAATTTCGGGTGGGCTACCGCATATGAGGATACTGATTCTCAGATAGGCTACATCAGCCGTCTGAACTTCAAGAAAGGATGGAACAAGGCTCTTCTAGCTGCTGGGGTGGATATTGAATCACCCTTATTTGATGAGCATGATCTAGGCCCAAAGCCTATTGTATACGAAGCAGCTGCCCCAACCGTTGAAGGTGTTGCCCCTGCCTCCCAGACCGTTTCTATTGTTTCTCCTCCTGCTCGGGGAACAATAATTGTTCCTTCTGAGGGAGATTCTCCTACTGCTGCTAATAAAGGAAAGCAGTCGGCTTCCTCTGAACAAACCAAGGTTTCTAGCTAGTCTGCTCTTAGGACTTCTCTGTATTTCTGCTTTATTTGTATTGCTCTTTCTTAATTATCGATGTAATTGGACCCCTTTATTTTAATGAAATGAATGTACTTTCCTTTCTGAGCATTTATTCTTCTGCTTTTTACTGCTTGTATGGCTTGTAGTTGATTGATGTAGACGAGTATATACCTTCCACCTCTCAACTGGGAAGGATTCTTGGACCTAACGCGAGCACCCAAGTTCGTTAGGCCTTCGTTAGGATTTTTAAGTCTCTTAGGTAAAAAAATAAGGGCTTTAAGGACCAGTCTGAGCTCATCGCCAAACTGAAGGATAGACTTCAGAAGATGGAAGAAGTTGGTGCCTCTATCCAAGAAGAAGTGAACACTTTGAGGGCTAAGCTCTTAGATGCCTCTGAAATCAATCAAGTTGGAGAAATTCTTCAGCAAGAGAACGAGACTCTGAGGAGGGAGGTGTCGCGACTCAGGGAGCATGCGTCGAGCTTCGCACCTTGTGTTTTACGAGGTTCCTCTTCATTGGTCGTTCTGCGAGCTGGTATAGGGACGAGCGGTGAACCTCCAGTCTTGCGGGGTTCTACATCATCGGCTGTTCCGCGAGCTGGTCCAGATGCGCGGGGTCTAGCTAGGGAGATGGACAAGCTCCGAGAAGACGTACGTCGAGCATATTTGATTGCTGCTGTGCTTCAAAGGGATATCACACGGCTGAGGCATCTGTTCAAGAAAGGACCTCGACGAGTGTCGGCTGATGGTTATGACCAAGATTGGACAGATGCTCCGACAAGGCTGACAGAGTTTGAAGAGCTTGCCTTTATTAGGGGATGGTTGAGTGCCCTCAGGGAGCTGCAGGTCCCCCGAAACTCAGTACTCTAGTATCGTCATGAGATCTCTCCTTCAACTCTGAGGCCGAACCCTTTCAGGAGGGACGACCAGTGGATTCCCGTAGATGCTATCCCTAGGCAGCTAATAGAGTCAGATTTTAATGAGGTCAAGGAGGAACTGGCTCCTCATCCGGACAATGGAAGAAGAGCACAAGTAGCTGATTATCTTGTTCAGAGGCCTCAGCCTCATTAAGATTTTACCGAATGTAACTTATTTGTACATGTAATGAAGTAATGTAATATTTATGTCTTGGGCAATTTTGTTGACTAAATGTGTGTTGTATATTATTTACTTCATTTATTTCCCATTTAATTATCTTGGGCTCTTCGTAGCCGACTAGATTTGATGTAGGTAAAGTTATTTTATTGTCTGAGTATCCTCTTAGTTCAGTATGCTTTATGCGATACCATTATGCCCTACTTTACCTTTTAGGTCGTGTCGTCACACTCCCTAGGACTAAGTATGGCAATGGCGAGGACACACCTGGTGTAAAAGGTTCTATCCGATCAGTCTTTTTGAGCCAAACATTATTTGGCGACCAATTCGATTTGGCCGAACTGCTTAAGGGTCCCCTGTAGGTCTTCATGTATTGCCAAGGGCAATGCTAAGAGGTTGTTCGTGTTTCATAACGAAGACCTGAGGAGGGTGATTCCCTGCTCTTACATACTTAGTGATATGCCTGTCACTTGAAAAAGATGCGCGCGTTATAAAGTTCATAATATGAAATTAATACTTCAGAATGTCACTACCAAACAATCTTTTATTAATCACAAGCAATAAAAACCGAGTTGCCAATTCCAAAAATGCGATAAAAGATAAATGAAAAACTAGAAGTAGATTTTTTTCAAATTAGCTGCGTTCCAAGCTCGGGGTATCTCTCTTCCCTCCAGAGTTTCTAAGTGATAGGCTCCTTGTAGGTCGTCCCTTATTACCCTGAATGGTCCCTCCTAATTTAGACCCTGCTTTCCATCTGATGGTTTTACTGTGCTGCCATAGACCTTACTTAGGACGGAGTCCCCAACTTGGAATGCCCTTGGATTGACCTTCTTGTTATAGTGTTTTACGAGCTGTTGTTGATAGTTCGCCAGCCTTACTAGGGCTAGTTCTCTGCGTTCGTCATCTAGGTCAAGTTCAGCGAGTAATGCTGCATCATTTTGGCCTTGGTCGACAAGGGTGGTTCTCATGGTTGGTATGACAGCTTCCAAGGGGATGATTGCTTCCATTCCATACGTTAGTGAGAATGGGGTTTCCCCAGTTGCTCGTCGTGGGGTAGTGCGGTAGGCCCACAAAATATGTGGAAGCTCGCTCACCCATGAGCCTTTGGCTCACTCTAGTTGTTTCTTCAGCCCATCGATCACTATTTTGTTGGAAGCTTCTGCTTGACCGTTGCTCTGGGGTTAGGCCACAGAGCTGAAATAGTGCCTGATCCCATATTGTTTGCAGAAGTTCTGGAAAGGGATCTCGAACTGTGTTTCGTTATCGGTGATGATAGTTTTGGGGATTCCAAAACGGGTAATTATATTCTTCCATATGAACCTCATCTATCTGCATCTCGAATATTTTCCAGTGGCTCTGCCTCGATCCATTTGGTGAAGTAATCCGTTGCGACCAACAGATACTTGTGGTTGCCGACGGTGGTAGGAAGAGGGCCTACGATGTCCATCCCCCACTGGGCGAAAGGCCATGGGATGGTAAGCTATCTTAGATCACTGGCAGGTTGGTGGACCATAGGAGCATGTAGTTGATATTTCTCACATTTACGATCATACACTGTCGAATCTTTTTGCATATATGGCCACCAGTAGCCCTCCTTCATTACTCTAAATGCTAGTGACCTCCTTCCAATATGGCTTCCATAGATTCCTTTATGAAGCTCGTGTAGAACTTGCTCGATGTCCTTTGGGTGAACACATTGAAGGTAAGGGCCAGTGAATGATCTCTTGTATAGTTTGCCCTCAGGAGATAAGTGAAAGCGAGCAGCTTTGACTCTTATCTGATGAGCAACCTTCTTATCATATGGAAGTGAACCATCTCTCAAATAGTCCCTCAAAGGGTCCATCCAATTAGGTGCTGACTCAATCTGGATCATATGTTCCCGACTTAGCAGCTCGTCGCTCTGGTTGATGCTCGGATGGGCCAGGAAGTCGATTAGGATCGTCCTCTTTAAGTCAGAATCGATTGCTGAACTTAGGGCTACCAAGGTGTCAGCATGTTTGTTGTGTCCTCTGGAAAACTATTGGACACTGACTTCCTCAAAGATGGACATTAACTCCCTTGCCAAGGCGAGGTAGGCTACCATCCTTTCGTCTCTTGCATTAAAGTCCCCACTTATCTGATTAGAGACTAATTGCGAATCACCGAACACCTACAGCTGCTCTGCCCCCAACGTTTGTTCCTTCTGTAGGGCGGCTATCAGGGCCTCATATTCTGCCTCGTTATTGGAGGCTTCAAATCCAAGTCTAATTCCTTGCTCGAGGATTGTGTCTTCTGGAGTAACGAGCATAATGCCTACTCCTGCCGCCTTTGAGTTGGAGGCTCCATCAACAAACAGTCACCAAACTCCTACTGATGGGTGATCTTCCATTTGCTTTATTGGTTGTAGCTGGTCGTAAGGCTGTTCGCCTGTGAATTCCGCGATGAAATCGGCGAGGAACTGCCCCTTGATTGCATTCCTGGGTTAAAATGGGATGTCAAATCGTCTGAGCTCGACTGACCATTTGGAAAACTTGCCAGACATATCCTCTTTCCGCAGGACTGCTTTAAGGGGGTGTGATGTGAGGACGATGATAGTATGAGCTTCGAAGTAGTGCTTTAGCTTCCTCGAAGCTATTACTAGTGCAAAAGCGAGCTTCTCTCGAGGTAGGTAGCGCTACTCGGCGTCTAATAGGGTCTTGTTCGCTTAGTAAACTGGGTGTTGGACTCCTGCCTTTTTGCACATTAGTGCAGAACTGATGGCGTGACTGGAGACGACAAGGTGCAAGTACCGAGGATCGTCTTCTTGAGGTATAATGAGCAGAGGCGGTGAGATATAGTAAGCCTTGAGATCTTCCAATGCTTGCGAGCAATTTCGATTCCATTCTACTGTCTTATTTCCTTTTAAGAGCTGAAAGAATGGCTTGCATTTTTCGAAGGGCTTCGAGATGAAACGGTTTAAAGCGGCGAGCATGCCTGTGAGCTTCTGCACGTCTCGTATCGTGCGAGGGGGATGTACCCTATTGATCGCATCGATCTGGTCCGAGTTGGCCTCAATGCCTCTCTTGCTAACCAAATATCTGAGGAATTTTCCTGACTGGACACCGAAGGAACACTTGCTTGCGTTGAGTTTCATTCGGTATTTCCTAAGGATCTCGAAGGTATTTGATAGGTCTGAGAGATGGTCTTCTTTTTGCTTGCTCTTGACGAGCATATCATCAATGTAGATTTCCATGGTATCTCCCATTTGGTCTTTGAACATCTTAGTGACCATCCGCTGATAGGTTGCTCCCGCATTCTTGAGCCCAAAGGGCATAACTTTGTAGCAGTATAATCTGACAATAGTGATGAACGCTGTCTTGTCTTGGTCTGGTGTATACAGAGGGACCTGATGGTACCCCGAATATGTGTCCAGAAAACTCATTCTCTCATGAGGTGTTGTGGCATCCACCAATTGGTCAATCTTTGGGAGAGGGAAACTGTCCTTACGGCAGGCTCTGTTAAGGTCAGTGAAGTCTATACAGACTCTCCATTTCCCATTACTTTTTGGAACACTACTGGGTTGAATAGCCATTTAGGGAATTGAACGTCCCGTATGGATCCTGCATCAAGTGGCTTCCCTACTTCCTTTTCCACAACTTTGGCCTTTTAGAGCGCAGTTCGCCGTGCCTTCTGCGCGATAGGCCTGAAAGTGGGGTCGACGTGCAACCGATGACAAATCACACTGGGATCAATTCCAGGGAGCTCGTACGGTTCCCATGCGAAAATGTCTAGATTACTTCTCAATAATATTTTCAATTCTCTCTTCTCTTGATCTGTAAGATAAGTCCCGATCAAGAAACTCCTGTCTTTCTTGCTTCCACTGGCTGTTATCTCCTCCAGGTTTTCAATGACCCTCTCATAGGGGAGAAGCCTGGTCTCCTCCACTCCAGGCCTTTCATATCTTAATTGCTATTTTGAAGGTATCAAACCTTCTTGCTCCTCGACTTTCTCTTTGGCCTTCTCGACCTTCTTCTCTGGTCTCGAGTGGATGCCTGCTATGAAGCACCTTCTCGCCATCACCTGATCTTCTTTAATTTCCATTACTCCTCGCTCAGTCAAGTACTTGAGTTTCTGATGGTAGGTAGAAGGGACTGCCTTCATTGCATGTAGCCACGCCCTGTCGAGGATAGCTTGATATGGCGAGTCGATGTCGACCATCAGAAACTCGATCATCTTGGAGACACTTCCTACCATTACGGGCTACACGATCTTTACCAATGGAATAGTCACTTTTCCAGCAAAGCCAACTAGAGGGACAACAACTTTCTTCAGGTCGGCAATGCTTAACTTCAACTTTATGAAGAGGTCGAGGTACATTACCTAGGATGAGCTTCCCTGGTCGATAAGCAACTTGTCGACATCATAGTTGGCTATCTTAAGTGTTATGATCAAGGTGTCGTGATGTGGGGTTCTTAGCCCCACCAGGTCTTCATCTGTAAACACGATGTGTTTGCTGTAGTCGACGTCATCTGCTCGACGACGCTTTCCTGACCGTGTCTTCGCTGGATCGATCTGAAAAGCTTGCATCACTGCTGTAAGCTTTTTCACTTCCATCCGAGCTGAATTCCCTTGAATCTGCATCATGTCAGATGCCCCATGAATAACTGATTAGGGATAAATTCTTCCAAATTTATCCTTTTAATTTAGTTACTTTTAGCACCTCGAACAACGTAATTGATTTGATGTTATCTCATAATCTTGCTACTAACTTATTCTAACGAGTACACCGAGTTTCTGGTATTTCGTACTGATTTTACAGGTATTTGACGTCAATAAAAGAAAGAAAGAAATCGAAAGAATTGAGAAAGAACATAAGGAAAGTCAAAAGGGCAAAGTTATAATTTTTACCTGGAATTCGAAAGAGCCATCTAAAGAAAAGTTGAAGATATTAAGTTCACGAGTACATAGGAAGAAACGGTACCTCAATCGGAGTCCCGGTGTGAAAGTTACAGGCAGTTAAAGGTAGAAGAAAAAGTCAAAGGAAATTCGGACCGATCTGAAATGCAAACTTCCAGGGAACCCCGGATCGAAGACAAATCAAATCTGAAGGAAAATAAACGAACCAATTCGTACCGGATCGATTCGGCCAAAAAATAAATGAACCGATCCGAATTCAAGCCAGATTGAATCGAAGGAGTACCGGACCGGTCCGACTGTCGAATTTTGATTTTTTACTCTTCTTCTAATGGAGAGTCATAGTCCAACTAAAACTCTTGGAGCCTTGTAGGGTATTTAAACCCGATTTATTATCATTCTAAAAAATGAAGAATTTATCTATTTTCCATTCTTTTCAGTAAAACCCTAGTTTGAAGATTGAATATAATTTTAATTCTAAAATTGAAGATTGTTCAGATTTCTGTGATTACAAGTAATTTTAATTAATGCTTTTAGTGTTTTGGTAAGATTAGTGATTAATTTCTTCTGTCTAATCTTGTTTTTACATCATTCTACAATTTTCCCTTAGTTTAATCATGATTTTCTGCAATTAAATAACAGTTTTCTTAAATTTCAGCATGGTAGGCTAGATTTTTTGAGGTCAGGATACATGAACTCAATCTGATGTGGTAGTTGCATGTGTATAAAATTAATCCTCTAAATTTAATGGTTTATTACGACCGTATTGCATAGAAATGCGAGAATTATAGATCTTTGGATCTCGTTTGCTTCAGGGTAATCGGGATGCTTCAGAATGCAATTCAAGTGTAGCTATCGCAATACCGATTTACTCGTCCTCTGATTAAGTATGATGCGGGCTTGAACCTCATATATGTAATGCTTGGGAGTACTAAATTCTGGTTCTAATTCACCATTTAAATTTATGATTAGTTTTATACCATCAATATACTAGGGTTAAGGGATTGTATTCCCGTCTTGTTTTCTTCATCATATAGTTCTAGTTTACGTCATTCATCATCAATAAGTTAGGTAATTTAGAGTAATTGCATGTCATTCATTCATTAGTCCATTAGTTAAGTATTTTCAAAATTGCATTTAGTTGTAGCCAATTCTCAAATCAAATCATCTTTTCCTTTCTTTTTAGAGTCAAAGTTAGGTTTCCTTTGTCTGTCCGACGTCGTCACAACTCTGTTATCCCATTTTCCTGAGGATCGATACCCGACTTATCGGATTATTACTACCGCGACTGGCTTGCACTTGAGCCTCGAGAGAACGCACATTAGAGACACTTTCTGAGTCGCGTCAAGTTTTTAGCGCCGTTGCCGGGGAATTAGGTAGACTTAGGATTAGATCGAGTCAATCTAAAACTTTGACCAAAAAAATCTCCAAAAATCCAAAAACATAAAAAAATTATAAAAAAACACAAAAATATTCATCATCATCTCTCATAAGCCCGTTAATGAAAAATTCTGAACTTACTCCAACTCCCCATAATACTCCAACCCACATTCACGAAAATCTAACAGTTGAGTACGACCCTGATAGCCCTCACACTCCTAACGCTCCACAATTCTGGGTTCCACCTCCCACACCGTCACACTCAATCTCAAATAACACTGTTTTCCTTCTTAGGACACACTTCAGAGCACGCTCTGAGTATACGAAGTGAGGACACAGAGTCTCTGAGTGTAAGAAATATGTCACAACATGGTAGTGCAGCGGCCGACGAGGGAGAGGCCCCGTATCGCCCTTTGAGAGACGTCTTATATCTCGAGCGCACTATCACTTTGGGATGCATTTTACTCCCATACAATGCTGGGCAATTTTTCTTCAGGAATGGGATGATCCAGATACTTCCCACTTACCATGGAATGGGTTCAGAAAAGCCATATGCCCATATCATGGAATCTGAGGAGGCGTGCGAGACTCTCAGTGATCAAACTTGCACAAAAGATGTGCTCTGCCTTAAACTCTTGCCATTATCACTAAAGGATAAGGCTAAGACATGTCTATGGTCTTTATCTCCAAATTTGATTTCGTCATGGAACAAGCTAAAATCCAAATTCCTCAAGAAGTTCTTTCCTCCACATCGAACGAATTCCATCAAGGCTCAAAGTTAAACTTTCCGACAATTAGAAAATGAGTCATTCGATTGATGTTATGAGCATTTCAATGAGTTAATTGCTTTGTGTCCCCATCATGGTTTTGATAAAACGCAAATCATTTCCTTTATCCATAATGGGCTGAACATTAATTCCAAGCAACTCGTGGAAACCATGGGTAGTGGTCCTTTTGTCGACTTAGACGGCCACGATGCTGAGCTTCACCAGAGGTATGTCGCCGAGACCACCCAATCCTGGGATACATCTGACCCTAATGCTCAAAATCGAAATCGTCAAGTGACCACCACTCCATCGGGGTCTGACCTATTTCATGTAGAAAAAAAATTCTATGACGGACAGTCGACTCGATACACTTGAGAAAGGGCTGTGAGACCTACGTGAGATATATGGAACAGGACCAACTAGATGCATCCCAAACCTCGTCGAGAAGTTGTGTGCGATTTGTGAGGCGGGTCATTCAACTGAGGAATGCCCGATTATACCCGCCTACAAAGTGATGCTTCAAGAACAAGTAAGTGGAATAGGAGGATTTAAGGGTAATTTGGGTGCACCGCACGGGAATTCTTATAATCCTTCATGGAAAAACCACCCTTGTTTTAGCTATGGGCAATAACATGATGCGATGAATCCTAATTCACATGTTGCCCCTCCTCCACCACCGCACTTTCAACAAGCTCCACACATGCTAGGACATGTGCAAGCACCACCACCTCAAGGAGCATATATCACTCCACCGCGGAGAAATCTCGAGGATATGATCAACCACTTTATCAATACCCAGACTACAACTAATGCTAGGCATGAGCGCATGAGCGCATGATCAATGACATGAATGCGAACATATCACAGTTGCAATCATCATTGAGTATCCAAGAGAAAGGCAAGTTTCCTGCCCAGGGCCTAAGACCGCCCCAAGGTCAAACTAGTGTTAGCTCCACGTCGACAGAACATCGGGATCAATGTCAAGCTGTGACCCTTGTTCGTAGTGGCAGAGTCATTGATTTATCACCTCCCCCACACGACGCAACCAAAGACAAACAGATTTCTCCCGGCACGAAAGAGGCCAAAGATGTCCCCTTGAAGGAGAGTGATAAAGAGGACACTAGTGAGCCCGAGGTAGTAGTGAAACCACCCACCACGGAACCTTTTCCTCAAAGGTTGATTCCTTTCCACAAAAGAAACCCCCATGATGAAGTGCTAGATGTCCTAAAGCAAGTGAAGCTAAATTTACCTTACCTCGATGCTATTAAGCAAATTCCAGCTTATGCAAAAGTTATCAAAAACTTATTGACGGTAAAGAGGAGGATGAAGGTAAAGAAAAATGTATTTTTAGCACAAAACGTGAGTTCCATCCTACTTAATGATCTCCCGCCCAAGTTTAAAGATCCCGGTGCACCCACCATTTCCCGCATCATTAGAGAAAATAAAATTAATAAAGCCTTACTTGATTTGGGAGTGAGTGTCAATATACTCCCTTACGCCATCTATTGGCAACTTGATTTGGGCGACCCCAAGCCCACAAAGGTCACTCTCCAATTAGCAAATCGAACTGTAAAGATCCCAAGAGGCATAGTTGAGGACGTGATCGTCTAAGTTAACACTTTCTACTTCCCGATAGATTTTGTTATTTGGGACACGGAGCCCTCCTTCACCTCGAGTAACCATGTTCCCATCATTCTTGGTCGCCCATTCTTAGCTACAGCTAATGCCATCATCAATACTCGGAATGGGAAAATGCAACTCACCTTTGGGAACATGACTTTAGAGACTAACATCTTCCATATAGCCCAACAGACGGGGGAAGAAAATGATCTTCACGCGGTAAGCTTAATAGATGAGATCGTAGACGAGTACTTTGAGGACAATTATTATGGAGATGCCCTAGGGTCCTGTTTAATATCGATCCACAGGAGTGAGGGGACGTACACCGAATTCGAGAGGGAGGTTGAGGAGTTGAGAGAGTTACTTGATAAGAGAGCATCGAACGAGGACGCAAGAGATGTAAGTCGGGTTTCTAGATTCGAGGAGTTACCACCGAGGGATACATGCATGGTTCCCTCCAACGAAAAATTTCCAACCCTCGAATTGAAGAAACTTCCCTCCCATATTAAATATGCATACCTAGGAAAGTATGAGACATTTCCTGTTGTTGTCTCCTCTAGCCTAGACGAAGAGCAGGAGGGCAAACTGTTAAAAAATATGAGAAAGCACCAAGGTGCTTTTGGTTGATGCATTGCTGATTTGAAAGGGATAAGTCATTTGATTTGCACCCACAAGATCCATTTCGAAGAGGAGGTTAAATCCTCGAGAGAAATGTAAAGAAGGCTAAGCCCTAATATGAAAGAAGTGGTGAGGACCGAAATAATTAAGCTATTGGATGTCGGGATTATCTACCCAATCTCGGATAGCAAGTGGGTGAGACCTATTCAAGTTGTCCCGAAGAAGTCGAGCATGACAGTGATTGAGAATGCTAAGGGAGAGCTAGTTCCCTAACGTACCACCACCGGGTGGCGCGTTTGCATTGATTATCAGAAACTCAATGCGGGAACAAGGAAAGACCATTTCCCCTTACCATTTATTGATCAGATGCTTGAGAGAGTAGCGGGCCACGCCTACTATTGCTTCCTTGATGGTTATTTCGAATATAATCAAATTGAGGTAGATGTACTTGACCAGGAGAAAACGACCTTCACTTGCCCTTTTGGTACGTTTCCCTACAAACATATGCCATTCGGCTTATGTAATGCACCCGCAACCTTTCAAAGGTGCATGTTGAGCCTATTCAGCGACATGGTCGAGAGAGTACTTGAAGTGTTCATGGACGATTTCAGCATTTTTGGCACCTCTTTCGATCTTTGTCTAACAAAGCTGAAAAAAGTACTTGCCCAGTGTGTGGAGAAGAACTTAGTGCTGAATTGGGAGAAATGCCATTTCATGGTCATTGAGGGAATATTTCTTGGCCACATAGTTTTATCCAAGGGGATAAAAGTTGATAGAGCTAAGATAGATGTCATAGCCGATCTACCCCACCAAAATCACTCAAAGATGTGCGATCTTTCTTAGGCCACGTGGGGTTTTATCGAAGGTTCATTAAGGACTTCAACACCATCGCTAGGCCCTTAAGCAACCTACTCATGAATGACACCCCATTTGAGTGGACGGAAGCATGCCATAACACTTTTGAAAAACTCAAAACCATGCTTGTGTCCGCTCCCATAATGTAAGTTTCGGATTGGTCTTTACCATTCGAACTTATGTGTGATGCTAACGATTATGCGAGAGGGGCTGTTTTGGGCCAAAGAAAAGACAAATTGGCTCACGTCATCTATTATGCTAGCCTAACTCTTACCGGACCACAACTTAATTATTCAACAACAGAGAAGGAGTTGCTAGCGGTAGTCTTTGCCCTTGATAAATTTCGGTCCTACATTATTGGTTCTCCCATCACTTGCTTCACCGACCACGCGACATTAAAATACCTACTTGCGAAGAAAGACGCAAAGTCGCGCCTCATAAGGTGGATCCTACTCCTACAAGAGTTTAATCTCTCCATTAAAGATAAGAAAGGAGTAGAAAACGTCATTGTCGACCACTTATCACGGCTTTCATCCGACGTGCCTAGTGATCCAATACCTATAGACGAATACTTTTCGGATGAGAAACTCTTTGCTACCTCTTCTTTTCCCTGGTTTGCGAATATCGTGAACTATCTTGTCACGGGAGTCGTCCCTCCCAATTGGACATCACAAGATAAGAAGAGGTTTATTACTTGGTCGCGCATGTTCTTCTATGATGATCCCTTCCTGTTTAAATATTGCACCGACCAAATCATCCGACGACGTGTACCGGATGAAGAGATCCCGAAAGTCATCCAATTTTGTCATTCGGAAGCTTGTGGCCACTTTTTGACGAAAAAGACAGTCGCTAAAATTTTACAATGCGGCCTCTATTGGTCCACAATATTCCGGGATGTGAACAATGCTTGTAAATCTTGTAATAGGTGCCAAAGGATGGGAGCTATTATTCGACGAGACATGATGCCTCTTACCCCCATACTCATTATAGAGATTTTTGACTGTTGGGGTATTGACTTCATGGGCCCTTTCCTCCCATCCTTTGGTTTCCTATACATCCTTGTTGCGGTCGACTACGTTTCCAAATGGGTGGAAGCTATAGAAACCAAGACAAATGAAAATAAAGTGGTGATCAAGTTCTTACAGGAACACATACTTTCCCGATTCAGTGCTCCGAAAGCGATAATTAGTGATAATGGCACGCACTTTTACAATAGACCATTCGAGAAGCTCATGAGAAAGTATGGCGTCGTTCACAAGGTTGGAACGACTTATCACCCATAAACGAATGGGCAGGCCGAACTAGCAAATCGAGAAATCAAGAACATTCTTGAAAAGACCGTCAATCCTACCCGGAAAGATTGGTCATTTAGATTGAATGATTAGCTATGGGCCTATCGTACCGCATTCAAAAATTTGCTCAGCATGTTCCCATTCCGCTTTGTGTATGGAAAGCCTTGCCATCTTCCCGTGGAATTAGAGCACAAGGCGTATTGGGCGATTAAGGAGTTGAACTATGCCATAGATAAGGCCGGTGAAGCTAGCAAGCTTCAATTAAATGAGTTAGAAGAGATACGAAATGATGCGTACGAGAACGCAAAAATTTCCAAAGAAAGGATGAAACTCGCTCACGATAATATCATTCGACGCAAAGAGTTTCTTCCCGGATAAAAAGTGCTTCTCTATAACTCTCGGCTTCACCTATTTCCGGGCAAGTTGCGATCACGATGGTTTGGCCCATTCGTTGTAAGGAACGTTTTCCCACACGGAGCTGTTAAATTAGACGATTTAAAAGGGGGAAATAGGTTCAAGGTAAATGGACAACGCCTAAAGCCATATCTAGAGGCGTGTGTGGAAGAAGTCGACACCGTTTGGTTGTCGGACCCCGTTTACGGGGTAAAGTGAGCTACTACAGTGAGGTCGTTGCACCCTCGACGCGTATGGGGTGAACTCTTGTGTATAGTAGACGAGAGTCGTGTGAGTAGTGAAAGTCCCTAGGATTAGGGTACAATAAGGTGAGAGCATTCACATGTTTCGAGAAATTGAGTCAAGTTGCATTGACCATAGTTTTCGAGAGGGTTTTGAGTCCAAATTGATAGGGAGAATGCTGCGAGTAAAAACATTTTGGAGAAGAGCAATTGAAATTAAGTAGGGGGAGAAATCCATCTCAACGCAAGAACCGAATCGGTTCTTTTATTTTTGAGCCGGACCAGTTCGGACCAGATCGATTCGTTTCTTTTAGAGTCGGATCGGTCCGGTGGTGAAATGGCTCGAAAATTAAAAGGACCGGACCGGTCCGATCCTGGAACAACCGGATCGGTCCGGTTTCTGCAGTCTTTACCCTTTCCCTAGGTGCACCCCCTTCTCCCCAATCCCTTCCCTTCCCTCCCAATTCGTCCAACCGTACCCAACCCTTCAATTTCCCTCCCAAATACATCCCCTCTTTCCCTCCAAACCCTTTCCCTCCATTTCCAAAAACCCTACCCACACTTCTCACCTATAAATACACATACAAATCCCCCATTTTCCTCCACACCTCCAACTACATCCTTTCTCTCTCCCTATTTTTTTCCAGCATTCTCCCCTTGTCCCAATGGCCCAAAGAGCTACCCTCGTTAAATATGACTTAACTGAAATCCTACCCTCCGGCCATAGTGAATTTCGTTCCCGCCAAGAGGAGCATTGGTGCAATCATTTCTTTGGTCCGGATCGCAAACTCCATATGGAGCGCGCAATCCAATGGACGGCTGCCTAATTCCGTCACCGCCCTCTTCATGCCTAGGGGATGGTGCCATTTACTTAATGAACCGTACGAAGAGGTTTGGGTCATCGAAGTACGATCTTTCTATGGATCCCTGGTTCGCACGTGCCAATTTGAGTCCCAAGCCTATGTGGATGGTACCGTCATCCCTTTTTCTTTGGACCTTCTCACAGCCAAGTTGGGCGAATATGATGTTCCCGATGTTCAAGACTACACATACCCAAGGAATGTCGCCCCGGTAGCCAAAGACCTGATTATGGAGCGCATTTGCCCCGACGTTGCATGGAGGGGGGAGACTGTCCTTGTGGGCCGACTGAACGAGAAAGCACGCCTCACCTTCCAAATTGTGTGTGCTAACATTTTGCAAACGTCCAACGATTCCACAATGCGTCCCCGTCGGGCCACATTGACATACCACCTCTTCGATCCCAACACTCCAATTAACCTGGCTCGCACCCTCTACGCTGACATTGTCGTTGCATCCATGGATAAGAAAGGTGCAACACCACTTCCATATGCACGCCTGATTACCTCGATTCTCAAAGATGCTGGCATTGAGGCCCCACTAAACCGTACTCGCATCCCCGGTCCCTTTGGATAGGGAACCCACACGCGAAGCGCCATACAGCTGGCCATCACTAGGGCAAGGCATGTAAGTGATGACGAGGACGATGCTGCCTCGAGTGCGGAAGAGGAAGAAGAAGAAGCAGGTGCTGATGTGGAGATAGGAGACGTGGGTGGGGATGAAGAGTCGACCGAAGAAGAAGACGACCCTAATTTCGAATGGGCGGGTAGCGACCTCACTAATCGTATGTCAACCCTCGAGACGAGATTCAGCAACTTTATGACCGACTATCGGCGCGATACAAATATGACGTTTTGTTTTCAAGCGGACTTGTACAGACGCCTAGGGGATCCAAACGAGCCATTGCCATCCTACCTTTATGACCCTTATGGCCCCTGTTGCCCAGAAAAATACTCAAGAGGGGGGTGAATTGAGTTTTTACAAACTTTAATGTCAAATTTATATTTCAGAAAAATATTAAATTTAGATCACTTAAACAAATTTCAGATTAATAAATCAGTAAAGAATAAAACCAATAATATCAAATAAATGCAACTAACTAATATAAACAACTAGAGATGCAGATTTTAACACTCTAGAAATATTAAATTACTTATTGTATTTAATTTAAAGTGATATTCTGAAATTAATTATTTAACTCAAAAAATAATTATTTTACCCTTCAAATAAATTAAGTCAAATTTCGGAATTAATTTATTTGCAAGAAAGTGTGCTGAAAATATTAACTCAAGCAAGCATGTACAAATAAATAAATATAAGTGCGGAAAATAAATGACACCGAAATTTAACGTGGTTCGGCCAAATCCCGGCCTACGTCCACGCGCCTAGAGCCCCCGTCTCCTTTGCGCTTCACTAAACCTTATCCACTTGCGGGTAGGATCAATTCACCGCGTACAACTGTTTGCAAGCTAACTCCGAGCTTCAAACCCCGTGGCCCACTTACGGGTAGGAACCAATTACCGGTACAAACCGAAGCTTCAATAAAGCTTCACAACAAATCTGAATTTTGTAGTACAAGGTAAAATACTGAAACTCCTTAAAATACAATTTGTAATCTGAGTTTCTCCTTCTTGAATCAGACTTCAATAAATGATGTTGAAGTTGACACAAATCTTCTTCTTCAATGATTTGAGCAGATGATAAAATTTATTGCTCTCTTGAATGTGTAGCTGAGTAGTAAAATAAATGCTCTCAATAATATTTCAAGTCTTGCTCATGTTCTCTCTGGTTGGTTACTCTTCAATGCAGCACTTGAAATCTTTAAATGTGTCTCCCAAAAACTAGTTGTTAGACACATGCAATTTGAGCATTAAATGCTCCTGATATTGCTGAGATGCTGTAGCTTCAAAATCATTTCAGAATCTGATATACAGATACTATGTTTTTATTTTCTCCATAAAAAAAATGTAGCTGTGTAGTATGGAAGTGGTATGCTGAAAATGTGTAGTCTGAAAGGTACATCACTCAGTATCCTCATTTGTGTATATTTGGATCTGCAAAAATATTAGTCCACGTGCAAATAGAAATATCTAATGTGTAAAGGATATATACATTAAAGTACATTTTTCTGTCAAGATAATAAATGGCACAAAGTAAGTATAGGTACTAAAAAAATATTTCCCACACAGATATAAAAATTTTCAGAACAGATATGAAAATAAATTTTTGACAAATATATATAAAGATAATTTTGGATGGATAAAAAATCGGACAGATATTCAAATCAAAAATGCGAACAGATATATAAATTAGAAATTCGGAACATATTATTTATCATAATAAAAAACTATTTTCGAACAGATATTTTCGTAAAAAGGAACAAAAAAAAATGTCTTTGAAATATATTTATAGACTGGATATGTAGAGGGATAACACAGTCTAAGTCTAATCAGGATGTGTGTGTGTTCAAACGCATTTAAGTGGAATGACTTGATGCAGCAGGTCCTCTCCTTCTTTCCTTTTTAAAAGTCATATCTCAATGACACAAGAAAACAAAGGCTGTAAGAGGCCTAAGACATAATAGGCTGAGGCATGGACATATAGTTCCGGTTGGACAGAATAAAACGATATATAAAAAAAATCAGATGGATAGGACATAAAACACATGGCTCGAGATCTGAATAAAAAATTTGTTGATAGAAACTTTTCTACTGCCAAAGTACGTACGTAGCCAAAACAAAACATTGTGTGGCCCAAGATAAAAAATGAGTGGACATCTTTGTTATATTAAAAAATTTACACTGATTAGAAATGACGCACGAGGTCCAATGGCACTGAGGTTTAGCAGGTAAGGCCAACATTGACAGAGGGTATATCCAAAAATTAGGAAGAAATCTTAATAAACCTAGGCTTCGAAGGTTTGAACAGAACTAGTGTCAGTAAAATATCTGTGCCCAAAAGTTTCTAAGGTCTAAGTCAAATCCAACGGTCAAAGCAGGTGTAGATATCTTTATGACAAAATCTTAGGGTTAACAGCTATGGCCGAAAGTTTATACGGGCTATCATGTAGCTTCTGAAGCACAGTAAAGCTAATGGTACAGATTCTTCGGACAAGACGAAACAAAAAAAACGAATAAAAGAAATAGAACTTGAGAAAAAAAAACTACTCGAACTTAGCTTTATTTTCTAAGGGACGACGACAGCTAAGGTACAGATTCTTCGCTAAGGTACAGATTCTTCGGTCGATCAAATCTCTAAAGGATGAAGACACCCATGTGGGCATCACTAGCGTGTAAGAGTAATAAAGCAGGAGCCACACATGAAGACATACATATATATATATTTATATCGTTTAAAAACAGTTTTAATAAGTAAACGATTTAAAAAAAATAAATTTCGAAAATCGTTTTTAACCAAAACTTATAATATGTATATTTTCAATAAAATAATATAATTTCATTTTTAGAAAAGTATTTATGCTCACACTTAATTTGTCACACAGCTAAAACCATAGATCATAAGATATGCATGTGTGCCTAATGTGTCAAGTGTAAATGTGCACCATACGTGAATACCTTTACTTGAATACGTCGTTGAGTGGAGTCGAGACAAGATTATACAATAATAAATATCTATAGAACATCCTAAAAGAATATGTTTGGAATCATCAAAATCAATATACTAAGTTAACTAAAATGTACATTGATTAAACTAATATAATTAATTAGGGATAAAATAACATTTTCATTAACAATCTCCCCCTTTTTTATGATGACAAACAATGATTCACAATAATCCATAAAATGTATAAATTAAGCTCAAATAGTGAATCATAAATATTTCTCCCCCTTTGACATTATCAAAAAGATATTTCTTATAAATTCAGTGTCACGGGTAAAATGCGAAGCTCCCCCTATCAAAAATAATTTATGCATGGGATATAACCATAAATCGCAAATGGCATAAAATTTTCAATACGCACAAGTGTCAACATATATATAAAAAATTATAGCATGTATTTGAATTTATAAATTGACAATAATATCATCAAATAATGCATAAGTCACAAAAATTAAATTAAAAGATAAAAGATCAACTTTTTAAATTTCATCAATGACAAATAATACCAATAGTTGTCACACACTAATCTGATACCAATTGTTGTAATTACACACTAATCGTGCGTTGCGCACAATAGTTCCTCGGAACAACTTTTTACGCATAAATCGGAATCACAACTCAATCTTCTCAAATAAAGCAAATATGAGAGATATATCAATTTGCATAATCAACTTTCTCACTAATGTAATAAAATTGCAATGTATAAATTTTCAATAAGCGCAATATCAATTGTTGTATACATCATCATGATAGAATAAGCTTTTAAGCACACAACAAGAAACATTTCATAACTCGATGTTTTCAAATAATTTGAATTAAGCACATAACATGAGTTAGAAATAGCAAAAAAATATAGCATTTTGCTCAAGCTTTGCCGATTTCAAGATATGAGCTAAAATACTCAAAAAGATCAAAATTCATAATAATATATCAAGGTTATGATCAAGCATTTTTCGAACAAATAATCAAACAAATTTTCAATAAACTTTTATCTCCCCCTAAGGGATACCAAGTAAGGCAAATATGCATATAACAAATATGGTGCATCTATTTCATGAGATAAAATATTATTAAAAATTAGCTTCATAAAATCATTTTTGAAAGGTCTCACAAATGATACCAATTGTTGATCACGTGGTTTCTCAATTCAAACATGCATAACAAAAAAAAATTCATCGTGAATGTTACAAATATTCGAACAATGACATTAATCATGTAGTATGCAATAAGACTAACTCATAGAGATTAATATGACCATATCATCAAAATCAACAAGTGAATGTTACAATATTAACATGTATCACATATAACTAATATACTAAATGTACTCAAATGACATTTTCGTTTCAGATTTATATTCAATAAAATCATGAATTTATCCAATCTTATTATTCATAAAAAATATATCAAGATGTAATAAAAAAATTATGAATATTTACCAACGAAAAATTTATCATCAAACTCAAGTGTAAGTTCATATAACATAAAATCATCAAGAATAATAAATATACAAATTTACATGGGAAATCAATCAACGCGCTCATGTGTTATAACAAATATTCTATGTATGGAAATATATCAATTATGAAATAAATCATTAATAAACATATGATAAATATTTCAAGAAAGGTGTTCCTTACCACCTTACCAATACCAAAGATATATACAAGCAACTTCTACCGAGTGTGGCATTTCCAACATTAGGCAATGATACTGAAATTTGTAATATGATCAAATCATATGCCTTAAAAATCCACATTCCATCTCAAAATGCAACCTACACAACTTTGAAAATTTTCTCTTTTGGTACCCAAAATGTGTTAGGTCCATAGGGGTTAGTATGCATCTTAGTTCCTTTAGGAATCCATGCCAAATTTCTTTTTCTAAATTTATATGGACACAATTCTGAAAAATGTGTGTGTCTACCACAATAAGAGCATAAATAATTAGGTAGACTAGATGAGGCATCAAATTTCAATAAATTGGAATAAGTCTTTTTCTCATTTCCTTCATCATATCCAATACCATTATTATTAAATCGAATCCTTTGTGTCTCAATAATTTTATGAAAATACTCATTTCCTTTTGTAAAATTATCTAATGATTTCTTTAAATATTCAATCTCCCTTTTTAATTCAATATTTTCAATTTCAAAAGGAGAAGTGACAATAACAGATTTTTCCTTTTTCAAAGATTTAATTTCATTTTTCAAAGATTCATTTTCTAATTTCAACTCATCAAAATCATTTGACATATAATCATATTTAGTTGAAACTAATGAATGAGACTTCTTAAGTTTAATATATTTATTTTTAAGTTCTTCAAAACTTTCACATAATTCATCAAAAACGTTTTGTAAAACTTCATAATCATCAACTTCATCATTATCACTATCACTAGAGTTAGGGTTAGAATGTACCCCATTTTCCATAGCCATGTAACATAGTTCAACTTTATTTTCATTTGAATCTTCATCGGAAGAGCTTGTGTCGGAGTCACTCCATGTTGTAGCTTTCAATGCCTTCTTCCCTTTCTTATATTTTGGACAATTAGGCTTAATGTGTCCAACATCATCACAATGATAGCATCTTGGTTCAGATTTGGATTGATGATCATCATTGAACTCTTTTGAAAAATGTTTCTTTCTCCTATCCTTGGCTTTCTTTTTAGAATTGAGATATTTTTTGAAAGGTTTAGCCAATAGGGAAATATTATCATCATCATCATCTTCACTTTCTATATTTTTGCTTGAAGATTTGAGAGCAATAATTTTGTTTGCTTTTGGTTTCTCTTCTTCAACAAATTCCTTAAGTTCCATTTCATGAGTAATTAAGGAACCCAGTAACTCATCAAGAGAGATAGGTCTTTCTCTAATTGCTTCCTTGATAGCTAACTTTTTGGTCATCCAATTCTCCGGTAATGACCTGAGAATCTTATTCACTAATTCAGAGTCAGTATAAGATTTTCCAAGAGATTTAAGACCATTAATAATATTAGTGAACCTAGTGAACATATCAGAAATAGATTCATCAGACATCATCTTAAATAACTCATAATTATGAACAAGCATACTAATTTTATCTTCTTTAACTTGACTAGTTCCTTCATAAGTAACTTCTAGTCTATGCCAAATTTCTTTAGCAGATTCACAACAACAAATTCTGTTATACTCATTTACATCAAGTGAACAATGCAGAATATTCATAGCTTTAGCATTTATTTGAATTTTTCTAATATCACCATCATTCCATTCATTTTCTTCTTTAGGAACATTTTCATCATTAACAACTTTCATGGGGATATTAGGACCATTTATAATAACTCTCCAAACAGCATAATCATTTGATTGAATAAATTTTTTCATTCTATTTTTCCAATAGCTATAATTATTTCCTGAAAATAAAGGAGGTCTATTTATTGATTGACCCTCACCAAGAGATGAAACAGTAAAGTTTTCCATGGATCTTTAACTCTAAGATTGTTAAATCTAAAAATAAATAAGAAGAGCACTAGCTCTGATACCAATTGTTGCCCAGAAAAATACTCAAGAGGGGGGTGAATTGACTTTTTTTTTTTTTCAAGCGAACTTGTACAGACGCCTAGGGGATCCAAACGAGCCATTGCCATCCTACCTTTATGACCCTTATGGCCCCAACGCGCCCAGCTCTTCCCACCCACCACCCCGGTGAAGCTTTGTTTGTTTGTGGCAGTTTTAGTAGTTTTCCTTGTTCACATGGTTGTATGCTCTTTCCTGTTTTTGTACCACAGTCCAGTTTTATAAAAATCTGTATTTTCTCCATTTATTTGTTTTATTTATCGCACTTCTTATTTTGCCTTGTTTAGATTTTAGTCCTTCTTTTTGCTTGAGGACAATGCAAAAGTCTAAGTTAGTGGGGGTCACAAGTGCGTATTTCTAAAACTTCACAAATTTTTGAAAATACCCAGAAATTTCAAAAAAAAAATCATAAAATTTTGAAAAATCCAAAAATATTTTTGTTCAAAATAAATAAAATTTGGAATTCAAATTTTTTGAAAATATCATTAAAAGTCGGTTTAAAGTCTCAAATTGTAAAATCCAAAATGCACATAGCCGAAATTGACCAAAGATGGAAATCGTGCGAAAATTGACGACTTAACGAATAAGTGTGGAGATTAACAAAACCCGGTGAGATTTCGAGCCTATCGATCTTTTTGAGTTTTTAATTCAATCCGAGTTAATTGTTAACTCAAAGTTCTTTTCAGCGCAAATAAGTCGTTGATGATCTCAATTCTTTCATGTTGATCGGTTTTGATAAATGTGTGATATATTATCTTGAATAACGTGCACTAAAATATCTCTAAACTAAATTAATCTCAAGACGCATTTGGTAAAGCAACTCGCATTTGGACAATAAAGTAGGCCATCATTTGCTATCCAAAAAGATTAGCCATAAAAAGTCATGAAAAATTCATCCCTTTGCAAACCAAATTGAGCCGAATAAATTTATCCCTTTCGTTTGACAACCAAAAAAATCCAAATAGCCCGGAATTGTGAAAAATAGAAAAATTCAGAATTTAAGTCCGAAAAGTGCATAAGAAGGGACAAGAAAAATGAATAGAAATGCTCAACAAAAATAGCAAGAAAATAAAATAAGTGAAAAATAGAAACAAAAATAGAGAAAAAGAAGAGAAAATGAGCAATAGCCCGGAAAAAGCACAAATGAACATCATAAATGACTTTTCCAATTCCAACCTTCCCTACCATTTTCATTTTACCCAATATACCTTAAAACCCGAAGAAGTCCTAATCGAGTCCGAATTATGAAAATACTTACCGCGTGGAGAGCTAAGGCATAAAAGATAATAAAAGAGATTACATGGCGTGAAAAATAGATGATGTTTCCCATTTCCCAATGACCGTATTCCGATGATGAAATCTATTCAACATATATTTTCGTCTTTCAATTTGTGTGCGTGACTTTGCGTCCATTATATTTACTCTTTTAATCACGCATACCGAGAGAATAACCACAATTCCGAGTGATTCGTTTGTGAGTGCATTCAGTGAGATTTCGAAATCAAAATAAATTTTCGGATAAGTAACGTAATGGTCAATAGGTGGAACTCCACGGTTAAATTTCTGGCTTCGCACACATGCACTATGATTTGAGATTCTTGAACATGACTTGATGATGATTATTTTCTGAAAAAGTTTGAATCATATAATTTTTGCGTATTTTGAATTTTCTTCGAGTCGAATTTTGTAGGTATATTCACTGCAAATCCTCACGAGACACAACTCGTCCTACTAGGGTAACCTAGGGGTTTAAAGGCTTGTTGCATACGCTAAATGATACCGCTTGCCAGCGAAAAAGGTATTCTATCCCAATAAATTGATTTTTAAGAGTTAAGCCTTGCTAGGATTCTTTTACATTGCTCGGGACGCGCAAAGTTCTAAGTTAGAGGGGTTTGATTAGGCATAATTTCTTCGAAATTTATCACTTTAATTTAGTTACTTTTAGCACCTCGAACAACGTAATCGATTTAATTTTATCTCATGATCTTGCTACTGACTTATTCTAACGAGTACACCGAGTTTCTGGTATTTCGTACTGATTTTACAGGTATTTGATGTCAATAAAAGAAAAAAAGAAATCAGAAGAATCGAGAAAGAATAGAAGGAAAGTCAAAAGGGAAAAGTTGTAATTTTTACCCGAAATTCAGAAGAGGCATCTAAAGAAAAGTTGAAGATATCAAGTTCACGAGTACATAGGAAGAAACGGCACCTCAATCGGAGTCCCGGTGTGAAAGTTACAGGCAGTAAAAGGTAGAAGAAAAAGTCAAAGGAAATTCGGACCGATCCGGATCGGACCGATCTGAAATGCAAACTTCCAGAGAACCCCGGACCGAAGACGGATCGAAGATGAAGGAAAATAAATGAACCGATCTGGCTAAGAAATAAACGAACTGATCCAGATTCAAGCCAGACCGAACCGAAGGAGTACCGGACCGGTCCGACTGTCGAATTTTGATTTTTTACTCTTCTTCTAATGGAGAGTCCTAGTTCAGCTAAAACTCTTGGAGCCTTGTAGGGTATATTTATTATCATTCTAAAAAATGGAGAATTTATCTAATTTTCCATTCTTTTCAGTAAAACCCTAGTTTGAAGATTGAATATAATTTTAATTCCAAGATTGAAGATTGTTCAGATTTCTGTGATTACAAGTAATTTTAATTGATGCTTTTAGTGTTTTGGTAAGATTGGTGATTAATTTCTTCTGTCTAATCTTCTTTCTACATCATTCTACAATTTCCCTTTAGTTTAATCATGATTTCCTGCAATTTAATAACAATTTTCATAAATTTCAGCATGGTAGGCTAGATTTTTTAAGGTCGGGATACATGAACTCAATCTGATGTGGTAGTTGCACGTGTATAAAATTAATTCTCTAAATTTAATGGTTTATTACGATCGTATTGCATAGAAACGCGATAATTGTAGATCTTTGGATCTCGTTTGCTTCAGGGTAACCGGGATGCTTCAGAATGCAATTCGAGTGTAGCTATCGCAATACCGATTTACTCATCCTCTGATTAAGTATGGTGCGGGCTTGAACCTCATATACGTAATTCTTGGGAGTACTAAATTCTGGGTCTAATTCATCATTTAAATTTATGATTAGTTTTATACCATCAATACACTAGGGTTGAGGGATTGTATTCCTGTCCTGTTTTCTTCATCATATAGTTCTAGTTTACATCATTCATCATCAATAAGTTAGGTAATTTAGAGTAATTGCATGTCATTCATTCATTACTCCATTAGTTAAGTATTTTCAAAATTGCATTTAGTTGTAGATAATTCTCAAATTAAATCATCTTTTCCTTTCTTTTTAGAGTCAAAGTTAGGTTTTCTTCGTCTGTCTGACGTCATCACAACTCTATTGTCCCATTTCCCTGAGGATCGATACCCGACTTATCGAATTATTATTACCGCGACAGGCTTGCACTTGAGCTTAGAGAGAACGCACATTATAGACACTTTTTGAGTCGCGTTAATAACTGCACATTCATGTCTAGCATCGTCTTCGAGTATGTTGTCGGGTCTTGTTTCTCCATTAGCAGCGACTTTCTCTGCCTTTCTCTCCACAAACTCGTTCAGGGGCCCAGTCTGGGCCAGTTCTTCGGGGTGAGACTTAAGAGCCTTACAGTGCTCAGTCTTATATCCTCCCTCTTTGTGAAAAGCGCATCTCAGCACGTTATTTCTCTTTGAGGGATCTCCTTCCATCTTTTTGGGCCACTTAACAAATGGCTCGTCTTTGATCTTCGCCAGGATCTTGTAGATTGGTTCTTTGAAGACAGTTTTCACTGCCTCAAATACTTTTGATACATCGTTCTTGCCTCCGTTCTTGGAGCCATTTTTGCCCTCATTTTTGCCTCCTTTCTTCTAGTTTTCAATCTTTTCGTTGCCTTTGGCAGCTAGCTTAGTTCGGCTATTCTCCCCTGCACTGAGGTGGGTCACATCTTCCACCTTGGCGTACTTCTCGATGCGATCCATCAGGTCATCGATGGTTATGGTCTTCTTCTTCGTTAGGGATTGGTGCAAAAGGCAAGAGCTGGGTAGGCCGATCTTGAAAGAGGCCACTGCTACCTGTTCCGAGCAGTCCTCGACCTCATTGAACAATTCCAAGTACCTCTTTGTGTAGTCCCGAAGGATCTCCTATGGCGTCTTCTTGATGGTTAGTAAAGCATATATCCTTTTAGGATAGGAGCTGCTGGTAATGAAGCGAGCCATGAAGAGCTCGGCAAGGGACTCAAAGCTCTTGATGGACCTATGAGGAAGTATCTCGAACCACTTATGGGCCACGTCGTGTAGGCTCGAGGTGAAAATCCGACACATCAGTGCATTCCGGTGGTTCCAGAGCATCATGACCTGCCTGTACTGCCTAACATGATCGATATGGTCAATTTTTTCGTCATAGATCTTGAATCTTGGAATAGCAAATTTCTTGGGGGCTTCCTCTTCTTCTATCTCCCTTGAAAATGGGGATTTTATCTAGGTCTTGAGAGCTCGCCGAGCAAGCTCTCTGGTTGATCTGGCACCCCGATGTGCTGGGTGCTGGTCCATTTCTCTTCGGACCAAATTTCGTATATCCTCATCACCTCGAGCTGGGCTCCTATAATGGCGAGCAGGTCGTTGTTGCTCGAGCAGGTCATCATCTGACTCGAGCTTCTCACTTCTCTGGGATCAGCGTCTGGGGCTCCGTCCTCGGTTACGAGACTTGATCGCCTGAGGGCTAGGAGTGCGGTATGGACGTCGCCTATTGTTGCGATGGAGTTCTTTCTCTAACCTCTCTAATTTCCTTTTGAGACGAGTATTCTCAGCCTCCTGCTTGCGAGCGGACTCGCTTTACTCTTGGAGCCTTGCCTCATAGGCATCAATTAATCTGGAGATTTATGTGGACCTCGCTGGTCCCTGGCTCTCCTCCGAGGCTGGCCTCTCCCGACGAGCCCTTTGATTCGAACGCCGAACTTCATATTTGATCTTGCGAGGGGCAGGCTGTTCTTGGATATCCACTGCCTGAGGGGCGTTGCTACTATGTCCAGACATTCCAAATCCTTTGTTGGTGAGGTCTTTCTTAATGGAAGGCAAACGTTTTCCACAGACAACGCCAATTGTGGTGACAATTATATTCAACAAAAATTAATGAGAAAGCGCAATCACCAAAGGGATTAAAGAATAAAAAATGTCAATCACACAACACATCATGTACGTGGTTCAACAAGAAATGACTACGTCCACGGTGATTCTCTTGGTATTATTTCTATATACTTTGGGGAGCGTTTTACAAAGAATACAATACATGCCTTTTGCCCCAGGCTTAGGGTTTGTTATATAAATATTTGTTCTCGGGGAGTGGGGGTCTTGGACTCCCTCACGTCCACCTTCTACTCCTAGAATATCTCCTTTCGAGATTTTAGGAGTTGACTAAGTCATAACCGAATTCAGTTGAGATGCGAGGAGCCCAGACTTTGGGCCGTTTCTATTGGGCTACTCGTCTGGGCCCGTGATGGCAAATCAAGGTACCCACAATATATATATATATATATATATATATATATTATTAAATATATAAATATATATTTATTAAATATAATATATGACTATATCCGAATATATACAAAATATATGAATATAATATATAAATATATATTTATTAAATATATTTATTAAATACAATATATGACTATATCCGAATATATACAAAATATATGAATATAATATATAAATATATATTTATTAAATATACAAAATATATGAATATATATTATATTATTTCGGATATATATATTATATTATTGCGTTATATATTATATTATTTCGAATATATATATATATATATATATATATTCCATAAATAAATTTTCAACATTTATATCTATTTTCGAATATAATATATATATTATATTATTATATACAAAATATATGAATATAATATATAAATATATATTTATTAAATATATTTATTAAATACAATATATGACTATATCCGAATATATACAAAATATATGAATATAATATATAAATATATATTTATTAAATATACAAAATATATGAATATATATTATATTATTTCGGATATATATATTATATTATTGCGTTATATATTATATTATTTCGAATATATATATATATATATATATATATATATATATATATATATATATATATATATATATCGAAATAATATAATATATAACGCAATAATATAATATATACCGCAATAATATAATATATATATATATTATATTATTTCGAATATATATATATATATTCCATAAATAAATTTTCAACATTTATATCTATTTTTCAACTTTTGCGTTTGATAGAAAATGTGAAAAATTGATGACTTTCCAATTTCTATCAAACAGACACAAGTTGAAAAATGTTCATTTGCCCTAAAATCAAATGTCCTGAAATCATTTGCATTTTCTCAAATTTTTTATCCAAGGGACCCTAAGTTTATTTTACAACCACCAAGTGCATGGGATTTTGTGTTTTGATGTTTAATATTGGTCTTGTGCAGCTTTGGTTTGTTCTTGCGAAGGAATGCATAATGGGCTTAGGTATGAGGTTGGGGGAACTTTGGTTATAGGCGGGCGTCATACAATTACAATAAGTACGAGCATGGGGCTTTCACGCTATGGTTGAGGCTGGACCCTCAATCATCGATACCCCAATTTTATGTCCAGCAAATAGCCCATAGTTTAGCCTTTCCCCGTGCATTGGTTTGTGCGTACAAACGGGGTTTCAAACTCCCAACAGATGACAAAATTGTAACCCCTACCAATAAGGCTTCTCCAGTACCTGAGGCCGCTCAAGTTCAAACCCCCAGACATGTAAATTCGTTCTCATTTGCAGGATAGTTTTCAATGCAGCAACTGAATTGCTAGATATAATGACCTCATTGGTTTAAGCATTAAAGTGGGCTGTAGTGGTTGGTTTCAGAAATTCTGTGATTACATTTAATAATGTTCAGTTGTGGTATAGTTTTAACTTTATAATTATGCTCATATGTGCTAAAACTTTATGGTAGGAGAGAAGCAAGGTTGGACTGAGACGCTAAGTAAAATCATTTGGCACAAAATATGTAAGAAGTGAGACTTGGGCCAGCATTAATTTAAGAATTATGACTTGGGCCAGTATTAAGTTTGGGTTGGCCCACTATATGTTGGTGTTGCATATACTTTAGATACTACACATTCAATGTGCTACTAGAAGGCTCAACCCAAGGTCAAGCTTATTTGGCCATATTGTAGCGATCGGTCTACGTGGGCCTTGAGAAATTGTGACAAGATACCAACATAATTTTTACAAATAAAATATCTAAATTTAACAAAATTTGTAATTTATAGAATTTTTTTGGGGGCCAACCAGTTTTAAACCACTTCATTTTATTTTTGTACTGGGTGTACCTTTATGAAAGTGGGCGTGTGGCCCAAATTTTTTATAGGATCAAATACCAAAAAATTCTTCAAATATTTTTTAATACATATTTAGTCTAAGTCTTTTATTTTGTACTAAAAAGTCCCTCAAACATGCCCACTTTCATAGAGAATATTAGTTAAATAACAAATTGGAATCTACGGAAAAAAAAACACAACAAAAATATTAGTAATAACACAAACAAATTTATATAGTGGGATATAACAAAGCAAATGAATAATATATACTTACACAAACAAGCTTCAACCAATCTCCAATCAAGCCTTAACTAGAAGAAATTGAAACCCTAAATTTTTAACCCTTATTTTGATGAGGTTGGTTCAAGAAAAAAAAGGGGGGAGAGGGTGCTCGTTTTTTTTTTGGGGGGGGGAGGGGGGCTGTCGAAAATTGTTTTTTTTTGGGGGGGTGGGGGACGGCTAAGGTTTTTTTTTTTGGGGGGGGGGGGGAGGTAAGGGATTGTTTTGGTTAGTAGATAAAGAGAGTAGTGTGAGTGAAAGAGAAGAAGAGAGGAAGGGAAGAAGAGTGAGAGAAGAAAGTGTGTGAGAGGAATGAGAGAGTTAGGACTAGAATAGAATAATTAAGTAAATGGGTTGGGCTATGATGGTGGGTTTATTGTGATGATTTATTTTTTTGTACATGGGTGGATTATTATGTTGTTGTTGGGTTTAGTGTATGAGTTTATTTTAAATAGAACAAATTTTATTTTTGTGGTGCCTTTTTTTAAGTGATAATTCTAATTTTTTTCATAACTAATTTTTTTTGGGGGTGTGTTTTTTTTACAACTAATTTTTTTTAAACCTAATTTTTTTTTTCTAGAAGGGGCCCCAATTAATCGTGGGCCGTAGGCGGCGGCCTAACCCCCTTATGCCTAGAGCCCGCCCTGCTTGTGAGCTGTGACAATTTAATTTAATATTATTTACATTTTCTAGTTTTCCTTAATCAACATTTTTAAAAGTGGGTTTAGTGGAGAATATCTGGGAAGTGACCCCATGTTTTACGCACAATGGGTATATTAACCTTTTTTCGTTACAGGTTCAATTCTTCCTTTGATAGAGAAGAGCCTTGGCTGTAGATTGTGTTCAGAAAACTCAAAGCTAGCTTGTTCGGATCGAGTTTTAAGAGTGATTTGAGTTAGGACGATCTTGAATCAAAATTTTAAGCCCAAATTATAAATAAGAGCGAG